>CAXIVR010000012.1:65100343-66592843 GCA_964035755.1 Teleogryllus oceanicus | reverse complement strand
AAGGCCCCGCTTCGCCCGGTGTTTACAGTCCGCTCCAATATATAAATTTCATGCAACGCGAACTCGTTTACTACAATGTATGAGAGCGAGCGGTCGGCCGCCCCCGCCGTTGCCGTCAAACGCGATGGTGGGAACGATGAAAATCAAGGTCAAAATTCGTTCTTTTAGTACTGTAATTTACATACTTCAAGCTCAGATGGAAAATAACAATTTTTGCACGTCGTCGCGTACTGCCTTTTCATATTTGCTTCTCATGGGAATGTGGGGAAATTCCCAAGATGCGGAGAGGTCGTGTGTCATTCATCCTATTTTAGGACTTATATATCTCAATAGTTGTTGATATTATTAACATTGTCTCTCGTAGGATGCCCCCAAACATACCTTCTGGGCCGCCCAGATATACTATACGTGTGTGAGTGTGTGTGTGTGTGTGTGTGTGTGTGTGTGTGAGAGAGAGAGAGAGAGAGAGAGAGAGAGAGAGAGAGAGAGACAGAGAGACAGAGAGAGAGACACAGAGAGAGAGAGAGAGAGAGAGAGAGAGAGAGAGAGAGAGAGAGAGAGAGAGAGGTGAGAATAGGACAAGGAAGGAAAAGGAAAGATCGCGCGGGATCCGTAGTTCGTTTGTTAGGGTACTGCTCCGGCATTCGCCTGGTGTTGTTCAAAGAAGCCACGGAAAACGACCAATCAGAGCAGCCGGCCGCTAGACTTCTCCTCCAGAGAGGAGCTGGATTCGACCTATCTACCTAGCAAGTGTCGAAAATCCTGCCGCCGTCAGGACTCGAACCCAGGAATTCCCGATCAGAGGTACTGCAGTGACATCGGTTGATGCCCTGAGACACCTTTGCCGGTAGGCATATCTCGAAAAAAATGAAACTTCTAGAAGTTTAAGCACAGAGATGAGTAGACTTTGAATCATTCTTAATCCCTAGTTTATCAGCTATGAAATAAATTATTTTGAGTGATAGGTGATTAAATGTTTTGAAAGATAAGAGGGCAATGATAGAATAAGAGACAGTGGAAACGTAAGATTTTCGAGAAAACCTGTCACGAACCGAGTTTGCCCACCACAAATTCTACAAAGGTCGCCGAGGATATGACCTCCGAATCCAGAGGTGGAAGGTGAGCTGTCTAACTACTACAACAGCGCTTCTCAAGTTAAAAATGGCGGCCACACTGCCTGTGGTGACCCGTTGCAGTGGCCTGCGAACCTCTCGCCTTTCAGTCGACTTGAGCCGAGCGCCCGAGTACGTCTCGATCCCTCCTCTCCCGCGAGCTGACTCGACAAGCAGCGTGCCACGCAGGTGGCCCGCAGACCAGCTCTGGGCCAGTGGATACATACCTGGTCGCCCAAATGAGCAGCGTTACGCTTTACAGACATTACACTTTGCAGTACTACAAACTAGCTAGATAGTCGGGTCCAATTCGGACTACCTGGAAGAGAAATAGCGATCGGTTGCTCTGAGAAGTTTTTCAAGGTTTCTCCAGCCAATGTCAGGCGAGTACCAGAGCAGTACCCTAACTAACTGTGCCATGGTACAGCACGCGATGTTTCTTTTCTTACCTCCTGCTATCCTTACGCACACACACACAAACACACGCACACACAAACACACGCACCCACAAACACACGCACACACACAAACACACGCACACTACAAACACACGCACACACACAAACACACGCACACACAAACACACGCACACATCACAAACACACGCGCACACAAACACACGCGCACACAAACACACGCGCACACACAAACACACGCGCACACACAAACGCACGCACACACAAACACACGCACACACACAAACGCACGCACACGCACACAAACACACACAGCACACAAACACACGCACACCCACACAAACACACACAAACACACGCACACACACACAAATACACGCGCACACACAAACACACGCACATACACACGCACATACACACGCACACACACACGCACACACACACGCACACACACACGCACACACACGCACAAGCACACGCACACACACACACAAAAGCACAATTTTACATGCACTATTCTACCACATGTAGAGAGATAATATTTTGGCCGCATTTTTTCCCAGGCGGGGCCACAGTGCGCTTTCGCCGCGGCCTATGGATCGCCGGCATGCGCCCCTCCCCCATCCCCCCTCGCCCGCTCGTCTTTTGTTCCCGCCGCGGCGCGAGAGGGGAGCAGCGAGGCTGAGCGGCTGCATCCGCTATTGGCGGCTCATGAGGTGCCGGTGAAGTGGCGGCTGAGGTACCTGGCGCACAAAGCTTGCCGGAGAAGTGTATTCATAAGTGGACGTTCTCAATGGAAACTGCGGGAACATGCAGGTCGGATAGGAGAGCGGGTTTGCCCCGGGGTCGTCATGGAGGAAAACGAGGATGCACACTGCATTGGACGCTCGTGAGATGGGAGACGGTGGGAGAGGTATGACCCGGGCAATAGGAGCACGAGTGTCCATACGAGGAGAGAAATAATGAATGTGAGAGATATGTGCTGTCAGCTCCATTTTTATAGTACAGTCGACTCCGGTTGTTGTGAACCCTGATATAGTGAACCCTCTGTTATAGTGAACTCACTGGTCCCGTTTCACGAACTACATTACAAATAAACATAAGAAGATTCGGTTATAGTGAACCTGAACCTCGGCTATAGTGAACCAAAGAAATAAGTCCTGTAAATTAATTGGATCTCTTATCTTATTATACGATTAAAAAAACTTTCGGAGAGTATGTACAACCCACAACGCATTCCAACAGTGCAAGAGTCATTGAAAGGAGTCAAGACTACATTAGGATACTTAGAGACAGAGGACAATGCAGAATCAATTATGAAGAAAGCACGAACTCTAGAGAAAGATTTAATAAAAAATGTACGATTCAAACAATTGAAAATAATTGATTTTTTTACATACTAATAATATTGAAATTTTCAGTTCGTGCTGTTGATGACTTTTGAGGTATGTTAATAAAATCAATCATTGTGGAGAAATTTCATTTAATTTTGACATCATCAGATATAGTGAACCAAACATTTTAGTCTGCAGAAGTTAAATATTACTGGAGTCAACTGTATTTTTCTTTAATCTTAAGAATTTCATGGAACTGTTTGCATTGAGATATCACTCCAAATGCACAAAGTTTAGCAACATCTACTATCGTTCCTGTCAAGTCATTTAATTTTCTCATAAGTAAACTACTGATGTTTGGGGCACACAAAAATATCTTCCGAGGAAATGGAGTACATCATATAGGCCTACATGGAAATGGTGAAAACAAAGATAAACGTTTCCGTATTTTTCTTCATCTCCTCACACTAGTCAGTAAAGTTAAAAATCAAATACGTGGAGTAAAGAAAAAAATTATGAAAAATCATTTTAATGGGCAGATAATTCTGAATTTGTTAACATTTAAAGTGCATCTTGCTGACATTTTTTTATAACAGGTCCTTGGAACAATTTTGAATTACGATGCATGCGAATGGATATTTAAACACTGTGAAGTAACATCAGTAAAGGCGCCATTTTTTTAACTTCATGAAGTTAATACATTTGGATGAAAACCATACTGTATACTTGTTAAATATACCAACTCGAACATCACGGCTCTTTTCACGAGTAAATATTTACCTTCATAGAATATTTCGCATATTTTTGAGTTCATATTTCGGTTAATTAAACAAAAATCTGAATGATGCCTACATTTGTGAAATTAAAGCATACAAAACACGAGTTTCTAGACTAGTACACCCAACGAAGACTTTGGTGAAGACTTTTAGAACACCACAGAAGACACACTCCTTATATACGTAGTGTAGAGAAAGTGATGTAAAGCTGCAAACCATTACATCGTGATATTCAAGAAAAGCCTCAGGGATAGTTCATGGGCAGCGTACTAGCTTCCCGTGCTGTGGTCCCGGGTTCGCTTTCCGATCGAGACAAAAATAGTTGTAGCTTTCCTTCAAAAATTGTCACAGTTTCTGCAGCTGTGTGACGAAGAAAAGCTCAAACTGGCTGATATTGCTAGTCACGGTGAAGAGAATATGTCATGTTCGCCTCATGTCGCTCTTAACCCCAAAAATGGGAATTTAACTAGGCCCACGCATGGGAAACACCGGTAGCTGGCCGACCGTGAATTATCTTTGCCGACATAAATTACTTAAATGATGAAAAATAGACTGATCTACAACTTCCCTGTGGGTGTTCAACAGAGAAATGTTGAAAATACATTTCAGGAACATGGAATAGCCCTAGAGTGGAATAGGGTAATTGGGGTACCATTTTCGGCAACATTGAACTTTGTCGGTTTTTAGTGGGTCAAAATGAACTAAAAATTATAAATTTTTAATTTTATCATTTAGGACTGTTATTCTAGATTGAACCGGCTTTGATAATATATTGGCTATCATGCGTGGCTACGGATCCTAAGTTCGCGAGTTCACACTCTGAGGATTTTTGATGTGCCAAAAATCGACGGCATGCACGCGGACGCTTGACGGCATGTCAAACACATCCCAGGAAAAATACTTGGCCGATGTTGGCAAAATTAAATCCTCTAGCAATTTAGCACTTATCAGAGTTTCGATTTGAGTTATTGGGCAAGATTGCGGGCTTTGTATTGTAGCGTCATGCACAAACGCAATTGTACGAACGGCCGCGTGGCATAGGCGACGCTAAGGCACCACGCGGCAGCCTTCGTTACGAGCGGATGTGACGTCGGCGGGAAACCCTAGGAGGTAGCGTGGTGAGGAGAAGAGCGAGCGTCGCCTGGCGAGCGGCGGAACGCCTTGGTTACTGGAGCGGTGCGACACGACGGTCTAGGTGGAGAGAGGGCCGCGGTTGGGCAAGAGCCGGCAATGTGTTGCCGTACAGAGGCTGACTCGATGTTGAATCGTAGGTGGGTTGCGGCGCTTCACGCCATCTAATATTGAGATTAGTGCGTAGTGGTGTGGTAGCCGTAACGGGAAATTACTCCGTGTAGGGATATTAGTAATTACGTTATTTTGTAATAAGGTGGTGTTCTGTTAATAACCCTCTAAATTACTAAACCCACACTCGTCTGTGTTATTATTTCAAATGCATGACGCCACAGTATCTTGGCCTGCGATATCTGGTATTCAAATCAACGTAAAAATTGACTCACAAGCGTCGCTAGGGAAAGCAATTGCAAACTACCCTCACTGAACTTGTTCAGGATAAGCTTCACAAGAAGGCGTTAGGGGCTTCTGAAGACTAGCCTAAGCACTAATCAGTGTATGGCACTAAAACAAGAAGATTCTAGAGTGCAAATCACTCGCTGGAAGTTTAAAGAAATGAATTGTCTGTATTTTATCAAAGTTTTTGTGAAACAACCTCTCAAGTACCTCCTTTACTCTCACTCTGTGGACTGTGCTTGGAATTCCTATAAGATCTAGTTATGTCGCTGTTGTGGCAAAAAGGGCAGTTTGACGAACAAAACCGCATAGGATAATTTTTGTATTTGGAGGCAAGGGAGCAGTCAAGACATTATTTTTGCTTGAATTGTTTCTTCTTCACCTTGGTACAAGTTGCAATCACTCGGGAGTGCTAGCTATCATATTCCCACATTTTTTAAAATGAGTACACATTTATCCCAGATACTCATTTCCCCACACCATCCTAATAAGTCGTATAATAATTGTATGCAACATATTCTTCTAAATTAAACATAATAACGAACAATCTTCCATTCTTTGATGTCCCCAAAGAAGGGTATAACAACTTATTATCTCGAACCGAAACAGTGGGACATTTAGAATTACATCATGAGTCGAAACACGTGGAAAATATACGTTAAAAATAACTCAAGTTTAAACAAAATATTATTTATATATATATATATATATATATATATATATATATATATATATATATATATTGTGACGTCACGGGGTTATACGAACCCGTAACGCCACCATAAGCCACTAGAGAAGACCAAAGAACTGAGAAATAGGGTACGCGGCGGAGCGATGGTCCGAGAAGGCGACATCTACCCGCAGGTTTTCGCACTCCTATGTCCAAAGTTGGGCGGATAATATTTTCTCGAGAGGGCGAAGGAGGAGAAAATTCAATTCTCCAGAAATTTTTCCCAGGCGGAGTTGCATAAATACCGTGACGCACTTCTGGTAGATCTCTTACGACTTCGACAGCGACGGCGACTCAACTAAATTTCAGCGGTAGTAATTCGTTAGTGCAGGAGTATAATTTTACTTGCTTTAGTAAAGGATTTAAGAACGTTGGGTGATAAGTGATAGAATTCAGAAGCAAAGTGCATGTACAGCATTTGCACTAACATTACGCGAGTAAGCAAGCGTTGTGACTGCTCGAACTTGAAATAGTTTCATCATCGAAGTAAATTCGCGCAGAAGGACTCTGAACGAAATCCAGTATTTAATTTTGTACGCTACGACCACGCACGCTCAAAGTGTGGTATGTCGGCCGAGTGCTAAAGAAATAATTCGCTTAATGCTAGTTATTTAAAACTGGAAGCGCGAGCAACGGGTACGCGGCAGGCGGCAGAAGGACGACTCCAACACTCAAGCGTAGGCGAGAAGGACTTGGACCAATTCATGGTGTGTACGAGTCCGAGGACGAGAGAAAGGTTTGGAATTTGGACGTGTGGCGTCATCCTGAGATCGAGCGAAAGAAGAGGTGCGACCGCGGGACATCAAACCAGTCGAGTGACGTGGCGAGGACTGCGAGCGGCCGAACCCCCAAGGTTAACTGACGGCGAGCGGGAAGGAAATGTCGAGGTAAAGAACTGGCAACTTCTATGCGACAATTTGTTGGGAAACTGTGTAGCGTTAAACACCAGGCGTAGCATCCTAAAATAGGTGAAAGCTACAAATAGTTACTGGGTAAATATTTCTGAATGTATGAGCGGTGTTTTGATTTCATTCGCTGTACGCACCAGTAAATTCGTTGAATGCCATACCTGTACAACTTTTCTAAAGTAAATTATAATTGTTCATGTAATGTGTATAATCTTATTGGAAAGTATTGTTTCCATTGTATGATGTCAGGAATAATCAGTTGCTGTAATTTTGTAAAGGGCATGATTTAGTAACGTGTGTGTCACGTTCATTATTGTGTTAGAGTTAACAGCATTGTAATAAATGTACCAAGGCTGACCTCTGTGAAGTCTATAATAGAATAATTGTAGAGAATCACTTAAAGGGCTGTGCACGGAGAAAATTTTAGATTAACAAAAGTTAAATGAGGTACACGAAGTAATTGAGAAGGAGGTCAAAGCAAAGTATTGTAAATAGTGCGTATTGAAGTAATCAGGCAGTCAAGGTGACGCTTATACATTCTCTTATGGTTGTGTTATTTCTGTTCTTTTGTTTCTGCTTTGCAGTGACCATCTACGTAAAATACATACTTATTGTATATTTGTGCCAATGTGTAATTTGTTTACTGAATATATGCTCATTTTGGCTAGAATGGTATAATTCATTGTGTCAGCGTCTGACCTTCTCATACCCGCTGAAAGATCCTGCTTCCCGAGAATTCAAAGCTCGCTTCACGAGCATTCATGCTCACGCTTCATCACCACCGGCTGGAAGGCAGTAGTGAGCGTGTTATAACATATATATATATATATATATATATATATATATATATATATATAGTGACGTACCGGGTAGGCCGGCTAGTTCTCAGTAAATTTATTTGTAAGTGGACAGGTGTTCTTTCGTGAATGGCCTGGGGTTATTAATCAAACACCACTGTTCCTGCAGAACAAAATAAACTGAACTATTTATTAATTCCATAAATAAATCACTAATGAGTACAATATCTATGGTGGTCTTTACCCTTTCTTTCATATAACCCAGAATCACTGTTAGTCTCTCGATCTCATCGATCGAAGAAATATTTACCGTTTACTTCTTCCTCTAATCTTCTGCACTCGTTCGTTCGCGATACTATTTGCTTTCGCTCGCGCAGCAGCTCCAGGTACGTCATTCCTCGCCGGCGGCCAGACACTGACTCCTCGCGGCGTCGTTCCCACGCCCGGCCAACCGACCACCTTCGCCGCTCGTAACCGTTTTTCGTATTAGCGAGCGCCCTCTGCAACCGTTCTTGCCGTGTTCTTGCTTGATGTCTCGCCGTTTCTTTGGGTGGAAACGCGGTGCGTTTCAATATATATATATATATATATATATATATATATATATATGTATGTAATATATGTATGTATATATTGTAACACCCCCACCTACCTACTTTACCTACTTTACGTGGTGGGTCGTGATAGCATGAATGCTCGTGAAGCGAGCTTAAAATTCTCAGGAAGCAGGATCTTACGGGTATGAGAAAGGTCTGAACCCTTAACACAATGAATCAAATAAAATACGAATAATAGGAACATATATTCAATGAGTAGTAATCCCATAAGTTACGCAATTTCACAACAGGTTATTGCACTTTAAGTAGCTGGTCACTGAAAAATGAAACAAGACAAAAAACCAAAACATCTACGCGTCACCTCGACTGCCTGAACACACTTTCATCAACTACAATTTACGATTTGATCACTCCTTCTGTTTTTCCACTGCTAAATATTTACTCTTTGCTCAGTTTTCTGTGCACGGCTTTTTTTTTTCAATGAATAACGATACGGTTCCAAAGAAACCCTTTCACGGTGCTAGCCGGGCTTCTACCCACTATAATACTGACACAAAAATATACGTGACATTCACGTTACTTAATTCAGACTCTCATACGTCACAAAAGCAATTACTTTAAACACAATACAACAAATTGATCTTTTAGATAATATTAACTGTTCAACATATACAATTTCTGAATCATTTATGTAACAAAGGTATAGTCTTTAATGAATCTAATGATACGGCAGTAAATGATCTGGAACTGCCACTCACACAGTTTCTGAAATACTTCCCACCTATTCAGACGTATCACCCACTTTTAACACTGATGGTCGTGTGTATTTACTATCATCCTTCCCCAGCTGATCGCTGCATAAACGTTGCCAGTTCCATTTCAAACAGCTCCGCGTCGCTCGCCTGTAGGTAACCTTTGGCTTCAGCTGCTCGTCCCGCGTTGTCGCCTTGTCTTCGCGTGCTGTGCTGCGACGAAAGCAGTTCTTCCGCCCGAACGCCGCCAAGCCTCCAATTTACACCCTTCTCGTTCCGAACCCGTACTATCTCGCTCTAGACCAAGTCCTTTCTCGCCTACGCTTCGCTCTTCCTGTCGTCCACCTACCGCCTCGCGTACACGTTCGTAAGCGCTTCCAGCCTCGAAATTATTAATGTTGCAAGAGTTATGCTCAAAATGCTCGGTCGACCTACCACACTTTAGCATGTGTGGTCTCAGCGTGCAAATGTGAGATGCTGATTTAATTAATGTCCTTCTCCGCGAATTTCATAACTTTGAAGAAGTTTGACGTCAAACAGTTATTTTGCTTGCTCTCCGAATTATTGTGTCTGCGACGAATGATTTTGCACTCTATTTTCTAATTTCTTCACTTTCTAAGATACGCTTTCGATTAACTTTAACTACCAAGCAAATGCCAAATTCTGTACTATCTATTTGTACTCGCCGTCACTGCTGTAGTCAAAGAGAGTTTCTTCTGGTCGCCGTCGCTGTTGCCGCAAAAGAGAGTTCCTCCGAGGCGCGCCGCGATACTTATGGTACTCGCGCCTGGGGAAATTTTGGAGGGGTGCATCTTCTCCACCATTCGGGGACTCGGAAGAACATTACCCCGCGTTCGGGCGTCGAAGTTCGAAAAGCTGTGCGGGCAGATGGCGCGTCACGGCCATCGCCCGCCGCGTACTCAGTCCTCACTGTTCGTGGGTTTCTTTACATAGCTGATGGTGGCTATGGGGTTGTCTAATCCCGTGACGTCACAATATATATACAGATACACTGATAGCTTTATATTTAAACTATAAATAAAATTGCATACAGTTAGAGCACGTGTTAAAAATCCAATATTCAAATCTGTCAAGTATTTTATCCAAAAGTATTCAAAACATTGCCAATGCCTCCTCATATGTTCCGAATCTCGATATTTGCACTGATTTTAAAAGACCAGTAGCTGAAAACAAAATTAAAAATGTGGTTTTAAATACGTGCAAAAATGTGAAATCCACACCAATGTTTGGAGCATTAACTAGTTAGATAATATTTAAGAATGAGACCTTAAAAATAATATAAACTTCTGGTATTGTCTTCCTGATTTTCAAGTACTAGCATGGTTATATGATCATCAACAGTAGTAATGAAAATTTTCTGGTGAGCATTGTCTCCAAATTGTTAGTCATGTAATTATGCAATTCTTTTTACGTGCGTTTATTGTAAACAAAAGTTCCCATTAAAACGTTGAAAAAAGCTGATTTCTACCTTTATTCAGAATTCAACATAGTACGTACCAAAAGAGCGGAATAGAGATCAGGTACTAAGAAAATCTATAGTATTCTCCGTATATGGCAAAGTTATTTTTGTTAAATAAGTCAATAAATGAGGAAACGAGAACAAATTATCAACCGAACGTAACGTCGAATAAATGGTTGAATGGACGAGTGGCTGAATGAATGGACGAGTGACTGGATGAATGAACGAGTGGCTGGATGAATGGACGAGTGGCTGGATGAATGGACGAGTGGCTGGATGAATGGACGAGTGGCTGGATGAATGGACGAGTGACTGGATGAATGGACGAGTGGCTGGATGAATGGACGAGTGGCTGGATGAATGGACGAGTGGCTGGATGAATGAACGAGTGGCTGGACGAATGGACGAGTGGCTGGACGAATGGACGAGTGGCTGGACGAGTGGACGAGTGGCTGGACGAATGGATTAATCAATCAATTAAAAAGTGAATGAATGAAGGTTCACCCTGTGGCGAATGGCGAAGATGTGCGAGTGCGCTAGCGCCACCTGAGGGGCCGCGCGGATGCGGGGTTGGGGTTGGGGGTGGGGGTGGGGGGAGGGGGGAGGCGTGCGTGCCGTGCGCTCTCCGGGTCATTAGGAGGCGAGGAAGTTTAATTCGCGAGCGGAGGCCGCTCATAGCACCCTGATTGCCATCAGAGCCAGCCACCCGGCTCGCCAGTGTACTCTATTGGGCCGCGCGATCTTTTTCCTACCGCGACTTCCTACGAGTGCATCAATTTACTTAATTGCGATAATTTTACCGCTCTCGCTGTAAGATATACTCACGGTCTTCGCTTTGTTGCGGGCCGCCTTGTCCGCGCGTGGGGATTTCTCTCTTGGAGGTGTAATTACCTCTAAGTGTTGAGTTTTATTATTCATGGAATCTTGGCTGTTTCAGGGCGACCAAGTTGAGAAGAGCTCGAAGTCAATGGTGCACCCAAGCAGTACTGGAAAGTTCACAAAACAATGGCGTCATGTTGGTGAGTAGTAAATAATTGTAAAAAGTTCTGTACTTCCAACGAGAAGGATAGGTATAATATAAGGTATTCCTGATCTACTTTTTTATATTTATGTACAGTCAAAAATATTTGATTATTTTGTAATAAAACAGCAATTAAAATAAATACAAGAATGTACTAATTGTATTTTACGTTTGTTTGGTATTTTGAATTTTTATTAGATTCGCCAATAGTCTTGTGTGTCTTTATTCTTTCATATCATTTTTGTAGTGAATCAATTTATTCTAATTGCTATAATTGTAATACACCTGACCTAAAATCTAGTCCTTCTGCTTTGTTGCGAGACATTGTTAGTTGTGCGAGAATTTCTGGAAGGTAATTATAATTATGTTTAATATTAAGTTCCATTATTCAAGCACTTCTGGCATTGGGTTACGGTTGTTGTTGCAGCCACAACATTGTATTATGAACTTCAAAGTTCACGAAACAAGGTCATAAATAATAATATTAACACACACACAATAATAATAATAATTATTATTATTATTATTATTATTATTATACACAATGTAAGTAATAATTGTGGAGTAACAGCAGGTATCACGTACAAACGACAAATAATCGCAGTCTACTCTTGCATTTATAAAACTGCTTGCACAAAAATGCGGCGATGTCCCGGTTTGTCCTTACCAGAGCTCTTCCGACCTCTGCCCCACCTGCGGATCGAGCTGACCAACTCAGTTTTAGTTTCATTTCAGGAGGCGGGACTATTCATCTTGAACATTGGCAAAATGGCGTGATATGAGTTATAGCAGGTAAATACTGAATATAATATTAAATCAACCAACAGTTTTAGCATAAATTTTTGTATATACATTTAATACATAAATAAAAGGCATGCAATTTCCTGTAAAAACATATTTTAAAAACTGTTATAAAACGGGTTTTTGCAAAATATTACTAGATAACAATATTAAGCTCCATGTCTACATTTCTGTCGTTTATTATTGTAATATTTAATAAATGCAAATAATTTGCATTGCATGTATTGTCTAACCTAGTTATTTTACAAAATTAATAACTTAGTAAATACGTTTTAGAGTCAGTTTCACAAATACCTGAGATACCAGCTAGTTAGAAATACTAATAACAATTTCAGATGACCCAATTAAAAATACTATATGGTCGCGGACATTAATATTGTAATAAAATAGTTTTGATATAGTAAAATACTAAATACAAACTTAAAGTATTTAAAGTTCATTTAGTCACAATGAAAGTTTCACTGCAGACATTATGATTGGTAAGTGCAGCTGTAAGCAAATGAATGATTTGATCTTTGTTTTGGGGATCAAGCAATTAATTACCTCTTCAATCTAATGTTAAGGTGTGATTGCATTTTGCTATGGAGTTCTTTTATCAAATATTAAAAATCATATGTGATACCTAGTCTTGAGGATTTTTATGAGAATCAAAAACGACATATGACTCTTTATATAATATTTTGTATTTTAATGTTTGCAAAGGTAGAAACACCCAGCTTTGTCTATTATGTGAACATTGGAGGAACCACACACACACACACACACACACACACACACACACACACACACACACACACACACACACACACACACACACACACAAACACACACACACACATACACACATACACACACACGCATATCAATATATTACTTATATGTAATTTATGTATGATTTTCTGAACTAAACGCAATGAAATTAATATATTTATATTATTATAGCAAG
Organism: Teleogryllus oceanicus; assembly: GCA_964035755.1. NCBI lineage: Eukaryota > Metazoa > Arthropoda > Insecta > Orthoptera > Gryllidae > Teleogryllus > Teleogryllus oceanicus. The sequence continues at coordinate 66,579,686 of CAXIVR010000012.1, read as the reverse complement.
TATATTTACATTACGATATTTTTATTTCGAGAGACGAGCAATGCACACAAAGTTTTTTACACGTCATCGGAATGTTACACTCCACTTCTTCTAGATAAGCAGACTCCATGCAAACACTGTTTTTGCTAATCCATTAAGAATCACTAGAGATTCTCCTGTCATAAATTATTTCAAAATTGTAATTGTTAATAATGTTTCAAAATCTTGTCAAAATTGGAAATCTGTGTCATGATAATCGCAGCATGAAATGAGTAGGATCCTGGTTCTCAAAATATTGTTGCAAAATAAAATTTTCTATTTTCACATTTTGTATTTCATGCAAAATTGCCAATTTATTGGATATGTGTTCACTAACGCATTTAGTAATATTGCACTGCTATATTTATAATTTTGTCGAATTGTTAATAAATATTGTAAACAAATAGTAAGTAATTAATTTTTTTATTTGGGAAAAATTTATTTAAGTTATAAATATTTATAAAGTAATTAATCAAAGCACTATATCATAATTATTAAGGTTGAATTTAAAACTATAACTACAATATTTATTATTGTTGAAATCATTGCTACTATATTACAAATGTAACGTTTTAAAATGTACTGCCCATTGATTGATAACTTGTGTTCGCATATAGTATATCTCACGCAGAGACGATTTTACAAAGAAAATTTAAATAATAACGAAATAACTCTCAAATTTATAATTCATTGTCGCACACTTGGCGACCACTAATGCAAGGTCGGGAAGAAGGAGGAAACTTGCGTTATCAAGCTAAGGTTCGTAACCAAATCTTCAGGGTCACCATTGCGTCTTTTACTTAAGTCTTAGGATTCCGGAAAAGTGATACTCTGTAGATATTTCAACATTAACTTGAGAATACATGTTGCATACCATGAGAGAGAAATGATGAACAAATGTCTGGAGTTTTAAAAATCCGCCTTTGAAATACTGCATCAGAAGTCCTACTGGCTATTGTAATTACATTTTCTGTCATTCATGATAAACTGCCGAACACCCTCTGGTGAATTATGTTATCGCCGCTAAAGCGAAAGATTTCCAGGTTAAAGAGACCTACATATGTTATTGGTGGATCGAAAATAGATTTTAGTTGTGGAATTGACATTATCTATTGGTGCAACATACAAGAAAATGAATTTACTATTTGTGCTAGTTTTCTCTCTTTCTTCATACTCAGTCCTGTCAATTTTTCGAAAACATAATTCAATCATCTTTTTTTTACCTAAAATACAATATTTACTTTTCGACCTGTTTAATTGGAAGAATAGTTGTTCCCATTGAAAAAGGATCATGCCGATAAATGGATAAAGTTTACAATATCATAAATACCAAATAGAGTAATATCTGATATTTGTTAGCCCAGTTGACTCTAGAAAGCAATCAAATTTTCTTTGTTTCATTTAATCTTTTCAAATAAGAACGTAACTTTAAGCTTGGCTGGTATTCCGGCAAGATCTTAACAGATATTGCCCTGCCATTTGGTGCCAGCACATAATAACAACAAGGTTTCTTCATCCGGTATCTTCCACTTCGGGTTTAAGGTAATTATTAGTTAATTCTTGCTGAGCATTTTGGCAGTCACAGACCGTTTTCGCAATTCATACACTAATGTTTCTATTCCGTCAGGCATCTTCCTCTATTCTTCTGCCCTTCATTGTCAAATCAGATGACGTACTTACAAGATTTCTGTCTTCCTCGTTTTCTTCTTTTCGAAAGGATTCACTCAAAGATAGTTTTTTATATTCTGTCAAAGCATGCATTCTAGCATACCATTGGAGTTGTTTTGAATTCTACATTTTCGATCACTTGTCTCTCAATCATTATCTGTCTAATTCTTCGTTTAGTATTCTATCAACAGTATACTTATTGTACATCGTTCCAAAATTCATTTTCAGCATTTAACCGAGAGTTTATTGCATAATTTTAATTCTAATTTCCGATTCATGTAACACAGCTCTCCACCATTGTCTTGTACATTGGCTCTTGGTTTTCTTTCGAAAATTTTTGTTTTATAAAATATTATAGTCTACTAATAATTGGCCTTCCCTATTTATTTTAATAAAGTCAACATTATTAGATCCCCTGCTCTAATAATCACTCCGATATATTTAAATTCCTTTCCTACTGTTATACCTATTTCTGTTCTAGATCATATCGAGATTTCTACAACATGTAAGGTCTTGACTTTACATTATTTATTTAATCTCCATTTTTATGTTTTTATTAATTTCTGGATTAAATGTTACAGATACAAAAAAATTATTTTTCTACCTATTTTTCAAGTGATATTGACTCCAAAAGTGGAAATCGCTTATATGAATTCGCAAGGTTTTGCAGCCGTTCTCAAAGTCTTAAACGATATCACCAACATTTTTTAGTTATTTGGATTATGCACTAATCAAACCTTTCAACATTTTATCACTCAGTCTTGCATGACTTATTGGGTGTCTCCTAAAATAATGTAACAAGTATTTCAACGTCAAGTTAAGGGGTAAAGAACTGTTTCTGATGCAATAATATATAAATAAAAGATCTTCATCTTCATCTTCATTACTAGTTTACCACTAGTTCATTATGAGAGAGAAATGAATATTTTCTAGGATGAAGAGAGGGCACGTGGACCCTGAGTCTTTTATTTTGATCCGCGGTTGGCATTGTTTAGTAAAATAGTTGTAGCATACTCTTGAATGAATGATTAAGAAGAATATTTAATAATGGACTTGTTTATTAATCAATATCATTCACAACAATGTAGCCTTTCAGAATGTTAGCAAATGGGCATGATAAATATATTTACTTCAACTAATAATCGAATATTTATTATATAAATACATGGTTTTAAAAACCAAGAATTATTTTTTTCAACTTCATCACTAACTTATTCCTTAAAATTTATCTGCGTGACGCATGTTAACAAACACTTTACATAATACATTCCGTATACTTACGTATACAGAGTAATATACTGCAGTACAGAGAATGTTATATAATGCTGCGCTGAAAAACTGCGCATTTTCTGCGAAAAATCATTGCTGCGCTCTGGTGACGAAAACTGAATCAAAAATTGCTAAATTAAGAGAAACCTCTAACACGCGGTGTAGCCATAATTCCAGTTTTGTGGGTATCCGTGATGCCAAAAACCACTAGAAGCAAACGTCCGTCTGTCCGTCTGATACAACTCCTAGCGCCTAAACCATGCATAATTTTTCCAAATTGAAGAAACCCTATCGTTTTCATCCGATTGAAGCTACTATGATTTTGAAAACATTCATAATTCTTGGGGGACTATTTGTAGCCTTCCGGACATTTTAATTTTTTTTCAAAAACGGCTCCAATTTTTTTCTGTAAATTTCTTGTAAGGACTGTTTACTCTATAGCAGAATACGCTTATAAAGGTAGAATATGTCCAATTGTCACGGTTAACTCCGAATTTTGAAAAATCGCTAAAATTTGAATTTTTTGCGGCGTCTTACTTCAACTACAAAATTAAAGATAGAGATTTTTGTCAAAGGAAATACGTGTTGCTTATAATTAGATCTTAATAAGGTCATGCAATTTTTTTAGTTTTAGTTGATTTCTGCACAATATGGCGTGCAATATTTAGTACCTTAAAAATTTACATAAACAAGATTTTCTCAAAAACGGCTTCAAACTTTTTCTTTAAATTTTTGGTTGGGGTAATGCCAAATGCAGCCTATCCGATGACATAAACGAGATACTGCTCTATTCTATTGTTTTTTAAAAATTACACAAATGTAATTTTTTGAAATACCTCTCACGCTGTTAATATGAGCATTTGAATAGATTTGTATAGATTTATTTAACTTCTGAGTAGAAGTGCTTCAAATTACTTTAGAGGAAGTTTTCAAAACTCAATAGATTCCTGTGAAAAAGAGCTATTTGAACTGAAAAGTTGAGAAATGTCAAAAATGTATTTTAGGCGAAGGATAGATGTCAGCTGGCAAGAGAACGGCAAGAACCTTTATGTGAGCTGGCAAGAACCTTAAAACCAGTCCACACGAAGGAAATTATAAACATTTGCTACGAGAAAAAGTCTGTCCCATTCTGTAGCACCTCTAGTTCTTCATATTTTGGTAGTAGCGAAGTGTAAGCATTTCTTAATTTTTAAAAGCAAAGAAAAATTTCATTAGAAAACTTGACTAAAGAACAGTGAGACACAAATAAATAAAGTTAATTACAAAGGACGTAATACTTGTATTAGGGATTGGGAAGGAAACGAACGTACCAATGTAAAAACCAAAAACGGCCTATGAACAGGAAAATATGGAGTAGTGAATGATATGGTAAACGACCAGTAATCGAAAGTACATCAAATTCTTTTCCGCAGTTTTGTACGGTATCTTCTTGCAAAGAAAAAGGAATGTTTGAAATATCTGACATCGTTATTAGGAATTTATTTTCATTGCTCGTCAAGTAAAACCGCCGATATCGTACGGGATTTGAACACGCGTTCCTCTATTGTGAAGCCACGCACTCTGCTGACAGGCTACCAACACAGACGGGCCGAAAGCATTTCCGTGAACTTACCCAATTAAGAATCTTACGAATTTTGTTCAAACTCATTGCTTTTCCGCACTTCTGCAATTTAAAATATTAAATAAATTACCTCTAAGAGACAATAAGAAAGCAAAGAAATCTACGCGGCACTATAAAATTGTTAATTCTACTTAAGAATGTTTCAGTTCAGTATCATGTAATTTTGGTGCGTTTCGGTTCCAGCTCGACGCTCAACCCTTATCGCTCTGCCTGCTGTGAGATTATTAGACGTGATAACGTTGTTAGCAGACAAGTTTCGACACGGCCCGACATTCAGAATTCATTTGCTGCAAGTAATTACTAGAATCTAAGAAACATTTATTGACTTCAAGAAAATCACCTATCATTACGCAGTTATTATCTTTTTGTTCATCGTCACATTTATATAAAAATAAACTTTATTTTCTCAAAAGGCTGTAATGTTTTCTGAATAGCATAACAAATGTTACACTGTTACTAATTTCATCTGTTTGAAACTCTCAAACGACAACCGTAAATGCATACCTTAAATAATTGAAAAGGAAAAGTATTAATTAAAATCTCACACATTGTCAAAAATAAAAAGTTGCATGAACAGGCCAGGACGTGAACTCGAGTCTTCCAGTTCTTCAAACAAGCACCTGAACTACATGACGTCACCCCCGCAGTCACTTATACAATGTTTTACATATTAGGATGTGTTGACGAGTGATACTTGTTGAGGTTTTGCTAGTTGAACACAGGAATGTTGCTTGCAACGAAAGAAACAGTAAAGTCCGATTTCGCAAAACTATTTTGAAACGTTTTAATAGTAAGAAAAGAAAACGGTTTCATTGCAGCTTTACTTCAAAACCATTCTTTAAAATTAAATATTGCTTGCACTTTGCACGAAAAATGCCATCATTTCAAGAAAGCTCTACATGATTGTTATTATAAGAACGAATTATGGACAACAAATTTCCATTTGAAAGACAAATCTGTTTTCAATTTTGTAGTTGTAGGAAGACGCCCCAAAATGTTCAAACTTTTAAAATTTCAGAAAATTCAGTTAACCATGAAAAATTGAACTATGCCATCCTTCTAAGTGTATTTTACTCTATTCTTACTAGAAAATTAGGAGCCGTTTTTGAGAAAATTTTGAAAATGTCCGAAAGGCTTCATGTAGCACCAAATTTCAAAGGCAGATTTTCAAAATTTCCGCTTCAACTACAGCCAGAAAAACAGGGCTCTTTCAATTTGGAAAGGATCGTACGTGGTTTAGGCGCTAGTAGTGATCACAGACGATGGATTGACGGTTTGATAAACCACTTTTTCGACCTAAACGTATAACCGTTTAATCGCGAAATCGATTTTCCACATTACATAATTTTCTATACTACGTATACGCACGAATATACTACGTATATACGTCACATACGAATATCCTACTTATAACATGCATACGAGGAAGTAAAATGAGAAGTACAAGTTTTGTTTTGTGCTGAGATAACGAATTATCATAGTTCGCAATCCATCTAAACGTATTACAGCAGTTCCAAGTTGCGAGATACAAAAAACAGTACTGAGAAGTTTCTGCATTACTGATTGTCATTTCAAGGTGAGTTTATTTTTTACATAAATGATTCATATTGCAAAATATGAATGTATTTATCTAATCAAGAAAAAACGAGTAATTTGTCACAATCTGGGCACGACGTTGTGTAAAAGTCACAACTTTCAAGTCACAACTTCACAAAGTCACAACTTCAACATCAATTACTTAAAGGTCCAAACCTCTCATATTACCCTACGTAAATGATGACAGCGGTGGCAACATCAAATGCGTGGGGAATACACGGTTCAAGAATCCAACTGTAAAACGCATTTTTCGGAAGCCTGCGGTCAGGAGCAACTGGTCGTAAATCGAACGATGCGGGTTTGATTCCCGTCCGAAGGGAATTACATCTTTAGTACTCAATTAATACGGTTATCAGGTCACAATATGGATATCACTAACGAACGGAGCAAACATTTCATACTTCACATTTCCCATAAAAAGTGACAGAGTTGTGACAAACGTTTTGAAGTGAATGCAAATGTATGTCAAACTGTTCACTATCTTAATTCCAAGCGAGGTTAGGTTAAATTTACTAACTAAATATAATAAGTACACATTTGTATAAATATTTGTGTTGATCAAACTAATTACACATTATATAGTATAAAAGTTCAGCAAAGATCTTATAAGCAATAAATAAATACAAGTATTTTCCTGCCAAATATTCTTATCTTTAATTCCCTGTGACTTAGTAAAACAGAACGCGGAAACAGAAGAAAAAAGGCATCGTGCAGAACTCGATCCTCAATACCTCCGATTTAAAACCCGGTGTCAAACGATTCTTCATCTACAGAGAGTTATTGGTCTTCAGTAATCTGCAAAGCTCAATGTATCTACGAATACGAAATATTTGTTCTGCAATTCTCCATTTTCTGAGAGTGATTTAAGACGTAATAGAAATCATATTCTCTAAACATATCGCCCTCAAGCAGTACAATTTCTGGAAAATGCAATATTAGGGCAACTGATGCTTTAACAATACATGATAATATATTTATTTATCTAACTCGGTTATCGGTATTTATGAATGTTATAATAAATTTAATATTTAGATTTAAAAGAACGACTTATCCCAGACATTTTGAGATCCGGAAATTGCACCTCCTGTTTTTCCTATATTGAGACTAAATGTACAGGTGATTTGCATTGGATCACCTACACAAGCATGGCGAATAATCATTGATATAATCTAAATAATTAAAATTCCTTTTATTTTCTTTGTGAAAATTGGGACTGATTGAATGCTCGCCACTTAGTCTCAAAGGCCCATCCTTGCACTAAAGATAAGCTGTATCAAAACATTGTTTATTTAAAAATGGAGATACAATAAAAAAATACTGATTCTTCACATGACCACGCCAAATCGTACTTTATTATCTTTGAGTTCATACATTTTGAAATGTGGCTCCACCTACCGAAGACTTACATTAAAAATTTTAAGAAGACCATAAAGAAATAAATTATCAATTGTTACAAACAATTAAGGATGCGTTCTGTTAGCATTTATCACAAAGGCAATAAACATAAATGATAATTTTAATGAGTTCGTAATAGTCTCTGTAAGGAACTTGTTAAACGTAAAAAGACATATTCTTTCTCAATTAATAAAAGAACGAAGAAATTACCTTTATTGCAAAAATTTTATAATAAACCCACAGACTTGCAAGATTCTGATTATCTCTAGAACTGTTAATATGTAAATTACTAGTGATTATACAACTTGAGGCAGACTTTTTCATATTATTTCTAACGATTACATAAAAATATGATAATGATATTGCAATTGAGACACTGGCATATTTTACCTATCTCTTCCAAATTTGCTCGTCACATTGTTGAAATACAAGATACTATTAGCACAATCTTTTAATATAACAGACACATTTACAAAAACAAGTTTGTTCCTCCTTGCAAGACAACTCTTGGAATGTCTCTTCGTGATGATAGTGGATTAATGTGTTCTGAGGATCAGTAAAAAATACATATTCGGCAGGATTTGATCTGGCGTCCATTCCTCTATCTACTACGCGTTTAATCCACGGAGCTATCACAGAGGTACCTTACAGCACCGATGAGGGTGTTGTAGAACGAATTTATCTTGAAATTTATTGTTCTTATGGATGTACAACAATCATGCGAACTAGGGGAACGATCGAGAAAGACGCAAAGCGCCATATTCCATCGGAACAAACCTCACGTGCCACGTTGAAAAAACCCAAGTATAGTGCTTTTTTTTCCGTGTTGCACTCGATAATGTTGCAGATAGAAGCTTTGAAAAACCCAAAAGTGAAAGGTGATAAAATGAAATGTAAAGTAGCGTGTTAAACTATAAATTACAATTTACTTTAGTAGTGTCTTTTAAACATGATAACTATAGATATTCTTCAACTTGTATTGTGTTATTTAACCTGTTTTAATCCATCTTATTTAATCCTAATTTCCGATTTTAAAAGAAACTATATCAACTACTTTTTCAAACGCTCCTAACATCACATTCTGCATTTGAATGTTTTTCTTCTCTCAGTACTGTTGCACACGCAAATAAGAGGATAAGAAGATTTCGATTTTCTCCTCTACCGACGCGAAGCTGATGACACGTATTCACTCAATATATTTTCAGTAATTTTCCCACTATAACATAAGTCATTCTGTACATGGATTGAAGTCATTAGTGGCGTTTAAAATCGACAGATATAATATAATTTAAATTTAGTATCGATGGAAAAATTATTGTTTCAAAGAAAACTCAAATCGTCCGACACTATCCTTATTGCTCTACGTAGAAAATTTAGAAACGTGATGAATCGGCAACATGAGAAAATCAGTTTTTCTCATGTTACCGATGTTTCCTCATGATACTATCTCATAGTATTTTATGTAACATTCTAAAAAATGCAAATTAATTCAGAATAAATTCGTGAATTAAAAATCCGTAATATGCCTCTATGCTTGTGTTGTCGCTACTCAAGAAATGTGTTTATCTCACTTCTTATGTGATCATACGATTTTTAGTTAATACATTTTATACAAACAGAATTCGTAATTCTACTAACATTTTTTTCAAGAGATTTAACCCATTTTGATCTTTGCTAATACAGACATTTGAATGACTTAACATTTGACGTCACTGATGAAATTTATTAAACAAAAAAAATAAAAGAAGTCACGCCAGGCGTATAAATAATCAAAAATCCTTGCGTGCAGTGCATAGACTGTAAAGGTAAGGAGGGAGTATAGTATATGAAGAATTCTAATAAAGTACTTTTTTCTGGTAGTTAGCAACGGGGATAACACGTTCCGAAATAGAGTAAAGAAAACGTTCTTTTTTAAAATTTATTTTATTTAAAGTTGATCAACGACAAGATTATTAGCGACTGCAACTATTCATGATACGCTATAATTAATCAGGATTTAATCACATAGGGAACATACAATTTAAGCAAAAATTGAACAGTAATTTACAATTGACAGTCAGGACTTATAAATCGTTATACACTTAAAATTTTACATAATTTTAATAATTTTTTTTGAAAATCCTGGGGTATAAAATAGTTTCAAGATTGTTAGTCTTTAGGATTGATTGGTTCATGATTATTTTGTACCCTCGCTTGCACAAAAATGGGCGATGTCCTGAGCCGAACTTTACCAGGAAGTTTTTTTCTGCCTCTGTTCTTCGGATCGAGCTGACCAACCCCTTTTGGGCTTCATTTCAGGGAGGGGACTTTCATTTTGAACTTTCAAAATGGGGTGATGGCGAGTTATATTATAGAAACATTTGAATATTTATTAAATCAACCAAAATTTTTAAATAAAAATTTTTTTGTATATACATTTAATTACATAAATAAAGGCATAATTTTCCCAGTAAAAACATATTTTAAAACTGTTATAAAACGGTTTTTTGAAAAAAACGGGACAACGACTATTAAGCCCATTTTTACTTTTCCCGTTTAATTTAAATATATAATAAAAAAGAAAAATTTTTGCATTGTATGCATTTTAATTTTAGTTATTTTTTTGGGAAAATTAAAACTTAAAAATATTTTTTGAGTCATTTCAAAACACGTCTCCGAGATAGCAGCTTTCAGTTGTAAATACTTATCATCAATTTGATGACCCAATTAAAATACTATATGGTCGGGGACATTAAATTGAAAAAAATAGTTTTGAAAAAAAACCCCAAATAAACTTAAAGAACTTAAAGTTCATTTATCAAATGAAATTTTTTACTGCAAAATTTTAAAGTGGGCCCGCTGAAGCAAAGAATGTTTTTGGGATTTTTTTTGGGTATCAAAAATTTTTCCCAATCTAACTTTAAAAGGATTTTTTTCTTTGGAGTTTTTTCCCGCAAATTTTAAAAAATCATATGTAAAACCGGTCTTTAAATTTTTTCGTGAGAATCAAAACGAATATACCCTTATAACATTATAATATTTTAATGTTTGCAAAGGTAGAAACACCAGTTTTCTGCCCCTTTTTGGGTAACATTGAGGAACACACACACACACACACACACACACACACACACACCCCATACACACACATTTTCATAAAATAAAATTACTTACATGTAATTTATGTATGATTTCCAATCCAAGAAATTTAAAAATTAAAAATTTATATTATTATGGGCGGTATTTTTACATTACGATATTTTTTTGAGAGAGAGAAAAGGGAAAAAAAATTTTTTACACGTCATCGGAATGTTAAAACCTTTTCTTTAGGGGGGGGAGACCTATGAAAAACCCCATTTTTTAAAATCCATTGGAATAAAGAGATTCTCCGTCAAAATTTCAAAATTGTAATTTTTAATTCCCAAAATTTTTCGTCAAACTTCGGAAATCTTTTAACGATAATCTTAAAAAAAATGAATGGGGATCTTTCGAAAATATTGTTGCAAAAAAATTTTCTTTTCATACATTTTTTACATTTCATAAAAAAATTGCCAATTTTTTGGGATATTTTCATTGGAATTTAGTAATATTGCATTTCATATTTAAAATTTTTTTAATGAATTGTTAATAAATATTGTAAACAAAAAAAAGAATTAATTTTTTTATTTAAAAAATTTTATTTGGTTATAAATATTTAAAAAAGTAATTTAATTAAAGTAATTATAATATGAATTGGTTAAATTTTTAAAACTATAATCCAATTTTTATTATTGTTAAAACCATTCAATATATTAAAAATGAACTTTTTAAAAAATGTACTGCCCATTGATTGATAGTTTGTGTTCGTATATATATTTCAGGGCAGACGATTTTACAAAGAAAATCTAAATAATGAAATAACCTAAAATTTATAATTATTGGCATTTTTTCCAATTTTTCCCGGGACCATTTTTAACGCAAGGGGGGGAAGGGAAAAAATCAGGGCTATCGCTTCGGGGTTCAAATCTTCAGGGTCACCATTGCGTTCCTTTACTTAAGTCTTAGGATTCCAAAGGGATACAGATATTTAAAAAGAATTTGGGGGCCATGCTGCATACCATGAGAGAAAAAATGAAACAAATGTCTGGATTTTTAAAAAAAATTCGCCTTTAAATTACTGACGAAGTCCACTGGTTTTGTAATTACATTTTCGGGGTCATTCGTCGATAAACCCCCAAAATTTTCCCGGTGAATTATGTTATCGCCCCCAAAAAAAGATTTGGGAAAAGAAAACCCACATATGTTATTGGGGGATCGAAAATATTTTAATTGGGGAATTTGAATTATTCATTGGAACATACAAGAAATGTGAATTTATTTATTTGTGCTATTTTTCCCCACTTCAGTCCACAATTTTTCGAAAAATAATTCAATCATTTTTTTTTTTAATCAAATAAAATATTTTTTTTTGACCTGTAAATTTCAAAAAAGGTTGTTCCCTTTAAAAAAGGATCATGCTGATAAATGGACAAAGTTTAAAATATCATAAAAAACCAAATAGATTTAATATCTGATTTTTCCAATTTTTAAAAAAAGGACCCCTTAGAAAAAAAATTAAAATTTTTTTGTTTTCATTTAATTTTTTCAAATAAGAACGTAACTTTTTTTTTAATTCCCCAAAAGATTTTTAACAGATTTTCCCTGGGGCCTTTTTCCCAGCACAAAAAAGGTTTTTTATCCGGTATTTTCCCACTTCGGTTTTGGAAATTTAATTATTAATTTTTAAGCGAGATTTTAAGTTCTAAGGGACTGCTTTGAAACCCCTACAAAATGTTTTTTATTCCGTCGACATTTTCCCTTTATTTTTGGGCCTTTCATTGTCAAATCGATAACGTATTTTAAAGGATTTCCTTTTCCTTTTTTTCTTCTTTTCAAAAGGGTTTTCACCAAAGATAATTTTTTGATATTCTGTCAGCATGCATTCGGGGAGCATACCTTTTGGAGTTGTTTGATTCTACTTTTTGATCACTTTCCCCAATAAAATTTTTTCTTTAATTCTTTTTATATTCTATAAAACAGTATACTGACAAATCGTTCCAAAATTCATTTTCAGCTTTTTAACCCGAGAGTTTAATTTGCATCATTTTTAATTCTAATTTGATTCAAGAACACTTTTTCTCCACCAAAAATGTATATTGTTTTAGTTTTCTTTCAAAAATTTTTATTTTATAAAATATTATGAAGCCCCTAAATAATTTTTTTCCCCTTTTTTTAATAAAGCCAAATTATTAGACCCCCTGTTTCTAAAAAATCACCCCGATATTTTTAAAATTTCCCTTTCCACTGGAAATATCATTTCTGTTCTGATCATATCGAGTTTTCCCCTACAACCATGTGTCTTGACTTACTTTAAATTTTTTTTGAGTCTCCTTTTTTTTATGTTTTTTTTAAATTTTTGGTTTAAAAATGTTACAGATACAAAAAGTATTTTTTTTTTACCTATTTTTAAAAGGATAGTTGACAAAAAAGGGGAAATCGCTTTTTTATGAATTAAAAGGTTTTGGTTTTTCCTGAAGTTTTAAACGATATCCACCAACATTTTTTAGTTATTTGGATTATCCCAATCAAACCGGGTCAACATTTTGTTTTCCCAATTTTGATGATTTATTGGGTGTTTTAAAATAATGAAAAAGATTTAAAACGTCAAGTTGGGGTAAAGAACTGTTTCTGATGAAAAAATTTGTATAAAAAAAGACTTCATCTTCTTTCTTAACAGTTTACCACTAGTTCATTATGAGAAAAATGAATTTTTTTCTAGTTTTGAAGAGGGCATGTGACCCTGAGTCTTTTTTTTTGAACCGGGTTGGGATGGTTTCAAAAAATCCCAAGAAATAAAATTTCTTCCACTTCAAATTTCATGACATTCACTGATCACTGAAACATCCTGTAGGTCATATTTTCTTTTGGGCGAAAATAAAATACAGTTTGTCTAAAAAAAAATTTTAAACATGCTCGTCTGAGAGAAAGACGTTTAACTGCCCCTTGCGACTACAGAAAACGTTGCTGAAACTATGTTGCAAAGACTAGAGAAAAATAAAAGGGAAAAGGGAATTTTTATACCAGTATTAAATAATGTAATATTTTTTCCCCCTAACAAGCTTTAAAATGAAGATTTTTTAAGCTTAAAAAAACGGCCACTTTATAAAAATAGTAGATACCTTGAATGAATGATTGAGAAGAATTTTTTAATAATGGACTTTTTTTAAAATAAAAAATCATTCACAAAAATGGGGCCTTTTCAGAATGTTAGCAAATGGGCATGATAAAAATATTTATTTCAACCAAAACCGAAATTTATTATACAAATACATTTTTTTAAAAAACCAAGAATTATTTTTTAAAAATACAACTCAAAGCGCCAAAACCCATGCATAGATTTTTCCAAATTGAAAAAACCCTTCTGTCTTTTCGCCTGAGCTAAGTTTATGCGTTTTTTGAAAACATTCATTAATTTTTAAATAGAACCCTTTGGACTTTTTAAAATTGTTTTAAAAAAGGGTTTCCAAAATTTTTTTTCTGTAAATTTTTTTGAAAGGACTGTTTTACTCTATAGAAAAATACGCTTATAAAGGTAGAATATGTCCAATTGTCATGGTTAACTCAATTTTTGGGAAAATCGCTAAAATTTGAATTTTTTTTGGGTTTTACTACAACTACAAAATTAAAGGAGATTTTTTAAAATAAAAAAGGTTTAATAATTAGATCTTTAATAAATATGAAATTTTTTTTAAAAAGTTTTAGTTGTTTTTCGACAATATGGCGTGCAAATTTGAAATTTTTAAAAAATTTATATAAAAAAAGATTTTTTAAAAAACGGCCCCAAATTTTTTTAAAATTTTTTGGGGGGGTAATGCCTGCAGCCTATCCGATGACAAAAAACGAGATATTGCTCTATTCTATTGTTTTTTAAAAATTACACAAATGTTTTTTTGAAAAAATTTCACGCTGTTAATATGAGCTTTTGGGAATAGATTTGTATAGATTATTTAACTTGTGAGTAGAAGTTTAAAATGACTTTAGAGGAAGTTTTTAAAAAACTCAATAGTTTCCCCGGGAAAAAGAGTTTTTGAACCGAAAAGGAGAAAATGTAAAAAATGTTTTTTTGTGCGGCGATAGATTTTACTGGCAGAAACGGCAAAAACCCTTAGGAGTTGGCAAGAACCTTAAAACCAGTCCACAAAAGGAAATTATAAACATTTCCCAGAGAAAGTCTGCCCCATCTCTGTGAAACTCTATTTTTTCATTTTTGCAGGGGAAAAAGGTAAGCTTTTTTCTTTTTTTAAAAGCAAAGAAAAATTTCAGCTAGAAAACTTGAAAAAAGAACAGTGAGACACAAAAAAAAAAGTTAATTACAAAGGACGTAATACTCGTATTAGGGTTTGGGGAAAGGGGAAACGGAACGTACCAATGAAAAAACCAAAACGGCCTATGAACAGGAAAATATGGAGTGGGAAAATGATCTGGTAAAAGACCAGTAATCGAAAGAAATCAAATTTGTCCGTTTTGTAAGGGTATTTTTCAAAAAAAAAGGAATTTTTGAACATTCTCGACATCGTTATTGGGAATTTATTTTCATTGCTCGTCATAAAAAACCGTTGATATTCGTACGAGATTTGAACACGCGTTCCTTTTATTGTGAAGCCACGAAACCTAAGGGATTGGCTCCCAACACAGACGTACGTAACTTTAATCCATCAATTAAAATCTTACGAATTTTGTCTTCAAATTTCATTGCTTTTCCGCATTTTGAAATTTTTAAAAATATTAAATAAATTCCCCTCTAAGAGAAATAAAAGCAAAGAAATCACGCGGAAATTATAAAAAGTTAATTCATTTAAGAATGTTTCAGTTCATACTATGTAACGTTTGGGTTTCCCAGCCTGACGCTCAACCCTTATCGCCTCTGCCTGGGGAGATTATTAGAGATAACTTTGGGGAAAACAAGTTTCAAACAGGGCCCCGACATTCAGAATTCATTTGCTGCAAGTAATTACTGGGAATCTAAGAAACTTTTAAAATTTTTCAAGAAAATCACCTATCATTACGCAGTTATTTTTTTTTGTTCATCTACCAGATTTATATAAAAATAAACTCTTTATTTTCTCGTGTTATTGGTAATGTTTTCAATATATAACAAATGTTACACTATTAAACTTCATTCGTTTTGAAAACCCCAAACGACAACCGTAAATGCATCCCTTAAATTATTAAAAAGGAAAAGTATTAATTAAAATTCAACATAGTCAAAAAAAAAAAGTTGCATGAAAAGGCCGGGACGTGAACTCGAGTCTTCCAGTTCTTCAAACAAGCCCCTGAACACATGACGTCATTTCCCGCAGTCACTTATAAATGTTTTAATATTAGGATGTTTAATGATACGGTTAAAAGTTTTGTGGCTAAAAAGGAATGTTCCCAAATGAAAGAAATAAAAAAAGAAAGTTTTCCCGAAAAAATGGTTTTAAAACTTTTTTAATAGTAAGAAAAAAAAAAACGGTTTCATTGCAGTTTTGCATTTAAAACCAATTCTTAAAATTGTAAATATTGCTTGCATTTTTGCACGAAACATCACCATTTCAAGAAACCCTTCATGATTAAGGAAGAACGAATTAGGGACAAATATTTCATTTGAAAGACAAATCTTTTTTAATTTTGAAGGTGGGATGACCCCCCAAAATGTTCAAATTTTAAAATTTTTAAAACCAGAGTTAACTATAAAAATTTGGGAACTATGTCATCCTTCAAGTGTATTTTTTCATTTTTACCAAAAAAATTAGGAGCCTTTTTTGAAAAAATTTTTGAAAATGTCCGAAAGGTTTCAGGGAAAAGAAATTTAAATTTCAAAGTTTTTTTAAAACCCAAGCTTCAACTACAGCCAGAAAACGGGGGTTTCTTAAATTTTGGGAAAGGATCGAGTGGGTTTAGGCGCTAGTATATTACAGACGGAGGGACGGGCGGTTTGGATAAAACCGCTTTTTTCGACCCCAAAACGTGTATTACCGTTTAATCGCGAAATCGATTTTCCTTTGTATTACATAACCTTTCTTTTATACTACGTATACGCACGAATATACTACGTAAAACGTTACAAGAATATACAGTAAAATTTACGTATATTCGTGCGTATACGAGAAAGTAAAACGAGAAGTAAAGTTTTTTTTGTGCTGAGATAACGAATTATAATAATTCAAAATCCTTTCAAACGTTTTAAACAGCAGTTCCAAAAGGTGAGATAAAAACAGTACGGGAGAATTTTCTGCATTACTGATTGTCATTTCAATGAGTTTTTTTTTTAATAAATGATTCATATTAAAAATATGAATGTATTTATCTAATTCAAGAAAAAAGTAATTTGTCATAATCTGGGACGACGTTGTGTAAAAGTCAAACTTTGATATAAAACTTAAATGTCCAAACCTTTCCCTTCATACTGACGTACAAATGATGACAGGGTGAAAAAATTTAAAAAATGCTTTGGGGAAAAAAAGACCCCAAGCCCAACCGTAAAACGATTTTTGGGAAGCTCAGTGGTCAGAACCAACTGGTCGTAAATCGAACGAGGGGGTTTGATTCCTGCCCAAAGGGGAAATTTAAATTTTTAGTACTAAATTTAAAATAGGTTATCAGGTCACAATATGGATATCACTAACGAACGGGATAAACATTCCCCTCATATTTCTTTTCCCCAAAAAAAAGTGACAGAGTTGTAAAATTTTTTTGGGAAAGAGAATGAAAATGTAGGGAAAAACGTTCACTATCTTAATTCCAAGCGAGGTTGGGGTTAAATTCTTACTAACTAAATATAAATAAATACACATTTGTATAAATATTTGTAAAAAAGGGGGATCAAACTAATTAAAATTAAAAGTAAAAAAGTTCAGCAAACATTTTATAAGAAAAATAAATAAAGGTTTTTTCCGCAAACATTCTTTCTTTAATTCTCGACTTAGGTTAAAAAGAACGCGGAACAGAAGAAAAAAAGGGATCGCGCAGAACTGATCCTCAATACCTGGGTTTAAAAAACCCGGTGTCAAACGATTTAGCTACAAAAGAGTTATTGGTCTCTCGAATCTGCAAGCCCCAATGATCTACGAATACGAAATGTTTTTTCCTTTTAATTTCTCCATTTTTCTGAGAGTAACATTTAAGACGTAATAGAAATCATATTCTTTAAAAATATTGTTCTAAAACAGTACAATTTCTGGAAAAAAAAAATATTAGGGGGAACTGATGTTTTTAACAATACATGATAATATATTTATTTTTTCTAACTGTTATCAAAATTTATGAATTTTATAATAAATTTAATATTTAGATTTAAAAGAACGACATTAATCCCAGACATTTTGAGATCCGAAATTCGCACCTCCTTGTTTTTTTCTAAATTTAACAAATGACTGGTGATTTTGCATTGATCACCTACACAAGCATTTGGGAATTAATTGGGTATAACCAAATAATTAAAATTTTCCCTTTTTTTCTTTTTGAAAATTGGGACTGATTGAATGGTCACCACTTAGCTTTAGCTACCCTGCACTAAAGATAAGCCGTATCAAAACATTGTTTATTTAAAAAAGGAGATAATAATAAAAAAATTTTTGATTTCTTTCACATGACCACGTCAAATCGTACTTTTTTTTAGTTTTGGGGTTTTAAAATTTTGAAATTTGGGCCCCCCTACCGAAGACTTACATTAAAAATTTTTAAAAAGATTTATAAAAAAAAATAAAATTATCAATTTTTACAAAAAATTAAGGGGTGCGTTCTGTTGCTTTTTAAAACAAAGGCACAAACACAAAAAAGGTAATTTTTAAAGAGTTTTGTAATAGTCTCTAAGGGAAATTTGTTAAACGTAAAAAAAAACATATTTCTTTTAAATTAATAAAAGACCGAAGAAATTACCATTGCAAAATTTTATAATAAACCCACAGACTTGTTAAGGATTCGATTACCCCTTTTGAACTGAAAAATTAAAAATTTCTTTGTGATTATACAACTTGCTAAGATTTTTCATATTATTTCTAACGATTACATAAAAATAAAATAAAAGATATTGCAATTGAACCTTTATTTGAGCCATTCTTCCAAATTTGTTTGTTTAAATTTTTCCCTTGGGAAAACAAGATACCAGACACAATCTTAAATAATCACATTATCGTTTTCAAAACAAGTTTTTCCTCCTTGCAAGAATTTTGGAAGTTCTCTCGTGATGATAGTGATTAATGTGTTCCCGGCATTAGGTAAAAAAAATATATTTGGGAGGGTTGATCTGGGGCCATTCCTCTATCTACCCCGGGTTTTAAACCCCAAGAGCTTTTCACAGAGGGACCTTACAGCACCGATGAGGGGGGTAGAATGAATTTATCTTGACATTTATTGTTCTTATGATATACAACATTTACTTTAGGTTAAGCAAAAACCCCATTTTTTATAAGAAAGTGGAATCATCAGCGCGATACTTATTCCCATAGTTGATTTTTAGAAAAAATATTTTTGATTGAATGTTTTTGTGTAGGGCTCAATGAAGTAGCTTCTATCCTGCGAACTGCCATCTTGCCCTCCCCTATTTTAAGGTGATTCCACATTGGGTAAGACTGAACTGTAAATCGTCGTGAAACACCAGTCTGAAATACAGAACCGCGTAGTATTAAGCAAAATAATATGTTATTTTTTAAAACCAATTAACACAACTAAGAGAATTTTGGGCAAATTTGTTTTTCCAAAGAAAAACTTTTAACCTAAACTTGAATGATATAATGCTAACAATATTTTAATTATCAGCAAAAGTTGATTGATTGTTTAAAGACATTATAATGCTTATAATTTAAAAAACGAAGAGGGAACTACAACAGCACTTACTTTCCTAATGTCACTGCTCCGCAAATTTTACTATTACATGAATTGGGAAAAGAGTTTTAACCAGTAAGATTTTTCTTTAATTTTTTAGTCTTGAAAAAAATTTTTTCAATTTTCAAAATATATAGAGTTCCTCGAAAATAGACCACTAGCGCCCGGTCAGTTGGCAGAACGGAGGCTTTAGTCGTCGTACTGATGGGGAAAAAAACTGGCCCCCTTTGGGCCCCTAAGTCTTTCAAAATTAATATTAATTACAAAAAAGGCCCTATTACTACTGAAATCACACCGTAACAGAAGAAAAAATCACCTTTTTGGGTTCGAACTTTACAACGTTAGCAAGCCGACAGGTTTTCCCATGACGTTAACCATTCCCCAAAAGGGTTTTTGTTTAGTTGCCACTTGAAAAGAGTTAAATATAATAAAACCTATTTAAAAAGAACATAATCGTTTCAGTATATATTTTTTTCGTTTTCAGAGGTCAATCCTTTTTAAGTTTAAATATATTGTGATATATAATATAATATGTTTTTTTGACGTAAATAAATAAATAAATAAATAAATATAAAAATGTATAATATAGGGAATAATAAAATATATTAATATAATATAATTATAATTTAAAGGGAAAGCGAATTTTTTTTATAGAAAAAAAGCAATATTTTTACTTTCCCTTTATGCATACTTCCCGTACCAATTTTCATAATAAAACCCCCGGGAAAGGGGCTTTCAATTATTTTAGAAACCCAAAGTCTAGAAGTAGGGCAGTTTTAAAAATACTAGTGATGCTAAAAAAGGGTACTTTCACCCGTATTTTCACGGGAAAATTATGCTGAAAATACCCAAAAATTTTTGGAAAAAAATTTCACATGATCTTATTTAAAAAACTTATCTTTAAGGAAAAGTTTCATGAAGGGGAAAAATTTAAAATTTTAATATTTTACTTGTATGAATACTTTTTCGAAAATCTGTTTTCAATGAACATGAATAGCAATATTCTCTTAAAAGCACCTCCCAATAAACCAACAATTATTACATTTACATTTTTATTACATTTGGGAATAAAAAAAATTTTGGGGGCCATTTGTTTGAAAATTTGAAAAATGTCCCAGGGCCCTGTAAAGTAACCCCCCCAATTTAATATCGGTTTCAATTTAAGGCGCTACGGGCATCGCCAGATCGATTGGGAGAAAAATTTTGGGGAAAAACGGTTTAACGGTTTAGCTGCCAGCGTTGTTTAGGGGCGGGCGGACAGACATTTTACCGTCAATGATTTTTGCTATCAACCACCCACAAACATGGATTTGGCTACACCACGAGGGGATTTTTTTTTCAAATTTAGGTTTTTTTTATTCCCTTTTTCGTCACAAGGGCGGTGTAATATGCTTTTCTGCCGACAATTCGCCGTTTTTTTTGCGTAGCATTACGAACTTTCTACCCCAAGAAGAAAGTGCAGTCCATATATGAGAAAATTTAGATTATGCGTTCACGGAAAAATTTTTATGTTTTTACTGCAAAGCAATTTTCTAAATTTAAAAAATTTATACAAATTTTTTAACTTTATTTGTAGAAAAGATACCGAGAAGAAGAGAAAAAGTTCATGAGAAATTTGAAACAGATTAGTAATTGTAATGTTGAAAATCCCCGAGATAATTTAAAAAAGTGACATTTACTACAGTATTTGTAATAACGGTATGGTATTGAATGAAGAGTGAAAAAAAAAAGAAATAGTTTTTTCAGAAAGTTTCCCAAAGCAATATGAGCAAAAATGTAAAATACCCTCCAGAAATATTGGAATATCATTGATTCAGAATCCCAATGAACTTTTCTAGTATAATATCAATTTTGGAAAAAAAATACATTGATTTAAAGTCAGTAATGTTTTAATTTTTTGGGGTACCATGCGTACACAGGTTTTTTTCCTACAACGAGTCTAAAAATAAATACCAAAAAAGCAGAGTCTTTTGGAAATATTTTTTGGAGTTTGGATTTTTAAAAACCGAATTTTTTCCTTTCAAACCCCAAATACTATTTTTTTCTTTATATCATTGTTTCTGTAGTGTGCTGCGCATTCGAGAAAAGAAAAATAGTAAAATATTTAATGAAGTCTTAACTCAATATTAGGCCAATTTTTTTCCGCACTGTTTTTCAGCTTAAAAAAAATATGGAAATATTGTAAAAAAACATTATTAAATTCAGGGGACCAGTTTAATAAATATGTTTATTTTACCAACGAAAATAGAGAAAGTGTGAATAAAATATGTATTGGCTAAATGAATATCATTGCAATATTGTAGGAAACTCTGGGGAGTTGAATATTGGGTTTTAAATAATAATCGAATTATAATAATGAAAATTTCCCCTTTTGATTAAATAAATTTCCATTTTATAAAACTATTTTACCCAGGGGAAAAAAAGTCCTTAGGTTTTTTGGAAAAAGATTATTGAAAGTCTGAATTCAAATATGTGAAATTTTTTTTTGACAATTGGAAATTGTTTTTTTTGTTTTATTTTTAATGTCTCTTTTTAAATACTAGGTCATATAAGACCATTGGGTTTTTTTTTTTTTTTGGGGGTTTTTTGGGGAGAATACGAAGGACATCACGAACACATATCTATGTCCGAGGCGGTACCGCGGGGCCCCTTTGAACCCAGGAAGCAGGCCTTGTTTTTCCATTTCTTTCTTTCCCAGTAAACCCTTTACATCATTAAACCAAAATCAAATAACATCGAAGAATGCAATTTTCCACCTTTTTAAATTTTGTTTTTTTCCCGTGCCCCCAGTGGGGGGTAAGTGGAAAAAAACCTTTTGATTAGGTAGCAAAATTTGGGCCCCGAGGGAAACCAGAAAAACATCTTTTTGGTAATATCTAATTTTTACCACCCAAAATTTTATCCAACGATGATTTTGGGGTGCAAAAAAGAGTGGGAAACTTTTTTCAAAAACAAGGATCCAAAAATTTTTCGTGGCCCTCCCGTGGGTCAAGCCCGAGGAAAATTGTTATTCACCTTCGGGTCGGGCATTTTCCCCTTTTCGCACGGGCATCCCAGTTACCCCCCCCTATCCCCAGAAATGAAGAATGACCTATTTTAAAGATGCCCTGTGCACTGCGATAAGGGGAGTGAAGAAGGCATAGCTTGTCGACTATGGGGAAAAGATGCTGGTACTGGCTAACTTTTTTAAACTTTTTTGCTATGGATTTATAAATCTAATACGGTGAAGGGGGTGATTTTTTTTAAAAGCCAAAAACTAATTTTTTTTTGATGTAACATGTCTTTGGGCATTTATTTCATTCTAAAATTAGTCATTTTTTCTGTTTTTTTCTCTTTTTAAACTTGTAATTAATAAAAATATTTTTAACTGACTTTTTTACTAATTTTAGAAAAATTTGGGAAAAATATTGACTATGTAAATTTAAAATATTTGACATTAAAAAAATTTGATACAAAGTTCTTTTTTTATTATTAAAGAAGGTTGGGTTTTATTTTGGAAAAAAAATAAAGACTGTAGTTTAAATTTTCGATTTGAGAAATTTGTGATCTCATTGAATTTGTGTTTTTTCCTTTTTCCTTAAAACCAAAAGTATTTTCAGGTTCGATATGCATTCAATATTGGGATCTTATGAACAAATTATTTGTCATTAAATTTAAAAAATTATTTCAAATTAATGGGAAAACAAGGAGGGGTGGGTTTTTTGGGAAAAAAAAACCGTTTCTTACTTCAATATCGATAACCGTGTCAAGGGTTTTTGATGTTTAATTAGAGAGCTTGAATCGAATTAAAACCCAGAAACTGTTTCTGGGGGGTCAAAACCTAACCCTAAAAAAGATAATACGATTCGGGAAAAACTGTGTTCCGCTTAAATATTTTAATTGGAAAATTGTCCCGGAATTGAAATTTTTTAAATAAATACTCAATCTCTTTTAAAATTTGTTCAAACAAGCTTTTTTTTTTCTTAATAGCTCGTTTTAAGAAAATTACATTGGGTTTTGTAACATTTTAAGGTTTTCAAATTTTTTCTTTTTTTTTCAGTGGTTATTCAAAAAAATTTAAGAAAATATTTAACTTCGGTGTAGATTTCCCCAAATTAAAAAAAATTTAAAAAATTTTCTGTTTATATTATTATTTTTTTATTAAAGATATCAATTTTTAAATTTTTCTATTAATATATGCAATGTGATATGTTGAAAATAATTAATTATGTTAGCGCCCATTCAGGCCATATCAGATTTTTTACTGTTGCCTGTATATTACCTTAAATAAATAAATAAATAAAAATATCACTGGGGAAGGGGTAGATATAATCTTCCAATTTTAACAGAAAATAGCAACTTTGAAAAATATATGAAGAATAAGAAAATATTTTCGAAATATTTCTAATGAGAGTTTCCCCAGTTCCTTTTTTACCGATTATCACTATAAAATTGCATCAATTTTAAAAAAGTTTTAAAAAAATAAATAATAAATTTTTTAAGATAATTATTTGGGGCAACCCCCCATGATTTTTTAAATTTATTAAAGAAATCACTGTTTGCATGCACCTGCTCATATAGAAAACATTCATTTTTTAAAAATGCGTAATAAAATTTTTGTATTGTTTACCTTTTGTAACGGCGTAATAATGTCAAAAAACAAGTTTTTAAATACGTGAACATGAATTTAATTTTTTTGTTAGGGAAAAGTGTATATTATTAAAAAGCATTATATTCGTTTCCAAAAATTATGTAATTTGGGTTTGTGTTCCCTTGTTTTAAAAACCCTTAGCATTTTAAAATAGTTTGTAAGAAACAAAAATTTCAATACTAATTTAAATTTTAAATTGCCACAAATTTTCACAAATTGATACCATAAATTAGACTTCATTTTCATGGTAAAGAACTCGATAAAAAAAGTCACAGCCCCTTCCCCGTGACCCGGCCCCCTTGGTTTTGTCAGCGTCCACGGGGTTCAGGGCCAACGTCCAGTGCAATTGGGGAGTGGGTCCCCGGCCCGCGCACCAATCCGTTTCGTTTCGTGCCCTCCCCCCTTCCCCCTCCATTTTTCCCCTCACCCCCCCTCTCCTGTTACCCCCGCTCACTTTGGAGGCAGCGTCACTGACCCAGAAAAATTTCCCGCCCCTTTGGGGATAATCCAGGAGGGAAAAAATTCGAGGGGAGGAAGGGGGAGTGGGGCTGAAACTTGGGGCAAAAACCAATGATAAGAGCGGATACGCCTCGACGCCAGGATTGGTCAATGTCCAGCGATGGTTGTCCGGGGGTGGGAAAACCGATTTGGGCCCCACAAGGGACGCCCCATATTCTGTGAGAGTGGGTTTTACATGACCAAAAAGATATGGACAATTGACAAATGTTCGTTGAGATTTACATTTGGGGCGCTGTGTTATTTCCCCAATTTTGGAATGAATTAGCTTAGGATGTTTTACATGTAATTTTGAAAAAGTGTCACTTGATCTTGTGGGTTGAGTTTTTGTTGTTCTTTGTTTCCCGAAAGTCCGGGAAACATTTTTTGTATACGGCTTATTTTAATTTTTTCCAACCGTTCGGTCCGAAGCAGTACCCCAACAAACGGGCCCCGGGCCGCGCGCGATCTTTCCTTCCTCTTTCTTGTTCTATCCTCTCCCCTTACACACACACACACACACACATACACACACACACTAACATGCACTTCACTATCAGACATGCCGAAACCGGTCGGGGACTTAGACTGGTAGCGGTAGCTCAGTGCATCAACTGATGTCACTGCAGCGCCTCTGACCGGGAGGTCCTAGGTTCGAGTCCTGACGGCGGCAGGATTTTCGACACTAGCTACTCGGCTACGTCGAATTCAGTCGGTGTCTGGAGGAGAATTCTAGCGGCCGGCTGCTCTGATCGGTAGTTTTCCGTGGTTTCTCCGATCAACACCAGGCGAATGCCGGAGCAGTACCCTACGAAACGGGCCACGGACCGCGCGCGATCTGTCCTTCCGCTTCCTTGTCCTATCCTCTCCTCTTACACACACACTTACACCAACATGCACTACTCTACCACATATTCCGGGAGACCGGTCGGGAGCTTAGAGCTTGTCCCGGTTGGGGCGGTGCCCCGCTGGTAGGAGAGTCCTGGTTAGGGGGAAACCCCATTAGCCGACGGTAGGTCGGTGCGGATCTCGCCATTCAGCGGGGGAAGATCACAGTCATCTCCCGAGAAAAAACATGCTCTACACTAACGGGACTAATGACCGTAGCAGTTGACGCGCCCGGAAACACGAAAAAATCAATCAATCGGGGACTTAGAGCTTGTCACGCCCGGAATCAACAATATTCAATGAATCAGTCAATCTATCGCTTCGGCGTCGCTCTTGTGTCTCGTTGAGCAACAATGCTGGCGGGGAGACCTCGGCGCCGGAAGTGCGCTGAGTCACGCCCCTAAGTGACTCTCGGCTGAGGGCGCTCGCGTGCGCTCGCGAGCTGAGTTCTGCGTATTTTCGTTGAGGAAAATATGCCCAAGAATATAATCACATGGGGCTGTAGCAAGTTAATACTTACGGATTGTGTCCTATGATAGGTGAAATAAAGTTAATGGACGTCACTGGTTAAATAAAGTGAACTATTAATTTTAATTTGAGATATATAAAATATGCTAATATTTTAACTATAGGAGTTAAAATACTAGTAATCAATTATCTTCATTAGTAAAACCATAGAAGAAAAATTGAAGTTTAACCGGGAATGCTCGCAATGGGGAGAATCACACGAGTGCTAACAATGAATCTTTCAGATAAGCAACATTTTTTGAATGCGAATGATATGAAGCACTATTTACTGAAATAGTATTTTATTTAGTTTGTACATGACTCCCAATGCAATTGTTAATGATTCATACACTGCAGTAATCTTCTCTGAATACTAATGGTGAGAAAGGTAAAAATTCGAAAAGTCGAAGTACACACAACAGTCATTAAACATCTTATTATGTTATTAAATAATATTAAATACAATTTTCACAAATGATTTTGGCATGTTCTAAACAAACATTATATTACATTTTTCACAAAAATATATGGAAAGTCTTTGTCTTTGTTCCATTTTGCAAATTTAACATCTTTCCATTCCATCCAAGATAAAAATAACAGACCAGGCGATCTCAGAAAAGTACAATGAAGGACTACATGAAATATCGGACGACTAGTGCATCGCAAACAGGTATCTCCCTCCATCGGGGCACCGCCCCAGCCGGGACAAGCTCTAAGACCCCGACCAGTCTCCCGGCATGTGTGGTAATGTAGTGCATGTAATTGTAAGTGTGAGGATGAACAAGGATGGGGAAAGAAATTTTGCGCGCGGTCCGTGGCTCGTATGTTAGGGTACTGCTGTGGTATTCGTCTGGTGCTGATCGAAGAAACCACGGAAAACTACCGATCAGAGCAGCCGGCCGCTAGAATTCTTCTCCAGGCACGGACTGACTGTGACCTAGCTGAAAGCTAGTATCAAAATCCTGCCGCCGTCGGGGATCGAACCTAGGACCTCCCGGTTAATGGCACTGCAGAGAGTTCAATTGATGCCCTGAGCGACCTCTCCGATCGATTGAAGTGACGTGCGCTTCTCCTAAGGAAAAACAGAGCGCGCCCGTGTAAACGCGTACCGTCCTCGCAGTGAGCGACAAAAGACGAGCGGCCTACGTAACTGCGGGGAATGGGAAGCGGGGAGGCCGTGGGAACAAGCGACGCGCGTCGAGCGCGATTTTGTCCGCTTGGGGCGCGGCGAGCCGTGAAGCACGCGAGCGCCGCGCACGTCGCCGGAGGCGTGTGGCACGTGACACGCGCAGGTGGTGGCAGGGACGCCGCCCGCCTTTAAAGGGGACCGGCGCTCTCGGAGACACGAAGAGGTGGCTCAGGGCATCACTGCAGTGCCTCTGACTGGGAGGTTGACTCCTCACAATGGCAGGTTTTTCGACACTAGCTTGTCAGCTAGGTCGTTTCCATGTTGTCGCGGCAGGAAGTAATATGAGCCAAAATTTATTGCTTATTTATCCTGAAAATAGATTTTATTACATGGAGTTTTTTGTTTTTTTTTCTCCTTTCAAAATTCAAAATTTATTGCTTGTTTATCCTTGAAAATAGATTTTATTACATGGGAGTTTTTGTTTTTTCCCCTTTCAAAATTGAAAATTTAAGTAGTATATGACTTAGTGTAGGGATCACAGAATTTTGAAAATGCGCACACAATTCACTTTTCCCCATAGCACGTCATACGCAGTATTTAACTGTAAATAAAAAAATAAAAATAATAAAAAAATAAAGTCGCTGTCTAGAGGAGAATTCTAGCATCCGGCTGCTCTGATCGATAATTTTTCGTGGTTTCGTCGATCAACATCATGCGAGTGCCGGAGTAGTACCCTAAAAAAGGGCCACGGACCGCGCGCGATCTTTGTAAAACGTATATGTCAAATCAATTGTTGTCTTTCTGTGCATATGTAAGAAACGATGTAAGTAAACTAATGAATCTTTCGACATAAAATTTAAATACAATGTATATACTACCCATGGTACCGTCTTATCTTCAACGGTTGACTGGGAGAGGTGGTTCTGTGCATCAACTGATGACATTGTGGTGCCACTGACCGGGAGGTCCTGGGTTCGAATCCTTACGATATTTTCGACCCTAGCCACGGAGCTAGGTCGGGTTCTGTCGCTGTGTGGAGGAGACGTGTAGCGGCGGGCATTTTTGTTTTGAATAAAAAATATTATTCGATATATAATGAAGATTTCCAAGAATACTAAGACATTTTCTATTGCATTTTTTAATCAATTTTGATAATATCACATATTTTACAATCATATTAAAACATTATATTATTTAAGATACGGAATTCGTAAAAAAGCATGGTTATGAAATTTGCCCACCAGGTCGTAAATCAAAACTTTGCCATTTGCCGGTTTGAGCACTCAAATGTATATAAAATTGTCTACATTTCATAAGTAGTACTATCAGAAACTCCTTCTGGAAGTTTATAAACTACATAAATTTTTATAAAAAAATACATTTTTGGTTAACACTTTTAACGAAAAAAATTATATTTATCAATTTATTACTCCATTTATGAATTGAATGGCGTCTCCATGTCAATTTTTTAACCAATTATTACGACAAAGTTCATATCAAAAGGAATGAAATAAAATAAATACCATAAAATGATTATTTTCTGAAGTTAAACAAGAAAAAACAGTTTTTCGCTGAGAGTACTTACCATTAGGATATTTTTTTCATATTTTGAAAATAATAATATTTTGTACATCGAAACACGTAATAAATTAAACATGTAAACATGTAATAAGCGAAATTTAATTTTGGGACTCCAGTGTTTAAGGATCTGTAAATGTGTCGAGATGTCAGAAAAATACTATTGAACTTTTAAATGAAATTGAAGAAAGGTGCAGTATGGAAATGCAGAGATGAACTTTTTTATTCTTTCCGCTCTTATCTGTCTTCCCCTGCGCGAGATCGTACCAAAACGTTTCTCTTCGCCCTAGTGTGCAGATCATTCGCTTTATAGCATATTCTAATTTATGATTGGTCACTGGCACTCTAGCACTGTATTTGTTTATTCTTTAGTTATTGATTCGTAATACTTCCTAATTTACTTTCTTACTCATGGAAATCGCTGACGTATCCTTTCGCTGTTTTTATTTACCAATGCATTCTGTATTTTCTCCGCTATCAAATATGTTGTATTTCCTTGTATTCTTATTATTATTCACTATTCGATCCTTTGCTTATCTTCTGTCTCTCATTGTTCCTGACGTCCTGTTTATATATTTACTTAAATTCATTGTTCCTATTAACCCACCCTTGTGATAACTTATCTCAATTCGATTAAGAAAGCCGAGAATGAATGTAAGAATAATTTCATACGGTAGAATTTGTCCTTTCAAAACGTGACAATAAGTGTTCACATTTTAAAATTTAGTATCGTAGATTTCTGGTAGTAATTAATTGACAGTCGTATATTGTGAAAACAGCTTTTAATATTCAATTAAAGATAAGAAAGTGCAACATATAACATAATAAATAAAAATCATGTTAGAACACGCAAAATGAAGCGTTACATTAATCATTTTTCCAGATGGAGCATCTTAATGCTGTCAGCTGGAAATATTAACCCGGAGTGTAACACTTTCCGTTCTTGTAACTTCAATTACTACTACTCTCTACGCTAATGAATGTCATTGACAGACGCTTTTTATACATTAGGGACTCGTTAATTGTGCACGAAAGAGGAAGTGTGCGCCAGCCGTGTTAGAAGATTGATACCAGATAATATGTAATGGTGGGGATTGGAAGTTGGGGTGTCGAGCTCAGACTGGCTTACGAGCGGAGTGCGATGTGCATTTGTTCGCTGACGTCATCCCCACCACTAGTTGTAATCATACTGCCAACCTAAATGTAAGAAATATGGAACAGGAATGTGTAGGCAGTTAGAATTATCCAACAGAATGATAAAAAATCTTAAATTTAATATTTAGTTATTCATGCAGTGTACGACGCCCTTATATCTTCTACCATTGGCAGAAATAATCTCTAATTAGTCTTTACAGAATTATTTTCAAAGAAATTCGGCAAGATGTATCGCCATATCCTCTGACGTTACTTTCAAAGGCAAGTTTTTTGGCTTCGCTCGCTTTTTGGCTCCAAGTGACGGGGAGGCTTGGACCTTCGGCCCTCGCGTTCACTATAAACATCTTTGAGTCTATCCACCGCATAATTACCAATTCACTTTTATAAGAAAGCAGTTTAATGGTTAAGTTCTCTACCCTGCATTACTTCACTGCGGTGAGAGACAAATGAACATCGCTCACGCATAACCCAGTCTCCGCTCGCATACCCGGAAGCCCGCTGACCCTAATCACCTGAGCTCAGTCTAAACAACGCTGATCCCAATCAGAAACCGAAATTACAATAAAGTGCTTTACTATCAAGTAGTAATCTACACGGTAGCGATGGGTAGTACACGTAAAGTAATGACACATCTGCTGAGTTATTCAACCCTTTCCATTGTAAATAAACATTTAAGGATAAACAGAGACTGAAGTGAAACATGTTAGTGGTCTAGTATTTTTTTCTTTATTTTATGCAAAATATACTCACGATTCGTGATTACAAACCTCCTTAAACTCTTGAATATACTTTAACAGAAATTGAGGCGCACGATTTGAAGCCTTCAAACGTATTGATGTTTCTTAGTAATATTATATAGAGACATACAGAATATTTGGTATTGTTACTTTATTATTTTTCTGCCTCATTTGTAAATTATTGTTTATTTTAAGTGATGGACAATTATTATTATTATTATATTATTATTATTATTATTATTTTATTATTATTATTATTATTATTAGCGTATTGGCCATTTCTGACCACTTTCTTTTCCGAGGCTCAGTCAACTTCTATTTTGGAGAGACATAACGAGTGTAATTACGGGCAACA
This sequence comes from Teleogryllus oceanicus, assembly GCA_964035755.1. Taxonomy (NCBI): domain Eukaryota; kingdom Metazoa; phylum Arthropoda; class Insecta; order Orthoptera; family Gryllidae; genus Teleogryllus; species Teleogryllus oceanicus. The sequence continues at coordinate 66,548,783 of CAXIVR010000012.1, read as the reverse complement.
GGTTTTCCGCGATAGTCCTTGGTAAGATAAGAATTGTCAAGCCTTTGTATGAATTATGAGGTGATAGGATGATGAGGGTGAAGGACAATCACAAATTCAATCGTGCCTAAGAATGACTCGAACCTGCAGCCTCCTCAGCGCAGACGACTTCTGCTGCAACGGCCTGCGTCACGGAACAGATTTCTTCCTCTTCCTCTTTTTCTTCTTCTTCTTCTTCTTCTTCTTCTTCTTCTCTTCTCTTTTCTTCTTCTTCTTCTTCTTCTTCTTATTATTATTATTATTATTATTATTATTATTATTATTATTATATTTTCACAAAGGCTCTAAACGTCAATACTAAAATACCATGCCTTCTGTGCATTTTAAGTATTCTTTCACTAGGTAAACAACGTATCTAGGTAAACAAAACAATTCAAGCTGTTATAAAACTATACTCGTTTAGCTTCGTTTGCAGAGTGCTTGAGTGCCTGCAGTCGGGCTTTTTTCCGTTATGTGCAGGTGAGTGCTTGTTTGCTCTCTGGCTTCGTCCTCGGCGGCGCCCAGCCTCCGGCGCCGGCGTCGGGCTGTCAGGCGCAGATAGGCGAGCGGCGCTGGGGGGAGGAGGCCGTCGCAACGGGATGGCGTCGGGAGATAGAGACTTTTGATTGATCGTAAGTGATTCCGTGTTTGTGAAGCCGTGGATCTTTAAGGGCGAATAAATCTTTCGTACACTTCCTTCGGAGGAATAAAGCCGGCTGTCCCATGTTAGTAGATTTACTGCATGTAAAGATCCTCAAACCTAAACGAAGCCTCTGCGCTAAATTAAAATTGCCTGTTTCGTCGCCCAAGTATCAGTCTTTCTCCCTTAGTAGGTAAAAGGAGCGTAACGAAATTAGCGTGGTTAGGCGGAAGAGCAGGCCTCATGGCCTGAGTCTCGCCATGTAAAATAAGGCATTCTTTCATTCATTCATTCCGGGCGAGTCAACTAATAGGCCATCAGACCCGTCAGTGCAGTGCGTGTTTCATCGGGCAGTATGCTGATCTTCCCCGCTGGATGACGATATCCGGCACCAATCTACCGTCGGCTAGTGAGGTTTCAACCAGGACTCTCCCACCAGCGGGACACCGCTCCAGCCCCGACAAGCTCTAAGCTCACGACCGGTCACTCGGCGTGTGCGGTAGAGTAGTCATGTACGTGTGTAAGGGTAAGAATTGTATCAGCAGCAGGAAGGAAAGATCGCGCGCGATCCGTGGCCCGATTAATATGGTACTGCTCCGACATTTGCTTGGTGATGATCGGAGAAACCACGGAAAACTACCGGTCAGAGCAGCCGGTCGCTAAAATTACTCTTTCGGACAGTGACAGAACTCGACCTAGCTGAAAAGCTAATGTTGAAAATGCTGCCACCGTGGGAGTGTTACATAGGACCTCCCGGGCAGAGGCACTGCAGTAGCATCAATTTATGCTCTGAGCCACCTCTCCGATGCTTCATTGATGGGGTGATGGAAAATTACAACATTACAGTCGATTTCGGTTACAGTGAAATCGTATATAGTAAACCCTTGGCTATAGTCTTAAATTACTGGTCCCGTTTCCCTTTATACCAAAAAAACAAACATAAGAAACCTCGGCTGTAGTGAACCTGAACTTCGGCTACAGTGAACCTAGGAAATAGGTCTTGGAAATTAATTCCCTCCTAGAAAAGAATATATCCTTCATTGCCACAAATGCCAACACTAGGCAGCTTGAATTCCAACAGTGCAAGAGGCATTGAAGAGTGTCAAGACTGCATTACGATACTTTGACTCAGAGGTAAACTGTAGAATCAATTATGTAGAGAACACGAATTATGGAGACGAAACTAGAGAAATTACTAATGAAAAATTGTCTGAATGAATAAAATTAATCGTTGTGAGAAATTCTAATTAATTTAACATCATTGGATGTAATGAACAAAATGTTCATCCCCAGAAGTCTCCTATAACCAGTCAACTGTACTTAGGATGGATCTGGAAATCGGAAATTCTTGGCGTGTGCAGGAGAACCCGGAAGGCCCGTCCGCATGCAGATGGGTGTGGTCCCCGGCTGGAGGGGCGGGGCGGCGACACGCCCTGTCGCGAGGGAGCGCCGGCCCCAGACGGCGCGCGCTCGCTCGGTTTGTCGCAGCTGCGCGCTGTTTGTCACGGGCCCGCCTGGCAGAGCGCTCCAGCCGACTCCACTGCGCCTCTCACGCTCTCCCTCGCCTCGCCACGCCTTGCGCGGGACTCGCGCCTGGCGGGACCTGGCTTGCTCAGACGAAGTTTACTTGACGATTGACTGATTGATTGTGATTCTGGGCGCATCTACTACTATGGCCAATGTCCCGTACTTGTGCGTGGTTTTTCATCGAGGTGGCAGTCATCTTCCCCACTGGATGGCGAGGTCCGGCGCCGACCTACCGACGGCTAGCAGGTTTCCCCTAACCAGGACTCTCCCACCAGCGGGCAGCCACCAGCCGGACAAGCTATAGCTTCAACCGGTCTCCCGGAATATGTGGTCGTGTACTGCATGTTAGTGTGTGGTAAGGAGAGGATAGGGCAGGAAGAGGAAGGAATGATCGCGCGCGGTCCGTGGCCCGTGTGTTACGGTACCGCTCCGGCATTCGCCTGGCGTTGATCGGAGAAACCACGGAAAACTCCGATCAGAGCAGCCGACCGCAGAATTCTCCTCCTGACAGCGACTGAATTGGACCTAGCTGAGAAGTTAGTGTCGAAAATTCTGGCATCGTGGGAAGTGTAATCTAGGACCTCCCGATCAGAGGAACCGCAGTGACACTAGTTGATGCACTGAGCCCCTCTAGAAAGAAAAAGATATCTGAAGGAGGTACTTCGTATCCGTCTGCTTACCTCTTTTTCGAACACAGTAAACGTCTCAAAATTCCAATGCTTTGTGTGACAAGATCTTATCGAAAATATTAGAGATACAAAAGTATCCAGTATTCTTATGAGTATTTTTGGGGGACAAAGAAACGTTCCTTATGTGCTAAGGCTATGTAAATATTAATCTTGGTTGCTGATGTAAAGAAAAGAAAAGAGATAACAGAACACCCTACATCCGTATACTTATTCATTTACGAACAAAGTAAACGTCCCGAGGTACCAAGGATTTCTAAGGATGCTTCTAGGTTGCGGATGGGAAAGAAGAAAATCTCAAATTGGGTATCACAAGCAACTTTTCACATGCCACAGGTAAACATTCTAAGGCCTTCATTTTCTAACGTTGTTTTGAATTCGAATCAGAAAAATGCGAAGATACAAGGACCAATTGGTATTCGTTTACTTTATCCTGAGAATCTCTAAACCTGCTTCTGGAAACCTCACTGGAAAACTAGTAGATCCTGGAGGATCGTTTGCTTTTCGTGTGCTTACCATTTGCAAATGAGGTGAAACTTCAGTGCTGACAACACCGATAAGCTTCCATAGTGTTTCTTGCAGCGGTTAGTGGATTTAGTGTATACCTATGATACCCATGCTAACACTGAATCCATAAATGTAAAACCCATGTTTCCACATCATTTTGAAAATGAGGAAAATATCGCCAAAATCTGGAAATCCATGCGTATGGTCTATTTACATTAAAAATTAAACAAAAAATAAATTAAAACTAGGCATTTACGGAAATATGTGTTAATATTTTTTAAAGTTTTCTGTAATACTGCTATTTTGTCGAAGAAAAATTTCATCAATCTCATATTACTAATACATGTAAGAAACAGTAGTAACCATTTAAATGTGTCTTTGTGAAAGATGCTCGCATATTATCGAATATTGATATTTTTCATCTAAAGTTCAAAGAAGTCGGTTTCAGAAGTACAAGGTAATATATTATTAAAAATGATTTTCCAACGACGTCTGTAACATCAACAAAAAAAATTCACACATATCTTATCATTATAACAAGGATAGATTTGAAGGCATTTACAAAAATTTCATTTAAACGTATCAGAAATTTACTTTTAAATATATTTTACCGTTGGTAAAGGACTGATTAAAACATTTCAACCCAATTTGATTTAAACGTTGTAATTAAACTAGTCATAGTTATCAGAAAATTAATATTTACTATTAACGTTCCTTTCAACGTATCGTTGCTTACTTACTTGTATAATTTACGTTACGGGGATGTCAAATACGTAATAAAAAATGATATATTAAATGCCATTGGAATTGAATAGAAATTTTTTAACCCAATTCAATTAGAATTTCAATTTCAATTTCTTCTATCTTGATTTTCGTAAGATAATATTACAGTGTAACTTGGAATGAATAAATTTACTAAGGAATACATTTTATAAGCATTAATTACCCAATCGGGAATATTCGTAAATTAGGAAGATTCCAGATCGCGGTGAATCATCTCATCAAATCATCAAATTCCAGTACTCATCAAATAAGTTTCCTTGTTAATAAACTAACTTGAGAACCATATCTTATTAAATTTAATACAGTAAAATTACAAAAGGAAAATACAGTGAAAACAGCCTGTGGAGAAAGTAATTATCCTGAATAGTTGTGTACTGGAAGACTGGAAGATTGCAAAGGTGAGAGCATCAATAACAAAATTATGTTGAAATCTGTGGCAAATAATTACACTTTAATCTAGGCATTATTTACTTCGTCCTTATGTGATATCTCTCCATTCTAGAAAGTCAAACATTATTCATGAATATTCATAGACGTGTGTAATTTAAGTGAGTGAAGAACTTAACGCTTTTGAACTGGATTTAATTTTTTAGACTTTAGAGTTATGAATTCGTGTGTCAGTAAAATAATGTTTTTGAATTTATTGTATTAATAATGTTAAACTCAAGAACATTATTTTTACGTCAATCTCCTGCCGTTATGATTGTTCAAAAGTGTTATCTTCATTATTTAAAATTGTTGACCTTAACGGAATGATGGAATTGGTGTTCTTCTAAGAGTTCGCAGTTTCTCTCACCCCGTGTTTTTCACGAGAGATCTTCTTATTCCTTCTTAATTAATAATTTAATTAGAAAAGTTGAAGTTCACTAAAATTGCACGAAACATGATATATCATATATCCTCTTATTATCGAAAACTGAACTTTTTTTAAATATTCAACACTAGTTGAAAGTGCGATGCTTGTGATAAAATGAATAATAGTACAAATGAAACGACACAGAATCACAAAATATTTAAAATAATCATATTCACTACAATAATAATTGCTTGATTTTAGCTTTTCGATAGCATATTTAATTGTCTTCTCTCTCTTGCCTCAATAATCCTAGTTTTAGGTTTTACGAGGGATTACTTCACCTGCGTTGATTGAAATAACTAATTCACTCATGTCTGCCCTTGTCGTGAGTAACCAATGCTAAACACGAATATATTCAAATTAAACCAATCCCAGATATCTATGGCCATCTGATAACCACTTTGATGACCTCCGCTGTAATAACTTAGTTTACCTTTTGATGATGTCCATAATCCTTTTGTGTCCATAGTAGCTTGTGAGCATCAAAATAAAATTAAGTAGAGGTGCTACAGGATGGCACAGACTTTCTCGGAGTAAAAAATATTAAAAAAAGGCTAAAACTTCTTCCTAAATAGTTTCTATCGCCGCACAGAGTACAGTTTTTTGAAATTCTCCCACGTTTCGGTTTCCTAATGAAGAATCGAATTATTTTAAAAAAATATTAAAAAAAGGCTAAAACTTCTTCCTAAATAGAAATTTTCATTGAAAAGTTTGAAGCCATATTTAAGAAAATGGGGTTAAGCGTTACAGTAAATGCGAAACTTGAAGCTTTTTTTCACAAGAATCAATTTAGTTTTAGAAAACGTGATTTGAAGTAAATTAAAGAACTTCCACTCACACATTCAATAATGTATACACATTTGTGCAAAAGTCATATTAACGAGCTGAGAGATATTTAAAAAAAATTACATTTGCAAAACCGGAATCAGCCAAATTATTCAGTGTCGAAAAACAACTAAAGAAACAGAGAAAGAATGTGGAACAATTTCAAGAATTATGCGGAGGGAATACAAATTGACAGTATAATCTACAAATGAAAGATATTTCATTTATTTTGAAAGATTCGGCAATTAATATGTGAACAGTAGATGGTGAGGAGTACAAAGAATATTCATTCATCAAATATATATGGAACATTACAGCCAAAATTATGAAGAAAAATACTTAAATAAGTACAAACGTATGTTCAATTTTTTCAAAATTGACGAATCCCGAAATTAAACTTTTACTTAGTCTTCCATTTTAAAAACTTCAACGAAACTCGAGTTCCTACAACTTTAATTATTGTGTTTGATTATTGTATTGAATTATTGTTTGATACATTTTATTTTAAGTAGTAGTATTATAATTGTTTATTATTAAAGTTATAATTATGTTTAGTATTATTAATATTAGTATTATTAATATTAATTATGTGTAGTATTTATAATAATAATAATAATAATAATAATAATAATTATTATTATTATTATTATTATTATTATTATTAAGTAGTATTATTATTGTATTGAATTATTGTTTGATACATATTATTTTAAGTAGTATTATTATAATTGGTTTTTGAGAGTTTTGTTTACATAAAATTAAACTTAGTTGAAATTATTTTCTACAAAGTAGTATTATTCATATTTTGCTTAGATACAAGTTATTTCAAAAGGCAATCATAACTCTCAGCTTAATGAAAATTTCCTATAATTCGGAGGCAGTTTTCAGTAATATTTCTCTTTTTCGTAATTCATTTGATTTTGAGACCAAAATTTCCAAACATTAGATTCATGTTATGAGTTTTTTTGTGAAATAGTCACACTGAATAGCACACTAAATGTTACTCCAAGTGCTGTGATATTACTATGAAAGTACAACTGCCTTGTCCAACAATGTTGAACTTTACCTTCTCATTGAATACACGAAATATATCACGCCTAATTCTTGAATTTACTTTCAGTGCAGGCGTTTTCTGAAAATCTTACAACAAATATCACTATAATACTGGTAATTAGATCTCAATTTGCAGTTTCAGACTTAATAAACTCGAGTTAGCTATAGAGTGTAATGAAGAAAATAACTAGATTTCTGTTTTTGAACAAAATTTCGAACTTAAATTAATTCTTTATGAATTTATGAATATATGTTAAAAATAGCTGATGAAATCCCATTTAATATTTTGCTTTATTGCATTTGCAAAAAGTTTCCAAACACGCTCGTATGGGAAACGCTTCCTCATACTCGCGTGTCGATTTTCGTCTTTCATATTTATTTTCAAAATAAGCAAATTGGTGAAATTTTAAAGTTTCCTACTGATCAGAATACACCCTATCACTGTCCTTCTGTTGAAGATGTGTAAACTGAGCTCAAGTTTTTTTTAAAAAAAAGCGGCCCTCCTCGCGCCTGCACGTCCGTCCGCCACGCGCGCGTGTATAGGGGCCTTTGCAGTCGATGTAAACCCGGGTGCGGGTCTCGGTCGGGACGACCCCTTGTTCTTTGCTCGTCGCGGGGGCTTGCCGGGCTCGGCGGCGGCGGCGGCGGCCGGCGGCGGCGGCGGCGGCGGCGGCGGCGGCGGCGGCGCGGCGGCGGCGGCGGCGGCAGCGGCCGGGGTGACGCCTCCGACCCCCCTGGGCTCGCCCCCGTGACCCGCGTGCCCCGGGGCCCCTGGCCTCACGCTTTTTTCCCAGCCCAAGGCCCTTTGGGGTATTTAGGATCATTGAAAAAGTATGATTTCTTCTTTTATTTTAGTATATATTTCCTTTTTGCGGATCTCACCCCCCTATTTTTTAAAACGGGCCTAAAAAAAGAGAATTTCACGGGATGACGAATGGCACTTGCATTTTTAAAAATAAAGGGGTTTTTTTAAAAAAAATCTAAATGTAAAAGGCAACCCGCAACACTCGTCCGTTTTTTTCAATCTATATCGTTAAAAAATCCGAACCAGCGCTTTGGGTCTTAAAACTAAAATAAAAAAGGTAAAAACGTTACTCACACCGTAATCATGGTGAGATTTTTTTGAAATTCTTTACTTTTTTGCTGGTTGACCTTTCAAATTTTCTCCATCTTTCATTCTTAGAATAAAACGTACTGAAAATTAAAATAATTATTGGAAATTTGAAACTTACTAAGCAATTGAGTTACACGGGCGTCCCTCTCTCGAATACTTATTTAAAAGAGCAGTTTGTATTGACTCCCCGGGTTGCATTGCTATCAGTTAAAAGGGATTCAAAAAAGGGACGGGGGAAAAAGGGTCAGGGTTTTCTCAGGCTTAATCAAATGGAAAAATATATTAGAGGTGGGGGTTTTTAAAAGCAGTGTTCTCACGGACTAGTATGAACAAATACACACAAATACTCATCAATACTTTTTAAAAAAAACAAAAGAAATAAAATGAACCTATGGGAGATCACCTGTATAAACAATGTTTTGTTAACAAAAATTTTAAAGCAATTCATTGCCTAATACACTATTTGTCAAAAAGGGTTGCACTGGAGGATATTTTAAAAAAACATAAATAAACCTTACCCCCGGGTTAAGGCTAAAAAATAGAAGAGTTGAATATATTAACCGCCCTGGGGCCAAGTTTTTGCCGAGGGTTCCCCAGCCGACAAAACCCCCCCTGCGCTCTGCGTTGCATTTTATAACTCCCCCCCGTGACCTGAAACGTCACGGGTTTTCACACGGCCCCGATCGTTGTTTTTTGGGGATCCATTTCCCCGGTTTAAAAATTTTCACGCGGCAAAATGCCCCTTTAGGGGATTCTTTCCTAGCCCCGGAATTCTCCAATCCGCTTGTTCTCACATCCTGTCTGGCCCCGGCGTCAACCCCCTTGGGGCAGCGAAGTATGGAGCGTACAATACGTTACACATGGATGCTCAAAAGTAATTTGGAAAATATGACAAATCTTTTGATTTATTGATGTAAAATAAATTCTTATTTAACCTCTTGAGACATAATGTAGTTTTCCTTATCACAACCAAAAAACAAAATTTCTCCCTTTCAGCACCTTTTTGCGAACAAGGAAAGTAAAAAGTTTTGATGAATCGCATTCAATTTGGGTATTTGGGCCCGTAAAAATTTAGTGTTTTTAAAAGGGGAAAATGGGTTTATAATATTTTTTAAAATTTGGTTAATTGTAGGTAGTCGGACAAAAAGAAAGTATTTAAATTTTATTAATAGTGTTTAAATTTTATAACCGGCGATTAAAGTTTAATGAAATATCAAGAAGATCTAATAATGTATCACTAAAATTGGGATTTCCATTATGTGTACAATTATTTACTTTCAATTTCGAAATTACTAATTAAACATTTCTAAATGTTACATTTAGATTTACCGAACAAATCTCTCTTCTTTTATATAAAATATGCTTCAAGATTAATGACTTAGAAAATACAGTACTGGCCCTTGTTATAAAATTCTAATTGAAGAGAACGGGAATACAAAAACGCCTATTCTTTCTTCTTCAATAATTTATTTTTTATTATTATTATTATTATTATTATTATTATTATTATTGTTATTCACGATTATTCCCATTTAAAGAGAGCGTTTGAACTTGAATTCCTTTATGATGATTGTTTGTGTTTTCTCTGGGCCCATATTTTCTTCATGTGTTCACTATGTTGTTTCGTCCGCTCTCGTCCATTTACATCCTGGCCTCTTCTTGCTTTCGGTTTCAAATGTATGTTTTTGATGGTGTTCCTGAATTTTTTTCTATTTTCTGCATCATTTATTGTAACTATTATTATTGTAATTATTATTATCATTATCATTATTATTATTATTACCATTATTATTATAATTATTATTATTATCATTATTATAAAGTTATTTCTAGTATTTTGCGATACTTCAAATGTTTGCGCTATTTCGTGTGCTGGCCCGCGCAGTGGCGCTGAACACGTGGCGCGCCGCTGCTGCTGTTCTCGAATCGCTAACTCTTGGAAGCGCTGCGGCGGCTCTCCGGTTCACTTTGCCTGGGTGTCGCAATGAAATTTAAACGGAATAGAAATAAAACCCTCTCTTTGCCGGGCGCAGGCCGAAAAAGGGGACTCACAATCGAAAATGACGCCGCGCCGGCCTCTCTAGTCATTTCATGCCGCTTCGTTCATAGTGCACGAGCCTTGGCGTCGGCTAGGTCGATAGTCGATTGGAAGTACTTGAAGGCCAGGAAATGACGGGTAGGTCTTCCTGGTGGAAACCATTGATTCGTTGGTGTATGAGAAATTTTCAATAATACTGAAATGACTTGGAGACGTCATCGTTGCGCTATCTGTGCATTAACAATTGCTCCTTCCCAGGCGTTACATGGACTGAAGGAAAGGTGATTAGGAGATATATATTGAATCCTTGAAAAGATTCCATAATTATTTTTATTACGTTTCGACCGATTTCTAGATGGACGCACATAAAATTTTGTTTAACCTTGTATTGGGGCATACAGGTATTTCTCCTAATAAGAAAACAAAATTCAATTTCTTTCTTTAAACATCTTCATCAAAAATAAAGGCGCAAATGCGCCAAAATAATTGATAGAATGTCGAAATTAAAATACGAAATAATAAAATTGCATTTTAAAACTTCAACCACAAGTCATTGTAGTAAACAATGAGTTTGAAACAATTCAATACAATTGCTAGAAACCTTTGGAGTACTGGCAACTGTAACTTAAGGCTATAATATGGAGTTATAATTTATCGAACCCAAGATGAAAAGTTCTTACAAAATAGATTGAGAAAATTAAGGTGATAAACTTTCTGTGATGTAAATGTCATGAATAAATTTGATTCTGTCATGATGAAATTTTTATTAATAGTTGAAATGTACCATGCTTTGAGTATATTTTTGTTTTATTTAGATGTATCTTCGATCCATAATGAATTGTCATAACTTTTCATGTTAGTGAGTTTATAATCGTTATGTAATGTTCCAATTCTATTCAATGTTCTCTACACAATATTCCAACGTAAACGGTTATGCGTTTAAAGTATAAATATTAGTACGAAAATATATGGGTTACACTCAATGATATCCCATCTAAGGGGACAATTTTACTAAAAATATTTTATTTTTACAGAGTTCACTCCTCCCCATAGCATGTCACACACAGTTTTTAACTGTTTTTGACGTAAAATAAATAAATAAATAAATAATTGGATACTTATACAAAATCGTAACTACAGCCTTGTCTCCTTCAAATCTCATTATATATGATTAAGTGTTTCGTTTTAGGAACGCTGTTTCAAATTATTGTCCAAAGTTTTTACTGTCAAGATTCATTGATTGGCATAATTTCGCGCGAAAGAAATCAATATGAATGAAAACGTATTACCCCAAATAGACGTTTTGGAGGTATATCACCTTATATTATCCTCAATATTAAAAGTGACATAATCAACCCCAATTGGCTCTAAGTTATCAATTATGAATATAATCTTGCACCTCTTCTCTTTGTATCTGAACAAATCGAAGAATTGTCTGGGATTCATTTTGTAGGAAATATAAAACTCCTGAAAACATCTACATTTCCAGTTTCTTTCAATCATCTCTAAAAAATTTAAATTAAACAACAAAAATGAACATATGAAGCTTTCGATATCGCATAACAACTTGAGATATCGCTGCTAAAATGTAGTTTTAAATACGAGCACCATATAATTGAATAAGATTTGAAAAACTGCATTTGAAAATTTGAGAGAAGTTATTTGTAGTAATGTAATACTGCATTTTGCTGTCGTCTTACCTATTCACTTTATTTGCCTGTTGTATAGAAAAAAATATTGCAATGGTGTTCATTGCCTTGAATTTTCGTATAATATAAATAGTTTATTTACATTTCTACGATTGCATACAACAATGCGTCCATAATAATTGAACTGAGTCAATTTTAATGCAATCGAAACCTGGAATATTCCCCATTCTTTCCTCTCCTTTACTCTACAAAAAAATAATAGATGTTCCTTGCCGTCCTTGTTTTACTTCATTCTAATTACTTTGAAGTTTGTATTGGAAAAATTAATAAAAAGAAATATAACATTCAAGCTAAAGTGCATGAACAACCTAAGGTGACAACCCGTGAAAACATTTTCAAGTTACGCACTTTCATCAAACACCATTCTTTCGTGACAAGTATTTACAACATGATTATAAGACCATGAAATAAATAAATGCATGCTGCATATGGACCAACATAGCCAGTAATTTGTTGAACATATCATCAGAAACCAGTATCTTAGAAAAACCGTTATAGCACGCATCTAATGAACGGCAAGAACCACTCTTATCTGAATTCGTCTGACAAGTCTTTAAAACTATATTATCTCGTCTCTGGAAGTCCCAGCAGTTCTTAATTTTGATCAAAACCCACATCATCCTGAGCATCTCCAATCTAGATTCCCCATGAGCTTTTCTTACCACCACAAACATACCCCTCTCTTCTATCACAGACCCCCTCTTTCTACTCCAAAAATACAAAGCGCCAATTAAAATCATTCAGAGAAACGTCAAAATAATGATGGATCTGTTTTCATTTTCTGAGAATAGGGGAATTTCCAGGATGTTGCTCTGAATAGTAAAAAACGGTCATTGTCTTTACTAACGCTTTAAAACCACTAATCGCCAAAATACAAATTTTCTGAATAGGAACAAAAATTTGGTATGGATATACGTTTTTCTTTAACAGTATCAATTAATCTTATTCGTCTTTAAAAAGGGGTTAAGTTGTTTTGTACAATTTAATTTAGTTTTTACTATACCAATAAATCAAAACCATTTTATTTTCTCTCATTTCTTAGTTCATAATTTGTGTAGAATATTGTTTCGTATACCATCATTATAAAACGACCTTTTTTTCTAGAAATCGTTCATATCGGGCATTTTACGACACAGATGATGACGTATTAGATTTACGGCACGAATTATTGCACCATCAGACGTTCAGACAATCGCAGAGAGAGATCGGGGAGGTAAAGGTGAACAGAACAGCCATCCACCGTTTCTCGCACAGATGTCAACAATGCCATCTTGAATTTGTTTCCCAGAAGGCTTTGAATGTCAAATACCTGAGACGTCGCCAGAAAGTAGTTTCATGGAAATTAAATCTGATTCTCTTAAAAGTTTATAAAGTTGCTTTTTGCATTCGTACAAATTTGAAAACTGTCGTCGAACTTTTCAAAACATGTTGCCTTGCAATAAAGTTTAACATTATAAACTAATTGCATAAACTACTATATTTGTTTTTCAATTGAACTTAATCTTCTAGTTGATAACAGGATTAATTAACCACTAATCTTCTTCGTCTTTAAGAAGGGAGTAAGTTATTTAGCACAATTTAATTTAGTTTTTACTATGCCAATAAATGGAAACCATTTTTCTGCCCCATTTCTTAATCTGTAATCTAGAAGATTATGTTTTGATATTATGTTTTTTTTTTTGTTCGATGGAACTACCAGACCATTAGCGACCACAATCAAAGGATAGTATATACAAAGTACAATAGAACATACAACAAAATTTAAACAGAAAAACAAAAATCGTCAAAAATTACACATTTAACTACAGAATTTAAACAGAAAAAGAACAATCATCAGAATACATATTGTGTACTACTAACACATTATAAATGTAAGAATACATATAGTAAGAATTGTAAGAATTAGTAATAAGTCAACCACTGCTTGCAGGAGGCGTTTGCCCTAATGAGATTAAGCCAGGCTAACAACAACAACAAAACAATAACAACATAATAATAATAATAATACAATAATAATAATAATAATAATAATAATAGTGCCCGTCCGATAGCCGAGATCGCTATGGCAGTAATGCCGTGGCGATCTCGGACGGAAGGATGTCGGGTTCGAGACCCTCCTCGGGTATGGGTGGGTGTGTGTACGTCGGTCTGTGTGTGCCGTCCATTCATCCTTCACGATCATCATCATTCCATCTTCCATCCCCCAGGACTAACAACCCTGGGAAATAAAAATCGGATTCAGCCTGATGCGATCCCTGATTGATTTCATGCGAGACTTGCAACGTGATAAATGTTACTCAGCCCAAGTGCGAGTGGATGTATGCGTGGTCCAAGACGCGATTCAGAGCAAAATAATAAATAAATAAATAAATAAATAAATAAATAAATAAATAAATAAATAAATAAATAAATAAATAAATAAATAAATAAATAAATAAATAAATAAATAAATAAATAAATAAATAAATAAATAAATAAATAAATAAATAAATAAATAAATAAATAAATAAATAAATAAATAAATAAATAAATAAATAAATAAATAAATAAAATTAATAATAATTGGACATACCATTGCGACAATGTTGGTGCTTTGCATACAATATTTGGCTGCCGCCCCTGGCTTTTGTTTTGGCGCCGGGAATTTCCGGATCGTTCCCGAGCGCGCAGTTGCTTCCGGCGCCGGGCGTGGGGAGGGAGGGGAAGCGATCGACCAATGGGCGAGGGCGCGACGTCACGGGCGGGGGGCGCGGGCGGGGCGGCGCGCCACGCGGCCGCAGTCGCCCGCCCCGTCCCGTCCTCGTGGTCGCTGTCGCCGCCGCCGCCGCCGCCCGTCGCCGATGAGCCTCTCGCTGCCCGCTGTACGTAGCACTCGCTCGCAGATGGCGCCCTCGTGGCCCGCGCGCAACGGCCAACTGGCGGTCAGTATGCGCCCCCGCCCGCGACACTACTAGTCCCGTTAGTATAGTGCATGTTTTTTCATCGGGAGGTGGCGGTGGTCTTTCCCCGCTGGATAGCGAGATGCGGCGCCAACCTACTGTTGACTAGCGGGGTTTCCCTCTAACCAGGACTCTAAGCTCCCGACCGGTCTCCCGGAATAAGTGGTAGCGTAGTGCATGTTAGTGTAAGTGTGTGTGTAAGGAGAGAGGATAGGACAAGGAAGAGGAAGGAAATATCGCGCGCGGTCCGTGGCCCGTTTTGTAGGGTATTCCTCCGGCATTCGCCTGGTGTTGATCGGAAATCTACCTGATCAGAGCAGCCGGTCGCTAGAATTGTCCTCCAGACAGCGACTGAATTCGACCGAGCTGACAAGCTACAGTCGAATATCCTGCCGCCATCGGGACTCGAACTTAGGACATCCCAGTCAGAGGCTCTGCAGTGACATTATTGATGCATTCAGCCAATTCTTCAGGTCGCAATATTCAACAAACAAACATTCTTAATGGTAGCTTTGGATACAAAGAATGTTCTTTGAACATTCTGCTATATTAAATATGTTGTTAATACATCTTCTTTTAACACAAGTGCTTTCAACGCAAAATTCAGTAGTCTGGGCAAAAGACTTCACTTAATCATTTTATATATCATACTTATAACCATTATACAACGATTAAAAAATAATCAGCTTGAAAATACTCTGAATCCACTCCTGTGCGAAAAGGCTCTTCAATTTCATTGCGGTACGACAAACCCCGTTGTTCTTCTCTTTACACTATTTACTAGATGCATTATGTTTTAAAATTCTTCTATTTTTGAATTTTGCATCTCGTTGTCATTGGCATATTTGTGAAAATAAACGTATTGCCCATATTTCTACGTCACGTCTTCTTAATTCTTGTTTCCCACAATACTTAATCATTGTTTCATTGTGTGATCGACTCGCGATATTTCGGTTGGCAAATCATTTAATTGTATGCCAGTCTCTTTCAATATTCACTTTTGTTTGTGTTCCCGTGTAGTGAAATTATTTATTATTAACTAGATAATCGTCACAAATATTTTACTTTCTCAATTGTCTGAGTACTACTCATTTTCACTTTAAGGCTCTCAGTTGCAATATCAGTTTTGGCCACTCCCTCTAATTTGACCAAATGTTTTGTTTTGAACGATTGATTTCTTTTTAAATATTTTCCATTCTATTTTCTATGTGGCTTTCGTAGTAACTAACATTCAACCTCTGTTACCCTTCCCATTAATGTTTTTACTTGATTTTCGCTGGAGCCCTATGATCATTTATCAATTTTATATATTTCGGATTTTTTCTTTTAAAAAACAAATGGGATGACATTTAAAAAATGTAATAATTTTTTAGTTTTTTAAAATAAGACCGGAATATGAAAACCGATATGTCATTGTTTTTTCTGTTGTATTTTTCCTATAAAATATATTGCATTTTCACAAATCTCTTTTCCTATTCCTCATTTCCGAAAATGAAGTAGATAAATCCACGAAATTCTCTCGAGAACCGTACAGTTTAAGAGGTAAACAGGCATACTTATATACTGATAAAGCAGTGAAGTTCTATTGATTACATGTTATTTTTCGATCCTTCTCTAAGTATTATGGTGGGAGCATTTTTAACATAATTGAGAACTTTTACATTCACTTAAAGAGTTTGTAACGAGTAATATAGGAAATGTGTGTTTCAAAACAGTTACGTGCTATTAGATTAGTATAATATTTATTTATTAGTAGAATTTGTAGTACAAATGTTTTTCAATGTTCTGGAATCCCCAGTTTCTCCTCATGTTGATTTAAGAAAAGTAATTCAAGTTAAATGATTTTAAACTATTATTAATCCTCTTGACAGTGTCGCTCTTAAATATTTTGAACCTCTAAAAGTTTTTTTTTACCTGAAGGTTTTCATTACGTGAGAGTAGAAAATTTCTGATACACTTTAAACGTAGCATTTTGCGATCAGAATATTTCAGAATTCTTTAAATTTAACAAAAGATAAAAAAATACTAAAGTAATTTTGAAGTAAAAATAGTAAAACTCAGAATTTATACAACTGTAGTTCAGTGATGTGTAACCACTTTTAAAATTCAGTTCATGAGATTCTTGAGACTTTATGAGGAAACAATGCTGAACTTTCTGAGGTAATCAGTATTCTATCCATTGTGACCTTTATTATCGTGGAGGTCTAAAATATGAATTTCGTAAAGTAAATATTTTTTGTTTCTGAAGGTACGGTGTTTTGAAACGTTCTCAGTCATCAAAATTTCCGAGTTCCCGAGTCAAATTACAAAGCCTTCGTTCGATGCGGGGAAGAAAGGTTGTTTCAATGAAGCAACTGCTGCCCAGTATGTTTTATAAAACTTGCTACTTCTGTTGTCGAGTGCACAAGGGATGGGCGATTTAATCGTTATTATTACAACTATCGATTATATTAAACGATTAATCGAAGAATTGAAATCGATTAATTTTACACCGATTATTGTACACATCAATTAATTTTTCCGATTTTCATCTCGATTATTTTAATTCACATATTGATTTTGAAGTCTATAAAAATATGAAACTTATCTTTTAATGACGTAATTCCTGGTTGTTAATCTCTCTCCAAGTGCATTGAAACAAACATAACCATTAATTTCATGATAGTAAAACTAATAAGATGAAAAGTCATTATGTATGTTCTAATATTTTAGTAAAGTTAAGTTAGCATATTCCGTATGAAATAAGAAACAGATTTACCAGTTTTCCTACAATCGTCCTCAATCAAGTAAATCGTTAGATTAAATTATTGATGTTACTGTTTCTTGAAATTCTACGTCCACTTTTATTTTATCAGTTACAGTCGTTTTTAATCATTAAGCAACGATTTAAACTTAATCGATCAATTCGGAACGATTATGGAATGAATATTATTAATTTAATAGTGCCGTGCTTGTAAAAAACAACTAAACGCTTAATTAGAACTCTTAAAAATGTACAAACGATTAATTAATTTACAAATTAAAAGTTAACGATTTTGTGTATTATTTAAAATGTAAAAAATTAAGCGATTGTATAAACTTAATCATCAATTCGGAACGATTAATCGCTGGACATTAATCTAATAAAAAATCGTTGATTTGATATTAATCGATTAGTATTTAATAATCGCCCATCCCTTGTTTGCACTCCAGGAATTTTGCTCACATCGTATAATTTTTTCCTCTCTTTAATATTATATATTGCTATATACATTACACATGGCAATTTATAACTTAAATCGTGGGATATTAGTTACAATTAGTACCTTTATATATACATTAAGTTACGTAAATAGTGCAGGGTTTATTACTTTAGCATCATTATAAATGTAATTATAAGAGGCAGACAGAGTTTTATCACAGTCATTTTATTCTTCATAAAGCTTTTTCGACCATATTGCGTCCAGCTTCAGTGCTCCAAAAATAAGACAAATATCTATATTACAATTTGTTGAAGAGAAAAATGTAATGGAAGTAACAAGATTGTGAAAATTAGAAACTGAACAAGAGGAAAACGAATTACAACAATAAATTACCGAATTGAGAAGGAACAATTCTAAAATTACAAATTTGCTAAGTCAAATAACTGATAATAAAGATACAGGAAATATTTGGTAAAATAAGAGTTAACTTGAATAATTTTGAAATTGACATAAATTATTATACTAAGATGAAAATAAATAGAATTTAATGTGCGTTGGGGTGGCCAACTGAGGAGAGGTGTCTGGAAAGGAATTGGATTTAAATTAGTGTGTTATGGATTGTTTAATAAAATTGTTAATATGTGCAGCTTCTAATTTAAGTCTTTGATAGAATAGATTTTCAAATTTAAAATATTTATATGAATGAATAATTATAATCATAAATAACCATTAATATCAATTAATAGTTATTAACTCACTAAATAAATTTAATATTTTGAAAGGGACTCTAGCGGCACGGCTGAGAAAGGCGCGAAAAGTTGCCATATTCCATCGTGAAGATAATTCCCTCTGGCGCCATGTTACAAAAACCCAAGTATAGACTATATTATTCCCAGATTAAATTGCTCTTATTAACAATATATCCACTTCGTAAAAATCCGAAATACATGGACAAGGTAGCACTGCTGAAATGCCCCACGTACAGATAAGCTCTATGTTTTTATTCTTCCAATTGTTTTAATGTTCTACTACATTTGTCAGAGATGATAGCTAGCATGGTTTCCTGTAGGAGGATATATCATGTGCAATCAAAATTGTTATCGATCTCGTTAACAGTTTAATTGCTGATGTAGATGCTGATCAACATGTTGGTGTAGTGCATTACAATGAAATGTGTGCATTGTTTATGAATTTCACTATTTTTAATATTAGCTATTTGTATTTGTCTAACTGGACGATTTTAATAGTCGACTCTACTCGTTCCTGATGGCCTGGACGCCAAAGGGGAGGGAGGAGGGGCTCGTAGCATTTGCCTTCCGCAGTTGGGGCGCGGGTTCGATTTCCTTCCAATCCATATTTAGGTTTGTGATGGAGAAGGGAGCTCTGGTCAGGATTTCTCCGAATTACCTTATTTCCACTGCCTCTCATTCCAGCAATTCTCCATGACCATTCATCACACCATTCTTATCAATTCCACCCACTTATTAGATAATTACTCAGTGGCCTCAGTGACTTTAGTATTTGAATTATTTACCCTTCATAAATAAATGAATATTCCATCAATTCCCCATTACCATTCATCCCACTATTCTTATCACTTCAATCCACTTATTAGATAATTATTCTGGGGCCTCAGAGACTTTAGTAGTTGAAGAATTCTTAATCCTTCATAAATAAATAAATAAATAAATAAATAAATAAATAAACCAACTAAGGCATGGGTAATAACGACGAAAGTGCACTTTCTATGAATTTTAGATAATGACGCCGACTGTTTGATCAACAGTGAATTTTGTTTTGGTATAGTCAGAATCACTTAAAACGTGAAAAGTCCAGAGATATTCACAATTGAAAATGTATGGAAAGGTAAAAGACTGACGACGGTCCCAGTGATTTGATAAAAAGCACATGAGTAGCAATGCATACTTTTCTACGTACACAGTGTTTATCGGTTGGTAAACTGATTACTGATTTTCTTTGTGCTCCATATTATGTGTAATGAAGGAAAGTGGGTAAAATGGATCTACAGAGCAGTCGTGGATTAATTGAAAGTGGAAAGAAGAATCGATCTTAGCATCTGTATGTTTTATCTCTCCAATACACTGATTTTACAGAGATTTGTATTTATTTATTTATTTTATTTTACGTCAAAAACAGTTAAAAACTGCGTATGACGGCTATGGGAAAAGTGAATTGTGTGCACATTTTCAAAATATTTTATATTTATTTTATATTTATATAAATATTTATATTTATATAAATTTATATTGATATATTCATTTGCTTTTATATTTTCATTTGCTTGTAATATTACCCGACGTGGATGAGGGCAAAGGCACGCGGGGAGTTCATTTATTCGAAACTCCCTCTTACTAGGTATATCTTAATTTAGTATATGAAGTTTTTTTGATTTTGAATTTGTAACGTTCTAATATTTATTGTTATGTTTGCCAGTGTAACATTTATTTATTTTCAATTTGTACTCTTATTTAAGCGTTTATCTGCTGCGGACGTTCTTATCCTTGAGAAATGATTTTAATGCCTTCGCTGAACGTCATAGGTTAATTTTAAACACAATCCGCTTTTGTAAGTCTTCAAATTTTACAGAGTCTTAATTATAGTAATATTAATATAATATTTATTATAGCAGTAATAATAATTATTTAAGTTTTTGATTTTCAATTCGTTTCTAATTTGCCTATTTGACACGTACCGTGGGTTGAACACATACACGTACGTTTGTCATTTCATGCCTTTCAGACCTGTATGCTCAATTTTAATAATGCGCCTTAAAATTTTATTTTGTACTATTTGAATTTTCTCTGCGTTAATCCCCAGAAATGGCAAGCATAAGTGAGAGACGGTCGAATAAAGTTATCCCACATTATATACTTACACTAGAGCGGCTATTTAAGAGTGGATAAAGTTTTGCTATTTTCACGTATGCTTTATTGGCTATTTCTTTAATATGACATTTCCATGTGCGTTTCTGATTTAAGACAACGCCGAAATATCTCATTGGTTGATCTTTTCATCGTTCATTTTAAATTTACACTTTTAATTTAAGGTGTTGAGCATTTAGGCCTTTGTAAATATCCTGGTGTGATTTAATAGAGTTTATTTTATTTGAATTTTGAGAACCAATTTAAAATTGCATCTAATGATTTTTGTAAAAGTCCTTTACCTTGATCTATGTGTTTGTCTTGTCTATATGTTTACCTTGATCTATATGTTTGTGAAGAGCACTATGTCATCTGTGAAATATGCTATTTCTGTTCTTTTCATTTGAGAGGAACGTAAATGTTAGAGAGGGGTGATAGTGCTGAACCTTGCGGTATTCCTGCTTGCATGATTTTTTGATTAGATAATGTATTATTCACCACAAAGGGACGATTTTGTAGGAAACGTTTAATTATTTTATATAGATAATGGGGTATTCCCAAATTTGTCATTTCATACAATACACCTGCATGCTACATTTTGTCAAAGGCATTTTTCTATGTATAAAAACACAGCTAACGTGTGTTTATGCTGGTCCATTTGATATATTTTCCGTTAGTTTAACAGCTGATGATCTGTAGATTAATGTTTGGAAATTCGAATTGTTCTTTCTGAAGTAAATTGTTTCCTTTAATGAATGTATTTAACCATTTTTAAATTAATTTTTCAAACACTTTTTCTGAATTATGTAGACTGTAGTATGAAAGCAAACTGTGGTTCTTCCAGGTTGCTTAATGGTATTTTTGTAGCTTGTTTCCACATACTCGGAAAGTAATTACGTCTTAGGGCTGCATTATATATCACTGTAAGTCCTGCAATTGCTGTCCGTGGGGGCTCCATCAAAATTTGCTTGGCTATTTGATCATTGCCTGCTGATTTCTTTAGTTTTAACTTATAGATTATTTTACGTCTTTCAGTTGGAGTTATGGGTTTAATTTTTTGAGTAATAGTTGCGTATGGAAGAGATAAAAGTTTGAATTTGCCTATTTTGATTTGTAATTTCCGGTTTATTCCGAGTGAAGGTCATTTCGAAATTAGTGGCTAAAGCCTACCGTTTTGTTTATCCGTTACGGCTGTCAAATTATTTGTTATTTTGAGGATGGTAGTTTATTATTTTCCTTAGTTAATTTTAATTGGCCTCCATAGGTGCCTAGTTTGCGTTTTATGTATAGAGATTATGTATATGGGAAGTTTTGCCTCTTCCTTATTGTTCTATATTTGCTTTTATTTTTATTTGAGTTTGATTTAGTTTGCGTTTTATGTATGGATCTCGCGTAATCTTCCACTTCTGTCTTAGTATATGTTTTTCTTTAATTAAATTGATTATGTATATGGGAAGTTTTGCCTCTTCCTTATTGTTATTTGTTTTCGGCTTGTTGGGCACTGTTGTTCCTCAGCGTATTGCATTCGTGAGTATATTTATTTCTTTATTAATAGTTTCAATTGGTTCCAATCTTATTATTCTGAATCAAGATCTTTTTATATACTGGTATAATAAGATATGAACTTTTTGTAGATATTGTTATGTCTAGGATGTCTGAAATAATATTCAGGTGGTAAAAATAATGAGTGGGTTCTGACGGTGCATGTATATCAGCGTTATTATTTTGTGAGAAATTAATAAGTTGTCTGCTGCTTTATTTGTTGAATTACGACCCCACGCAATATTTTTGCTGTTTCAATTTCCCGCCATTTTCGTTGGTGTATCACCATTTAGAATGATTTTTCTAAAAATGTTTTATTTGATGGTTTATAGGCCGACACAATTAGCATATCTCCATGAACTATTCCGACCTTTTCTGGGTTGACAGAATATGGAATAATAAGTTCATGATGTTGAATGCCTTTTTTATTATTAATCCATCTCCCTCAGATGCATTTTCTGCTCGCCTATCCTTCCTGTAGGCTTCATTCCTTGGAGTGTTAAATTTTTCATCACCATGGAGATGAGTTGAAGTTATGCATGAAATGCCTATTGCCCAGTTTGAACGGAAAAACCTGAGCTCGTTTTCTTTAAGCCCATTTGCATTCTAGTTTACAGTATTGATATTATTTGTTTTCATTTTTGGCAATATATAATTTGTCGGAATATTTGTTTGCGTATATTTTCTATGTGAGTTGTAATAGCTATGATTACTTATGTTACTATTTCTGTAATTTGGTTTTAGTTATGCTTATATTTAACTATCCGTTTCTTACAAATGTCAAGGCATGATATTTGTGTTGGAAGAGACGATTCGGTCCTATGTAGTGGTCTCGCATCGTCTCGTTTTTCTTTGCTAGCATTAATTGATTCACAAATGGGTTTCTGTTGCCCATAAGTTTGCTGTTGGCTTTACCCTCAGTGAACTAGAATGAAAATTACTCGCTTAGCTGTTTCCTTGAATGCGTGACTGCCCGTAGTTGGCTGTATGGTTACCCTGCAGTTAACGCAAACAGGAGGTGGACTTTTTTTTATTTTTCAATCTGAGTAATGATGCTTGCCTGGGCATCTCACACGCCTAGGTTCTACATAAAAAATAACCTACGTATGCCCTATTCTTTGGCATTTTTTGCATTGAATGTCTTTGTTTGTTACTTGAGCATGGAATCTTACAATACAATGATCGAAACTTTTAGTTGTAAAATGTTTCTAGAATTTTTTCCGTCTTTTAGCTCCCACTGCATACACGTTGATAAGCTTTTTAGCTTTATTATATAACCTAGACACTTTTACATCATTATGTTTTAGTTCTGTCGACCGTTAGAAATTTTTTTTCAAGAATATGAATAGGGAATGTCTCTCATTAATATTGATAAAGTTTTGTAATAGTGATCATGAAAGAATTAAATTGTATCTTTTATCTCTAAACTTTTTTGAAGTTCCGGTAATCTTCAATTTTCATTAGATTTATTTGCATTGTATTTACTAGGCGGGTGTTGAAAAACCATTGGGCTGCTTTTTTGTTTGTTTTGTTGTTGTCTTTTTTGTTTTTAGCGTCATTTAAGATTACGATTAAAATCTGCGTCGTGCACCCTAATTGGGAAAATGTTTTTTCCGATTGCTCCTCTACGACTGAATTTACAGCACTGTCATCTTCAATCTCTACATTACCTAGGTCTGCATATCTTGAATAAGTAGGATCATTATATTCATAAGTAGAAGTTTCAAAATCAATCTTTTTTCTTTTTAATCTCGTTCATTGGTTTACTAGATTGATTTCCAGTATTCGAATTTGTTCCTACACAATACTCGTTCCTCTGCCGGGTGCGCTTGTGCCTGTTCGGTTCCGGTGTGTCCGGATTTGTCTTTTCTCTTTCCGGGAAACTTAATTTATCCACATCTTCTGTGACCATTTTTTGCTGTTGGTTGCGGGTTTGTTCTTGAATTGTCTTTTGATAGGCTGTGTGTAGGATCGCTGCTGGATGTTGACCATCCGGTGTCCACACAAGTTTTGGAAATTACATTACATTTGAGTTTTGCACAAGACGCTGAAATTCCTCAGCACTGTTTTGCATTAACCCTAGATTACAAGGGCGGCGTCTGTCGGACGACGCAACTAGCTTCCCACCCTTCCCCTCCTTCCCGTTTCTGAAACTCTAGGTTCTTTGATTGTGACTATCTAGTGAAATACACGTAACCTTGTGCACGTGCCTATTACGCCAACACGCGTCGTCCAGTAGACTACGCCTTTTATTAGCAGTTTTTTGTTGCTATATTGCCTAATATTGTGATTAATGAATACGAAGAAGAATAATGAATACCTTGTCTTGTAGCATTTAAGTATTGTTCTCAACATTTAGCAATCATAATGGGACGACGGCGATCATAACAAAGGTCGCATGACGAGGTACTACTGCGGACGCTTCTCAAAAGCCATGTGTGCCCATACCAAAGAAGTGTGCCGTGAGAGGAAGTTATTTAGATGTACCTTTAAAAACCTTTAAAATGTATTATGTAACTCCATATCATACCTGTCCAATCCATTAAATTTGATATTTCATTGTAAAAAGGTTTTTCTTTATTTTTACCCAAAGTAGTTTGCCAGACTACGCACCTGTAATAACGCGTGGTACAGGTCGCCTGTGAAAGAGTTAAACTGCCACTTGAACAATAATTATTATTGATTCACTAGAATAACTGGGGGGTGAGTTAAGCACTTATAGAACCCGCAATTAGCTGCACCGTGTCACCGGGAGCATTCGCCTGGTGGTGATACCGAGAGGTAGCTCAGTGCGTCAACTGATGTCACTGCAGCGCCTCTGACCGGGAGGTCCTAGGTTCGAGTCGTGACGGCGGCAGGATTTTCGACACTAGCCTTTCAGCTAAGTCGAATTCAGTCGCTGGCGGAGGAGAATTCTGGCGGCCGGCTGCTCTGATCTGTAGTTTTCCGTGGTTTCTCCGATCACCACCAGGTGAATGTCGGAGCAGACCTACCAAACGGGCCACGGACCGCGCGCCATCTTTCCTTCCTCTTCCTTGTTCTATCCTCTGCCCTTGCACACACACACAGCATGCACTACACTACCACATTCCGTGAGACCGGTCGTGAGCTTAGAGCTTGTCCCGGCTGGGGCGGTGCTCCGCTGGTGGAAAACCCTGTTAGCCGACGGAGGTCGGCGCCGGATCTCGCCATCTAGTGGAAAGATCACCGCAATATAGCGAGGAGATCACCAACATGCACTAAACTTACGGGGCTAATGACCAAAGCCTTTGACGCGCCCGGAAACACGAAAAATCGATCAATCATGCGTCCTATCGGGGCAGCTACTTATGTCATTGACACAAATTCTCCTTCACTGATTGCGAATGAAACTGAGCTCGCAGTTGTCGTTCATTCGTTCGTCAATGACATAATGTCAATGCGTTGCTCTATGAGAATCACTCATTGCTCGCCAACGAATGAAGAAACAGAAGAGAAAAATAGTACATAAGATAAACGAATTTCTCATCATTTTACTACATTCGACATTTGTAAATATTCTTTTTTGTTTTCTGGGTGTCTCAATTTCCAGGTCCTCTGGGTTCTCAATTTTTTTAAGAAATAAGAATTGGATGGACATTCCGATTGCGATTATATATTAAAGGATCATTGTTATCATTACTCCATTATTGTAACAGAAAATTATGAAACCTAAAAGCATTGTTAGAACATAGAGAATATTGTTTTTATAGCAATATATTTTTCATAGTTTATTATATATCACCAATTATAACTCTAAAATTAAAAAATCTCAGAATAATGAAAATTCGTCTTTTATCGTTATTTCCCCATGTATACCCATCACCTTACAAACTAAACAAGGAAGTAAATATCTTAGTAATTTGCTTGCGGTCAAATATTTTTCCGAAGTTGATAAGTAGGGGTTGATGACCTAAGCATCGATAAAAATGATCAATAAAATGCTCTGAAAATGCTTTGCAAATGTCTTGTAACCGAAGAAAAATGACGTAAAAATCGTACAAAAGCCATTTACTGATGTAATCGAGGCTTCTTCTATTCCTTCGAGTGAACTCAGCTGGCAAAATTTTCGTTTGGACTGTTCTTTACCAAAAAATCTGTCTTTGGTTATCCCGAAATCGGCCGAACGGCATTAAAATCGATGAATTCAGCAAAAAATGCATTAAAAATTACGGAAACGGTAAAAAATGACTTATTCGAAATCGACAAAAAATGCCAAATAATGAAATATAAAAGTGGTTCATTTCCTTTTGTTATAACATAAAATGAATTTTTACACAAAACGGCATTGTTCTAATAGGAAAAGATAAAATGACATTTCATTGAAATCCGCCCGCTAGTTATAACTTAAAATAGGAACCCAGAGTGTATTTTTGAATGCGTAGACCGAGGACTCTCAGAAACGACAGCTGGGCCTGGAAAGTCGAGTACGCTCGCGAGCCTGAGGTCGCCAATCAGCAGCGCGGAACGAGCGCGGCGCGTCAACCGCGGGGGCGGGGGCGGGGGTCTTTGTTTTGGCACGCGCACACGCCCGCGCTTGTTTTCGCTTCCCCTTCTCCCCTTCGCCACGACGCACACTGGGTCCAACTAGGCAAAACCCTGGCCATAATTCTTTGATCCCGTGAATAAGCTGATAAGTCATAAACGCTTAATTTTACAGGAGAAAAAACAACAACGTTTAAATGAATTAAATTAGGGATTAATGATATTCAAACGAAGGTGATATTCAAACAAAAAAAAATTATGTAGGTCTTGTTTGAATATGATTAATCCCTTATTTATAGCATTAGTTTAAAGTTGTTTTTTGCTCCTCTGTAAAATTAAGTTCTTTCGACTTATTAGCTTATTCACCGGGGTCAAAGAACTAGAAGCTATGTATAAAATCATACGAAAATGTGTATAATATGATATTTGAGGTCTCTGATAAAGAATTTAATGTCAAAATTGAAAAATTCAAAATGGTGGATCCAATATTTAAAGATTAAGCGCATTGCAACTGCTTATTTAAGGTTTCTTAAAAATTACCAAAATTGAAAAATTCAATATCACAGATCCAATATGATGGATCGAATATCTAAAAATTCAGCGGTTTTGTCTGAAAATCCTCAAAAATATTTAAAAAATGGATTTTTACTTCACATCAACACATTACAATATTTATACAATGTGTTAAATTAATTTATCTATCCTTTAATGTTTCACTACATTAGAAATATCAATAATATTTAATTGTATTTATAACATATTAAATACTAAACACTATATATATATTTTATAACACGCCCACCTACTACCTTCCAGCCGGTGGCGATGAAGCGTGAAACTATGAATGCTCGTGAAGCGAGCTTTGAATTCTCAGGAAGCAGGATCTTTCGGGTATGAGAAAGGTCTGAACCCTTGACACAATGAATTATATAAAATTCTGGTAAAATGAGCACATATTCAGTAAACAAATTACACAGTGGCACAAATATACAATAAGTATGTAATTTACGTAGATGGTCACTGCAAAGAAAACAGAAACAAAAAGAACAGAAATAACACAACCATAAGAGAATGTATAGGCGTCACCTTGACTGCCTGATTACTTCAATACGCACTATTTACAATACTTTTGCTTTGACCTCCTTCTCAATTATTTTATGTACCTCATTTAACTTTTGTTAATCTAAAGTTTCTCGTGCACGGCCCTTTAAGTGATTCTCTACAATTATTCTTTATAGACTTCACAGAGGTCAGCCTTGAGCTGCGCATTTATTACAACGCTGTTAACTCTAACACAATAATAAATGTGACACACACGTTACTAAACCGTACCCTTTAAAAAATTATAGCAACTGATTATCCCTGACATCATACAATGGACACAATACTTTTTTCAATAAGATTACTTTTACATTACATGAAAAATTATAATTTACTTTAGAAAAGTTGTACAAGGTATGGCATTCAACGAATTTACTGGTGCGTACAGCGAATGAAATCAAAACTGCCGCTCATACGTTCGAAATATTTTCCCAGTAATTATTTGGAACTTCACCTATTTTAGGACGCTACGCCTGGTGTTTAAAGCTACACAGTTCCCAACAAATTGCCGCATAGAAGTTGCCAGTTCTTTACCTCGACATTTCCTTCCCGCTCGCCATCAGTTAACCTTGGAGTGTTCGGTCGCCCGCAGTCCTCGCCACGTCACTTGACTGGTCTCGATGCCCCACGGTCACCACTTCTTTCGCTCGATCTCCAGCAGCGTACCCGTTGCTCGCGCTTCCAGTTTTAAATAACTAACTTTCTCTCGTCCTCGGACTCGTACACACCATGAATTGGTCCAAGTCCTTCTCGCCTACGCTTGAGTGTTGAGTCGTCCTTCTGCCGGCTGCCGCGTACCCGTTGCTCGCGCTTCCAGTTTTAAATAACTAACGTGCTTGAATTGACTACTTCTAGCACTCGGCCGACATACCACACTTTGAGCGTGCGTGGTCGTGGCGTACAAAATTAAATACTGGATTTCGTTCAGAGTCCTTCTGCGCGAATTTACTTCGATGATGAAACTATTTCAAGTTCGAGCAGTCAAACGCTTACTTACTCGCGTAATGTTAGTGCAAATGCTGTACATGCACTTTGCTTCTGAATTCTATCACTTATTACCGCGTTTCTTAAATCAGCTTTACTTAAGGAAGTAAAATTATACTCCTGCACTGACCAATTACTACCGCTGAAGAATTTAGTTGAGTCGCCGTCGCTGTCGAAGTCGTAAGAGAGCTCTACCGAAGTGCGTCACGGTATTTATGCGACTCCGCCTGGGGAAAATTTCTGGAGGGGTGAATTTTCTCCTCCTTCGCGCCCTCTCGAGAAAATATTATCCGCTAACTTTGGACATCGGAGTGCGAAAACCTGCGGGTAGATGTCGCCTTCTCGGACCATCGCTCCGTCTCGTACCCTATTTCTCAGTTCTTTGGTCTTTTCTAGTGGCTTATGGTGGCGTTACGGGTTCGTATAACCCGTGACGTCACAATATATATATATATATATATATATATATATATATATATATATATATATATTTGACCATCCGTTTGCCGAGGTCTCGAAAACGGAGCACATCAATATTCAAGAATAAGATGAGTGTTTGAACGCGCGCCAACGCGCATGAATACAATCCGAAAATGAAAACTACGAACTATATCCGTAAGGAGCGTCTCGGTAGAGTATGCGACACGAGAGTCGGGAGAAAGAAAGCTTTCTTTCTGAAGTAACAGCTGGAGAGTGAGGACCTACTGATCACGAGAAGGCGGCACCTCGTACTGCTACGGACTTCAGGACTGCATCTACGATAAAACTCTTCAAGACATTCGAGGAGGTAATTATCATATTACAAGGCATTAAAACAATTCATCAGGAAAAGGATGAAAGTATAAGTGACGCATTTAAAATCTTTGTAAGAGAGAGGAGTGTGAATAGCATGAAACTAACGAGGCCATTCATTTCTTTTCTTTGCAGTTTTTCTTATTTTATATTTATTCTTCTTATACGATAGACTCAGTTGTCGTATTGTAGATTCTTTTAAATATGGAATTAAAAGCTAGTTACATTCTATAAAAGAATACGAAAAGAGTATCAACGGAAAACGAGACGGAGGCCACATCGTGAGTTGAACAACGGTACTGGAAAGGGGCGACCGTGCGGTTCTGAGAGGGGCGGCTTTGTCCCGACCGAGCTGCAAGGACAAGGACACCGAGCGACTGGAAGAGTCGACGCCGTAGATTTCTCTACGCCGTGAAAAGACACAGTAAGGTCGTGCCAACTTGAACAATTTGTAGATATTAGAAGGAATAATTTGTTTCGGAAAGAAAGTATTAGTACAGGTTCTTTATACCGATATTCTGTAAACAATAGAATCAATCTTTTCTTTCAAGAAAAACTTAGCTAATTGTAAAGTTGCAACTAGGAATTTACGACTGGAATGATTAGGCAAAGTTTTAAGTATTCTTGAAATTGATTTAAATGAGAGAAAGGAAACAGTGTAGTTAATTATTGAGAGTGTAAGTTGTTTTCTTTTTTTTTCAGCAAGACAAAATTCTTGTATATGTAAAGTGTTTTATGTTCATTGACTGTAACAGCAATTTAATTAGAATATACTAAGTAAGTGGAAAGTGATTCGACTTGAGTTTCTGTGTAAATGCATTGAATCCACAACGGCCCACATGACCCTGATCCCCGCTATTCTAATTGTATTTTTTTATTTTGCGCCCACCTTGAAAACCCATTCTGAGCTAGCCGGCGGAGGGGTGGGTCGCAACTGGCGCCCATAAGCGGGCTCGATTATTGGATGCATTTACCAAAACTCGATTTGAAAAAACTGAGACCAAAATTTGGTGGAACCAAAATTTCTAGTACAATTGAATCACAATTCACTAAGATTGCTGAACAGGTTACAGTTACAGGTAACAGAAAAAAAAAAAAAAAGTGTTGTGTAAAAGTGTGTTTTTTCTGGAGTGTTTTTCAAAAAGGGTATTATATGAAAGTGTTATCTGTTCGAGATAGTGTTTGGTATTGGTGTGTGTAATAATTTGTAATAAGTGTATTGTGTCTGGGAAAGAGGATTGATTGATTCTAGGCAGTTAATACAGTCAAAATGGCAGATAAATATAACGCGGCTAGGAATTTAACTACCGTTGAAGGATCGTCTGGGGATTCAGATAGCGATAGGGAAGTGGGAGGACAAGCTCCAAGTACCATGATCGCGAAAGAAACGGTAGAAGTAGAACAAGGAACGTCAGGAGAAACTAGCATGGCCTCGCCGACGGAATCACAACAAACGCCAACACAAGATCCGGATGAGGAACAACGAAACCTCGACAGGGCAAATTTAATGATGCAACGATTAATAGGACAATTCATGCAGCAATTAGATACGAGGTTAGGAATGCAGAATGAAAAGACAGAGGAAAACATAAAGAAATTAGGGACTAACTTAGAAACAAAATTAGAAGAAAATAATAGGAAGTTAGAAGAGAATATAAAAATGCAATTCACTGAATTAGCAGAACAGTGGAAGGTCGAATTTAAGAATGAGATTCAACAAGAATTAGGGCAGGAACACGAGAAGTTAGAAGAAAAATTCACGGAACTGGGTCATGAATTAGAAGAGAAGATTGATCAAGTTACGAAAGGATTTGAAAATAGGATCGAAATGCAATCAGATCTTATAACCACCGTGTCCGACAGGCAGACTGAGATAGAACAAGGTGTAGAGAAGTTTCAAAAAATAGTTACTGAACAAGTTAAGGTTCAAGCTAGTAAATTAGATAGTGGAATAAAAGCTCTTTCGAACAAGATGGGTCTCTACAACACCAAATTACAGCATGTACGAATGACGTTGTAGAATTGAAAATCAAATTGAAAATTTACCATCGAGGGGAGGAAGGTTCGCACACGTATTTTTCATTACCGTGTACTCCTAAATTTAGTGCAGCGGAGATGAAAATCCATGCGTATTTATGAGGCAGGTGGATAATTTCTTTTCTTTAAATTATGTTCCGGACAATAAGAAAACTCACATAGTCTATCAGATGATGCAGGGTAATGCACGAATATGGGCAGATAGTTTAGGAGAATTACCAAAAGAAAAATTTTACTCAAGATACTGGAACAATGAAACTCAAATTAATTTCAAAGTTAATGTAATGTATGGTACGTGGCAGAAAGGTACGATGTCCATGCAAGAATATGCAGAGGAGAAGTTAGCTAGTTTCAAATTATGTACTCCGACGATCCCGGATGACGAAATTGTCTGTTTGTTAACACGTCATTTTCCGTCAGCTACACAAAATTTGCTTAAGAATCTCTTGCCAATGTCCACGGAAAAGTTAATAACGCAGCTGGGATTGTATGATGCGACTTTCGTGTACTATGAGAGGTTACAGAGAGCAAGGGCAAATGTTAGTGGTCCGGTAGAAAGCCAAGACAGCAGGCAGCAGCAACATTATGTAAACAAATCAGAGAAAAGAGGAACTTACAAATCGAAACAGCACGTAGAAGAACAGACCTATGCTAGTCAAGATAGGACGCCGTCTAAGGATAGGAATAGAAAAAATTCTATTGATAGAGGAGTTTTCAAAAACAGAAATACTGAACCCAGTACATCTCTGGGACATGAGACGGAAAATTAGAAAGGTTTGTTTCGACACGCCATCCCGCCGCAAACCTAATAGAAGAATCTAGGGAAGAAGAGGTGGCGATATTATCGATCGAATTAATCTCATTTGATGACGAACCGTGGAACGAAGAAGAACAAAAGCAGATCGGATCCAGGCGACAGTGTCCGAAGCTTAAGGTTAAATGTCAGGGTGTTGATACGTCAGTACTAGTGGATACAGGTTGTGCGACCTCCGTCATAGCGGAAAGTTTGTTGAATGAATTGAAAAACCAGGGAGTGGAGGTACCTACATTGCCGCTCGTAAAGTCTTTCTGATAGGTGCAAATCGGAAAAATCAAAGCCAATAACAAGACAAGTTTATTTGGATATAGAGATAGGCAAGAATAAGTATCAGTTGTTGCCTAGTAGCGCCGGAACTTTTATATCCGCTCATACTGGGGATCGATTTCATGAAACAATATGGGGTTGTTATCAACTTAGAAA
The DNA here is from genome assembly GCA_964035755.1 of Teleogryllus oceanicus. Lineage (NCBI taxonomy): Eukaryota > Metazoa > Arthropoda > Insecta > Orthoptera > Gryllidae > Teleogryllus > Teleogryllus oceanicus. The sequence continues at coordinate 66,515,825 of CAXIVR010000012.1, read as the reverse complement.
AAAATACCATAACGTTAAAACCGAATAATCAACAGGATCTCGAATTTGATTCGTTCACATGGAATTATTGGGAGGCGAATTGTTTAAAGGAAGAAGAAGTGAAGCTGAAAATTCGTTCGCAGTGCAAGGAAATTCTAATCTTAATGAAAATCAGAAGAAACAATTAATTGAAGTATTACTTAGGAATCAGAAAGTGTTTTGCAAAACAAGAATCCAGTAAAAGATTTTCAATTCGAAATAGAACTAACAGATAAAACGCCATTCACGGGTTACCAATATGTCATTCCAGAAAAACATAAGGAGGAGGTGGATAGCTCATTGCTACAATGGTTAAAGATGATATTATCATGAAGTCCAAAACCTCTTATCTAAGTCCGATAGTGCTCGTAGAAAAGAGTAATGGAAGATAAGTTGTGTTTAGATGCAAGACGATTGAACTAGTTACCCTACCGTACAGAGACAGACCGTTGCGTGTAGAGGATTTAACTAATCAATTATCCGGCATCAAGTGGTTGAGTTCAACCGACTTCACTGCATCGTATTGGCAAATAGCGATAGCACCTGAATGTAGACAATATACAGGATTTATTCACCGGGAATTTCTGTATGTTTTCAAAAGAATGCCATTTGGACTCAAGAACAGTGCATCTGCTCTTGTGCAATGTTTAGACAATATCATTGACAGAGAGATGTCTAGCGATGCTTTATCTATATTGATGACGTGCTCGTGTATTCGAAGACATTTGAAGAACACATGAACAAGCTAGATATTTTGCTGAAACGTCTCATTGAAAATAATTTACAGTTGAATTTGGAAAAAGTAATTTTGCACTAAACAGGTTAAATTCCTGGGTATGATTTGACAGTCAACGGAGTCAAGATGAACTTGGAGAAAATGCAAGAAATAGATAAGAATGTCAAGAGAAAGGATAAAAGAATAAAGACGAAAGAAGAAGGAGAAGAAGAAAGAAGAAGAAGGAGAAGGAAGAAACAAGATAGCTCGACATTCCAGAATCAAGACAGAAGAAAGGAAGAGCATCAAGTTTGGTTAAAAGATTTTTCGGCATATGAAATCAAATTCCACAAAATCTTTTTTTCCGAAAGAAGGGGTTATGTGACCATCCGTTTGCCGAGGTCTCGGAAAACGGAGCACATCAATATTCAAGAATAAGATGAGCTGTTTGAACGCGCGCCAACGCGCATGAATACAATCCGAAAATGAAAACTACGAACTATATCCGTAAGGGAGCGTCTCGGTAGAGTATGCGACACCGAGAGTCGGGAGAAAGAAAGCTTTCTTTTCTGAAGTAACAGCTGGAGAGTGAGGACCTACCGATCACGAGAAGGCGGCACTCGTACTGCTACGGACTTCAGGACTGCATCTACGATAAAACTCTTCAAGACATTCGAGGAGGTAATTATCATATTACAAGGCATTAAAACAATTCATCAGGAAAAGGATGAAAGTATAAGTGATGCATTTAAAATCTTTGTAAGAGAGAGGAGTGTGAATAGCATGAAACTAACGAGGCCATTCATTTCTTTTCTTTGCAGTTTTTCTTAGTTTATATTTATTCTTCTTATACGATAGACTCAGTTGTCGTATTGTAGATTCTTTAAATATGGAATTAAAAGCTAGTTACATTCTATAAAAGAATACGAAAAGAGTATCAACGGAAAACGAGACGGAGGCCACATCGTGAGTTGAACAACGGTACTGGAAAGGGGCGACCGTGGGTTCCGCAGAGGGCGGCTTTGCTCCCGACCGAGCTGCAAGGACAAGGACACCGAGCGACTGGAAGAGTCGACGCCGTAGATTTCTCTACGCCGTGAAAAGACACAGTAAGGTCGTGCCAACTTGAACAATTTGTAGATATTAGAAGGAATAATTTGTTTCGGAAAGAAAGTATTAGTACAGGTTCTTATACCGATATTCTGTAAAAAATAGAATCAATCTTTTCTTTCAAGAAAAACTTAGCTAATTGTAAAGTTGCAACTAGGAATTTAGACTGGAATGATTAGGCAAAGTTTTAAGTATTCTTTGAAATTGATTTAAATGAGAGAAAGGAAACAGTGTAGTTAATTATTGAGAGTGTAAGTTGTTTTCTTTTTTTCAGCAAGACAAAATTCTTGTATATGTAAAGTGTTTTATGTTCATTGACTGTAACAGCAATTTAATTAGAATATACTTAAGTAAGTGGAAAGTGATTCGACTTGAGTTTCTGTGTAAATGCATTCAATCCACAACGGCCCACATGACCTGATCCCGCTATTCTAATTGTATTTTTTATTTTGGCCACCTTGAAAACCCATTCTGAGCTAGCTGGAGGGTGGGTCGCATATATATATATATATATATATATATATATATATATATATATATATATATACACACACACACACACATACACAATATTCTGTATATCACTGTCTGTTTTGTAATTCTGAACCGCAGGTGTAGCTATCAAAGGTGAAAAGAATACCATGCGACATGCAGCTGGCCACTGCACGCAGTATCGAGACAGGCCGGTTACGTACTCCAGGAGTTAATGATAAAACAAAAAGGGGCAAATATGTGCAGCTGCAATTTGGCATGCTGAGAACAGTTGGGGCTTTAGACAAGCTGAATCTTAAAGCGGTACTAAACGGTACAAACGTTATGGACCTCAATATATAAACAACAGATATACGTGGTAAAGATTGTAGTACACACACCTTATCCGTCAATTATATAGAAAAGTACACTTGTCAGATATTTAACTTACCTTCAGCTGTATTATTCATTTGACAATACATAAAAATACAAGCAAAAAAGTTAAAGAAACGCAGTTTCTGACGGAAACTTGCTTCACAATCTCGCGTATTATTCGATGTTCAGATACTGCCAACTTCCCCACAACATCCGTCGAATACGAAAAGGAAGAAAGGTTGTAATTTCTCTGTCACGATGAAATACGATGCACCACCGACATCTGCACACATTTGATGGGACTAACCTCTATGCGCGAAGTTGCATGTTTTGAATTGTGGCCAGGGTTGTGGTCAAAAGGAAGCAGTGTACGCCGTCCCAGCTCTGCGGGTGCGCGGACCGCGTTTCGCGCCAAGTATCCCGGAGCGCCGCCTGGCCCCACACGGCGCGTCCGTGAGTCCCTAGGTACAGAGAGTGGCGCATTCCCTTCAGCCACCGAATCCGCCATTTTATACCCAGTTGAACTGTGCGGTACTGTGGAGGAGTTGGGAAGCTCCGACCTACCGAAAACCAATAATAGTATACTCGTCACTCTCCATCATGCCTTCATTTGTTATCATTGCCCCTTAAAGGCTCCCACAGACCGGCGCGGTAGACCCGCAGCGGGTGCGGCGCGGAAAGATCCGAGCTAGAGGCGGCTGGGGAACTCGCGGGATCGTTCACACCGGAGCGTCAATTATGACAGCGTTTGGTGACGCTCGACCCAGAGGGGAGCGAAGACTCCCGAACACGTGCGGACTTCCACGAAACTCGAGCTGCAGCGGAAGAAACGCGTCTGATTGCGTTACAAATTTCGCCGCCGATTAAACGGCCAATCCGTTGCCGCGACGCTCGCCTGCCGCGCAGGTCTGAACTCAGGGCAACACGTGACGCGAAACTTCCGCTGCGGCCAATCGGCGTAGGCTGCGGATCTCCCGCGTCGGTCCGTGGGAGCCTTAATTCCTGAACGCTGCCGGGCGGGGATGCGAGTGCAAGGATATTAAATAGCGGCGGCCGCTGCGGTTGCGCTACTCTCTGCATCTAGGGACCCTAGACGGCTCGCAACGAGGGCGCCGCGATGGCCTCTAGGCGCATTAACGATCTCGACCTGGCGTGCGGTCGAGAACTGCCTCGAGAGCGGTCGAACGAACTCGCGTAAACCTTGACGTGAACGCTCTGAGTGGTTTCATTTTCAGTTGTTTGCTTGTGAGAAATCAGTTCGTGTTTATTTCTGTTTAAGATTCAAGGTTTCTGTATTTGTGTGTCAAGGGCTCTGTTTGGAAGTGTAATAAGTGATTTAAATCACGAAAAAAATTTTAGTTGATATTTAAATACCACATATATTGAAGTTTTGAGTTTTAGATTTGCGAGATTAATTCTTTGGTGAATTTTTAATTCTTCAGAAGTTTTCATTTTCAATTGCGAAATTGCGAGAGTAATTCTTTTGAAGAGTTCGCATGTTAAAACATGCAACACACATGTTAACATAACATAACACGCATGTTAAAACGAAGGAAGGTTCCAGACCGTAAATACCGTATGGTGATAGAGCTTTAGTTCGATGTTATTCTTTATTGAGAGTTACTTTCCAATCATTACTATTGAAACAAAAACAAATTATATCAAGACAAAAATATTTATTAAAAAATCCATTAAGAAACGATTCATGATCGTGAAGTTGCTTTGTTCATTAATTGAAAACATTTTATAGACCTATGAACAATGAACTTTTAAAATTAAAGAAGAAGACATTTAAAAGTCAGTATTTAAAAGGGAAACTTTGCATTATATTTTCATTTTATGGCTAGACTTTTTTAACGAAATAATAAATTAAAAAGTAAATTGGTAAAAAAGGCCCAAGATTTTTAAAAGAAATCTTCATTGGTATATCATTAATGAAATTAATATATATGTTTCTATGTTCAAATTTTGAAGACAAATGAAAACGATACATGCAAAGCACACCGACACATTCTGTCAGCTTAGTGAGGTGAAATCTAGAATTTGAATATTATATGAATTCGGAGGAAATGTGACAATAATATTTAAGTATTTACTATTTTCAAGATCGAATCGTCATTGTCATCCAAATGCCAATAATATAATAGGGTATTCAACAATAGTACCGCAGAAAGTTGAAGTGGCCCCCATGTCGAGTTTTTCATTCATTTTTTCTCACAACCTCAACCAACGGTAGCAATATCTCAGCGGGAGTGTCTTTGACCCCAGGTCATAGGATTCAGGCCCCGATTCCGGCGGGTTTTCGAACCTTTTGACATGGCTTGGTTGAATTCAATTTGTGTGTGGATGATGATCGATTGATTGTTAGTGATTCCGGGCACGTCAATTAAGAAGGCCATTAGTCCCGTAAGTACAGCGCATGTTTTTCATCTGGAACAGACTGTGATCTTTCCCCGCTGGATGGTGAAGTAGAGATACTTAAAGTAAAGAATTTAATGCTTATAAACTGATCCAATATTTTATTTATTTATTTATTTATTTTACGTCCCAAACAGTTAAAAAATATGTAATGTGCTAGGGGGAGAAGTGAATTCTGTGCACATTTTCATAACTCTGTAACTCCATATAATTTAATATTTCTGTAAAACCCTGATATTTTATTACGATCAATTCAATATTACAAAGTTTCCTGCAATTTTTTGTCTCTACACGCTAAAGAGACATTTTGTCAATTCTTTAAATGCCAAGGAACAGGAGTTTCTTTCATTTGTAAAAACTTGCTTCATTTTACATTGTCTTTTGTTGACGTAACATTTAAATGTGGAAGATATGAAAATGCGGAATTATTTTTCACCTATCAATATTTTTTAGTAAGAATGAATAAGAATGTGAAAGTTACCGGGAATTCTTAGTTAAAAATTAAATAATGTACATAATTTCTTCTACTTCTTTATTTGAAATTTGGCCTTATATAGCTAACTGAAGTACCCGGCGTTGCTCGGACATTTATTACAGTAAATTATTATACAGGAAGAGAAATTAAATCTTTTTATGCCCTGCGGTGGGACCTACCTCTATCTCTTCCATTGTATCCCTTCTCCGCCCTACTTCCTGCCATGCTCTGCCCGGCTACGCCATGATAGCTGTCTTTTGTTGACCCCCATTTTGAAATTTCCGGATTACCTCGCCCACTTTTCCACAAATAATTACATTTTTTATTTGAAATTCCAGCTTCTAAATATTTACTGTATAACTAAAAGCAATTAACAAATTTAAACTATAAAATAAAATACTTGTAGACTCACATATATAATTATTGTGAATTTTTATATAATATTCCAATACTATCAATAAATTGTCACGTTGTAAAACTTATCATATTTTTATATTTTTCTTCTATTGTATTCATAAAGAAAGACTTGCAATTGATCTGTCAACTCGTGACCTTGAGGGGACTAGCCGTTTTAAGCTGAGAATAACATGCGGAAGTTCATGCACGGGTACGGTAGTAGATAGATCCGGAGTAATAGTTATAGATGTCATAACGTTATTTATGAATCATAATAATAAATGAAAATACTTGTATCTATTCTGAAACATAATTAACAGTTTTTATAGTTCTGATGACGACAAAAATATATTTTTTGTCCGTAGTATAAAACTATATTCAGGTAAATCATTATACGACTGATACATTAGAAAACTAATGATCCATTAACATTACATTATGTGTAAATAATAAATTGACAATGCATTGAGACACATAACAAAACAATATTAAGCATCATTATTTTATCTCAAGTGATAGAGATTATGGATCCTGAAATATGGATAATAGAAAACAAGAACTCCCGGACTCCCAGACCCATTTGCTTAGACAAAAATATTTTTAGACAAATTAAATTTTGCTTATTTTTTGAAAAATATGGATGAACTCATTCATTGGGAGCAATTGATATGCAAAACAACATTATAGATTAGTCTTACTATGTAAATGATCATTTCTAAATTACATACCATTGCACAGAAATCCATCACAAATTGAAGAAAAAAATTTACTGGGTTTACCAAAACATAAATTACTTTCCATTTTTCCAATTTGTACAGGAGAGTTGAATAATACAAACCAAGAACTCCCAGATTTCTTTATTTGCTAGGCAAACTTTTTGTTAGATAAATTAATTTCTACCTATTTTTTTATAGATAAGTATGGATGAATTCAATTATTGGGAGCAATTGATATGCAAAACTACAGCAAAGATTAGCCTTAATAAATACATGATCATTCTTTAATTATCATCCACTGCATTAAACTTCTTCACATATAGAAAAAGTACAAACAATTAATATGACAAAGTACAGATTAGTCTTAATATGTAAATGATAATTCCTAAATTACACACCACTGTTCAAAATTCCTTCGCATATCGATGAAAAAATTTTACTAGATGAACTGAAAACATACACACATTTTTCATTTTTCTATTTTGAACCTAAGAACTGTCTAAATAGTCAAATCGGGAGTCCTAATGAACAGCTGCTCTACTACTTAGAGAATTAATCACATTTCTCCACTTCTCGCAGTATTATTTTCAATGGGGCGAGTGAGTACTTCAGCATGTCGATTTTCCTTCAGAGTAGCCGGTTCAAAATTTTAGTAGACTGCCAATCTCTTGGCATTTGTAATCTATTTTGACAATTGTGACATTCGTATCGTTAAAGCATTCAGTTGTCACAAATTTGTGTAAAAGAAGACGTTGTTTAGATTGTATGCAATATGTATTGTATATTGCACATTACTGTATATTCTGTACTGTATATTATTGTATTTTTTATTCTCTCAACCTACCTCAATTATTAAACACTTTCAAACTCACAATGCTTTCTTGCCACTTTGTATATAATACGAACAAAGAGCAATGCTTGAACAGTCATTGACAGTCTTTACTACTTCAGTTACGATTTTCTTTCAAATGTTCACACAGGGACATTACATAACCTTATTCAAAATCCAATGAATTTCGTAATAAATCTGGACATTGATGAAATCAGTAGTAGATCTCAGACATCATCCTCTGGTGGCTCGCAGCTAAACTACTGACAGATGCACTGTTGAATCTGTGATGTAAAGCTGGGTGAAAAATGTCCAAAAAGTAATTATTTTGAAAATATATTATAGTTTATGGTTTTAATTTACAGTCTGTAGTACTCCAAATATTTTGAAGATGTTAGCACAAAAGTTTCATCGGTATGGGTTCAGTATATTCAGAGATTACCGCGCTGTAAGACAACGCACCTTCTTTATATATTAGTTTAGATATAGATTATACAGTTCGTACACATAAAGGATGAGAAATTTCACCCAGGGAGACTCCTCCCTACGGCTCTCACAAATAGCAAAATGTGTTGCCAAACAGATCCTAAAATAAGGCCATGTAAATATTTCCGAAAATATAAGTAATATATATTGCGTTATATTGCACAAAGTGTTGGCAATTTTAAATTGGGTGGGAGATACCTATTTGGGGAAAACCCCGCTAGCCGACGATAGGTCGGTGCGCGATCTCGTCATCCTCCGGCGAAAGATGACGACACCCTCCCGAGGAAACTAAAATGCACCACACTTACGGGACGAATGACCTCGGTAGTAGACGCGCCCGCCATCACCGACAACCAATGTGATGGAGCTGCGTGGAGGAGGTGATCATCGTGGAGATGTGCAGTTCATTCGGCCTGCTCCAGAGTGGAGCTCTTCCGAATTGATGCTCAATGATTTGAGGTTTTAAATTCTTTGCGGGCGCCCTATGATTGTCTCATGTTGGGCGCCCGCGAAGTTTGGATTTGTGCTAGTTTTCCTTTTGATTTGTTTTCCGTTTCGCACACACTACCGGTCTTTTTTTTTTTTTTTAAAGTGAAATTTTATTCTGATGGTACATAATTTTTCTTACATCATTTCTAACTATTTAAATTTTTGAATTTTTACTTTGTAACAATAACCAACAATGACTAAATGTTGAATTCTTAATCCTAATACCTACTTAAATCCTAAATCTAGTTCTATCTACATAGTGAAACCTAATATCTACCTAACCGTCTAATTTTTACTTAGTATACCTATTTATCTGATAAAAACCTAACGATTTAATTTCTATCTGATATCTACTTATCTATCTGATATCTACTTTTTATCTGCCTATCTATATAAGGGGAGGTGTGCGTGCGCTATGTCGATCAGGTTTTTCGTCTAGTTTCCCTGATCCATTGAGCAAATGCTGAAATGGCCCTTGTCTTGCTTCTGGACATAAATGTAACTTCATTTTCTGTGCACGTCTTCTAGAATTCAGTGGGAAATACAATTATTCAAATTATCGTTTCCATGTTGTCGCGGCAGGAAGTAATAAGAGCCAAAATTTATTGCTTATTTATCTTTGAATATAGATTTTATTACATGGGAGCTCTTTTTTTTCTCCAAAATTTAAGTAGTATATGACTTAGTGTAGGGATCACAGAATTTTGAAAATGTGCACACAATTCAATTTTCCCATAGCACGTCATACGCAGTTTTTAACTGTTTTTGACGTAAAATAAATAAATAAATAAATAAATAAAGTGCGTTTGTGCGCATGCGCAGGTGGCGGAGACCGGCGGAGGCCCCGGCGGCTTGCGTCGCCCCAGCCGCTCGCCCCTGCCCGACGCGCCGCCCGCGCCCCCGGCCCCGCCCCCGGCCCCGCCCACTATGGCGGCGCAGCGCCCCGACGAGGCGCGCAGGATCATCGGCGGTGAGTCCTCTGCTCTTCTCTTCTCTTCTCTTCTCGCCTATGCAAAGAGCGACGGGTGTCTGAGAGCGCCAGAAAAATTAGAAAAACACAGCATATATGTTTCACCCCGGTGAATAAGCTGATAATTCAAAAAAACTTCATTTTGCAGGGGAGCATAAAACAACTTTAAACTAATGCTATAAGTAAGGTATTAACGATATTCAAACAAAACCTTCTCAAAAATAGTCAAAGATTTTTCCGGGCTGAAGGGCCGTGGTCCATTGGAAAACATATTTCCAGACGTTTCTTCTCAAAAATAGTTTTGTTTGAATATCACCTTTGTCTGAATATCATTAATCCCTGATTTAATTCATTTAAACGTTGTCTTTTGTTCTCCTGTAAAATCAAGTGTTTATGACTTATCAGCTTATTCACCGGGATCAAAGAAGGTGCCACACCAATTGTGGGCCACCCTCCTATATTCTAAACGGTTTGCGATATCGAAATGTCGATTTCCCTCAACAATGTAGAATGAAATATTGTATGCATGTAATATTGTGTATAGACATTGTTCGTAATATTTGTAGTGTTTTAGAAATTTAATATTTTATTTTTTAAATAGAATGTTATGTTTTTCTTGTTAGCAGTGGATATATCATGAATCCAATGATGTATCAGACGGACAATATTTCTCCTTGCAACTGTCCACTTTGGGGAAGGTAATCTTCGCGGAGCCGAGTCTGTAACGGACGGGGGCGCCGCGAAGCGAAGGCCACCTTCCTCAAAGGCGACATGTATATTTATGTCCGTTGCGTCTCGTCGAAGTCAGTTGTCAAGATGACCGCCAGGTAGCATCTCCGCGTACGCGTCTCCCACCACGCGCTCCTGCGTCACTACCCAGCGGCCAGAATTAGGAAGGAATAAGGATAGGGCACTTCACAGGGGTGGAATTGCCCTTTAAACAGCCAAACTCGTTTAGTTGCAACAAATTTCACACGAGATTCTACGGGAACCGAACCCGTATCTCCTTGGTGAAAGGCGAGCAACTTCGCTCACCGCCACGAGATGACCAAAATATCATGATTAAATTCCTATAAAATGATAAAATTTCTCTAAAATGATTTAATTTCTCAAAACAATTTAAAAAATTAAAATGATTAAATTTCTCTAAATCTAAAGATATGTCAAGCAATACGTCTATGGCATATTACTTGCCCTATGATTCCGCATTATTGAGAGAAAACTGTATGTCGATACTGTGAACGGTTTTGAAGTTATGAGGGAGGCCCATAGTTGGTAGGTCACCCAGTGTATATGCTATATATTAGAAAACAGAGCATATATATATATATATATATATATATATATATATATATATATATATATATATATATATATATATATATATATATATATATATATATATATATAAGGTGTATACCCTTTCTCCTTCGTACAGCAGGAATATCTGCTTTGGGTTACAGGAGGTTAGAGCTCGTGTCTATTGGCCATTTTGGCATTCGTTTTCCTCCCTTTCAGGTAAAGTTCAGTTCTTTGTAAATAACGGGTCATAAAAGATCTTACAACATGATTTCTGGATCTGGACAACAGTCATGCTTCATGTGGATATTTTCTCCAATATGCATTGTTAATACAGCTATTAAATATTGATACTCATTTTCAAAGGAAGCTGAGTGGACCTCAGGATCGCCCTGAATAGGACCACACTGGTTAAAAATCCCTACCATTGATGGGGTTTGAACCAGGATTCCTAGGGTTAGCAAACGTATGAATATCTACATTACTTATTTCTAACGCGGGAGAAGCAGAAAATTCTAATGCAGCCTCCGACCTTGTGAATGGTGGTTGTGTTAGATATTTGATATTTTACGTTATGTATTTATATGATTTCGTTAAATATTCAGGAACTCGAGAAAAATACAAAAAAAAAAAAAAAATAGTTCCTACTTTGACTGAAAACTGCAAATATTTTTTCTTTCAATGTTCTTCCTATATGTCGCGAAGCGACAAAATTACCATATTCGCTAAAATTACCAAATTACTGCTTACTACCGGCAGACGTTACGTAATTGCAAGGCTCCAAGGAAGATGCCGCCCTGCATTATGTATTTGCTTTTTACGTGCTCCATTATAGAATAGGAATTTTTTGTTCTGTTGCAAATGTTCCCTATCGGTGAATCGTTTCTTTTGAAGTCAGTTGAGGGGTAGGAATGCCTCTCGTCGCGAGCTAACATCCTAGAGACATTGGAATAATGGAGAAGACGCATTGGCCAAAGCGTTTTCGTTAAAGCGCTCGTGGCTCATGGCGAAGTCAATAGCCATGGTCAATAACCAATAAAGTCTGGCTTTGATTCCCGTCGGTTTTCGTGTGATAATATTCCAACAAAACGAGTTTGGCTGCTACACAAGGGCTAATCCAGTGTCCTAAGCATTACCTCTGTCCTTATTCCTTCCCAATTGTGGCCGCTGGGTAGTGACGCAGGAGCGCGTAGCAGGAGGCGCGAACGCGGAGATGCTACCTGGTAGTTCTCTTGACAATTGACTGCGACGAGACGTGACATACTATAATAATATTAATGGAGGATTACTCCCCAAGCGCTCTGATTAACGGGGGATCACTTCCCAGCGCAAAGCGCTCAACGCCCCTCAAGGGGCTTGGAGACGCGTTGTGTCCAAGTAGACGCCACACAAGAAAAAAAGGACTGAGCAGAACGTTCGTATACTCCGATTTAAACATAGTGACACTTGAAGGTCACGAGGTGGAAGGAGAAGGAGAAGGGGAAATCCCATCCAATCAGTAGCACCAACATCAAAATTTTAAGTCGTAATGCAGCTCCCGATTGGATGACGATGTCCCCCTTCCGTCCAGCTCATGATCATGAAGTGCCACTACATTTAAATCTGAGTATACCAACGTTCTGCTCGGCGCTTTAACGGAAACGCTTTGGCCAGTGTGTCTCGCGTGGATTCGTCGCCATTCTTTTACATTCCTGTAACTAGGTGATACTTTTTGTATCTGGTTGTATTTAAAATTCTCGCTAATGTTGGGATGCAAACTGGTGTCTGGAGGTCATTGGCTGAAGTCTGATACGATGCGCAGAAGACCCCCTGTATTTAATAAAATATAATCGATTAAATATTAATCGATTTGTATTTAATAATGGTCCAGGGGGGAGGTCTTGCGCATCATATCCGACCTCACCTAATATGAGCTTCAGACACCAGTTTGCGTCACAATATATTAGTGGGAATTTTAAATTTCTTTTAAATATTGCATCTTGTACTCCTTCATCGTGTTATGTTTGGTTGCTTACTGTTGAAAATTGTCACTTTGTACGATTTTCAAAATGTTTCTCAACACTTCTCGCTCTCCATGCATCATAGCGGCGAGCATCTTGGTCTGGCTTTTCAAACGAAGTGCGCATTCTCTGGTCACGTGGTTTGTGACGCAAACTGGTGATGCGCAGAACCAGATACAATCGGTGCACCGGAGGAACCCTCCCATGTGTTTCCACCCATCCCTACGCGATCGCCCCTGATGTTCCGAATGCCAGGTCAGGGGTTGGATCAACGGAGCCCCTGGCGGGCGAATTATGCATTACTTACTCTTCTTTTGAATCGAAAATCTTTTGTCGCCATGGATAGTGGAATGCAACTGGAGAAAACATTTTCAATTTCTGCTCGAATCTCTCTCAAGAAGGCCTTAAAAATGCTTATGCATAAATGAGAAGTGAACGCTCAACCTAGAAAACTTATCAAGAAAGACCTGCTAAAAGTAGATAACAATAGAAGTCTATTTCTTTACTTCTTCCTTTAGTTACTTTTCATTCTTGAGTTTCTTCCTATCATTAGAAAATCATCTACGATTATTTTTTTCAATTTCCATCTCACGGTGTTTTTAGCTTCTTCAATATGTTCAGTTTTTCACGTTCCGTATTTTCTTATGTACATTTACGAAAAAGTCGTGTATTTGTTTTGGAGTATGCCTTCAAGATTGTCCTAAACGAAAGCAGTTTCGTTGGGCAATTTAATTTCACGAATGCATTTTACGACTTGCTCGCCTTTTGTGTGGCGTTCGGACGACGTGGCTCTGCCGGAGTGAAGCAGTTTTACGACAGAGTTTACCACCAGATCGCACCGTTGCGCCTCCGGGCCCCAGAACGGGCCCGCGTCCTGTGTTGCCAGACGCACCAGGATCCTGGTGTTTTTCCAGGATTGTAAAGAGGATACCATGTACCAAGATGAAGACATTCTGGTAGGTTAAATACCAGGATTTTAAATCTATGTAATTGATGATGAGCAAATTATGTAAAAGATAGGAATACTATTTATCTAATGTAAAATAAAGGTATCTTATGAAACTTACAACACCCTACAAACATTATTTCCCAGCAACAAATCCCCTAAACCTTTAATGGAAAAGAGTGGATTTTACTTATTAAAACGCAACAGTTGTAATTCTGCATATGTAGGACAAACTGGTTGGAAGTTTTCCTGTAGGCTAATGAACACCTGAGATCATGGAAACTGAAACAAGAAGACTCCATATTTGCCAAAATTATATTATTTATTCAAAATAATCACTCTTTCGACCCGAATACCAATATCAAAATTCTGAATTTCGAAAATAAAGGGAACAAATTAAATATTTTGGAGAATATAGAGATTTTAAAATTATATAAAAATCCTATCTTAATATGTCTTAATGAACAACCACAATTAAAATCCAGCCCTACCATAAATTTATTTATTGACTAGCTTTCCCATCCTTTCTTTTCCTCCCTTACCTTCCCTCAGTCTGCCTTTGTACCTTGTACGAATCACAAAATGGCGCCATCCTAGGACTGATCAATATGTTTACTTATTCTGTTTAATCTATGTTACTTGGGTAAGAACTCAATTTAAATAAATTTAATGTTCAATCAGATTATGTACTTCATTGTATGATAAGTTGTAATGATATAGTATGTGTTAATTTATTACTTAAAATTTAATATCGTAGAGCCACTGATGATGGGGGAAATTTCCCGAAACATGTGTAAGGCTGAATTTTCTACACAGTAAATTTATACAGCCTACTATTGTGGTTGATACCTCTTTTATCCTCAAATTTTAATGATGATTTACGATTTAAGATTATTATAATATTTTTTATTTAATAATTTAACACGAACACCAATATTACAAATAACTCTGATATCGGTGAAAACACTGCCGTAAATACCTTAAAAGAGTGTCATAAGATGTTAATTTCTTAGCACATGCTATAGGAGAAAAGCATGCGTCTCAGTCTTCCAGTTATGGTGAAAAGAAAAAAATCCATCATGCTTCCATTTACTTTATTGATATAAAATTATTCGATAACGAGTTAAATTTAACGAACTTCCTGTGCGCTTTAAAAATATAATAGAATTATAATATGAACAATGTTAGAATACATTGTGATTGGTACCAGGAATTGTAGTGCAAGTACCAGGGTTTTTGAAGGTTGGTATGGGAAGCCCATTTAATCGCCTGGCTGCGAGCCGCTAGGATCCCGCTCTCGAGCTGGCCTGGGACGGGCCCATTTCGCGATCGCTTTCCTTGAACGAAGTGCAGCCGATTTCCGGCTTCCGTAAACATCCTCTGTTTCTAACTAATTGAAGTTCGGATCCCCGAATCACTGTTGCAAGTAGGAAGTCTTGAGTGAGCGAATCACCGACATCCAATATTGTATTATTATTCAAGTTGACAATTGCAGACCTTTTTTTCTTATAAAATTCTTTTTTTTCAAATTGTATAATTGAAAATTAAAGCTATGATGCAGTGGCATTTAAAGTGGAGATATATTTCAAGTAATAAGTGTGGGTAGTGGAATAGTGATTAGTGTATGCGCCTTCCATCCCTGTGATGCGGATACCATCGGACCGGGAGATGTGGCTGATGACACTGATATCCCTCTGACCGGGAGGTCCAATGGTTACACTCCCCATGGTGTGGCAAGATTTTCGACACTAGTTTGTCAGCTAGGTCGAACAGTCGCTGTCTGGAGGACAATTCTGAGACCGGCTGCTCTGGAGGAGAGACTTGAAACTCCGTGTACTGACGCTGGAAATACGGAACTTTGAAGGGTTAATATCTACAAATATCTAACATTATTATTCCACGAAGGAGAAAATGTGAGACATAACTTTCTGACCGATCCTCGTACATCCCCGCCAGAGATATCACAATAATGTAGAGAAGTGGATCCTTTAGTACCCAGACTTTTATATCCCAGAAAAATTATACGAATGAAAAGAAAATGTCATCCGTGTGATTCCCACAAGCTTCTTCTCATGGACTTGTAATTTTTCCATTGCCTTGCCTATTTACTTAAGAATCTGTGCTTTTGTCAAAACTCACTTGCTTAAGAGTAAGAACATATTATCAAGCAGAACTGAGATATACCTAACAACCTAAGGGAAAACGATACAATTATAGTGAAATAATGTTTTTTTAGGATATTGGAACCCGGAAATGACAATATACGATTGGGATAACGTATTTACAAAGAGGACATATGGTAGCCACATTGGACGCGAAGAAAATAAAACGTCAATATTCCAAAATGAATTTTAGAATGTAGAAATGTTCGAACTGGAGTAGGTAGTAAACATTGGACATTCTACATTCGAAGTAGAAAAAATACACATTCGTGATTTGGAACGCCGCTGAATTTAAAAGATTAATTTATATTAGATCGCGTCATATGAAAAATTTGAGGAAGGAACGCACAGCCAGTGGTGACACGTCTTACTGCATGTGTAGGGGTCAGGACAGAATAAGTGACGGTCTTCAGACGGGTTAAGGTCAATGACAAAATTAGTAATAGAAAGATGAAAGAGAAGGGAAAATGGAGGTAACATTTTTCTTCAAGAACCTTGATTTTGTCAGAAGGTATTTTGGGAGGTGACGCTTCGACACGGAATTCAGAAACAGTAGCCGAACGCTTACTGATGGTATTTTAAGCATGAAGGGTGACACTCGTAGGAAATAAAAATTGCTGGTATTAAATTATTCAGAGAAACTTATTTATACTGTGATTTAATTTTTATTTACAATTGCGATCATATACATGCGCTTTGAATATATTATTTTCGTCTTTGTCACTGTAAAGAAACTGGTTTGCCAAACACTACGTTGGAAGATCCACCGCTCCACATCAACAGAAGCTACCTTCATTTGATTTGTTTTTGAACAAGTAACATATTTACATATTCTTTGATTAGTTCCATGGAACATTTTTTCCTGTTTCTGATTGTCTCATTGAGAAGTGATTCCAAGGATCGATAAAGTTTGTTTTGTGAAAGTAGCGATGTAGATTCAGGAGATATTGTTTGTTTCCGTTTGTGAAGGGGATGGCTCAGACGACTCGGCGCTAAAAAAAACTTTCGAGGTTTTTTCTCAAAATAAAAGTTGGTTTTACATCGTGTGCTTAGTCACTCTACGAGTACGCCCAACTGTCCTGGAAAAAACCTAATTCGTAGTGCGCTGAGGTTCCGGTTAACGACCACGTTGTTTTGACATCTGCCTTTGATGTTCTATCCACTTTGGTTATCTAAACTACTATAGGCAACTATAAAAATACTATAAGAAACTAAGATATTGAGATGACTTTCACAGAAATAATACTTAATTATCCATTATATCTTAACTATTGACACCAGTCAGTAGTTTACCTTTCCCAAATTGAATATTTAGATTTAAACGAACAGAATATACATTGCAATTTTACACAATGAATGAAACTATTTACGATATTCGTGTGGTAACATCTTATTACAAAACTCATTTGATTATTTAAACTAGGCCTAACGACTCTCCACTCTCACATTTGATTTAGATGTGTTACGTACGAAACGGAGTACTTACTTATATTCAAGTACGTGGCCCGGGTACTTATTCATATATGTGGTACTTATTTCGTAAATGACTAGTTTAGGAGCCAATACGTGCCACTGAGACGCAGGTGATGACTCATCAACACAACCGTGAGTGCATTACAAGAAGACACGTTCCAAGATGACTGGCTGCTTTATTTACGTCACTAGAAAAAGTAACCACGTATACCTTCGTTTCGAACTTTGTCTTATGACTACATCTCGGAATTTTAGACACAAAAAGGGATGATTTAGGCACCTAAAATAGATAACAAAATTAAGAAATTATGCACCATTATGCATTCAAATTGAAACCGGGAGCGGTAGCTCAGTGCATCAACTGATGTCACTGCACCACCTCTGACCGGGAGGTCCTAGGTTCCCACTCCCCACGGCGACAGGATTTTCGACACTAGCTTTTCAGCTAGGTCGAATTCAGTCGCTGTCTGGAGGAGAATTCTAGAGGCTAGCTGCTCTGATCGGTAGTTTTCCGTGGTTTCTCCGATCAACACCAGGCGAATGCCGGAGCAGTACCCTAACAAACGGGCCACAGACCGCGCGCGATCTGTCCTTTATCTTCCTTGTCCCACCCTCTCCCCTTACATGCACTACACTACCACATATTCCGGGAGACTTAAATATTCGTGAGCTTAGAGCTTGTCCCGGCTAGGGCGGTGCCCCGCTGGTGGGAGAGTCCTGGTTAGGGGGAAACTTCAGTAGCCGACGGTAGGTCGGCGCCGGATCTCGGCATCCAGCGGGTGAAGATCACCGCCATCTCCCAAGGAAAAACATGCACTACACTAACGGGAATAATGACCAAAGCAGTTGACGTGCCGGAAACACGAAAAAATCAATCAATCAATCAATCAACCCATGAAAAGTGACATTTTAGGCACTTAAAATAGGTTACAAAATGATTGAACCAGGCACTTCACAAACATTAGACATGAAAATTTACGTTTCTCGTGTCTAAAACTGATCATAAAAAGATTAAACTAGGACTTTTATTATTTAGGAAGCTAAAGTCAAGTTTTTTAAATTTAAGTAAGTGTCTACATGTGTATTATTTTATTCACTTTTATTTCTTTTCATTTATATCATTCTTTCACACTTTTCATTCTCAATCTGTCAACAGCACTCCTGCAAAGAGATTGGGTGCAATCCCCAAAGTGCGTTCTGATCGGAGACGAGCCCAAAACTCACATTTTAAATTGACTTGCAGAGCTCCTTATGACTGGTGTGTGGGGTGAGAGATTTCGGTGCGTGGGTCGGATGCGCAATTGATCAGGTAATATTGACATTTCGGGAAATTTGAGAAAGTTTTTGCGTTTCGTTATAACAAATTTTAAAAATGGGTAATTAAAACATGACAATTTTAAAAAACTTGTTTTAGGAAAAACATGAAAATTGGCATCAACCGTCCTTTTGGGACTTTTGACACTATTAAATGCTTTCATTAGATCTATTTTTTCGTGATTCGTTATGTTCTGCAGTTATTGTCCACAGCCTTCTAAAGGAACTAAATAACCATTTGTCCTAAAATCTGAGGTCTACTTATGACATATGTAAATTGCACAATCTTTGCCTCCTTTTCTGAGGAGAATTGTTTCTTCTCATTACTCTCCCTACTTAGTAATGCAGTAAAAGTCGATCAAACACAGTGGGTCGGGAGAGAAAGAAGGGCGCTTGCTGAGGAGCTCCGTGATGCGTCAAGTTCCGTCCTTCCACGAACCATTCGCGTCAAAAGTCTGTGTCCCTTAATCAGACTTGACGGATGCTTCAAGAGTAGTTTCACCAAATACGATGGTAACTAACGCGTATCGGGCTGTTGTACCCAATTTCGCGTGTCCAAACTCGATCGAAGCCGATTTGCCCATTTTTAAGGGTGAAAAAATCCTTCGTCCGCCTTCCTTCGGAGTGGAAGTAAAGCCGGCTGTCCAATGTTAGTAGATCCTGAAGTCTAAATGAAGCCTCTGAGCCAAATTCAACTCACCTGTTTCGTCGACCAACAAAATACACCATTTCTCCGCTAGATGGTGAAAGGAGCGTATCGAAATTTGCGTGGACACACGGAAGAGCAGGCCTCATGACCCGAGTCTCCCCTTTTAAAACCACCTTTTAAAACCACCAACTCAGTTCAATACAATTCAAATATTTATTGGAATTTCGAAGCAGTTTAGAGAGTTAAATTTTCCCAAAATTCAAAATATGATTTTTGCTAAGACTTGTTTAATTATTTTTAATTGAATCGAATCCGTTAACAATTTTCTATATAAATTATCCACAAGTTTAAAAAATAATTAAAGCTTTACTTCTGAATCAACGCATTCTTTTTTAATTTGCACCTAATAAAAAAGTTTGAATTTATATAAAAAGTAAATTTCACAACTTCACTTATTGAATCTTATATCACTGTATATTAGACATTTATTACGAATTATACTTTTCAACAAATTGATGATTTGAGCCAATAAAAGGAGTAGGTAACATGCCCAATCCAAGAGCAAACAAAAGCTACAAGCCTTGTAACGCGGAGCGCTCTGGAGTTGCATTGTGTGCATTGAATGCTGCCAAACGCCAAAAAGACTGGAGGCGCATCGGATCTGCTTGGCGAGACGCAAATCGATGGCGCAGTCGATTGTTTCGAGGGTGCCGAGGGTCTCCAACAGCTGTCCTCGAGCGACGACAAAGGGCACTCCTCCCTTACCACAACCCTGAGCCCTTTGCGCGTATTCGGGCCAAGAGGCCTCCGATGATGGTTAGTTGTTAGTAATTCTGGGCGCTATCGAGTCATTAGGATCATAAGTGTAGTGCATGTTTCCCCCCAGAATGTCTGGTTGCTTGTTAGTGATTCCAGGCGCGTCAACTAACGAGGTCATTCTTCCCGTAAGTGTAGTGCCTGTCTTCCCCTCATAATGGCTGGCTGGTTGGATGGTTTGTAGTGATTCCGGACGCGTCAACTACAGAGGTCATTAGTCCCGTCTGAGTAGTGCATGTTTTTTCCTCAGGTTGATGGTTGGTTTGTTAGGTTCGGCGCGTCAATTTAGTCATTAGGCCCGTAAGTGTAGTGCACTTTTTCCCCCTCAGGATGGTGGTTTAGTCTCGTAAGTGAAGTGCATGTTTTTCATCGGAAGGTGGTGTGATCTTCCCCCATTGGATGGCGAGATCCGGCGCCGACCTACCGTCGACTAGCGGGGTTTGCCCCAACCAGGTATTTCCCACCAGCGGGGCACCGCTCCTGTCGGGACAAGCTCTAATCTCCCGATTGGTCTCTTTGTTTTATTTCAATATGTCCATCCTAATTTAGTACATACAGAAGGAAAATGCCATCCACATGTTTGCCTAATGTTGACTCCTTTTTGCAAAGTGCGTAAGCTTACTTAATTTAAAACAAAATCAGTGGTGTTATTTCCAGTGTGAAACATATAATCTGCACTGTATTTGGAAGTATAGTAATTTCATAAAAAACTTAGTAGATAAACTGAGGTAATGTCAACATAAAATTTTATTATCACGAGTAAATTCTAACATTAAGATATATGTATACATGCAACTTTCCCGCGTGTTCTTGCTTGGTGTGCGAAGTACGTCCAACCAATATGGGGACCATGTTTTTACATGAAGGTCTGAGGATTGAAAATAGTCTTGTCTCGGGGGTAATTACAGACTAATGTCGCAAGAGAAAATTTTCCACGCATTAGAAATCTCGGAAGCCAGTAAAACGTATCATCTTCGTAACAAATATTTTACTTAATTTGTATTTATAATCCCCAACTAAAACATTCTTAAAATGCAAAATTAAAATTAATTATGTTATAGCAATCAGAGTTATCGTCTACACGTAAATGTTTTCTTCAATGTATAAATAATGTTGTTCTCCCTGACCATACACTATTAGAAAACATGAAATAGTGATCAAATATGTAGGTGGTGGAGGTAATACAATTTAGGTAATAACATTCACTGTCCTTCGTTTAGTAAAAGTACTGCGTCATGGAGGAAACAGAGTATCTATCCATCATGTACTGCGTATCAAAGATTTCATTTGATCATTAAGGTTTGAAGGTCTGACTATTTCACTCGTGAAAGTAAAACCAATAGTGTTTAACTATACATACAAAATTCCCCAATCAGGGCGGTATATCTCAAGACGTTTATCGCTTTTTCTATCCGATGTTTCTTACCGCCCCTCCCTACTGGCCAATAATAAGTTGCAACTCATCTCTCTTAGGAGGCGGTATGCATCGATCGCTGTGTCGATGTCCAATAAACCACGTATGACACTATAACATAACCTGTTTGATTTAAACACGCTTTCAGTTATTTTCAATGTTTGGAACTGTTGGACGTTATTTTATTCGTGGAAATGTCCTATTAAAAACCACTCGTGCTTTGGAAATTCTCGTAGGTAATACCACGAGTGCTTTGGAAATTGTCGATAAATTCCAGACTCGCGTAGCGAGGAGTGAATTTATCTGAGAATTACCAAAGCACGAGTGGTATTCAGTAGGACTATTCCACGAGTGAAA
The DNA here is from genome assembly GCA_964035755.1 of Teleogryllus oceanicus. Classification (NCBI taxonomy): domain Eukaryota; kingdom Metazoa; phylum Arthropoda; class Insecta; order Orthoptera; family Gryllidae; genus Teleogryllus; species Teleogryllus oceanicus. The sequence continues at coordinate 66,493,927 of CAXIVR010000012.1, read as the reverse complement.
TTATGCCAAGAGACTTCGAAAGAGCACCAAATATTGAAAATAACAGAAAGCCGTGTTATAGGTTATATTATGGTATACACGCGGTTTATTGGTCATCGACGTAGCGATCGATGTACACCGCTTCCTGAGAGACGAGTCACAGTTTATGATTGGCCTGTAAGCAGGAGCGGTGAGAAAAATCGGATAGAAAAAAGCGATAAACGTTTGAGACTCTCCGCTCTGATTGGGGCATTTTGTATGTATAGTTAAACATTATTGTTTTTAATTCCACGAGTGGAAGTGATAAATCCCCTTCTAGCGTCCAAGACGGGGAACGTCCGTCTGTGGTCAACGCTAGCACCTAAGCCATTTGGCCGATTTTCTTCAAAATTGGTGTTCCCAATCGATCTGAAAGAGCTTGTGGCTTTGAGATATTCAAACGAATGTTTTGTTTTTTGAGGGTACTTTTCATGAAATTTTAAAAAATATTAAAAGTTTTTTGATCAAATTTGGTTTTCGGATAGTGTAACGGACGCTTAAGAGAATGGTGGTAGTCTCATGTTCGTTAAAATCCCTTATCTTTTGAAAATTTAAAAAATGCAATATTTTTTCGGCGTTTTCCTACAACTATGATATTAAAGATAGAGATTTTACCTAAATGAAATCTATTCCCTAAAGATGAAAGTTTAAATACTTTTATGTTCAATTATTCCATAGTATGAATATATAGTTTTCCTGTAATTTGGCGCAAAATACAGGCAATTAAAAAATATCTCAAAAACCGTTAAAAACATTTTCTTTAATTTTTTTCACTGTTAGAAGAAGGGATTCTTAAAAGAATGATTCCAGTCTCATGTTCATTTAATTCTCTGTGTTTTCGAAAAATTGTAAATGTGGAAATTATGCGATAAAGATAGCTGCTTAGCGCAACTAGTTTAGTTATCAATAGGATTCATGTAGTTTGTTAATTCGTAAAATAATCCCTCGAAGTGCTATGATAATCGGTAAATACATTCATCGCTACGTTGTTGGGAATATACCCGCTATCACAAACATTTTCTGATAACTATATAAATAAAATTGAATCGACAAAATGTATGTAAGCGCATAACTTTCCAACGACTGCACCAAATTGGATAATAGTGTGTGTGTGTGTTTTGTCATGTCAAGGTCAGGAAAATGTTTGTATAAAATAAAATTTTAAAAAATGGGACTGAATTTTTTTTTTAAATAATCTAGTATGAAAAGTGGGTGAGTGAATGAGACAGAAGACTGTGAGAGATCTTGAGTATATTAATAAATTATAAAAAGAGAAAAAGACAGAGGAGGAAAGAGATAAGAAAGGAGAGAGGGAGGAAGAAAGAAAAAAAGAGGAGAGGGGAAAAGAGACGGGAAAATATAAGAAGAAAAGACAGAGGCCAAAAGATGTAGGGAAAAGTGAGATGAAAAGAGAGGAGGAAAGAAAAAAAAAAGGGAAAGAAGAGCAGGAAAATGAGGGGAAAAGAGTGAAAAGAGAGGGAGAGAGAAAGAGGAAAAAGAGGGCAGAACGTCTGCCGGGTTCCGCTAGTTACTTATAATATTTTATTATACAGTATATACATCAGGAAGCGATCTTAACTAAAAATTAGCAGTGGAAACTTGAAAAACTTGTTTTGGATCGAAGAAGAAATTGAAAATTCCAATATTATAGTAAATTTTGTGAAATTCGTTTTGAAATAGCAGAGTCGTTAGCCTTCTGGCCTCTGAAGGGAATGTCAACTTCGCCAGCGCCATCCCTTAGCCACTTGGGCGCTCACGACACTGCGGCGGCAACGCAATCTTGCGGCCTGCGCACGTGGGTTCAGAGTCACGCCGCGTGGCGGCGCTGGTGATGCTATCACACGCGCACTCAAGCTCCTTCAGTATTCTGTGGACGGAAAGTTAACCCGTTAGTGCCTAACGGGACATAAATGAGACGTGCATATTTAATTGCTAAATTGACAAGTTTAACCTTGTTCCGTGCATTCAATAGACGTAGACATGCTAAAAGAAACATATGAGGAAGTGTTTTCATTGCTGAATGCCAGATGTCGATGTAGTGGTGATGGCTAAGGCATTGCACAGTGCTGGCACTAATGGTTTAAGGAAAGGGCGCGTGGTCGCCTTTGTATTGGATGATGCGCACGCAGGTTTCAAACATGGCTCTGCTAGTGTGCTCATTTTCATAATTCGTTTTCGGTGAGTGCAGCAGGAATAAAAAATATAAAATAAAAACACAAAGTATCAGCTGTACATAGATAATGTTTAGAAACATGTTTTTGCATGCAAGTTGCTATATTTTTCAACAATGTATAAATGCAAGTTTTGATACTTAGTCTTCAACATTTACAATTAATTATGGTATACTTAGTCTTCAACATTTACAATTAATTACTGGTAAGATACTACACAGATGTTCCCGTCGTAATACTTCAGTTTGTTCAGAAAAGACAAACTGTACGAACTTGCACAATGAATTTGAAGTTGGAAGAATGAATTTGTTCGTGCACTTAATATATACCAGACACCCCTTCACCATATTATATCATGTATATTTTCATACAGTTCAATAACACGTTCCGAAAAGAACGTATCGTTATTTAAAATAAATAATTTGCCACTATCACGGTCGCAACGATGTCTATGAGGTTTCCACAACAATGGCGGCCTTTAAATTATTCCGCGCCAGCAGCGCTCTCAGCGAGTTTAGTTTATTTGCATTGCAACCTCTTTGGCGCACGCGCGCAGCGAGCGGTGCGTGGCGTTGCTGACCGCAACTCGCGGTTGCCTGCCGCAGCCCCCGACTCCGCCGCCCCCGCCACTCCCGTCGCCTTCTCCGCCGCCGCCTCCATCACCGCCCCCACTGCCGCCGCCACCACCGCTGCCGCCGTCTCCGCCCCGCCACCCCGCAGCCCCCCCCCGCCACTCCCGTCGCCTTCTCCGCCGCCGCCTCCATCACCGCCCCCACTGCCGCCGCCACCACCGCTGCCGCCGTCTCCGCCCCCGCCACCCCGCAGCCCCCGACTCCGCCGTCACCGCCTCATCTTCCACCGTCCCCGCCACTCCGTCGCCTTCTCCGCCGCCGCCTCCATCACCCCCCCCACTGCCGCCGCCACCACCGCTGCCGCCGTCTCCGCCCCGCCACCCCGCAGCCCCCGACTCCGCCGTCACCGCCTCATCTTCCACCGTCCCCGCCGCTCCCGTCGCCTTCTCCGCCGCCGCCTCCATCACCGCCCCCACTGCCGCCGCCACCACCCCCACCGCTGCTGCCGCCCCCCGCCCCCGCGCCACGTCAATACGCGCGCGACGCGTGGCGTCACGTGGCGTCGCACGGGGCAACGAGTGTCGCGTTTGCGTGCGCGCCACCGGCGCCTCCGCGGGTGGCGCAACCGGGAACTTCCCAGCCCTCCCAAGGCTTTCCTCACCCTAGCACACTCCTAGCGTCACCCTATGCGGACTGGGGCGACATGCTCTCAGACAGTTGCCACACGAAACGGCGACAGATGCCGCAACGAATTGAGTTATGTACTTTTAGTTTGTGCTTAAACAACTTTATGTTATTACAAAACACAAATCGAAAAAAAAAAGTTGTATTGGAGGAGAAACTTTACTCAAGGTTACCTCTCGATTGCATCCATTGTAGTAAAAGCATTAAAGGCTGGTAACCAAAGCAGTTTGACGTTTTGACGACCCCATTGCTTCCCTCCTTTTGTCTCTTCTTTTATATTGGGTAAATGTAACGTCCCAATGGAAGAGGTGGCTCAGTGTATCAACTGATGTCACTGCAATGCCTCTGACCGAGAGATTCTAGGGTTACTCTCCCCACGGCAATAGGATTTTCGACACTAGCTTGTCCGCTAGGTCAAATTCAGTCGTTCTTTGGAGGAGAATTCTAGCGGCTGGCTGCTCTGATTGGTAGTTTTCCGTTGGTTTCTCCGATGAACACTAGACCAACGTAGAAGAAGAGCTCTAACAAACGGGCCACGCACAGCGCGCTATCTTTCTTTCCTCTTCCTTGTCCTATACTCTCCCCTTCCAGTGCCCCGCTGGTCGGAGATTCGTGGTTGAGGGAAGCCCCGCTAGTTGACGGTAGCTCGGCGCCGAATTTCTCTATCCAGCTGGGGAAGATCGTCGTCACCTCCCGATGAGAAAACTTGCACTCGACTGAGCTCGGTAGTTGACACGCCCAGAATCACTGACAGTCATTCAATTAATCAATCTTAACGTCCCAAAGACAAGGAACGTTAAGAGTGCTCTGTGGTTTGCAGCAGTGCTCGTCTTCTGTTATGTTGTTTGGCATATCTTTTAATATTTAAAAGCGTTGTTGAGCTTTGTAACAGTTTGTTGTGGTTACTTGCATGGCTAACGGTTGAACAAACCGTACGGGAAAACCTGAAATTACTTTTCACAAGTAAGTAGCTAATCCATGTAATTAGGAACTTTTACTAACTTTGTAAGATATTCGTTAATCTAGTGGATTTTTTCCTAAAGATTTGCTGCAGATCCAAAACGGAGAGCATTGTGGATGAGATCTGTACGAAGAGACAACTGGCAGCCTAGAAATTACAGCAGATTCGGCTCATTTCCAAGAACACCAATTTGATAAAACTTCTTTATCGCATTGATAGAACTTCTTTGCGGGAATTCGGAGCTCCATTACACTTTTCCAACTTCTCCAGCAAGCAGCTAATTGGTAGGCCTGTGGCAACAGAAGGTATTGGTTTGACAGGAGTGTTTTGGACCCACCAATACTGGCTTCACTTGTTGAACACGGAAGAGGTTGGTAAGGGCACCTCATAGCTCCATGTTTGTAGAATACTCTAATCATGGCGCAATGAAATGCATTTCTGGGTTTTCTGGGGTAACAGACTTTTTTCCAATACTAGTTTACGAAATCTTTTGTATTATCTTTTTATGAAGTTATAGAAAAAATATAGCTCATATTTAGTGAGCGAAGTTTCGTGTTTTTTTCAAAGTCTTGATTGAGATTTTTTGTCTGGATTTTCAAGGTCTTTTTAACATCACCCTGTGAAATCACTGTGGAAAATCACATTTTTCATAGATGTCTTAACGAAAGTTCTCTGGAGGGTAGCGATACATAAAATCCCTTTTTCTTATACAATCGTAGAAACGTCTATTTCTATTGGTTGGTATATGGTTCTTTATAATCTATTCAATTGAAAAATACAATGACTTTCTATAGAAAAATAGTAGAAACTCTTTCTATAAACAGAGCCGTTTTAACAGCTTTGGGGGATCTTGGGCCTACGTTAATTTGGGGGCGACCCATTCTTACTTTCACTGCCCCCCTCCAATTTAAAGACAGGTTTTGTTGAAAAATATTAACTTTTAATCACCGAGTGAGATTCTCGCATCAACAGCATATTATAAATATTATCCAATGATGCGCGACACATAACTCTGTTACGCCAATTGTTTGCTAATACTTTATCATTCAGCACCTTTTATGAGTTTTCTAATTTTATTTTTTGAACAATTTAGTATTAAATGTTCTTAAGAACTTCCGGGGCTTCTGGGGCCGGGCCCTTCCGGGCCGGGCGTTCACACGAGCCTGTTTATGAACACGCCGCGTTCTGTAGGGGACGCTGATGATTCATATTCCCTTCGGTGCGCTCAGGCAGATTGTGAACGCGGATTAAAATGGAAATAGATTTGACATTTGAGCGCGCCGCTCGTCATCGACGTTGGTTCACACGAGGTCGATTGTCTCTGGTTCACTTCCATGGAAACGTCACCAACTTAATGAGGAAACTATGTATAGAACGATTTTCTTAAGGATGAGCCAAAGTGACAGCTAGTGCTGGCAACTTAATTGAAGGATCAGACTCCCTTCCTGCATTCGTTCGTTTGCAGTTGGCTAACTTGTAAATGGCTTCGAAGCTTCCTTTTGTGTTGTCCTCGTCCGACAAAATATAGTGCGCTGTGAGAAATAATTGAAATTAGGAAGTGCGGAGTTATGTGCTCTTCTGTAAAAAATATTTTCTTTTATTAACATTACATTAAATATATTTTTTTGTGTGATAAATATTATGTTTATTTTAAAGCCGAGACTTGAATGTGAGATGCGTACCGGTGCACGTGTTTCCGGCATAAAATAATTTTTCTTTCTATTCACATTCGTGGTAGTTTTCTCTTACTGATTGTGAGAGCATGTTAAGAGATTCTCCACTTACGTAATTAAATTTGAATATTTACCGGACTCGCGTACGTGCATATACCTCAGCGAAACTCTTTGGCTTCTGCATGGGAATGTTTTCACAAGAGCCATTAACACTTTACGAAGGGGCGTGGCTGAACAGTTGTCGCGGCGGAGAGATACTTCTCTAAATTGCGTGTGATGTTCACTTGTTACGCGAACTGTCACTTTGGCTCATCCTTAGGAACATCCTTCTATACGTGGTGGCGGACTTCTTTCAGGAATGAAAAGTTACGTTTTCGCGAGCGTGAAAATATTGAAATAATATGAGTATTTTTTCATACAACATTGTTTCAAAGTTAGTGATGCTAAATCATCACATACGTTCTCGCCATTAGTAACGGATTCGTAAAATTATTCCTGTCCATACCCACACATCTCGGTCAATGAGCTCTGGCAACCATCGGCGAATGCAGCAAAGGACGATGGTGACAACGGGGACATACTTTATTATCAATTCTTGCTAAAAACGCCATTCTTGCTATCTTTTTTAAAAAATTATATTAAGTTTTGATTTGATTTGATAAATATACAATTATAGATACATACAATGATAAATACAAAGAACACAACATTTTCTAAAGTGAACAATTTACAGTCGATACGCAAGGTCTAAAGAATGACGTTGAAGTCGTCTGGCGGTCTCACAGTTCTCTAGTAAGTTGATGGCTAGAATATTTAGATGGTTATGTAGTCATTGTCGGTATCTTACACTGGTCTTGTTGATTTCTTCTTTTATTGTTGGGATCTGTAAGTCTTGGTGTAATGTTGCGTTTGTTACGTACCACGGGGTATTTGTAAATTTTCTCAAGGCTATTGACTGGAACACACATTAAGCTAACATTTTTCAACAATACGAGTAAGTTGCAAATCATCCTCTTGAGACCTTTCAATAATTTTAATATAAATTGTTTAAATGTTGGTGAAAATCAATTTCAATCAATTTTAATTTAAATTTTTAAAAAAATTTTTTTTTTTTTTAAAAATCTTTCATTCATAAACTTTTCTGTCGAAAATGCTCAGTTGTCCTCCCGTAGTGTTACAATACTTTCTCTATACCGCTTTTTTGCGGATATGCAGTTGATTTTGTTGATTGACTTTAATATTTTGGAAAGAAAATTGTCCATAAAAATGCCGGGTATAAAACAAACTATAAGCGAATATCATATATTTTTATCAATTACAATACAATAATCACCGTGGATACATTAATCTGATCGATTATACAAATACTTCTGAAATGTGGAAACTATTAACTTAGTACTTCGTAATTCACATCCTTTCTTTCATTAACTGTTTTATCGACATTATTCCATGGAATGATAGTTTTCCCGAGTGCTAGGCTCTCAGCATAGTGTATTATGTAGAAGCAGAATTTTAGAAAGTACCAGTAAAATGTAAAAATAAAGTTAAATCTGTTATTTTAAAACTTAACGGTACTATTAATTCGTAACTGGTTGCAAGAGATTTATACAAGGGTGAGATTATTGGCGTATATTTTTAAATAAGAATGTTTTATAAAAGAAGCTTACGATAAAATTCAAAGAAACGTATATTAAAGCTCGCTCCTGGCACATAGCGAAGTCGCTAGCCTTTCACCACTGAGGTTCGATTCCCGTCGAATCTCATGTGAAATTTGTTCCAACAAAACGAGTTTGGCTGCTTCACAAGGGCTAGACCAACCCCTGTGAAGTGTCCTAAACCCTACCCCTTGGCTCATTCCTTCCCATTATAGGCTGCTGGGTAATTACGCAGGAGCGCGTGGAAGGAGGCGCGTGCGCGGAGATGCTACCTGGCGGTCCTCTTTGACAACTGACTAGACGAGACGAGACATAAAAATAAGGCGTCTTCTGGAATACAGAGGGATAGATATTAATGGAGGATTACTCCGCGCTCAACGCTCGACCAGGGGCGAAGAGACGTGTTGCGTCGATAAGTTGAATTAATGGAGCAACGAATTTAAAAAAAGGTATAATTGCAGTTAGATTAGTTACATATTTTTGCGACATTGTAATTTAATATTTAAAAAATGTGTTGTGAATGATTTCATTGGTATTGAAATTCCTAACAATAAATAACATTCATGTCAATCACAGCTCGCATATGTATTACAATTTATTACGGTTATTTAGAATAATAATATTCATCGCCTGATATGATAATACCATAAGCCACGTATAAAAAGAACATGTAGTTGACCTAGGGATATGTTATGCGCCACACACTTGTTAATAACAAAACGTTTCAAGGTGAAGAGTCACAAGATTTTCCCGTTTCCATTGACGGCTAGCCCTTTGCTGTAGTTGCCACCTGACCATAGAGTAAAGACTAGTCTTTAGTCCATGACCTGACATGTCGCCGCTTCAGAATAGCACGTGACCGGGAACGCCAACCACAAGGCGAGGGAGGGAACGGGAGGTGCGTGCGCTTTGCGATGAACACCAAGGGGAAGAGGAACAGCGCTATGAATATGTAGTGGCAAAAAAGAGAACTTCAAGAAACAGTTGCCGAAACCAAATCATTCGTAGCTAAGCTACCACTCGCGCAACTTTTCTTGACCGATAGATTGACGAAATGCGGGCGGAGTGGGGGTATTAGTTACAAAGACAGCCACTAGAGTATTTTCAGTAATGCCAACCGTTGGTAGATGAAACTTAAACCCGATATGTGTGCGTGCAGGTCATCGCTCTGGGTAGGCAACAGCAGGGACAGTACATAGGAGTTTTAGGTGCCTTCCTTGAAGGTCCTGAACCTGCCTCAGATATTTCTTTAGATAATGGTAATAAAGCTGAACAGAAGTTCTTGACTATGAAAGCAACTAGCTTCTGTTTCGTGCCAACGAAGTTTTAATGCTGGGAATGTTGTCATCAGTGCTCTCTGCGATCTTTTGCCTTCAGCTGTTTATGGCTCCAGGGAGGGGGAAGCAAGGTCATCGGTCACGAAAAGGTGCGCGCATGGTACTATGTTCACTCTCCGTTTGCCATTCGTTGTGTTTACGCGTGCTTCTATGAATAACGAATATTTTATCGAAAGAATATTAATTACAAAAAAATCGTTCGAATGAAAAAGCGCAAAAGCTACTACGAACTTATCGAAAATACAACCAACTAAAATTTAATCAATTAAGAAACAACTCCAGCGTACTGTAAGAAAACATACATAAATTATTTTTGCCAGAAATTTGAATTCTAAGCATTCATATGATAAGTAAAACATACTGTAAAGACTGAAATGAACTAAAACAACTCAGCAATGACTAGGAAAATTCGCCTCAAACCGTAACCCTGCAAATCACGTTCTAACCTCAATATCACGTTACACTCTAAATTCCGCTCCAGACCAGTGCCGCGGGAAATTCGCGCGCCCGATCAGCTGCAAAACTTCGTCGCCATTTGCTGCTCATTCATTGGTCGAGAGGCTACCCGCTCCTAGGCCAAGATAAATGCTGACTATCCTTCTCGTTTCCCTCGAGCATCGCGTTTCCGTCATGATGTGACCGCCTGCCTGAAAGATATGACTTTCAACTTCCTTTACAATCCCGTTCGCGTTGCCGTTCTCGTTCATAAGCTATTGTGGAGCGGTTTTTAGCACGAAACAGCGCAGGAATTGACGTGCTGCACGGAGGCGGGGTAGCCCCACACGGAGCCGAGCAGGCCCACGAAGGAGGCGAGGTTGACGCGTGTGTTGTAGCGCTTTAGAGCGGAGCAGCGCAGGAGTTGGCGAACTGCCGAATTGGAAGCGTGGTGTACGCGTGCGGCCTTAGAGCGGAGCAGCGCAGGAATTGGCGAACTGCCGAATTGGAAGCGTGGTGTACGCGTGCGGCCTTAGAGCGGAGAAGCGCAGGAATTGGCGAACTGCCGAATTGGAAGCGTGGTGTACACGTGCGGCCTTAGAGCGGAGCAGCGCAGGAGTTGGCGAACTGCACGGAGACGACGAGGTAGCCCAGCACGGAGCCGAGCAGGCCCACGAAGGAGGCGAGGTTGACGCGTGTGTTGTGGCGCCTTAGAGCGGAGCAGCGCACGAGTTGGCGAACTGCACGGAGACGACGAGGTAGCCCAGCACGGAGCCGAGCAGGCCCACGAAGGAGGCGTGGTGTACACGTGCGGCCTTAGAGCGGAGCAGCGCAGGAGTTCGCGAACTGCACGGAGAGTACGATGTAGCCCACACGGAGGCGAGCAGGCCCACGAGGATGCGTGCTGTACGCGTGCGGCCTTAGGCGGGCAGCGCACGAGTTGGCGAACTGCACGGAGACGACGGTGGCCCACACGGACCGAGCAGGCCACGAGGAGGAGAGGTTGACGCTGTGTTGGCGCCTAGAGCGGAGCAGCGCAGGAGTTGGCGAACGCACGGAGACGACGGTGCCCGCACGGGGCGAGTAGGCCACGAAGGATGCGTGTGTACGTGCGGTCTTAGAGCGGGCAGCGCACGAGTTGGCGAACTGCACGGAGACGACGAGTGGCCAGCACGGAGCCGAACAGGCCCAGGAGAGAGGTTGACGCGTGTGTTGTGGCGCCTTAGGCGGAGCAGCGCAGGAGTTGGCGAACTGCACGGAGACGACGAGGTAGCCCGCACGGAGGCGAGCGGTCCAGAAGGATACCTGGTGTCACATGCGGCCTTAGAGCGGAGCACGCGCAGAGTTCGCGAACTGCACGGAGTACGATGTAGCCCCGCACGGAGGCGGGCAGGTCCGAAGGATGCGTGGTGTACATGCGGCCTTAGAGCGGATCAGCGCAGGAGTTCGATAACTGCACGGAGAGTACGATGTAGCCCGCACGGGCGAGCAGGTCCACGAAGGAAGAGTGGTGTACGCGTGCGGCCTTAGAGCGGAGAGGCGCACGAGTTGGCGAACTGCACGGAGACGGCGAGGTAGCCCAGCACGGAGCCGAACAGGCCCAGGAAGGGGGAGGTTGACGCGTGTTGTGGCGCTAGGCGGACAGCGCGGAGTTGGCGAACTGCACGGAGACGACAGGTGCCCAGCACGGAGCAGCAGGCCAAAGGAGAGGTTGACGCTTGTGTGGCGCCTTAGAGCGGAGCAGCGCAGGAGTTGGAACGCACGGAGACGAGGTAGCCCCGCACGGCGAGTAGGCCCGAAGGATATGGTGTAATGCGGCCTAGGCGGAGCAGCGCAGGGTTGGCAACGCACGGCGACAGGTGCCAGCACGAGGCCAGCAGGCCAGAGGAGGAGGTTGACGCGTGTGTTGGCGCCAGAGCGGAGCAGCGCAGAGTTGGCTAACTGCACGGAGACGACAGTGCCGCACGGGCGAGTGGCCCACGGATGCGTGGTGTACGTGCGGCCTTAGGCGGGCAGCGCACGAGTTGGCGAACTGCACGGGACGACGAGTGCCCAGCACGGGCGAACGGCCAGGAAGGAGGAGGTTGACGCGTGTGTTGGCGCCGCGGGCAGCGCCGATGGGCGAACTGCACGGAACGACGAGTGGCCAGAAGGCCGAACAGGCCCACGAAGGAGGAGGTTGACGCGTGTGTTGTGGCGCCTTAGAGCGGAGCAGCGCAGGAGTTGGCGAACTGCACGGAGACGACGAGGTAGCCCAGCACGGAGCCGAGCAGGCCCACGAAGGAGAGGGTTGACGCGTGTGGCGCCTTAGAGCGGAGCAGCGCAGGAGTTGGCGAACTGCACGGACGACGAGGTAGCCAGCACGGAGCCGAGCAGGCCCACGAAGGAGGAGAGGTTGACGCTTTGTGGCCCTTAGAGCGGAGCAGCGCAGGAATTGACGAACTGCACGGAGACGACGAGGTAGCCCAGCACGGAGCCGAGCAGGCCCACGAAGGAGGAGGGGTGACGCGTGTTGTGGCGCCTTAGAGCGGAGCAGCGCAGGAGTTGGCGAACTGCACGGAGACGACGAGGTAGCCCAGCACGGAGCCGAACAGGCCCACGAAGGAGGAGAGGTTGACGCGTGTGTTGTGGCGCCTAGAGCGGAGCAGCGCAGGAGTTGGCGAACTGCACGGAGACGACGAGTAGCCCGCACGGAGGCGAGAGGCCCACGAAGGAGCGTGGTGTCACGTGCGGCCTTAGAGCGGAGCAGCGCAGGAGTTGGCGAACTGCCGGAGACGACGAGGTGCCCAGCACGGACCGACAGGCCCACAAGGAGGAGGTTGACGGAAGCGCGCCTTGAGCGGGCAGCGCAGGTTGAACGCAGGAGACGACGGTGGCCCGCGCACGGGCGGCGTCCCGAGGATCCCTGGTGCGCCACGGCCTTAGGCCAGGAGCGCGCAGGGTTCGGCGAATGCCGAGGAATACAAGGAGCGCAACGAAGCAGATGGCACGAAGGACGTGGTGCATGCGCGCCTTGGCGGTAGCGCGCACTATGACGGAATTCGAGCCCGCAGGAGAGCGAACAGTCCACGGAGGTACCGTGCCTAACCGGACCCCAAGTTAGACCACAGGCATAGCGCACACGAAGATGCAGAGGTGATACGCGATGTGCTTAGAGCGGAGCAGCGCAGGAGTTGCGAACTGCACGGAGACGACAGGTAGCCCAGCACGGAGCCGAGCAGGCCACAAAGGAGGAGAGGTTGACGCTTGTGTTTGGCGCCTTAGGCGGACAGCGCAGGAGTTGGCGACTGCACGGAGACGACAGAGTAGCCCGCACGGAGGCAGGTAGGCCCACGAAGGATATGTGGTGTACACATGCGGCCTTAGAGCGGAGCAGCGCAGGAGTTGGCGAACTGCACGGAGACGACAGGTGCCCAGCACGAGGCCGACAGGCCCACGAAGGAGGAGGTTGACGCGTGTGTTGTGGCGCCTTAGAGCGGAGCAGCGCAGGAGTTGGCTAACTGCACGGAGACGACAGGTAGCCCAGCACGGAGGCGAGTAGGCCCAGAAGGATGCGTGGTGTACGTGCGGCCTTAGAGCGGAGCAGCACGGTTGGCGAACTGCACGGAGACGACGAGGTGGCCAGCACGGCGCGAGCCGAGCAGGCCCACGAAGGAGGAGAGGTTGACGCGTGTGTTGTGGCGCCTTAGAGCGGAGCAGCGCAGGAGTTGGCGAACTGCACGGAGACGACGAGGTAGCCCAGCACGGAGCCGAGCAGGCCCACGAGGAGGAGGTTGACGCGTGTGTTGTGGCGCCTTAGAGCGGAGCAGCGCAGGAGTTGGCGAACTGCACGGAGACGACGAGGTAGCCCAGCACGGAGCCGAGCAGGCCCACGAAGGAGGCGAGGTTGACGCGTGTGTTGTGGCGCCTTAGAGCGGAGCAGCGCAGGAGTTGGCGAACTGCACGGAGACGACAGGTGCCCGCACGGAGGCGAGCAGGCCACGAAGAGGGAGGTTGACGCGTGTGTTGGGCGCCTTAGAGCGGAGCAGCGCAGGAGTTGGCGAACTGCACGGAGACGACGAGGTAGCCCAGCACGGAGCCGAGCAGGCCCACGAAGGAGGCGTGGTGTACACGTGCGGCCTTAGAGCGGAGCAGCGCAGGAGTTGGCGAACTGCACGGAGACGACGAGGTAGCCCAGCACGGAGCCGAGCAGGCCCACGAAGGAGGCGAGGTTGACGCGGAAAAGACCGCCGGCCGTGAAGGTGACGCGGCGCGCGCGCAGCTGCAGAGGAGCTGCCAGGCCTGGCCCAGCGCCCGCGCCGCCCGCCGCCCGCCCGCGGCCCCGCCCGCGCCCCGAGCGCCAGCGCCAGGGCCACCCCCGCGCGCGCCGACGGGCTCTCCGCGCCCTGCGCATGCGCCGAAGGAATAAACAAGCGAAGAAACCAAGCAAATGAGCACAGAACAATTTGGTACGCATAGCGCTCGCCTGTTGTCGCGTTTGTGCGCGCACTGGTGTCGTTGAAATCCTCTGACTGCTTTTTTATCTATGTGAAGAAGCAAAACCTTTGGAATTTAGCTACTTATGCTCCCTCTACTTTGGTGTGAACTCACCATCGTTTGCTCTACACCGGCTTCTCTCTCTAACTTAACCACATGCATATAGTAGCTAAACACGATTTTAGATCAAGAGTCGATCCAACGCAATTCATATGTACACAAGTCACCTGCATCAAGCGTTATTTTAAAAGCGTAGTCTGACAATCTACTTTGGGTAAAAGTGAAGAAAAACTCATTTTTACAATGAAACTCCAAATTAATGGATTGAACATGTATCATATGGAGGTACCAAATACATTTTAAAGGTTTTTGATATATACACTTAAGTAACTTCACTCTCACAGTGCACACTTGTTTGGTTCTGTGCACTCATGACTTTTGAGTAGCGACCGCAGTAGTACCTAGTTATGTGACCTTTGTCATGATCACCTTCGTCCCATTGATTGTTAAATGTTGAGAACAAAACTTAAATGCTCCTAGAAATTATTCATTATTCATATTTTTATTCATTATTCACAATATTAGGTAATACAGCGCTAAAGAAACTGCCGTAATTACAAAGGCGTAGTCTACTGGACGACACGTGTTGGCGTACACCGGAAATATGCACGCGCACGAGGTTATGTTTATTTCACTGGCTAATCATAGAATGAAGGTACCTAATGTTTCAGAAAACGGAAGCGAGGGGAAGGGGGTAGGAAAAACGTTTGTACTAGCTGCTTCGTCTGATAGACGGCGCCTTTTTTGTACTCTAGGGTTAAGAGTATTTGAAAAAATACTTTCTATGCAAAAATTTGCATTTCAGGAACATAAAACATTCCAGGAAGATGTATATTGTTTAATATTTACAAACGAAATGAATATATTGGTTAAGAAAGAAACATTAACACATAAATAAACTAGACAACAGCACTCCACACCAGCACATACTTTCTCGCATGATTGAAAATAGAGAAGAAATATTAATATATAATTTCTGCCATACTAAAAACATAGTTATAACTTGAAAAAGTCTAACGAATCGTCTATCTAATAAAAATCTAATAACCGTCTAACTAAAAGTATCCAACGAATCGTCTCTCGAGCTTATCTGCATTTTTCCATTGTCAGGAATAGTATTCATTTCTTACTTTTAGAAATGAAACCCTCATGAATAAATTTAAAGATTATAGTATTTACAGTGCATAATACAGAAAAGCAAGAATTATTTTCAACAAGCCTACTTGATTTTAGAAGAAGTGGCCTTTCGATTTTTTAATACCATAGTCATCATTTAAAACTTCTTATAGTGCGTTTGTTGGTTCTATGTTAAAATTTATTATCTTCCTTCAATCTATTTTCTTTCATAAAAATATTATCTATATCATACAATCATCGTAACCGACAACAACGGGATGAATTGGAAGAATTTTTAAACCTTTGTGTTGTTATTTTTCGAAGTGGCAATGTCTAAAACTAAGCGCGCGAAATTCGAATAAACAATTTCGAACGTTTTTGCAATATTAAAAAAATCGCCAGTTCACTATCACCGGAGTGCGACTATAACTTCAGTTCGCTATCACCAGAGTGAATTTTTTAACCGAGTTCGCTACAACTGGAGTGCGACTATAACAAGTTCACTACAACCGAGGGTTCACTATATCCGAGTTCACTATAACCCGGGTGCAACTATAATTTATGTTCACTATAACTGAAGGCTCACTATATCCGCAGTCGTTATATTGCGTGAATACGCGTACCCCTCATTCAGAATTAAATATCAATACAATAATAAACCAAATAGCACACATATCACACAATTTTTACCAAAACCTAACAGACATACCAGCAGCATCCCATTACAAACTACCGAAAAATCCAACCCACACTAGAATAAAAAATAGATTTCCTTTTGAAGCATTCCTCAAACTTTTAGCCAACCACGATGCTTAACACCGAGGTTCTCCCCTAGAGTGTCCTCTCCAATATATAGACTAAGTTAGCTTAACTATTTTAACTAGATTAAGCCTGAAAAAATACATCTGTAAAGTATTGTACTGAACGATGTAAATCTTACAAAATGAATAAATATGTGTTATATATATATAAAAAAAAAACGCGTACCCCTGCGGCGCTCGCCGCGGCGCCCGCCGCCGCCGCCATGACGCAGCTGGCGCCCGCGTCCAGCAGGTGGCCCGCCACATGCAGCGGCGGGTAGGGCGCGCGCAGGGAGACCGCCACGGTGTACAGCGAAATGACCATCGACTCCGCGATGTACGTGTACAGCAGCAGCAGCAGCCCTCGGAAAGTGTGTTCGACCAACAAACACGTCTCTTGGGCCACGAAATGCGCCTCCCTCAGCCCGTGGATTCTCTCCGCCACTCCCACGCTCCTCGACATGTCCACGGTCACGTGGCCGTCGGCTGACGCGGAGCGCACAGTTTCCGACTTCGTTTCTGTTTCTGTTCGCACGTCCTTCACTAGTTGTAAAATATCTTTGTTAATAAACTCGAAGCAATATTTCGTCATGAACGTCAAAGTGCAAAACGAATGACATATAAGATATGTAATACAGTTCCATATAATTCTGTACAAGACACCAGCAAACGAAAAATTTCTATCGAGGCAGGCTAGAAAGCTAACGATAACGCTTGCCGCATTCCATCCAATCATCGTTACAATGACAAATGGCGATGACAAAACACGAGAAGATAGCGGGCCTGTTATGCCTTCTAGAGCAATTAAATGTTGCACTAACGCGTCGTATCGATTGACATGACTCTTCGTCGTCGCAGTCAACATACACACTGGGAAAGTACAACAAGTAACGATAATCACCACTCCTAAAAGCATGTCAAATTTGGCGCTTTTCCAAATGGAGACGAAGTATGTGTTTTGACTGGAGAAATGAGCAACGAGAAGTACGTGAATGCTCGCGCAAAGCACAGTATATGCCACTAGATATTTTCTCCTCGCAACCCGTAATTGTGGTGTAACGGAATATGGCATGAGCCCGAAGAGACGAGCGGCGAAGAAAAGTGGGGCCAATGCACGGAGAATTTGGGGAAGAGGTGCCATGTTCCAAAGCGAAAATAAAATTCGCACGTTCTGGATCAAATTTTAGAACTGACGCCTTAGTTTCCAGAGACTCTCTTTTACTTGAATTTAGGATTCATCTGAAGAGTCTGGAACACCTAAAAATTACCATATTGTAATTCAGAAGTCATCTGGTTTTCCACTTCATTCTGTTGTATTCATGACCATATTTCAACTCTTTTCTACGACGAATCAATTACTCACTCAACGAATGAACCACATCAACTCTCTCTCTCTCTCTCTCTCTCTCTCTCTCTCTCTCTCTCTCTCTCTCTCTCTCTCTCTCTCTCTCTCTCGTATTACTGAAGCTATGCGCGCACCCAACCGATTGTTTGCTCTGACGAGTTTGACGGCAGAGTACTATACCACACTACACACAAGACTGGTACACAGTCGTTTCTTGCATGGAACAATTCGATAGATGAACGACCGTAATGGAAATGTTTCATTAAAATAATTACATTCAGGTAAATGTGTTTGAGATATATCAATTTTTCACGAGATTAAAACCTGATATGGAAGTGTTCGGATATTGAAACGTATGTTTCCGATAAGCACCAGAAACGAACCTTCGAAAAAATTAGCTAGAAACAAAAAATCGATATTTTTGAAGTAAGGAATTATAATTTATACTCATTGCCTTATTGTTCTGCGTAGACATCCCCCCAAACAATCATTAATATATTAAAGAAATAATTTTGTGAAATAATCAAAGATCAAATGAACATTTATTGTAAAGCGTGAAAGGAACTGATAAACTCATTGAACATAAAAAGGGAACTATTTACATTGAAATATGTCTGTGAAAATTACTTTCGCTTTTGTAAAAACTTAACATGGCTACAGGGAAGGTAGGCGTAGGCACTTTAGGATGTTACGGAGTACATGTTGGCAGTTATGAAGCAGAATTTAGTAGATAAAAAGAGATATTCAACGTTCAGGATTAGCTGTTAAGAATGTTGACCCAAGACTACAGTAAAACGTGACTTGAATGAGCGTAACAAGTCCTGGAAAAAATATTAGTGTTTGCATATTTTCATTCTATTTGCTGAGGATAACTATAAATTCACTAAATCATTTTCGATATATTTTTGCCACTTAAGAAAACCATGAAAAACTGCGATATAAATAAGAAATGGCCAATTGAAAAACACAGAATTACAGAATTTATTATTAATGCGAAATCTTGCTAAATAAATTAATTTATTTCGCAAGATTTACGACTTTTATGCTCAGTAGCTGTTGCACTTGTATGACAAGTCGAAAAATGTGGCAGTTTTGATGATGTAACATTTTAACATCGATGCTTTTCATTAGTTTTGTCTAAATCTATCAGTTCATAAGGTTTTGGAATCGCAGAGAACGAAAGTTATGACAAAAGCTATGTCAAATATTTAAATTTCATCGTGAGTAGGGCAGAGGTTAACATTATAAAGAAATCTAGTTAAAATATGTTTATTAAAACATAAAATCTACTCATGAGGTGTAGTGCTTAAAAATCGAAAGTTGGTAGTAACAACTGGAATACATAATAAATTCGCATTTTGTAATATGACACATTGCATGATGCGAAATGTCTAAAGTCTTTCCATCAAATGAGCATTAGCCTTCATCACAGATATACCAAAGAGTCTTGGTCAGATATCTAAACCGTCACACAAGATATATCAGAGTCATCTTGTTTCTTTTTGGTGGCACATACTGATTAGCGCGTAGGCTAGTCGCTAGCGCCTTCATGAGCAAGTATACCTATGGTAGTGTGCCGTTGTTTTTCCCTATTGGCGGTAGTGGGCCATCGAAACTCTGATTGGTGATAAGTTACTAGAGAATTTAATTTTACCAGGCTCCAAATGCCTTTCTTGGGATCTGTTTTCACATGAAAAGTGTCAGCACGTCTGCCGTCGATTTTTAGCACCTCAAAAATCCCCAGACTTTGACCGGGTTTGAAACCGCGAACTTCAGATTGTAGCACGGCATGATAACCACTACACCATCAAAGCCCGTCTTCAGAGGTATATTAGGAATAAATGCTTTCTTCAGAGATATATGTACGACTAGCTGAAGTACTCGGCATTGCCAGGGCATTTATTAGAGTAAATTATTAGCCAGGAAGAGTAATTCCATTTATACATGTCCTGCAGTGGGTCCTACTTCTATCTCGTATCTCTGCTCTGCACTGACCCGTCAAGTTAGCCCTGTCGTATCTTACCCCGTATTTGGATATTTTCGGTATACCTCGCTCATTTTCCCACTAAAAAAAATACATTTTTCTTATTGGGAGTTCCAGCTCCCAATCATTCCTTTGTGTAGAACTAGAAACAATAATCAAATCTAAACTACAAAATAAAATACTTGTAGACTCACTATCCTTTTTGTGGAGTTTTGTATATTATACCAATACTTTCAATAAATTACCACCTTGTAAAACTACCTCTTTTTTATTTTTTCTTCTATCGTATTCATAAAGAAAGTTTTAAAATGTATCTCCTGCTAACTCGTGACCTTACGTTTCGGGTTGTTTCAAAAATTCAAAAAAATTTCTGTAAAAGTAGAGGTAATAAAGTATACGGTATCTATGTACGATATCTACCTATTGTACATTGTACATTACTGTGTATTCTATACTGTATATATTTGTACATTTTTACTCTCTCAACCTACCCGAGTTTTTAAACACATTGTAACCCACAATATATTCTTGCCACTGTTTATATATCACATGTACTAAGGACAGCGCATGCATATTGACTTTTATAACTTTGATTAAGATTTTCTTTCAAAGAAGATTTTTTTTAAGATTTTGTTCCACCAACGTTCGCAACTAATGAATCACCAACGTTCACGGACATTACATAGCCTTATTCAAACTCTAATGAATTTCGTAATAAGTCTAGACATTGATGAAATCATCTCAGACGAAATCCTCTGGTGGCTCGCAGCTAGACTATTGGCATTGATGCACTCTTGAATCTATGATGTAAAGCCAGGGGGAAAATGTCCAGAAAAGTAATTATTTTGAAAATGTGTTACGGTTTATGGTTATAATTCATAGCTTATAGTACTCCAGGCATTGAAAGAAAGCTAGCACCAACGTTTCATCGGTATTGGTTCAGTAGATTTAGAGATTACCGCACTGTAAGTCAACGCACTTCTGTCTTTATATAGAGTATCGAAGTATAGAGTATCGATGTAGAAGTATAGAGTATCGAGTAGAAGTATAGAGTATCGATTAGAAGTATAGAGTATCGATGTAGAAGTATAGAGTATCGATGTAGAAGTATAGAGTATCGATGTAGAAGTATAGAGTATCGATGTAGAAGTATAGAGTATCGATGTAGAAGTATAGAGTATATATATATATATATATATATATATATATAACAAAATATACATAACAAAAAACCTTTAACAGACACGTATCAGATATACCTCCTTGACAGACAGCAGAGATACAAACCTTCGACAGAGATATTGGAGATACCAGCATTCTTCACATGTAGACGAGAGAGCTCAGCACTGCCCCACGTCACGGAGCGGCCGTGCAGGAGCTGTGGAACTGCACGGAGAGGGCGAGGTAGCCCACGATGGAGCCGAGCAGGCCCACGAAGAAGGCGGGGTTGACGGCGCAGAGGCCGCCGGCGGAGAAGGCGACGCGGTGCGCGCGCAGCTGCGCCAGGAAGAGGCGCGCCTGGCGCTGCGCCAGCGGCTGCGCGCGCGCCGCCAGCAGCAGCGCGGCCGCTGCGCGCGAGGCGCCGCCCCCTTCTGCGCACGCGCCAGGAGCTGCGTTTAATAGGCACCCGGCGCGAAACATCCGCTGCCTACGCGGAACGTCCGCAGCGGAAATTCCGCGTCACGTGTTGGTTTCGTTCAGACATGCGCGGCAGGCGAGCGACGTGGATGCGGATTGGCGGCGTTTTATTCGCTACGGATCTTCACGCCCCGCATTCGTTGCGGATCTTCCGCGCCTGTCTGTTAGAGCTTTGTTGTGGATTGATTGATGTTTCCGGCTACGTCAATTACTGTGCTCCTTAGTCTCGTTAAGGTAGTGAAGAATTATAAATGTCATTTTTGTTTGCATTTTTCGTTGATTTTGACCAATAAGTCATTTTTTATATTTACCCGTAATTTTTAGTGCATTTTTTGCTGATTTCATCGATTTTAAATTCATTTTTAATAGTACTTACAGCAAATAATATTTACGAGATGCGACAAATTTCTTCACAGAATTACTTAGTAGCCTATTCGATTTCTTCGCTCAGAAATTGAAATGACAGCCTTTGTGAGAATGAAATCTAACGTTCCTATGGTGCCTATCAGCGCCATTCTCAGTTCTGTCGATTTAGGAATAATTAAAAACACAGATTTACTGCTAAAGAAAAGTCCAAACCAAAAGTTTGCAAGCTGAGTTCATTTGAGGAAATAGAAGTCTCATTTACTTTAGTAACATATCCAACAGCTTGAGTTGTTCATTCGAACTGGTTTTGATCACATTTCTTACGGCATTATTCTTTGCTTTTAGGGCACTTTCAAAAACTTTTAAGAGCATTTTATTGATCTCTTTTGGCGATATTTTAGGACATTGCAATCCGCTTAATATTAGTTGTATTGATTGATTCTCACTTTGTTATACCCCGTTACACCCGGACCAGAAGAAGTGGCTCAGTGCATCAACTGATGTGACTGTTCGAGGTGCCGCCGCCATCTGCGCATTCGGCACATGCCGTCAAGGAACTGCAATATTAAGGCTCCCACAGACCGGCGCGGTAGATCCGCAGCGGGTGCGGCGCGGAACGTTCCGAGCTACACGCGGCCGCGGAATTCGCGAGACCGTTCACACCAGAGCGTCAATTATGAGTCAGCGTTTGGTGACACAAGGTCGCTCGACCCAGAGGGGAGCGAAGACTCCCGAACACGGGAGAACTTCCACGAAACTCGAGCTGCAGCGGAAGAAACGCGTCTGACTGCGTTGCAAAATTCGCCGCCATTAAACCTGCCAATCCGTTGCCGCGACGCTCGCCTGCCGCGTAGGTCTGAACGTGCTCATAAGGCAAAACTTCCGCTGCGGTCAATCCGCGTAGGCTGCGGATCTTCCGCGCCGGTCTATGGGAGCCTTTAATCGGCGGCAAAATTTGTACATACACACACACACACACACACACACACATGCACTACACTACCACATATGGGGGGACCGGTCAATATCTTAGTGCTGCTGCAGGGGCAGTGCGCCGCAGGCGGGAGATACCTGGTTGAGGAAAACCCCGCTAGCTGACGGTAGGTCGACGCCGGATGTCGTCATCCAGCTGGGGAATAACATCTCCCGAGAAAAAAGACGCACTAATGACCTTAGAAGTTGACGCGGGTGTAGCTAACAATCAATCAATCATGTTCCTACCTCCGCTTTCCTGCTGGACGGAGCCCGCCGCCACGGCCACAGCCGCTCCCAGCGCGCACATCAGCGCAACCCGAAGCACCAGGCCGGCCAGCAGCAATGAAAGACCTTTGTCGAAGTTTACCGCCACCACGTACAAAGAGATCACCACCGATATCGTCATGTACGCAAAGAAGAACAGCAACTTGACACGGAACACACGTTCGATGAGCAAGCACGTTTCTTGAGCTAAGAAGTGGATTTCTCTCAGTTGTTCAATTCTTTCCTCTACAGTGTTGCTGCTCCAACAGTTCACAACAAAATATCCGTTGGAAGTATGGGTCGAAGTGTACGAGGGTTTTACAGGGATAGTAATCTCAATCTGTCTTTTTCTTGGCAAACTCTGAGCTAACACCAAAATTTCCTTGTTAATTTGTTCAAAGATGTGCTTCATGATAAGTATTAATATGCAAAAAGAATAGCTTATGAGGCACATAGTGGCAATCCAATTTGTGTGATAAAATACACTTATTGAAGTGAAGTCGACGCAAGCAAGAACCCCGACTAATATACTGATTACTAGCGTTGCAATTATCACTGCGATTACGAACTTTGAGTTAAAAATACGAGGTTGCTGTCCACTAGTGTGTCTCACTAATGCTGCAATATTCTGCAGCAGAGAATCAAAAAGATCTGCATGACACTTCGTACATATTGCAAACAAATAAAAATGAAAGCTTCCACAAACTACAACAATCACCAATGTCAGAAGAGAATGAACATTAATATTCTCCCATCTAGAACGAAAGTATGGGTTTTGTACGAGGCTGTAAGCGAGTAATATTTCTTGGACACATCCAAATCCAAGAACGTATCCCACTCGGGACGCTGGGCGTATGATTCGGTGTGACGTCATCGAGAAAGGATGTAACCCAATCAGAGCTGTAGCAATGAAAAGCGGCGCCAAACTTCGTAGAATTGGAGGAAGGTCTGTCATATTAGAAAGTGTATGGATGATGGTGGAGAATACTCATTGCAGGTCTGTTTAGGTCTCGTAGGTCTTTACAATATTTAAGGTACGTAATGTAATAAATGGGGAAAATTGGTGAGCACTAAAGGTATGGTCTGAATTGATGAATTGAGGTAGCTTGGTGTATGTAATTTGGTAGAGGAAAATGGGATATTCCTGCTTTTAATGTCTTGAGTGACCTACAAAAACAAGCAATTGGAGATAATTAATTGACCTATTTTATCTAGGATTGAACAGCAATCCTTTACTGACGATTTTTCCTATTTTAGTTCTCACCATAAAATATTCACTTTCTTGTTACTTTTTTGCCTTACGATTTTTTGTTGACTTTGGACCCGTATTTTAAAGATTATCAGTTTTTGCGAACAAGCTGGTAGCTCCTCCCCCGAAGTTGAGCTCTGTCCAATTTCAACCAAGAATATACCACTTTTTGGGCATTATTATGAAAGAAATTTTGTTTCCAACATCATATTGTATTTTAATATGTTGAGAGCACATTAATGCCGCGGTCATGCTACTGAATAGGAACAAACCGGCGATGCTCACGCTGGTCGATATCAGTGTTTAAATTAGAACTAAGCTATTTACTGTTTATGGAGAGATCACATCATTATCTTAAGTGTTTTACATTCAGGCGTTTCATACCATGTGTGTGACATGTCAGTTGACAATGTTTCCTATCAGATGTTACTTTTAACAGTTCAGTAGATTAAATGTATTGATTCGTCGCTGCAAATTTGAATTACGTACTTTTCTATTTGTAAATCATTCATGGTTATTATGTAACTATAAAGTATCTTTTGGCCTTGAATCAATTAACTTATATTTTCAAATATCGAGGACAGGACCAAGGAAAGATTTCAAGGAAAGTATTGACTAGACTTTTAATGAAGAGTTTTACTGGACATCAACTTAAAAATCTTATTCAACTATACAAATAAAAACTTACTAAAACTTATTCAAACTTATTCGAGTTATGTAAGACAATCAAGATATTAAAAATTCTTAAAAGTAATTTCAATTTTTTCATTATTATTTTGAACAATTATAAGTAATATATCTTCGCCCTTTAAAGAGAGAGTGGGGATAAAATAATAATTTTCATCGAAAATAATTTATTCTATCTAAATATTGAGAATTTTGAGAATAATGCTCAAAATATAATTTTATTAAAGAAAAATAAAGCATCACAGAAATTTAACATTACTCATCAATGCATTTATAACTAACATTAATAGATTTTCCATTTCTATTAACAGTTGCCTCTACAGAATTCTCGATAGTCGTCAACTTTCTGGAGGACACAATTTCTCGGATTACATTTCTAGATTTGTTGCTCTACGAAATCGATCAGTATTTATTGAGCAAATAGATTCATTAAAATAAATTGCATTGTTTATTATCTCTGAATATCGTAAACATAGAAACAAACTCGGATTAGTGAACCTACATATCAGCCACATCCCGACAAGAAGAAAGCACAAGTCAATATAGTCGTTTCATGAGAAGCTCCAGTTTTAAACTGATCATTGAAATCGAGTAATTTTGGAAATCGTCTTTATTCTCCAGTTCAAGGCTTTTCTTTCCGGGTTTTTGGCGTCGCCGTCACTCAGAGAGCGGCGGTTACGAGACTTCGTGTCAATCGCAATGCCCGTGCTCTTGGCTAGGTTTTTGGCGCCCTTTAAGGCGGAAGTTTCGCGACACGTCTTGCCTTATGAGCACGTTCAGACTTGCGCCACAGGCGAACGTCGCAGCAACGGATGGGCAGCGTTTAATCGGCGGCGAATTTTGCAACGCAGCCAGACGCGTTTCTTCCGCTGCAGCTCGAGTTTGGTGGAAGTCTGCCCGTGTTCGGAGTCTTCCCTCCCCTCTGGGTCGAGCGACCTTGCCAACCGTCACCAAACACTGACTCGTGATTGACGCTCCGGTGTGAACGGTCCCACGAATTCCGCGGCCGCGTCTAGCTGGAAACCTTCTGCGCCGCACCCGCTGCGGATCTACCGCGCCGGTCTGTGGGAGCCTTTACAACACGCAGCGAGCGCTCCCATCTGTCTTAGGCTGCCTTCACACGGAGGCACTCGCTGGGGCCGTATGCAAATCGAGGACTAAATAATCCCGTCATCGTTTCTCACGAAACTTACTTTCTAACTCTACTTGTAAATTGGGGACCAAATCAACCCAGGTCAAAGGGATTGATTGAGTTAAGCGCGTTAAGAGGGCTGCCGCCGCAGCGCTGCTATCCAGCTTTTCCTTGTGCCTTATTGAAAATGTTCCAGACTCGTCCCTGTATCAAAACGAAAAGCAAAGAAGGATCTAGAAGAGTATACGTACAGCTTTATAGAATACTAGCTGAGAAAAGGGGATGACAAAATAAGTAGACTTTCCTTTGTAAAATATGCTGCACATCTATGCAATCCATAAAACTTTATGCATCTCCTATGTAATTGGCAAAGCCGTAATACAGCCCCCTTTGAAAAGTCTAGTACTGGTACAGCAGAATGACACAGTTCATTCAATAAACGAATGGTTCAATTGAATGAAAACAATTTTAACCAAACCTTATAAAAGAAGAAATACGCCGATCCAAAGTCTGAAAACTTGGGCAGGGTGTTGTAATTTAAAAATAATGGCTATGAAAATTTTCTTTTTTTATGTATTTATTTTACGTCAAAAAACAGTTAAAATTGCGTATGACGTGCTATGGGGAAAAGTGAATTGTGTGCACATTTTCAAAATTCTGTGATCTCTACACTAAGTCATATACTACTTGAATCTAAAAAAAGGTAATAAAATCATGTAATAAAATCTATTTTCAAGGATAAATAAGCAATAAATTTGGGGTTCTTATCCATGTTGTCCTTCGGAATAATACTTCCTGCCGCGACAACATGGAAACAATAACTTGAATAATTGTATTTCCCACTGAATTCTAGAAGACGTGCACAGAAAATGAAGTTACATTTATGCCCAGAAACAACACTAGGGGCCATCTCAGCATTTGCTCAATGGATCAAGGAAACTGGACGAAAACCTGATCGAGATGGGGTCATTGACCCGGAAGCTGTAGTACAATAGCTGTTACAGGTTGTTTATACTCATTTATACAGTCCAAATGGTAAATAATGCATATATTCCGAATATCTCCATTTAAACTTGTGCTTTGCCGGTAGTCGCGCCCCTCGGAAGCGCTGCTGAATAGGGCCGTGTGTGGCTCAAGGGAATGCCTCCCTTAAACGTATGCTTTGCCAGTAGACGCGTCACTCGGACAGTAGACGCGTTACGCGCTGCTGAGTGGCTTTGTGTGGGGCTCAAGTGAATACCTCCCCTTAAACGTATGCTTTGCCAATAGACGCGCCACACAACAGCGCTGCCAAGTGGCGCCGTGTAAATGTGCCCTTATCCTCTTTCAAGGATGATGAAGGGGACCACATAACTTATCTTACATTATTTAACTTAGTTAATCTAACATGAGACAATGTGTTAATTTGCCACATTCCCTCATGCACATTCGTGAAAACTGCATTGCAATAACTTCAACCTTTCAAAAATTACAGGTGGTGATAAAGTTACGTGACTGACCGGAATACAAATCTAGAAAACAAACATCAAATTATTATTTTATTAAAGAAAAATAAAACATTACATTTTACATAACTCGTGAATGCAGTTTTTAAGATTAATATATACTCCATTCATATTAATGGCTGCTCCTATAAGATTCACGAAAGTCGTATACTTTCAACTTTCTGGAAGATACTGGACTTCTTGGATTACATTTCTGGTGATGTTGCTCTAAAAAGGAACAGTCTGGGGTAATAAGAAGCGAATAGATTCATCAGAATAAACAACAAATTTTAAAATCTCGGTGTAATGAATATAATTCTTGTACAAACGATCTCGAATGAGAATGACTACATACGAACCAAGACCTTACGAAGTACAAGTACCTCTCGACGTACAAGTCAATAAAATGTTTTCACGATCTCCAATCAACATTGAATCGGTAGGTCAATACTGTTATTCCTCGCGCGAAGGCGTTTCTTTCGGGATTTTAATGAGTAACCGGATTTTTAATGAGTGACCGGATTTTTAATGAGTGACCGGATTTTTAATGAGTGACCGGATTTTTAATGAGTGACCGGATTTTTAATGAGTGACCGGATTTTTAATGAGTGACCGGATTTTTAATGAGTAACCGGTTTTTAATGAGTAACCGGTTTTTAATGAGTAACCGGATTTTTAATGAGTTCCGATTTTTAATGGCGCGCGGAGGCGGTTGCGACGTCGGGCGGCTTGGTGCGAATGGCCATGGCGGCATGCATGTTCTTGGCGAGCGGCAGCGCCAGGTACAGCAAGATGGCGGGCGCGATGGCGGCGCGCGCGCCCAGCTCCGTGGCGCGCGACAGCGGCAGCGCCGACGCCACCACCGACGTCAGCAGCCACGCCGCTAGCCCACAAGTCCAGAGCCCTTCCCCACTTTTCCCTCGGGAGGCGCCCCGCTGGATGCCAGATCCGGCGCCGACCTCTGTCAGCTAGTGGGGTTTCCCCCTGACAATGACTTTCCCACCAGCGTGGCACCGCCCCAGCCGGGACAAGCTCTAAGCTCCCAACCGGTCTCCCTGAATACGTGGTAGTGTAGTGCATGTTTTTTTTCTCGGGAGATGGCGGTGTCTTCCCCCGCTGGATGGCGAGATCTGGCGCCGACGTATCGTCGGCTAGTGGGGTTTCTCCCTAACCAGGACTCTCCCACCAGCGGGGCACCGCCCCAGCCGGGACAAGCTCTAAGCTCCCGACCGGTCTCCCTGAATATGTGGTAGTTTAGTGCATGTTAGTGTAAGTGGACAAGGAAGAGGAAGGAAAGATCGCGCGCGGTACGTGGCCCATTTGTTAGGGTACTGCTTGGGAATTCGCCTGGTGTTCTTCGGAGAAACAACGGAAAACTACCGATCAGAGTAGCCGGCCGCTAGAATTCTCCTCCAGACAGCGACTGAATTCCACCTAGCTGACAAGCTATTTTCGGAAATCCTGCCCCCTTCGGGACTCGAACCTAGGACCTACCGATCTGAGGGATTGCGTTGACATCAGTTGTACTAATCCACCTTTCCCGGAGCCTGAGCCGGGGGAATAATTCGTAGCATGACATCGTCTTCATGAGAGTGAAACAAAGATACAGAGGTTTTCTGTACAGATTTATTTACATTCACTCTACAATATCCACACTGCTCTGGATACTACCACTGCACTCCACATCACATCTATTCCTGAGGTAAGCCGCTCGAGCCTGACACAGAGACCGCCAGCGTTCTGCATCTTAGCGCCGCTCCTGGCCTCGCGTCCCGTGGCCAGGCCACATCTCGCAACCGGGCGATAAGAGTGCCACCGCACCGCGATTCGTCTGAAACTCGATTGTCGTCATTTCCTCCACTATCCTCTACCGCTGGGAGTCACGTGACAGATCTCCCACGCTGACGACCTCGGGCCCGCCTCATCTCATCTCCGAGTTTCGACCTGGGCGTCAAACAGCGCTCGCCGGCCGAGGCTGTCATCACACATCCCCCGTGGCGCTAGTTGGCCAAAGACTCGCCCCCGGCAGCCTGCACCCTCCCGAGGCGACCGGTTGCCCCCCAGCCCTGCCCTCGCCGGCCTCACGCCTAGTGCGGTGCGAAGAGCAAAATGCTGTGACGCTACGATAGCGAAGGCAGGTCACGCAGCGAGGCCGCATTCGCATGCAACCTCTGCCTTTCGCTTCCCTCAAATGAAAGGATCAAGGGATTCTTTTCTTCTTTCAGAAATCTCTGCTGGGATTGTTACTATATATATATATATATATATATATATATATATATATATATATATATACACACACACACACACACACACACACATACACAACTTCTTTTATAGCAATGGTTGGTGCAGAAATGGAGCCCAGAAGTTCAGGCATTTATTTTACCTAAAATAGGTATGCAAAAATGAATTTATTCTGGCTAAACTGGGGGGCAAAAAACAGAAAAAATTTAATTATCACCATTTAAAAGTAATTAGTGTAAAAAATAATAATTAAATGATTCACATTTTTATTCTAACTGTAAAATTTACTTTAGCACTCACGTGGAAGGAAACTACCTTTTATTTGTAATCTTGATCGCACTTGACCATTCGGTTGACGATTGCGAATTTACTTTACTCGCGGCCCTGTCTCTAAAAAATGCTATTGTGGACTTCCTTTTGAATCTTGAAATGGTAGCAGTGAAAACGGAATTGTAGATTTCGTTCTTTGCACTTGTGTAATCGCCAGAAGGGAAGAGAAAACAAGAAGGAACTGAGAAGGATATAATCATGTACAGACAGCTCTGCCCTCAAATCGGAGGATCGGAAGCCGTAAACAAACATAGGATGAGATTTTTCATGAGCGAACATGTCCATAAGCATGAATAAAAATATCAAAAATCTTCACTGGTATCATTTTTCTTGCCTGACACTGGAGCCTGGCCGTAAGACAAAACACGACTTCATGTTGTCCAGAATAGTAGGTATGTTTCCAACTTGGTAGAGATTGAGGTCAGGAGGGAAAAGTGTAAAATAATAACGAAAGAGACAGAAAAGGCCATAAATAAGGAAGAAAAGGCACAAAAAAGGCAAAATGCCAAAAATAGGCATCATAAGCTAAAATTGGCAAAAAAGGCAAAATGAAAATGTGTTAAAACTACTCCAGATTTACAATTAAATAATTCTTATTGCTGAAAGTAATAAAATCGTAACAATTATAAAAAAGGCCTGTTGCCAAATTCCCGGGCTCTAGTCATAGCGAAGGCTGGTCACGCAGCTCGGTCGCTTTTACATGCAATCCCTGCCTTTCGCTTCCCTCATATGAAAGAATGAAGGCTTATTTTCTTCTTTCAGGAAGTCTCCGCTGGTGGTTTAACTACCTTATTTTATAAACATGCTCGGTGCAGAAATACGTAAATAAATCGTAAATAAATCTACAAAAAATCACTTTTTAGTTCGGAGAAAAACTGTATTTAGAAAATAGTTTTTATTTAATCGTAAATATTTCATGAAAATTCACAAGACAACTAGTATATGGAGTAAAACAGTTTTAGTCTTAGGTAACGATTAAACCACTTATTTCAGATTCAAAGTTCTCCTGCAAAATGATGGGTTACTTTCTTTGTCCATCAAAGGCATGTAAAATAGCCTTTGTAGAGATAAGCAGAATACACAGAGAGAAAAGAAAACGAAGAGTGAAATAGAACCAGAACATGTTAATCACAAGTGTGCTTATCAGATATTTCTTTTATCCTTATCCTTCGCCGAGGATGATAATTTGTGCCTTGAGAAGGTATTTATGTAAAATAGGTCTGAAGACACACCATTTAGTTGAGCAGAGAATAACACATTTCTTCGAAACCTTTTGTAAAATATTTTTACCACGATTATCTCTAATTCCTTGTGTATTAGCTCTTGAACGTTATAGATTATCACTGTGAAATAAGTGTGAAAGAATACAAAATACACACAAAAGTCAAAAGTGAGTTTATCTGTGCTCGTCTATATTTTCTTCGAAAATCCATCGAGAACGTATGACACGATTAACTTGGCTATCCGGGAGACGCCGCGTCCAGGGCACAGGTGCCAACGTTTCGGTCGCCATTCTGCGACCTTCCTCAGGGCGTAGTACTGCCCGTACACAAAAGTTGGCACCTGTACCCTGGACGCGGCGTCTCCGGATAGCCAAGTTAATCATGACTCCGGCTTATAATCACTAGATGCATTACCAATTTTGACATCTAAACGTATGACACATTTTCGTATTCATACGTGTTCATAACTGTGCTCGATAACATCATTTGATAAATAATATGTTTCTTTGCATTTGCATTTCTTTGCAAAAAATACTCAAACTGAAACTCGTGTTGTATTCACTAGATGCATTACCAATTTTGACATCTAAACCTCATTTATTTTTCTCTCAGGTTCTTTCCAGCCAATTAAGTGTCATTCCAGGGTGATGCGTTTTGTACCGTACATAAACGTGCTTGCGGATTCCCGGGATTTAACTATCTAATATGGGATCAAGGGAATGTGCCTCTACTAGTGTACCCGTACCAGAACTCTCGCATGTTAAATCCATCTTTTTCCCCATTTGTCCATTTCAATATTAAGCCTGTGATATATCTTTTTTCTTCAAGACCCTGTTATGCTCCGTGACGTGTTCTGTATGTCTCCTTGTAATTGATAACAATGCAATACACCTTTGTCAATACAGACTATTCTTATTTAACGTTATTACCAAGCAGAAAGATACACCAGTGTAATTCAATCGCTTAGAATATCGAGTATCATTTCACATACAGTTGCAGATTCTACAGGCTCCGATCAGGTGGAGTAGAATCGAGAAGCATCGAGCCAGCAAAAATGCAATGGAATGTTCAAAAATCTCATTCTATGGAATACGGCGTATGGAACGTTTCTTTAGATTTAAAAAATTTAGATTTTAAGATCCAAAAACGCTTCGTTTAGGAATTATTTAACGATAAAGATTAAAACTTCGGGTGGGTGTTGCGGGTTGCATTTGTTAGGAATATTTTGATTCGTTGTTTTACACCAATCCTTAATATTGATTAGTTGTTTTACACCAATCCTTAATATTTTTAAAATCAACATGCAATTAGTCACGTCTCCGTAAAATTCTCTTTCTTTAGAGACTTCATTTATAAAGATTAGTTGCTAGTGACAGCCGCAAAAGGTATATACATATTGAATCAATATAGAGGGGATAATACGAGATCGGAATACGATGTGTTCCTCAAGACAGCCAAAACTGAAGGATGAATATTGATGGTGCCGACACGATTCGAACCGGTGCAACTTTTCACTTAAGAAATGAGACTCAATGTACTCAAACTACATCTTCTTCCGCTGGTGAATAGCATCAAGTTACGTGGCAATTGTATTGATCCCTAAGACCCTAAATTATCTTCCACGTTATTTAATCGATGAGTTAATCATCAAGTAATTCATTACTTCATTGATTCATTTAATTTTCTATAATTTACCTGCCGATTATTATCCCCCTCATTCAACTTACAATTTAATTATTTCATTCATTCATACGTTCATTTTTCCCTTATGCTTTCTTTTTTATCTCTTAGTTTTTTCATTGATAACTTCATGTAATCGTCTGTTCACTTCCTTTTCTTTAACTTAGGCCTACATATCACTTTCTTGTATTTTGCAACCATCTGTGATAGGTAGTTTTCCGTGGTTTCTCCGAGCAACACCAGGCGAATGCCGGAGCAATACTCTAACAAATGGGCAACGGACCGCGCACGATCTTTCCTAACACTTTCTTGTCCTGTCCTCACGTTTTACGCACTTACACAACAGGCACTACAATACCACACATGCCGGGAGACCGGTCGCCGGCTGAGTTAGTCTCGGCTCTGGCAGTGCCATGCTGACGGGAGATACCTGGTTTGGGAAAACCTCCCCAATTCGATGGTTCATCGGCGCTGGATCTCGCAATCCATCAGAGTAAGATCATCGCCATTTCCCGATGGAAAAACACTTACGACACTTAAGCAGTTGACGCGTACGGAATCACTAACCCCCCACCAGCATTGCCGTGAAGGCCGCTTCACCGCGAACGAGCACGGCAACGCGAAGGCGACGGCGCGAACGGGGAAGCGAGATACGTGCGCTTCACCATAAACGTCAACGGGAAGAGGAACAGCGCTGTGAATCTGTAGCGGCAAAAACGGGAACTTTCAAAAACTGTTGCCGAAACCGAAGCATTTCTAGCTTAGCTATTCTGTTCACACTTTGCTTTGCCATTTGACTGCGTGAACTGATAGGAATAATGAATACTTTAACGAAATAATATTAATTAGATAAAACCATAAGTACGAACAACGCAAAAGCTATTGCAAACTAACGGAAAATACTACTACGAGAAACAAAATGATGTCAATAAACTCAATGTACTTTAACGAACCGTATAAAAATTATTTTTGTGGGAAACTTTAATTCTAAGAATTACTATGAATAGAAAAACAAATATACTATACTTACTAAAATGAACTAAAACAACCCAAAAATATTCAATAAAACCCGCCCCAAATCCTAACCTCGCAAATCTACGATCTAGCCAATTCTAACTTGAATATCGCCTACACTCTCAGTTCCGCTCCAAACCAGTGCCGCGCGCTCGATCAGCTGGAAAGCTTCGCCTCCATTTGCTGTAATTTCTTTGGTCGAGTGGCTCCCCGTTCCCGGGTCAAGGTAAATAATGACCATTCTTCACATTCTCGTTCCCGTCAAGCTTCGTGTTCCCGTCGTGTTGTGAACGCCTGCCTGAGATGTACGTCTTTCAACTTTCTTTTCGTTCCCGTTCGTGTAGCTGTTTGCGCTGCCATTTGCGTTGCCGTTCGCGTTGCCGTTGGCGTTGCCGTTCGCGTTGCCGTTTGCGTTGCCGTTCGCGTTGCCGTTCGCGTTGCCGTTCGCGTTGCCGTTCGCGATGCCGTTCGCGTTGCCGTTGGCGTTGCCGTTCGCGTTGCAGTTTGCGTTGCCGTTCGCGTTGCCGTTCGCGATGCCGTTCGCGTTGCCGTTTGCGTTATCATTTGCGTTGCTGTATGCGCTGCCATTTGCGTTGCCGTTCGCGCTGCCGTTCGCGTTGCAGTTCGCGCTAACGACCGCCTTGCCGTTTGTGTTATCGTTCGAGTTGATGTTCGCTCTGCCGTTTCCGCCGCCGTTCGCGTTGGCGTTCCCGTTCACGGACCATTGAGGAGCGTGGAGTGAGACCCACCTCGAAGACCGTGACGGCGACGGCGGGCAGCGCGAGCGCGGCGCGGTCGAGGGCGGCGGCGGCGGCGGCGAGCAGCGCGGCGAGGGCGAGCAGTGCGGCGCGAGCAGGACGCAGTCCGAGGGCCGCGCGGGCTGCCCCCCCGCGCCACCACCACATCAACCCCACGCCCTGCGCACCGCACCGCACACTCAACCCCACGCGCTGCGCACCGCACCACACACTCAACCCCACGCCCTGCGCACCGCACCGCACACTCAACCCCACGCGCTGCGCACCGCACCACACACTCAACCCCACGCGCTGCGCACCGCACCACACTCAACCCCACGCCCTGCGCACCGCACCGCACCGCACATTCAACCCCATGCGCTGCGCACTGCACCACACTCAACCCTAGCTATCCCACGCGCTGCGCACCGCACATTCAACCCGGGCTACCCACGCGCTGCGCACCGCACATTCAACCATACGCGCTGCGCACTGCACCGCACATTCAACCCCACGCCCTGCGCCCCGCACCGCACATTCAACCCCACGCGCTGCGCACCGCACCACACACTCAACCCCACGCGCTGCGCACCGCACCGCACATTCAACCCCACGCCCTGCGCACCGCACCGCACATTCAACCCCACGCGCTGCGCACCGCACCACACACTCAACCCCACGCCTGCGCACTGCACCGCACATTCAACCCACGCCCTGCGCACCGCACCGCACATTCAACCCCACGCGTTGCGCACTGCACCGCACATTCAACCATACGCGCTGCGCATGCACCGCACATTCAACCCCACGCCCTGCGCACCGCACCGCACATTCAAACACGCTTTTCTTTGAAGCCTCTGGTGTCAGAAATTTAGTTTTAGTGTTTACCACCACACTATATTTGTCAATACATCGTAGCAAAGCGAATTACATTATTTGTCCTACATGCAATTATAATACTTGGTGACCAAATAAAATATGTATGCCTAATTCGATTCAGGTTCATATTTCATACTCTAATCTATAGACAACAAACATTTCCGGTATACTATAAAATACAATATTACTTCAACTGTATCTATCAGCCATCATGTTCTTACAGATTGCTCTTTCAATTTACGCGCTACGGTTCGAATTGCTCATTCTCATAGCTGATGACCACTACTAGAATAGGTGTCATCCTCGCCATTATTAGCTTTCTGAATTTGCACTCGAGTGGTTTGCGCCGCGCGGCTCTCGAGGTCAGTGAAAGGACATAATGCTGTGCAGGCCTGCCCTAAATGCTATGCAAATATGTGACTTTTATTTTCTGCCACCACGAATTTGTACAGTAGATTATACAAGCTCTGAACGAGTGAGGTAGAGTCGAGAAGCGTCGAACTACCAAAAATGTAATAGAATGTTCAAGATGATCTCATCCTATAGATTCCGGTGTGAGGATTGTTTCATGAGGCTTTTGGCTTCAAAATTTTAGGGTTTAAGGCCATAAAACGCTCCGTTCAGGAGTTATTTAGCTATATAGATCTCAAAAACGTGACCGCGTGTTGCGGGTTGCTGTTGACATTGAATATTCATGTGGTTTTAAACAAATCCTTCATATTTGTAAATTCAAAATAAATTCTCTTTCTTTCGAGAAACAGCAAAAATGTAATAGAATGTTCAAGATGATCTCATCCTATAGATTCCGGTGTGAGGATTGTTTCATGAGGCTTTTGGCTTCAAAATTTTAGGGTTTAAGGCCATAAAACGCTCCGTTCAGGAGTTATTTAGCTATATAGATCTCAAAAACGTGACCGCGTGTTGCGGGTTGCTGTTGACATTGAATATTCATGTGCATTTTTTAAAGAAATCCTTCATATTTGTAATGTCCAAATAAATTCTCTTCCTTGGAGATCTCTTTTGTAAAGACCATAAGAGAATTTGTAAAGTCCAAATAAATTATCTTTCTTTCGAGATCTCTTTGTAAAGACCATAAGAGAATTTGTAAAGCCAAAATAAATTCTCTTTCTTTGGAGATCTCTTTTGTAAAGACCATAAGAGAATTTGTAAAGTCAAAATAAATTCTCTTTCTTTGGAGATCTCTTTTGTAAAGACCATAAGAGAATTTGTAAAGTCCAAATAAATTCTCTTGTGTAAAGAGCATAAGCACCAGCGCGAAGAGGCCCGAGTAGGGGAAGCGGCGGTAGAAGGCGGCGCGGCGCGCGTCGTCGGGCGGCGGCGAGCGCAGCGCGTGCACGGCTTCGGCGTGCGCCCGCGCGCGCGCCTGCTGCGCCCTGCGCGCCGCCCGCGCCGCGCGCGCCGCCTGCACCGCCAGCACCGCCTGCGCCGCGCGCCCGCCCCGCGCACGGCCCTCGCGCGCCAGGTGGCGCGTGCGCGACCGCGCCTGCCCCACGCGCACACCATGCATTAGAATTTACTCCTTTCACTCCCCTTGTATAATGATGACATTTGAAGGCTGCAACCAGTTGTTTAGTTTAGTTTAGTTTAGTTAATGCCTTATTTTCGTGGCGAGACTCGGGCCATCAGGCCCGCTCTTCCGCCACGCAAATTTCGTTACGCTCCTTTCACCACCTAGCGGAGAGAGGAGGTATTTTCTGGGCGACGAAACTAGGCGGATCTCAATTATGCTCAGAGCTTCATTTAGGCTTGAGGATCTTTTACATGCAGTAAAAGCCGGCTGTCCCATTTAGTAAATCTACTATATGGGACAGCCGGCTTTACTCCCCTCCGAAAGGAAGGCGTACGAGGGATTTTTTCGCCCTTAAAAATCCACGGATTCGATCGGGTTTGAGCCCGCAAACTCGGGTACAACAGTCCGGTACGCTGACCGTTTTACCACCGAATCCGTAATCATAAATCACCTTCATCATAAATTAATAACTAACTAACAAACTAAATTAATTAATGTCTTTATCAGTGCATTTAGCCTGCTCTTCCACCACCCCACTTTCAAAATGTTTATTACTATAGAGCATAATAGAAGAAATTCATTCAATGAAATGCGATTTCGATGAAGTTTTTCTCGCATAAAAGACAAGAGTCAAAGCGAGGACGGACGAGTTTCATAGAAAAGCCATGCTCACACAGCGTAATAATACGAAGCAGATTTCATCATGATACAAGTTCTTGGCCAATCACAGAGAAGCTCACAAACCAAGTATTGACTCTTCCTTAATCATTAAGAATCGTTTACAACACGTTTCGTTCGATTGTGTACATTAAAAGTGCATTTGATATTATATTATGCTTGTCAGTTTTAATCTCTTTTATTATTAATAATTTTTCGTGGAATATAAAATCAATTAGACCGTAATTTCACTTCGATTCTATTTGACTAGTCAGTACGCAGGCGGACTGGTAACCACAGCCAACTGCAGCAGCATGCCAGGATAGGGTTAGGTGGCCTTCGCTGTAGGCTACATGTCAACTGCCACGCAACGATTCAATGTTAAAGTTTAACCTATAAAAGTCGTAGAAAAATCACCGTATGGAACTCTATGTAATGGGTAATACACTCGTGTGAAGTTTTACAATACTCGCTCTATCGTAATATACTCGCGTAATATCATACCCATCATTACACCATCGCTTCAAAATGTACTGTTTTCTCAGTTGGTGTTGCAACTGGAATGTTGGAATTGCACGACGAGATAGTTTGAAAATCGTGCTATAGAGAGTATTTTGTTTTCAAGTGCAGTTCTAGCCAGTGCAGCCTGAAATACGAAACAAAACAAAAAATTGCTGCATCTTACTGCCCACAACTTGTGAAGACAAGGGAAATGTGTCTGGGCCAACATGCATAATCCTAGTGAAATGTACAGGGACATGCGTGGCGTATATTTGGACAACTGAGTGGACCGTAGCAATATCTCCAGATAACTTGCATTATTCCGAGACGGCTATACTCCAACTAGAGTATTACGACCAGGGCATATTGAAATTGGTAGCGCGCTGGGAGAATGGTGTTGACAAACTAGGCCATTATGTAGAAAAGAATGTCATATATGTAAGCTTTTTAGTGACTTATTGTGTTTTGATACCAATACAATGTTTGGGCCAAATTAATATCGTACAATTCTTTCCAATCTGCCCTCGTATTTATGCTTAGGTGGCATCAACCTTTTGGGTTCTTAGCTTGTAATTTATTTATTTATTTATTTATTTATTTATTTATTTTACGTCAAAAACAGTAAAAACTGCGTATGACGTGCTATGGGGAAAAGTGAATTGTGAGCACATTTTCAAAATTCTGTGATCCGTACACTAAGTCATATACTACTTAAATTTTGAATTTTTAAAGAGGAAAGAAACAACAACAAAAACTACCATGTAATAAAATCTATTTTCAAGGATAAATAAGCAATACATTTTGGCTCTTATTACTTCCTGCCGCGACAACATGGAAACGATAATTTGAATAATTGTATTTCCCACTGAATTCTAGAAGACGTGCACAGAAAATGAAGTTACATTTATGTCCAGAAGCAAAACAAGGGGCCATCTCAGCATTTGCTCAATGGATCAGGGAAACTGGACGAAAACCTGATGGTGATACCCTTGTGATACTACGAAATGCCACCGCCCACCTGTGAGAGGCGCAGCTGGTGGCGCTCGGCGCGCGGGGCCATGGCGTCGTCGCCCGCGGGCGCCAGCAGCGCCGCCGCGCCGCTCGCCCACGCCCACGCGCGGCCACGCCCCCGCGCCGTGCGACCCCGACGTGGAGTCGGAGGGCGGCGCGGTGCTCGAGTCGGAGACGGAGCTCGAGTCGCTCGCCCCGCCCCGCCCCAACAGCGCGCACGCGGCCGCGGCTGGCGCTGCGGCTGGCACTTCGCCCGGCGCTGTGCCTATCTCTATGGGGTTGGTTTTTTGGGTTTTTTCGTTTTGGTACCCAAGGGTCTTTTTACCTATGGGTCATTTTTTATCTATGGGTCTTTTTACTCCAGAAGCAAATAATGTTTTCCAGAACACAGAAAATTATACCCATGAACTCCTTTCAGATATGCTATTTATGTCCAGTTTTACATATGTCAACTTTTCAGTTTTCTCAATTTTTTTTGTTGGAAATAATTTTTTAAATTTTTATTGGATTGGAGTCGGAAATGCCACATTTGATGCAAAGTACAAGAAAAATTGTAAAAAAACATGTCTATTTTCGTTGTGTAATATTATGTTTTTTCTGAGTGATAATTTGGTTTATTTGTTTATTACGATTTGGTAGCCCTGTTTCAAACTTTCTCATGCTGCTAAGATAGACACCTATGGGGATATGCTAGAATCTTTTTTCTGTAAGTTACATTATCCTTTATTATTTAGTAGATACAGTAAATAAAGCAAATAAATTGCATCATTTTCTCAATAATTCCAAATAATATTCGTGCATCAAATGCTTGTAAACTATTGTGTAAAACGTTTGTGATAAAAAGACCTCTAACAGAGCCCACGTAATTAGTGGAAAAACAGAGTCGAAAATGTTACTTAACTAGTCGTAATCCGTCAAAATATGTCTGAGAATAAAAGGTACAAAAGTGACACTCATTTCAATACGTAAATCGCAGTTATCTTCGATTGATTAAACCAGTTTAGGCAGCTCAGGGCATCAATTATTGTCATTGCAGTGCCTCTGGCCGAGAGGTCTTAGGATTTCGAAACACGACGGTGGCAAGATTTTCGACACTAGCTAGATAGCTGTGTAGAGGGGAATTCTAGTGGCTGTCAGCTTTGATCGGTAGTTTTGCGTGGTTTCTACGATCAACATTAGACGAATGTCGGAGCAGTATCCTAACAAATGGACGAAGGACTGCGTTCTATCATTCTTTCCTCTTCGTTCTATCCTCACCCCTTTCTTACACTCACCAGAAGAAAACACGAAGAATTCGATAGATCTATTGCAACTATCACAACAATGTGTAGTAATGAACCAATGACGGCGCAAGAGGTTTCATTAGAATAACTTTAAGATATTAATATTTAGTGTTTATATTATAAATTCGGTTTATAAGAGATGACACGTAGGACCCAAACCTTTTCATTAAAAAACACGATATTGTATTGTACAGAGGGCTGTGTAAAGTCCGGTATACTCGGTACAGTTTTCGTGCAGATTGGACGTACAGAAAACGTACAGTCCAGACTGTGGTTAGATGTGTCAAAGTGCGATTGTGTGAAGTGATATATTGTGATAAACTTCCTTTTTCCCTTTCTTGACTTTCTATTTTTATTCTCTATTCTCGTCGTGGTTAATTAATACCAAATAAAAATCATAACCAGAACGCACACACAGAAATACCACCACTGACAGTACTCGGACAGCGCAATTCAGCTGTTTCTCTTTAGATCCCCTAGCGGCGGCCTGTGGCGATGCGTGCAGACCGTGTATGCGCGACTTTTGGCTTTTGTACTTCTAGTTTAGGATCTGGAAGTTTGTGTATAGAAACTATATGAGAATCTGCACGGAAACTGTACCGTGTATACCGGGCTTAAAAGAAAAGGTATTGTGTTTTAAAAGTATAGATTGGCTAAAATGGGAAAGACAACGAAGCTGAGTCGGAAAGGAAGTGTCCCTGGCGTGAGTCACGCGTAAGGAAAATAATGCACTGGACTCTCGGACTTGCCGTCGAGCTAAAAATAACGGTGCCTTTGTTATAACGCCGTGCAACATTGAAAAATCAATCCGTAAATGATTTTGTCCTGCATGCGGAAGAACTCTTTAATTGCGCTCTTCATTTCTTCATTCTTTTAACCCTCTATAATTAATGTTGATATGTCCAGTTACAATCATGCTGAAAATAAGTCCTACGAAGGAAAAAATGAAGAAAACTACATGAAAATTACAAATGTGGAATCAATGCGACCAGTGGTTCTAACTTAATTTTAGAAATAAAAAAATGAGTGGTAATAGTTATAAAAAGAAATGCAGGACATCCTCGATAAATCAAATAACGCGATATGAACTTTTTGAGCCAAGAACGATGCTCACAATAATTTTTAAACATTTTGAATTACCAAGATCTTCATTTCAGAAGGTGAAATAAATTATTGTTTAATATTAGGTAATGCGGAAAGTGCGGTCTCTAACACTATACAATTTTTTCCCAATAGTCTGTCTGAAATTCGTTTGTTTACAATATTTAAATTCTATAGTACATACTATTAAGTTTACTGCTTGTTCTCTTAAGTTTACAAGCATTGATTTTGATATCAATAATGATTTGAAAAAGAGAAATAAAATAAAAGCATTGGCAAGAAATGATCGGTAGAGACGTTTAGAAAGACCTGCGCATACACATTTGTTTTAAGCAGACTTGAACACGTGAGATTCATCAAGATTTCATAAATTCAAATCATAGTTATTTACCGGATTTCCCAACACTGAAGTCAAATCTGTTTTATTTCCTGAGCAATCGATGTATCTATTTTTCGATTATCTTGAATTGTAGAGGGAAAACGTATAAAACTCAGAGAATAGAAATAGAATGTAATTCGATTTAGAAGGAGAGAAAAAAAGGTCGGAGAGAAAAAAATATCGACGGAATTTGATTAAAATACGAAGGTTGGGAGTTTCTTTTGGAATTGATAGCAATACTTTTTTAAATGCGCAATGTATGAATGATTTTAGGGGAAACGTTAATTTATCCTTAAACTTGGGGTTTCGTAACGTAACGTGTGAGGGGTTTGTCTTCACGACGGAATATGGCACTGCTTTTCGCGCCTTCCTCGATCGTGCCGCCAGATGTCGCATGATCGCGACCGTATCTAGTGGTGCTGCAGATCAGTCGACATGTAGACAATAAAGCCGCGAAAAGCCGTTCCACATTCCGTGATGACGAGGAGTGGACAAGGCGAGTGTAGTCGGGAGGCGTTGGGTGGTGTCTGCGTACTGCGGGCGCGCTCCAGGCTGCGGCTGCGAGTCTCCTCCAGCAGCTTCCGCGCCACGGAGCGAGAGCGCGAGCGCGGACGCAAAGACGACTGCGCACACGCCTGCGCCGCCTGCGCCGCCCGGCTGCGCACGCGCCACGACACTTGCGCTCACGCAGCCCTCCTTGCGCACACGCCACGCCCATTGCGCTCACATCACGCTACTTGCGCTCACGCCACGCCCCTTGCGCTCACACATCGGCCCTTGCGCTCTCACTTCGCCCCTTGTGCTCACATCACGCTACTTGCGCTCACGCTGCCCTGCTTGCGCTCACGCCACGCCAATTGCGCTCACGCAGCCCTCCTTGCGCACACGCCACGCCCCTTGCGCTCACACATCGGCCCTTGCGCTCTCACTTCGCCCCTTGTGCTCACATCACGTTACTTGCGCTCACGCAGCCCTCCTTGCGCACAGCCACGCCCCTTGCGCTCACATCACGCTACTTGCGCTCACGCTGGCCTGCTTGCGCCACGCCACGCCCCTTGATCACGCTACTTGCGTTGCGCTCACGCTGGCCTGCTTGCGCTCACGCCACGCCCCTTGCACTCACACATCGGCCCTTTCGCTCTCACTTCGCCCCTTGTGCTCACATCACGCTACTTGCGATAAAATATATTATCGAAACAACTGTCTTAGGCAATTTTATTTTCTAAATACTTTAGAAATCGTGTGTAATAAATTTGATTCTGCACAGTTCTCAAATTTGCAACGCCTGTGGAATGTTAGCATTGCATTTAATCATTTTAAAGTCAGGAATTATTACCACAATATGCGAGCTTTGCAATAGGAACTCGTATGAAACAATGCTTTATTACCGTATGTCGCCAGAGCAGAGCTTCCTGTTATACAAACGTTAACGAAGGTGAGGGTTCCTTTCGAATAAACCACGAAGAATAGAGATGGTAACAAATCATAATTCGTAATTGAAGCATATTGTTTACAATCGTAGCAAAAATATTGTTTTTGAGGTGTCATATGAAGTGTTATTTGACGCGTCTCGGTTTTCTGGTAAGGAACTGATAACTTTTTTTCAAAACGTGTTTTGGCGTGTTTTGGCGCTGCGATATTAGTAAGCCTGAAATTAAACCAACGCCTCCTAAATAGATCTATGTAGGTTGGGTTGATTAAACTCCAGTACCCAAAAGCATTTTCGCTCATTACTCTATAATTTTCTTTAAAGACGTTGGCAAAACTGATGTTGACATGTTTAAGTGAACAAGTGAAGTTAATTTAAAAAATGAGTGAATCGCGCGGCATATTTCATTTTAGGTTTTATCCATAAGGCCTAAAACCATATTTTGAAAAATAAATTTGCAAAAACATACGAACTGTATTGCCTTGGATTAAAAAGAAAATGTTTCATGATATGTAAAATTTGTCTAACGCTGATGAGCTCTAGCATGGGAAAGGACAGTCAACAAAATATACATTTGGTTTCATTCAATGCAGAATTTAATTTCCTACAACTTTTAATAGAACCATGTTTTCGATATTGTGAATCCTTTACGAGATATAACCGTAAAACCGCAAAAATACCCCTTTGGGGATACATTCCCCCCCCCATCACCACTATCATTTAAGCATAACTCTGCCGAGAGGGAAATCCTAGGATATTCATATTGATCCACAAATGAACACATTAAAATAAAAAACTTTTTTGTCAATTATTTCCGCTTCCTGTACTTATTTAGTTTTATTCTACTGGAATAAAAGCGCTATTTACAATTTGAGTATCGATCTCAGACAGTTCTGATTTCGTCGACACTTAATTTATTGAAAATACTGTCTTAGAGAAAAGAAATGGAAGAAACCATGAAGAGTGCATTACTGAGAGAGCGTTTACATCTCAAGTCTTTTTTAAACGTTTTAAAACATTTGGAACTGTATATGGTCAAATCCTGTACCATAATGTTTTATATTTTTAATTTATTGTTAAACTAATTGATTTGTGCCACTTTAACAAATCAAGCAACTTTGTTAACAATACATAACTTGGCGGTTTTTTGAAGACTCTCACACGTACTTCTCCACAAACATAGAACATTTTTGTAAATAGTTCAAAAATTATGAAAATTC
Source organism: Teleogryllus oceanicus (assembly GCA_964035755.1). NCBI lineage: Eukaryota > Metazoa > Arthropoda > Insecta > Orthoptera > Gryllidae > Teleogryllus > Teleogryllus oceanicus. Next base: position 66,449,623 of record CAXIVR010000012.1, on the reverse strand, counting down.
TAGTTAAGATATATCATTCTTCCAAGACTCATAAGTTTGTTGACAATAGTAGTTTATGCAAGTTGTTTATGATAAACTTTATTGCATACTGCTTGTTTTGAAAACGAGCCACGTTTTCAAATTTGTACGAATGCAATAAAGCAACATTATAAACGAGTTGTATACGACTTTTTTGTACAAAAGCATTGTAAATTTTTAAGAGAAACAAATTTAATGTCTCGAAACAACTTTCTTGCGGCGTCCCGGATATTTGACATCCAAAGCCTTCAGGAAAGCCGATTCAACATGGCATTATTGACATTTGTGCGAGAAAAAGGTGGTCGACTGTTCCGTTTACCTTTTTCTCCACGATTCTCTCGCTGCGATTGGATGAATGTCTGATGACGCAATCATGCGTGCCAAAAATGCTTATACGTCATCATTTGTTGCATAAAAACGAAAAAGCGAGTACATCATACGCTCGTGTACCACGTTACTTAGTGTTTCACCGACTATTGAAATGAAAAGGGAGAGATTCAGTGATTGTTCTAGGAAGGGAAATTTTTTTATTTTTTTTATTTACGTTTTTATTTCCTTGTTCGACATTATTATGTCTTTCAAGGGTTTGATGATACATAATATACAATTTTGTTGTAATTACATTTCGTCATGTATGAACAATGGTAGAAGACTAATATTTACAATAACACAATAACGGCAATACGTCATCATTTGTGCCGTAAAATGTATGATTATGAACGATTTCTTGCAACAGAAAAGGTCGTTCATAATGCTGGTATAAAAAATACGTTGATATTTATTTTAGGGGTGTTATTCATGCACTTATTTTGTAAAACAAGTTTAACAAAAAAGTTTAAAAAATGCTGAAAATTATCATATTAATTAATGACTTATTCTTTGATGACAAAAAAGGTCTGTATTGTGGACTTGGGATTATCGTCCAAGCTCCTCCCCTCACAACTAATATGAATTTGTGAAAACCGCTTTCAAAGATCCTTTTTATTGTGCTTTTTATTTTTAATTGCAAGTATGACATTTATCAACGTCAGTATTTCGTTGGACATCACTCTAGTAAGTATCTGAGGATGTAACTTCGTCAGAACATGCGTTTCAAAGATAAGTGTGTATTTTATTTCGCGTTTATTTTCTGGAGTTCATCTCTGCTACATTCGTATGCTACAGGCGTCAAAAACATTTTTTTTACTGACCCAACTACTCACCACAGCAGCCTAACAACATTGGGAGCTAGAGTTTTGATGAACATTGTAAACTATCTCTTAGCAACATACCACCTATTGTTCGCAGTAAAGTGGTTGACGGTTGCCACAATTATGATAATTCTTCTTGGACTTACTGCGTTCTTGAACCGTGATCCTGCTGATATTCTCTCGCGGATTCTTTGCTCTGGGTGACCGCTTCAGAAGCAGACGATGCACTGAATACCGCCTCAAAAACATTGAGTTCCTAGCTGTGCTTAGTCGAAACCTTAATTCGTTCAATATTGAAAACGGTTATATTATTCTTACAATTTTGTTTTTCACTTTTTATCGTTTCTAATAAACATAAAACAGAAAAACCAGGAAAATTAATGAAACAAAACCTAATTTTAAAATAAATAAACTATTAAATTACTGTTTGATTTATATTGAGCTGCTGGGTGCAAATTATTAGATAAAAGGTTGAAATTTTGGGAAACTCTTAGAATTTAGAATTTACAGAACTCTGAGAATTTACAGGGATGTAGTTTTTATTTAGCCCTTTTTTTGCGTAAGAACATGAGATATTCTTAAAAAACAAGGAAAACATTTTTTTCTAGTTTCCCTTCTTTTTTGTTGATTGTAAGGGTGAAAATCACATATAAATGAAAAAAAATCGAAACATGTGTATCATCTATTTAAGTCAATATTCGTAATATTGTAATATTTATTCGTAATTGTATATATTCCTAATATTCGTAATTCGTAATTGTATAGGTGTAATGTGGTTTAAAAAATTTAACTTCTTAAAAAAGAATGTTAAAAAAGAAAGAGACAGAACTACCAATTTTCCTAGTCGTTCCCAAGCCGTTACCAGTCCCAGAATCGTTCTCAACCAAGTACAAAGTCAGATTACAATTATTGGTGTTACTGTTTCTTGAAATTGCACGACCATTTTCCTTTTAAACTAAGTTACAGGCGTTTGTCATGAGTACGTGAGTGGAATAAATATTATTAATTAAAATCGTGCCGTGCTTCTAAAAAGGTACTAAACGATTAATTCATTTACAAATTAAAAATTAACGATTTTACACATTATTTAAAACATATGAAAAGTTAACCGATTGTATAAGATTAACCACATATTGTTAACCGATTGTATAAGATTTTATTACATGGGAGTTTTTTTTTGTTTTTTTTTCTCCCTTTCAAAATTCAAAATTTATTGCTTATTTATTTTTGAAAATAGATTTTACTACATGGGAGTTTTTTCCATTTCAAAATTCAAAATTTAAGTAGTATATGACTTAGTGTAGGGATCACAGAATTTTGAAAATGTGCACAAAATTCACTTTTCCCCATAGCACGTCATACGCAGTTTTTAACGTAAAATAAATGAATAAATAAAATAAAAATTCGGAACGATTAATGGGTGCATATTAATCTAATGAAAAAGCCCATTCGATATGAATCGATTATTGTTTAACAGTCGCGCGCACCTGCGCGTCGTCTTGGGGCGGGCGTTCGCCGCCGGCGTCGGCCTCCTCCTCGCTCTGCTGCTGCTGCAGGGCTGCCAACTGCGCGTCGCGCTCCGTCGCCTCGGCCACCACGGCCAGCGCCAGGGCCAGCCGCCGGCGCGCCGACGCCATCGCCTGCGACTGCGCATGCGCCGCCCGTCGCCCTCGAATACGCTCCCGGACGCCTCACCGCTGGGGCCAATAGTCTCTTAGGGTAGCCAATGCCTTATCCCGGGAGGTGGCGGTGTTCCTCCCCGCTGGAAGAAGATATCCGCACCGGGAGAGATGGCTCAGGGCATCAACTGATGTCACTGCGGTGCCTCTGACCGGGAGGTCCTAGGTTACACTCCCCACGGTGGCAGGATTTTCGACACTAGCTTCTCAGCTAGGTCGAATTCAGTCGCTGTCTGGAGGAGAATTCTAGCGGCCGGTTACTCTGATCGGTAGTTTTCCGTGGTTTCTCCTATCAACATCTAGCGAATGTCAGAGGAGTACCCTTACAAACGGGACACGGACCGCGCGCGATCTTTCCTCTTCCTTATCCTATCCTCACTCCCTTATACACACAGTAACATGCACTTCACTACACGGACTGTAGATTGAAAAGAAAATCTCCCAATCTGAAAATTATGTTCAAATCACTAGTCTTTTGAGATTTTTGACCTGTTATTTGAGAGTGGTATTGCCATCCACTTTTGTATATTTTTTTAATACAAACCTTGAGCAGGTTTTTATCCGACAACGATGTGTTGAATTGGAATAGGTTTCGATTTTTTGTGAAGTACACGTATTGCAGATATAAGATCTCGCTAGGTACGTAATGAAGACTCCATATTCTGTAGTCTCATGATGCAGTATGGTTAGGAACAGATTTATGTACTTAACAAGAATGGAAAATTTAACGTTCATGCTCGCATTTGTTTAAATCCCATAGTTTTTAAATACTTTTCACGCTATTGTTAGATTTTAAAATCGATACATGAAATCAAGAGAGTAAATTATAGAGAAGTACGATTCTGTCACGAAAGGAAGATCAGATAAGCGATATTCACGATAAGGGAATGATAATTATTTAGTTCAAATTCAACTACTGTTGTTGAGCTTTCTGCCCGAAAGGTTTGGTGTAAAAGAAATTCTCCAAATCAAATCGCATGCTAGCTTCATGATATATGCTTTCTGTCATTAATATCATTTCCTTCCAGTTGCTTTTCATTGTCTGAGACCTACAGACGGCTGACTACTAGTTGCACAATTAACTACAATAGTTAACATTAGGAATCATTCTTACTAACAATTTTTGAAATTCGATTCGAGCTACTTATGGTGCTACTCCGTTAATATGATCATTTCTGTTTTTACTGAAGAGGCTTTATAGGCGTAAGGTAAAACATTTCCGGAAAGAGGGTAATAATATATTAATTTTTTAAAATATTTCCGGGAGTAGTTATGAACGAATGCATTTTATAATGACAAATTAACATAACTGTTGCATATGAATCTGAAACAGGTAGTAAGAAAATAGAATGCGGAACAGGAAGAGAAAGACAGCACAACAAACGTCTCGGAAGTGAAGTTTTTGTACAAATTCCGCGAAAGCTACCGGATTTCTTATCCCATAATCCAACACTGCAAGGAGAGTCCTATAACTGCCGTATATAGGGTTATTGATCGCACAAAAACGCTATTTTTCCTTGACACATTTGAATTAACGAAATACCAGGTTGGTTGTTAGAGATTTCGAGCGCGTCAATTACAGAGGTCATTAGTCCCGTAAGCGTAGCGCGCGTTTTCCTTCTGGAGGTGGCTGTATTCTTCCCCCGCTGGATGGCGAGGTTCGGCGCCTACCTACCGTGGACTAACGAGGTCTTCTCCAACCAGATATCTCCCTCCAGTGGGGCACAGCCCCGCCGGGACAAGCTCTCCCTCACATACCGGGAGACCGGTCGGGGGCTTCGTGTGGTAGTAGTGCATATTAATGTAAGGGGAGAGGATAGAACAAGGAAGAGAAAGGAACGATTGCGCGCTATCCATGGCCCGTTTGTTAGGGAACTGCTCCGGCATTCGCCTGGTGTTGATCGGAGAAACCACGGTAAACTTCCGATCAGAGCAGTCGGCCTATAGAATTTTCCTCCAGACAGCGACTGAATTCGACCTAGCTGTGTAGCTAGCGAGGAAAATCTCGCCACCGTGGGGAGTGTAACCGTAGGACCTCCGGGTCAGACCGGGAGCGGTAGCTCAGTGCATCAACTGATAACACTGCAGCCTCTGACCGGGAGGTTCTAGCTTCGAGTCCCGACGGCGGCAGGATTTTCAGCCAGGTCGAATTCAGTCGCTGTCTGCAGGAGAATTCCAGCGGCCGGCTGCTCTGATCGGTAGTTTTCCGTGGTTTATCCGATCAACACCAAGCGATTGCCGGAGCAGTACCCAAACAACTGGGCCACGGACCGACCGGACGCGATCTTTCCTTCCCCTTCCTTGTGCTATCCTCTCCCCTTACACGCACACTTACACTAACATGCACTACACGACCACATATTCCGGGAGACCGGTCGGGAGCTTAGAGCTTGTACCGGACGGGGCGGTGCTCCGCTGGTGGAAGAGTCCTCGTTAGAGGGAAACCCCGCTGGCCGACGGTGGGTCGGTGCCGGATCTCGCCATTCAGCAGGGGAAGATCACCACCATCTCCCGAGAAAACAACATGCACTACACTTACGGGACTAATGACCAAAGCAGTTGACGCGCCCGGAATCACCAACCAAGCAACCAGCCTCCGGGTCAGAGCCCCCGCTGGGGTGTGGTGGGCGTGGCCCACCTGCGCCTGTGGCGGGGCGCCGGGGCGGCGCGGGGCGTAGTCGCCCATGGGCGGGGAGGCGCGGCGGCGCGCGGGCGCGGGGCGAGCGCGGGCGCGGGCGAGGGGAGGGCGAGGGCGAGCTGCGGCGGCGGCGGGCGCTGGTGCGGGGGCTGCCGCGCGGGCTGCCGGGCGCCGACGAGGTGGGCGTGCCGAAGGCCGTGGGCGCGGGCGCGGGGTCCGGCCCCAGCGGACTATTCAAACAGCAAGCACTAGCGACAACTCTCGCATGTTAAATCTCACCCTTTTCCCCCGCCTTCCCGTTTCCATATTAAACCTCCAATACGTCTTTTTCTTCAAGAACCTCTTGTCCTCCGGCACTTGTCCTGTACACCCGTGTCAATACAAACTATTCCTATTTAACATTATTACCAAGAAGAGAGGTACAGTCCTGTAATTCAATCGTGTAGAATATTAACTTATTAGTTTAATTTCACGTACAGTTGCAGATTCTAGGGGCTCTGAACAAGAAGTACAATCACAAAGCTTCGAACCAGCCAAAATTGAATACAATGTTAAAGAAGTTCTCATTCTGTAGAATATGGTGTGATGAACTTTTCTTTGAGAAGTTTGGTCTTAAAAATTTTAGATTTTAAGGTCCTAAAACGCTTCGTTTAAGAATTATTTAACGATATAGATTTATATATCCAACCCAGTGTTGGGGGTTGTTGGATTTGACATGAATATTTCGACGCAATTTTCAAGCAAATTATTTATATTATAAGTCGTATGTACATATATAAAAGTCAAAGTGCAATTCGTCACGTTTCCGTGAAATTCTCTTTCTTTAGAGATCTCATTATTAAAGATTGGTGGCGTGTTAGAGTCACAAAAAATACATATACTACGGAAATATAATAGGAGGTGATAATCGCCCGTGCCTACCTCTCACCCCAGAATACCCACGTGATTACAACGATTAGTTGTTTTACAAAATAAAAATTAACGGCTTTACTCATTACTATTTAAAACATGTAAAAAATAATGGATTACGTAAGATTAATCCACTAATAATAATAATAATAATAATAATAATAATAACAATAATAATTAATAATGTTTTTATTAATGGTCAGACTCAGGCCACAGGACCTGCTCATCCGCCTAACCGCTGAATCTCTATTAATATAGGGTAGTACATTTACGTCTGGGAGTGCAAAACTAGGAACCATCCCGTTATACGCCTCAAGCGATTGTGTAAACCCAGAACATCTCAATAAAGTTGGCGGCTTAGAGAGAATTGAAAGAGAAGAGAAAACGAGGGAAGGGAAACATAAATGAAAATTAAGAAGAAAATGTGAATGAGAAAGAAGAAAGGAGAGATACTAAAGGGAGAACAACCTGTACATTTACGTCTGGGAGTGCAAAGCAAGGGACCATCCCGGCGTACGCCTTAGGCGATTTAGTAAACCCACAACATCTCAACCAGGATGACGGCTTAGGACGGAACGAAATAGTTCTGAACGATGTGTAATACTCGAATGAAAAACCATCGATTATATATTAATTATATGGTTCTCGATGCCGTCCCTGCGGCTCACCCCAGAGTGCCCACGTGGTGCGAGGCGGGGGTGGCGAGGCGCGGCCGCGCGCGGCCCCGCCCACTCCCCTCCCGAGCGCCGTCTCGAGCGCCGTCTCGAGCGCCGTCTCGAGCGCCGTCCCGAGCGCCGTCTCGAGCGCCGTCCCGAGCGCCGTCTCGAGCGCCGACCCGAGCGCCGTCTCGAGCGCCGTCTCGAGCGCCGACCCGAGCGGTGCCTGGGGCCGGGTCTCGAGCCTTGTCCTTCTCACACGCTCGAGAACCGTCCACCTCCACGCCCTTAAAGCTCGCTTCGCTCTTGTCGACCGAGCTGTCCCTGCTGGTGGCTCGAGAGCTCTTGGCGCTGCTGCCGCGTGATCGACTCGCGCTGCGGCTGTTGTTTTGAGAGTTGCTTCGGCTGTTGTCGCGCGAATTGTTTTGGCTGGCGTTTCGGGAGCTGCAGCAACTGTTGTTTCTGGAACCGCTTCTGCTGGTGTTTCTAGAACTGTCCCTGCTGCTGGGTTGGGATGCATCTCTGCTCTTGGTTACAACGTGTTCTTGAATATTGACGCGATGAGTTTCTCGAATGTACACGTGTGCGCTGTCGTGAGAGTTGCTTTTAATTTCATCTGTAGTTTTCTCTCGGGCTCTGACTTTCATGATGCTTTTAGTGCTATGCGTGCTAACTTTTTCCTTTCTATCCCTGCTAACGTCTTTAATGCTTTCTTTTATGATGTCCTTGTCACTTCCTAGCAAATCCTGCACGTTAAGTTGAACGCTCTCGAGAGTGTTGATATTTGCATTCTCCCGATAGTTGTTCAGACCGTAATCAGAAACTTCATCTTTATTACTGCTGCTAGTATTATTCTTAGTAACATCCCTGATGGTGTCGATTTTATCAGTTATGGTTTCTTTCGGCGATTGCGCACTATCACTGACGGCTTTACCTTGTGTGTATTCTTTTGATCTGTCCAGAATTCCTTTGGAACCTTCTTTCAGGCGGTTTACTTTATGATCTTTCACGTTAAATTTGGTGCTTCTGATGTTGGCTGTGACTTTATCTCGGATTTTGTCTTGAACCCTATCTTTATTTTCCTTAACGTTGCCCTGTAAAGTCTCTCCCTTCTTGTCCTGATCTGCATTTCGATCTTGCACATTCTCATCCAAGATTTGAATTTTGTCGGTTTTGTCTCGATTTTCCGAAGTGCTGTCTTCGACTTTGATTTCTTTGGGAGGCTTTTTGTCTCGGGTTGATCCTCGAGTAGAATCCCGAGCGGCGGACCGAACCCTGGGCCTGATTTTGTCTGCATTGTTTCGAATGTGTTCTCCAAGGGCCTTTCCCAAGGGCTTGGCAAGGGAGCGTTCTTCTGCGCTGACCGCTGTGTCTCCAGACTTATCTGGTGCCGTTTGCGGAATCTCTTGCACGCTCTCTAGAGCGCGCTGGCGAACACTGTCTCCCGCAGGCGTTTTGACCGGAAGTGCGGGGAGAGAGACTGCAGGCGAAGCGGCGGTTTTCTTCGTCTTCCTCGGGTTCACTTTCGTCCGTTGTTGGCCGCCGCTTGTGTTGCCGCCACTGGACGGAGTCGTTTCCGGCTCAAGGGACGACCTCGACGACTGCGACTCCAACATGCTCGATTCGGCGCCTTCCCACAGCGTCGAGATGGTGGAGTCGACGGATTCTTGGGACGACTCCACCACGTCCGAATGCGCGTCTTTCGCTTGCGGGGTCTACGGGGGAGGACACAAAATCATCAAGCCACGAGTGCTTTGGAAATTGTCGATAAATTCCCGACTCGCGAAGCGAGGAGGGGATTTATCTGAGAATTTTCAAAGCACAAGTGGCATTTAATAGGACCATTCCACGAATTAAGTTATGTCCAACAGAGTTCCAAAATGCGCCAAATATTGAAGACCACGACAAGATGGGTGAATCGTCTGCAACACAGTGTTCAACGCGGCGTCCCCCGGACACCCAATATTATTACATATGACGTCAGCTGTGTCGCTGTGCTGCACAATGAAAATTCAGTTGGTACGGGCAGTAGGCAGTATAAAAATAGGCGGAATAACACAAACATGCATTTTCATTTTCACTCAAAATGGAAACTGTTACTATTATGGGGAAATATTCAGAGAGAGAAAAAATGTTATACAGACACTAGGACTAACTGAAGTAATATAATTGTCACCTGCTTATATACGATTCATAAGGAGCGATAATTGCGCTCGCGAAAACTGTTCAAAGGTTGGTTGTGTCGGTAGCTTAGTGGACAGAGCGGTTGGGCGTAAACCAGAAGGCCCGCCCCCGAAGCGGTCCATCAACTAACGTCACTGCAGCTGCTCTGACCGGGAGGTCCTAGGTTCGAGTCCTAACGGCGGCAGGATTTTCGACACTAGCTTTTCAGCTAAGTCGAATTCAGTCGCTGTCTGGAGGAGAATTCTAGCGGCCGGCTTCTCTGATCGGTAATTTTCCATAGTTTCTCCGATCAGTTATGGTTTCTTTCGGCGATTGCGCACTAACACTAGGCGAATGCCGGAGCATTACCCCAAGAAACGGGCGACAAACCGCGCGCGATCTTTCCTTCCTCTCCCCGTACACACACACTTACACTAACATGCACATATTCCGGGAGCATTTCATCCGAGAGCATTACACTAGCACATATTCCGGGAGACCGGTCGGGAGCTTAGAGCTTGTCCCGGCTGGGGCGGTGCCCCGCTGGTGGGAGAGTCCTGGTTAGGGGGAAACCTCGCTCGCCGACGGTAGGTCGGCGCCGGATCTCGCCATCCAGCGGGGAATGATTACCGCCATCTCCCGAGGAAAAACACTCACTACACTAACGGGTCTAATGACCTAGCCGGCGGCGCTAGCCGAATGCGTTTACTACGCTCCGTGAAGTCACGAAGGTTAAGCGCATTCGAGACTCGCGGGTTCGTGGTTGGGTGACCGGCCAGGAACCCCGGGATCTAACGGCGTCGAGCCCCTGGCCGAAGGGATAAAAGGCACTGACTGACTGCGACGTGACGAGAATTGACAAATATTAAAAGTAAAAAAGCACATTAATGGAGGATTACTCCCAAGGGCAAAAGCGCTCAACGCCCCTTAAGGGGCTTGGAGACGCGTTGCGTCAAGGAGTGGACGCAACAAATTAAAAAATAAAAAAGCCGTTGACGCGCCCGCAGTCACTAATCAACCAAGCAAGCAGATGGCCCGTGTGGGAGTCAGGTCATTTAGTGAACGGGGTGGGAAAGGGGAGCGAGTGAGCACCTGTGGCGTGCGCGCGGGCGAGTGCAGCGCGGTGGCGGCGGCGGCGCGCGCGCGCAGCGACGGCATCAGCTGCCAGCGGCCCTCCTCCACCGGCTTGGCGAAGACGCGCGTGGGCGTGGCCGAGCGCCACGGGCACGCCTCGCTCTCCGCCCCCGCCCGGCTCCACCTGCCACGGGCAGCGCACGCCTGCACAACGCCTGTTCACGCTGCAATTACGCGCTACGGTGCGGTTTGCGCATTCTCATTGGTGGCCCCCAGTCCTTGATGGGCTTCGTCTCCTCCTTTCCGCATTCGTACTGGAATAGCTCGCTCGCGGCTCTCGAGATCAGCGAAAGAGCAGGTCAAGCTGTGCAGACCTGCTCTAGGGCTTGAGCGGGTCGGGTGGCACAGGGCATCGATTTGTCACTGCAGTGCCTCTGACCGGGAGGTCCTAGGGCTACACTCGCTACCGTGCCAGGATTTTCCCCACTAGCAACACAGCTACGTAGAACTCAGCCGCTGTCTGGAGGAGAATTCCATCGCCCGGCTGCTCTGATCGGTAGTTTTCCGTGGTTTCTTCAATCAACACCAGGCGAATGCCGGAACAGTACCCTAACAAACGGCCACGGACCGCGCGGGATCTTTCCGTCCCATTATTTCCTGCCCTTACTTATACATTTACACGCACAACACTATCAAATATGCCGGATGATCGGTTTGCGATCCTAGGGATTGCTTCGGCTTGGTAGGAGATACCGGGCTACGGAAAAAAACCCACATGCCTACGGTAGGTCGGCACCGGATGTCGCCACCCAGCGGAGGAAGATCACCGCCACCTCCCGAGAAAAACATGTACTAAACTTAAGGGGCTAATGCGCTTAACTGTTGCCGAGTCATGGACGATAGTCTTGGTGGCACTGCGTCGTAGAATCAACAGCCAAGTTCATAACTTTGTGCTGGGGCTTGGTAGCGCAGGTCCTGGCGTCGCCCATGCAGATTAGTAATAGTTTCGGCTCAAATAGACAGACGTTTTCCCTTTATTTTCTTGTATTTCAGCATGAGGAAGGCCACGGAAGTGTCCCCCGGAAACGCGACGCTGTATACTTACCTCCCATGTTCTGTCTATTCGTTTGTGAATTCCAGCTCTGTAAACAGCTATGAAAGACATTGTTTAACTACTCCACAACTCCACGAGGACGAGTCATTCCGACAGTTTAGACGCTTCCGTTTAGACTGATCAGAAATCGTTTGAAATATTTTCGATTTCATTATTAGTATCTAAAAAGTATGACAGGTCAGGCTGGCCTAGGCGACGTTACTCGGCCTGACGGTAGGAAGACATATGGCCCGGTTGCCAAAGCCTACGATGTCCTTTAGAGTTCTATATTACACGAATCTATATTGTGATCTGTAGGGGCGGATTTTTATGATGTAAATCACCAAATATTATCAATGAAAGGCTCTTAAAATGTTTTTAAAATGCTCTAAAAGCAAAAAAGCCCTAAAAGCAACAAGCTCAAGCTGTTGGATATGTTACGAATGTAATTGAGGCTTCTTCTGTTAGATCAAGTGAACTCTTCTTTCAAACTTTTGGTTTGGAACGTTCTTTCTCAGAAAAACCCAATGGCGCTGCCAGGCATCACAGTAACTTTACACAGTACATACATAGGCTGACATTACAATTTCTGAACGAAGAAATCGAAAAGGCTACCAGGTATAGGTACTCAAAGATTCTTTGCAGTACATTTATTGAATCTCGTAAATATTATTTGAAGCAAGATTTTAAAGTCGATGAAATCAGCGAAAATGCACTAAAAATGACAGAAAAAGGTAAAAAATGACTTATTAGTCGAAATTCAAGAAAAATGCAAAACCTTATGCATAAAATGGGGAATTTCCGTTTGTCATAAAAAAAATGAACTATCCTAAACGGTACTTTTCTAAAGGGGAAAAGAAAAAATTGACATTTAATTAAAATCCGCCCCTAGTGCTCTGGTACCATATAAAAATATGGTATGTGTAGCTAATAAGTCATAGTATGTGTAACTAATTCAAAGGAATTTTCCTTTTCTCCTGGCAATAGGGGAGGGGACCAAATTCCTTGCCAAACATTCAAACGAGCCTTCAACCATCTCTTTATTGGGTTGGGAGTACGGATGGACGATTTAAACGCAATTAATACAACAATCGATTATTTTATACGATTACTCGAAAGAAGAAATAGATTATTTTTACAACGATTTTCCCCACAACACATATTAATATTTCCTTTTCTGACCTCGATTATTTTAGTTCAAATTCCTAGTCGGATCATCTCCCTCCAACTGAAAAAAATAGAGACAAACATACGCCATTCATTTCATGTTAATAAAATGAAAAGTCTTTGTGATTGATCTAATATGTTAGTGACAGTATATTCAGTATGAAATAAGATATAGACTGAATTACCTGTTTTCCTAAAATCATCCTCAAGCAAGTATTCGTTAGATTGCAAATATTGATGCTATTGTATCTAGACATTCCAGGACCATTTTCATTTTAAACTGAGTTACAGTGTTTCTCATGAGTATGTAAATAAATTTTTAAAAAAAATAAAAAATTTTTAATTAAATTCTAAACTATTAATTAATTTACAAATTAAAAATTAACGATTTTACGCATTTTACATATTATTTAAAAGATGTGAAAAATTGATAGATTTTATAATATTAATCGATTAATTCGGAACTATTAACCGATGCATATTAATCAAATCAAAAGATCGTCGAATAGATATTAATCTATTATTATTTAATAATCGCCCATCCTTAGGTGTCACCTTCACTGTCAGTAAAACCAGTAGCCCTCTGTAGTTTTATTCGTACTTTTCCTGTAGCAGTACCAAGGGATAGTATCGATTCTACGTGATTCATTAATGTGTGCATGTCACGAAATGTGTTACGATGACCTCATTTGTTAGTAAAGCGCTCATCATGTTACTTTCTTTAGGATGAGATAAAGCTATGTATAAAATGAATAGATGAACTAGAATGATCTAACGGCTAACTAGTAGTGCTACAGATTGCCGCAGACTCTCTCGTATTAGCATTCTAGTTTCTTTGATCTGGGCTAGCTATTCGACTTGCCAAAACTCTTACGTACATGCGACCCTACATAGCGATCATTTCGTAATATAATTATTTTATACTAAACTAGTGGTGCTACAGAATGGCGCAGACTTTCTCGTAATTGCTTTCTAATTTATTTTTGTCTGGTCTATCTCTTAGGTGTTGGTCCACCCTCTTGCCAGCTACTATCTATCGCCGCTTAAACATTTGTTTTTGAAAATTTATCGTTTTTTCGGTTTGCTAATAGTAAAACTGAAATATTACATTAAGAATGTTGAAGCTGAGTAGAACCTCGACTTTTTGGCAATTTTCATTCAAAATTTGGAGCTGTTTTTTAAAAATGTCTTTAAGCGTTACTGTAAATCAAAATTTGAATCTCTTTATCACAGAAAAATTTCGAGTTTCCAAGAAACTTCATTAAAAGTCTTTTAAGACTTTCACTGACAAATGCAATAGTGTTTACAAACTGTTGGAAACGTATATATTAACTGCGTGAGAGATATTTAAAAAAATTACATTTAGTAATTAATGAAAGAACTAATTATGGACAATAAATTTCATTTGAAGGAAAAATCTCCATCTTCAATATTGGGAGTTGAAGAAGTTACCGAAAATATCCATTCTTTTACAATTTTAGAAATTTCAGAGTTTACATTAAAAAATCGACGTATACCACCTTCATTTTTCCTCTATTCATGCAATAAATTTAAAGACAAAATTTGCAACGATTTTTGAAAATGTTTAAAATGTTCAAAGGTCTGTTTTGGACAGAGGCCCCTCAAAAATTAATGAATGCTTTTCGAAATCGCAGAGATTCCACTCAGGCAAAAACAACAGGGGTTTCTTCAATTTGGAAAAAAATTCTCCGTATAGTTTAGGCGTTAGTGATCTTCACAGACGGACGGAGTATTGAAAGAAACAACACTTTTTCGGTTTCTTTGGTCCCCAAAACGTGTATTTCTGTTGAAATTTCGAAATCGATTTTCCGCAGCATTACATAACTTTCTCTATTCTACATATTACTCTGTGTATACGTACGTATATGAGAAAGTAATAAAACATGGACTGTTTTCAAAGTATTCTGATAGACTCACAGCCTTCTTCACTTTTGATTTGTTGAGTACATCGTCAACTATCCACGAAAGCACACAACCACCATCCATACTCGCGTTCAGTATCAAACACGTCCAAAAATAGATTTCAGAAATGCAATTTAGCATTGTTTGACAGAGCGTTTTTGTTCTGACAAATGCTGCCTCACTGATGTCTTTGTCTATATGCAACCGATTGCGCGTTACATTGATACTTTCTCGAATAATTACGTATATACGGAGTAATACACGTAGTATAGAGAATGTTATGTCATGCTACGGCAAAACAAGCGATTTTTCCACAGAAAAACACACATTGTGGGGCGCTGATACAGAAACAGAGAGAAATTCTGTTCTAATAATTAATAAATTACTTCCTGTAACACATTATGTAGTTAGATTTCACGAATAGTGTCCTTGATAGCAAAAGTGTTTTTTTTCTTTCTTTTTCAAAACGTCCGTGGGTCCGTCAAAAACTAGAAAACCGTTTACAATGAATCGAGTAGCCCACCCTCGATTTGATGTTCATAGACGTTTCTTGTTACGTAAGGAAGAAGAGGCTTCGAATGAATTGAAGCCTGGCACAATGCAAGTACCTGTCGGAATGGGAATGTATGTAGTTAATAATCAAGATGACATGCTAATGAGGCAGATCATTAAATCTGATCGGAAAATGGGAAACAGAGCAATTTCAGACAACCAGGTCAATAAAATCAATCGTTTATTCGGTTTAAAAGAGAAAGAATTAAAGCAGAATCGGAAGCATTTCTAATAACTGCCCAAGATCAGGTGTTGAGATAAATTAGGATAATGTGGTTCTCAAAACTTACCAAGATGATAAATTCCGCATTTGCCAGAAAGACGTAGAAACCATTGATTATATCGTCTTATCTTGTCCAATCCTAGCAAAGACCGAATACTTGAAAAGACACGACAGGGTGTATAATTATCTACACTGGCAGATTTGTATCGCCCTCAAAGTTCCAAACACATGCCCCAAGTGGTAAGAAAACTCACTAAAACAGGTATCGTCTGTCGGACTGTTTACAATACTACTGTACGACCAATAAATTCAAACTGATTACACGATAACGGCAAAGAAGCCGGAAATTGTTATCTGGGATACGGAGAATAAAACCTGTCTGCTTGGAGATGTTGCAATGTCGTGCGATGAAAAGTTTCTGAATCCGCCCCTCACAGATCACGGTGAAAAAGCTAACTCTTCCTCCTTTGCGAAATAAAGTAAAATGCCAGCCTGCGATGCGAAGGGAAAGTCCGAACTCAAAATAACTTCCTGAATCCGCCTCCACACAGACCACTGTGAAAAACCTAACGCTTTCTGATTCGGTTGGCTGGTTGTTAGTGATTCCGCGCGTGTCAACTACTCAGGTCATTTGCCCAGCAAGTGTAGTGTATGTTTTCTCCCTCTGAAGGTGACGGTGATCTTCCCCGGTCGATGGCGAGATCCGGCGTCGGCCAAATGCAGACTAGCGGGGTTTTTCCCAACCGGGTATCTCCCACCAGCGAGGCACCACCCCAGCCGGAACAAGCTCTAAGCCCCCAATCGGTCTTCTGGAATGTGTGGTAATGTAGAGCATGAGAGAGTGTGAGTAATGAGAGAGAGAGAGAGTAGATAGAGATAGAGAGAGAGAGAGAGAGAGAGAGAGAGAGAGAGAGAGAAAGAGAGAGTGTGTGAAGGGTGAGAATAGGACAAGAATGAGGAAAGAAAGATCGCACGAGGTCCGTGACCCGTTTGTTAGGGTTCTGCTTTGGCATTCGTTTGGTGGTGATACCGCGAGCGGTAGCTCAATGCATCAACTGATGTCACTGCAGCGCCTCTAACCGGGCGGTCCTTGGTTCAAGTCCTGACAGGATTTTCGACTTAAGCTTTTCAGCTAGGTCGAATTCAGTCGCTGTCTGGGGAAGAATTCTAGCGGCCGACTACTCTGATCGGTAGTTTTCCGTGTATTTTCCGATCAACACATATTCCGGGAGACCGGTCGGGAGCTTAGAGCTTGTCCCGACTGGGGCGGTGCCCTGGCGGTGGGGGTCATTAGGGGGAAACCCCGCTAACCGACGGTAGATCGGCGCCGGATCTAGCCATCCGGCGGGGGGTAAGACCGCTGAGAAAAAACATGCTCTACACTTACGGGACTAATTACCCAAACTGTTGACGCGCCCGGAATCACTAACGAACCCACCAACCAACCAACCTGGTGGTGATCGTTCAAACTACGGAAACCTACGAATCAGGGCGGCCGGCCGCTAGAACTCTCCTCCAGACAGCGACTGAATTCGACCTAGCTGAAAATGTAGCGTGGAAAATCCTGCCACCGTGGGGACCGTAACTCTAGGACCGCCCGCTCAGAGGCACTGAGTTGATGCAGCGAGCCACCTCTCCCGGTTCCTCCTCGGGGCAGCAAGTTCAGACGGCGGCGCTAGCCGAATGCGTTTACTGCGCTCCGTGAAGTCACGAAGGTTAAGCGCATTCGAGACTCGCGGGTTCGTGGTTGGGTGACCGGCCAGGAACCCCGGGATCTAAGGGCGCGAGCCCCTGTCCGAAGGGAAAAAAGGCACTGACTGACTGGGACGTGACGAGACTTGACAATTATTAAAAAGTAAAAAGCACATTGATGGAGGATTACTCCCAAGTGTAAAGCGCTCAACGCCCCTTAAGGGGCTTGGAGACGCGTTGCGTCAAGGAGTGGACGCAACAAATTAAAACGGCCACCTGCGGGGCGAGTGGGGCGGGGGGCTCCTTGGGCGCGGGGGCGGCGGGGGCGGAAGCGGCGGAAGCGGCGCTGGGCGACGCGTCCCTCTGCGCGGCGCTCGCCTCCTGCACCGCCTCCCCCGCCTCCTGCGCAACCCACATTTATACATGTCATCGCTAAAGGATAAGGATAAGTAAGCAATAAATTTTGGTTCTATTACTTCCTGCCGCGACAACATGGAAACGATAATTTGGATAATTGTATTTCCCACTGAATTCTAGAAGACGTGCACAGAAAATGAAGTTACATTTATGTCCAAAAGCAAAACAAGGGGCCATCTCAGCATTTGCTCAATGGATCAGGGAAACTGGACGAAAAACCTGATCGAGATGGGGGTCATTGACCCGGAAGCTGTAGTACAATAGTTGTTACAGGTTGTTTATACTCATTTATACAGTCCAAACGGTAAATAATGCATTGTGTATCATTGTTAAAATAATGTTACTTTTCTTGTGATGCTCAGTGTAGTCTCTAATTGTATAGAAACATACGTGAAAACTTCGAAGTAACTGTTCAACAATGATCTAATGTCATAATGACCTCCTGAAATTTTAATCCAAAATAATGAAGCTTCAAAGTCCTACACAAATGTCGCTGTTGTCTTCTTTTAGTATGTAAAAGTTACTTTTTTCACAACCTCCGTCCTGGAAGGAACGGAAAGAAAGGGAATGTTAAAGAAAGAGAATTTTACGGAGACGAGACTTTGATTTTAAAAGTATGAAGGATTTGTTTAAAAAACGCATTTAAATATTCCTGTTAAATGCAACACGCAACACTTGGCTGTGTTTTTTTTTAATCTTTATCGTTAAATAACTCTTAAACGAAGCGTTTTACGGCGTTAAAACCAAATTTTTGAAGCAAAAGCCTCAAAGCCTTTCTCACGCCGTAACCTATAGGATGAGAACTTCTTGAATATTCTATTACTTTTTGCTGGTTCGACGCTTCTCCATTCTACCCCGCCTGTTCGGAGTCTATAGAATCTGCAACACGATGTGAAATTAAACTAATTATTTGATATTCTACATGACTGAATTACACGGGTGTACCTCTTTGCTCTGTAATAACTAAATAACAATAGTTTGTGTTCACAACGGTGTATGGTGTTGTTATCAATTACTAGGATTCATATAGAACAAGTGATGGATGGTCTTGAAGAAAAATATATTTTACAGGCTTAATATGGAAATAAAAAATAGGGAAGGGAGGGGCAACATGCGATAGTTCTCGCGCGGGTATGCTAATAATATTAAATCGTATTTGCACTTTGGTGTTTATTACTCCACGACTCCATACACGATCGAGCTAGGGAAGAGAGTTTGGCGTGCAACTGTTGTCGCTGCATTAACATCTTTTTTACATACCAGGATAATACAGAAGTGTCAAAATAAATGTAACAAACTTTTAGGGCATGAAGTTTGTCGATGATGATGATAAAATTTATGTGAATGAGCGTCTCGCTGCCATACAACGAAGTTACACATGTGCTTTCAACGCACAATGGGTCACAGCCAAGAGCATTATCCACAGATATTCATTCTGTCAGTTAGTAATAGCTTTAATTCATCCTGAATAGAAACCGTGAAAAACAAAGAAGATAGACTATGCAATTATTTTAACAGTTCTACCGGTTTGGTTACAATAGAAACCTAATCTTATTTACTTCTATAAGGACACCAGTAGTATAAAATACATTGCGATTTATGTCGTAGCAATATAATGAGAATCTGACAAATTCAATAAAAATAATATAAATTAACATAATTTAATACATAAAAAACAAATGCTTTGTTATTTTCAGCGCATTCGCCACTTCCTTTCACCATTACTAGCTCGCGAATCTATTGCAGTAGTTATTCAATCTCTTGTCACGCATTTCCCTTCTATTTTTTACATCTTCAATTCCTTGAAAGGGGAAATTGAAGTCCAAAGCAGCGAAATTATACGTGCGACACAGCGATAAGTGGCGACAAGTAGCGACAGGATTCAAACACGTTTGAATCTCGGACGCCGCCGCTTGTAGCGCTTTCGTCGCTTCGACTCGTATGTCGCCGACGCACGACGGGACATAAGGTACTGAGTGTTTGAAATTTGTCGCTTGAAGCGTGTCGCTGTCGCAAGATGTAGCTCACACAGGACACGGCCTTACCCTTTGGGAAAACTGTTATCTGGCAAAAGTCGACAATTAATGCGACCGTAACATACATGCACATACATGCCTAATACGTCGTGTACACTATTATCATAAATGAAATGAGAATAAAACTACTGTATATCTCGCAAATTTTGAGAAAGATACGTCCTCCCCCCACCCCAGCCAGCGTCTTCCCTACCAAAAACCAGGGCTTCGGAAATAGAAATTGCGAACTTCTACGAAAGTCTACTGAAGTACGTGTACAGTCTTGTGAGGACTAACATGTTTGGTTCAGCGATCAGAGGTTCATTATATCCTATGATGTCAAAATTAAGTGGAATTTGTCCACAATTATTGGTTTTATTAATATAGAGATACAGCTTAATGCATTAACTGCGTGAACTTATAATTCAATATCTTCATTTGTACTTAAAAAATCAATTATTTTCAATTGTTTGATTCGGACATTTTTCATTAGTCATTTCCCTAGGTCTTTCTCCAGAGTTCGTGCTCTCTCCATACGTGATTGTGCTTGTCCTCTGTGTCTAAGTATTGTAATGCAGTCTTGGCACCTTTCAATGCCTGTAGCACTGTTGGAACACGTCAAACTCTCCAAAGCCGTTTCAATCGCCGAATAACATAACGATATCCAATTAATTTCTTTAGGACTTACTTGGCACGTTCACTATAGCCGAGGTTCAGGTCCACTATAACCGAATCTTCTTGTGCTTATTTATAGTGTAAGTGAAACGGGCCCAGTGACTTAAGTTCGCTATAAACGAAGCGAATACTTCGAAGTTAGTTAATTAGTTAGTTAATGCCTTATTGTACGTGGCGAGACTCGGGCCATCAGGCCCGCTCTTCCGTCTAACCACGCAAATTTTGCTACGCTCCTTTCACCACCTAGCGGAGAAAGGAGGTATTATTTTAGGCGACGAAACAGGCGGATCTCAATTCTGCTCAAGAGGCTTCATTTAGGCTTGATGATCTTTTACATGCAGTAAATCTACTACATGGGACAGCCGGCTTTACTTCCCCTCCGAAGGAAGGCGTACGAAGAAACTTTTTCGCCCTTAAAAACCCACAGCTTCGATCGGGTTTGAACCCCACAAACTCGGGTACAGTCCGATACGCTAACCGTTATACCACCGAATCCGCATTGGCTGACCCGCGCCTGGCCTAGCTGCTCCTGGCTGCGGCGTCGGTGGCGCCGGGCTGCGGGAAGGCGGCGGCCTCGCTGGCGCCCACCACGCGCACGAAGCGCGTGGCGTAAGCGTAAATCTACTACATGGGACAGCCGGCTTTACTTCCCCTCCGAAGGAAGGCGTACGAAGAAACTTTTTCGCCCTTAAAAACCCACAGCTTCGATCGGGTTTGAACCCACAAACTCGGGTACAACAGTCCGATACGCTAACCGAATCCGCATTGGCTGACCCGCGCCTGGCGCAGCTGCTCCTGGCTGCGGCGTCGGTAGGCGCCGGGCTGCGGGAAGGCGGCGGCCTCGCTGGCGCCCACCACGCGCACGAAGCGCGCGTCGGCCAGCGGCGCGGGCGGCAGGCAGGTGGCGGCCAGCGACGCCGCCAGCACGGGCGCCGGCACGGACGGCGAGCGGCGGCGCAGCGCCGCGTCCCCGCGCACGCTGCCGCCCGGCGACGGGTGCCTGGCCGACGACGGCCGCCGCCCGCTGCGCCACGCACACACACACTAGGTTGCGTTGCGGGCAACCTGCCGGTTCGAGCCAGTTAGGAAGAAATCGCAGGGTGGTTTCATTCATTCTCACCTAGAGACCGGCTGAGTTTAGGTTGCTTTGTTGGTATTCCGGGCGCGTCAACTACTAGGGTCATTACTCTCGTATGTGTAGTGCGCGTTTCTTTTTAAAAGGAATGGTGGTAATCTTCCCCCGCTGGATGCCAGATCCGGCGCCGACCTATCGTCGGCTAGTGGGGTGTCCTCTAACCAGGACTCTCCCACCAGCGTGGCACCGCCCCAGTCGGGACAAGCTCTAAGCTCCCGGCCGGTCTCCCGGGGTATGCGGTAGTGTAGTACATGTTATTGTAAGTGTGTATGTAAAGGATAAGTGTCTGCGATCAACACCAGGCGAGCAGTATCCTAACAAACGGGCAACGGGCCGCGCGCGATCTTTCCTTCCCTTTCCTTCTATGTCCGTGCCTTTTCTTACACTCACTCACCCACTGCACTACCACACATGCCGGGAGACAAGTCGGGAGCCTAGAGCTGCCTGAAAGGTGAATCCATCCGCAAGGCGACGGATCAGCGCCGGATCTCATCATACAGCGAGGGTAAACACCCCGACTTCCAACGAAAAAACTACTCCACACAGAAACGGGACGAATGGCCACAGCAGTTGACGTGCACGGAAACATCAATCAATCAACCAATCAATCAATCAATCAATGATTGAATTGGAGAAGCTTTTCCACATTGGTTGCTTTGAGTGTACAACTGTTCCCTACATTAACGGATACTAAAGTAAAGTAACATAATGTTGAAGAAAAAACCAAACCAAAAGAAGGCTGCATCGTGTTTATGAACAGACCTGGCTATAAGAGATCGCCGTTGTTTACACTTCGCAGCCTTAAAATGACAAGATTCTATCCGACATTTTTGTTCAAAATGTTTTCACTTAATCATACGTACTATTTCCATACCTGCATCATTATATTAAAATAATTTTCAAACTATGAAAGTCAACTATCATTTTATGAATAGACTATGACTATTTTCACAACAATGAATGAAGCAGACGTTGCTCGTGGTTTTTTTTAACGGGGAAGGCTGCAAATGCATTGCAATGCATGCCTTGTATTTCTATATATAATGTCTTCCGATAGAGGCATACAGTCGACTCTGGTTATAGTAAACTTCTGGAGACAAATATTTTTGGTTTACTACTTCAGGAGATGTCAAATTTAAATAGAATTTCTCAACAATAATTGACTTTATTAATACAGAAATGCAGCAAAGTATATTAACAGAGCGAACTGAAAATTTGTCTTTAAAACAGCAATTATTTCTAATTGTTTGCTTCATACATTTTTTATTAGTAACTTCTGTAGATGCTTCAGAGTTCGTCCTCTCTCCAAACTTGGTTCTACATTGTCCACTGTAAGTGTCGCAATGCAGTATCGATACCGATAAATGCCTCTGACCCCTTTAAATGCGCTGATGGAACATCGTCGCAATCTCTGAAGGCCCTTTTACTCATCCAATAGCATACGAGACTCTCTTGGTAGCTTTTCCGTACGGTGCGGAGTTCACTATAGCCGAGGTTCAGGTTCACTATAACCGAATCTTGTTATGCTTATTTGCAGTGTAAGTTTTCAATCAACCGTTCAGGTAAATCCGGAGTTTAGTGTGGCACAGTTCCTTTGATTCACTGATTCGGTTCATTAGAAGAGAATCGGCTCCATGAACTGAATCCTTGTTTATACGTAGTAGTCGCGTGTAGTTAAGTTCATGATGTTACAGCAATAAATATAATTATTTAAAATAAAGGTAGATCGGGAGAATAGCTACCCCCTGCTCCAAAGCCCCCTGTACGTATAACTCTCCGAAGCAACGTACTTTCATTAAGTGAACTGATTATTCGTTATTTTCACGCTACAAATTTAATTTTATAACCTACACAATTGTTTAAACAACGCATTTTTTTCACCAAGTGGTCCGCGACGTGCTACCGCACGTCGCTACCCGACTGGATTCAATGTGCCACGTTCGCGAGGGCCTTCCGACCCTCGCTCTCGAGACCTGGTTCGCGCCTCCGCTGTCGCTCCGGCGCCCACGCTGTATTATATACCTCCCCCACTTCTAAGAGAATTTATTTTAAAAGGAACACTCACTTTTAAGAAAATTCATACCATCCATCTCAGTAGACACACAAACCTATTTGAAGACGACTTGAAATGCGAAAACACACACAATTCCACGCCAACAAATTATCAGGTGACTTCTTCTCATTTAACATTGAATATAAATCATTCAGTTGTTATAGTGAACCGCGCAACTATAAACATAGAAATCGCGAGAAATAACGAATCATAAAAGGAACCAAAGGAACCGTGCCACCCTAAACCCGGGATAAACCTAAAATAGTAAGAAATTGTCTCTCCACTTATTGTATTTCTTTGAAATATCAATAATTTTTGTATCCTTGTCTATAGAATCGGCAAATTGATAGACAAAGCCACATGGAACCAAAGGAACCGTGCCACCGATGGTTCACAACGTTGGAGTTGGCTCCCGAAAGCGGCGTGTCCGACGTACCCGGCGCCCGCGAGGCCGAGGGCCGCCAGGGGGAGGTCGGCGGCGCCGCCGGCGCCGGCGCGGGCGCCCGCCGTGATCCTGCACTTGCTGGGGCGCGCGTGCATGGCGAAGGCGAAGCGCAGCGGCGGCCCCTGCACCCTCCCTGCCTCCCTCGTCGCCCGGACACGCCCCCCATTGTCCCCTCGCCCGCCCGACAATCGCCTTCCTCCCACTCGCGAATGCTTATAGAATTCATTTTATTACATTAACGGTTCATTTGGAAGCGCCATCCGGGAACTAAAATTATAGAAACCGAGCACCCAATATAATGATAATAATAATAATAATAATAATAATAATAATATTATAGATAAAAGAAGAAAGAAGGAGTAATAATAGACATCGCAGTACCATTATCCCACAATATCAAGCAGAAAGAAATAGAAAAATTTCGAAAAATGAAAACTTATATTATGAAATAAAACATATTTGGAAATTAAAATCTACCAAAACATACCCACTCCTGATATCCGCGGAAGGCCTGGTCAGTAAAAACTTCCTTAAAACTTAACAGAACTTAAACTACCTAAAAACGTTCTGAACATGGGACAGCGCGCAGTTTTGTTGCAAACTGCCCATATCGTAAGAAAATTTTTATCTTAAGTCCCGATATAAGATGAAGTTCTTCTTCTGTGACCGAACCTGTCCCCAAAACAACTCCGGGGAAGGTGAGCATTTCTACCAGCAAAAATAGCTGAGAAAACGTAGGATGATGTTAATAATAATAATAATAATAATAATAATAATAATAATAATAATAATAATAATAATAATAATAATAATAAAATTGTCTTTATTTGTGGCCAGGCTCAGGCCTTGAGGCCTGCTCTTCCGCCTATCCAATTTAATAAATTTACAATTTTAAAAATTACAGTTGAGGTGTTCAGGCGTAATTAATATTAACTGACATTTCGGGTCGTAGAGGAAAAAGAAGCAATTTGTGGCTACCATCTACATTAATTTTTCTGTGCAAGCCAAATGAATTTAGTGTCATTTTTTTGTTTATTCTTGAAATTTTGCAAAGTGGAAATACATGATGCAAGGAATATACATAGTGTAGAGAAAGTTTTGTAATGCTGTGCGAAAAAACAGCGGATTTTAAGCAGAAGAAATCACTCCTGGCCCTGATGACGAAAAAGTGGATAAATCCAGTTCATAAATTAAGAGAAAAAGTCTACTAACACGTGGTGCAACCACAATCCCTGTTTTGTGGGTTCTTAATCAATTAACGGCAAACGTCCCTCTGTCCGCGTGTGAATACTACTTGCGCCTAACGATGTCTAAGAGTTTTTCCAATATGAAGAGTCCATCTGGCTCCATTTCAAACTTTGAAATTTTGAAAACCATTCTTTGAAATTTGGTGGTAATGTACATGCAGCCCCTGCGACATTTTCAAAATTTTCTCAGATACAGCTCCAAATCTTTTCTTTAAGTAGAATCTAAGAATACACCTACAAAGGTGGCATACATCCAATTTTCACGGTTTACTCTGAATTTTCAAAAATTGCAACAGTTTAATGTTTTTTCGCCGTTCTCTTACAAATACAAAATTGAAGATGGAGATATTTCCTTCAAGTAAAAGTTGTTATCCATATATAGTTCTTTCATTAAGGTTATGTACAAAAATACATTGTTACTGAGTAACTTGGTCACTTTTTTGAGCGTAATCTTGTCCAACAAGGTGACGTAAAAGGTGACAACTATGTACATTTTTTTGAAACTTATAATTGTTTTCGGGCAATTTCGCGTGCAACATGTGCAATTTTTAAAAAATGAAAAAACCTCAATAAAATGACTTCAATTTTTTTCTTTAAACTTCTGGTAGAGAGAGTGATAAATGTATTCTATTTAATGACATAAACCCCATTTTGCTCTACGCTCTTCTGTTTCAAAAATTACAAAAATGTAATTTTGTTGACTAGCCTCTCACGTGGCTATTGACATTAGCGGCGATTAGTTCACATTATTGTACTTATGAGTACATGTGATTTAAGTAATGTCACATAAAGCTTTTCGAAAACTCAATATTTTTCTGTGAAAACGAGTACAAAATTCCACATTTGCAGAAACGCACAAACGATATTTTCTCAAAACGGCTCTTGATTTTTTCTTCAAACATTTTGAACGGTTAGCACTAATTTTATTTTTTAAGATGATATAAAATTAATTTTTCTTTATTATTTTGTTTTTTCGAAAACGATAAAAATGTACTTTTTTAAATTTCTCTCAGCCCTTTAATATTCATATATCGGTTTGTATACATTATTGCATTTGTGAGTAAAAGTGCTTCAAATGACTTCAAATTAAGTTTTTTAAAAACTCTAAAAATTCCTGTGAAAAGGAGCTTCAAATTTTCCATTTACACTAGTGCTTACATGATTTTTTCTCAAAAACCGCTCCAGATCTTTCAATGATAATTTACATGCAGGACGAGTTTTTACTCTTCTTTAATATTCTAAATGTAATATTTCGAATCTACCATTAGGAAACCGAAAAATTGAAAACACTACAAAATATGTATTTTAGGCGGCGATAGATGGCATCTAGCAAGAGAATGGAGTGAGTCCGTAAAGCTAGCCCAGACCAAAGGATTTAGAAAACTAAGTAGTACGAGAAAGTTTGTGCCTGTCTGTAGCACTACTAGTTTTACTTTACCGTATCGTATGTATATCCGGAATAATATACGTAGTTTAGAGAACGAAAAAGTGTTTTTTCTCAAAACGTCAGTCCATCTTTCTGTTTGTCATCATCTTTTCAATTCTCTGAACACCACTAGCACTTAAACCATACGTAAGATTTTTTTTCCAGAATGAAAATTGCTCGGACGATTTGACTCCTCGAAGGTTTTCAAAATTTATGATGATTATTTCGATGGTTATTTTCAAAATTTTCTCAAAACCGGCTTCAAATTTTTCTTTAATTTTTTTGAAAGAATTGAGTAAAATGCACTTATAAAGATGGCATAGGTTCGTTTTTCAGTATTAACTCTGACGTTTCCAAAATTTTAAACTTTGGAAGTACACGGCTTATTCTGATAGTTGAATCGGGCTTAGGAGAAAGGGAACAAGTAATTTTTAAGGAGGAAGGAAACATGAAGTAATACTCACAGATTTTATACTATCCTGTTCAATTATTGTTTGTGAATTCACTGTAAAAGCACTCAATTATTTATTGTATGTACTTTATACTAAATAACTTTTATGTGAACATAATTTGGTTTTAATTGTTGACATGTTTCCTTCCTCCTCAGTGTCAGAATCGAGTTAAAAAAACTGGCCCCCAAAATCATAAATGCAATTAATATAAACAAATACAAAAGGAGTTGCTAGATACAAATCTTTTCAGTGCATTTATGATTACAAGAGGGCTGATACGAGAGAGTTTGTTGTATTGCCTGTCCTAAATACTTTTCGATCTTCTGATAAATGTCGTATTTCGAGGTCGTCTTTTGGCCATAATACACAATAGCTCTCGCACGTATTCATTCCCGAAATATTTTCGATTCTCGAATACTGAAGGAGAGTTTACAAGAATTCTTTTCAGATATTGTTAAATTTTGGCCTAGAAAATTTTGACAGATTTTTTGTCCGTATTAGAAGTCAAGTGGTGTAAATAATGTACGCTTTTGAATTTTTGAGTAACCAGAATATCAATATTTTTGCGGAATACTTATGTATTATTATATAAGGTAATTAAAGAAGACTAAATTGACGAACAATGTTATTGTGAATCATCCATTTAAAAAAAAGTCGAGCACGAGAACAAAATCGCTTAGCAATTTTATATTTAAACTACATAGTATCAGAACTGTATTTTGTAATTTAATGTCTCTTTCAGCCCATTATTTTAAAATACTGCTTAAAACACAATATTATGTTTTGGAAAATGTACGTTAACTCTCAGTATTATATTTGAGAACATCGTAGTACATACAAGCGAGCGAACGATTAGTAATGTTTCTCAGGCATTAGCCCAGTCTCGCTTAGTATAGTGAAGCTCCTTGCTGTTGCGTGACCACTGTGACCGTAGTTTATCAGATTCGTGAGCGCTGGTGTCGTTCCTACGAGAGATATCGTTATTAAGTACTGTGTATCTGGACACAACCATCAGATAAGAATCTCAATAGCATATATTTTGTGTTTCAGAATTTTAAAAATTAATCTTAAGCGCGGAAAATACCCTTGTTTATCATATGACGTAGGAAAGAACGCCAAGCATGAAAGTGAGCGTATTTTCGCTACAGAGATAATTCATTATGAACGTGTGCTTTTGCAATGAATTATAAATAAAATTATATAGTACTTGTAGCTCATTCACAAATCATCGTATTTTTCTCACAGAGGATGATTTTATTCTTGCGAGTACAAACTGTCAAAGGAGGCTCAGGGATGAATTGATGTTACTACAGTGCTTCTGATCGGGTGGTCCTGGGCTTCGAATAGCGATCGCTGGATCGCTAAATACGAAAGTCGAGTTCTTGTGCTGTCTGAAGGAGAATTCCAGCGGTCGGCTGCTGTGATTGGTAGTTTTCCGTGGTCTCTCCGATCAATGCTAGGCGAATGCCATAGCAGTACCCTAACAATCCTATGGAACGCGCGCGATCTTTCCTTTCTCTTCCTTCTTCTATCCTCTCCTCTTAGTTATACACACACTCATTTCCACTGCGTTATCGCATATGTCGAGAGACCAGAGCTTGTCCCGGCTGAGGCAGTGCCCTGCTGATAGGTGATACCTTGTTGGGGAAAATCCTCTCAAGCCGACTTTGGTCAGCCCGAATTTTGCCACCCAGCAGGGGAAGGTCAGAGCCTCTACCGGCATAAAACATGTACTACACGTACGGGAAAATGAACTTTGCCGTTGCCGCGCCCGGAATCATTAAATAATCATGCAATCATTTACTGGGAGTTCCGAAACAGGCGCGAGAAGTAGCTAATAGTTCATAAATATTTTTTCCTCTAGGACTTATATCCAGCGGAGTGTCGGTTACCAGTCCGACGGGACGCATGCTCAACCATACACCAGGCACCATCATACACGCGGGCTCCTCTGATGTGGGGTCAGCACAACACGAGGTCCTCCGCGGCAACAAATACATGAGAGACAAGGGCAAACAACCATGCCCATGGCCGGACTCGAAACCGCGACTCTTCGATCCGAAGCTGTGAGTCGGTGCACGTTGTTAGCTACCTCGACCATCCAAGTCGGCCCACCAATGGGATCCAGTCATTTAAGGGCCTAAAATTTAAGTTCAAGTTACAGTGTCCCTCATGTGACAAGTGTTTATCTGACTTCACCGAAAAAATTATTCCTGAAGGAAATTAATCTTCAGCTAAAGGCGTTCTTACATTTTTCACTCCAACAGAAAATAAATCATTAAAAACTGTTTTCGATACTTACATTGGTGGAACAATATGACAAAATATTCACTTTCATACAGTAAACAAAATGATAATATTTGGGGTAGGGTAATAGCAAAATCGAAGAAAGCGCAATTAGAAATCGAAGAAAGCGCAATTAGTGCTCACATGTCTGACACAAAGTGATTTTGATCTTCAATAACATTAAAATCACCGAGAATACTGTGCTACAAAAAGAACAATAACATTGTCATCTTCCCCTACACTCTGGTTGGTTGGTTTGTTTGTTTTTTTCGTGTTTCCGGGCGCGTCAACTGCTTTGGTCATTAGTCCCATAAGTGTAGTGTATGCTTGTTCTCGGGAGATGGTGGTGATCTTCCCCCACCGGATGGCGAGATCCGGCGCCGACCTACCGTCAGCTACTGGGATTTCCCCCTATCCAGGACTCTCCCACCAGCGCGGCGGGCCCCAGCCGGGACACGTTCTAACCTCACGACCGGTCCCCCGGAATATGTGGTAGTGTAGTGCATGTTAGTGTAAGTGTGCGTGTAAGGGGAGAGGAGAGGACAAGGAAGAGGAAGGACAGATCGCGCGCGATCTGTGGCCCTTTTTTTAGGGTACTGCTCCGGCATTCGCCTGGCGTTGATCGGAGAAACCACAGAAAACTACCGATCCGAGCAGCCGGCCGCTAGAATTCTCCTCCAGACAGTGACTGAATTCGAGCTAGCTGGAAAGCTAGTGTCGAAAATCCTGCCGTCGTCAAGACTGGAACCTAGGACCTCCCGGTCAGAGGCTCTGCAGCCCACACTCTGGAATTGATGCTGAAAGAAAATGAGAATACTATTTAAAATGCACGATCATCACATAAACTGTGCCGTAGTAAGTGTACTTCCATTCATCGCATAAGGCGTGTTAAGATAGATAGATAGATAGATGAAGATAGATAGATGATAAATAGATATTCTACAATTGGGCAGGAGATGCCCGGTGGCAGAATGCAGAAATACGAAAGTACAGTTACAATTACAAATAAGATAATAATGTATAAAAATGTAATAAAAACAAATTGCCTTTGTTTTTCCTAGATATGCAGATGGCATTTACAATCCTATACTACAAATGAAAATACATATATACTAACATATAGATGAATAAACGTAATCAGAATCTAGGTTTTGTGGGTTATTCATACCGCAAAATCGGCGTAAGCCAAACGTCCGTTCATCCGTTTGTCTCCATGTCTGAAACTCTCTTCGTTCTGTCCCTTCATCTGTCTGTCTATCCGTCCGTGTGTCCATTCGGCTGCCTGCCCGTCTGGTCACCTGTCCGTCCCTCTGTCTCGGTCCGGCAGGATTTTCACCAAAGTTGATTTTACCCAATTTGACTGTTGTCGCAGCAGCTTGAATTTATAAGTTATTTGAATTCCAAAAATGGCTCCAAATTTTTTCTTCAATTATTCATCAGATAGAGGAAAGTATGCTCCAAACAATGATGTTGGTTCGATTTTTGTTGAATTCTCCGATTATTTGAAAAGTGCAAAAATTCAATTTTTTCGGTATCTTCCTAAAACTATAAAATTGAAGAGAGATATTTTCTTAATGATATCTATAGATCTTGACATAAGGTTTTAAACGATGATTCGTTTCCGCGTAATTTTGGATGATAAAACGACAATTTTAGAAACAAGATTTTCTCAAAAACCATTCTAAATTTTATCCTTCAACATTTTGAATGAATAGAAATAAACGCACTGAATAACATGACATGAGCATTTTTTTGATGTAAAATTTTAGTTTTTCAAAAATTACCAAATGTATGTTCTAGTATATTCCATAACCTTTACAAATAAGGTGAAAAAGTTATTGTTTTTGTAGCACCACTAATTTATGTTTGAGTTACGAAAAAATACGTGCAGCTTAAAAGAAATGTTACTCTGAAACATTTCGTTTTCGAACTCTTATCTTGATGTTAGGGACAGAAAGAATCGATCCCTTGAATGCTTTTATATGAGAACAAAGATCCTAATGTTCGTATTGCTTCAGTTGCCGTTAATGTGCGTTGTGTTTTCCGTGAAGCTAAAGCATGTAAAGAACACATCCTTCTGATATACTTTTTTCGTTTACATTTCTATGTATATGCTCTGTTTAATCGCTGACATAAAACACATTCTGCCTGTTGAAAAACTGTTAGAAACTGTGTGTGACGTGCTTGGGAGAAGTGTGTTCTGTACAAGTTTTATTAATTCGGAATCCCTTCCCCAAAACCATATACAAGTTGAATTATGAATACAGAAAAAAAGGAGAGTTTTTGCTGAGAACGTTTAACAAAATATTCGCTCCCATGAAATAAAATATATTTTCGAAGGCAAATCAGCTTGTATTTGGGTTTTTATCCTTCATTATGTCTTTCCTGAAGAAATATACTTCTGCCGCGACATCATGGAGAACGATAATTTGAATAACTATTTACAACTGGAATATAGAAGACGTGAACAGATAATGAAGTTAAATTCATGTCCAGAAGCAAAACAAGGAGCCATCTCAGCATTTGCTCAAGAGATCAGGGAAACTGGACGAAAAACCTGATCGAGATGGGGATCATTGACCCAGAAGCTGAGCTACAATTCTTGTTACAGGTTGTTTAGTATTAAGCAGTCCAAATAGTAAATAATACATTAAATATCATAGTTAAAATTAATATTAATATTTCTGGTCGTTGTATTCTCCAAATATATACAAACAGTTATGCAGCAGAAAATATTTTACTTGGGAATTAAACTTTTGTATCGACTTTAATCGTTTAATATCATGTGGCAAAATTTTGTAAAATAATGTACATGTATTATCATCGGTTTGCTGAAAAAAATGTATTAACAAATAAACAAATGTATGGAACAAATTAAAACACGTTGCATTTTTTTATAATCGTACGTGAACAAGCCTCACAATATCAGAGAACTTGTTTTTCAAATTTCAAACAAAAATAAATTAATAATTACCCAGTAGAATTTTCTTGTGAGGACGTTCTGTGTCATTATAGACTGCGGATCTGATGACATGAATTTTACATAGCCGTAATTACTGAGGTCTCTGATCAATTCACGCTGTGAGTCGAACTGGACTATTGTTCAATTAAGGATACAGAAGTTGATGGATCCTTGAAGTTCCTCAATGAAGGATTTTTTAACATTTTACTTATATTTTCGAAACAAGTGCACCGGATCATAGAACATTTAACGAAAACGAGAAATACTATTTAACGAAAGAACGTATAGAAAAAAAGAAGTAAGAGTTTTCGAAATGTCAGAGAGACTGTCATGGCTATCTTAATATTCTATTTGCTTTAGTTTTGGAATAGAAGAGTTTATCTTGATTATAAAATATCCAATTGGTTAAATTATTCTTTCATAACTTAACATTACGAAAGCTAAAACTCATATTTTTATTTATACGTCCCCATTTTGTTTGTAACTCGAAACCATGAATATATGGGTTTATTCTAGGGGCAAACATTCAAATGATGGTTTCTGATCTTTCTGAAAACTATTTTCTTAAACGTTGTTGTACAACTAACCGAAAACAGTGCTAAAACATCACTCGCACGTGACAAGTTCATAGAGGAAAAGACTGCATAGGCGAAACAATCAGTAGGGTTAATACCAAGTGAATGGTTTGAAATGCTCACATCTTTACGTATTAATCGCTAACAAAATTTTGAATTTATGTGAATGAATGTGAAAACTATGAGTGATAAATAACTACGTACTTTCTCTCCCGTATTTTCATGCAAAATTAAGCGAAAAGTATTCAAATTTTGGAAAAATTGTAAATGACTTTATTTCAAAATCTATCTGTAATAAACATATTTAATTAAGGTAAAAAACTCTATAATATTTAATTACTCTATTATCTATAATATTTTAGTTGTAGGAAGATAGGAAGGCTGACAAAATTTTTTGAAGATTTGCAATTTTCGAAAAATCAGGGTTTTTAACGAATATGAGACCTCTACCACTGTCTTAAACGTCCTTCACACTATCCAATAAGAAAATTTAATAAAAGAACGCTGGAGAATTTTTTTGATATTTGGAATATGTCTCACGGGCTTCATGTAAAGTATCCCCCAAAATTAAAGTATCGGTTTTAAATTCAAGGAGCTGTGACATCAGCTACGTCAATTACGGAATATCAATTTTGGAGAAAATCGACTGAACGGTTTAGCCGCTAACGTTGTTGACAGTCCAGGACCGACAGACAGACTTAGGGCCGGTTTCGCCAAATGAAGAGTAAGAGTTTACTCTGGAGTAAATCATGTTTACACGAGAGTATCTGCTTGGAGCGTTTCACCAACACTTTACTCGAGTGTAAATCGCATTCACGATAGTAAATTCGAGAGTAACTTTACACGGCGAAGATCCGTCGAGTAAAATACGGAGTAAGCTTAGTTTTCAACGTGCGTGTGCCTACGACATGTTATTATGGCTTGACGATTGCAAGTAAATTTAACGAAAAGAAAAAAGGGGAGATTTTGGTTTGAATTTGGTTGGAATTCCAAAGGTTTCCCACGATCGAGATTTTGTCACGAGGTTATGTTTGACCAAATTATCAGCTCTTCTATTTTGAAGAATTGAAGTTGATTTAGAAACAATAATTTGCATACTAAAAATAAATATAAAAAATCATTTAAATTGTGCAAGTACGTATTTTATTTGTGAAGTAAATTGTTAACTCATCGGGTACATTATGAACTGTGGAGGACTTTGTAAATTTATTTTTCACCTATGTGGATACGAAATAAAGATAGTAAATATATGACAAGAAAAGGAAAAATAAGAACAATAACTAAAAGTACTTATTTATTTATTTAGTCAAAAACATTAAAAACTGTATATGACGTATGGGGGAGAAGATCATCTACGTACGTTTTCTTGAGTTCCAGAATCCCTTCCCAACGTTTTAACTATAACTACTAGTTGAAAGATGAATAAAAGTTTAAAAAAATAAAAGAAACACATATTTGTTTTAAAAGCGAGAGGTTAACAACATTTGAAAAACTAGACCTTTTGTACTAGTTCGTAATAATATACATTCGAAAACCTAGACTAAGAAATATTAAGAAATAAAGATACAAAAGCTAAGAAATAAGCTACGCTATCTCAAATAACCACACAAAACTAGGATCTGTCCCACGTTAGTAGATTTACCGCAAATGAAAGATCCTTAAGCCTAAATAAATCCTGTGAACTAAATTCGAATTGTCTCTTTCGTCGCCCAAGTAATACCTTCTTTCTCGCCTAGTAGGAGCGAGTACCTAGTGCAAGGAGCGTAACAAAATTTGGGTGGTCCGGCGGAAGAGCAGGCCTCATGGCCTGAGTCTCGCCACATAAAATGAGGCATTCGTTCATATTAATTGTCACTTTTTCTTTAGAAGTTGTTAGTATTTCGGATGAATATAGTCGGGGAAACCGCAAAAGCAGAGCGTATTGATGCACAGAAAACCTTCGTTTGAAACCGCAGTGCTCCTCAGCAATAATAAATCTCCTTCACCTGTCAAATGTGTTCCACATAGACTGGTCTCGCGTCGAATGTCAGAAGTGATCACTTTGTCACAACGTCACAGACACGAACTTACGAACGCGGTGCACGTGTACTCGAGACGCTGTGAATCTTTGGAGTTCTTTTAATACCATTTAACCTCACAACATGTTCATAAAAAGTCTAAGACTGGTTTCTTTCAAAGTATTATAACGAGTCTCTCCATCTTCTCCTTGGTCTTCCAGCTTCTCTTCTTCCCCTCGGTCTTTCATCTCAAGCAATCCTCACGATTCTTTTCCCCTCCACTCTCTCAATATGGTCATTCCATTCCTTTCTTGGGTCTCCTACCCATTCCGTAATGGCCTTAATTATACACACTTCCCTGATGTTTCTGTTTCTTTCTTTATCCAGTAGAGTTTGATTTGTTATTTTTTTTATAACTATCATTTCAGCGACCTTCAAGTTGTGGTTGGGTGCATTATATTTCGCTTCTTGTTTCTCCTTGATAATTAATATTGGTTTACTTATTGATTGATGTACTTTAAACTTCGAGTCATGTTTTAGATGTCTATTATACCATATTGAACTTCACGACAGTTATGAAAATTCCCTAATTTGTAAAAAAAAATTACAGCATAAAAGGAAAAAATAAAATTTTAAATAAATAAATTAATTAAGACAGCATAAACCTTAAAAAAATTGACAGAAATTATCTAGCCTGTTTAGACGACCAAGATAATTTGAAATGTTATTCAAATTATCAAAAATACATGCAATAAAAATGGCGTACTTTGCCACTATTCTTTTGAAAATATTTTCGTCTCCTTTGTCTTGCATCCTTCACTTTTCCTCTTCAAAAATGCTAATAAATGAGTAAACTTACTGATAACAATATTGTTATTAAGGGATATTACACTCTTAACGTAGAGTAGTGGGTCTCTCCTTCTCTGACTTGCCAGAAAAATCAATAATCAATACTTTTTCCCAATAAGGAATAAACGTTTTTAGACCAATCTTTAAAAAATAAGTATTCCCACTCATATTCTTTCATGATTTGTTTGATAAAAATGATTCTATAACAACATTTGCTGATATTTCTATTTCCAAATCAGAACCACATTCACTCATGACGAAAATGTGTACAAATGTTTTTCAATTCTTCTCCTTGTCGAGAACAGTGTTGCCACTTGTAGGAATAAAATGTGAATAGTAAATGAAGGCGTAAGACGAAATTTTACATTAAATTAACACATTTTTACAAAGTGGATAAATGGTACTATATTCGTGTCGTAACATGTGATTACAGTACTCAATTGGTTACCAAACTCGGCCTAACGGCTTCCTTTGGCAATTTTCCAATCTCGTATTGTAATCAGATGCTTTACGACACTTTCATCGCAAATAACTAATAACGTTATGGCAGTAATACAAATTACCTAATTTGTAAAAGAAATCACAGCATCAGACAGAAAAAATAAGATTTTAAATAAATAATTTAATTAAGAATTTTAAAATTTCAAGAAATTGGGAGAAAATACTTCTTTATTGATAGAGAAAAAGAATTAGAAATATTATTCAAAATATCACAAATATTAATAAAAATATTTACAATTGGAAAAAAGGGGTCATTTTAACATGATTAAATATTTTATCTTATCTAATACCTTTAAAATCTGTATTCGATGTAGATTCAAATTATCTACATAATTTAATACACATTTACATAATTGTTAATAATAATTATCTACATAATAATCTTACATAATAATTACATCCGATATTACTGTTTTCGACTCGTCAGTAATAATATGCTACCGTGCTCATGAATAAGAATTTAAATTGCACATGATTGCATGTTTTAGACTCTCGTAAAATAAATATCTACATGAAAAATGAAATGCATGAGCGCCTCGAAGCAGCGGGGCCCTAAGCACGCGCCGAGGCTGCTCATGCGTCAGTCCACCCGTGCGTCGTCCATCAACGCCCTTGGACGCGTGTCACGTGCCGACCCACACCACAGCCGAAGCACGCGCACGGCCCGCCGCCCCTTGCCTCGTGGGCGGCACGGATGGGCGATTTAATAGCGATTAGGACAACCATCGAGTTTTGTGCACGATTAATTCAAAAATTACGGCGGCGATGTATTACCGTTAGCGTATCGGGCTGTTAAGTTTGCGGGTTCAATCCCGATCGAATTCGTGAATTTTTAAGGGCGAACAAATCTTTCGTGCGTCTTCCTTCGGAGGGGAAGTAAAGCCGGTTGTCCCATGTTAGTAGATGTACTGCATGTAAAAGATCCTCAAGCCTAAATGAAGCCTCTAAGTCAAATTCAAATTGCTTGTTTCGTCACCCAAGTAATACCGTCTTTCTCCTCTAGTTGGTGAAAGGAGCGGAACGAAATTTGCGTGGTCAGACGGAAGAGCAGGCCTCATGGCCTGAGTCTCGCCACGTAAAATAAGGCATTCATTCATTCAAAAATTAAAATCGATTAGTTTTACACCGATTAATGTACACATCGATTAATCAAGTTTAGCTCGATTATTTTAATTCAAATATTAATTTCCAAGACTAGCAAAAAATGAAAGTACATCTTTACTTTTGAATTTAACTTACGGTATTCATCTATTCATCTCCCTCCAACTGAAAAACATAATAGAGACAAATATACACCATTAATGTCACTTTAGTGAAACTAATAAAATGAAAAGTCGCTGCGTAGTGATGAAATTACACTCAGAATGAAATAAGAGACAGACTTACCAGTTTTCCTAGAATCGTCCTCAATCACGTACATCGTTACATTACAATTATTGGTTACTTTTTCTGTTTCATGTTACTGTTTCTTGAAATTCTACAACCATTTTCATTTGAAACTGAATTCCAGTCGTTTCTCATAAGTATGTGCGTGCAATGAATCTTATTTAAATGAAGAATAAAGAAATATTATTAATCAAATCTTGCTGTGCTTCTAAAAAACTACTACACTCAGAAAAAGCTACTGAACGATTAATTAATTTACAAAATAAACATTAATGATTATACGCATTACTATTTAAAACATGTGAAAAATTAATAGATTATGTAAGATTAATCGGTTAATTCGAAACGATCGATCGAAGCATATTAATCAAATCCAAAAAATCGTCGATTAGATATTAATTGATTATTATTTAATAATCGTATCGTTTATACCCGTAGTGGGGGACCGGGAGCGGTAGCTCAGTGCATCAACTGATGCCACTGCAGCGCCTCTGACCGGGAGGTCCTAGGTTCGAGTCCTGATGGTGTTCCATCGATACTGCAGTATTGAAAATATTGAAGTATTGAAGCCATATTGAAAATATTAAGTATTGAAGCTATTGAAAGTTCCATCAAGAAGACGAGACCCTCACGTGCTTCGCTATAAAAAAAAACCACCGTCCACCGCCGCGCCGCGCCAGCGCGTCAGCGTGTCGCCCTGTCAAGGGGTGGGGGTGGGGGTCGGCCACGCGGCGCGCGCGGTTCGATGGCAGCAGTCGAGTCGGTGCCGCGCGCCTAGTCGGGCGCCCCCGCCGCCATGTCCAACGCCGGCGGCCCGCGCAAGATGTCCGCGCTGTCGGCGCTGCACGGCGCCTACCCGCCCCCCACCGACTCCGCCTCCATGTACAGCCACGGTGAGCCCCCCCTCTCTCTCTCTCTTTGGCACTTTCTGCAGCCTTTCGTAATTAACCCTTAGGCTCTGTTGGGGGTCTTTTCTCACCCCAGGCGCAAATCAAGTGTTGCAACATACTCGAAATTATTCACGTGAACATCAAATTTTACATGCATTCTACACTCTTTTTTGGGGGGAAATAATTTGATTTTTATACCCGTTGTGGTAAAAAATGCCACTATTGAAGTCTAAAATACAAAAATAAAAATGTTTACGTGTTGTAGTATTAAGTTGTCGTTTCTGAATGATACTTGAGGGTATTCGTCTACTACGATTTTGTAGCTTTGTTTCAAATATACTCATGCTAGTAAGATAAACACCGGTGTATAGTTATGCAGATATGCCAAATTTTTTCTCTGGAAAAATTATTATTCTTTATTTAGCGCCAAGTAGTAAATAAAGCAAATAAATAACAGCACTTTCTCAATTAGTATTTTCATATAACATCGGTGCAACATATGCTTGTGAACTATTCTCTAAAACGTTTGGGGTTAAAAAAGACCCCAAACAGATTCCACATAAATATTGAAGAAATAGAGTCGAAGGGTTAAGAAGAGGCGTTCTCTGTTTTTAGTACTTTTTATTTTCGTCATGACACTCCTTGCATGACATGCGGTCTTTTACTGGTCGCCGTTTGCGCCGTGATACCTGTGGCTTCTAGGTTTTGGATTTGCGTCTTCTACACCAGTTTTGCCAGCTGCCATCATGCTAGAGATGTTTCTTTATGACATCGTCTTTTCAATGTGGTGCAAGACTTCATCCACACATGCGTGTCTAATATTTTGATTCTGAGTTTTGTTCATTTTTGGTCAAGACTGTTAAACAAGTAAGTGATTACAGTAATGCCACATAATTAATATAAGTTTAATTAATTAGTTCTAAATTAAAATGTTATTAAGTTATAAATACAATAAATTTATTTTGCTATAATTCCAATTTTTTACAAAAATATTGTTTTAACATTTAATAAATTAAACAATTTCTGCCGGTAGATGAAGTTCTCTGAATGGTCTAACAAATCTATAAATTTTATGAGTCTCTCTGGGTTTCGTTTACGGTAATGGAGATCTCTGATCTGGTGAATACAAGGTATTAGCATTCACAATTTCCTTCCATACTACTTGACGTTCGACGTGACGTTCATTTTTTTTTAATTCCTTAAAGTCGCTGGGAATATTGAGCACACATTGTCCTTGGGTGTTCATGGTGTATTATCTGAGTTTCGAAAAAATTACTTAAATTTTATATTTTTTCCCGTTCCTGAACTTTTGGCAAAAATGTAGAAACATCCTCTTGTAAATATTGCTACGAAAAAATCAGCAGGCGCAAATAAAATTCTTAACACACGTTAAGATCGTATATAACTCCAAACGATGTGTACTAGACACATAAAACACTGTTTTGTGACCTCTCCGATCCTAGATGTTGTAGATACTAATTTACCAAATTAAAACTTTCCGAACTTATTTTTTGAGTTTTAGCTCTTTTTGGCTTGAGGTCCAACACCTGTAGTCAGATACGAGCAGTATTTTTAAACTTATATAGCATTAAAAACGAATTTTTTGTTAAATTTAGCTATATGAAAATAAGATAAAGAATGTTTAGTCAAGCATAGTTTCGAACCTGTATGATGTAATGCATGTTCAGAGTCTGGCTGTTGGTCATTAAAGTACAAAGGTGTTTTTAATTTTGAAACAATGATTCACAAAGTATAGATTGATCGTTGGGTGGGTCCAACTAATTATTTGTATTTTAGTCATCATTTAACTCGCATAATATCTCAACAATAATATTACTGTATTTAAGAAATCATTAATAAACATTTCCATGTGTTATTTCATGTTCAATACAGTTGGGTGGATTAATCCCTCTTACATTTGTGTGACACATAGTGTTCAGGATATACCAAAATATTGTAACCTCCAAGGGCATAGTGCCTTTTTGTGTTATTTTCTTTTGTTATCAAATATATACTCGTAGATTATTACATTTTTAAATATATCCACAACGTAATATTTAACTTATAAGTAATTTATTATTAGAATATCTAATATACAATGCAGATTGTGCACATTCTTTTCTAGATATAATGCTGAATTAGCGAATCAATTTATATTTCGTATGACTTTGTGTAAAATGACAGAACATTTCTACAATTTGTCTAGGACAGTTTTTTGTGATGACGGTCCATGAGAATAGGCCAGGCAGTTCAATTCCATTGAAAGATGCTCAACATTTTACACGTAATTTAAATCATCATTTATCACATTCTTATATCTAGAGCTGTGTTTTATTTTGATTTGCATTTTTGCACAATTAGACGAAAAGACGATTTTCTTTCAATCTACCCACAAACAGTACTTTTCGAGGTGGTTCAAGTAAATTGACATCAAATGGTAGAAAACCTTTCATCACATAACAACTGTTTTGTTTGCACGTGCGCTAGAGACTGTCATTCGTCGCACCTGATAGCTTTCAATATGAGGCTCTTTCGTGCCGTATTTATTGACTTTTTTTCAGCTGAAACTTCCCCGTAGAATATTTACGTTTCTTTCTAGCATATTTCGGATACAGAATAAGGAATTATTTCGAAATACTATTTGGAATGAGTTCTCACTTATTTTTAAATAGGTCCGGTTAATCATGAAAACAACCCCCCTTTTTTCATCCCAAGGATTATTTTATATAAATGTTTAATAATTATGGTAAATAAACAATGGTAATTGGAAATAATTGTAACATATTGTTATAATATGGATATGTACTACTGCCATGCCATGTAACAAATTGGAAAGATATAACGGTCTAATTTTATGCAATCTTGAAGTTTTTTTCGAGAAAGTACTGGTAGGAGTAGAGCTGCTGGTGAGTTACTATATTGTTAGCTTGGCCAACTTTGTCAACTGCTTTCACAAAATTCTTCATAAAGCCCAATTTCAGATGAAGTGGTGGTAATAGCACAGTCTTAATCAACAAGGAATTCATGCGACACTTGTTTTTTCATCTAAATTGAAAATTTCCCTCAAAAGCCGCTCATTCCTTGCCCTACTATCCCAGTAACACAGGAAATAACAATACTTTGTGTAACCAGTCTACATTCCTAGAAGAAAAGGCGCCATTCTTCCGGATTGTGACTCATCCCAAATTTCGTAAGAAGATCATTTATGTCATTACAGTACAGCATCACAGTGTATTACAGTATATCAATATAAAGTGTTTGGTTGCAACAGGTTTCTTGAACACGAGAAGTAATTCTGCTTGCCTCTTTGAAGAATTAGATCTCTTAATAGATTGTTCTGCTTGAGACAATGGTTGCAGTTGCAGTTGTGCTGCAGACGGCGTGTAATTATGATATTCGTGATCTGTTGGTTTGTCACCATCATCCCTCCCCTCTTTCATCTTTGCAGTGACCAATCCGTTGGTGGTTTTAGAAGTGGGAGAAAATTAGAATGAGGAACTCAGCGCATTGAAGATTCCAAATTTGGATAAGAAACTATGTGTTTTGATTTACTTGA
The DNA here is from genome assembly GCA_964035755.1 of Teleogryllus oceanicus. Lineage (NCBI taxonomy): Eukaryota > Metazoa > Arthropoda > Insecta > Orthoptera > Gryllidae > Teleogryllus > Teleogryllus oceanicus. The sequence continues at coordinate 66,407,779 of CAXIVR010000012.1, read as the reverse complement.
GATTCCGGTTTCTTACTTTAAACGGTTACCGCCCCTGGCGGCAGCGGCCAGCGACAAGCGCAGGCAGCGGGACTCGACGGTGGCGGCCGCCACGCCTGAGCGAGCGGGGCGAGGCCCAACCCCCGCCCCCTGCTACGCCTGCCAGTCTGCGGACCTACGGCCCGGGGCGAATATAAGCCGGCCGTGGCCCGGGGAGAGGCAGAGAGTGAGCGGCCGAGTAACGGTGAAGAGTGGTGATAAGTGGTAGTACAGTGAAGATTGTGATCACGACGGACAGTGCTGCGACAACAGACTTCCCTCTACGGAGATTTGGCGACTCGCCGATATTTTGGTGCATCTTCTGGTTACGACAACTCGGCTACGTTTCACTGTACATTCTCCTGGATATTCGGCACTATAGCTCTGTACCTGTTTTCAACCAATAAATTGTTTATTGAATTTTGTGTGTGTTGAATTTGGACACATCAAAACGAAAGAAGTAATCTGTAATGTGGTGTCTAGGTTCCCTCTGGAACCGTGGTAGGGCAAATGGCATGGTGGTTCCTTGCAACCGGCGTCTTAAATAGCGACAGCAACGTGAGCAACTTCTGTGGTGCCCAACTCTCACCCTCCTCAACCTTTGATTCAAAATAAACTCATACGCCTTTTTGACGATTGGAGAATGTGATGTCTTTGAGACAATCGAAAACTCGCCACGCACATATCAGAAAATATTAGGTGAACTAACACACTTCCTTGAGTTAAAAAAACTGAGCTGAGTTTAAGAAACCCGCGCAAAAACAATATTCTTCACATAATCAGATTTACACACGTCAAAAATACTCATTATAGATTGACTAATGCAACGGCAACTTTACTTTACCTACCCTAAGTGACTGTATCCCCCTTCCCCTCAATCCGATCTCTAGGCAAAAATATTCTAACACAAAAGAATGTGCTAACGGACGCGACAATATAAATTACGCAGCCGAACGCAGATACAATTGCGTTACAGTAAGTTTAAGTAATAATGACTGATCCCTTTTCACCTAGATTACAAATAAGTATAAGAAAACTCACTTATAGTGAACTTAGGGCCCGGATATACGGAACCTAGGAAATACAACGCCCTCGAAATGAATTCCATACTGGAAAATAATATATCGCCACAGTACCACAAATTCCAACACTAGGCAACTTGAAAAAAATGTCGTTGGCCAAAAGCCAACCCTGCGGTGAAGGGGTGAAGGTAGTGGACCGGGAGTGGGCACCTTACTGATGACCTCATGCCATTCGGTATTACGGCGGAAACAAAGGTCGTGTCCTCAGTTCTAGGTTCATGGTCATCATGGCTTCAGTTTTAATCTTGGTGTTACTTGATATTCCGCGCGACAAAGCGCGTAGAGTTCTACATAGGTGACAGGAAGCATGAGACTGCCGCAAACTGGCGATATCCGGCGTGTCGCGCGGAAAAGCGATCAGTTCCCTTCGCTGCTTGCGCCATGTCGCTACCGAAAGCACCTCGTATGTTATTGGCTGAAAAAAAAGGCCTCCGGTAGGACGGTTCTAACATTGCGAGAGGCATTGTAGGGTGTCAATACTCCATTACGATACTTAGACACAGAGGTCATCAGAATCAATTATGGAGAGAGCACGAATTCTGGAGAATCTAGAGAAATTACTTATGAAAAGTACGAACCAAACAATTGAAAATAATTGATTTTTTTAAGAACAAATAAAAATATTGAAATATTCAGTGCGTTCTGTTAATGTGTTTTGCCGTATGTCTATTATAAAAATTAATCCTTATGGAAAAAATTCTGTTTAATTTTGACATCATCGGATGTAGTGAACCAGAGATATAGTGAACCAAAAATGTTAGTCCCCAGAGGTTTACTTAACCGGAGTCCACTGTACTACTTAATATAGACAAAGACTTCTCTAAACATTGGAAATTTTTCGGGTAGTTTATTAACCATACATGCGCTATTCCCTTTTAAATTAAAACAATCCCTGAATATAAAGACAATCTATCGGCAGATTATTTTGCTAATAATCTAAAGTCAAATCCTATTTCTAACATTCTTCAAAATCAAAACCACTCATTTCCTCGACAAATGTGCCTTTCTGTGCTCTTGCCAATTAACTATATTGCTCCCTCAAAGGTAGCAGAACTAACCTAAACTTTGATAAACAAGAAATCCTTAGGCATTGATAAGTTCTCTGTCCCTTTACTCAAAATTATCTCTAAACGCGGCATTGCTTTTATAACAGGCATATTTAATGAATGCGTAAGGCTAGGTTATTTCTACAACAAATGGAAACGAACATTAATTATTTCATTTTATAACCTATGAAATCGCCCAATAATCCCGCTAGTTATAGGCTTGTAAGTCTCTTACATGTATTAAGGCAAATATTTGTGAAACTAATATTATTTTGGCTAAACAGTTTCCTCTCTATTAACATCATCCTTTCCTGTCAGTTTGGAGCCAGACCAAACCACTCTACTATTCTTCAATTTTTAAGGATCTCAAAGGATATTGCCAAAACCTTTCATGATAAAGAAATTCTAACAGTCGCTTGTCTGGATTTCGCTCTGGCGTTTCATCATGTGTGACTTGAAAGTTTTAATTTGTTGCGCCTGGATTGACGCAACGCGTCTCCAAGCATCTCGGGGGGCGTTGAGCACTTTGCATTTTGGGAGTAATCCTCGATTATCTGTTTATGTCTATACGTCACGTCTCGTCGCAGTCAGTTGCCAAAGAGGTCCACCCGGTAGCCTCTCCCCGGACGCGCCTCCCACCACGCGCCCCTGCGTCACTATTCAGCGGCCAGAATTTGGAAGGAACTAGGATACGGGAAGGGTTTTGGACACTTCACAGGGGTTGGACTAGCCCTTGTGAAGCAGCCAAACGCATTTTGTTGGAACAAATCTCACATGAGATTGTCCAGGAATCGAACCCGGGCCTCCTTGGTGTAAGGAGAGCTTACTATTCAAGCCACGACACATAGAAACGCCTAATTATTTATTTCATAGAATACGTAGTTTCATTTCAAATCTCACATTCTCAATCAAATTGAATAATTACATTTCACCCTCTCAATAATCCACGCAGGGGTTCCTCAAGGCTCCCCGCTTTCTCTCTCTCTCTCTCTCTCTCTCTCTCTCTCTCTCTCTCTCTCTCTCTCTCTCTCTCTCTCTCACGTGGTATAACATTTTCGCAGGAGATATCCCCGTTTTAGACAATCGCATAACGGCACTGTATGCTGATGACCCAGCCATCTACTTAACAGACTCGCAACTTTCCAAGTCCATAGACATTCGAGACGCACTCTACGCTTTCAGAACTGGTCATCTTGAAGGAGACTGAATTTGAATCCTTCGAAATGTGAAGCTAACATATTCACTTTACGGTGCATCAACAATTCCCCTCATGCACACATTTAATAATAATAATAATAATAATAATAATAATAATAATAATAATAATAATGTTTTCTTTGGGATCATTCCTATAAAACAATAAAATTTCTCGGAGTGTTCCTTGGAACTTGACTAACATGAAAACAGCATATTTTGAATAAATGCAATAAAGCACATGCCGCACTCATCAAAATTTACCCTTTAAAAACAAGAAGTCGGCTCTTAAAGCAGATATATCCCTTATGCTTTAGAAAACTGCAGTTCGCCCCCTACTTACTAATGCATGACCTGTTAGAGAGGAGCTGCTCGTTAGATACGTAAAACGCACCCAACCCTTTCAAAATGAAATGCTTTGCGATGCCGAAAGAGCGCCTTGGGGCGTGCCTTTGAACAAACAATTGTGTAGAGAGTTTGATCTTCCCACGATTGATCATTGTATTAAACATCTGTCGAGGAAATTATTTAATTCTCTAATTCCTTATCATTCTTCCCAGCAACCAGCAAATTCAAGTTAGGAAATACGTGTAAGCATCCTAGAAGAATTCAATGTAGATTCCCTGCAGATAAATTTAAACCTCCGTAAATAAAAACTCATGATCTTCCTGTACCTTTTTTTTCTAACATTCAACAACTGAAAACATAATCTATTCTCATATTCGTCCATTCACATTTTGTATAAATTACCATTGTTTACTTGAGGTCTTCAGTAGGAGTGACCTCGCTGTTTGAGGCTATACTGTTATGCATGCTCTGTTATAGTGAACTTGAACTTCGTCTGTAGTGAGTGTAGGAAATAAGTCCTGGAAAGTAGTTCCTTCCTGAAAATAAATAGTATGTCGTCTCAGTGCTACAAATTTCAACATCAGGCAGCTTTGAAGAAACGTCGTCGGTCAAAAATCATAATCGAAAAAGTCTCCCCTAAAGTAAAGGTAGCAGACTTGGAATGGGCGCCATACTGATGACCTTGTGTCACTGAGTTTTTGCTGCGAAGCCATTGGCCGTGTCCTTGTCCTGCGTGGCGGAAAAATCCGGAAAAGCGTCAGTTTCATTAGCCGCTTGGGCCACCCCGCTACCGAAATGATCTCGTATGCTATTTTTTTTTTTCGTCTACATCTTGACGCAACGCGTCTCCCAAACCCTTAAGGGGCGTTGAGCGCTTTACACTTGGGAGTAATCCTCCATTAATGTGCTTTTACTTTTAATAATTGTCAAGTCTCGTCACGTCGCAGTCAGTCAGTGCCTTTTATCCCTTCGGCCAGGGCTCGACGCCGTTAGATCCCGGGTTCCTGGCCGGTCACCCAACCACGAACCCGCGAGTCTCGAATGCGCTTAACCTTCGTGACTTCTCGGAGCGTAGTAAACGCATTCGGCTAGCCGCCGGCGAGTACAAGGAGAGCTATTAGGCGAGTACAAGGGGCTATGGAGAGTGCGACGGCGTTCCAACTGGAGAAGAGGCATCGAACAGTGTGAAGACTGCATTACGATTCAATGCAGAATCAGCTATGGAGAAAGCACGAATTCTTGACAAGTAGAGAAATTACTAATGAAAAATGAACGAAGCTAACAATTGAAAATAATTGATTTTTCAAAGAAAAATATATTGAAATTTTAAATTATTGCTTTTAATGTATTTTGCTGTATCTCTATGTTAATAAAAACAATAATAGGTGAGAAATTCCATTTAATTTTGACATCATCGGATATAGTGAATATATACATATATATATATATATATATATATATATATATATATCACACACACACATATCGGATATTATTATTATTATTATTATTATGATCATCGTACTTTTTTTCAGCTATTTTTGATAGTAAAAATGCTCATCTTCCCCAGAATTGTTTTGGGGACAGGTTCGGTCACAGAAGAAGAATTTCATCTTATATCTGGACTAAAGACAAAAATTTTCTAACAATATGGGCTGTTTGTAACAAAACTGCGCGATGACCCATGATCAAAACGTTTCTGGGTAGTTTAAGTTCTGTTAAGTTTTTTAGGAAGTTTTTACTGACCAGGCCTTCCGCCGATATAACGAGTGGGTATGTTTTGGTAGCATTTAATTTCCAAACGTATTTTAGTTCATAGGATAAGTTTTCATATTTCGAAATTTTTTCTATTTCTTTCTATTTGATGTTGTGTACTGCGATATCTCTTATTACTCCTTCTTTCTTCTTTTTATCTATAAGGAGAATATCTGGCCTATTGTAATCGACTGTACGATCAGTTAGAACTGGTCTGTCCCAGTACAAAGGGGTGGTGTACTTTATCAGTTAGTACTGGTCTGTCCCAGCACCGGAGGAGGGGTGAACTTATAGAATGGCGGCGTCGATTCATCCAACAATTTATGCTCTATTGTAATTGCCCTGTGCTCGATTTTCGCAAATTGACTATGCCTTCTTAAGTAAGCACTGTCTGAGAGGGAAGAGCATGTAGCTGTGATGTGTTCGGTAGTTTCTCCTACAGTTCCACACTTCGTACATTTATCCACCACTTCTTCTTTTAAACAATTCTTTCGATAGTTTCTTGTCTTGATAACTCTGTCGTAATTTGATATTTTAAAATCCTCGGTCTCAGGATATATTTGTTTCTCCAAAAGCCACTCCACCGAGGAACGTCTGTCTACATCATCTCGAAACAAGAGTTTTGGGTATCTTCCATGTATTTCTTGTTGTTTCCATTCATTAAAGTTCGACTTGTGGGTAGAGATGTTTAATTCATAATTTCGTTCATGGAGGTTTAATGGAGTGAAGCCGCGATCCTCATTAACAATTAATTTCATTAATATGTCGGCGGAGTTCAAAAGAACCTGTCGCATTTTTTCCTCGTCTCAGACAGAGCGTTTTTATATTAACTAACCCTCTGACTCCCATCGTTCGAGGTAGATATAATCTTTTTACTGAGGTGTTTGGATGAAGACAGCGGAATTTATTATATAATAATAATAATAATAATTATTATTATTATTATTATTATTATTATTATTATCATCATTATCATTATTAGCCTGCTTTAATCCCATTAAGGGCATAGACCTTCTGGATGCAGGATGGATATAGTGAACCAAAAATATTAGTCCCCAGGAGATGATTACAACAGGATTCGACTCTATAGAGACAAGATATATCCACTTTTTTGTTACCAGGACTCGGAAACAAACGTTTTGGGTCGAAAATTCCGTTTTTTCCCCGCAGCATTACAATATTTTCTCTATACTGCGTAAGGAAAAGAGAGAAAGTAAAAGTATTAAAAACGTTTAGTTAAGAAACGTTATTAACGCGAAAGAAGATTTTTAACAAAGAAATGCAAAACTACAAATTGAATGTTCGGAGAATGACACGCCAGGGCAGCAGACGCACATAGTTCGAAGAGCTGACACTGGATGGCGGGCGCTGCAAAAGCGGCCATCGATAAAGAGGAGGCGTATCATACTCAAGAACTGGGCCAACTAATGGTCACTGACCCTCTTCTCTCTGGCAGGATGTCGCTCACTCACAGGTCATTCACAGCAAGGAATTATTTCTCACTTGCTCCGCTGAGCAACAAGCTTCTGATTAAATTTATTTTACATTTCATTTTCATCTAGTGGACAAGCTTGATTTTAAATGATATTCCGAAACGTACATGTCAAAAGAATAGAAAATAATGTGTCTGAAGAGTATTTCTATCTGAACATTTAGTAAAGGAAGTAGATAGATAATTTGTTTAATTTTATTTGGGCATTAAGTCCGGTTACAAATTCTTCACACTCATTATACATCTAATAATATAATTCTGTAAAGGACCTAAAATACATTCAATACAATACATAGTACAACATTATTACATTATTCATCAATTATTCCAAAGTACCATGCCTACAAAATGTAGAGGCCCTTCACAGAGTACTGATCTTATCGCTGACAACACAATTACTAGAATTTAATCTTAACCTAAAAGTCTTGATGATTCTAGGAAAAGTCTCCATTAGTGCTGTAGGCAAGCTATTCCATGACTCGATCCTATTTATAAAAGAGTATTTTCCAACATTAGTTGCTCTGTTCCCTTGAATCCAAGACTTCTCCTCTTTTTCAAAAGGAATGGTTGTAATGTTTCTATACAATTGCAGAGGCTTGGAAGTGGATTGTAAACGCCGGAAAAGGCAAAAATGAAAGGAAAATGAATGTGCATTTAAAATATATAAGTAATGAAATAAATATACATAGTATAAAATATGTTTCTCTTTGAGAAAAAATCCGAACTGCAACATGACTTTTAATCTACATAATGTTCAGTGATTGATGTACTAAATAGATCTTTCAATGTATTGGCTGACGGTTGGTACCTCTTAAGGTGCGCTCACAATCACTTGAGAATCTTCAGTTTCTTAATCATTATAAAATGCCTTCCCCATAATTTTTAACGATAAAATTGTTTATTAAACTTCTTCTTTCATTTATTCATTTATGTATAGCGCCAGTTGATGAAAAGACCACAATGAAGAGAAAATCGTAATTGATTCGTTTTTTGCTTCTAAATAATCGGGCATCTGCAATCGTCGGCGTTGTCATGTATGGAACTGGTAATGGCGTGCTGATACAGCCCTCATTCGTTTACGTTAGTGGTAAGCATAAACATCATACACTGCTTCTAGTCACTTATCAGTCACCTAGTTTGGCTACTGGAAAGGTCTTCTTTCGCTACAGTAGGTATTCATTTGTGTAAATCAGTACAATTAAAACGTTATGCAATCATTATGCATACCCGTGCGAGAACTCTTGCATGTTAAAATCCTCCCCCTTCCCTATTTTTGCCTGTAATATACCTTTTTCTTCAAGACATTATCCTCCGTCACTATGCACACGCCGCCGCCCACACACACACACACACACACACACACACACACACACACATATATATATATATATATATATATATATATATATATATGTGTGTGTGTGTGTCTGTGTGTATGTATGTAGTTATGTATATAGTATGAACTCCTTCTTGATCCATATTTAATTTTATTGCCTGACGTTGGGCAAGCCAATGAGAGATTTTTAATCTTTCTATTACTAATTTAATTTAAGAGGAGTATGTAGTGCCTATTCTGCTAATGTTAAATCTTCAAACTTCGGGTGCACTTTTCTCAAGAGCAATGAAAGTTACATCTTTGATATTCTTCAGCAGCTTTGTCTAATGACTTTTCAATATGGTAGATAATTTTTTCTTGCATTGACGCTTTTCATTTAAAAGTTATAATTTTTTGCCACATGCCAATTTTTTTACTAAAAAAAGAAATTTTAAATTCCTTTTTAGTTTTTTTGAAAAACTATTACATAAAACGAGTGTAATATAAAGAACACTTTTAGTTGTGTACGACAGACTTTTTAGAAATGTCATTTTAAGTATTTTTTTAGATAAATGCATCAATGTTCACTGGAAATAAATGTGCGGCAAATGTCCTTCAAAGTAAACAGTGACGCTCAACAACCACTACGATAGATTTTGATGTAATATGTGTCCTCCTCTTCCCTTTTCGCCATGATCTTTCTCTTCTTCTCTCTTGCGTGTTTGCTACGATCTTCCTCTGCTTTGACTTTTTTTTCCACTCGAAACCTAACTTTTAACTCAAAATTGCAAGAGTATTTTTGTAAACAGATGCGCGTTGACGTACGACATGACAGAGGGCATGGAAAATTTAAATACTCGAGAAAAAATCATTTAAATTATAGATACGACCATACGGAGACAACAGCTATATTCAGCATATTTTCAAGATACAAAAATTGAAGAAAAAGAAGTTTAAATTTTCGTCAAAATTTCACTACATACTCCCCTTAATTATACTTGCCAGCTTAGCTCATGCCCGATCATAATGATGCTAATATATTATTGGTAAATTTTGTTTTCCTGATTTCGTTGTTTTTTGCTTACCCTAGCGTTGCTGCATGTCATCGGGCCTTGTCGTAGGAGGCGGAAAATTCCTGGATATTTCTACCTGTCAGTTGTATTGGGATTGCACACAATATTCTATTTAATAATCAGCCATATTTATTCAATGAATTTATGTTAAATAAATGAATAAGTTTACGTTACTTTGGCTGCCAAAGGAAACCATTTAGATTGTCTTAGCCTCTTTCTTTTCTTTTAGATGTGAAACTGGCTGTAAATGCATTGTTTCTGACTAATTTTCGTCGCGCGGTCTTGATTTTCTCGGGTGCCCCCGCCTCACAATAGTTCTTTTCTCCTGTCGTATAATGTGTTTGCTTTTTGTACTGACGTTGCTCAAAGTTACCCTACTCCGTACTTCCCTACTTCTCACCGCTGATGGGTGCCTAATCCCGAATACTTCCATGTCAATTATTCATGTTACTTATAATCCCAAATTATACGACTAGGCTATCTTTCTGGTGCAATCACTGATAATAAAACTGTCACCCATGTCCGCTAACAATAATCCAGTTAGAGAGCGAGAGCGAGAGAGCGAGAGGGAGAGGGAGAGAGAGAGCGAGAGAAAGAGCGCGAGAGAGAACGCGCGAGCGAGAGAGCACGCGCGCGCGTGAGGAGAGAGAGAGAGGGCGTTTCTTGTATTGTTTCTTATTGTTCTTGTCCCTTCCGATCTATCTACGTCACCTGTAATTTTAATGGGCGTATATAAGCGACTTTGCATTGTTAAACAATGCTTGTATTTGTAACTCGTTCCTTTCATATAAATGTTCGTTGACTTAACATTACGTAGAGTTAGCATCCAACTTCGAACGGCAGAGCCATGCACTATATATATATATATATATATATATATATATATATATATATATATATATATATATATATAATATATAATACATACATATATACATACATACGAGTCTTTCCATCATCTCCTTTGTCTGCCAACTTCTTTTTCCACTCAGCCTTTCATCTCTTGCAATATTAACAATTCTTTTCTCCTCCAATCTTTCAATATGATCATTTCATTCCTGTCTTCCGTCTGCTATCCATTCTGTAATGGGTTTAGTTTTGCTCACTTTTCTGAGATTTGTTTCTTTTCTTATCCAGTAGAATGTGCTTTGTAATTTTTCTGAGAACTCTCATTTCAGCGACCTCAATTTGTTGTAGGGTACGTTTTGTTTCGCTTCTTGTTCTTCCTGCATATGTTAATATTGGCCTAGTTATTGGTTGATATATTGTAACCTTCAAAACCTGTTTTAGTTGTTTATTATATCATATGGAGTAGTTGAGACAGCCAGCGATCCTAATATCCTTTATTATTTGCTTTTTTATTTCTTTCTCTGTTTGCTCTGAGCTCGTTAAAAGTTGTTCCCAAATACTTCATCTCTAGAACTTTTTCTATTATTTGACTATCCACTACCAATTTTCACCAAATCCGATTCTCAACAATTGTCATAGCATTCGTCTTCTGGGTAGATATTTTAATGATAAAATACAAGTTTTACTGAATTCATACAACAATCGTTGTAAGTCATCTTCATTTTCTGTAATTAATAATGTTTTTGCGTAAAGTGATATTTATGTTACATTTTTCCATGCTATATTTTTTTAAGTTGCTTTATATTACTATTAATTAAAATGACAAATAGTCAATGTAATTTTATATTGGATGTACAAAGAGCTACACACCCTCCCCAATGATATCGAAGATCCAAAAGTATAATTTTGAAGATTACACCATACGTAACATAACGCGAACACGTGAAAGGGCCTAGGATAGCTCCTGTGCGAGTGTATGCCGGGTTGCATGTGCGCCTTCTGATTTATAAATATTTTAATGTGCAAAATTCTACGTTTTTCGTTTCAAATCTGTTTGATTTCCTGTGCTTCAAGATCAAATTACGAGCTTTTATGGCACCGACGTTTGTCTTAAAACTCGTTCAGAATGATCCTCCTTTACTTTACTTGTAGATGGTATACCTGTTGTTTCATGTTAAAGCATTTCAAGTTATTGCTTTACTTAGTCCTCACATCAATTATTTCCACAACTTTGATCTACTTTGTTTTTGTTTGTTGTTCTTCCTTTGTAAAGAGTACGATAAGATTCTGCAGATGTACCAGAAAGGTTAGTTAAATTGTCCTAAACTATCTTATTACAACAATATATTGTAATAGTCCATTACACTAAATTAAAAATTGACAGTCATAGAAATTACTGAACAATAACTAATGCATTGCTTGCATTTGTAAATGTTTATACATATATTACCAATGTAAATAAACACTTTCAGATATGAAAATAATGTAAAAAATATTTCCAACACAATTAAGTGGCATTTCCTTTTAAAACGACAAATTTTTCAAAATCTTCAGGCCACTCCTAGTTGGCGAATGTATAAAATCTGCAAAGGAACATTATCATTCAACTGGCGCGGATGAGCATAAACTATTATAACGAATAAAGGTTTTTCTTATTGATGAATAGTTGTCCAATATTTTAATGATTTAGATTTATCATTTAAAAATGAAGAGAATTAAAATTGAGTAGCTGAAAAGAACTTTTATTTTCGTTGCAATGAGGTGCATTCAAAAGCGGAATCAAAGAAGAAGACTCCTTATCTTCTTTCTCTTCTTCTTCATTTGTATTTAAAGTATTTTAAATATTTATTTTTTAAACACCGATTTGATGTATTTTAAAATATTTTCAAAATCCACGTACAAAACACTCAAAATTACAATATTTCATATACAAAATGCATATAAAATTTGTATTTCAAACACAAGTACCTGAATCCTGCTCAACCCTGCAGAATTATGGTACTTAAAATGCCATTTACGATGCTAAGCTTGCGCTGGGAGCGTGACATGCATGTATGCTTACTCGTTTCAGGCCGGAAGTCACTCAATTGTCTATTACAACGTTCTGCTGTTTGATCAATGACCCACAATTGCAGCACCCGTATGCCACGCACATTACGGGCGTTTGTCGTAACGAGTCATCGGAGTTAGGCAAACGCTCGCTGAACACAAGGGAAAATTTGAGGGAGAGCTCGAGTTTATCGAATTGCTGTGAGCCGGAAACTCGACAGTTGTCTGATCGACCGCCCAGGGCGGGGGAAGCGAGCAGGGCGCGGGGCGGGGGAAAGATACGGACACACGGAGGTGGGAATCCGGAAAAAGCTGGTCAAAATTCGAAAAATCATTGGAATTGAATACAAATATGGATATAAAAGTTTCTAGTCATTGAATCCGAATGTGTCACTAACATTACACAATTCTAAATAGCGGATCCAAAGAGACCGTCTTCGTTTAGAAATAAGTAGTACGATTGTATGAAAATTTGAATATAATTATTTCTTCGGATGTAGAAGCCGAATTTATGATTCAAAATTACAAAATTTTAAATAATGAAAATTTCGAAACTACTGTAGTGGGAATCTTGAAAAGAAAAATCATTGCAATTGTACACAAATATGGATATAAATGTTTCTAGAGTCATTGATTACGATGACGAATACATCATTAAAATTACAAAATTCATTATGGAGGATCCAAAATGGCTGACATTGTTTGGAAATAAGTCGTGAAATTCCATAAGACTTTGATTATAAATGTTTCTCGTGTAGTATAATCGGAATTTATGATTAAAATTACGCCATTCGAAAATTTTGTAGTTCCAAAAATCTATTACACCCGAATTTTCATCCAATTAAATTTTTTCAAGATTACAATCAATAATTTTCTAATTTTAAACATTCAAAACAAATTTGGATTCTACATCCGAAGAAATAATTATAATCAAATTTTCATACAATTAAACTGCTTATTTCTAAATGAAAAAACGGCCGTTTTGGATACGCCATTTTGAATTTTGTAATTTTAATGATATATTCGGATTGAGTGATAAGCATATTTGGATACAATTGCAATAATTTTTCGACTTTTCGCCAGCATTTTCAAGATTCCGACGACCATGCGACGCAAGGGAGTTGGATGGTGGCAGAGCGGAAACAGCCGACGCGCGCTGGAATGCTCTTGCTAACTAAAAGGAGGGAGGCAAACTGCGTTTTATCTTTCTTCGTGAATCTTCAGGTGGTTGGTCTATTGGCTATGTAGTAGCGGGTTTCGTACTATCCAGTTTCATACACAATGATCTCAAATAGTAATTTTACTTTCTCGCCTTACGAAGTTCTTCGTAAGGAGAGAAAGTTACTTAAGGCGACGTTACGCCGGGAAAACTCTTATTGTCGGGCTGTGCTAACGAAAAAGTGAAATACATAATATTTCATGTAGACCTATATTGTTTTTTATGCCCAGAGAATTTCTAAGGTTTTGGAGGCTTAAACATTGAAGGATAATGTGAGAAGTAGATAACATTTCTCTACATTTTGGACAGGTGTGTGGGTCGGTTTTTTATTAGATGGGAGTAGGTGATGTATTTTTATGAGGTATTTTATTAGATTGGAGGGTAGTTCCTAATAATAACTTATTCTTTTCTTGTTAATTCAATGTTTGGGAGCCTCTTACAGACTTTCGTTCAACATGAAGTTTGGATATTGAAGTTTTCATCTGATATATACTTTTTTAAACACATACACTTTTTTAAAGTTCTTAGAAAGTCATTTAAAGGACCATGTACATGCTGGTCAATATTCAATAAATGGGTTGCGTTTTTTACAGTTAAGTCAGCTTTCTCATTTGCAGTGATTCCTTTATGGAAAGAAGGCCATAGCAGTATACTTCTAAACCTGCTTGTTTTGTTTTAAAGAATATTTTGATATTTTGAGTTTTTGGATGTTTGGAGTAGTTGTCTACATTTGCGGTGTCATGTGCGGTCTACATTTGCGATGTCTACACATGCGGGAGTTGTCTACATTTTGGGTGTTGCATTCAGGGAAGTTGAAGACACCCAGATCTCACAGAAAAAATTGAGAGGAAATCTGGCGGGCGGCATGATGTTGTAGAAATTGCAGCACATACAGATTTTTCGTCGCATTTTGATCCATCAGTAAACCATTTTTGATACTTTTCGTATTTCTCATTAATATAAACGTTCAGGGAATATGATATCCATTATGGAATTGAAGTATATTAGTTTAAGTCCAAATATATGTTCAGGGTGAAGGGTTCGCATGGAGGAACTGGGTGAAGATGTCTTGGGAGGAGAGATGTTTTTTCAATAACGAAATCTTTTTCATAGTCAAGTGTAAAATGTTGATGTACTGCGCTATTGCAAGAATGAGAGTTCTCTCCAAGAAGGCGAAGGCGAAGAAGATGGCGTTCTCTCGAAGAAATTATTCAAATTATCGTTTCCCTGTTGTCGCGACAGGAAGTAATAAGAGCCAAAATGTATTGCTTATTTATCCTTGAAAATAGATTTTATTACATGGGCAAAATTTATTGCTTGCTTATCCTTGAAAATAGATTTTATTACATGGGAGTTTTTTTTCTCCCTTTCAAAAATTCAAAATTTATTGCTTGTTTATCCTTGAAAATAGATTTTATTACATGGGAGTTTTATCCCTTTCAAAAATTCAAAATTTATTACTTATTATTTATCCTTGAAAATAGATTTTATTACATGGGAGTTTTTTTTCTCCCTTTCAAAAATTCAAAATTTATTCTTTTTATCCTTGAAAATAGATTTTATTACATGGGAGTTTTTTTTCTCCCTTTCAAAAATTCAAAATTTATTCTTTTTATCCTTGAAAATAGATTTTATTAAAAATTTTTTCATTCAAAATTTATTGCTTGTTTATCCTTGAAAATAGATTTTATAACATGGGAGTTTTTTTTCTCCCTTTCAAAAATTCAAAATTTAAGTAGTATATGACTTAGTGTAGGGATCACAGAATTTTGAAAATGTGCACACAATTCACTTTTCCCCATAGCACGTCATACGCAGTTTTTAATTGTTTTTTTTTGCCGTAAAATAAATAAAAGGCAAAATGTTTATCAATGTGGAGAGCTGCAACTCGCTAGTCGTTCCTGGACAGAACTTCGAACAACTTCAGTTCGAAGGCTATAATACAGGGTGCCCTGGGAGGAAACGTAGAAAATTGGACAATAAGCTCTTAAGACAATTTAAAGCACATTTTGTCTAATAAACTACTTGGATATTCTGAATGGCTGATCCGCAATATACACTCAAAAGTTGGTTTGAAAAAACGCTTTCTGAACCAAACTTTGCACTGGAAACACATAGAAAGTCTCAAAAATATGTTAATTGTTTATTATTTACAAAAGACATTAATCTATTTGTTCTGATATAAAAATTAACCCAAAAAAAAAAGCACCAAAATTACACAGTTTGACTGCTTTTTTGTTTGTCGATTAATTTTTCTTTCTGAAAACATATATTAATTTCTCATGTAAATAATAAACAGTTTACACGTTTCTGGATTGTTTTTATGCTTTTGTAATGCAAACCTTTGCCTAGAAAGCATTGTTTCAAGCAATGCTCTCTAGAGCTTATGCCGCCCATTCATTTAGAATATCCAAGTAGTTGTTTTGACAAAATATGCTTAAAAATGTCTTAAGAGCTTATTTCTATTTTTCGACGTTTCCTTCCGGGACACCCCGCTAAATTAGATTAGATCTGAGTTAAAAGTTCGCGTGGTTCGTTCATTCTCTAGTGTTTGAATAAAATCAAAATGGGTTTTCAAATATTTTTCTGGCGAGATACATATAAAAATGTGTTTGATGAACACTAATGTTCACTGTGCCCCCGTTAAATTAGACCGGGAAAAAGTTAGTTCAGAACAAGGGTGTGGTAATCGCACACTTCAAAACTCGTGATTATTCAGAGTGTATAAAACATCCTTACACAATTTAAATGAAATTGTTGCACATTTTGCAACAGAAAATCAATATTAAAAGGACTACCTTTTGTTGATTTATTTGCTTATTTATTTATATTTTCAGGAAAATGTAAAATCTATACGTGACATTTAAATAAGTAAAGCCCGACTGGGCGCGCTACTTTCATTATGTAAACGAATTTCCAATATGATTTTCGGGTTATCCTAAATAACAAGGTTTCTTATTACTTTTACTCCAAAGAGAATGAGATTTCAAAGAAACACGCTGAGATTGTGAATACGCATTTCTGCTTCCTGTTTCAAATCATTAATAGAACTTGAAAACATGAATAATATCTACTACTATTTTCATAATATATTATTATTATTATTATTATTATTATTATTATTATTATGTTTTCAATGTTTGAAAATTAAATCAAAATTGAAAATGGCAAATTTAGAAAGTTGAGATTATTTAATTTGTTGTTTTTTAAATATCTAAAATATTGTCATTATTGCTATGAACTCTTCGTATGTTCAGTAAGGATGGAATTTTTCAAAAACTGAAAATGTACATTTCGGCTTCCAAATTAATTTTTACTTTAGAGGTATCAAGGTGTGTTATTTCATGAATTTCAGTGAATAAAATCAAAATTAGATGCAAATTGACAATGCAGTTTTTACGAAGAGAAAGATAATGTTCAAATGTTTTAATCATACGTTTCTCTGTAGTATAATTTTCTCCAAAATAATCCATTATACAGAACTGTACGTTTATATGCTTATTTAGTCTTCAGTTAAATGCTTTTAAATTAACAATTGTGGGAATTCTGATTGGGTGTTGTTGACGTTCTTAAGTGACGAAATAAAAGAAGTCATCTGTGTCAACATAGTATTTTTATTCAGATAGCCGGCTTTCGACGGCTTTAACGTCATCATAAGTTTACAATGTACAGAAAAATATATAAATAAATTAAAAAATAAAATACAAAATTAAACAGCAAATTAAACTTAATTTTAAGAGCAGATAAAATTGCAACAAGTGAAATGCGACGGGGGGATTAATATAAACAATAGATAGCAGTTCAAATTAGAAATTAGAAATATAAATAAAGAAATTCACATTCTGGCAATGTAAAGGTAAAAGAGGGGGACAGTAATAATAATTCAAATGATATTTCAAAGATGGGGAAATAATGAGTTGAACCGCTTTGCGTACCTCGCTGCTTTCGGCAAAAGTCGATAGAGTGTGTCCAGAGGGAACGTGACACGGGGATTTTATTGTTTTCTGGAGATCCGGCGAGGGGTGGGATGGGGTCTGTTTTGTGTTCTCTTGGAAGTGTCGTAGGAGGCAGGAGGGGAGGGGTCAGTTTGGGGGGTTGGGGTGCGTAAAATTATTAGTAGAGGGGACAGAGGGAAATTAGTTTGTTCGTTGAGGTGAGCTTCAGATTTCTCCTTGGCTTGAAATATGTGAAAGATTTCTAAAGCGCTTCTGTTTCAGAATTTATTTTCTATTTCAAGAATTTTAATGTCGGAGTCGGGGTGGAATGTGTGGCCTGCGTTTATAAGATGTGAAACAAAGTGGGATCTTTTTGCATTGTGCTTCCATGCATGTAAATGTTCTTCAACTCTGGCATTGACGCTTCTACCCGTCTGGTCTATGTATTTAGCCTTGTAATTGTGGCAGTGGAGTTCATAAAGTCCTGATTTCGCCATGAGTGGGGTGGTGTTGCGGCGCGAGAGTAGGTGTTTGAGGGATTCGTGTGTGGTAAAGGAAACGTGAAAATTGTATTTGTGAATAATATGGGCTACCTTCTGTGATATTTTTCCAAAGAACGGAATAAAAATAAATTTTGATATTTTCTGGGTGAGTGTAGTGAGGCTTGTATACGTTTTTAGTTTTTTCTTATTTAATTTACGGCGTAGTATTTTGTCAACGGGGCTGGCACTGTATCCATTGGCGGTAGCTGTGTATTTAATGGTGTTTCTTTTTGAAAATTGTCTTCTGATAAGGGAAGACACTCGCATCCACAGCACATCCCAGCATCCATCTGCGCACAAACACGCGACTTTCCATGTCATGATTCACTGACTTGTCAGCCTTCCCTTATCAAAAGACAAGGCGATAACAATTTATAACGTATCAGTAACAAATAAAGATATTTTCTGTGTCAAAACTACTTTATTAGTATTATATGTTTGCATTATGCGTTTGATGTAAAGATGTAAAGCAAATCAGGTATGTCTCTGTGCAGCGTTTCAGTCAGCTAAGTCTTCCGGTAACGCTTTTCCTCATCGCTTCGACCCACCGTGAGCCACAAATACCGCAAAGCTGACCAAATGTCCAGAAACTGTAATTATACCCTCGGCGCTCAGATATATCGTCTACCATGCGAGTAATGCACAGTTCTAAGCCTTCGGAACTGAGCTGGAAAATGCACAGTTCTAAGCCTTCGGAACTGAGCTGGAAAGTAGGGTTCAGTTTGCTTCTGTCTCCTGGCGTGACGATTGTGGCCTACAACGCCCTTACTGGTGCTTCCAGTAGCCAGCGACTATGCAATGTATCCATCTGCTCAATATCTCACTTTGTAGAGGCAGATATTTCATTCTCTCGTAAATAATATTTCCACTTCTGTAATTAAATTATAAGCTTATTATACGCATGCATTTGCACCCTTTAATTGTACAATAGAGATATCTTAACTTTCTTCTAGACTTTTAGTTGTGTCCTTCGTTTACTTCCGTTTTAACATAAATTGTTGTAAGTTATAAGAAAATGTGAGGAAAAAGACTCCCTTAAAAGAATACAGCACTTAACGTGATACACGCACTCTAGCATAGCTTGCACTCGGTCGATACAGCGCATTACGTATTCCTCGCAAGTAACTTCCTGGCGTATATTAAGTGAATGAATAACATTTTAACAGATTTTTTCTAAGACGATTTGTATTACAAAATGCGGGTGTAAGTTTATTGCAAAACATTTTATGTAGGTTTATTGCAAAATCCAAAAAAATGATGTAGGTATGTGAAATGCTTCCGATGTAGGAAGCTTCCGATCATCGCGACTCCAAGATACTGCAAGCCATTAGTCGTCTTTGCCAATTTACTGACATAATATCCAAAGAGTGGTGTAAATTTACTAAGAAAATGTCAAATGAGCTGTTTACAAGTCAACGGTAAACGTTATCCAATTTTTGTAATAAATCTCTTGCCAAATGGCACAAATGCAATCGAAAAGGGATTATTGTTTAAAAGAAAATTCAGCTTGGTTGAATGAAAGATTTATTTTGCCATTTTAAATTCCTACGCCACGAGATTCTGAAGATCCTTTTCTTATTTCTCGTCGACTTCATGTAAAGCAAATAGTGAAAGCAACAAAAGAAGGAATACTTAATATTAAATTTTATTTTGCAATTTGTTTGCGAAGAAACATTTGGCAAAATTACATAAATTTGTGCTTAGAAGTACTTGAGAGGAGTGAAGTCCATTGACCGTACTCCACAAATGTTACATAATTAATAGTTAACAAGCTGCACTACACATATTTGATAAAAATACAATTATAAATATATACAATGATAAATACATACAACACAAAATTTATCAAATGAACAATGTTGCAGTCAACATACAAATGAACAAATTACACACCATGCAATGTCTAGTATGATGTCGCTGAAGTCGTCTGATGGTGTCAGTATTGTCTAGAAAGTTGATGGCTAGAATAATTGGATGGTAATGTAGTCTTTGTAAATATTTTGTACTGGTCAACTTCTTCATTTATGGTTGGGTTCTGTAAATCTTTGTTTATTGTTGCGCTTGTTCCGTACCAGGAGCATTGACAAATTTTCTTAAGGTTTTTGACTGGAAGCGTTGTAATATTTCAATGTTAGAATTTTGAGCTGTCTCCCAAAGTTGAATGCCATAGTATGACAGACTAGAGAGTTAATATTTCTTTGTAGAGAATAGAGGGTACTACTTATGTAGAGATTAGAGAGATAATATTTCTTTGTAACAATTACTTAATTTGCGAAACTTTACATGACCCCCGGACATTTTCAAAATTTTTCTCAAAGAACTGGCTCCAAATTTTTTATTTAAGTTTCTTGTACAAATAGAGTAAAATACACTTATAAAGGTGGCATGGGTCCGCTTTTCACGGTTAAATCAGAATTTTCGAAAATTGCAAAAGTTTGAATAATTTCCGGCGCCTTCCTGCAGCTACAAAATTAAAGATAAAGATTTTTTCTTCTAATGAAATTTGTTGCTCATATTTAGTTTTTTAATAAGGTCATCCACAACTTTTTGAAAATTGTAGTATTTTTCGCACAATATTGTATGCAATATTTGCAATTTTAAAAAAGTACAAAATTTTTTTTTGCAAAACCGGCTCCAACTTTTTTTTGGAAAGGATATTGTTAAACGGAATTGTCATATAAACATCATATTGTTCCAATTTTTTTCAAAAATTAGAATTTTGTTGACTCGTTTCACACGTCGGTAATATTTACATTAGAGGTGATTTCTTCACATTATTGTATTTATGTGTTCATGATCTTTAAATAATGTCTTGTAAAGTTTCTGAAAAACTCAAGTTTTCTGTGAGAATGAGCTGAATTTTCCGCAGTTCAAGAAACTCTCAACTGCAATTTTCTCAAAAATAACTCCAAATTTTTTCTTGAAACTTTTCCAACGGGTAGTGCTAATTAAACTATTTAATATGACATAAAGTTCATTTTGCTGTATCATTTTGTTTTTTTAAACAATATACAAAGTAATTTTTTGTAATATCTTTCATACCGTTAATATACACATTTCCAGCGATTTGTATACATTTTACCTTCTGTAAGTGAAAGTGGTTTAAGGTACCGCCCCAGCCGGGCCAAGCTGTAAGCTTCCGACTGATCTCCCGGCATGTGTGGTAGTGAAGTGTATGCTTGTGTGTGTGTGCGTATGTCAGGGGCGAAGTTAAGACAAGGAAGATAAAGGAAAGATCACGCGTGGTCCGTGGCCTGTTTGTTACGGTACTGCTCCAGTATTTGCCTAGTGTTGATCGGAGAAACCACGGAAAACTACCGATCAGAGCAACCGGCCTCTAGAATTCTCTTCCAGACAGCGACTGAATTCGTCCTAGCTGAGTAGCTAGTGTCGAAAATCCTGCCGCCGTGGGAAGTGTAACCTTAGAACCACACGGTCAGACGCCCTGCAGTGGCATCAGTTGAGCTATCTCTCCCGGTAGAGTCAAAAAAGACAATCCTTCCACCGTAGGGAGTGTTTCGTACGACCTCCCTGTCAGTGGTACTGCAGGGACATCCTTTGATGCAATGAGTTTTGTTGAACTTTCCTTTTGCTTCTAGTGGTAGTAGAGCTTAGGGTGAGTTTCTATTTCGTTAACAATACAGAAAAATCAAATCTGTTTGTTCCTTTACTGTTAAAAATAAGTTTTCTGTAATTTTGCAACGAAAATATCTAGTTTTGAAATGTTAATTCCTTGCTTTTTAAATTTATTATTATTATTACTATGATTTTTCATCTTTCAACTATTAATAGTTAAATTGTTGGGAAGGGATTCTGAAACTCAAGAAAGCGTGCGCAGATTATTTTCTCCCCCATACGTCACATACAGTTTTTGACTAAATAAATAAATAAATTAGCCATTGCATGAAGCATTTCTTGAGCGCGGGGCTGTGGCGCGTGCTGGCCCGGTGCGAAGGGTCGCGGGCGAGGCCAGGCGAGGCCGCTGCCCCTTTGGATCTTTGATGAGGCGCAGAAGGGGCGGCGCTCTCCGCCCCACCCGGCACGCGACGCGCATGCGCACTTCCGCTTTCCGTTCTTTACTTTTTTAATTTATTCTAGCTTCGCCATTGATCCCTGATATACAGACTCTCGGTTAGAGTGAACGTAACGCACTTGTCCCGTTTCGCTTACATTACAAATGTGGGAGCTGATGTCACTGCTGCGCCTCTGACCGGGAGGTCCTAGGTCCGAGTTCTGACGGCAGCAGGATTTTCGACACTAGCTTTTCAGCTAGGTCGAATTCAGTCGCTGTCTGGAGGAGAGTTCTAGCGGCCGGCTGTTCTGATCGGTAGTTTACCGCGGTGTCTCCGATCAACACCAGGCGAATGCTGGATCAGAACTCAACCAACCCCTATCACGGACCGCGCGCAATCTTTCCTTCCTCTTCCTTGTCCTATCCTCTCCCCTTACACACCCACACCCACACACACACACACAAACGTGCACAACACTACCACTACCGGGACACCGGTCGGGAGCTTAGAGCTGGTCCCGGCTGGGGCGGTGCCCCGCTGGTGGGAGAGTCCTGGTTAGGGGGAAACTCCGCTACCCGTCGGTAGGTCGGTGCCGGATCTCGCCATCCAGCGGGGGAATATCACCGCCATCTCCCGAGAAAAAAATTCACTATACTTACGGGACTAATGACCAAAGGTGTTGGCGCTCCCGGAAGCACGAAAAACTCAATTAATCAGATTCGCTTACAGTGAACCTGATCCTCCGCTATAGTGAACGTAGGAAATGCAACGTTCTGGAAATTAATTTATCGACTCAGTGATACAAATGCTAACATTAGGCAGCTTGAAAAAATATCGTCGTCCCAAGGTCATAATCGAAGATGTCTCCTCTTAGGTCAAACTAGCAGATCCAGGATGATCATCTTACTGATGATCTTATGCCACGCAGGTTCACTGTGGAAACAACTTTCAAGCTTGGTGTTACTTGATATTCTGCGGGACAAAGCGCGCTGAGTTCTATCTAGGCGACCAAAAGCTCACAATTGCCACAGCCTGGAGATATCTGACGTGCCGCGCGGAAAAGCAATCAGTTTCATTAGCCGCTTTGGCCACCCGGCTGCCAAAAGCATGCCGTATATTATTAGGCGAGTAAAAAAGCCTTCAGAGTGTCAAGACAATACTTAGAGATAGAAGACAATACAGAACGGAGAGCCCGATCTCTGGAGAAGGATCTAGACAAATTACTAAAGAAAAAGTACGAAGCAAAAAATTGATAATAATTGATTTTTAAGGACAATTAAAGAAATTGAGATTTTCAGTTCGTTCTGTTATTGTATTTTGCGGAAATTCTATCTTAATAAAATGTATCATTGTGGGGAAATTTTACCTCGGATATAGTGTACCAAAAATGTTATCCCCACAAGTTCATTGTAACCGGAGTCGACTCTATATAGAACCCCCTTGGTGAAATGCGAGCGACATTGCTCTAATCCACGAGACCCTTTAGTTTAGCCCCGGGGGGACGGAGGGGGGGGGAGTTTATTTCAAGTCCCCACACTGACTAATTTTTACAACTCCCACTACGTAGAGCGATGGTTAACTGAAGAAAAATATTTCGCAGTGTAAAAATCACGAACTGGATATGTTTTAAGGCATTTTAGGGCCTTTTTGAAGGATTTTAGGTGAATAAATGCACTCTATTTAGAGCATTTTTATGTAGTTTTGTGGTAATCAAAATCCTACCCCTAATTATCACCATCCCAAAATATTAGATTTAAATATAATTACAACTATCTAAAACTTGTATTTGAATAATAGAATGACCTCCGCTGGCGCATACTGACGTCTCCCAAGCCAGGTCGATATCGACCGTGGATAGTCAGAAAGCCCTTTGACATTTCCGAGGTCTGATCAATTTTGAATGGACGATTCTTTGTGAAAGTAGTAGCACTTGGATTTCATGTTTTATTTTCAGTTCCAGTAGAATACGTAGAAGGTCGTTTTGTGGGTGTGTTGAGGGTTATTTCTCTTTTTTTGTTAAGCATCCACATGGAGGAAAATGTCGTATGGAAAACATTCAATCATACGAAAAATGTTCCTAAACGTAGTAAATCACTTTATTACGTTGCGTAGTCAGAATTTACATTTTGTAGGTCCTTGATACCGAAAAATATATTGATGGCAAACGTCTTTCTGTCCGTCTGTGGTGAACGCTGGCAAAGAAACCGTTCAAACAATTTTCTTCAAAATTTATACTTCCCACACGATCTAAATGAATCCTACGAGTTTTAAACGCATATTTTGATTTTTGGGGGTACACTACATGAAACCAGGACATTTTCAACATTTTCTCAAAAATGGCACATACTGTTTGATTAAACCTTGAAATATGTAAATTGCGTTGAAATGATGCATTTTAGAAAATTTCAAAAGTTCAATTTTATCGGCAATATCAACTAGTATTGAAAATAGAGTTTTACCTTAATATTGTTTTTCAAAGAAAACTTAAATAAGGTTGTGCACAGTTTTTCGATAATCAGTTCTTTTGATGTAATTTGGCTTGAAATACATGCAATGTTTTAACTATAAAATCGGTCTGAAAAGGTTCTATGCAAACGATCTGAAAAAGTTACTGCTGTTTGCATTTTCGGCGAACACTCTAAATTTTCGGAAATTGTAAAAACGTAATATTGTGAACGTACAATATTGGTGGAAATTACTTTTCTAGAAAAAATCTCTCCTAAATATCAGATCTTTAAATAAGAAATGTACATTTTTTGAAAATTAACGAATATTTTTTGCTTTATTTCTGCTTGAAGTTAATGCAATTTATAAAAATATATAAATATAAAAGGAGTCCCTTAATTTTCTTTCAGTCTCATCCTAGGATAGAGCAATGGACGTTCAAATATGGCGTAGGTCACATTTTCATTCAACTCTGGATTTTCGAGAATTACAAGGTTAGAATTATTGCGAAAAAGTATGTGCTATTGTAGAATGTCTTAGATTTTACAATCCTCTTATCCCAGACTTTTTTTAAATTCATTCCGCGTTAGTTTTAAAATTGAAATATTTGAAGAATGTTACTTGATCGGCAATCCAGTTCATTTAAGATTTATCGATTTCCAATTATATTTGATATAATAATATGGTTATGTGATATACAAACGAAATAACAAAGGCAAGTTTTTATTCATAAAGGTCATGCTAGAAATATATTATTGTTAGCCCGACCATGACTCTCGAGCTGATGGTTGTTTTGTTTGTATCCTGATAATAGTGTATGATTATATTATCTAAGATAAATTTTATACGTGATGCTATACAATGTTATGATCTATATGTTATGATACGTATGTTAATGTAATGATATGTCATGCCAATCTATGTTATGATATGTTATTAATGTAATGACGGATGAAATCATAATTATATGTAAATACCTGTTATAAATCATTGTTGCCGTTAATAACCTTAGTCGTTAATGCGACTAAAAATAGTGAAAAATGTTTTCATTTGCTTTTATACAGTAAAATGCGCTACAAAATTGGGAGCCAATATCTGAAAAAGAAATGTCTGACTTACTCTCCGCTACTCCGCTTCCATACGGATGGTGTGTTAAACTCCGGTGACCCATATCGACCGACAGTTAGTCACTCCCCTTCCACTGAACTGTGGATTTCGAAAGTAGTGCAATTCGAGATGCTACTCACCCGAGTGTGTTTCAATCGTGTAGGGTTACATTTCTTCTTAGCGGAATCCTTTAAGAGGCGAATGCGTCTCGGTGTTTTCGCGCACTCGTAAAATATGTTGTTTCTCACTTTCTCGTATACGTAAATACATAGGGGTAAAATGTGTAGTTTACGTATTGCTGTGTCACAAAACGGCGATTTTTCCACGGAAAACTGGATAAATCCTGATTTAATATGTAGTTCATTACTTCCTCTAATATGTTATGTAGTCAGATTTCCCGTGCGATCTTTCCTTCCTCTTCCTTGTTCTATCCTCACCCCTTACACGTACACTAACACGCACTACACTACCACACATGCCGGGAGACCTGTTGGGAGCTTTGGGCTTGTCCTAGCTGGGGCGGTGCACCGTTGGTGGGAGATACCTGATTGAGGAAAAACCCGCTAGCCGACGGTAGGTAGGCGCCGGATCTCGCCATCCAGCGAGGGTAGAACACCGCCACCTCCCGATGAAAAAAACGTGCACTAGACTTACGGGACTAACAACCTTGGTAGCTGACGCGCCCGGAATCACTAATAAGCAAACCGGGAGCGGTGGCTCATTGCATCAGGAAGTGTCGCTGTCTAGAGGAGAATTCTAGAGGCTGGCTGCTCTGATCGGTAAACGGCTCTGACCAGACGAATGCCGGAGCAGTGCCCTAACAAACTGGCCACGAACCGCGCGCCATCTTTCCTTTCCTTCCTGTACCTGGTCGTATCCTCACCCCTTAAACTCACACACTATCATGCACTACATTACCACACATGCCGGGAAACCGGTCAGGAACTTGTTCCTGCGGGGGGCGGTGCACCGCTGGTAGGAGATACCTGGTTGAGAAAACCGCTCTAGTCGACGGTAGGTCTCCGGATCTCGCCATGCAGTGGGGGAAGATTACCATCACCTTCCGATGAAAAATATGCTCCACACGTACGGGTCTAATGACCTCAGTAGTTGACGCGCCCGGAATCACTAATCAATCTATCAATCAATCAGTCATTCAATATGAAGGATATCTCTTGCTCCGAAATGTTCAATATATTGTTAGAAAATTATATAGTGACAAAAATATTAATTCAATGGGACATATTCTTTTAATTAAATAATTGAAAGGCATGAAAGCATAATTTGCGTAGTTTTGTTTAAATTAATTTATTTAGTTTTATTTATTAGTTATACTAGTTATTAATTACTTTTATTTATTTACGTTTTACTTTTTTCTTAATTTTTTATCCTTTTCATTGCAAAAAATTGGTCACCTTAATTAAAAGAATTCTCTCCAATGTCGCAAACGTGCTTTTTTTGTTGCTTCTCTGTGATAACGTTCACGAATGTTTCATTTTGCACGGTCTCGCTCCTGTCACGTAAGCCAAGGCTTTCTGTAAGCTATTGCATTCCATTTTTACGTCCAGGTGGACGTGGTATTTATTGTTTTTTACATGAATGAGTAGATTTTTTAATAGCTAATAAATTCTTAGAAAACCATCTTGTAAGTCATTCGACGACGTAACGAAAGTCACATTTTTTAGCACATTGAAATATTGTCAATGAATTTTATGGTGTGGATGGTAAAGAGAGCCATGCAAATATTTCAAGGGAAATGTATTTGTGCTTAAGAAACTTAAAAAATATATTAAAATTGCATTTGATATTATATTATGTTTGTCCGTTTTAATTTCTTTTATTATTAGTATTTTTTCGTAGAATATTATTTAAAATAAATTGGATCGTAATTTCACTTTCATCCTAATTTGAGTAGCGCAGTACTCCCTCAGAGGCGGATTGGTAACCACAGCCACCTGCGGCAGCATGCGAGGGTAGGTTTAGGTGGTTTGGCTGAATTCTACATGTCAGCTGCCACGATACGATTCAATGTAAATGTTAAACTTATAAAATTCGTAGAAAATCTACCGTATGAAACGCGATGAAATGGGTATTAATACACTAGTGTGAAGTTTACAATTCTCGTATAATATCACACTCATGCATTAGCACCAATCATTACATGATCTTTCATAACCTACTATTGTTGCTAAATGTATGGAAGAATTTCATGATGAAAATAATAAGATATCAATTCTAATACTACTCATGTGCCTGAAAGCAAGTAAAGAGGCAATGAACGATAATGCGATAAAGATATATAAAAACGTGCTTGTGAAGAAACGTGACGTTGAAAATAGAAAACATGAAATCACGTTCTTATTTGAGAACTAAGATAGGCCTGAGAATAGCACGCATGCATTGATATTGACTTGTTCAGGAGATAGAGGCAAAGTGAAGATAGGAAGGAGATACAGATAAGATAAGCGATGTAAAAGAGATGTCGAATCTTTTCTGAGTGTCCGTTTCGTTAAAATGTCGTTTCGCATTGCAGAGGTAAGCAACCAGCGATGTGGATGAAAAATGTCACAAGAAAATGTGTTTCTCCTTCCTCTACAGTTTGTCCTTCCTTTCCTTGCCTCGCTTTCCAAAATTCCACATCCTGCGTCTCCCTTTTCCATTGCTTTATGAACTTTAGATTTTGCTTCATCACTCTACATCTTCGCTGTTACTCCTGTATCTTCCCTTCTCTCGACCTCTTTTGTCTTCTCGTGGATCCCACCTCGTCCTTTTCGTATTCTCCTCTCTCTCCGATCAAATCCAGGTGAATACCGGAGTAGTACCCTAAGTAACGTGCCATGGACCGCGTGCAATATTTATTTCCTGTTCCTTGTCCTTTCCTCATACACTAACATGTACTACACTACCACATATGCCGGGAGACCGTTCGGGAGCTTAGAGTTTGTACCGGCTGGGGCGGTGCCCCGCTGGTGGTAGATACCTGGTTGGGAAATCCCCGCTAGGCGACCCGGCGTAGGGCGACGCCGGATATCGCCATACAGCGGGGGGAGATCACTGCCACCTTCCGAAGAGAAGCATGCACTACACTTACTGGACTAATGACCCTAGTAGTTGGCGCGCCCGAAATCACTAAGAACCAACCAACCATCCATTATTCTCCATTGACGTCTAAGCGCGTCTCA
This sequence comes from Teleogryllus oceanicus, assembly GCA_964035755.1. Lineage (NCBI taxonomy): Eukaryota > Metazoa > Arthropoda > Insecta > Orthoptera > Gryllidae > Teleogryllus > Teleogryllus oceanicus. Next base: position 66,379,115 of record CAXIVR010000012.1, on the reverse strand, counting down.
CTTGGCTTTGTCTTCCCCGGGGAGCTGCCCCGCCCTCTAGCGGCGTGGCGAGGCGGGGGCGGGGGCGGGGGAGAGCAAGCGCGCTGACGCTGCGCCCGCGGCGCAGGCGTCGCCCCCCCTCCCTGCCTCCTCCCCGCCCCCGCCCCCGCCCCCGCCGCGGGTCCGTCGACCAAGGTAGGACTCGCGCGTGGTGCAGCGCCGCGCCGCTCTGCTCTGTCCCGACAGCCGTCCGCCGAGAGCGCGCGACAATTATAGACGAGCTATTTGTGCGCTGCCGTGCACCGCCCGAGACGCTCCTTTGGGGCTGATTTGCACTATCGCGTTGTGAGTCGTGTTTTCCGTTGCGAGACCGTGCTGCACCGCGACGGATATGTCGTGCTGCATCGCCAGCGCTTGTGCCTGCCAATTCACTGGCTAACATAACCGCACAATCCGCTGCTTCCGTTGCCTTCAGTTTCATCTCGTTCAACACTAACACGTCGTATTCAACTGTTTTCTGTTGTGCTCTGTGAGACAAATATGATGCCACTTGTGTTCAATGTGTTTTATAAGATGACATAAAAATCATTATGCTCTATTCTTTTGTTTTTCAAAATTCGCGAAACAAAATTTATTGATCCGTCGTTAATATTATATAATGTCGTTATTATTTTAATAAATAAATTCGCCCGAGACGATGGTCGGGGATGATCGTGTTGTGCGTTGTGGTCCGTGAGTCCTGTTTTCCGTTGCGAGAGTGTGCTGCATCGCCTGCAATCATTTAAAAGCAAAAGCAAAGGACAAAGGAATCGTCTGAAAATTCAGTGCCTAATTTTTTACATCGAACACACACGTGAGTAAATATTTAGCTGAGAACGAAATAAAAATGCTTCAAAAAATGCAAATGCTCCATGTTCTTTACTAGATGTACCCGATCCACTACATTTCCCATCGAAACTGCTCTCAGGATTTCGAAAAGAAATGAATAATTTCTGTAATTTATGCTGGAGGTAATAAATAAACGCTACTCAGTGAAATACATTGTCCACAAACAAAATAAACTTCGAAAAATACAATGCTTGATATACTCATCTTCAATTAGATATTATTTTATTTCATTCAAGTTAATAATATCTTAAGAATGTGTGACACTGAGGAACATAACCACACAATCGGCTGCTTCCGTTGCCTTTAGTTTTATCACGTATGATACTATCACGTCGAATTCAACTGTTTTCTTTTGTGTTCTGTTAGACAAATACGATGCCACTTCATGTATTCTGAATGTTTTAAATGAAGTCGCACTGTCGTAACTCTCGTAATATTTGTAAACCGGCCGTGACATGTTAGTGTCATTTTCGAACTACACTTGCTTCGTGACGCTGTCATGTTTCTCGTGATGAATCACGTGCCGTTGTCTGACATTTTTTTAAAATTGTTAGGCATCGTGTCTTATGTCGTGCTGTTCTCTCAGAGAATGCTGGCAAAATATGGAATAATTATGGTCATTAGTGTATTATCTGTCTGCACAATCGATTCTTGTACTACTATTACTACTGCACATTTCAGTCGGAGTTACATTGCGATATGTCGTGTAATGTATTGATTGTTAAGTGAAACCTCATCATATTTAGTGCCAGTGGCTTATACAATTTCATCATAGAGAAAAGTGGCATTTTGAATGCACGAACTTTTTAAATTACAACTCTAGTTCTTCACGTTGAGAATATAAAAATGTATAACTAGTGACATGTTAGATGATATATCTATTCTTTTGTTACAAGTAATTACGTTGTTTTTAAATTTTTTTTTTTTGTTTACATATATGTCACTATTGTCTTTGCACCGAAATATATATTTCGTCGTGTTGTTTTTATCATTTTATTTGCAAGACTATACTTTTCTACGACTAATAGTTTAAATTTAAGTTCTGACTCATTTACGTATTGTTTACTTTCATGTTATTTATTAACAAAAAAAATACAATAAAATATTTCTTGGAGCTATTTGTGTTTTTATATGATATTTGCTGTGAGTGTAAGAGTTCTTTAAGTTATTATTTACTTCGATGAAATAAAAGAAATGTTTATTTCATTCTCAGCTAAATATGTACTCGCATTTGTGTTCAATGTCAAGAATGTCAATGTCATTGTCAACAGAATTAGGCATTAGTGTTTTCAGAACATTGCACTTGATAAGCTTTTCCAATGCGATATTCCGTTCTTTGAAATGAAATTAAAGTTACAAATTTGTATTTATATATCGGTTTCCTTTCTGTATTTCATTCTAAAGTTTTGTCAATCTATATTTGGAATAAAAGCCATTACGTAGCCCATTAATGGTGTTAACATGTTTTCCTGAAGGCCATTCTAAAACTTCGCATATCAGATTTAAAATCTTATCTTTCGAATGATCTCTAAGTCCGTAGTAAAGGTTTTCTGTTATGGTTTGTGCATGATACTTCAAAGTTGTCTTTATTATTTAACGAAATATCATACATTCCACATTTTTTATTCTTGAAAGTGTTGTATTAAAATTTCAAACCGGTTAATATTTTTAATCTCTCTTTAAGTTCCAAATATACGAAACAAGAGATTCATTATTTGACTGGTAGACTGTAAAGATGTATTTATATGATTTCAAGGCGAGAACTACACATTCATCTTTATTCATCAATTGGGTGAAGTATTTGGAGTTTTATTAGTAATCATAATCTTATAATCAAGAGTTTATAAAATTAAATGAAAATAAATGACACATTTGAAATATATCTAAGAAAAAGACCTGTGCAATACGTGGAAAAGCATAGTGTTGTAGATTTGGGGCCAGGTCGTAGGGAGCAATCGGTTCATACAGGGTTGTAATATCACCGAGGGGCGTGCGCCTTCTAAATTAAGGCGGAAGAAACTATATTTCAGGGACCACTTTTCCGTATAAAAAGAGGGATATCAGAGATTGAACTTTGTATCAATAAAATTGACTATTTTTTAAAGAAATGACAGTCATTTATTGACAATTACCAGGACGTTTTGTAACTTGGTTGGTTACATAATCAGGATACTACAAATTTCGAGAAATATAGAAATCACTAACATTATCTACATGTCAAATTAGTTTAAAAATATTACAAATTGTTACATAAGTAAAAAGTAATTTACAAAGATTAAAATTGTATTCACCCTAAGAATATTTTTTTATAATTAAAAAAAGATTAAATTTTAAACCAAAATGAAAGGGGAGGAAATAAAATTCAATAAGACACTCATCTGACTGAGGAAAAATGAAGGTTTTATACTTTTTTAAGAAATTGTATTAAAAATGTTATTTTGTGGTGCATACAATGTTTGATCTTTGTAATCAACTTTTTACTTATGTGACAATTTCTAAAATTTAAAAACTAATTTGACATGTAGATAAGGTTAGTGATTTCTATACTTTTGGAAATTTTTTGAAGCCTGATGTAACCAAGTTACAGAACGTCGTTCGTAAAATGTCAATAAATGGTTGTCTTTAAAAACAGTCAATACGTTTTGTTTATACAAATTTAACAATCAGAAAGATTTCTCCTGTTTTATCTACAAATTCTAAGAAATTGAACTTACTTATGGAAATTAAAAGTTTTACAACTTAAGGCTACGAGCCTACCGGGAGCGGTGGCTCAGTGCATCAAGATGTCACTGCAAGGTCTCTGACCGATAGGTTTTAGGTTCGAGTCCCGACGGCGGCAGGATTTTCGACACTAGCTTTCTAGCTAGGTCGAATTCAGTCGCTGTCTGGAGGACAATTCCAGCTACCGGCTGCTCTGATCGGTAGTTTTCCGCGGTTTCTCCGATCAATACCGTGTAGAAATTTCATGCTTTTATATCACTCTTGGATAAACAGGATTACAAAATATACATACATTTGATTAAATTTCTTCAATTTTACTTGCAGTTGAGAATTTGAAATCGGACTGATGAGTCATTTCATTTTAATGGACTTATGCGTTATTTAATTTGTTTGCTTTCAACAGAAAATGGAAATTAATATAGCTAAATTTGTGTTAATAACTGCCCAATGATTTCTCCAAAAGACTGTCATGGACCAAGCATCCAGTGACGTATCGCCATCCCGTAGCATTTATTGAACTCTTACTTTCAAATGTCGCGCCAATTTCCCTGGGCGCAGTGCTTGTGACGTTCGTCGCGCCCTTGACATGTCTGCCCTAATCGTAAAGAGTGAAGGGACTTCCCGAAGGGCCAGAGATGGGGGCACGCGATGAGCGAATTCAGAAGTGCCACACGCGACCCGCTCGCCGCACCAGGGCCCCTAGTGTGTGTCCGTAGGCCAACTTGCAATAGTTCAAAATGAATTCCACATCTTTAGATATACGTTTTTTAATACGTTTATCTACTGTCCAACCTTGCTGTCTTTCAGGGTTTTCTTTCATTTACATAACGTTTCGGACTTCGTATGAACAGAAGTAGAGCTACCTCTACAATGTATATGCCAATTAGTTAATCTGTTGTGTTTTTCTCATTTTCGTAAAGTCTTTTTAATTTGTGGAGAGGGTTTCATGTTTAAGTCGTACTTTTGAATTCAAACGTCTCAATTGTTAGAGGATCACAGTTACATTTTCATGGACGTTTTATCGATCGCTTCTTTGAGAAATAATAGTCGTTCTCAACTACAAAATAAATATCAATTTTATTTCAAGTCTTCCCTAACAGTTTACAAGTTCTTAAACAAGTAATCGTCAGTACTACTACTATTCCGAGCATAACATGCAAACATTTTCATCAACCCGTGTATCTGAGAATCTTTCCAACTTGTCTCCTGGACAAGTAGAACGCATTCTGCTTGTTTAGTTACGGTCTTCTATCATAATACTCCGTTACTAGGAGAAGACAGCTGACAACTGCAATTCACTGTTACAAATCCACTAAGGGATATTTGAATGTGTCTTTAGGTTCAAGCGAGGTGTAACTTTGACTCCGAAGAGCAATTTCACGCAAAATTGAAAAGAAAGCTATCGGAACATGTGATTTAATTATCGTAAAATTTGTGCGAGACTTTATCAGGCATATTTGGCATTTAGAGGTCTCGAGATATTTCATAGTAGGTGTAACAAGCGGACAAACTATGATTCTTTTAAGCAATTTGTATAAAAGTATGGGTGATATCATCGTTTTCTATAGGGTGTACTGGGAACGGTTGCTCAGAACATCAACTGATGTCGCTTCAGTGCCTCTGATCGGGAGGTCGTAGGTTCCAGTCCTGACGGCGACAGGATTTTCGACACTGGCTTTTCAGCTAGGTCGAATTCAGTCGCTGATAGGAGGAGAATTCTAGCAGCCGGATGCTCTGATCCGTAGTTTTCCGTGGTTTCTCCGATCAACACCAGGCGAATGCCGAAGCAGTACTCTAAGAAACGGGCCACGGACCGCGCACGACCATTCCTTCCTCTTCCTTGTCCTATCCTCACTCCTTACACACATACACACACGCATACACACAGTAACATGCCCTATAATACCACATATGCCGGGAGACCGGTCGGGACATTAGAGCTTGTTCCGACTGGGGCGGTGCCGGTTAGTGAGAGATACCTGATTGTGGAAAAATCTGCCAGTCGACGGTAGGTCGGCGCCGGATCTCGCCATCTAGCGTGGGAAGATCACCGCCACCTCCCGATGAAATCATGCACTACACTTATGGGACTAATGACCTCAGTATTAAACGTGCCCGGAATCACTAACAAACAACTAATCTGTAAGTAAATCTTCGTTAATTTGGATGAATGCACATATGCCTCTTTTAATATTAAGAGGTTTGGGAAATATTATAGTGCTAATTTCGCACACTTTTTATCAACAGTCTATAATGTAGTTTACTATTCAAATTGTTCTTTTTCTCTAACTATAATGGTTAGAAAAATAAAACGGAAGTGTCATCAAAGAAATAATAATAATAATAATAATAATAATAATAATAATAATAATAATAATAATAAACGCCTAAGCAGAGGAAGACAGACTCAAACAAAGAATTACAGGGCTGGGGGCTAGAATCAGACGATACAGCAAATCTTCCGAGAAAAGGCAGCAGGAATCGACTTTTTCTACCGATCAGAAGAGATTTTGCAGACAACTGGAAGCAGCCGATGAGAGAGAGCAGCGAGGTGAGCCTCCGAGTGAGGATTCTATGTTTAATTTCTGGTCTAAAATCTGGGATGCACCTCAACAACACAATGAGCAAGCTTATTGGATCCGCCAAGAAGTAGATGCTTGTCGAGATATAGATGAAATGCAATGAGTTACGATTACTGAAGCTGATATTACAGCAGCCACCAGAAAGACACAGAACTGGAAGGCACCTGGTTCTGTTGGCATTCATAATGTATGGTGAAAATACTTTCCTGCTCTCCACCCTCACCTAGCTAATTTCTTTAACGCTGCTCTGCAAGATCCAGTCACTTTACCTACATACTTGTTGGCGGGGAAAACAATTATGTTGGCTAAACAAGGTGACAATAGTAAACCAGAGAACTTTCGGTCAATCACATGTCTGTCAACACTATACAAAATATTGACATCAGTTGTAGCTTCCAAAATTAATGATCATCTGATAAATCCAAACCTTTTACCTCCTGAGCTAATTGGATGTCGAAAGGGGACGCGAGGATGCAAAGAGCTTTTAGTTATAGATAGTGTGATCACAAAGCAAGTTCGCAAACGCCTACATGATATATCTGTAGGATGGGTGGACTACAAAAAGGCATTTGACTCTGTTCCTCATTCATGGCTTTTACGCGCCCTTGAAATTTATAAGATTAATCCAGTTTTATTGAATTTTCTCGCTGTACGCATGTCCGAGTGGAAGACCTTTATTCACGTTAGGCAAGGTGGTATTTCCTATCAGACCAGGGAAGTTAGAATTCGGCGAGGTATGTTTCAGGGCGACAGTTTGAGCCCACTGTGGTTTTGCATCGCCCTCATCCGGCTGAGTAGAATGATAAGAGAGTCCGGATATGGATATTGAATAGAGAGAAATTCGGATGTTCGCATATCGCATCAGTTTTATATGGATGACCTTAAACTGTACGCATGTAATAAAGACCAACTACATAGTGGGTTTATGCTTGTCCAACAATTCAGCAAAGATATCTGCATGGAATTTGGCTTAGATAAATGTGCGATATTAAATGTCAAACGTGGTAAAGTTCAAGATCAGGAAGGAGGATTACAACTCTCTAGTGACATCATTATTCAAAGCCTTGGCAATGAAGACATACAAATATCTAGGAATGTTGCTGCTATTGGAAATTTCTGACACAGATGCCAGAAATACGATTCAATAGAATGTAATCTCCAGAGTAAATAAAACATGTGAGACGCATATCAACTCGAGATGGAAAATTACTGCAATTAACACATGGGCTATTTCTGTTGCAACATATACCTTCGGAGTGATAAAATGGACCGACACCTCTTTGCAAATTTTCGACAGAAAGCTGAGAACGACGCTAACTAAACATCGACTTCACCCTCCGCATATTTCGATACAAAGGTTATACCTATCACGAAATAAAGCAGAAAGAGGACTGCTAAATTTAGAAGTACTATGTCGTCAGCAGGAGGAGAAACTCCGTAATTTTTTTCATTTCACGTGACATTCCACTTCACAAGGCAATTTGTTTTCAGGATTAAAACATCAGCCCATTAAGTTTAGCCCAAGAAAGCTTTTCCTATCTTACAGCTCAGGACTGAGTTGATCTCTGGAAGACGAAAGAGCTACACGGCCGGTTTATAATAACGCTGACTGCTGATGATATTGATCTGAAATGGTCCACGGAATGGCTATGAATAGCTGGGCTTTATGGTGAAACAGAGGGATTCCTCTTCTCCATACAAGACGTAGTAGTGAAAACAAGAGCTTATCACAAGTATGTCTTGGGCCAACAGATCGATAGCAGGTGTCGATTGTGTAAAATCAACAATGAGTCAATCCAGCATATAAGTAACGGATGTCCATCTTTGGCGCAAACTGAATATTTACAGCGACATTAAAATGTAGCCAAAGTAATTCACCAGGCACTGGCAAAGAATTATCAACGTGTAGAACAGGATTACATATGTAAGCCTCAGCAAGTTATCAGTAATTATTTGGCACGAATATTATGGGACAACACAATTATAACAGATAGGGCGGTTGAAGTTAACAGACCAGATATTGTCTTATTTGATAAAACAACAGGAAGAGCAATAATAATCGATGTTGCAGTTCGCACAGACGACAAACTGGTGTCAACTATTGCTGAAAAGAAACGAAAATATCAACCTCTCGCTGTGGAGTTGAGGGACATGTACAGGTTACGGAGCGTAGACATAGTGCCTGTGATAGTGTCAGCAAATGGCAGTAAGGACTTGGTAACCAAGGATTGGTTGAAAACCGGACAAAGGCTACGATTAAAAGAAAAACACCTCAGAACAATACAAAAAGCCGCTTTACTGGGCACAGCAAGTATAGTCAGGAAATTTTTAAGTCTCGATTAGGAAGAAAGCGTACTTAGAATATGAAGACATCACTTGAATCCATCAAAATGTAAAGACTACAAGTTTTGAGAACTGTACTAACACAAAACCATATGTATAAGTATTTCTTCACCGAAGCTCCATGACTTCGTACTGACAAATTGTGTCTTGAGATTGTCCTCCGACACCTTTTGTAGTGAAAAGAAAACAAATAATAGTAATAATAATAATAATAATAATAATAATAATAATAATAATAAGAAGAAAAAGAAGAAGAAGAAAAGAAGAAGAGGAATGAAGAGTAATGTTCAACGTTACGCCTAGAATTGTGTAATAACTCGATCTTCAAGGGCACCTCAAGAAAAAGAAGTTTCCCAACGAGTTTCGTAAGAGCCACTTTTCTCGCTCCCTAATCACGTCTTTGTGCTACGACGATTTCATTGTACTCTTCCTTCGCATACAACGCATTGTTACATTGTGTAATAATTGTGCACATATGACCTTCTGTCAATGTGTGACGAGTTGAGCTACAAATTGGTGCGGAAGATATGAATTGGAGGCGTTACTTTAAGTGGAAAAACTCCCCTTTTTTGAGAAATTGAGTTAACTCAATATTCAGGTCCGCGCAAATGTTACATATTTATTCTGAAAGTGATAGAACTCCAAGTTCTTACGGGGAGCGGTGGCTCAGTGCATCAACTGATGTCACTGCAGCACCTCTGATTGGAAGGTCCTAGGTTCGAGTCCTGACGGCAGCAGGATTTTCTATACTAGCTTTCCAGCTAGGTCGAATTCAGTTGCTGTCTGGAGGAGAGTTCTAGCGGCCGGCTGCTCCGATCGGTAGATTTCCGTTGTTTCTCCGATCAACACCAGGCGAATGCCGGAGCAGTACCGTAGAAGTAGTCCCGACTGGGGCGGTGCCCCGCTGGTAGGACATACCTGGTTGGGGAAAACCCAGTTAGCCGACGGTAGGTCGGCGCGGGATCTCGCATCCAGCGGGGAACGACTTTTGCCACCTCCCAAGCAAAACATACAGTACACTTAAGGAATCAATGACCATATTAGTTGACGCGTTCGGAATCACAATCAAAGAATCAAGTTATTTCTGTGGACGACATAGCGTATCACAATAAAAGTGAAACAGAGGAGATTGCAATCTATTTATTTTGATAGGCGTAGAACTCCAGTTGTACGCCTACAAGGTTTTCTACAAGACTCGTGATGTGTGATTTTCGAGATATTAGTAGCGTCTGCAGTGATACAATAATAAAGATATCCAGGTTTGGTAATAGGAACAACAAAAATAATATAATTATATTGCACTTTTTTATTTAAACAGAAATTAAACCTAATTGTCTGTGTGTTAAAACACCTTGAAAAGTCAGTAACAAGAAGAAAAAATAATTAACAAAATGTGTCTGTAATTGGCTAAAAATTAGATTGATTAGATACGTCATCAGAATTCTTTTATAATTATGTTCAAGTAAACCGTAAATCAAGACAGTAGTTTCTCAGTAAACTTCCCAACACAGAAACCAACAGTTGATGACGAAGAACAAAGGTTTTCAAAAACTTAAATATCCAGATTCTCTGCGTGGGTCTCCCCCACGCAGGGAACCACATAACCCGCTTTACTAAAGACAAATATTTCCAATACGTGCAAATAATTATCAAAGAGTGCATTTATAATATACTATAAAGAAAACTAAACTGTGGAATTGGGCACTTGGCTTGTCATTTCAGATGGTTCATATTAATTCGTTCTAGAAGTAACTTTTCGTAACCACCATGTGCGAGGCGCCATTTTCTATTCTCTGACCTCAGGACTTCAAAGGCGCGGACCCGACCCGCAGCCTCGAATTATTAACGCGCGAGGGGCAGCCGCTGGGCACGGGGCGGTGCCGCTTGCTGTTTGTCAAAGCCACCGCGCGGAGCTCTGTAATTAAGGCACATCCTCTTCCTCCGCACAAACTGCTTTCGGTCGACACAAGTCGCCCGAGAGGGGCCGATGGTGATCGATCGACTGCCTTTGCGTACTGTAAACCCACTCCAAAACTTTGCTTTGTTTTGAGTTACCTTACCGAAGCGTATTTTTCCGCCGAGTGCAAACCGGGAGAGGTGGCTCAGTGCATCAGCTGATTTCACTGCAGTGCCTCTGACCGGGAGGTCCTAGGTTCGAGGCCCGACGGCGGCAGGATTCACACACTCGACCTTGTGAGCTAGGTCGCGTTCAGTCGCTGTCTGGAGGAAAGTTCGAGCAGCCAGCTGCTCTGATCGGTACTTTTCCGTGGTTTCTCCGATCAGGACCAGGCTAATGCCGGAGCAGTATCTAACAAACGGGCCACGGACCGCGCGAGATCTGTTCTTCCTCTTCCTTGTCCTATCCTCCCTCCTTAAACACACACACTAACATGCACTACACTACCACATATTCCGAGAGACCGGTCGGGGACTTGGCCCCGCTGGGGTGGTGCTGGGAGAAGATATGTATTTGGGGAAAATCCCACAAGCCGACGGTAGGTCGGCACGGGTTCTCGCCATGCAGCGGGAGATGACCACCATCTCCCGATGAAAAACGTGCACTACACTTACAGGACTAATGATCTGAATAATTGACGCGCTCGTTGGAGAGGAATATGTGAGCGATAGTGAAAATGGGAAAAATAATTGACACAATTTCGGTAAATTAGCATCAAAATGGAAGCTGTGGGAGAGCGTAGCAAAATCAATTTAGAATGAAATTGTAATGAAATAATAGGGCGCATATTATTATGACCAAAGAAAAGGTGTCAAATACAAACAAAGCTAGTGGTGTTATAGAATGACACAGACTTTCTCGTACTAATTAGTTTCCTAATTTCTTTGATGTGAGTTAGCTTCCCGAACTTGCCACCTATTCTTCCCAGCTGCCATCTTGCCCCCCAAACTATATTTTTTTTTCATTTTTTCGGTTTCCTAATGGTAGGACAGAAATATTACTTTGAAAATATTAAAGAATAGTACAAGCTCGTCCTGTGTGCAAATTTTCGTTGAAAACTATGGAGCGGATTTTTTTTAAGAAAATGGCGTTTAAATATTACATTACTGTAAATACGAAATTTGGACTTCTTTTTCACAGAGATATTTTGAGTTCCCGAAAAAAGTCATGGATATTTGTTAAAAGAAATTCTAGTCATAAATCAATAATGTATACAAATCACTGAAAATGTGAATTTTAAGTATTGGGAAATGTTTAAAAAAATTCATTCGTTTATTTTTTTAAAACCACAAAAGAATACAGTAAAATGAATTTCGATGGCATATCAAACAATGCAACTAACACCATCCGCATGAAAAGTTTCACGAAAAAAATTGTAGCCCTTTTTGAGAAAATGGCATTTGAGCATTTCTGAAAAAACTGAATTTTGAGTTCATTTTCACAGAAAATTTTGGCTTTTTCGAGAAATTTTATAAATCATCAATTTACAATTTTTCACAAAAATAAACTACATTTCAAATCACTGCATAATTTCCTTTATATCAAATATTAAGTGATAACTTCCACTCTTGTCTTTGCGTATTTAATCTATGCAGGTCAACATTAAAATCCGTCAAGAAGGCCAGGTCAGAAATCTACTTTTCATATCTACGTCAATAATGCTATATATGACGAAAGGAGCATTGTTATGGCATATATGACGAAATTGTTCATTCTTGCTGTCGTGGCGCTGTTAATACTAAAAGAAAACTGGCAGCACTGCTACACCTCTTTCTGGATTGGCGGGGGGGGGGGAAGAGGGGAAGTAAGGGAAGTGCCCTGTTCCAAACGCCAAAGTCCCCAGGCAGGCAAGTAGCTCGTGCGGGCGCATTTCTTTTTTGTAATTTTTGAAAAAATAAATGAATAGAGTAATATTGTGTTTACTAGCGTTCCCGTGCGAGAACTCTCACATATAATGTATATTTTTCTTCAAGATCCTCTTATCCTCCGTCACCTATTCTGTGTGGCTCCTTGTAATTCATAACAATACAATAGAGTAAACACCCTTGTCAATACAAAGTAATTGTCATTTAACATTATTACCGAGCAGATAGATACACTCGTATTATTCAATCGCGTAAAATATCAAGTAATTAGTTTAATTTCACATACAGTTCCAGATTCTACAGGCTCTGAACAGGTGGAATAATATCAAGAAGCGTCAAACCAGCGAAAATATAATATCAAGAAGTTCTCATTTTAGTTTTTATGGCCATAAAACGCTTCGTTTAGGAGTTATTTAACGATATAGGTTAAAAATAAAGCCGAGTGTTGCGGGTTGCATTTGGTCATGAATATATAGATGCGTTTTTTTTAAGTAAATCCTTTATATTGTTATACTCAAAGTGCAATTCATTACGTCTCCGTGGAATTCTCTTACTTTAGAGATCTCATTTATAAACGTCGGTTGCGTGTGTTAGCCGCAAAAGGTAAGTATACTACTGAAATAATATAGGAAACGGTTCCATCTTGTACAGTACATTTACCACTATCACTAATGAATTTGGACATTGAACCAGAATTTCTGTTGCCGAATTTCCGTGGCGCGCGTGTCAGGCCCGCGAGCGCATTCACAGGCATCATTGCTCACGAGAAATGAGCTGCAACAATGATTTGAAAGTGTTTTATTTATTTTTTTATTTATTTTACGTCAAAAACAGTTAAAAACTGCGTATGACGTGCTATGGGGAAAAGTGTTATTCAGACATTACGTTATTACGCCTTACATGATAGACTATCTTAATGAGAAAAACATACGTTCGTCATCATTGAAACTACTTTTCAATGCTTTTGTTATTCAGTTGGAAAATAAATTGTAATAAATTTTATTGATAAGTAAAGAATATTCTACTTTATTAGAATATATAATATTAAATTTTTATTAAAGATGAAAATGTATATCGGTGATGAAAAATACGTTTGAAAAGAAATATTCTTCGTCTATTTTGAGATTTATCAAATTAAAAAAAAGTACATCTTTCATGTCACGTAATAAATTAACTTCTTTGAAATAGTTTATTTCCATTAGCCAGATGTAATGTCACGAGCCTTGCTTCTCACGTCATAATCGTTAATGTAATTTGTCAAGGCTACGCGACAGAACCCGTGTTGCAACAGGATGGCGGTAAAGCAAGACATGAATGCAAGCCTTATACGAACAGACAAGTCGGTAGGCACGTTTTCCTGGAAAGGTCATACAATTGCGTTGCTCATGCCCTTGTAAAAGCCCCACGTTTTCGACCTCCCAGACCCTGTGCTAACTCCGGAAGTCCTAAAAACCGTTATCTTTCTCTTTTTCAGTTTTTTCTCTATTACTTTTTACCATTAAATGCCGTAGAAACATTATTTAATTCAATTCAATAAAATTTTCTACGACTTTTGTTTTGTTATGTAAACATTTTTCGAAATCAATTATACATTGTCATTGAAGAATTACAATGTGGAAAGAATACTGTGGGAGTAAGACACCTCTAGACGTGTGGTTGCGAAGAGCACGGAATAAAAAATAGTTATTTACGTATGTGTCGTGAACCATCTGATTACAACACGAGATTGGAAAATTGCCAAACGAGGTCATTAGAGTTTGGTAACCAATTGAGTATTGTAATCAGATGTTACGGCACGAATATAATACAATCGTTTATCCACTTTGTAAAAATGTGTTAATTTAATGTGAACTATCGACCTACGTCTTCATTTAGTATTGTAATGATTCCGTCATGCAAAAAGAAACATTATAAACATTCTTTTAGAAATGATACCATGGGAGGAGAGCGCCGTCAAGTGTTTTTGAAGCATGACGAGCGGCGAGAAATCGCATTTAGAAATTGAAAGAATATTCGTGTACGAGTAAAAAGAATATAACAATATATGGACATTCCGGAAGTGATACGAATTTCTAAAACATTTAATTGTGTATAATTAGTAGAGGGGAATTGGAAATTGAAAAGATAAACAGCGTAAGGAGAACCGTCGACTGTTTTTTTTAAGAAAGCGCTTCGAAAAAGTCGAGGGTGGTCAGAGGATGATTAGCCGTTGTAAGGCACGGACGGAGACGCGTGGTAGGCGCGGTGAATTCTAATATACAGTTTTGTCAGAGGCATAGTGCTAAGTTATTCGTGAAGAAAATGGATGGAATTGGAATGTGTGGTCGCAAGAAGGTTTGTGGAAACTGATGGGGCCGAGAGTGTACACCTACTACTCCAAAAAGGAAAGTGATAAAACTTTTGACATTTTTTGTGGTTGGAAGCAACGCTAAATGGATCCAATAATGAGTAATTTTTGTGTAGCAAGACCAAATTTAAAATCTTGTAGGACAAAAATTGTGAGATTGTGGTTGGAAGCAACGCTAAATGGATCCAATAATGAGTAATAGTATAGTAAATTTCGGAAGGTGCACCAATAATAAATTAATGAAAGTAATTCAAAATATTTAGTATTAATTAGCAGTGTCGTTAACCAAAAACATATTTGTGATCGTTGTATTTTTCTTTGGCTAAAGTAATCATTTGATAATTACAAAAAATAACTGTTTCTCGTATGAGCCGGTTCTGCGTACCCACGGATATAAATTCGTTGACGTGGCTTCCTATTATTACGACAAGCTAGTAAACAGGATAATGGTATCCAATATCTTGGGAGAGATTGATGGATATATAATATTGTTATTGTGATAGGGGATAAGGATAATAAGAACCATGACAGTATTCACAATTTTTTTCCTATTAAACGCGACACTGTTCTCAACAATCGAAACACATTTGGTGTATACTTTTCGACATAAGTGAATGTGGTTCTAATTTGGAAATAGAAATATCAGCCAATGCTGCTATAGAACCATTGTTACCCAACATATCAAGAAAGAACTATCTTTAATTTTTAAAGATTGGTGTAAAAGAAGTTAATTTCTTATCGGAAAAAGTTTTGATTGCTTATTTTTCTGGCAAGTCAGTGAAGAAGAAACCAAGTTGTTATTGGACCCACTACACTACGTTAAAGAGAACAATATCACATAATGACAATATAGTTACCAGTATGTTTACTCAGTTATTAACGTTTTTAAAGAGTAAAAGTGAAGGATACAAGACAAAGAAGACCTAAATATTCTCAAAAGAAGAGTGGCAAAGTACGCCATTACTTTACAGCCCTAGTGTGGTAACGAAGTACATTACCACACTAGTGCTGCGTAAATTGTGTCCAATGTGCCTTATTAAGAAAGTCTGTGAGATGTTCCTCTGATGTTGACCTTGACACCCATTGAGAATAGAGGCTGGAAATGTTTTACCAATTTTGTCACACTGTTTTATTTAATAATTGTAATGCAAGGTATATCAATTACGCAAAACATATAGAGCACAAGAGTTTTCCAAAACAAACATTTACTGCATGTATTTGAGAATATTTTTTAAAGGCATATCACATAAATTTTCTATGGTTTCATAGAATTTATATGGTGTTGTAATAAATATAATAGTATGTTTTAACTGTTCAGTGTTTTAGATACCATTATTAGGCCATGTTTGAACTAAAAGACAATTTATTTGTAACATATTGTTAATAGTCCTATGCATTCGTAAGCAACGAGCATAATACAAGTCATACAGCTCGTACGGCATGTCAGAGATGCCACGATAATAATGGCTACTAGCTCGTATTAATAAGAAGGACCTCCTACCATCATTCAGATGCCACACCAAAATCTCCAATTCACTCGTAGGGCATATTACAGATGCGGCCGTATTTTCCTGGTATGTAAAATTATTTATTAAAATTTATTAAATTATTTATTAAATTATTTATTAAATTATTTATTAAATTATTTATTAAATTATTTATTAAATTATTTATTAAAATTATTTATTATTTAAATTTTTATTGCTGAATCGATCCGGGGTACGAGAAGAACGAGGGAATGTCGAGTATCGGCTTCGAGCTGCGCAGCCTTTTCCATTGTCATCTTAGCCATGCCTTACGAGTTGTAGGATGTCGTGGTGCTGAGAAACCTCCGACCACAGAGCGCTTTCATGGGTGGCATGCCACGCGTGCCCTCCGAGTGCAAAGGGTTTGCAAAACGAGCAGAAACAAATGCGGGCGGCCCCGGGCCCGCCGCGGCCACTCGCAGGCCTCGCGCGGGGGGGGGGCCCCGGGCCCCGCAACGCAACGCTTTGTCGACTTCCGCCCGAGTTGCGACGTCAACCGTGGGCGTTGACCGGGAGAGGTGGCTCAGGGTCACTGCAGTGTCCGTGACTAGGAGGTCCTAGAGTAACACTCCCCGCGGGGGCAAGATTTTCGACTCTAGCTTGTAAGCTAGATCCAATTCAATCGCTGTCTGGAGGAGAATTCTAGCGGCCGGCTGCTCTAATCGCTAGTTTTCCGTGATTTCTTCGATCAACACCAGGAAAATGCCGGAGCAGCGCCCTAACAAGCGAGCCAGGACCGTGCGCGATATTTCCTTCCTCTTCCTTGTCCTATCCTCTCTCCTTACACACACACTCTTACACTAACATGCACTATACATTCCATGAGACCGGTCGGGGACTTAGAGCTTGTCTAGGGTGGAGCGGTGCCCTGCCGGTGGGAGATACCTGGATGGGGAAACCCCATAGCCAACGGTAGGTCGGCGCCGGATCTCTCCCTCCAGCTGGGGAAGATCACCAATACCTCCTGAGAAAAAACATGCGCTACACTTATGGCGGGGAACCAGCTATCTCCCACCTGCGCGGCACTGCCCCAGCCGGGAGAAGTTCTAAGTCCCCGACCGGTCTCCCGGCTTATGTAGTGTAGTGCATGTTTGTGTAAGTGTGTGTAAGGGGAGAAGATATGACAAGGAAGAGGTCGGAAAGATCACGCGTGGTTCGTAGCCCGAGAAACCACGGAAATCTACCGATCAGAGCAGCAGGCCTCTAAAATTCTCCTGCAGTCAGCGACTGAATACTACCAACCTGACAAACTAGTGTCGAAAATACTGCCACTGTCGGGATTTGAATCTAGGTCGTCCCGGAGAGAGGGACTGCAGTGACATCAGTTGATGCACTGAGCCATCTCTCTCGGTCGCACACATGGGCACTTGCAAATACTCAAATACTATATAGGATAATTGCAGCCAAACTTTGTGCCAGGAGTGGTTTGATTTTTCTAGAAGGGTGTGAGTCACTTTAACAACATTTTCAGTATTATTTAAAGTATATGACTACATGTAATGTTTTCAATAAATATTTAGTATACAAATTGTATCAAAATTGCTTTTTAGATACATGTTTTGTATGCTTATTTAATTTCTTTGACTTCTTACTCTGTTTGGAGAGGGCCTAGAACCGCAACTGAATACTTATTTCGGAAAGTTGGTCAATGAGTGTCAAAAATCTTGTCACCGTTAGCATAGAGGGACTGCAGTGACATCAGTTGATGCCCTGACCCACCTCTCTCGATCATTGTAAAGAAACTGAACTAGAGACACGAGTGCGCAAGCGCAGGATTGCGACAGTCCCGCTGAGGTGGTTGGAGAACGAAGCGGTACTTCCCTCGTGGACGTGCCTCGTATGTTGCGTTTGCTCTGCGTGCACTGACCTGCAGTGTAGTTATCGACTTAACAGCTTTTTTTCAATAGCTGTTATCAGAAAAACAGCTGACTCGTAATAGCTGTTATTAATAACAGTTGAAAAATAACAGGTCCATGACCAGCAACCTAACATGGCCGACTGCTAAGAGTTAAAGCAGTTGTAGCGACTGCTAAGAGTTAAACCAAGCAAAACTAATAACGTTAGTAGCACCGTAAAGCTTGTGCAGCTACCTTAGGGCGCTTCCTTGCACTACTTTCCCTAACATGTTTGGACAGAGAAGCAGCTAATATGAACGAGACTGGATGAACGGCCAAGAATGAATAGTAATTCATATAATGTGTAGCGAATGTGTATAGAATATAGAATATTACTAAAATGAAATTGATTCGGGTTCAGATTGCAAATATTCTTTCAAATAGGCAACTTGTGTATAGTGAAGTGACGAGTGCCAAAAATAATGAGAAACAGTGTTTATGCTTACCTATAGCTTAAGTGTTAATGACTATCGAATATCAAGTATTATTATGTGAGTTATGTGACCGTAACTCATTTTATTTTATTGAACCCAGGAAAATATTAGTTGATCTCACATAAGCAGCAATGGGACAGAAATATGTTAACATATTGGACGGACTTAATTTAAAGGACAAACATCTTGTTGTAGTGTATACAATAAAATATAAAATATTGTGGCATATGGCGTGTAATAATGACGAATTATATATCAATGAATCTATAATTTGAACACTGGTAAATCATGATTGATTAACTGCAGTGAAGCTGTTATCGTTCAAAATGGTTGCCACAAAAGCTTGTAGTAGTTCGGATTAGGCCCAGTAGGTTGCAGTTCTATGCATTTCAACCTATAACAGCTAATAACAGGATGAACGAAATAACTGTTATTTAGCGTAACAGTTACGAAACGTTAACTGTTAAGAAATAACAGTTTAGCTGTTAAGGGCACATCCCTACTGCAGTGTGTGGTGTGTGTTGCAGCTGACGACGCAGACACCGGCGACTCGGGCATCTGCGGCGCCATCCTCACGGCGCTGTCCTGGGTGCTGGTCTTTCTCACGCTGCCCTTCTCGCTCTGCGTCTGCTTCAAGGTGAGCGCCTCTCCTAGTTTAGGCCAGAGCGGAAAGTATCGCTCTAGTACGTATTTCGATGATGGAATGATGGGTATCAATACACGAGTGTGATGTTACGATACGAGCGAGTAACGTAAACTTCACACGAGTGTATTAATACCCTTACATCAAGTTTCATTGGTACTTTTTCTACGACTTTTATAAGTTAAACTTTTACATTGAATCGTTTCATACACGGAGCAAAAAGAACACTTGCCGTATACCTGATCCATTGTACATCAAGGGAACGCATGAGAATGTAGGCAAAACCAGGTTCACTGTTCCTGTTTCGTGGGGGAGATTGTTGGAACGAAACGTTGCGACGTGAAGAGTCCCTTGTTGCACCCGTCTGAATTCACCTCGTCAGAAGCGCACGGATAGGAGCAGCAGCGCCCAAGCAGCCTTGTGGGAAGAGTTCGCTATCTGCTCGGCGTAACCAAGCAGCACAGGTTGGAGGAACCAGCCTACCTTCATGACGTATCCAGACGAAACTGATAGAAGGTGCCGGCCTTCCGAGTCGGCGTATAGAGCTATACTGGTTGAAGGGCCAGCCGTACGTGTTGCCTTATTTAAGCATTCTTTATTGGTGTTACAAGTTAATGATCGTTGACGGGTATAGGAATGGGTTATGCGTAGTGCTATTAATAGAATATTCATTATTTATTTTTAATCCAACTACAGATCTGTATATTTACCTACACAACCAGACCCGTAAAAATGGAAATAACTACATAAAAAATACGCATTTAGTGATAATTAAATTTCTCAATAAATTACACAAAAAGCCTCAAAAGCCTTGAAATTTTACAGTCTGATTGTTTTTACAGGAGATATGCATACTTCAATAATGACTGTATTGTTGTTGAATAAAAAATGTATATATTGTAGCTTCATGACATATACATTACATTATATTATATACATTATAATATAATGTAATGTACATTATATAAAATGAATTAAATAAAAAACATTTAACAAAATAAATAAATTAAATATTTATTTAGTAAAGAAAAATGTGTAAACTATAACATAATTCACAATACAATGGAATAAATTGACAAAAACTTAATTGCAAACAAATGATACTGAAAAATGGATGTACACACTTAATCATTTATGTGTTCAGGTGGATTAAATACACAAGGAGTCTAAGAACGTGTTTAGGGACAGTTTTAAAAATACTTATAAATAGAAAATTTTATGACTGATTCCAAAAAAAATTTAATTCACTTTTTTTATAAAAACGCAAAGATTTATTTAAATTATGGCTAAATATGAAGCTGAAAATTATTTTACAATGTATATTTGGTTTATTTCTTTTAACCTTTTATTTTATAAATTAATATATTGTTTTAAGTTTATATTAATTTTAGTTACAAAAGGTTCAATTCTATTAGCCGCTTCATTATACTTAGGGTTCTTGCATTCACTAGCACAAAACTCATCTACATAAAATTAACACTTAGCTTACAATTAAAATGAATTCATAAATAGTTTACATACTATTAAAATAAAAAAGTCACTTTAGTATGGTAAGAAATCACCAACATAAATAATATTTATATTTTTACTTATCTTATTTCAATTTCTGTAATCTAAATGTGCAAATATACACTAAAAATCAAATCAAATTAGATAAATTAATTTAAAAACGGAAATCAAAAGTATAATTCCGCCCAGCATTGATTTACCTGCTGTATCTGCAATTTGAATTAATCTCATTGCTTAGAAACCTCTTTGCCCATTTGACAATGTATAAGCCCATTCGAAATTTTTAAGGTTTTAAGGTGTATCTTCCTCCTGAAAGGAGCATAGGAGAGTTTGAGAGTCCTCCGAAGGAAACTTCAGTTGCATGTCTAGGCGACATGATTCCCGCGCTTTATCGGAATTCAAAGGTTATTTCGATGCACAAGATAACCTAATACTAATAAAAAGTTTCTTCGCAAATCATTTCCGCACATGCAAATGCAAATTTATTGTAGTGAAGCCCTCAGAATGATTTTTCAACATCTTTGAGGCCTCGAGTTGCTCCTTGAGTTCAATTTGGCTGATTCTGTTGTACACGTGAGTGGTCGGCGACTTAACCCTAGATTACAAAGGCGTCCTGCACCAAGCGTTATTACAACGGCGTATTCTGACAGACTACATTGAAAGAAAAACTCGTTTTTACTATGAAACACTGAATTTAATGAATTGAACATGTTTGATACGGAGTTACAAAATACATTTTAAAGGTTTTTAAAGGTACATCGAAATAACTTAATTCTCACAGCACACACTTGTTTGGTGCTGTGCACACATGGCTTTTGAGTAGCATCCGCTGTAGTACCTGGTTATGTGACCTTTGTCATAATCACCTTCGTCCCATTGATTGCTACATATTGAGAACAAAACTTAAATGCTACAAGACAAGGTATTCATTATTCTTCTTCGTATTGATTACTCACAATATTAGGCAATAAAGCGCCAAAACACTAACGTAATTACTAGGGCGTAGTCTACAGGACGACGCGTGTTGGCGTGCGCCAGAAATAGGCACGCGCACGAGGTTACGTGTATATCACTGGCTCGTCACACAATGAAGGTACAAATTTAATTTTCAAAAATTTTAACAAAATATGAAAGTACATTTGTACTTTTGCAATGGAATTCCTCGTCTCGGCACATTAATGTATGTACTTTATGTTTCTATTCGATATTGTTATTTAAAGATGTTATTGACATATCACATTGAAATGCTTATATAAAAGAATTTTATTTATTTTTTCGTTTATTAGAAGAAAATAAAAGAATTGGGCTTTGTTAAATTAAGTTGTCGCATTTCATTTGGGCATACACCATTTGTATTACATTCTTCTGTATGTAAATACGTTAACATTATTTTAATTGAAAAAATATTTTTTTTGATTTCATTAAAATAACAACTAAATCTGACTTAAACACAAAATTTTATAAATTAAATTTGAGAAGACAGAAAATTCAGAATAATTCGCATTATTTTTTCTTAAAACATATTATTTACAAATTAAAAATTAAGAAATTAATGCGTTTTATTAATTTTTTAAAAAGATTAATCGATTAATTGGGAACGATTAATCGATGTAAATTAATCTAATAAAAATAGATTAGATATTAACCCATTAACGCCCAAATTCTTTTTTTTTTTTTTCGTTTGTTAATTTTTCACCTATTTTCGTTAAACATAACTGAAATCGGTATCAGACACTTAATATTGATAATGATGATATATTGTTTATAGATAATGAGATATTGCCCGTCCTCAAATGAGGACTCTGGGCGTTAACGATATCAAAAGTGGGTTGTATTAGGAACGAATATTCTATGAAAGAAAATGACATTTTAAACTCAGAAATAAATTTCTTTTTGGTGCAAAATGCCAAAACAATTAACACATAAGGTCACTGGGCATTTTGTGCAGTATGTTCTGGGTTTACTTGAACATCCACTTAGAGCACATCTCTGTTTTTCGCGCCGTGCAATGGTATGTCCCTGCATGTATGTGCCTGCATCAGGAATTACGCCGACTGGAAGGCTGCACAATAGGCCGTCCTCTAACATTTCGTGCATGTACTTGCAATTTTAAATAGAAACTTGTCACAGCACGTCTGAAGCTAAGAAGATCACAAGCTTCCTTTCCATGGATACGTCGGTACAAGATCCACGCGTAGACCAAGGCCATATCAATAATCCTGGTGAAAATGGGCCAATACCATTTCTTTCCTCTCAGCCCTATAACATACTTGCCAACTAACCAGTCGTGGTGATCTACTCCTCTCATTTTGGCACTGTAATTTTTTACAACTTGTGGCTGCTTGATTGTCACTGTCTAGCTTGTTTGCTCCATCGCCAGACTTTTCCTTCGGGCTCTATAGTATCAAAATTTGTACCGATTGTAACGGACCTATTGTCATTCCATCGAACAAATAAAACTTCTCCGGTTTTGTCATACATGTAGTCGTAAAAACTTCTCTGTTCCTTTTTCATTTCTTTTGGAGTTTTAAATGGACAGTCTCCTGTCCGTTACTCTCGTAATGTACTTGTGGCTCTAAAACCCATGCTGCGTAAATGAATCAAAATATCGCGATTTGTAAAGAAATTGTCAAAAATACAGTGTGACTCTTTGGATCTTCGACAGCTTCCAGCAATTTCACAACTACTCGCGAACCTAAAAGTAAGTCATCTCCCACGTCATTTTGCGTCTTCCCGCAGTAAAGATCAAAATTGTAACAAAAGCCACTAGATCCGCAAAGTGCCCACAGTTTATATCAGAATCTTATTGGTTTACCTCTAATAATTGAAATGATTGAAGGCGTTGTCACTGTCAACAATAGTATTTATTTCACAAATAGCAGCTTTCGATGGCTTAGACATCATCATCAGTTGATCAAACTGATCAACTGATCAATTCAATCAACCTTCAATCATTTCAATTATGTAAATGTCAACTACACTCACCACTGAATCAATATTACCTCTAATAAACTGTTTTAGATTATTATGTCCCTAGTATTTGGCAATCATTTCATCAACTGCTAGTGATTCTTCAAATACCCCAAACCGCTGAAAGGATTGATTTATCAGCTCAATTAGAGATCTTATTTTAAAACATTTATCAGCTTGTTGTCAACGCCAAATCATTGTTACAGAAATGAATAAATGATTTCAATTTGACAAAAGCATTTCTTGACATTGCTTGTTTTACAAGATCAACAGACAGATCCTCTTCCTCCGAGCAGTACATCCGTTCTGAAGGTAATTTGTGATAACCAGTAAACAGTAGGAAACCAATAAAAACCTTCACTCCTCAGGGCTAAGAACAAAATCACTCAGATTTTTTAGTGGCACATACCGAACAGTTTCCTTTACAATGTGCTCATAAACACCACAATGAAAAAAACTTTTCAAAGAGCTGCCGAGGAGATAAACTTTGTAAGCTTTTCTTGATATTTTCCGTTTTTATTTTAGCGCCATTTCCTCTGTCTTGCAATTTGGTATATAATGGCTTGCTTCATACTCAATCAGTTTTTTCATCCGTTAGGTGCCGTTTTTTCGTTTTGCCAATGCGAGCAGATGGCTTAACACATGATTTCTCTTCCTGAACACTTTCATGAGAAGGGCAATAATGTACCTCCAAGGGTTCCGGCACATCTTGCACGTTGACTGTTCCAATCACATCATCTGAACCTTCATCAATGTCGGTAAAACGATCCACTTCAGGTGGACACACCACAACATCAATATCATTTTCACTTAAATTTTCTTGAAAATCCGAATCATTGACCAAATCACAAATTTCTGTCAGTGTGAGTCCCCGATACTATTTGTAGATCTTCTAAAACGTAGAAAGAAACATTGTATTGTTTCCTTTTTGTTTACAGAAGGGAAATACTAGCATCTTTGCAAATAACATTATACTCATCTTGAATTAAAAAATCAACAGAAAAAAGATAACTGGACGTTCACTTCCCGTAATACGTAAATTCCCGTAATACGTAAAAATAATACGTACGAATACGTAAATTATTCGTAAAAGGACGCTATTCAGCTAATTCTGATCGCATCAAACTGAAGTCAGCGTCGTGCTACGGTTTCTTCACAACAGTAACACTTCCCTCACGCCGCCCACGGCTCTAGTGAATCACCGGGCGCCCAGCGTCCTCATATGATGACAGCGAAGTTTTCACAACAATAGCGTGGGCACAACGTTTCCGGTGGCGATAAGGTTCTCTGATACAGTTATCAGGAACTATAATCTGATAGAAAATGACTAAAAAGACTTCATATGTTTTATCTTTTGCGTAATGTAATGCAATATTCGAATGTGTGCAATGCCATGACGTGCGGCTCTCGATACTTAATTTCAGAGAGTGAAAAATAAAAGTATGAAATAATATTTCTTGTAATAATCAGAACAGACATAGACATTTCTATCAAGATATATCGTGATAGTTCGATTCATAATTCAAATCGCTTAAAAAAGTGCGTTTGGTTCTTGCGTCCTCAAATGAGGACGCTAGGCGTTAATGAGTTAATCGATTATTCTTTAGTAATCGTCCATTCCTAACACAAAGTTTCAGAAACGGGAAGTGAGGAGAAGGGGGTAGGGCAACGGTTCGGGCAACAGTTTATCCTTCGTACGCCTTCCTTCGGAGGGGAAGTAAAACCGGCTGTCCCATGTAGTAGATTTACTGCATGTAAAAGATCCTCAAGCCTAAATGAAGCCTCTGAGCAAAATTGAGTTCCACCTGTTTCGTCGCCCAAGATAATACCTCCTTTCTCCGCTAGGTGGTGAAAGGAGCGTAGCGAAATTTGCGTGGTTAGACGGAAGAGCGGGCCTGATGGCCCGAGTCTCGCCACGTAAAATAAGGCATTAACTAAAACTAAAACTTAAACTAAAACGGTTGGGCACCAGTTGCGCCTTTGTGATCCAGGGCAAAGCTTGTGGGTGGTGCGCGCGGCGTCGTGCGCCGGGAGGGGCATCGAACGGCGGCGGCTGACGGCGTCGCGGCGCGCGGGGGCGGCCAACGTTTGCGCCCCATCGATTACGCGCTGCCTCCTCACGGCCGCGGAGCGCGCCACAACATTTGGGTGTCCCGTCACGCCTGAGGCTCATTGAGTGTTAGTGATTCTGGGCGCGTCAACTACTAGTCCTGTGAGTGAAGTACACGCTTTTTCATCGGGAGGTGAGGGTGATCAACCCCCGCTGGATGGCGAGATCCGGCGCCGACGTACCATCGGCTAGTGGGGTTTTCCCCAACCAGGTATATCCCATCAACCGGACACCACCCTAATCGGGACAAACTCTAAGCTCCCGATCGGTCTCCCGGAATATGTGGTAGTGTAGTTCATGTTAGTGTAAGTGTGTGTGTGAGGGGAGAGAATAGGACAAGAATGAGGAAAGAAAGATCGCGCGCGGTCCGTGGCCCGTTTGTTTGGGTACTGCTCCGGCATTCGCTTGGTGTTGGTCAGAGAAATCACGGAAAAATACCGATCAGAGCAGGCGGCCGCTAGAATTCTCCTCCAGACAGCGACTGAATTCGACCTAATCCTGCCACCGTTTGGACTCGAACCTGGGACTTTCCGGTGAGAGGGGCTGCAGTGACTTCAGTTGATGCCCTCAGCCACCTCTCCCAGTGTGACGCCTGAGAGCAATCTAACTCTGGGTTAGGGAGTTCAAATCCTGGTATTCTTCGACATTTGTGAGGAACTTGTAGGATTGATTGTTTAATTATTTAATGTTTCCGGACAATTACTATGTATATGGCAAGTCCGTATAGCTACCCCAGACCAAAGAAATTACATAACTAACTAGTACGAGAAAGTCGTTGCCCTTCTGTAGCACCACTAGCTTTTGTAATGTAATCAGAGGCCTAACAAACACCATCTTGGCTTCACTGTTTTGCAGAATCCTTGCTATTAAAACACTGTCCATATTGCAACTGGACAGCCAACCTCGTGAAAGTATTGCACATGTGTTCCATCGACAACATCAGTGTCTACAATAAACGTGGCATCCTTCCTATTATTTCTGTGTATGTTAAGTTCTATGTTACTAAACTTCCTGTTCACGTATACCATTTGTCCGGATTAGAATCGTACAAATAGAACAAATCCTGCTAAGCTTATAGAGGCATAAGTGACGCGATAAATTCAAAACCATGCAAAATAAACGAATCATCTCCTATATTATTTCTGTGGTATAGATACCTTTTGCAATTCTCGAACGTAACCAGTCTTTGTAAATGAGATCTCTAAAGAAAGATAATTTCACGATGTCGAGAGGAATTGTACTTTGGCTTTAAAAATATAAAGTATTTGTTAAAACAACGCATCTAAATACTCATGCCAGTTGGAACTCGCAACTCTCACACAGCATTCTTAAATCTACATACGAAGCTTTCTAGGGCCATAAAACCTCACATTTTGAGACCAGAGGGTTGGTCACTCCATAATCTAAAGGATTAGGACATTCTATTACATTTTTGCCAATTTTGTGCTTCTCGACACTCTCAAAGCATACTTATCATTAGAGAGCGAATCGATTGGCACTATAAAATTGAAAATAGGCAGGTAAAAAGGCGCTAAAAATTCTCAAAAATAGGAACGAAAATAGGCATTTAAACTCAGAAAAGGCATTTAATTATAAGTAAAAACTAATCGTTGTTGATGTGTTTTGCTAATTTTACATTTTATTATGGTAACAAAATACTACAAAGGGATAAAACCAAATGAGATATACACGTCAACAACCGTACATAACTATCTGTTCATGTGAATCTCACGTAGATGACAAATCATTCCAGCAAAGTTATTGTAATAGTAAGTAATGTATCTCCTAAAGCCAATACAAAAGTGCCATACACATTTGAAAGTATCACATACTTTGAAATCTTAACTGAAACATACTGAAACTGTAATCTCCTGTCACTCCAAACATTTTCGAATCTTCAAAACGGTCTTTCAACATTATGTGAAGACATAGGTGCATACTTTATAGAAGACAGTTCCATAGGTAGAAAATATGTCTCACTTTTGCCTTCCAATATCGAACACACTATTACCATCGTGGCCCAACACGGATTACGTTGCAGTTTTTTTGTCCTTCTTTATTGATGTTAATTGGGACAACTAAAACCAGTTTGAAGATTTTAAAATGTATTTACTGCATTCACAAGAGGCATTCTTCTCTCTTTCATCTTTGT
The DNA here is from genome assembly GCA_964035755.1 of Teleogryllus oceanicus. Classification (NCBI taxonomy): domain Eukaryota; kingdom Metazoa; phylum Arthropoda; class Insecta; order Orthoptera; family Gryllidae; genus Teleogryllus; species Teleogryllus oceanicus. The sequence goes on along the minus strand of CAXIVR010000012.1, from coordinate 66,351,194 downwards.
TAAAATACCAGGGATTCTACTGATATTTGTAGCGATAATGGAGAGGTTTTCTGCAAGATTTAGAGGTACTAAGGCCTTTTTTGCTTCAGATATAGTAACAGTTTGGTCTTCGTGGAAAGAATATACAATCTCTTTTAAATTAGTGGCATACTCAACGTAATGCAACTTAGCTTGAAGCCACGTACCTGACCGTGTCTGAATTGGTTGATTGCCTGGAAGAGCGTCTTTGAAAAACGGAAATTCGAGATATTGCCTTGAGAAACACTTTCTTAAATGTAGATATCGTAGGAAATGTTTGTTCGAACGTTCTCTGCCACGCGATGAACAACATGAGCCAAATATGCCACACGTGACATTCTAGGGACTTGCAGATTTTCACCTGCATTCAACATGTACGACGAAGCATCAAATAAAGTTATGCGAGCAGTTGGCGGAACCATACATTCAAATGAAAACATGCCCCGAAAATAAGCATTTATCTCACAATATGCACTCAATTCCAAAATAGGCAAAAATAAGCCCCATAAATATCCATTATGTGAATGCACTAATATTGAAGCGAATTAATATTTCGAAAGCCAATGATTCTGAGCAAAAGAATAAAAAAGCCAAAATCCGCCCTCCTCAAAAAGTGAAATCCGCCCTCTACTTATCATACAGTGGCGAAACTCCGTGTTAAACGCCCTATGGCGACGTGGTCAGCGACTCTAGCGTTCCCCGCGACGGCAAAAGAAAACTACGCCGATTACATTCGTAATAGCGCTTCGTCGTGCTAAACATGACCGAAAATTATTTGTGTATGTATTTATTTTCCTCTAAAATATAACGCAAGTGTATATAACAGGCGAAGTAGAATTTTTAACTATTTTTAAGAAAAAAATATCTATTGTTGATTGAAATTGAATACTGTCATGAGGAATAACAACCATTTATTTACTTTTCATAAAAATATCCATAAACTGCTAATCTAAATCAGTACAAAAAATACACAAATTAAAAACGAGATTCTGAATGCACGCAGAAGGGCTCATTAAAAGAATAAAATTTGTTTCCAGACGGGCAAATAAAACCCAGGAAGTAGGGTATTTGTGATACAGTACGATATAGACTGATACTCGTTAGCATACAAATGAGGTATCATCTACTCACGCTCTTCTGTTCGTCTATACATTATATCAAAGGCAATTATTAATATACTGAAATGCAGAATAACATATATTTTATTATAATTGTCATTAAGTTGAAACACTGTTTAACGAAACGATTTAAAACCTCCCAAAATTGTTTGCACAGACCGGCACTCCCGGCGCTGCTTGGATGGTATACCGAGTTAGCGCAGGTGCATTCGGAGCCAGTGCAATTTAAATTTATCCCAACGCTCTTCCCTCTCTCCTGAGAGCTTGTAGCTTCCGCTCGTGCGCGTGGACATGCCAGAACGCGTGCACGCCCTTAGACTCTGTTTGGGGCCTTTTTTGATCCCAGGGCCAAATAATGTTTTGCAACACACTGAAAATTATTCCCATGAACTTCTCCTTTCAGATAAACTATTAGCGTTCGATTTTAGATGTGTCGGGATCAGAAATTCCACATTTGACGTCTGAGTTACAAATAGAAAAATTCTTAAAACGTGTCCATTTCCGTTTGTTACGGTTTCTGAGTGATAATTTGCGGTATTTGTTTATTAGGATTTGGTAGCTCTGTTTCAAACATTCTCATGCTGGTAAGATAGACACTTATGTACAGTTATGAGGATATGCTAGATTGTTTATTTGAGAACAACATTATTCTTTATTTAGTGCAATGTAGTAAATAAAACAAATAAATATCATCACTAGGGGGGCGGATTTCGAAGACCTCAAATATCGCCAAAAATGATCAACAAAATTTTCTTAAAAAATTACGTAAAAATCTATCAAAACCAGCTCGGATGTAAAATCCAAACTGTTGGATACGTTACTAATGTAATCGAGATTTCTTCCATTCGTTCGAGTGAACTCAGCTTGCAAACTTTTGGTTTGGACTTTTCTTTACCAGGAAATCTCTGTCTTAAGCTATCCCGAAATCCGCCGAACTGGAAATGGTGCTGCAGTACGTCATGAGAATTACATACAACGACTGTCATAATAATTTCTGAGCGAACCAATCGAAGAGGCTGCTGAGTAATTATGTGAAGAACATGTGCATTTCGTAAATATTATTTGAACCAAGTACCTTTCCAATTGCATTAAAATCGATGAAATCAGCAAAAAATGCATTAAAAATTATGCAAAAGGGTAAAAAAATGACTTATTAGTCGACATCGATAAAAATGCAAAATAATGACCTAAAAAATGGTCATTTCCTTTCGTCATAACATCAAATGAATTTCTATTCCAAACAGCAATGTTCTAAAGTGAAAAGAAAAAAATGACGTTTCATTAAAACCCGCCCCCTAATCACCACTTTGTCAATTAATAATCCAACTAACAACCGTGCGTCAAATGCTAGTAAACTATTATGTAAAACATTTGGGGTCAAGAACGGACCCAAACAGAATCCACGTAAGCATTGGAGAAACTGAGTCAAAGGCTTAACGATATATTTTCACTCCCCTGCGCGCCATCTGCATAGCTCTCTAGAATTCAACCGTTGACTGAATAAGATGCTGCCGATTATTCTGTTTTCGCAAGATTTCTAAGGTAACTCCAATCAAAATCTGGCGAATGCAGAAGCATTTGCTAACAAACGCGCCTCTGACCCCGCGCAATCTTTTCTTTATACTTCGCCAAATCATAGGAGCAGCAAAAGGCATTCCACTTCCCTTATAGTTTAATCAATGAGTGAGGGTCATATTTGTAGACAATACGTACCTCTAGGAGATTTTGCACTGTTCGGACGTCGTGTACTTGCCAGAAATGTAGCAAAATCAATCCGGACTGTTCACGTACGAGGGGCACTCTGAAAGTTTCCAAAAACGAAGGTTTAACGAAGAGGAAACTGATTCATTCCTTTATATTTTCTCTTTATTCCTCCCCCCCATCTACACAGTGGGACATCTTCTGAAACCATTTTTGAAACGCTGCACGCTATTGTTCCCAACATTTTTTGACATGTGATACGTTTACTTTGCAGGTTGTGCAGGAGTATGAGCGTGCAGTCATATTCCGACTCGGTCGGCTCATGTCAGGAGGAGCCAAGGGACCAGGTAAGCCACGTCAGTAGGAACAAAAATCTGTATGAAAGTGGAACCTGCTTCTGGACATAAAGGCAGCTTCACTATGCGCACGTTTTGTTGAGTTCTCCTTTTGTCTGTAGAGGTAATAAAGCTGAGGGTGAGTTACTATATTGTTAGCAATGCAGAAAAATCAAATCTGCAGTTTCTTTACTGTTGCAAATAAGTTTTCTATTACTCGAGAACGATAATATCTAGTTTTTCAAATGTTGATAACTCGCGCTTTTTAAAATTTTATTATTATTATTATTATTATTATTATTATTATTATTATTATTATTATTATTATTATTATTATTATTAATAAGATATATAGGGCCAACTGTTGTGAACACACATTAGTACTGCATTTCTTTCACACGAAAAATAAAATTATGTGCTCCCGGGGTAAACGTTAAGTCAAAAATCTTAGTTTGGAGAAAAAAAGGTGGAATATTGAGCCGTAAGCTATATTAAGCCGATTAAGCTATATTTCTCATCGCTATTTTATCGTTTAGGAGACAACATTCATTTGGTCGTTTTACTAAAATAAAATATAGATACTATGACCTAACGGTCATTTGGACGTTAAATAGAACAAGAACGGAGATAGCCAATTCAAATCTGGCGCGTATAAGATTTCTTAGGGGAACGATTCCGGGGAACGAATCACGGCCGGTGAGAAGAGGCAGGCGAGTCAGAAGAGGGCAAGAGACATGACGAATGGCGCGCACGGCGCTGTGTGGCGTGTGTGAGGCGAGAGAAGGAAATCGGGAAACATGGAGGGGTGAAGGTGTGTGGAAGTGTTAATATGCGAGTAAACGAGCACTCGGAGCATCGGACAAAAACATAAAACAATAAGGTATTGTGTTCCGAGCATCAATAAACAAGAAACTGTTAAGTAATGTGAAAGCACGCGGTGCAGCGGTGTACATGGGTTATAAACTATTAGGGTAAGGAGAAATCAACGGCTCAGAGCAAGTACGTCGCCATAAGAAGACCGATTTCGTGCCGGGACTGTGGAAGTGAACGGTTAAATAACAGAATGCTGGGTACGGCACGACGACCACGCGGACAGCACGCAGTCGGCGGCACGGGTGGTTACCACAGCTCGGCTACGTCAAGGACATTAGCAGAGGCGGCTACATTCCCACGACAGGACTGCGGGACCCTCAGATAAGTAACGAAGCTCGTAATATTCGTGAAAGTCGGATTGAAGTATTGCAATCATAGGCTTCAGAGTGTACAATGTGGGGAAAGGACATAATGATGAACAATCACAAAATACAAAGTAATAATTTAACTGGTTAATGTTGGTAAAATAATACTGAATGTAAAAATGTAGGAGTAGAATATTGGTGTTTCATTATTGCATAAGAGTGTGGACTCCGGATGATTAGATATTTCAAACAGTATTGATTGGTAATGATGTTAATCACGTTAACGCATGCGATTATGTAATAAAATTTGTCTAGTTATTAAACATATTCATTTTTTTGTGAATAAACGAATAATTGTAATGTGTAACTTGGTGCATCGTGAATTGAATGAGAAAAGTACAACCTAAAGCCAACTAATAAAGGCGCTCCCCCCTAGAACGATCCCTTGTCCTTATTCATTTCGATCTTGTATTCAAAATTCTAATATGTAGTAAGTACTTGCTTGGTCAACTTGAATCCCTAATTCGGGAAACTGAGGTAAGTACGGTCACAATGCTTAACTTGTAGTTTCAGTACTTAATCCAATTTCGTCAAAAATGAACTTTTACCCTTTCACCACAGAATTACGTAATCCCATAACATTTCTTTTTTAAAAAAAATAGATACCTTGACTTCTGTCCCAACCCCCTTATTCGGGTAATGCATGTAACTATGCCTAGCAGACAGCAGTTCGTAAGTGAAAAAAATATTTTTTCTACTTTTCCTCTCTATGCTGTAGAGTGCACGGAAGAAAAGTATCAGAAACACGTCTAACAATTCGATCTTGAAATATTGATCGAAAAAATCGTATTAAATTTTTTTAGGAGGTAACTTCCACCGATGGTTGAGATTGTATTAGATGGATGTGGAGATATACTCAATTTTGTCACGAAAATCGGGAAGTATGTATGTATATATGTTTGTCACATTTAACTCTGTCAGACTAGAACCGTGTGAGCTGGAACTTGGTAAATATGTCAAGAGTAATATCTAGTTGTGCTTAATAGTTCAGGAAATCATTAAGATATTTTATTTTTCGAATTATTTTACACAACTGCCTATTGAATTTTCAATTTTTTTTGAAACTGACTGCACGTATTTTTTTAAATTTTTTTCTATAATAGAATAAAACGTATTGATAAAAATGTACATATTTTCATTAAGTCTATGAAATTTTTACTATTTCAAATTTCAATTTTTTTTCGGACCCCTCCAACTCCCGAAATATTAAAACCGGATAATGATTTCTCAATGAAAATTAATATAGATAGCTCAGCAAAGATTTTTGAATTATATTGTATTGTTTTTGAAACAGTAGTGTGACAATTGAGCAATAACTAGTGACTCCAAGGGAAGAAAGAGTTTCGGAATGTACCACCCTTTATAAATAATTTGTTTTGTTCCAGGCATATTCTTCATTCTGCCTTGCATCGATGCCTACGCTCGAGTTGACCTTCGCACTCGCACGTACGACGTGCCTCCTCAAGAGGTAATTCTGCGGATCATAACCTATAACTTTTTGCCATTACATTGCCTTCTTGAGCTCCATTTTGCTGGACGTGATATGATGGGAGGGTTAATAATTGTTAGCAATGTATACAAAACCAAAATTGAATGCCACTTCCAATTCTTTCACATAAGGTTAACATTCCTTATACTCTCATATTAAAATATTGCTTTTACCTTTACTCGTAATAGTGTGTAGTAAGTGAAAGTATTATTATTATTATTATATTAATATTATTATTAATATTATCATTAATATTATTATTAATACTATTATTATTAATAATATTATTATTAATATTATTATTATTAAAATTATTATTATTAAAATTATTATTATTAAAATTATTATTATTGTCATATACCAAAATGACGAACCATTTTTATTTTGAGAGACAAAAAGAAAAAGATATAGGATTCGTATGTGACAAATAAACAACCGGCGTTAAGGATCATTTTCGTTAGGTTGAATGACAGAGAGAGGCGGAATAAGCATTGTTTTTGAGAGACAAAAAGAAAAAGATATAGGATTCGGATACTTCCGAATTTTTAGAAGAACCTAGAGCAATGCGGTGATGAGCGGGTCGGCTCGTGATGTATTTTACTAGATCGAGGCAAGACTAATTGACAGTTGTTTAATTTAGTACAATGGATTATACGATTAATCGAAAAATTGAAATCGATTTTTTAGACCGAGTAATCGATTAACCGACACATCGATTAATTTTTTCGAGTTTTATCTCGATTATTTTAATTCAAATTCCTCGTCTGTTGATCTCTCTCCAACTGCAAAACATAATAGAGACAATCATATGCTATTTATATCATGTTAGTAACCCTAATAAAATGAAAAGTCGATTTATCGTTATTTAAAACATGTGAAAAAATAATGAATTTATAATTTTTTCGATGCACATATCCCTAATCCAAAACCGTCGATTAGATATCTAGAATTCAGTGGGAAATACAATTATTCAAATTATCGTTTCCATGTTGTCGCGGCAGGAAGTAATAAGAGCCAAAATTTATTGCTTATTTATCTTTGAAAATAGAGTTTATTACATGGGAGTTTTTGTTGTTGTTTTTCTCCTTTCAAAATTTATTGCTTATTTATTTTTGAAAATAGATTTTGCTACATGGGAGTTTTGTTTCTTTCTCCTTTAAAAAATTAAAAATTTAAGTAGTATATGACTTAGTGTAGGGATCACAGAATTTTGAAAATGTGCACACAATTCACTTTTCCCCATAGCACGTCATACGCAGTTTTTAACTGTTTTTTTTTACGTAAAATAAATAAATAAATAATAGATATTAATCGCTTATTATGTAAGAATGGTGGGCGCTGCGCAGGTGCTGACCAAGGACAGCGTGACGGTGTCGGTGGACGCGGTGGTGTACTACCGCGTGTCCAACGCCACCATCTCGGTGGCCAACGTGGAGAACGCGCACCACTCGACGCGGCTGCTGGCGCAGACGACGCTGCGCAACATGCTGGGCACGCGGCCGCTGCACGAGATCCTCAGCGACCGCGACGCCATCTCCAGCTCCATGCAGGTACTACCACCGCCCCCTTACGTGGTCTTCGTAAAGCCTGTTTTACACGGTCATTTTTCATCATTTCCCGTCGATACGGAGCAGACTGGATGTAATTTGTACGAAAAAATGAAGCATGCTTCATTTTTCCGTACAGATTTTTATCCAGTTTGACTACAGCGCCCCTAGTGTTACTTTATGGAACTTTCTTCGATTGCGTGAGTTCTCCGGCAGGGAGTATATATATCTGGTGCGTAGCGTGGGCACGTGTTGTTTGTGATATTGAGTCTTTGCGTTCAGTGATCCCTCTCGCAAATAAAACCACAATACCTCACACATCTTTCTACTCCTTACTCTGCGAATTCGTAACTATCTGATCATTCTTCCCGCTAATTTAATTTGTTTCTGTAAATCCGATGTTCAACTGTTAAACTTCCAGCGCTTTTTGCGGCGTTTGGAGGAAGTATTTTCATCACGATTACGTACAGACCAGAAATGACCGTGTAAAACATTGGAATCACGTTCATCCAGTTTCGGTACGCATAGAACCGAACGTCGTTTTTCCATTCAGTTTTTGTACAGAAAAATGATGAAAAAAGGATGAAAAAATGACCGTGTAAAACAGGCTTAAGAAGAGAAAGCTAGGTAATAATTTTCTCCAGAAAAAACTCTTATTGCCGTGCTCTGGTAACGAAAAAGTAAATAAACCAGTTGCTAAATTTGGAAAAATCTCCTCGAACACGTGATGCAGCCAGAATCCATGCTGTGTGGATCCTTGATGATAAAAAATCGAATGACCGCAAACGTCCGTTCCTTTGTTTCTCCGTCTGTGAACAACGCTAGTAGCTAAACCGTTCAGTTGTTTTTCAAAATTGATGTTCCTCAATCAATCTGACTGATGTTGTGTCCCTTTTACTTTGAAACCCATAATTTATTTTTGGGGGTACTTTACATGAAGCCCCTAGCACTTTTTCAAAATTTTCAACAAAAAGAGTCTCCAACGTTTTTATTAAACTTTATTATTGAATAGTGTGAGTTTAAAAGAATGACGCAGGCCTCATGTGCGTTAAAATCATTATTTTTCGAAAATTGAAAAAATCAAAATTTTTTCGCCTATTCCGAAAACTACAATTTGAAGATACACTTTTTTTTAATGAAATGTGTTCATCAATGCAGATCTTCAAATAAGGTAATGTTCAATATTTCAAAAACATGAGTAATTTTGGGGAAATTTTGTGTCAAACATAGACAATTTTTATTTTCTTTAAAACTATTTTTTCTTGATAACTACAAGATTTTTTCACTAAATCGGGACTTTTGATAGCATAAAGGACACTTAAGAGAATGGTGCAGGTCTCATCTTCGTTGAGTTTGCGAAAATTTAAAAATGTTCGGCGTCTTCCTACAACTACAATAGTGAATACAGTTTTTCTTTATGATATGTGTTCATAAAAAACATCTTTAAATAGGGGCATGTTAATTTTTTTTTTTGAAAATATGAGTATTTTTTGTGTAATTTCGCGACAAATATAATAGCCCGCTTCTAATTACCGGCGCCGGCGGCGCTAGCCGAATTAGTTTACTGCGCTCCGTGTAGTCACGGAGGTTAAGTGAATTCGTGGCTCGCGAATTCCGGCTGAGGGTTAGGGTATTAGCTGAGGGTTAAGGGGAAGTAGTTGAGGGTTAAAGTATTTTTGTCGGGTACATCACCGAGGTCGATCTAACGAACATACTAACTAAAGTTTTATTTTCCTGCCCTTCGTGTGAGGCGATCTCAATAGTATAAAAATGCGGTAAAAAATTAACTTAATATTACAAATTGTCGAATACCTGCAATTTAATTTTTATCAGTATTAGACTTATTAATCAATTGGGGATAATGTACTATAGATAACCGATAAACAAGTTGAAATTTGAATACAGACGGCGATAAGTGTTTTTGCAAACAATTAATATTATTCGCCTAGCGGAAGCACATAGTTTTGACAATGCTGCGCTGGTAACTGCTCTTCTGAATAAATTGCTGCGAATATTGTATCAATCAAATGTACTCCTGTTTGTTTCATATGTGAAAGTAAGAAATGATTGCTGCTCCTGACTATCGAAATGAATGCAGATATGCATCACAGGCGTTTAGTTTGAATTGCACGTTTTCATGTAATAGCTGAGGTTGGAAGAGCAGAAAAATCCAATACTTCAATATTATGTAGCTGTTTTCAAAAACGCGAGAATGTGTGTGCTGCTGTAGCACCACTAGTTACTCTCACGTGTACGTACGAAGTACATAGTACAGAGAAAGTTATGTAATGCTCCGGCAAAAGACGGCGATTTTTGTTTAGAAAAATCGTATTGTGGGGCCATGATACAGAAAGAGTGGATAAATCCTCTTCTAATATATAGTAGATTACTCCTTCTAAGGCATTATGAAGCCAGACGTCATGAAAAGTGAGCTCTTGATATAAAAAAAATGAAACATTTTTTTCCAAAACGTTCGTCCATCCGTCTGTCCGTCCCCTGTGAACAACAGTACCACTACATGAAGATCAGTTGAAGCTTATCAGGCGAAACTATTTTCTTTGTTTCATTCATGGTGGTTATTTCCTCCATGGTTGCATTTATAGTTTTATCTGATCATTTTATTGTCTTACTTTCAGCATGAGTGCTAGACGTTGAACGGTTACCATGTTCTGCATGCTCTACAAGTAACCCCGTTCGGTAGGGGCTGTCTAAAAATAATGTCATGTACTCCGACGAACTACATAAAGATTTAAGATTTAAATTGCACGACGAGTAATTTGGCATCGGACCATGAACACAACCCAGCCTTTCTCCTCGGATGAGATAGAATATGTATCTTGGAAAGACGGTTAAAATATGTAATCGACCATCTATATGTACGAAACGTACATATTGTAACTTCGTGGGTGTAATTTACATGTATGTGAATACGTACAAATTCTCTGATTATTTATTCTGAAGCCGTTACATATTGTAAGTGGGTTGCAAAAATCAAAAGTTGAGTAGAAATATAAACTGTTTTATACGAAATGATTGGCGTCATCCTGGTAATTACATGACAATCTTATTTAAAAAGTTACTTTATCCAACGTGTCTGAAATAGTTTGAAATTGCACACATCTAAACAAGAATATTGTGTAAATGAGTTATGGTGTTCTTGATTGACATCGTGAAACCTTTAAAACTATTTATTTCACAAAATGTAACCATTTTTGCAACTACTTTAATCGGTTAAAATATTGGTTTCAAATTCGATGGATTGCGACATCAACCAGATTGATTGGGAAATATCAGTTATAGAGAAAATAGGCTGGACGGTTTTGTCGCTAGCAGAGTGCGACAGACAGACGAACAGACGTTTTGCCGTCAATCGATTTTTCAGTATCAAGGATTCACACAATATGGCTTCTGTCTACAGCGCGTGTTAGAGGATTTCTCCCTAAATTTAACATCTGAATTTATCCACTTTTTATTACCGGAGCCCCCAAAGTAATGAGAGTTTTTCTGCAGAACATCCGCGTTTTTTCTCGCAGCATTACATAACTTCCTCTCTATTGCGTAAGCGGTACCGAGAAAGTATAAATTAGCAAAATGTTAATCGAACATTGGATCGAAAATTACCTCATCTGAAAGAAAAACCAATTTAGAAAGTGACTTGTAGATTTACTAACGGAAAATCAACGTAGCACTCAACAAGATCTTGAGATTAGTATCTTAAATAGAGAAATAGTTTTGACAAAGAGGTACGAAGAAGGTATAATAAAAGTGGGTAAATCGTTCACTGTTGTTTGATGTTCAGAAACAAATAAAAAAAACTAGTGGTTCCGTCAAATAAAGAAAATCGCACAGATTTTCTCAGATGTAATAGTCCCACAAGCCCTGTAGATTTACAGTGAGGTCTCTGAGACCGAGGTGAAAATTTGTTGGTTATTTACTGAAAATATTTTATATTCTCTGCTCCCGTGGTTCACGTAGATTAAGTTAGCAGTTCTATTGGGCATTTCGAGAAGTTTCATTGCAGTACTTCAATGATTCATTACAAGAAAAACTGGTCAACATGAGATAAACTTCGATTAACCCCAGAAAAAAATCACTGAAAAAAGTTTATGTGTGTGTAATATCTGTGTGTGTTGGTTAGTCAGCACAATTTGGTGCATTTGTGACAATTAAAATAATGTCGACAAACACTAAACCTTTGTGACAAATTTCCCATTTCTCTCTAAACAAGTGTTTTTCACGTAATTAGGTACGCAACATTACGTAAAATTATTTCAAGAATTACTTTTATTGTAATACAAGTAAAATCTCTTCAAAATATATGAATAGTTTAGTTGTATTGTACATAGGTTTTATTTTACTTTATAATAGTTGGGTTTTATAAAAGAACACTATCCAAATTCATCCAAATTGAAATTGGACTCACAGACACATCTCAGAGATGTATAACAAAACTGTAGAGTCTTCGGCAAGGGCTAGTTCGATTAGTAGCCATCATTACAAGTTCTTGTCCTGCCATTCATGGGTTAGGGTACACACAGTAGAACGCTGGGTTCCGGTGTGGCAAGGCCCGGCCTCAAATGACGTCACTCGGCAGCTTGATTGCGCCATGTTATCACATGGTAGCGGACACAAGGAACGCGCGCCGAAAGGGATCGGCGTTCCGACGTCAACGCCGGCCAGCTGCCGGAACTCCTGGGAGTTTCCGTGCGCTGGTGGCGCGCTCTGGTCCTCAGTGGAGACGTGGCTTTGAAGCCTGTGCCCACAAGATTCAAATTGGACGTTTTTTATTTCGAAGACGTTTGTGCGGCCGTTGAGTGGGATAGAAGGACAAAAGACTCGCGAATAAATGTTGAAAACTGCTGGAAAGATTGGTTGATTAATTAGTGATTCCGGGTGCGTCAACAGCTTAGGTCATTGGTCCCGTAAGTGTAGTGCATGTTTCTTACTCAGGAGATGGCGGTGATCTTCCCCCAGCTGGATGGTGAGATCCGGCGCCAACCTACTGCAGGCTAGCGGGGTTTCCCCCTTACTAGGACTCTCCCACCAGCGGGGCACCGCCCCAACCAGGACAAGCTCTCAGTTCTCGACCGGTCTCCCGGCAGTGTAGTGCATGTTAATGTGTGTGTAAGGGAAGAGGATAGGTCAAGGAAGAGGAAGGAAACATCGCGTGCGGTTCGTGGCCCGTTTGGTAAAGAACTGCTCCGGCATTCGCGTGGTGAGGATTGGAGACACCGCGGTAAATTACCAATCAGAGCAGCCGACCGCTAGAATTCTCCTCTAGTCAGCGACTGAATTCGACCTAACTGAAAAGCTAGTGTCGAAAATCCTGCCGCCGTCGGGACTCCAACCTAGGATCTCCCGGTCAGAGGCGCTGCAGTGACATCAGTTGATGCACTGAGCTACCGCTCCCTGTTGCTGGAAAGAAATTTCTGCGTATATGAACAACTTTACATCTACATAACCTCACCTAGTTTATGACATGTTAAAGTTACATTGAGTGAAGTATTAATCAATCAGATCAACAGAAACTACAAGAAAATACGATTCCAAAAGCATTTACCAATTTATGTGAGTGTATACAGTTGGACTATTATACACGAATTTAAGAAATACATCTCCCAAAATTGATGAATTGGACGGTCGTTCTGTACATCGTCTTGCAACATTACGTGAATCCAATTGAATAGCGTTATTGGCAGAGTTATCAAATCCTTATTTGTCAATAATAGTTTTTGTAAAACAGACACGCACTGAGTACTTCTCGTAAATTAACATTATTCTATATCAGGGTAATGTCTATCTTGAATATAATTGTCCAGACGCACATACAGTAAAGGCTCATTCACAATGCAATCACAAACATAAGCATAACACATACACATAGACATTAACATAAGCGAAGAGTTGGCGTATTCACAATGTCGAACATAAACATAGGCAAAATAAGAGTTTCTATTGGCTATGACAATATTCTAGTTTACTATTGGTTGGATATGAGAATCGATTTCGAGATTTCAAAACAAATACGACCAACACAACCACGCAGCACACGAGTAGTTCGCCTATGGACTTCGATATTCGATTTTGAGTTATCGAACTGTGATTGGCTCATTCCTTATGTCTGACATAAGCATAAGCACAGAAGCTTGAAGCTTGCAAGCTCTTAAGTTAACGTCTTACGTGTTATGCTTATGCGAACGCATTGTGAATGAGTCCACTTGTAGACGTAGTCCTAACTTTTATGTTAACGTCATGCTTATGCTTGTTTGCATTGTGAATGGGCCTTAACACTCCTATTCTCTGGTAACATAGTTTGATCTACTGTAATTCATAACAACAGTTTATTTTCTTCTTGGCTTTCACTGGAAATAATTTCAATAAATGCCTCGTCCGCAGTCCGCTCTCTACCTTGCACACGCATGGAAGTGAAATTATAGGGCGAACCGCTAGATCTCGACACTGTCGAATGTGACCGCTCTTGCTGGGCGAGTAGCAAGACTGCCTATTAGCCACGGATGCAGACAGTACGTGTTCGTACAGAAGAATACGCCAAAGAATCAGCCAAAATGACAGCTCGCTAAACAAGTGAACATCACATGTAATTCAGAGAAGTATTCCGCCGCGCGCCAGCTGTTCATCCAAGCCCCTTCGTAAAGTGTTTGGCTTGGGCTACCGTAAAGACTTCACTATGCAGAAATCTATTTTTTTCGCTGAGGTACATGCACGTACGTGAGTCCGAGAAATATTGTAATTTAATTACGCGTGTGGAAAAATCTCTTAACGTGCTCTCATATTCTGTAAAAGAAAACTGCCACAAATGTAAATACAGCTGAATATATGAACCAGTATGCAACTCACATTCAAGAACCGATTTTAAAATAAACATAATACTTTTCACAAAGAAAGTAAATTCAATGTAATGTTTATAAAAAAATATTTTTTTTTACAAAAGAGCACCTAGAACTGCACTTCCTAATTTCAATTATTTCTGGTGGCGCACTATATTTCCGTCGAACGAGGATATCAGAAAAGGAAGTGTCGAAGCCATATACAATTTAGCCAACTGCAGAAGAACGAATGAAGGAGTCTAATGGGCTGGAGGACACATCGGCCACAGAACCTTTGTTATGTTGCCAGCACTAGCTGTCAAAACGGTCCTTTCTTATAAAAATCGCTCTATACCCTTAGGGTGCCTGCGGTAGACTGGCGCCGCGCCGTCATTCCGAGTCTCCGGCCCGCAATACTGGCGAGTGTGACACGGTTGCCTACGCGAGTTATGGAAGGGGCTAAATATGTCGCCCAATTGACAAACGACTGGTGCGTCGCGCGCAGCCCCGCTGTGCTGCTGCATTCTGCTCCGCCTGTCCGCTAGGTTGAGCGTAGAGCGTGGAGGCAGTTGAATCTGGTGCCAAGAATGTCACCCGTGATTTATGACCAGCTGACGGGCGCAGACCGCAGATTCACTTCGTAAATGTTCCTCGTTTGAAGTTACTTGTGGGTTTTGGCTGTTCTTCCGACTATCAGGTCCCATATTCTGGTTTATTTGATTTTTTTCAACATTTCTTGCACTTTATTTAAAGATTAGGTTTGATAACATTCACTGTCTTAGTATTTTCCCCATGTTACTATTTAATTGTTAACCTTGGTAAAATTCTATCGTTTAACTTTAAATAATGTTATTTTTCGTCTAGTTAGCTAAAAATGCACATTAATTTCATGAAACATTGTTGATTATCTCTATCTTAATAGCAAGCAAACAATTAAAAATCCACATCTACTCATCAGAATTCAGAAAAGCAGCCAAATTGTTAATTTACAAACTATAACACAGTTCTAGTCAAGGTATTTGCAGTCGGCCATGAATCATGAATAAACATGTACATCACAGATTACGTACCTACAAAAACTACATATGAACAACGAATAAATAATACTAAATTGGAGAAGTAAACGTTACCTGACGTATGGAACAACATAGAATATTTAACGTAAATAAATTAAATGTTTTACGTGTAAAACACAGTTTGCAGTTTACCAGTTCATAAAAGTATACTATAGCGAAACTGTGTCAAAAGTGACTAGTTTTTCCCCCAACATTTATGCATGTTGTATTCTCTCTCATACTTGTCTTTACGTTTCGTGGAAAGCAATGTTTTCATGATTTTGTCACCTAATATTTTATCCGCTACATGTTCAGTACCTTCCATTTGCAAATATTTCGTGGAAATCCAAACATTGCAAGGCTCACTAAAATAGATATTTTTCAGAAGTAATACTACGTCATAAAATGAATGCCTCTGATGATAAAGAGGTGCTTGAAGTTCTTAAAATGTAAATAGTACATTATGAAACAACGATGTAATGATGGGTATTAATGCTCATATTGATATACATTAATACATATGTAACGAGTGTGATATTACGATACGAGCGAGGAACGAGCGAGTATCGTAAACTTCACACGAGTGTATTAATATCCATTACATCGAGTTTCATATGGTACTTTTGCTACGACTTTTATAAGTTAAACTATTACGTTGAATCGTTTCGTGGCAGTTGTTTTGCAGGATTCGGCCAAGGCCACCTAGCGGACAGCTACCCTCGCATACTACCGCAGGTGGCTGTGGTTACCAATCCGCCTGCGAGGGAGTACTGCGCTAGTCAAATTGGATCAAAGTGAAATTACAATCCAATTTATGTTAAATAATATTACAAGAAAATAAAAGTAATTAAAACTGACACGTATAATATAATATCAAATGCAATTTTAATGTACACAATCGAACGAAACATTTACGATACTCAATGAGAAATTAAGTGTCAATACATGGTTTGTAAGCTTCTCTGTGATTGGTCAAGAACCAGTGTCATAATGAAATCTGTATCGTAATGAGTATTATGCAACCGGTTGCAGCCATCAAATGACTAAATTATACAATGGGAGTAGAAAAATATTTTTAAATGGAAACGAAACCATATTGAACGTAACATGTGTATAAATTGGTATAATTGCTCTCGTGGTATATAAAAAACTTGCTCCTATCTTCGCTCGTTTTCTTGAACATGCCAGTCATGCAATTATCCCCCTCTTTATACACTCGATTCGTTAATTACTATATAATGTTTTGTATAAAAAAGCTTATGCAACTCGTTTAATATTTATAATCTTGCTTTATTTCGTTCATACAAATTTGAAAAACGTCGCTCTTAACGTCGCTCGTTTTCGTGAACATACCACTCATGCAACTATCCCATCTTTATACACTCGTTTAGTTAATTACTCTAATTCTCATGCTCAAATTTCTTTTTCAGCTGACCTTGGATGAAGCAACTGATGCTTGGGGCATCAAGGTGGAGCGAGTGGAAATGTAAGCATATCTTTAGCGAAGGATCATCATTTCTCATGAACCAATGAAAGTATTTGACCCGGGTGTGGCCGTAATAAGTGGACACACGCCAGTGACCCCAATTTCTCTCTAAGATATAACTGCAACCTTTTGTGAATGCGAACGATCTGAAGCTCTATGAACAGAAAAAACATTTTATTTTATCGGTCACATGCGTCTTTAACTCCTGTTAACATGCAACCCTGCAGGCTTGTTAAGTGCATTCGTACCTACCTGTATGTTAAGAAATTTAACATCCTTAACAACGGGTTTTAACATCCTTAGCAACATAAACAACGATCAATTCATCGCAAATCAAATGCTTGTTAAGGAAAAAACATGGCGATGTACAAGAAAATGAGATTCAAACAATTCAGAAGTAATTCACATTGGTTTGGGGGATAATTATTCTTATTTGTAATATTAATAGTACAATTACAAAAATGTATCCTAGGTAAATTAACCTCATTTTCTTCACATTCCACCAAACGAAACTACTCCGGCAATCGTATTTACTAGGGATGTGAAGAGTACGGATATTGTTTATATAGATATATGGCAAACAACACGCAACAATATCATACCAACATGCCGCAGCAACAGAATTCATGTGTTTACTATCGCAGTCATGTAAATTTTCGCATAATTTCTGAGCTTTCATGGTGACGATAAAATGCTGATCACACTACGAAATGTTATAGTGTTATTACTGCCTCGTTCAAATTAAAAAATCTTGGCACCACCTCGATTTTTAACTTGTGGCCTCGGCAGTCCTAACATTATTTATAAACCACGTGAAAAGTAAATGGATGAGTGGAGTGAGTTGTGGGTGTGTCGCAGCAAGGACGTGCGGCTGCCGGTGCAGCTGCAGCGCGCGATGGCGGCGGAGGCGGAGGCGGCGCGGGAGGCGCGCGCCAAGGTGATCGCGGCCGAGGGCGAGCAGAAGGCGTCGCGCGCGCTGCGTGAGGCCTCCGAGGTCATCGGCGACTCCCCGGCCGCGCTGCAGCTGCGCTACCTGCAGGTCAGTCAGCACACCACAACAACAACAATAATATTTATCATCATCACCATCATCTTCATCATAATAATATAGTAGAAAGATGGATCTTTTTAATATGCCGAAGTTGGCGTCTTATAGAAATATTTTACGTGAAAATGTTGTTAAATGTTAATATATCTCCAATATGAATGTTTAATGTATTCCTTTGTTTTGTATCCTACTCAAAAATGTTATGTTTATTGCCAACCGATTGTCAAATGCTTTACTTATCAAATGCTTTTGAAAAGGCACATGCTAAATGTGCGAAACGTAAAGCAATAAATAAATGTATATGTCTTATATGAATTATACATCATAATTCCTGAAATCTACATTGATTGATCCTATTTGGTCCAATAGTTTTAAAAAGATCCATCTTTCTACTATATAAAACAGGATCAACAGGAATAATTCAACCATTTTAATAATAATAATAATAATAATAATAATAATAATAATAATAATAATAATAATAATAATAATAAAGTTCAAAATGTATTACGACCTTCCAATACATACTGATAAAACGATCCCGGCAAATAAACCAGGCATTCTACTACATAAAATACAGGAAAAGAAAGCATTCATTACTGATGTTACACACCCTGCAGATCACAACATCAATAAGGCAGAAACAGAAAAAATCTCAAAATACATTCCCCTATCAATAGAATATAAAGAAATATACAAACTTGAGTCTGTTGAAATTATACCAATTGTAATAACAGCTACAGGTCTGGTTAACAAAAATCTAAAGAATTATTTAGAAAAATAGGTCTTCATCCTCATAAAATTATCCCAAAGCTCAAAAGTCAGTCATTCTTGAAACCTTCCGGATTGTTTGCAGTCCTCAATATGTAAAGCTAGGAATGTGGTATGCCTAGAGGCCCCTCAAACCATGAACCCCGGGTGAGAAATCCCCAAGAAAAAAAAAAATAATAATAATAATAATAATAATAATAATAATAATAATAATAATAATAATAATAATAATAAAATAATCTTTATTTGTGAGGAGGCTCAGGCCCTAAGTCCTACTCTTCCGCCTAACCACTTTAGTGAATTTATAATTTAAAAAATAACAGTTGAGGCGTTCGGATGTAATTAATATTAACTGACATTTCATGTCGCAGAGGGAAAAAATCAACTTGTAGCTACCATTCACATTAATTTTTCTGTGTAAGCCAAATGAATTAATTGTCATTTTTTGTTTATTCTTGAAATTTTGCAAAATGGAAAGACATGATGTAAGAAACATTCTTAAAAATGTGAAAAAAAAGCTCCTACTTATTCCACTTAGAATCGATAATTCTAAATTCGTCCGAAATGTCAGTTGCCATTACTCTATATGCTTCAACTGTGATCAATAAACAAAAAAGGATGTATGTTTTACATTTACGTTTACGTCTGGGATGCAATACTAGGGACCATCCCGGCATACGCCTTAAGCGATTGAGTAAACCCAGAACACCGGCACAACGGCACTACTCAGAAATCGCCATTTTGCGGAAAGAGCAGTTAAAAATTACGATAGTATGCCATTTCAGTTAGGAAATCGGAAACAGAAAAGCCATTGTTGGCAGTCATTTTGGCTGTGGAAAACGTAATGCGACATTCATGGAGTAGCAACAGCGAAGTCAGATCTTCCCATCCACGAAGAAAACTCCAAAATGACTATTTTTGAGTTATGACGTTCTTGTATTTAATGAGCGAGATCATGTTCAATCACATTTACGTATTTTTATTTTACTTAATTTTAATTAAAATACTAGTGTGTACTGCCTGCTGTGAATTCTATTTTATTTTGAACAATGGCCTCAAACTTTACCTCAAGACTTTATTGATTCAGATTGGTAAATGTTTCAAAGAAAATGCAACCTAAGCAATCTGTTTCTTTAAGAAGTGGATTTACGTAATCTATACAGATGGAATGATAAAAAATAAAATATTATATATAATATATTATATTAAAAGTTGAAGGAAAAATGACCTAGATAGGCAGTATCATACTTTATAGATTTTTAACTTAGGTACCTGTGTTGGCATAGGGGAAATATAAAAGATGCAAAAATATCATATATCCGATATTGAAGGTATAACCTTCGTAATAATATGTTCTTCTAACCTTTTCAACCCTTGCCACAATCATCTCACGTTGGATTTCTTTAAGTCCATCTGCCTCAATGTCACCAGGTTTTTACAATTACGCATTAATTTTACTTGTTTACTTATTATATCCTCTTATCGTCCCTTTCTCTCTCCTGTCGACGTATCTTGCCCTCTTTTGACATTTCTCAACATCTTTAGTCCTCTGTCGCCCTCTGCAGTCCTCTCCTGTCCTCACTACACCTCTCTCACCCTCTAGCCCTCTCTCTCTCTTTATCTCTCTCTCTCTCTCTCTCTCTCTTTATCTCTCTCTCTATCTCTCTCTCTATCTCTCTCTCTATCTCTCTCTATCTCTCTCTATCTCTCTCTATCTCTCTCTATCTCTCTACTCTCTCTCCATCTCTCTCTTCTCTCTCTCTCTCATCTCTATCTCTCTTCCTCTCTCTCTCTCTCTCTCTCTCTCTCTCAACACTATCAAAACAAGATAAGAAGTGCATTGAGAAAACTCATAAGTAATTTTTATTTAATAACCTTTTTGAATGCATTTAATGATAATATGTTTTCTCATGTTTTGTATGAATCTATCTTCATATTCAAGACTGCGCTTCATATGACTTTATGAGGGCGATAACTAAGAATATTAGGTTATATAGTGATGTGAAGTGTCGTGCAGTGTAGAGCAGAGAAATTTTGAAGGAAATGTTTCGTGTTATGTGAAGAGTGTTGTAAAGTGAAGGACAGTGCAATGCGGTCTTCACTGTATAAACACTCAGTGCGCCTTTAGACTATAGACGTTTCTTTTCTTTTTCTTCGTTTAATTTAATGTTTTATGAATACTCAGTCTTATTTTATTATTATTACTGTTGTTATTATTATTATTACCATTATTGTATTATTTGTGTGACATTTATTACCTTATTTATGTAATTAACTGCCACCGGGTTACACCCAATTGCAGTTTAAAACTTGTCTTATATTTTCTTCTCTCTGCTACAGACCCTGAACACCATCTCTGCGGAGAAGAACTCGACAATAGTTTTCCCTCTGCCCATCGACCTTCTGACGTACTTCATGAAGGCGCAGGGGGCCATGGCCAACAGGGAGTAGACGGCGGCTGGCTGCAGTGCTTCGCCTCCCTCTGCAGTACGGATGGGCGATTGATTAATATCTAATGGACGATTTTTTTATCAGATTAATATGCATCGATTAATCGTTCCGAATTAATCGATTAATCTTATAAATTATAATCGATTAATTTTTCACGTTTGAAATAATATGTAAAATGTGCTTAATCTTTAATTTTTTAAATTAATCGTTTAGTAGTTTTAAGAAGCACGGCACGATTTAATTAATAATATTTGTTTATTATTTAAGTAATTATTTTCATTTCACACACGTACTCATGAGAAACGACTGTAACGGTTTAAAATGAAAATGGTCGTAGAATGTCTAGATAACATGAATAATTGTAATCTGATGATATACTTGGTTGAGAATGATTTTACCAAAACCAGTAATTCTATCTCTTTCTTATTTCATACTGAATATAATACCACCATTATTGTATTAGATCAACCACAACGACATTTCATTTTATTAGTAATACTAACACGAAAATACTGGTTGCTTGTCTCTATTATGTTTTGCAGTTGGAGGTAGATCGACAGACGACGAATTTGTTACTTAAGTTCAAAAGGAGAGATGTACTTATATATTTTGCTGGTTTTGGAAATTAATATTTAAATTAAAATAATCGAGATAAAAATCGGAAAAATTAATCGATGTGTTAATTAATCGGTGTAAAAATAATCGAAATCAATTTTTTCGATTAATCGTGTAAAATAATCGATTATTGTACTAATCGCGATTGAATCGCCCATCCCTACTCTTCAGCCCTCGCCGCTCGCAACGCCACCTTACCCTCCTCGCAGCCGCCGCCGCCGCCACCGCTGCCTTCGCCGTCAGTGCTGCCAACAGTCGCCGCCGACAGCAGAAAACGCCGTCGACTCTCAACAGTCTCTTCCTTCGTTCTTCTTCTTGTTCTTCTTCTTGATCTTCTTCATTTTGTAATGGAAACAGAACTGAAAATTTTAACGAGCAACTTTTCTTACTGGTCGCAAAAAGACGTTATGAACAACAATATGCTAACCAAAGTAGTTAAATTATCTATGCCCCTACAATCGTCCATTCTAAGAATTGACCTCCATTTCGAGGCAAATGCCTAATTGACTTTTGAACATAAACTCATTCGGCTCTGTTTAACAGGGTTACAAACTGCGTTGCGATTTTTCTAAGAATACTTCGAGAATAATGTGCATTTATTACTGTGTTTAAAACGAAATGCATTGGTAACCTAAAACGACAATACTAGATGCATGCTCTCTGCTCGTTAATGAAAGAGGAAGGAAGTAAAACAAATAAAGGAGTGCTCTGTTTCTAAAGGAGATCGCTATTCTACAAATTCTTCCTTCATCTCTGTAGCCACGTACAATTTTATCCTTTGCGTTTTCAGTGGTAAATTCATACGGTTTCTTTCGAATGTCGTCGTAGAGTTATGTGAAAAGGATGCTAGGAAAAGGTAATAATAGATTTATAACTTAATGACCCGATAAACTGTGATCGACTAGTCATGTTTTGTTGCGTGTGAGTTGAATTTGGCAGTTCCCAAGACAGCACAAAATGAATTGCATATTCATCAATCTCACAGGTTGCACAAACCTACACAAGATTTCATGTCTTGCAATCATAACAGTAAATAAAAGCACGTTCAGTATGTAATATGTAATAGCGGATGTGATTGTGTTAGTATATAGAAAATTGCTGGTAAGTGATCACATCAATAGGCAAAGATCCCTGCTAACAGCAATCAGATCTGCCAGAGCGAGCACACACTTGTAAATCGTCTTCTCGTTTGTCTTTGGAAAACGCGGGTAGATGTACTCACCAGGAAAGAAAAGATCCGTGAGATTACAGATAGATTAATTGTCGTTTAGAAGTAAGAATGACAATTTGAGGGCAGAAGCATAATTGTGTTCTAAATTGAGCATCCCACAAATTAAAATATTTTCTTGGAAATGTCAAATACGAAGCACACGAAATCAGAGACTATTCTTCACCCGCTCAACTTTTCTTCACCGATGACCTTGCTTCCCCCTCCCTTGAGAAGTTGAGGACCAAAGCTCGCAGCCAACACTGATGACAATATTCCAAACACATTTTCATTGTCGCATAAAAAAAATTACTGTTGAAACCGAGAACTCCTGATCGTTTTTTATAAACAATATCTGAAGAAATGGCTAAAGGATATCCAGATGCATCGCAGGGGATACCTCAAACTCCTGGGAAAATTAGAACTCAATTTATGAAGAAAGTTGCAATGGCATGACTGATATTCCTGAGATTGGCGTTGCTTCATAAAATCTAGTGGTCGGAGACATAACTAATACTCCCACTCTACCCGCATTTCTCCAAGCCATCGGTGAAGGAAAGTTGCGTGATTTATACCTGCGACTGCCTTGCCCAGTCGTAAGGCGCGATTCATCCGTTGCAGGCATCAACGACGCAACAAATTAAAAAAGAGAAAAAAACTTAAATCGGCGATGAGAGCGGTAAAAAAAGCGGAAATTGTAAGTGGAGGGTCTACAGTCACGTCAGATTGTTCTATGTTGTATTGGTTTTAACTTTTCACTAACATCACAAATACAGAGTGTACGGGGAGGAAACGTCAAAAATTGGAAAATAAACTTAGAAGACAATTTTAGACATTTTGTTTTCTCTAATCAACTACGTAGATATTTCGAATGGCTGATCCCAATGAGCACGCAAAAATTTGTTGAAAAAAATATTGTCTATGCAAAATTTGCATTCTAAAAACATATAAACGCTCTATGAACATGTAAATTGTTTATTATTTACAAATTAAATATATTTGTTCTGAAAGAAAAAAATAACCCAAAAATTAGCAATGGAATTGTGTGAATTGGTTCCTTTTTTATTTCTGTATTAATTTTTCTATCTGGTTACATATATTCATTTATTTTGTTAATAATAAACAATTTCCATATTTCTTATATTCTTCTGCAATGAAAAGTTTTGCCTAGGAAGCAATTTTCAAATCAACATTTTGAGCGCTTATTGTGGCTCAGCCATTGAGAATATCCAAGTAGTTTATTAGACGAAATATGCTTAAAATTGTCTTAAGAGCTCATTTTCGACGTTTCAACCTTTCCTCCCCGGTCACCTTGTTTATTTTTATTGTGGAGATAGTTAACATCTCATTATTTGTATTCGGTGTATAATTACAATGTTCGTTTCCTATAGATTATCTGTATGTTTGTAATATTTGTAAGTCACATTTTGGAGAATCAAATGTGCGCGTGTGTGCCAGGGTCATTCCACACATGCTGACTCTTCCTACAATCGCACACTGTAAGGAGCAATGACATGTAACCCAGATTTATCAATCATCGCACGTAAATTGTATTCGCATGTTCTTTGCATATGTGAATTTTGAAAAAAAATCTATGAGTGAACCTATGGATTATATAGTGATGTTTGGGAAGAGCAGATCAACTTTAAAAAAGTGTCTACATGGTCAAAATATGTCAAGAATTATTAACACCAACAATTACTTTTCTGGTAAGAACTACGGGTTGTTGTGCATTTGGGACTGAACAAAATATGCGTTGTTCAATATATTCCCGTTTATTTTTTGTTGTTTATAAGAACATTCCTAGAAATGTTATGATTATTATACTCAATATGACATGGAAATGTACTTTCAATGTTTAGATTATTTAAAAATAAATCTCTAAATTTCAAATCGCTACGAAGATATCATTTGAATATGTAAACAGTTATTATAATATTTATATTTTTGAAATACATGTAGCAAATTCCAAACGAATAAAATATTATTTTATCAACCATCACCGAAAAAAACTGGTCTTTTTTCATGAACACGTATTTGCATTTTAAAAGTTTTAACTATGTTTGTTATTATTTAACAACTCTGATACTGATTCTCCAAGAGAACTATGTTTGTTATTATTTAACAACTCTGATACTGATTCTCCAAGAGAAGGAATCTGTAAATTGAACCAAATGTTATAAAAGATGCTCCAGCGAAATACAAACCATACCTTGCCTTTAATTTGTAAGTGCCTGAAAAAGTAATGGATGGGCTATAATCTCACCAACATGGCGCTTTAACAGCATTCTCCGGGCTTGCTAATAATCGAGGTCTATTTATCATACTTGAGTAATGTCGGTAATGCGGTCGGCGTCGGTAATGCCGCTTTAATGTTGTATTTTAGCACCAACTTTTTGTGCATACTGTGTTATTTCATTGAAGGCAAACCGGCGCCCGCTTCGTGACTTGTGTGTAGGGGTGTAGCCGAACGGAGGAAGTTTAGCAAGATTATCGTGTAACATTGTAAGAGGACGTTTTCTGCAGATGATATCGGTGAAAATGTAGTAAAAATTTAGAAGAAAAGTTCATTAAGTGGATGGATATTTTTTTTTTAATTTATCCAGATTGTTACGCAGTTAGTTTAAAGGAGAATAGAAAAATACTCTTTATGGCTAACCTTCTAAATTGTACCTTTTAGAATGGTATCATATATAATATATAGTGCAGAAAATGGAGAAAAATTATTACGAGAATGGCAGATTTTCTTGGAGGTATGTTAATAAACTGAGGAATCTTTCACTCCTCCCTTGGTTGCGCCCTACCCCGTGCGCACAGCTGCAAGGAATGCAGAGTATCTTTCGCTGTGTATAAGTGTTGTTAAATAAGAACTCTCTTTCTCTCTGCGAAGTTCTATTTTATTTTTCTGATATAACCTATATAACATTACCATTTTCCCTTGCTATCCTAATGATTGTACATAGGAATTTAGAATAGATTATCGATATTACTGTAAAAGAGACCTATGATTATTCCTTTACGAAGTACTGTTCCTAATTGTTTGGTAAAAGCAATTTATCAACTTTCTGAAACAAGAATTCAGTTGCGATTCTAGGCAATCGCCAAACAAACTACGTATGAAGTCAAAGAAATGAAATAAGTATACAAAATATGTATCTAAAAAGCAATTTTCATGAAATATGTATACTAAGTATTTATTGAAAACATTATACATGAAATCGTATACTTTAAATAGTACTGGAAATGTTAAAACGACTAACACTCCCCTAGAAAAATCAAACCCCTCCTGGAACAAATCTTGGCTGCAATTATCCCTATATAGTATTTGAGTACCTGCAAGTGCCCGTGTGTGCGACTGAGAGATGGCTCAGTACATCAACAGATGTCACTGCAGTTCCTCTGTCCGGGAGGTTCTAGGTTCGAGTCCCGACAGTGGCAGGATTTTCGACACTAGCTTATCAGCTAAGTCGAATTCAGCTGTCTGGAGGAGAATTCTAGCGGCCGGCTGGTCTGAACGATAGTTTTCCGTGGTTCCTCCGATCAACACCAGGCGAATGCCGGAGCAGTACCCTAACAAATGGGTCACGGACCGCGCGCGATCTTCTCTTCCTTGTCCTATCCTCTCACCTTACACATACACACTTACACTAACATATACTACACTACCACGCATTCCGAGAGACAGGTCGGGAGCTTAAATCTTGCCCCGGCTGGGGCGGTGCTCCGCTGGTGGAAGAGTCCTGGTTAAGGTAAAAACCCCGCTAGCCGACGGTAGATCGGCGCCGGATCTCGCCATATAGGGAGGACGGGAAAGATCACTGCCACCTCCCGAGGAAAACATGCACTACACTTATGGGACTAGTGACCTAAGCTGTTGACGCGTCCGAAGTCACTAACAACCAACCAACCGTGCGCACGCAAGTCCGTCACTTACAGTAAGACTCGGTCTCCTGATAAAGAGCTGATAATTTGTTTTCAGATCCGACCAGAAAATTCTAATAACGGGTTTTGGCGCTGCGATCATAGTGGATAGATGGAAAATAAACCAACGTCACATAAATAGATCTATCCAGGTGGAGTTCATTAAACCTCAGAACCCAGAGGCAATTTTTGCTCCATAATTTTCTTTCACGAGGTGGCAACACTGATTGTTAGGCCTCATTCACAACACAAACTTAAACGTAACGTAATGCGGTAAACGTAGACGTAGAATTTACACGTAAAAACAAACATTCACAAATAAGAACGTAAGCTGTGACGTCAGTTCGCCTGAACCAATAAAAATTCAACGTACTGAAACTTGATCGATACGTTTCTAGCATGGTGGAAAGATCTTTCATCATAGTTTTTGCTTTCTTCAATATTCCTATCAATTTGTCTTACATATATATATATATATATATATATATATATATATATATATATATATGGATATATAAAGACTTGTAAACGCGCCATCTACCCAGAGCTTTTCGAACTCTGACGCCCGAACTAGCGAATAATGTTTTTCCGGGAGGTCACAAAAAGACGAGAATATTCACCCCTCCAAAATTTCCCGAGGCGCGAGTACCATAAGTATCGCGGCGCGTCTCGGAGGAGCCCTCTTTGATTGCAGCAGCGACGGCGACTAGACTGAGCTTATGATTGCAGCAGCGACGGTGATTGTAACTTGATAGCACAGGAGTTTATTTTAACTTGGTAGTTAAAAGTTAGCTTGAGATGCGTATTAACGAAAGATATGTAATCGAGAAGTGGAGTGCACGAACATTCTTTGCATTAACATTCACAATATTTGAGAGAGCAAGTGAAGTAATTGTTTGACTTCGGAATAATTTCAAATGTGTGAAATTCGCGCAGAAGGACATTAACTAAATCCAGCATCTTATATTGCACGCTGAGACCACACACGCCCAAAGTGTGGTAGGTAGCATTTAAAGCATAAGTTCAGCAACATTAATTATTCGAGGGTGGAAGCGCGAACAAACGTGTATGAGGCGCGGCAGAAGAAGAAGGACAGCCCCAGGAAAAGCGAAGTGTAGGTGAGAAAGATTTGGACAGGAACGAGAATCGTACGAGTCCGGAGAACGGGAGAAGGGTGTGGAAATTGGAGGCTTGGCGGAGTCCAGAGTTCGAGGGAAGGAAACTGGTAACGTCGTGGGACAGCAAGCGAGGGCGAGTGGCAACGCGGGGCGAGAAACAGAAAATCCCCAAGGTTACCTACAGGCGAGCGATGCGGAGCTGAGGTAAAAGAACTGGTAACTTTTATGCGGCGATCAGTTGGGGAAAGAGAATAGCCGTAAAATACCCGAAAATTCGTACTAAAAGTGGGTGAAAAGTCCAGAATAGGTGAGAGAAGTGACGTGTGATGATACCGAATATCTTGTAATTAAATAAATTGAATTCCCTATGTACCGATCCGGGGCGGAAGGGCTAATTCGTTCAGCGCAGATGCGATTTCAAATTGCCCGCGCCACGGCAGTGGTCGAAGGTTTATTTAGCGAACGCGCCCTTCCGGGTTAACCTTCCCCGGGAATTACAGCGAATTTCAGCGAAAAACTGCAGCGACTGAGTGGTGCCACGGCCAACCCAGGCACTCAATATCATCCTTAGAGCGCCGATTACGGAAATTTCCACTCAAACTAACTGTAAAACGTTCTGTATGAATGGAGAGAATTTCGTACGAAGCAGAGACCTTCTATCAAACGCGCAACCTTTCGCAAAATTCCGAAGAACCTTCTAGAACGTTTGAGTGAATGGAGGGGAGGACAGAGACTTGGTACGAGCTCGCAAGCGCCAGCCGCTGATCAGAATCGTTCGGGTGAGATCCCCCTAAGGATAAATGTTGGGGCGAGCGCCCGCTGGGGAGATAATCATCAGAGAAAGACGGCAAGTGCCCGAGGATCTTGTTACGGGCGAGCGCCATGATTCATGATTTCATCCAAGCACTGCACAAGTGCTGCTCCACTGTTGCGAAGTCCGAACGGAACGCGTTGGAAAACGTAGCTACGTCCTTGGTATACAAAGCCGGCTGATTTTTCATTCCTCGGGTGGTATGCTCGACTGAAATCTGTTGACGAAAACCATTTCTTTCTTCCGAATTTCATTAATATTTCGTGAATTCTCGGTACGACATCTCGATACGAAATTGTACGAGAGTTCAAATTTCGTGCGTCGAGACATATTTGCAATGAACCATTTTGCTTTTTAACGACGACAATGGAATTTACATATGCAGTTGTGGCTCTTTTAATGATGCTATCTCTTAACATCTATTCTATTTGATTTGTGACTTCTTCCTGGTATGCTACCGGGATTGGATAGCTTCCTCCTTTGAATGGAGTCTCGTCTGTTAATTGGATTCTAAATACATAGCCTTTTACCGGTTCAGGTTTTTTCTCAAACACGCTGTGCATGCTGGTGAGTAGTTTCGATAATTTCGTCTTTTGTTCTTGATCGAGGATTGTTGCTTCATTGACTTTGTCATTAATAATTTGTGATACATTTTTATTTTCTGACGAACACACATCAAGTTCATCAGTAATTTCATTTACGTATTCATCATTAATTCTTATTCGTGTGTCTATCATCGCGCTCCCACGACCAATAAGAATTTGCTCGGCTCTGGTATCAATTACTAAGTCATTTTCCACGAGAAAATCTATTCCGAGTATTATAGCTTGCTTTAGTTCTTTCACTAAGAGACCAGGTGTGTCATACACCTCCTTTCCAATCTTTAGAGGTGCGTCTTTTGATTTGACTTGGCTTATTTCCCATAGCCGTTGTTATTCGCGTACTCTTGATGGGTAACTTCGGGATCTTCACTCCTGCGTTCGTTATTGCCTTGTAGGTTGTTTCCGCCATCTGGGTTGCCATGGATCCGATGTCAATCGGAGGTTTTACTCGCACGCCCTCGTGGTACACTTTTATCTCTTGGCAGCGATACGGATAACTGCTGGTATTCGCCGAATTCTTCACGACGCCATCTGGTGTTTCACCCGCAGCAATCATCGGAACCACGTCATAATCAGCGAAGTTCTTGTTCGATGTGAGGTCCCTGCTCACATCGAACAGCGACCGTTTCCCGCTGTTGTAGCTAAACGTTGGTCGTTATTCATTTGAAAACTTTTATCTTCTCTTACTTCTTTATTCTTTTTCTAAGTCTTGTTCATTTTGCCCTTTTCTTCCACTTTCGAAGCATCGTCTCTTGTTTCTTTTCGTGTTGTCATCTTGCATGCTTCTATTCTCCTATTCGGTTCACCTTTCTTTATCGAAGATTTTTCGTCGCCTCCCCCGCATGTTACGATCGCATTGCTAGACAGACCGAACTTAATGTACTTCGTCATATAATCTACCGTGATGTCATAATTACTGAACAAACTTTGGAAATATTCGATATCCTTAGGTGCAGTACTTCTTATTAGATTTTGGATACCGTACACAAAATGCCTTGTTAATAAACAAAATTATTTCCTTATACTCCATCGGCGGTGAGCATAGTTTCAACGTGGCAATTTTACTTGCGGCATAGTCTCGCATGCTTCCTAGTGAAGGTTTATAAAAATAATTCATAATAGTCACCTTATGATTCAACTGTATTTCTTCACTCCATTACCGTTTTAGAAACTTTTCATTAAATTCTTGGATAGTTTGCGGAAATGGGCACAAAGTATCCAACCAAGTGCTCGCGTGATTTTGCAAGATTTGGTACAGTAAATGGGTTTTGTACTGTTCCGACAATCTACTCAATGTCATGAAACTATCCAAAGATTTTAAAAATGAACACGGGTTTTCTCCTGGTGATCCTGAGAACTAGAGGGTTGCTGGCACATTTATGTTGAGCGGATGCATTTGACCTACATTCACCGGTAAAGTGTCAACGGTTTCTTGCAATTCTTCGAGTCTCGCCTTCACTTCAACGTGACCTTGCGCTCCCTCCTCCGTTACTCGGTTCGCAAGTACTGCGAGCCACAGTTCCGTCCGGTACAAGCCGTAAGGCCAGCACCCGACCTGAGACGTCTTTGGGGGGTGGCGAACACAATTCACCAGATGGTCGACTAGCTCAGTATAGACGTCCCAGTGTGGACACAATAAATACAAAAATAAGGGGGCAGGGTCGTGAAGATCGTTTTGGATTGGATGCAAAAATTACACACAACTCGAGTGAGAATCACTTTTCACTTAATTCAGAATATATTCTAGAAATATTTGCTGCTATGACAGATACATAAAATGGCACATAGAAAATATCAAATACAGAATACTCTTGACTGTCTGTAAGAAAAAACCCACACACACACTAATAACTCGATACACAATTTCCTACTCTTCTTTACAACCCAATTTTTTAACACACACACACTTTCAGAAATTCCAAGAATCGTTAAAGTATTACTTTATACAAAAATGAAAGAAAAAACACATTGAAAATCGAAACTAGTACTTCTGACTTAACATTACTTTCACAAAAATGAAACACTCTCTCTCTCTCTCTCTCTCTCTCTCTCTCTCTCTAAAATACAGAGAATGATTACTATTATAATTCGTCTCTTACACAGGCTCTTAATCACTAAATTACAATATCAGATCTTCAAATCCTTTTTTAAAAGAAAAGATTGATTCTGTTCTCACGTATTAGAAGTCGGAAACAAATGTACTCTTACTTTTCTTATATTTTAAACATGGTAAATATGTTACCCTCCCTTTCCTTCTACGTGACGCATACAGAATAAGCTTTATGATTAAAATGAATTACTCCTATACCTACAAAAACAGTTTATTTAGTACGACCTACTGTGTTCTCTTCTCGGCCGCGTCGAGCAGTCAGCTGTGCTTTCTTCTACCCCTTTCCTCAGAGCTGTTTCGGCCTTGAAGTGTCGGAGCCTCGGGTTGAGAACGCAGTTGCCCACCAGAAACGCTTTCTTCTTCTCGTTCAAGTTTTATATTCTTGCGTACTCTCATGTGAATTTTACTTAATTTCCAATTACGATCAATGACCAACTGGATATTCAGAGTTAAAATGGATCCAGAGATCACCCCCTTTTATACGAGCACAAACTTTAAGAGAGGGTATGTGTATATATATAAGAAAAAAACTGGAAAGAGAAATGAATGCAACTATTAATTACTGCCATCTATTCAAAACTCCTCTCCCTAATTCTGCCATTATAAATTCATAACGTTTCTTATTATCTCTCTTCTAAGATTATGTTTAAATCAATTTATAATAGAATATTTACCTCTTCTTATCTTCCTGAAGAGTTTTCCTAAAAGTTGCAAATCTGAAGTCCACTGCAATATCGATTCCTGACGTGCCGTTTTCAATACGTCCGCCCAGTTCAGCTGCTACCTTCAGAAAGAACTTTTCTTTCATCTGACCTACCGGTCTCGCCCTCGGTCTATGGTGGCGGTCTCTCTTGTTCTAATTTCTAGTTAGCATTCCTAATATTCATCCGCGTTGGCGCGCGTTCAAAATACTCCTCCCTCGCTCTCTTAGGTCGGATGTACACGTTTTCGAAGTCTAAGAAAACGGACGGTCACAGTACCTCTAACTCTTTGTTTACTTTTCGTTCGTGCTGGGTAGCATGAGTTTCAATGAAGTCGGTAACAGAATTGACTTTCGAGTTTAATTCATCGCATTGACTTTTTACAATCTTAATTTCTCCCTTTTGTTCTGCTAACTTTCCTTCGACCTCGCGTTGCAATTCGCGTGCCCAAAGATGCGTTTTCTGAATGGTTTCGACTTTCCCGTTTACCGCATCAATTTTCGATGTCAGTGTCGCAGCTAACATTTGATTTTCTTGCTTTAATTGAATTGCTAAGGCTTGGTTTTCTTGCTTTACTTCCTGTATGTCATGCCGTATTTTTTATTTTAATTTTCTAGCCAATGTGTCTTGCTGTTCCCTCAATTCTGCAGATAACCATTGGTTCTGTTCTAAATTTTGCCTCTGAAAGAGATCTATCTTATTTGAGATGGTCGTACTGAAATTTCCTGACAGTGCTCGCATCAAATTTAGCATAGGATTGTTCGGATTCGCGTCAGGTGATTCGACGTCTTGCATTTCCGGTGACGATTCCACATCGGCGTTCCTTCTTCTACTGGCCTTGTATCAGCTTCGCGGTCCTGTAGCCCCTCGTCATGCTCCGAGCCACTGCTTGCCGCATCTGGCCCTACTAACCCCCTAGCTTCCATGAATCTATCAGCCATGATGCGAG
Organism: Teleogryllus oceanicus; assembly: GCA_964035755.1. Lineage (NCBI taxonomy): Eukaryota > Metazoa > Arthropoda > Insecta > Orthoptera > Gryllidae > Teleogryllus > Teleogryllus oceanicus. The sequence goes on along the minus strand of CAXIVR010000012.1, from coordinate 66,318,076 downwards.
GTTGAGTACCCGTTTACATAAATTATTTACCAAATAAATAGTTGCTGTACACGAAATACCCTAACAAACAACACACTGAATACTTTCTACACTCATTACAAAAAAACATACAAATTGGAAATATAAAAAAAAAAGCACAAACACAATATGTACACCACAAGAAAATTCAACACTGTAGCAAAAATTTTACAACATAACAATCAGTTGTATTGATCAACTTTGCATCTTTCTTTCTATTAGCTTTAATTCGTAGCTTTGTGTGGTTTCCTTTTCCTCTATTGCAGTTCCCAATACTAAATTTCCTGCACGAGAATTTGGAACCATCAAAATCGCGAGCACAATATTTACAGCTTGATGAGCCGATAATATTCCCACAAAGAGTAAATTCCTTGACTGTACTCAGCGTGAGTAACAATCACACACGCGTCAAGCATAATCGCTTATCGGGTCCCCTGTTTGGGCGCCATTAAATGCAACGGAACACGTCGTCTGACAAATTATCAGTGAAACCATAAAGAGGATCTTATTGAGCTATTGGCATTTATTCTCCCAGTATCATGATTTTACTTTATCGCAATTACTAACATAAGAAGAGAAAGTATTGTAAACTTGCACCTGGAAACGGAGAATTTTCGACATACAATCTCTTATTGCCGGGCCGTGGTAACTAAAATCCAGTTGTTATTTATAAAAAAAATCCTTTAACAAGTGGTGTAGTCAGAATCCATGTTTTGTGAGTCCTTCATACGGAAATATCGATTGGCGTCAAAACATCTCGTTGTCTGTCCGTCCGTCTGTGCACAACGCTAGCGCATTGTAGCGTCACGTTGGCGGCCCTGCGTGGGCGGGGGACGCGGGAGACTCGCATAACTGAGGGCTGAATAGCCTAGGTGCCACGGCGTTGGTGTGTAGATATTTTTAGACCAGATGGATTGCTAGGGTTGCTTGGACTGTCACGTGGAAGTAAGCACGCCTCCTCCCCCGTTCATCGGTGGTCACGTGACGGCAAGATGACTAGTATAACTACAGGTGCTACAGAATGACACAGACACTCTCGTAGTAAAATTTTCTAATATCCTTGGTGTGGACTGGTGCTGTACAGTCTTGCCGGTCTTTCTTGTCCGCCGCCATCTATCGCCGACCAAAGTAATTTTTTAACATTTTCTCAACTTTTCAGATTGCAAATAGTAGAACCAAAATATTACTTGAAGAATATTAAAGGAGGCTAAAACGTCGTCCTAAATAGTAATTTTCATTGAAAAGTTTTGAGATTTTAAGAAAATTGCGTTAAGCGTTACTAAAAATGCGATATTTGATGCTCTTTTTCACAGGAATGTATTGAGTTTTCGAAAGACTTCATTTGACGAAATTTGAAGAACTTCTACTCAAAAATTCAATAATGGATACAAATTGGTGAACGCACGTTTGATGAAAGTCACAGTGGTGGCGCGGTAGCAGCGGCCACTCGAGGCGGGGCCTCTCTAGAACATGTGGTGTATCCACAGGTCTGTGCAATCGCGGCGGGCAGTCAGGAAGTACCAAAAAGTGTGTAAAGAGCGATTTTCTTAAGGATGAGCCAAAGTGACAGCTAGTGCCGGCAACATAACTGAAGGTTTTGTGGTCGTGCCCATTAGACTCCCTTTCTCGCATTCGTTCGTTTGCAGTTGGCTAACTTGTAAATAGCTTCGACACTTCCTTTTGTGGTGTCCTTGTCCGACAAAAATATAGTGCGCAGAAATAATTGATATTAGTAAGTGCAGTGTAATGCGTTCTTCTGTAAAAATTCTTTTTTTCTATTAACATTACATTGAATTTACTTTTTGTGTGATAAATATTATGTTTATTTTAAAACCGAGACTTGAATGCGAGATGCGTACCTGTGCACGTGTTCCCGGCTTAAAATCATCTTTCTTTCTATTTACATTCGTGGCAGTTTTCTTTTACTGATTGTGAGAGCATGTTAAGAGATTTTCTACATACGTAATTAAATTTAAATATTTCCCGGACTCATGTACGTGCCTATACCTCAGCGAAACTCTTAAACTTCTGCATAGGGATGTTTTCACAGGAGCCATTAGTACTTTACGAAGGGGCGTGACTGAACAGCTGCCGCGGCGAAGGGATACTTCTCTGAAATACATGTGATGTTCACTTGTTTTCGCGAATTGTCACTTTGGCTCATCCTTAGGAAAATGGTTCTATACGGAGCAGTTAATATCATTATTTGTACATTTTTGTAAATAAAAGGTATATATTTCTCAATGTGTGTGTGCTTTTATCCATGGCGCCACAGCATCAATCGTTCAGCTGATTATCTCCAAAACTGATATTCCCCAATCGTTCTGGCTGTTGTCGGGTTCCCTGGATTTTGAAACTGATATTTTAACGTTGGAAATACTTTACATGAAGCCTCTCGCACATATTTAACCTTTTTAAGAAAATGGCTCCAATTTTTTTATTAAATTTTGTTGTTGAATAGTACGAAGGGCGTTTAAAATAATTGTCTGGTCTCAGTTTCCTTAAAATCCTCGAATTTTTGAAAATTGCAAATAAATATTTTAGAACTACAAAATTGAAGATATAGATTTTTGCCTCAGATAAAGTATGTTGTACAAACTTAGCTCATTAAAAATGTCCATTTTCAATATTTTGAAAAGCTAGTAATTTTTGCATAGTTTACGCTTGAAATTTACAAAACAAATTGTCAAAAATCGCTCAAAAAGTTTTTTTTTTACATTTTCTCCATATATGAAATAAGGGACGGTAAGAAATATGGGGCTATTCCAATTTTCGGTTATGGCTCCTGTTTCTTTTTTTGAAAATTGCAAAGCAAAATTCAAAACTACGAAATTGAAGATAGAACTTTTTGCTTCAGATAAAAAGAGACAAAAACATTTTGCCTTAAAGTCAAAGTTAAGGTTGTACAAAATGTGTGTTGTTTAATAATATTGGTTTATGCAATTAGTTTATACTGTTAATCTTATTGTATGAGTACATGTTTTGAAAATGAGTGACGATAGGAGCGAGTTTCCAAATTGGTACGAATGCAATTAAGTAACATTTTAAACGAGTTTGATACCTATGTTTTTGCAAAACACCATTATACATGTATAAGAGAATCAAACTTAATTTTGCGAAACAACTTTCTTGTGACGTTTTGGATATTTGACATCTGTGCACGAAAGTGGTGGTCGAATGTTCCTTTTACCTCCACCTCCCCCGATTCCCTCGCAGCGATTGGCTGAATGTGTGATGACGCAATTATTCGTGCCGTAAAATCTAATACGTCATCGTTTATGCCATAAAATGCGCTTTTATGAACTATTTCTTCCATCAGAAAAGTTCGTTCATAATGCTGGTTTTAGAAAAATGTATGTATATACTTTGGCGCAATAAATTTTGACGAAGCCTGAGGCGTTCCCAACTTGCAGCCATCGGTTATGGGATACGTTTGGTTAGCATGTAGGGTTTCCAATTGCCGTTTGCCGTTTTCTGGTCTTCTCAACTAAATTTATGGCTACTATTATTCATGGCTAAGAAGTGAGTTTTTGCATGGCCAGACAGCAACATATATAGGACATTGCAAGGAAAACGCACATTATAATCTTGCCCGACCGGGAATTGAACCCGGGGTTACGTAATAGAAAGCGAGCACTCTGACCAATGCGATGGCATACAAAAACACTTTTGATTTATGTCAATACGTCACTTTGAATACCTGTACTACCGACTGCGAGATGGTTTGTATTTCATTGTACAAAATCACTTGCTATCTTTGTATTGTAATAATTTCTTAATATTGATAAGTGAATGCAGATGTCACGATTGTTTGATGACACTATAATTTGTATTATGATGCTTTCTTAAGACGATGGCTTTAATGTTCGCAATAAATGCAAATAAAACATTGTGGGAATTCTGATATGATATTGTCGACGTAATTATATAAAGCAATAATAAAAGTAATTTCCGTCAACTGAATACTTATTAAGATGACGGAGATGACTTCATTAATTTCTTCAAATAAAACATTGTTCACTTGAAACAAGCACTACATCTTTTCAACATTAAAATGATCAATCACATTCAGAGGCAAAATATTTGCTGTCGAATTGGAATTAGATATTCAAGTGGAAAAATAATCCAATAAAATTGAGAACAAGTAAAAGAAAAGTAGAAGAACAACAAGCAAGAAGAGAAAAAGAATAACAGTTTTTCGGCTCACGGTTTCATAACTTTCTCTCTTACAAAGAACTTCGTAAGGCGAGAAAGTAAAAGAAAGTAAAATGGCTGAGAAGGACAGGAGAAAAAGACGAAGGAGGAGAAGGAAATTCGAATCTTCTTTTTTCTCAGTGGTTCAAGTTTGGCGTTTAGTAATTTCGTAAGTATATACCACATACATTTTTTAAATATATTTATTTCCTCTTCTTTTTTCTACAATTTTTCAGGATGTTGAATAAAATTTTGGATATGCCTGAGTTAATATCATAATTATTGGTAAGTATGATTTTATTTTAATAAAATTCAAGTAAAATTGAATTTTATTAAGGATTTAGTAAGTTTTGTTATAAATTGTTTTATGTTTTTCCCAAATGTTGATAAACAGGATAATTTGTTAAAGAGTTGAAGAAATTAGAAGATTGATTAATTATAAATGTTTTATTAGTTCTATTGTAATTATTTATGTATCTGTTTGTTGGAGATGAGCCTTTATACATTTTTAATAGTATTTTCAATTTGAATGTGTGTGGTTTCAATACGAATGTGTTTGATCTCAATTTGAGGTCGAAAAAGTATAAAAAGCTGCGCCACTGATTGCGAACGCGTTTTCTTCGCCCACCTGTCCCTTGTTCTAAACTGTTTGTGGTTTCCGATTGGTGAATGGTGATCGGGAAGGAAACTGTGGAAAAATCACGCAAACACCGCGTACGTCGAGGTGGACAAGTAGGCGAATGTTATCTTCAACGCTGGATAATTTCTCGCATCTCGGAAAGAACCAAATTATCAATCAAACGAAATCAAAAATTTAAGTTGCAACCTCCCGATTTATGTTGTCAAATGTGTTCGAAAGAACAGATCTGGTAACCCTTTGACCAGACAACTTTTTACTTTCTTTTATTAGTTCTTTAAAAATTGCTGAAAATGAAAAAACCGCCTTTTTTATTATTTAGCATTCGATGTTATTGCTTTTCATAAATTTTGAGTTAATGTCTGCCGGCGCCAGACATATATTATACAAAATTTCAAAAACAGGACAATCTCTTGTTGAGTTTCACCAACGTCTTGGATGTTAGCAGGGCCATTTCACCCAATCACAAAACTGTATTGCTCTTAATTTGCCGATTTTTAGCCGTTCTTGAGATGTGAAAAGTAAAAGTTTGCCATGGGTCATTTTCTCTAAAAGAAATCGGTGTTCATGCTAACGTTCATTGGAAGTTCTTTCAAAAAAGATTTACAAAAAACAAAAAAAAAATTACACCTACTTTTCTCTTGCAAGCGCCGTCAGAGAAGAATTGAAACGCACACTGTAAGCAATCACACGCAACAATTCATTCTATGCTCCGAAATTATCCCTAAATAAGTGCTAAGTGTAATCTGTTATAAAAAAAATTTGGCGCGGACCGGTTAGTTTCAATTACATGAATTCGAATCCCAAAACTGACCCTCGGTCGAACGCTATGCGCAAAGAAAACAGACGTTCCTGCCCAGCCATCGCCTGTAACAATTTATACTCTTCACAATAATTTACCCAAAACACGTACTAATCATAATCTGTAATAAATAAAATTGCCACGGACAGGTTTGTTTCAATTATCCAATTTCGAATTCCAGAAATGTACCTCTTGGGAGCCCTCTGCGCAAGGGAAATACACGTTTCCTCCTAAACCATTACCCTTAACAATTCATACTCATAGTAAACCATAGCGTTACTTAGATGTTTTTGCCCCTCAGGCGACTTCCAACCACTCGGCCAGAGGCCCTCGGGATTGGAAGTCATCCTCGGCGCAAAATCATGTACTTACGCCATAGATACAGAAATAATTATTAATTGTGTCGCCCAAATAATGGAATGTATATGTAATTCAACAATTAAAAGATAAAAACCACATATAATCATGCTTAATAAAATGTAAAAATATTTTGTAGTTATAAAGTCCAAATATAGTACTTGTTTTATGGTACTTTCGTAAATGTTATATGATCATTTTTTAAACTGTTGAACGGGTTATCAGGAAGTGCAAATATGCAGATAGATTTTATTTTCCTTCTAAGTAAATTGTCTTGTGTTCCATAGCTCAATTGATAGAGAAGGCTGAATAACGAGAGGTCCTGGGCTGAAATAGAACGATGAAAGCTTCGCACTTCGTGAGAATTTATGTTTAGTGAGATATTGTGGTGTGTTACTAATTTCACAGTCATGGCAAAAATTGTTACTAAAGACAAACTACATCTGATGTACTCAACATCATTTCATTATGTTGGTATAAAACCATTTATGCTAATTGTACCGCTTCTAAAATGAATTTATGTATTGTGTTAGAATTTCAAAAGTTGGTGGAGATACAATTATAATTGTATTAAAACAGGAATTGTATTAAAACAGGGCTGTTTAAAGTGTCTGTTAAATGAGTCTACAATACCAGAATATTGTCTTAGCGATCTTGAACCGAAGGGTCGCGGGTTCGAGTCCCGCCTCGGTCATGGTTGTATTTGTGTTCGTCCTTTCACCCCTTATCACCATTTCGTTTCATCTTCATAGTTACCGTACCGTTAACTCCAATAGTGGTCGCTAATGACCTAGATGTTGATGCCACTTTAAAAAATTGAAGAAAAAACAGAATATGCTTATGTACCTGTATTGTTTTGCACTATGATCATGTACGATTCTTTCAGAAAATATTTTATGAATACTATACAGAAGAAAGTTTTTTATAATTGCCAATTGATTTTTCCCCTGCTCAAATTATTGTTATTTTTTAAATAGGCACGCAAAATCGGTGTATGCGATATTATAGAGGTTGCAATGTCCTTCATGGGATATCCAAAAAGTAGATTGAGTACCGGGCAGCTGACCCTGCTGCTTCAACGCTGAAGTAGTACCCATTCTGGTCACAGAGTGCAGTGTTGTCGATTAACTCCCTGTACCTTATTGTAGATGGTAGCACACGAGTTTCTCGTCCTATTCTAAATTCCTCCACGACAAGGGTGGTACTCCAATTGACGATGCAGTACAAAATGCTTCACTGTTATATCAGGATTTGGTACTATTCTAAAATATTTCCAAATAATAATGTATTCGTATACATTGCTTCACCGGCCCTGGTCCAGAGGTCTTATTAAAAGATCAAAGAATGCAGAACACATATATCAACAGGTAATAGGAACATGGCGAAGGACCATCAACAAAATTTCCAATCCTGAGATTAACTCGTTTGTATTTTAAACAAATAAAGCAGAATTAAATATCTGCATTAAATTTTAATGTTTTATTATTGAGTGAAGCCACTTATGTAAGCAAAAACATTTAAATTCATTTTGAAAATGACCAAAAAGTTATCTTTTAGTTGAAACGTACAAAACTTCAAAAGTCGACAGTAATGTTCCTAAAGTGAATATTTAAACTTCTCCAAATGATATACCTACAGAAGATTGAAAGTTTAACATTAATCATAAATAAAATTGTAATTTAATAATATTATGACATTTTTCTGTAGTAAATTTTCGAGGATGGTTTTATATGAATACAAACGATTTTAATCTAAAATTCATTTCGTAATTCATTACGAAAAATCATAAACTATGTCTCAATCCAGGAATTTTGTTAAATTCTCTAATTTGACGCGAATGTACACAAAAATGTTTAATTTTAATAAAATAATTTTAAATTCCTGAATTATTATTTTTATAAATAATTTTCTATATTAACGAATGATCTATTCACTGACCAACAAATTGCAAACAAATCAACATTAGGAATAAAAGCGATTTTCACGGAGTGTTGTGTAAGAACAGCTATTTACAGAACAATGTCGTGCCGCTAGCAATGTCCATAAACACTTGAAAAACTTGTTTAAGGAAAAAGGAACTCTCAAAAATGACACGAGAATCGATGAAAGCAACGAAGGTGTGCCTTGAAGTAGTGAAAGTAGGATTTCACACCTGCACTGCTCTAGAAAAGTCCTCGCCAGGTACGCGAACCTCTCATCTGAATTGTTTTGATTCCACGTAGCAGCAAAGGTGGCTCAGGGCATCAACTGATGTAACTGCAGTGTCTCTGACCGAGAGGTCCTAGGTTCGAGGCCCGTCAGTGGCGAGGTGTTCGACATTAGCTTGTCAGCTAGCTCGAATTCAGTCGGTCTGGAGGAGAATTCTAGAGGTCGGTTGCTCTGGTCGGTAGTTTTCCATGATTTCTCCGATCAACACCAGGCGAATCAACACCAGGCTGGAGTAGTGCCCTAACAAACTGGCTACGGACCGCGCCCGATCTTTCCTTCCTTTTCCATGACCTATCCTCTCCCCTTACACACACTAGCATGCACTACACTACCACATATTCCGGGAGACCGGTCGGGAGCTTAGAGCTTGTCCCGGCTGGGGCGGTGCCCCGCTGGCGGGAGAGGCCTGGTTACGGGGAAACCCCACTAGCCGACGGTAGGTCGGCGCCGGATCTTGCCATCCAGCGGGGAAGATCACCGTCACCTGCCGATACACTATATTTACGGGACTAATGATCTAAGTAGTTGACGCGCTGAAAATCACCAACAATCAATCAATAAATTTAATTTAGGAGAAAGTATACTCCACGCACATCAACATCAAAATCACCTGGTGTAACCCCGTAGTACCCCAAGTACTGCTCCACATCGCCACCGGCCCGACGCCACCCTGCATCCTTTCATGGCGGTGCAAACTTGGAGAAAGCCTTCGCGGGCAATTTAATTCATTTCGTACAGAATTAATTCATCAACCTCTTGTGAATCCGGGAACGGTAGCTCAGTGCATCAACTGATGTCACTGCAGCGCCTCTGACCGGGAGGCCCTAGGTTCGAGCCCTGGCGGCGGCAGGATTTTCGACACTAGTTTTTCAGCTAGGTATAATTCAGTCGCTGTCCGGAGGAGAATTCTAGCGGCCGGCTGCTCTGATCGGTAGTTTTCCGTGGTTTCTCCGATCAATACCAGGCGAATGCCGGAGCAGTACCCTAACAAACGGGCCACGGACCGCGCGCGATCTTTCCTTCCTCTTCCTTGTCCTATCCTCCCCTTGCACACACACAAACACTTACACTAGCATGCACATACATGTGGTAACATATTCCGGGAGACCGGTCGGGAGCTTAGAGCTCGTCCCGGCTGGGGCGTTGCCTTGCTGGTGGGAGGTTTCTCGTTAGAAGGAAACCCCGCTAGCCGACGATCGATCGGCGCCGGATCTTGCCATCCAGCAGAGGAAGATCTCCACCATCTCCCACGGAAAAACATGCACTACACTTACAGGACTTATGATTAGGCTGTTTACGCGCCCGGAATCACTAACCAACCACATCCTGTCCTGAACGACATCTTATTCCCTACCACTTCATATCAACATCCCATAAACAACATCCAATTTCATTTAGGAAAAGTAAACTGCACAAACGATCATCAAAATGACGGAAAGCAACGCGGGCGTACCCCAAGGCATTTATCGCCTGCATCGCTGCGCGAAAGCCCATTCATCGCCCCCGGCGCGCGGCGCCACCCTGTGTCCTTTCATCGCGGGGCGGATTCGGAGAAAGGCCGCGGCGCCACTGTCGCTTTCGTGTGCACAATGCGCGCGGCGCGGCGCGGTTCGCCTGCCCGCGCCGGCACAATGCGGCGGCGACACACGCTCGCGCGCGCGGCGTGTCGCGCGCCGGGGTCGCGCGCGGCGTGTGTGCGCATGCGCGCCTGCGGGAAGGTACTTGCCCGCCGACACGGCCCGCCGCCCTCCGCCGCGCCACTGCAGGAAGATTGGACTCGAAGCCCTGGGCTGACGACGTTCTTCTTCTTCTTCTTCTTATGACTCTTAAATTAGTTTCAAATATTATAAATTGATTTCAAGTGATCGCATTAAAACTTGCAAAAAATAATTACTAAACAAAGTATTAATCTTCTTCTTCTTCTTCTTCTTCTTATTATTATTATTATTATTATTAATCAGGATGTACTTGTTAGTAAGTACTCTAATGAGGGAATACCATGAAATTAGGACTGATTAAGTAAAATTAAGCATCACTTTAATTTAATGCGTTTATCTTTATTAAAATTTATTGAAAATTTAAAAAAATATATTAATGAAAACTTCTATAACTCTAGAACTGAAAATTAAATACAAAAATGCTACTACCGCAAACACTAGAATTCTGACTATTTTCTTTCGGAACCTTTTTTTGCAAAACCCTTGGAGACGTTTTGACTTTTCCGTTATAGTATTTTGCATTCTCTGTTATTTCTTCGTCGAGTTCATCATTCCCAAGAAATTCCTCTTCATTATCGCCTTCTTCCCCAGATTTTACACACGTTGTCCACTTGAGAGTCACAGTCACATTCAATTTGCTGATTCCCAGATATACTGTCACAATTACTGTTGCGCAATATTTCCTTAAAAATCATCGTCATTAATATTCACACACTCTCTTAACGACCTATGCACGTTTTACTGTACATTGCGCATTCTACGGGCGCGCAACTCCTACTGTATATCTAATTATATCACGCCATTTTTCATTCGATTACTATTCATGGAGGTTTCTACATCAACAAAAATACCTATAACATCTCTATATTTATAGATATGGGGATAATCAACCACAACAATAAAAATAAATAATATATTTATTTCATGTCCAAAGTACCTTTCGGGAACAATATTTTCCAATCCTCAGTGTGTCATGTCCAAGCAACGTGGATCACACCTAAACATTTACAATAAAACAGAATAGAAACCAGAGATGAACCACTACGGTGGCCGCCATCTTGTAGAATAGAAATGTCCATCTTGTAGAATGGAGGATGGGAAAATATTGTTCCCGAAAGTTACTTTGGACATGAAATAAATATATATTATTTATTTTTATTGTTGTGGTTGATTATCCCCATATATATAATGGATTACCACAAGATCTCGGCTATCACCACGAAATTTACCTGTAGATTTCGTTTGCTGCCGGCCAAGTGCTATTAAATACCTTCGGAATACACGGATGTGCATGCCCTCTGCAGTGACGCCCAAGGAGCGCTCTTCAAAATTACCACACCGAAACCAAGTACTGTGAATAGAAAGTAATCTTTTTTTATTATTTCAATAGACACTAATGTAATATTATGTATATTATTGTAATATTTACAGAATTATAATGAATTTAATTAAATAGTCATATTAAACTTTTTTGGGAAACGATCAATAACATATCTTGAAATGTAATTGTTACCAATGTTCCTATTTTACGGTGATCCTTTTAGTATTGAGCAGTAAGTTTACAATTTTTGTATGAGTTTCTGTCGTTCCTTAATCACATTCATTGAAAGACACTACTTTGTACTTTGTAAGTATTGCCTTTTATAGACCTACTCATATACATATTGTGACTGTACTTACCTCAATTTTCCCATTTGGGGATCCACCATCAACTGAGGCATTGATCACACATTAAATTTTGATGGCAATAACTGCGTTTCTGAAATTGATGAAGGGACAAGGATTCCTTTAGGGGAGCGCCTTTATGAGGAGGATGTTGGCTATGGTTTTCCATACATTCTCTTTCATCATATCCTTCAAACATAGTTCCAATTTGCTATTATTAGCTTTTTATTTCCCTGTTCATCACTGTATTTTAAAATTTTCCTTTTTAACATGATTGCAACCGTTATAAATATTGTATGTGTATCGCATTTGCTTATTCCCCTACCTACATACCGATTCATTACTACGCCCTACCCCTTAATACATTTCCTGCCAAGCTTCGCCTGTTGATTTAACCCGGTTGTTCAAGCCTTCAGCCAGAGTGGCGGGCCCCCCTCTCGCGCGCCACTGCTGGTTTTCGGGGTCGTCACTCCGATTCCGGTGTTTCGTTGTCCGATCACACGCCTTCGACGTTCTCGTGCGAGTTCAGTCTTCTTACGATAACGCGTTTTATTAACATCGTCCGTTTATCGCTCTGTCCATGGCTGATGGCCCACACGCACTCACTCGCCACGTGCTTTCGTTTGCACTCGATTGTTTATCACTCGCCAGCGTTTATGTTACAGTTCCTTCGGCTAATTTTACTATTCACTGTCTCTAATTATCGTTCACTTCATAATCAACACTTCTCCCCATTTAGATTTTCCGATGTTAGCCGATTACACGTCCATTATTCATCCACATCACATTACCCGTGCGCGCCATCTCCACTCCCTGCCCTCTTTTGTTCCGCCTCGCGTCTCCTCTCGCCCCGCGCGACTCGTTCCCCGGACTCGTTCGTGACTCTCCCCAAAACCTAAGGCCTTGAAACTATAAAAAGGAGGAATTCCTTGAAAGCCATTCGATTCGTCAAAAATACAGTTATTTTATAATGCGCTAAATCACGATTACGTTCATTAGAATTACAAAAACCTAAGGCCTTGAAACTATAAAAAGGACAGCCATAAAATGTAGAGTTAATGCTATTATTGTTATTATTAATATGATTAACATGTTTATCATATTATTTTTGTCGTAAAATAATTTAAATTTATATTTGAAATGGTCAATTGAGAGTAAAATTAAAGATATTTATGCTAAAAGATTTTTATTTCGTAATCGCGTTTCCTTAATAATGCAATAATTGCATTACCTTTGTACTTCAGGGTAGGAGATTTAACAGATAAAGATTCTTGTTCTTTAAATGAGCTATCCGCCCGTACCAGGGACTTGTTAATTTATTTCACATTATTTCTCTGTACAACAAATAACAGAACAAATTATTAAAACTTAACACAACACTAAAAGAAGGAAAGAATTCTCTATTCTCACAAATTTCTGTATTTTGGCAAATTTACAAGGCAGAATTTAAAAAGAAAATAAACATGAAATATAAAAAATACTTAAGAATATAGTTATAACTCATGTCTGTTTTTAATAGAATACGTCAGGCAAACATTATCGAATGAAGCCGCCTATCATCGTTGTCACACTTTGTGATCGTCGCACTGTCACACTGTGTGTCGCACTGTCACACTGCGTGATCGTTATCATCGTTGAGCACACTTTGCGATTAATCCCCGTTTTCGGTTGGGGTGCTCATCCATTTCTGCATTTGGAGAGGAAACGAGAGCGGCGCGAAGCGAAGTTGGCCGTGCCCGCAGGAGCGCCTGGATCAGTAAGGTAACATCCTCACCAGAGCTCGCGGGCAATGCGTCCAGAGAAACTGGCGCGCGATTTAAAAGTACGGGCTGTTCAAATCCTACAGAAATCTACTTCCATTGTTACCTGGCCAATGACAGTCTTTTAAAGAAGTTAATTGAAAGTTATTGTAACAAATTTAGCTATATTAATTCCAATTTTCTCTTTAAGGCAAAGAAATGATCCATTCAAAAAAATACTACATCAGTCAGATTTCAAATTCTCAATTGAGAGTAAAACTAAAAAAAAAAAGGATTGATTTTTTTAATTCCGATTACATAAGCGTGTTATTAAAAGAATGAACTTTCGACGTTCAGGTTAGAAGGTTAAACATACAAATATTCTCTTCTGCTAAGACCGAAGTCCATTCGTACGCGAAATTATAGAAACTTGGTATTTTATTTTGTGAAATATTTCCAAATACAACAAATAACTGAATGATGAAATAACACACAACAAAACCAAAACAAGTAAAGAATTGGTCATTCATACTCCCATCACTTAGCAAATATGTTCTTGTCACGGAGAAATTAGTAAGAAAACAAAATCAAATAGTAGTAAGTAGTGAAGAAACTGAACATAATACAACTCTCAGTTATTTGATAGAAAAATCTTGCAAATATATTTTCGTACGAAGCCACTATTCACCGCCACGCGTCGCTTCAGCTTGCGCATGTACACCCTTTTCTGGATTTTAAGGAGAAATGAGTGCAGAGTCAGAGGAAGTTGCCCGTGCTCTTAGAAGCGCTGGGCTCCACAGGCGGGCAAGTAGCTCGTATGGGCGTGGCTTGACATGCCTGGTGTAAGCCAGAACTTGAAATCAGGATTCGCGTGTGATTTCCACGGTTCAGAACAAAGGCGGTCGCCAGCGCCCCTTGCGGCGGAAGCTGTCTTCTCTTCCGCGGCGGAGGCGGCGATGCGAAACTGTCCTAAGAAGCCACGCCTCAAACCCAGAACCTGACGGCACGCGCTCTCGTGCCTTTTTATGGTCTGCCTCTCAGAGCACTTTTTTCATTAGTCTGCACCACAGCACTACTAGTTTCTTTACTTTGTCGTATAGGTACGTATATACGGAGAATTTATTTATTTTTTTACGTCAAAAAACAGTTAAAAACTGCGTATGACGTGCTATGGGGAAAAGTGAATTGTGTGCACATTTTCAAAATTCTGTGATCCCTACACTGTCATATACTACTTAAATTTTGATTTTTTGAATTTTTGAAAGGGAGAAAAAAACTCCCGTGTAATAAAATCTATATTCAAAGATAAATAAGAATAAATTTTGGCTCTTATTACTTCCTGCCGCGACAACATGGAAACGATAATTTGAATAATTGTATTTCCCACTGAATTCTATAAGACGTGCACAGAAAATGAAGTTACATTTATGTCCAGAAGCAAAACAAGGGGCCATCTATCCTTTCTCTTTCCATTCCGTACAAACCTGTAATTGTTTTGACTTCTCTCCCACGTGGGTAATATTTGCATTAGAGGCGATATCTTCAAGTTACTGTATTTATGAGTACATTTTCTTTAAATAATGTCAAAGAAAGTTTCTCGAAAATTCTGCTTCCAGGTTTTGTGCTAAAATGAGCTCAAAATTCCGCATTTTCAGAAACATTCAAACTCTATTTTCTCAAAAATGGCTCCAAGGTTTTTAAACTTTTCCAATGGGTAGTGGTAATAGCACTGTTTAATATGACGTAAACTTCAATTTGACGTATTCTTTTGTTTTTCTCACAAATTTCACAAATGTAATTTTTTTAAATATATCTCATGCCGTAAATATGCACATTTCCATTGATTTGTATACATTATTACATTTGCGAGTAAAGTGCTTAGAATGACTTTAAATGAAATTTTTAGAAAACTCAATAGATTCCTGTGAAAACGAGCTTTAAATTTCGCATTTACTGTAATGCTTAATCTTCATTTTCTCAAAAACCGCAAATAAAGAAACCAGGCGACTCTTTTCATATGACCAAATAAAATATATCACACGAAAAAAAAAAATCGTGTCAACTCTTGTGCGATTTGACGTGGAATGGCTCCGCCTTACGGCCTAGTGGGGCATTCTCCCAGTTAGGACGAACTTCAAGCCACTGGTCTCCCGACGCGTGCGGCATTGAAGTGCATATAAGTGTTGTGTGTGTGTGTGTGTGTGTGTGAATGTAAGGGGGTAGAAGAGAACAAGGATGAAGAAGGAAAGATGTGGCCACTTTTTTGAATACTGTTCCGGCATTTACCTGCTATTGATAGGAGAAATCGCGAAAACGTACTTATCAGAGCAGCCGGCCGATTGAATTCTCAAGGTGGTAGATGAATGCAATTACACAACGTATATTTCGTCCAAAATGAGCCACCAACGAGACTCTGATTGATTGATTGTTAGTGGTTTCGGGCGCGTCAACTGTCAGGGTCATTAGTCCCGTAAGTGAAGTGCACGCATTGTTCTCGTGGGGGTGGCGGTGATCTGCCCCCGCTAGATGGCGAGATCCGGCACCGACCTACCGTCGGCTAGCGGGGATTCCCCACAACCAGGTATCTCCCAGCAACGGGGCCCCGCCCCAGCCGGGACAAGGTCCCCAGCCGGTCTCCCGGAATATCTGGTAGTGTAGTTCATGTTACTGTAAGTGTGTGTGTATGTAAGGGGAGAGGATAGGCAAGGAAGAGGAAGGAAAGATCGCACGCGGTCCGTGATCCGTTTGTTAGGAAACTGCTCCAGCATTCGTATGGTGTTGATCGAAGAAACCATGGAAAACTACCGACCAGAGCAGCCGGCTACTAGAATTCTCCTCCAGACAGCAACTAGTATTCGACCTAGCTGAAAAGCTAGAGTAGAAAATCATACCACCATGGAGAGTGTAACCCTAGGCCCTCCCGGTCCGAGGGACTGCAGTGACATCAGTCGATGCCCTGAGCCACCTCTGCCAGGAACCGGGTGTCGAACCCAAGGACATGACGCCGCATGAGACATCGCCGGCTGTCTTTCGCCCAGTGCCCCACTTCCGCCGTCGCCATCGTGGTGTTGGAGCAGCTTCCGGGGCCGAGTGGCGCGCCGTGCGTGGCGGCGACGCGTAGCGCTGTTCCGCGTCGCACCAAGCGGCGGGAGGGGGAGGCTGAAAGCACTTTCCTTCGCCCAGCCCCGCCCCCGCCCCCGCCGCACTTATAAAGACACGCTGCGACGCAAGCGCCGCCGTAGTTACACCCCCACAGCACGCGCGCTAAACGTTTGTCTTCAGCTGCCGCTCAAGGAATTACACATGGCGAAAAAGGTAGGTGGGGCTGCGAGTGCTCGGTGGCGTAGCGTAGTGGGGGCAGCACGGGCGACAGACGCGGTTTAGCGTGCGTGGGTGGGTCCCTCATATTTTGGAGTGCTTGCTTGAGCGAATCCCTTCGAGATGAATCCAAACTAACGCCGGCTACCGGGACAAGTTTTATACAGTTGAATCGGAAACTTCCTGAGCTTAGCTCTGCCGGATTCAGTAAATATTGCTTAATATTATTACAATAAAATATAATCACAATATTATTCTCTGACAAACTCCATCTTCTGAGGCATCCTTCAGACTTGAATAAAATCAACATGACACCATTGCAATCAAGTTAATCGCGAAAAAAACATTTCAAAACTTTAGAATTAATTCGAATTTTCTACGGTGTACTCGAGAAAGATCTTCGTTACTTGCACTGAATACAAAGGCATTAGATTAATGGGAGCCCAAAGACGTTCATAACTGTAATGACACAAGGCCAAAATCAAATCACTAATTCACTTCAACTCTGTTAAAAGTGCGTGCGTTATTTTCGCCTTTTCAGTATGGTTGCTCCAGCAGAATTGTTTGATTCTTAATACATTTTCCGCTATTATAGGGATATGAACCCGCTCAATAAAAAAAATTCCGTTAGTTATTAATAGAGTCGGCAAATTTAAATTTCAGTTCCGCAATTTCGATTTGTTTTTAGGTAATAGAAAGTTGAAAGGAGTTTGTAAAAAATTCACATTCAAGCAAATCAAGTTGTTTATTTTAAAATCATTATTGTTTAAATCAGACTATTTTTTAATTATATTTGAAGGCTTTTAATGTAAGGTATTAAGCCTTCACACTCTTTTATTGTGTGAAAAATCAAATACATTTTTCTACATTTGTTGTTGTTTTCTTGTTAAGAAGCAGAGAAAAACGTAACCTTATTTGTAAAAAAAGCTTATAGGGCAATTAAGGTAATTAAAGTAGGAGATCAGACGAAGATTTGGGCTCTTTATGGTGCGTGCAGTGTTTGCGTTAAAGACTTACGAAATTTGACAAAGGAAAGAAACAGACACTAAGTTTTGGAATACCAGTGGAGTGGCGTGAACCTCAAAATCACAGTACTGACTGTTATTTTTGTACATGCGATATGAATGGTTTTAATGCAAGGGAGAAATAGTTATTTATGTATCTAGAGCGTTAAGAAGATGATTTTGCCCCCGAGGGCGACTGCCAAACCCGAGGGTTTCTGGCCGGAGGTTTTGTTTATGGTTTACTAATTCGTTGCTGAATCAAACAAGAACTCGAAACATTTTATAATTTTTCTTGCGTCTAAATGAACAGACGCACTGCAATTGTCATTTGTGAATATGACGTCAGATGAACAAATCAGCGTGTGTATCTAATGACTGATTCGTTCGTACAAAATGAAAGAATATTGTGAATTTCCTGCGGAAATTCTGGCAAAAGCTAACAAAGCTGCGGATTGTGGTTTCCAGTAAAATCTCGAGAAATAAATGAAAATGATTTCAGTGCATTTGAGAGTTACATGGAAAATAAGTGTGAATTGCGCTTATGAAACGGTACTTTTAGGTTATTGCCTGTATTGCTAAAATTTATTTAGATTATTTCATAACAGCAAAACATATCATTTCGAGGATGTGATCCAATGTGCCTTACACATCTTATTACTAAGTGTAGTACTGCTACTCAAGAATAATATGTGCCTCTAGAAAACGTGATGCGTAATAGTGAAATAAGAGGGATTGATGGCAATTATAAATTCACGGGATCATTTCAAATTTGCAATTTTTATATCAATTAAGCAAAACAAGGTTTATAAGAGTGGTTTCACTTATTTGAACATTATACCATTTATTTATTGTTTTTGCTTGCATCTTAACTTCAATAAATCGAATTCATAAAAATGTATTTGTTGTGTTGGTATTAGAGCGGGTATAAAGTATTCAGAAGGCCCGAAGTCGTAAAGAATCAGAAAGGCCGGCAAGGGTATTAAAAATTCCGTTAAGTGTTTTGTTTGAGGTCCATAAACACACAGCAATAAACTAATAAACCATAAAAATAAATATAAATCGAAATTTGCTATCTGCTATGACGCCAGAGACACATGTCTCTGATCTTCCTATACCTACCTACACACAGTGGTAATGACATAGCTAGTATCAGTAATTCATCATCGTCTCTTGTGTCCGACGAGAGCGTTCATGAAATATCAAATGCGCCACAATCATTATCATAAGGCAAGCTCAATTATATAGTAAGGGATTTAAATCTCCCCAAGGACGCAGCTGAACTGTTAGGTAACAGATCACAGGAAAACAACTTACTAGCAGCTGATACGTCAGTGACTTTGTACAGAAACAAAATAAATATGTTGCTGTACTTCAGTGAAGGAGAAAATGTTACTTCAGTGAACGAAAAATAATTGCATATTATGTATTGATCCTAGTAAAAGAAGGCTTAAGGATGTGGTAATCTTCTGTCCAGTGCAACTGAAAGATTGATTGATTTATTGATAGTGATTACAAGAGCGTCGGCAATTGAGGTCATTAGACCGTAAGTGTAGTGCATGTTTTCATCGGGAGGTGGCAGTGATCTTCCCTCACTGGATGGCGAAATCTGGCGTCGACCTACCGTTTCCTGCCGATACCTGGTTTCCCCAACCAGGTATCTCCCACCAACGAGGCACCGCCCCAGCCGGGACCAGTTCTAGGTCCCCGACCGGTCTCCCAGAATATCTGATAGTGTAGTGCATGTTAGTGGAAATGTGTTAGTAAGGGGTGAGGATAGGACAAGGAAGAGGAAAGAAAAATCGCGCGCGCTCCGTGGTCCGCTTGTTAGGGTACTGCTACAGCATTCGACTGGTGTAGATTGGCGACACCACGCAAAACTATCGATCAGAACAGCCGACCGCTAGAATTCTCCTCAAGACAGCGATTCAATTCGACCGAGCTGAAAAGCTAGTGTTGAAAATACTGCCGCCGTCGGGATTCGAACATAGGACCTCAAACTTAGGAGGTACTGAAGTGACACCAGCAACTGAAAGAGAATTACGAAAGTTTGAAGTGTGTTTTGAAAAAAATATTGAACATCAGAGGTTGTTGTGTGGAGATTATAAAATAATTTGTATGACATTGGGTGGCACACAACAAAGATTCACAAAATATTCATGTTATTTGTGCGAATGGGATAGTAGATAAGAAACAAATGTTGGAAACAAAGACAATGACTCAAACGACCAGGTAGTAGGAACGGGATAGCCTGGTGGATCATAAGAAAATTGTTTTGCCACCTCTGCGTATCACACTTGGTGTCATGAAACAGTTTGTGGAAGCTCTTGTCCAAGATGGTGATTAATTTAAATATGTCTGTGACAAATTTTCTACTTTGTCTGAAGCCATGATTAAAGAAGGAATCTTTATGAATCCTCAAATCAGAGCTCTAGCTAAAGACAGAAATTTTGAAGCTACTATGACTTCTAAAGAGAAAAATCGTTGGAATGTATTTAAAGAAGTTACAAACTGTCAGCCCGGTGACCTAGATCGCTAAGACAGTAGTGTCGTAGTGATTTCAGACTGAAGGATCGCGAGTTCGAGTCCCGCCTATGGCATGGTTGTATTTGTGTTCGTCCGTTCACCCCTTATTATCACTATTTCGTTTCACCTTCATAGTTACCATAACGTTAATGCCAATAGTGGTCGCTAATGACCTAGTTGTTGATGCGACCTTAAATAACAAATAAGAGTTACAAATAATTTTCTAGGTACCAATAAACATCATGATTATGTCAACTTTGTCAACAACATGCTACAGGAGTTGATAAAGGTGAGGTACAACATGAATCTAAATCTTCCCTTTCGGATTTCACATTTGGGCGTATTTTTTGACTACGTGGAGGCAGTCAATGAGGAACAAGGAGAGAGGTTTCAACAGGATATTCCAGAGATGGAAAGGAGAATCCAAGGATAGTGAAATACGTCAAAGATTGCAGGTTCCTGATGGATGCTGTATAAAAATTCTACGAAAAACCCCAAGAGAAAATCCAAGAGACAAACATGCGACTGAAAGGTGAAATTTGATAATAAAAAATCTCAATTATTCTTTTGTAACTCTTGTACAAATCGTAATTAAATATTTCTTTAAAGAAAATATGTGAGTACTTCAATCTTGATTTGTCACGTATCTGACATGATGAAAGAAAACATAAAATAATTTCCGAAACAGCGGCATTGAAATATGAAGAATATTAAGAATGAAAAATTAGCTATCAAGTTTTCATTTGTGGACCAGTGCCATTTGGGTGCAAGTCAATTACATACACGGTAACTTCGAACAGTGAAATAAAAGAAATGGAATAAGGAACATCTGGTACCACTGTTCAAAAAGAATTTTGAATCAATGAATAATGAAAATTATCCAGGGATTTATGAGATATAAAAATACTTGATAAGCATTCAGGAAATATTTCACATGGATGCTGGGGTAAATGTAGTTCATATGAATTTCAAAAAAAAAAAAAAAAATCATTGCGTCAAGATTGACGCAACGTGTCTCCCTTGGGGAGCGTTGAGCTATATCACTGTAATCACCTTAATAAATCACCTTAAATGTTTTTCAAAATATTTTCGTTCACACACAGAATAAGACGATACCCCTTCTTCTTTTAAGACGATACCCCTCTGGAAATGATCTATAATCTGAGGAGCCGGACATGAATAATCCAGCACCTCCAGGCCTCCTTGAAAGCTCTATCTGTCCTAGTCTCGAGTCCAGACAGCGGCAGGATTTTCAGCTAGGTCGAATTCAGTCGCTATCGCGAGGAGAATTCTAGCGGCCGGCTGCTCTGATCGGTAGTTTTCCGTGGTTTCTCCGATCAACACCAGGCGAATACCGGAGCAGTACCCTAACAAACGGGCCACGGACCACGCGCGATCTGTCCTTCCTCTTACTTACACTAACATGCACTACACTACCACACATGCTGGTAGACCGCTGCGAGACCGGGCGGGCGCTGAGAGATTGTCCCGGCTGATGCGGTGCCCCGTTGGTGGGAGATACCTGGTTGTGAAAAATCCAGGTAGGTAGCCGCCAGATCTCGCCATCCAGCGGGGGAAGCCTAACGCCACCTCCCAATGAAAAAACTGGCACTACACTTACGGGACTAATGACTAGTGGATGACGCGCCTGGAATCACTAACAGTCAATCACCCGCCATCGAGCGAGGGAAGAACCCCGCCGCCTCCCGAGGCAAAGCACGTACTCCAACTTGTGAACGTTAATGAATGGCGTGCGCATGCGCAGTCGGTGGTGTGGGCGCGGGCGCTGCTGGCGGCGAGCTGCGTGGCAGCGCTGGTGGCGGTGGGGGCGGCGGAGCTGGACGGCGCCGGCGCCGGCGCCACCGCCCGCCCGGGGACGCGGCGACGCCTCGTCAAGGTGAGTGCACAGCGCGCGCTCTTACTTTCTCCCCTTACTTCGTAAGTTTTATAATTGGGCGCCGAAAACTTATTATTGCTGGACTTTGGTAATGAAAAAGTCGATAAATCCTGTAGTTAAATATAGATAAAAATCCTCTAATACATGGTGTAGCCAGAATCCATGTTTTGTGTGATCTTGATACCGAAATATCGATTGACGGCAAACGTCTATCAGTCTGTCTGTCCGTCTGTGGTCAACGATAACGCCTAAACCGTTAGAAAATGCGTTTTTAATACATTTTTTAAATTAAAAATAATAGAGTACTTCCAAAAATTGAAAAATAACCATTTCAAATTCGTAAATTCCCTTTCGCTATTTTATACAAAACTGCATATGCGACTACAAGTGATTCAAATGATTTCTTCTGAAGTTTCTCGAAAAAATTAAATTTGGCTATCAATATGAGTTTAAATTGCACATTTTCAGTAAAGCACAATTTGCGTATACCACATTTTCTCAAAAATGGCTCCAAACTTTTCAGTGAAAATTTGCATATTTAAACATTTTTTATTCTTCTTTCATATTCTTAATGTGATTTTGCTTTCTCGCACTACCGTAAGGAGAAAAAGTATTCTAATCATGCACCGAAAAACGGAGAGTTTTCGACACAAAATATCTTATTGCCGGTTCCTGATAACGAAAAAGTGGATAAATTAAACAACAAAATTTAATAAAAAACGATGAAGCCATTTTTTAAATTTTAAAATGTTCCAGGGACTTCAGATAAAGTACCCCCTAGAATTAAAATACCAATTTCGAATTCAAGGTACATTGCCTTTTAATGACTTAGTTTTGTACAATAGACTTTATCTGAGGCAAACATTTTCAAAAAATCGGGTATTTCACGTAAATGTGACCTGTACCATTCTTTTAAACGTTCTTTGTACTATTCAACCACAAAATTTAATCAAGAAATTTGGGGCATGATTTTCAAATTCAAGGAGAGGAGATATCTGTCTGATAGATTGGGGAATATCAATTTTGGAGAAAATCGGCTGAACGGTTCAGCCGCTAGTGTTGTTCACAGACGGTCAGCGACGGACAGACGCGTTTTGCTGTCAGTCGACTTTTCGGTATGAAAGACCCGAAAAAGTGGATTACTCTTTTTACTTTCTCGCTTCCACTACTACGATAATCTCAACGCAACACCAGCTACTAAGAATTTCGGAGTACATTTATTCCGCTTTAAAAAAAAATCACCACTCCATAGCCCTATTTATTGATATTACACAAGCTTTCGACCGAACTTGGCACCAAGCTCTTTTATATAAACTAATCCAAATAGGCACTCCACAATACTTAAAATCAATAATAACAAATTTCTTAAGCAATAGAACTTTCTCGGTCAATGTTAACAATCATTTATCCAACCCAAGAACAATAAACGCTGGACTTCCCAAGGCTCTCCGTTTTCACCACCTATTCAACCGCTATGTCGCTGACCTTCCCACACTCAATAAAATCACTATCGCTCAATTTGCCGACGACACAGCCATATTTGGCTCCGGTACAACCCTCACTGAGTTAAGAACCCACTTACAACTTTATTTAAATATGATAGACAGCTGGGCTGCTGAACGTAAAATCCAACTAAATCCTAATAAAACCGCTGCAAAAATATTTAGTTTAAGACCCCACTCTCCTCCACTTCCTCTCACTCTAAATAACAAATCAATAGAATGGTACCCCCCCAATAAACCTGTAAAATATTTAGGATTATATCTTGACACCAAGCTAACTTGGGGAAAACATATAAATGCCAAAGTGACCCAAGCTAAAATAAAACTGGCACAACTACGACCACTAATTTACAGCAACAGCCCAATACAATATAAATCAGCCATAGCAATTTACAAGACAATTTTAAGACCATTAATGTTGTACGCCTCATGCCATGGTATATAACCAACACCAACTTCACAACGAATTTAATTTGGAACCCATTGAACAATACATCACTATCTGGCCACCAACTTTTATCATAACCTACCTCAAATCCCAACCCTATCACCATTCAAACTAGCCAAAAACCCCAATTACCAAACACGAATCAAAAACAAATATCCGTATCACATATTCCTAAAAAAATTTGCAGATTTAGATCCGGACTGAGGACCCAAAAATGGATTTCCTCCCCCTTGTTAGTATGTAAGATTATATTTAAGGTTAGCATGTAAGTCTGTAAATACATATGTATAGTTATTTTTACTGATCTATGTAATCTCTTCAAAAATTAATAAATAAAAAAACACTACTACGGTAGAGAGAAAGGTATGTAATCCTGCACAAAAAACGACGATTTTTCGACCGAAAACTCTTATTACAGGACCGTAGCAACGAAAATGTTAATAAATCCAGAAGGTAAAATTAGAAAAAATCTCTAACACGTGGTGCAGCCAGAATCCATATTTTGGGGGTTCTTCATACCGCAACATCGATTGACGGAAACACATTGGTCCGACCGTCGGTCTGAGAACAACTCTGGCAGTTAAACCTGTCAGCCTATTTTTTCCGAAATTGACATTCCTCAATTGATCTTTATTCACTTTAAATTATTTGACTTCCTTTCATACTGCTTACGCAGCATATTGTAAGACACAATCGTGAACACACCAAATATCTTATAAGCTGAATTCAATGCCAGAATTATATTTTCATTTAAAGTTTTGAATTAAAAATGTATTTGTCACACTTCGTTTATTTACGAGATAAAGTGATATTTGAAGTCTAAGGAAGGCAGAAACTGTGACATAATATTACATAGCGATAACAAGTACTGCGAGAAAGTATGTGCTTTTATATCACCTCTAGTTTACTAATAGTAGTTTAGCCCATCAGCAGTCGGAGATGGATTGATAATGCTAATTTTTTGTTCGAATTACGACTTAACCAACAGCCATACGACGGCTTTATCCCAACCTACGTACGTATTACAACAGCCTTATCCCGGATAGCCCACAGACTTATCCAGGTCATCTTCAATTTCCTCGTATCACCCGTCTGTCGTCCGAACATTGGGCTGCACTCTTTGCGCTCGCATTCTTCTGACGTTTGGACGCACTTTCCACTTCAGATTTGGCAGGATAAAACATGCCAGGCTCTGTGTCATTCTCGCTTGAGGCAACGTCCTCGCGCTGGCAGCCCCGAAGCCAACAGACAATGCCTTTATCACCTGCAACTCTCTTTTCAACGCGCCGTGTGGTGGAAAATAACTTTCTCTATTATACATTTAATTTCAAAAGAGTACCTAACATTATTTTCGCATTAGTTCGCGAAAGTAATCTCAATAGAAAGTCCTAAAATTTCATTTAACAACACTTTAGAGTGAGAAACGACTGAATAATGTAATTTATGAGCCTTATAAACGAGTGGTGCTACAACAGCACATACTGTCTCGCGTTATTGCAAACGGCTACGTAATATTGAAATATTACAATTTTCGAAAAAAAGAGCTATACTAGAAAATTGACTAAGCATCATATTTCTTACCGTCCATTATTATGTATGTGGAACAAATTTAAAGAAAAAGTTTGGAGTGGTTTTTGAGAGAGAAAAATCTTCGTAAATTTCAAGTTCAAATTACGCAAAAACTACTCGTTTTTTCGAAACGTTGTATATTCTGAGACTTGCATCATATTCTTTTACCGTTTCGTATTACATAAATGGAGAAAATTTAAAGAAAACATTTGGAACCGTTTTTAATTTTGTTTGTTGTTGTAAATTTCAAGCGCAAATTACGCAAAAATTACTGTTTGTACCAAAGAAATTGTACATGATCTTTTTCAACGAACATTAGACTGTGTACAATAGACTTGTTTGAACATTAGACAATACATTGTACAATAGAATATGGGCATTACCTGAGGCAAACATCTCTATATTCAATTTTGTAGTTTAAATTTTTGCATTTTTCACAAAATTGGGGATATTAACGAAAATAAGACCTGGACCATTCTCTTAAAAGTCTTTTACACTATCCAACAACACAATTAATTCAGAAAGAATGAAACCATTTTTTTAAATTTTGAAAATGTGCCAGGAGCTCCATGTAAAATACCCTCAAAATTAA
The DNA here is from genome assembly GCA_964035755.1 of Teleogryllus oceanicus. Classification (NCBI taxonomy): domain Eukaryota; kingdom Metazoa; phylum Arthropoda; class Insecta; order Orthoptera; family Gryllidae; genus Teleogryllus; species Teleogryllus oceanicus. The sequence continues at coordinate 66,291,885 of CAXIVR010000012.1, read as the reverse complement.
AATATCGCATTCAAATTTTAGGGACCGCTTCATCAATCAGATCGATTGGGAAATATCAATTTTGTAGCTGATCAGTTTAGTCGTTAGCGGGGTTCACAGACGAATGAACAAACGGAAAGATAGACGTTTTGCCGTCATTCAATTTTTCGATCTCATGAACCCACAAAACAAGGATTCTGCCTACATCTCGTGTTAGAGAAGATTTTTTTCTAAATTTAGGAACTGGATTTATCCACTTTTTCTTTACCAGGGCCCTTTAATACTCGTTTTTCTGCCGAAAATTGCCGCTTTTTCCCGCCGCATTATATAACATTCTGTCTACTCCGTAGCACGAAACTAGAAAGTAATTAATGAAAATCATAACAACTGTAATAAATTTATTTTAATCATAACAAATAACGTACAACATAATATATTTATAATAAATATAAATATTAAAATCAAAACAAATGTAATAAATTAAAGCCTACGACTTCAAATGTTATGAAAGTATTTTGAGTGTATGTTACGTATCAAAGCAGTTAGAGAGATGAAATAATATATGTAGCACCAAATACGAGTATTTAAACCAGTGGTGTTAAAACGCCACATACTTTCTCGCTAAATTACGCAAAATGTACTCAAATTTTGGAAAAATTGTGGAGGATCTTATTTCAAAATCTAACTTTAAGGAATACATTTCATTTTTTAAAAAAATTCTATCTTCATAAATGTAGTAGTAGGAAGGCGGCGAATTTTTTTAAAATTTTTGCAATTTTCGAAATATCAGAGTTATTAACGAAAACGAGACTTTTGAAAGGTGAGTCAAAGTAGCCGCAAAACAGTAAATTTAACAAAGTCAATAAATTTTTTAAAAAAACATCATGTTTCTTCCCATACTACTATTAATTAGTTTCTTGACAATTTTGTCCTCAGAGGCACAGATAACCGAAGAAGGTGACTTCTGTTGTTTTTGAATTTGTTCCAGCTGATCATAAATTTGCCATCATAAATTTGCTTGAAAACCTAATAAACAATGCTTTTCGGAAAACGTAGGGCCTCTGATGGACTCAGGTCGTTTGCGTAGCCGGAAACAAGCACTATAATTTCTGAACGTTGTTTATCGTATAAGATATTGACCGAGCTTTGTGGTGCACTGGTTTGACACAGAGCTCCCTATGTCCGTTAATTCACGAGTTTCCGTTTTTCTTTTGTTTGTATTCGAGCAAAATAGATTCTTTCTTCGGTGGCATGCACCTCGCTTAGGTTTTCCGATTCGACAAGGACAAGCTCGTAGACGTTATGGACCAACTTAGTCTGAAGACAAACTGGTGTACAGTAACGAAGATTTTTTCTGCAAAATGACGTCATCACAAACGTACGGAATACACTCGTCATATTTTACACTCCCGAAATAACTAAGCCAGTGTCATATTCTGAAGACTAGTTAATTTTCTATTACAAAGTATTTAAGATATTAGAAGTAGAAACATGTGGAAGTGATCTCTAATCAAATTATAAGAAGTCATAAACACATGGTAAATAATACAAAAATCTCGATATTGTGAATTAAGTCATGTTTTATTCCAGTCGCAACAGGTTTGAGTCGAAGTGACTTCATTTTGAGACAATAGTGAACATATCTCTTTCGTAGCATACGTGATGGCACCTAATTTACTACAGGTATTTATGTTTAATCAGAGAAAGTGAGTTTTTAGAGAAAGTGACGGATTTTGGAGATCATTTAAGAATTCTTTTGTTCAAAGTACTCCCTTTGTTAGCTCAACGCATTGTTTCTAACAAAAGAATTCTCTTGCCCGACCGCTGGAACGATCACATCTTGTTTAATGTACAGTGCTAGGTGGGTGGCATGCGCCCATCCTGCCAAAACAATTGTATTGTATGTTCTCTGCTACAATACAGCATTACACATTGATGTTTGCTTCCGAATAAAAACAAAACATTCTGTAGACTAAAGGAGAATAAAAAACTTACACTCCTTCATATTCCAGTTTTTAATGGAACTTACAATACGATTCATTTAATTTTTCCCCTACTTAACTAAATCTGGTCATTAATTCCATGAAAAATCGTTACCTCTATATTAATAGCATGCGTTCAATTAAAATTCAAACGTGCAATTAAAACAACACTTGTACCAATCGAAATTCAGAAACGGAACCAATCGTGTAATTAAGAAAATATAACCAAGGTATTTGCAGTCAGCCATGAAACATGAACAAAAATATTCATCACATACTACATACCTACAACAATTTCATATACACTACGAATGAATAAAACTTAATAGAGGAAATAAACGTTAAGCTAGCTGACTTATAAAACAACAAAATATTTAACGTGAATAAATTAAATGTTTTACATGTAAAACATTTAGTCTTAGGATTACCAGTTCTGGAAAAAAACGCTGTAGCAAAACTGTGTTAGAGATGACTAGTTTTCCCCCAATGTTTATAGATGCATTCTCTCTCATACCTGCCTTTACTTTTCGTGGGAAGTCATGTTTTCTTGCCAGGGTCAGCTTCTAATATTTTATCCGCACTTTGTTTAGTATCTTCCACTTGCAAATATTTCGTGGAAATAAAAACAATGCAAGGCCCACTAATATAGATATTTTCCAGAGGCAATAGTACGTCATGAAATGCATACCTTGGATGGAAAAGATGCGCTTGAATTGTTTAAAATTTGAATTATTCGTAAACGGAAACGAAAAAATAACGTAACATGTGTATAAAAGTGAATAATTGCACTCATGGTATAAAAGAATTTCGCTCCCATCGTTTTCTTCAACATACTGTTCATGTAATTATACACCTCTTTTTACACTCGTTTCCTTAATTATTATAACCATTAAAAGATACTATTTTTCTCCCATTTATTCAAATTGAAGATTTTACCAGTGAAAAGAAGCAAAACCTCTCTCTAAATTCGGTTTATAAGAAATTGAGTCATCTTGCAACTATGTGGTAAGACACTTCCATGTCTCACATCTGATAAGATTAAAGGCTTCTAGAGTGGCCTTCACGTTTACAACTAACATCCAAATAGTTTATTACTGTCGAAGTGAAATATGGAAGGATAAATATGAAAGGTGAAATAACGAAAAAACAAATCTCAATAAGGGTCTAGAAACATGAAATATGAACTGTGGCAATTTGTTCTTAGTCATCTTGGCTATTTGAACCGTCTTTATCATCGATACGTTTATTTATTCCCCTCGTTCATAAGTGAAAGATTTGATACTTTTTGAGAGTAGATGGCGATTGACGTCATGACATGTACGCGGTTTGCTGATGAGAACAGAATTTTCACAATACTATTGTTCAATTATAAAATAAAAACCCCACTTCGATTTATGCAATTTCTCGTAATTTTAATTCTCATCGTGAATACACCTTTCTTTATATTCCAAGATGTCATACACTATTTTATCCATTTTAAGAATACAAACTAAAATAAGTAAGTTTACATTAAATATAGTATAAATATTGGAAGAAAGCTGAAGAGGAACGTGTCATTTATTGTGTTGTTGAAAATATTATCGACGGATGTGAACAAATGAACATCGTGCGTGCGCCAACATTGTATTCGCAGCGAAATATAATTTCATTGCAATTTGCACCATATCAATGCATACATTTGATGTTACTTGGAAGATCAAGTCCGAAGAAATGATACTCCGTAAAAATAAATCTGATAAACGTTCAGGCTGTAGAAAGAAATAAAGCAAGCCCGTTTATCGTCTCCTATATTATTTCATATTTACCTTTGCGGCTCTCACACCCAATCTTTATAAAGGTCTCTAAAAAATATTCATGTCAAATGCAACCCGATCGCCGGATTTTTTAATCTATTATTAAATAAAAATATTTCGAATGGGTTATCACAGGTTGAAACATGCCCGACGTTGACTGGTGCCAATTTGAAACAAGCCCTGTCTTTCTATTTAAAAACAAGCCCGACTTGGAGGGACATTTTTAAACATAATTATTACTGATAAATGTAATTTGAGTGCCAGGAAAAGGTTACACTTGAAACCTAATGATTCCTACGTAATTTAAATATCTCTCCTTCCAAAAGTATGTTGTGCTAGCTCAGTTAATTGGGGTTCGAAGTTCATAATTGTTGCTACTTACTCTACAACCAATTATTCAATCTCCCAACCGTATGGAGTGGCGAGGAATCTGAAAATCGTATTAAAATGCTGGATTGCACGTAACGAACAATGATAATCAGCTTTCTTTCAACTTAACAAATTAGAATTTATCATAATGATAATCAAAAATGAATCAATCTAGTTACAATAAATTGCAATACATCTTGTTATTCATTCGTGGGTCTTCGCGCGCTCTCCACTTCTTCGTTCGATGGCGCCCGTAGAACCTTCTCCGTCGACGCAGCAGAATCTTGCTTCTGGATGAAGTCCTCGCCTAATGTCCGTGTCTGGTTCCAAATTCTCCCGGCGATACTATTATAATCCGTGACTTCCCTCACTAACGTCTCGGGTGGACGACTAGATACGTATTTTTCTTCTTACAAGAACGCTCTATCCTAATACAAGAAACGATAGTTAACTTGATACAACTGTCAATTACAATATTTCCTCGATCTAGTAAAATATATCAAGAGCCGACCCGCTCATCACCGCGTTGCTCTAGCGAATGAATGTTCTAAAAACTTGGAAGCATCCAAATTCTATATCTTTTTCTTTTTGTCTCTCAAAACAATGCTTATTCCGCCTCTGCTCTGTCATTCCAACCTAACGAAAATGATCCTTAACGGCGGTTGTTTATTTGTCACATTGCGACCCCCTCGCGATCGTCTGTTGACATCCTTATACTGTCAACTGTCAGTATACTTATACTATACTTATACTGTCAAATATCAAATAAAATTACATTTCCATAATGAAAATGGTTCGTCATTTTGGTATATCACAAGGTAAATAAGAATGGATTGAATTACACGGGCGTACCTCTCTGCTCAGCAATAACGTTAAATAGAAATTGTTCGTATTGACCAGGGTGTATTGTATTGTATCAATTACAAGGAGACATAGAAGAAGTTGTGGAGCATGAGAGAGTCTTAAAAAAGAAGATATATTACAGGCTTAATATGGAAATGGAAAAATTGGGAAGAGGGTCGGGTTTCACATGCAAGAGATCTCGCACGCTAGTTTTACTTAAATGTTCAAACCATGGAGCTCGTGTGCAGTGCATGTTGTGGAGTAATCCCAGCCTGAAAGCGATGTGTTGCACTCCGATGAGCGGCACGTGCAGGGCCTCCGAGGCCCCACTTCTGCGATGAAAGCATATTCAAGAGACATAATTGGGTTTCGAATAACTCGAATTCACCGAAAACACACACAAAGCGTTCTTTATATCACAATAAAAGAATACCAAAAGGGATAACGATAGATAATACGGCATCAATCTATTTCAAATTAAATATACGCTCGCCCATTGCTGTCGCGTTTGTGCGCGCACACGAGCCCTTGGAGCCTCTGGCAGCAAGGTTTTACCACATTTATTGCTAACCAATTGTTGTGTTGCTCAATATTGGTTACTACGTGTGGAATAGGGATGGGCGATTTAATTGCGATTAATCGTAAAATTGAAATCGATCATTTTTACACGGATTAATGTACAAATCGTTATTTTTTCCGATTTTTTTTTAAATTTTAAATATGAAAGTACATCTGTACTTTTGAACTTTAGCAACGGAATTCCTAGTCTCCATGCACTAATGTACGTCGTTATTTTTCTTTTCAATTTTGTTCATTTGAAGATCTGTTATTGATATTTATTTTCTATCAACTTTTTTTGTAAAAGATCATTTCATTTGTTTTGTCGTTTATTAGACAAAAATTAAAGAGTCGAGATTTGTTCGATGCTTTTTGTTTGTGCAAAAACCGTAGGTATAACACTCTTCTGTGTTTAATTTAAAAACGTTAACATTATTTTAGTTTATGAACATGCATTTTCTGAGATTATTGAAATAACTAATAAATTTGACTTAAACACCTAAAGATTAATGAATAAAATTTAAGAAGACAGAAAATTGAGAATGATTTGCATTATCGTGATAGGTTTTCTTAAAATAGGTTAAGTTACTAAACGATTACAAATTAATTTTTACGAAATTTACAAAATAAATTTAACGATTTTACAGATTATTTAAAACATATGAAAAAGTGATCGATTATATAAGATAGTTCGATTAATTCTGAACGATTAATCGATGCATATTAATTAAATAAAAAATTCTGATCGATTAATGGATTATTATTTCGTCATCGCCCATCCCTAGTGTGCAGTGTGTGATGTGGGGTAGTCCCAGCCTGAAGGTGTTGTGTGTGTGTGTGTGTGCAGGGGGCGTCGTCGGGCGCCGTGAGCTTCGTGACGCCCACGCGCCGCCGCCGCCCGGGCACCAAGGCGTCGCACGCCGCCGCCGCCGCCGCCAGCCACCTCGCCACCCCCGCGCCCGCCCCCGACACGCGCGATCCGCGATGTGAGTACAGCCCCTCCTCCTCCTCCTTCTTCTCCTTCTCCTTCTCCTTCTCCTTCTCCTTCTCCTTCTCCTTCTCCTTCTCCTTCTCCTTCTCCTTCTCCTTCTCCTTCTCCTTCTCCTTCTCCTTCTCCTTCTCCTTCTCCTTCTCCTTCTCCTTCTCCTTCTCCTTCTCCTTCTCCTTCTCCTTCTCCTTCTCCTTCTTCTACTTATACTTCTGCTTATTCTATTACTTCTCCTTCTTCAGCTTCTTATTTTTGTTCTTCTTCTTCTTCACCCAGTGTCCTGTTAACGCATGGGCCTGAAGGGCCCAGGCCCAGGGCTCCCAATGTTCGAAGACCCCCAAAGACTTCAAAAAATATTTTATACTTAAGTTTTTTTAAAAAAATGAAATAAAACCGTGTAAAAAGTGATGTATGATCAAACGATGCGCAAAATATGGCGTAATAGAGTGGTGCCGCACCACATTAGATAATATTTATAATATGGCATGTTACTAGCTGATGCCAGAATGTCACTCAGTAATGAGAAGTTTAGAAAACTAAACTTCTACAAAATTTGTCTTTAAATTTAACATTTTGATTAAATGTCAGTATTTAATGTTTTTGAATAATTTAAATTCATTCATGAGCATGGAATTTTCAATATTGAATAATATTAAATTGAAACACTAAGAAATACTTTCAAAACATTAAAAAATTCTAACGAACTGATAGGATTTTCTTTATATTTCTACATGAAAATTGAAATTGGGTGGGGAGATGCGTGAAAATAACAATAGGGACCCCCAAACTAACCTAAGCCCAGTACTTAAAACCGCCCCGCCTTCACCTACTGTTTCTTCTTTTGCTTCTACTTTTTCTACTATTTCTTCTGTTTATTATATTTCTTCTTCTTCTTCTTCTTCTTCTGCTTCTCCTGAGCCTTCGACCTCCGCCTACTCCGGCTGCAAATCTTCTCCATCTTGCTTCTTATTTTTGTTCTTCTTTTTTTCAACAACTTTGCTTGTCTTTCATTTTCTCTTTTTACGCTTCATCTTTGTTCCCTTTTGCACATACTCTCTTATTTTCGTTCTAGTGTCTTTCCCTAAAAGGATGTGGCCAAGCCCAAATAACTAGCATACTTGGCTTTCTTGGTCAATTAATAAACGATTAATGTCGTTTTCTAATGTTAAACAACTTACTGGTGATTTGCCTTAGCCTTCCATTCCGTATTCACTAGGTGTAAATAGTACATTATTAAACGATGATATAATGATGGGTATTATACACGAGTGTGATATTACGATACGAGAGAATATCGTAAACTTCACACGAGTGCACTAGCACCCGTTACATCGAGTTTCATCTGGTACTTTTCTACGACTATATATTAAACTTTTCCACTGAATCGTTCCGAGGAAATTGACATACAGGGTTCAATCAAGGCCATCTAGCGGACAGCTGCCCAACCCTATCGCATGCTGCCGCAGGTGGCTGTGGTTATCAGTCCGCCTGCAAGGGAGTACTGTGTTAGTCAAATAGGATCAAAGTGAAATCACGATCCAATTTATTTTAAATAATATTACAAAGCAGACTAATAATAAACGAAATTAAAATATTCAATAGATTAATTGTTCGGAATTAATTAATTAATCTTAAATAATCGATTAATTTTTCACATATTTTAAATAATGTGTAAAATGCGTACGATGGTTGATTTTCGATTCGTAAATTAATCGTTTAGTAATTGTTTTAAAAACACGGCACAATTTCATTAATAGTATATATTTATCTTTATTTAAATAATATTTATTACACACATGTTCTCATGAGGAACGACTGTAACCCAGTTTAAAATGAAAATGGTCGTAGAATGTCTAGATACAGTAACACCTATAATTGTAATCTAAGGATGTACTTGGTTAAGGAGATTTTCGGAAAGATGGTAATTCAGTCTCTTTCTTATTTCATACTGAATATAATACCATCATTAAAATATTAGATCAAACACAACGACTTTTCATTTTATTAGTTTTCCTAACATGAAATTATTGGCGTATGTTTGTTTCTATTACGGTACACAAATCGGAACAATTAATGAACGTGTTCATTCGGTGTAAAAATGATGGATTTTCACTTTTCTATTAATCGTATAAAATAATCCCTAGTCCCCTGGAGGGCCCTTCCTTGTAGTGAGCGAGTGCGACCGTTGCGTTGCAGTCCTGTCGCTGTTCACGGTGGTGCAGTTCGCCAACCAGGGCTGCGCGGCGTCGTCGGGCGACAACGGCACCTGCCTCACAGCCTCCGAGTGCGTGGAGCGCGGCGGCGTCGCCTCGGGCACCTGCGCCGGCGGCTACGGCGTCTGCTGCGTCTGTGAGTAACACACACGCACACACACACACACACACACACGCACACAGCACACACACACTCACACACACGCACCACACACACACACACACACTCACACACACACACACACACACACACACACACACACACACCACACACACACACGCACACACACACACACATACACACACACACACGCACACACACACACACACTCACACACACTCACACACACACCACACACACACCACACACACACCACACACACTCACACACACACTCTCACACACACACCACACATACACTCACACACACACACACATACACACACACCACATCACACACACTCACACACACACACACACACATACACACACACACACGCACACACACTACCCGAAGTGAGTGCGGGCAATTTAGGAAAGGTGGTAGTTTTTAGATCTTAATGTATTTCAAGCTACGAGGTAAATCATTTCATTACTGGGAATTATATGCTTGCAAAATATAACTCTTTCTAACCCACTTCCCCGCCCTTGTATGATTGCTCCAGTTGCTTGCTTCAAGTTATGTGTAATGTATTATTGGTACTATACATACTGAAACATACCCCTAACTGCTACAATTATTGGGCGATTCCTCGTAACCCGTTTCCAAATTTCTAATAACATGGGCGCCAGGAAAAAGGTTACGGTAATATTTTAATATTATTACTCTGATAAAAAACTGAATATTGTTCCGCTAGCTGGGTCGATGGGTCACGTCAGAAATAATCGCTATTATCTATTAATAGCCGATTACCCGATCTGCCATCTATACAGAATGGCGAGGAATCTGAAAACAGATTATTTAATCTATCTACTTATTAGCTTGAATTGGCCAAAGAATGTCATTTGTCTTTCTTTCAAGAGAAACTTAATGTTTATTTCCTATCAAATGCAGCAAATTAAAGTGTAAAAAATGTACATTGAGAAACTTTCTTAGTCATGACCTGGTTCGAACCTTATACGGCGATTCTGGTCTTCGCGTACTCATGATTGGTGCTATCTCGAAGAAACGCCTTCTCTTCCTTTTTGAAGCTCCGAAGTCCCGAAAAGTCCAATTACCACGAATTTCTTCTCTTCTTAAAAAAAACGAACACCGCCGATTCACCGCTTCGCACCATTCAAATATTTGTGCCAGCTCCACTATATTATGTCTGATGCCCGTTCTCACCGTATAAATATCCAGTGCTTTTATGATTACACAGCAAACAAGTCTCTCAGTTCTATCTTCCGTTTATAGCAAGAAAATATGCAAAGTCCGGTATCGTTTGTGAACCGCATACATTTATAAGTTCAAGAATGATTAGAGTTCACTCGCGAAAAAACTCCAAGTCTTGTTTTGATACACAGCAAAATATTCAGAACTCGACACGTTTCCCAAATCTTACAAGTATCACAAGTTCACTTCTGATTCTGCCACAAAAATATTCAGAGTTCGAATATGTCCCTCAAGTCCGATTCTTGCTCTACCACACGAAAATATTTCAAAGTCCCAACACGTATTGTAGACCCCCGAAATTTTTATAAGTCCTAACATGCACAAATTAATCTATTCGCGAGCGAACTGCTCACCGTCACGACATGCGACCGAATGAATGTTTTCCTCTCTTTTAAAACTCACAATGTCTCGCCTTTCTTTTATTTCGACAAATGCCCAAACTTCCGTTTTCATAATCAGTCGACGCTTCTTCAACCAATCCCCATATCTCTTATATTTCCTCCTACTCACGCCGTCACCTCACGGTCAGATGAATGTTTGTTTATCCTGACAACAACCACGACGTCGTTACTAAGGCGCCATATTGCCTATTATTTGCCCTAACCATTTCGCCCATTTACGACAAATATTCTGTAAATAAACATGTCCCCATATTGGTTTGTCACAATACCATGCTACACATATTGATGTCTCTTTTCAGTGTTTCAAGTTTTCAAATAGTATCTTATTAAATTTAATTATGTAAATAAAGTCACTGCATATGACCTAAATGAAAACTACTTTGAAGAACTACATTTGGACTGTTACATACAGATTCAACACTTTTTTTGCATTCACATTTCTAACTCCACATTTTGTACTTCACCACCAGGGCTATGTATAGTTGACCACATCTCATGGAATGCAGTTTCCTAATGTTTTCTGGGGATGTGATAGTTCACACAGTCGACGCAGTCGGCTCGTTTTCGGTTCACTATATCAGTTCTATATCTATCACTATATCGGCTCACTGTATCCGATGATGTCAAAAATAAATATAATGTATCCATAACGACTGGTTTAATTAATATCGAGATACAGCAAAATACATTAACAGCACGAAGTGAAAATTTAAATCTATTTTTTCTTTAAAAAACATCATTTTTGTTGTTTTCTTCGTCTAGTTTTCATTAGTAATTTCTCTAAATTCTTCTCCAGAGTTCATGTTCTCTCCATACTTGATTTTGCGTTGTCCTCATTGCCTAAGTATCGTAATGAAGTCTTGACACCCTTCAATGCCTCTTGCACTCTTGGAACACCATTCTACTCTCCGAAAACCCTTTTACTCGCCTATAATTTCAAGAGTGCCTTAATTTCCAGGACGTTGTATTTCCTACGTTCACTAGAGCCGAAGTGCAGGTTCACAATAACCGAATCATCTTATGCTTATTTGTAATGTAAGTGAAACGGGACCAGTGATTTAAGTTCACTATACCCGAAGGTTCACTATATCAGAGTTCACTATAACGGGAGTCGACTTTAATTAGGGGTGAGGGTCTACATTTTACCGAAGTGGCCTCGCGAAATACTAGGCCGTTTCTTTCTGGAGTGGCAGAATTCATCTTAGAATATGGAGGATTTTCTGCCCAGTACTCACAAACACAATCACTTTAAAAGAATACAAGTTTTAAGTAAAGCAGAAATAAATAATAATTCGTAATGAATGCAAAGATGCGTCCTACATTTTTTCCGAGAAAGTAAGATATATTTTTTACGAAGGTTAAATTTCTTAATATTATTTATGGGATTGCTATTTTCATATTTTTGTAACTCTTGGAAGGTTCTTTTGGTTTATTAGGTAACAATTTATATTTTATCATTTTTTATTCTATTTTATCATTTTTATTAGAGTCCAACGTTTCGAAGGTCATTGGCCTTCTTCTTCTTTAGTACTATTTATGTAGTGCAGTGCAGTGTAGTGCAGTTTATTGTTGTGTTATAAAGTGGAGGGAAAGGAATGCGGAAGAAATGCGTTACAGTGTTGTGCGGTGAAGTGAAGTAGAGTGAGGCTTGCACGGTGATACTATGTATACTATTTATTATTATTTATTGTTTAATTTTTTTGTAACATAGTGTTAGTTAATGTAAGTTTAATGCATGTAAAGTTAAGATATTCTGCCACCAAGTTACGACACTTAATTGCAAAAGTAATAATAAATATATCTATCTAACCTTGACTATTACCTCAATAACGGCAAACTAATATTTTTCTGAAAAATTCCTTTCTCTAATTCCTTCCACAGTCTTCGCGATGTGCGGCCAAACCATTCGCGAGAACTGCACGTACTTCGTGAATCCTGGCTACCCGGGTCCGTTTGACGGGACGGGCTCCTGCCAGCTGACGATTCAGAAGAGCCACCCCGACATCTGCCAGTTCCGCCTGGACTTCGACACCATGACCATCGCCGGCCCCGAGCCCGTGAACAACGTCTGCACCAACGACCAGTTCATCGTCTCCGGAGGCAACCCCGTGCCCGCCATTTGCGGCATCAATAACGGCAATCACAGTATGTACCCACACTAACGAGCGAGAATGTACTACATAGAGTGGCTGACCCAATGAGCTACTATATACTACATAGAGTGGCTGACCCAATGAGCTACAATATACTACATAGAGTGGCTGACCAAATGAGCTACAATATACTACATAGAGTGGCTGACCCAATGAGCTACAATATACTACATAGAGTGGCTGACCCAATGAGCTACAATATACTACATAGAGTGGCTGACCCAATGAGCTACAATATACTACATAGAGTGGCTGACCCAATGAGATATAAAAGAGTGGCTGACCCAATGAGCTACAATATACTACATAGAGTGGCTGACCCAATGAGGCAGAATATACCACATAGAGTGGCTGACCCAATGAGCTACAATATACCACATAGAGTGGCTGACCCAATGAGATAGAATATACTACATAGAGTGGCTGACCCAATGAGCTACAATATACTACATAGAGTGGCTGACCCAATGAGATATAAAGAGTGGCTGACCCAATGAGCTACAATATACTACATAGAGTGGCTGACCCAATGAGATATAATAGAGTGGCTGACCCAATGAGCTACAATATACTACATAGAGTGGCTGACCCAATGAGATATAATAGAGTGGCTGACCCAATAAGCTACAATATACTACATAGAGTGGCTGACCCAATAAGGCAGAATATACTACATAGAGTGACTGACCAATGAGATAGAATACACTACATAGACCCTATGGTCTCCGCGCTCTTGGTGGACACTCGACGAACTAGGGACCGCCATGATTTTTGCAGTTAAAACATGAGAGGCGCCTGATGGTGGCGAGTAGCACTCTTGTACTGAATTGTCGTGTAGTATATATCAGATCTTATTCCGCTATTGTTGGCTTTTCAGTTATGTGTATTTACATTATATTAGTAGTTAGAATAATAATATTTACAATGTCTTCAGTACTTTCAACATATAACTGAAAATAGGAGCATTCAAATCACAAATATATCATTTTTCAAGTTTGCCACCTTATGTTTGCTTGATTCTTTTTTCGATAACATTCATTTCCAAGCGTTATGTTAACTACAATATCATTTCAACAGTTTCCATTCTTATGACAATAACAAATGCAGAAAGCATCGTCTTTTTAAAGTTTCTCAATTTGTACTCCTTACATATTGTGATTACGCGCGGCCCGCGCCCACCCGGCCTTAACAAGCGCGAAGAGGGGTCTGCTTTGACTGCAAAAACATGGCGGCTTGAATTTGCTGCAAAGATGGAAGCGCTTCAGCCACTCTACGTAGTTTATTGTAGGTCTTTGACCGACACGAATATTAGGCTCCTCGCATATTGGAGGCTAACTTTTCTAATATTAGTTCTATTGAATGATGGTATTTCCACATGAAATCGATCGCAAAAAGCATTACCCCTTCCGATTACACGTGGAATTACCCGTGTACAATAATTCTGGTAATATTATTAAATATAAAAACACTACTTACAAAGTACACGGGAAAAACTTGACTTACACCCAATTTATTTCTTCAATCGTAAATAGCTGTCAATCAATTAATAATAGTTATTTCATTCTAATTTGTATGAATCTTGCAACAACTTAAGAAATAATTGATTAGAAACTTTTGCCGTGGCTTTCCCCTGGCCCATGTCTAGAACTATAATAGTACATTTTGAAACGATGATGTAGTATTAATACATCATGAAGTAGGAATATGAAGTATTAATACACGAGTGTGATATTAAGATACGAGCGAGTATCGCAAACTTCGTATGAATCTATTAATTCCCATTATATCGGGATTCATACTGTTATTTTTCTATGACTTCTATAAGTTAAACTTTTACATTGAATCGTTTCGTGGCAGTTGATCCAGCCAAGCCCATCTAGCGGACAGCTCCCTACCCTACCCTCGCATACTGCGGCAGGTGGCTGTGGTTACTAGTCCGCCTGCGAGGGAGAACTGCGCTAGTCAAATAGGATCAAAGCGAAATTATGATCCTATTTATTTTAAATAATATTCCACGAAAAATTCTTATAATAAATAAATTAGAACTGAAAAGCATAATATTATATCAAATAAAATTTCAATTTAAACAATCGAACGAAACATTTACTAGAACGATTCTCAATGATTAATTCTCAATACCTGGTTTGTTAACTTCTTTTTGACTGTTCAAGAACGTGTATCATAATAAAATCAGCATCGTAATGAGTATCATTATGCAACTGGTCGCAGCTATCAAATGACAGCATTATACAATAGACTAGAAAAAATATACGTGATCTGAATACTGTACAAACTATCCCCATAAGTTATCTGCTAGAACAAATTATCTTGAAATATATATATTTATTGAGAGAAACTATGACTTATCATAAATATTATTGCAATAATGTTCAATTTATCTTAATTTATCATTTTTAAGGGATTTTTAAGTGAGAAAAGTTTTAAACAACATCATAATTCATCTTCCGGATTTTTTTCATTAAATAACAATTTTCTACTTCCATTGTGTATTGTTGTCATTTGATAGCTGCAATCAGTTGCATAATGATACTCATTACGATACAGATTTCATTATGATACAGGTTCTTGACCAATCACAGAGAAGTTTACAAACTAAGTATTGACATTTAATAATTGAGAATAGTTCTAATAAATATTTCGTTTACATAAAGATTGCATAAGATATTACATTACGCTTGTCAGTTTTAATTTATTGTATTAGTAGTAATTTTTTCATGGAATATTTTTTTTAAATAAATTGGATTGTAATTTCACTTTGACCCTATCTGACTAGCGAAGTACTCCCTCGCTGGCGGACTGGTAACCACATCGACCTGCGGTAGCATGCAACGATAGGGTTAGGGTGAAGTTTGCTTTGTGGCCTTAGCTGAAACCTCATGTCAACTGTCACGAAACTATTCAATGTAAAAGTTTAACTTATAAAAGTTACAAGTCGTAGAAAAAGTACCGTATGAAACTTGATGTATTGGGTATAAATACACTCATGTTAAATGTACGATACTCACTCGTGTATTAATATCGTTTCCATCATCGTTTCATAATGTATTTACTGTATTTACTTTGTAATGTAAAAGTGGCAAAAACGTTTTGCTATGCCATGCATGGGCGAGAAGGACCTTTAAGACAGCCTTGTGGAATATTCTATAAGCGGTTGCTTTTGCAGTGTACATCGACGCCGGCGTTGGTGCGACCAACCCAGTGACCTTGACCTTTGTCACCAGTGGACCCTCCTTCCCGAGGAACTGGAAGGTGAAGGTGTGCCAAATACCCTGCAGCTCCATCTTCAGAGGTAAGTACTTGCTTATTTCTAATGATTAATTCCTGAAGATACACAGGGTGTTCGGGAAGCAAACGTCAAAAATTGAAAAATAAGCTTTTAAGACAATTTTAAGCATATTTTGTCTAATAAATTAGTTGGATATTCTGAATGCTTCAGCCGAAATAAGCTCTCAAAAGTTGGTTTGAGAAAATTCTTTTTAGGCAAACATTTGCTGTGCAGAATCACAGAACCAGTCCAGAAATATGTAGATTGTTTTATTATTTACAAAAGGAATGAGTATATTTGTTCAGAAAGAAAAAATAACCGAGAAATAAAAGAGTAAAGTCAGAACCACGTGCATGGGACGTGTATATTACGTTACACGGACACGACGCATAAAGTCATGTCAGTAAAGTTTGAATATAGACTTTTATTTATCTTACTTTTTTATTAATTATCACAAAATTGCTTACATTTTATAATAAATGTGTTCTGAATTTTGGAAATTACATTTTCTCATTCGGTGTACGTGCAACCTTCAGTGTTTTGGAGCACCGGCCGCCACTGGTTGAATCGCCAAGATGATGAAGGAAATGGCCTCAATATCATTGTCTTCCCAATAGATAAGATTGGCGCCATTTCCTTCCCCGATTCGGGCTTAACCTTTTCACCGGTTAAGTAATCCCACGACTTATTCTTTACGATAAGAGCCACCATGTTTATTTTACCCTATCGAAATTCTCTTTAGAAAGCGCTTCAAGGCGGACGATGCTTGAAGAAGCCTTTGTCGCACTCTGTTTCCTCACGAATGACGACTGAGTGCCGAGACAACTTCAAAATGGGTGCTCGTTGTTTTCGCACATATCTCCGCGACATTTCACGTTAATCGGCAAACTTTCGATTGTTTTCCCATTCGCGCGTCCTGTCATCTAACTTATTAGAGGTTGGGATTGAAGAAATGAAACGGTCCGCGACACTCAAAATACAGTCGACTCCGGTTATAGTGAACATCTGGGGACAGTTTGGGTTCACTATATCCGAGGTTCACTATATCCGATGTCAAAATTAATTATATTTTTTCCAAAATTATTGACTTTATTTATATAGAGATACAGCAAAATTCATTAACAATACTTTTATTTGTTTCTAAAAAAAATTATTAATGATTTTCAATTGTTTGCTTCGTACATTGTAATTTCTCTAGATCCCTCTCCTTAGTTCATGCTCTCTCCACACTTGATTGTGCATTGTCCTCTGTCTCTAAGTATCGGAATGCGTTCTTGATACTTATCAATGCTTCTTCCACTGTTGGAACATAGTCCCACTCTCCGAAAGCCTTTCAACTCGCCTATTAACATATGAGATCCAATTCATGTCCAGGACTTATTTCCTACATTCACTACTGCCGAGGTCCAGGTTCACTATAACCGAGGGTTCACTATATCCGAGTTCACTGTAACCGAAGTCAACTATAACATGTGGAGTTCACAAAAGCCCGACGTGGCGGCTTGTTTACATAGCCAGTGACCGACTATCAAAATTGAAGAAGAGATACTTATGATCAGCGCGTTGAAATATTGAAATATAGGTTTTTAAATACACATTTCGATTATTTTGAAGTTAATAAAAAAATCATCCTACGTCTCGCCAAACTAATCCGCCGTAGCAAACTATCCTATAGGCATGTCTTCTCAAAAATGAAATATAATTCCTCAATAATAAATCAAAATAGCTGTAACCATCTAATGAAAGATAAAATTACAAAGATTAAATTACACTCAGTATCATTTACAAGATATTTTACCTGGATTTAAACACTTCGGGCGTTACTGAAATTAGGACGTCGGGGTAACCTGTGCACCTCTCGGGTTAGACGATCTAATGGAGACTGATGTAAGAGACGCATCCGCTAACAAAAATAGCATTGTCTCGCACCGGTCCAGGCATTTGCACGGAAGATATTGTGAAGATAGCTCACCATTTAGGTTGCACCTCGCACAGTGGAGAGTATAACACTTGCTCATCACGCGCATGTGTGTGTATAACAGAGTTTTATAATGCTTGTTTTTGATTTTCTTTAGCATTAATCACTTTTTTTAGAATTATTGATTTTTGTTGCCTTTTGTGTATTATTTTTATATACAATTTTAAGATATGAGAAAATGGTTGTTGTCCAGACCATTCATTATAAAACCTTCAAATGACGTATTTTTGTTTTAAAATAAGAGAGTTCCTAAACTAACAGATTTTTCTCCATTTCACTGTTTCATACATACGAGCCATATTCTGAAACCAAGGTGGATTGACAATAAACCGAGGAAACCGAAATTTTAAGTGGAAATAAATGCATATTCCCAGATGATTTCAGTGTTCCTAATGTTGGGCTTGTTGGACTTGTATAATACATGACAGTGACATCAGTGGATGTCGAGAGATAGATCTCCGCAATCAAACTGACAGTGCTCACTCGTGGCACATAGCGAAGTCGTAAGCCTTTCACCACTGAGGTCCGGGTTGGATTCCCGCCGAATCTCATGTGAAATTTGTTTAAAAAACGAGTATGTCTGCTTCACAGGGCTTGTCAACCCCTGTGAAGTGTCCTAAACCCCACCCTATCCTTATTCCTTCCCAATTCTGGCCGCTGGGTTGTGACGCAGGAGGCGCGTACGCGGAGATGCTACTTGGAGGTCCTCTTGACAACTGACTGCGACGTGACGTGACGTGACACGACATATTAGTAATGGAGGATTACTCCCCAATAGCGCATATTAATGAAGGATTACTCCCCAGCGCAATGCGCTCAATGCCCCTTAAGGGGTATGCGTTGCGACAAGTTGTAGACGCAACAAATTATACCTTCCACCATCCACAACTGATTTTTTTTTCTTGTAATCGTCGCAACTTTGAAATTGTAATCCTTGAAAAAGTTATTGGTAATATATTGAAATGCAAACTACAGTGAGAATAAAGAGTTGTAAATCTTCTTTTACATATTTACACTTCATTTACATTAATATTTTACATTAAAATGTACGTACTTCTTTTGTGCATTTAAGTTTACAAAATAACTTAGAAAAAATTGCAATTAATTATTTTTATTTTATAGTATGTATAACGTATGACAGTGCTACTTTTCTCCTTATCCTTGACATTTTCAGTGCCTTGTTAGGCACCTAAAATACGGAATTTAGTGCCTAAACATTCCACGTCTAGTGGCTTGTCACCTGCCACGCGAGCTAACCGTCGCTGCTCTGTCCGCAGCGGAGGAGGGCTGTCTGCAGTACTTCACGGGCGTGGCGGGCCAAATCAAGAGCTTCAACTACGACCCGGCGGCCGGGCTGCAGCTCAGCAACCAGGACTACAGCATCTGCGTGCGCATGGAGCGCAACTTCTGCGGCATCCAGTACACCTCCTGCACCGACACGGGTGAGCCCCCAGCAACCAGTGCGCAACGCTCTTGTCACGAGGAATGGACAATAGTTGCTTGGTTAGTGATTCCGGGCGCGTCAAAAGCTTAGGGAATTAGCCCCGTAAGTGTAGGGCATGTTTTTCCTCGGAAGATGGCGGTGATCTTCCCCCGCTGGATAGCGAGATCCAGCGCCGATCTACCCTTGGCTAATGGGGTTTCCCTAACCAGGACTCTGCCACCAGCGGAGCACCGTCCCAGCCGGGACAAGTTCTAAGCTCCCGACCGATCTCCTTCATGTGTGGTAGTGTAGTGTATGTTAGTGGAAGTGTGTGTGTGTGTGTGTAAGAGGAGAGGATAGGACAAGGAACAGGAAAGGAAAGATCGCGCGCGGTCCGTGACCCGTTTGTTACGGTAATGCTCCGGCACTCGCCTGGTGTTGATCGGAGAAATCACGGAAAACTATCGATAAGAGCAGCCGGCCGCTAGAATTCTCGATTGAATTCGATTCATGATTGAATTCAACCTAGCTGAAAAGATAGTGTCGAAAATCCTGCCTCCGTCAGGACTCGAACCTCGGACCTTCCGATGACGGGCGCTGCAGTGACATCAGTTGATGCACTGAGCTACCGCCCTCGGTTGGGCAATTGTGAAATAATAATGGATTAACCCTGGAGAGGCAGCTCTGGTGCATAATTGCTACCACTGGAATATTTTTCCAGGTATGTTCGGCGATAGTCCTTCCAGGATCTCGAGGCCTGTAGTGCTTTTCGGCAGTTATCCCATGAATAATATAAAATCGTTTCTAACACCGCTAACCTGATTAGTTACCAGCAGTCTTGAAGATTGTGAGATCGGAGCCATTTGGAGCAGATTTGCACCGCGCTGTGAGTCATGTGTCTTTTCTTGCTGCGCACTTCACTCTCAAATCACTACAAGTAGGATACGTAAGTTAACCAGCAATTATATTCCGGAATGGGTCTTTTTCGTTATCAAGTAGGTCTTCGAGAGGAAGGGAATTCTTGGAACCTTAGGAAATACAAGAAATATTAGATGAGGATCTCAAATCTAATCATCTGTCAAATGAATCTTTCTCTGAGGGCGAGGTGGATGAACAAGAAAATAATGATGACAATTAAACTTCTGAGATTGACGGAGGAAGTATTTCGGAGACGAATGAACTCTGACAGATCAATGCGCTCTTGCCACTAGGAATGGGCAATTATTAAAATATAATCGATTAACGCCAAATCTACGTTTTTTATTAGATTAACAGGTATCGATTAATCGTTCCGAATTAATCGATTAATTTTATATAATCAATTATTTTTTCTAATTTTTAAATAATGCATAAAATCGTTAATTTTTAATTTGTAAATGAATTAGTAGCTTTTTAGAAGCACGGCTCGTTTTAATTAATAATAATCATTCCACACACGTACTCATGAGAAACGACTGTAACTCAGTTTAAAATGAAAATGATCGTAGAATTTCAAAAAATGGTAACATCAACAATTGTAATCTAACTATTTATTTGGTTGAGGACGGTTAAAAAATTGGTAAATCTATCTATAATTTCATAACGAATATAATACCTTCACTAAAATATTAGAACATGCATAGTGACTTTTTACCTTATTTTCTTTACTAACATGAAATTAATGGCTATGTTTGTGTTAATTATGTTTTTCAGTTGGAGAGAGCTGAACAGACGAGGAATTACGTTACTAAAGTTCAAAAGTAGAGATGTACATTCAAATTGTGCTAGTTTTGAAAATCAATATTTGAATTAAAATAATAGAGTTAAAAATCGGAAAAATTAATGAATGGGTACAATAGTTGGTGTAAAACTAATCGTCTTCAATTTTTCGATTAATCGTTTCAAATAATCGATTGTTGTACTAATCACGATTAAATCGCCCATCCCTAGTTGCCACACATTATTATGCACGTGGCAACCCCTGTATGACAGATACATGAAATCTCAAAACAATTATATTTACTGACAGGCTATGACACTTCTTGATATTGTGTTTATAGCATTCGTGAAAGGCGCACCTTAACGCATCCGCGATTTCATGAGAGTCAAATGAGTGGCAACGCTGAACCCTGGCTGTGAGAAAGTAAACAAATCCTCGCAAGCTGATTGCTTCAGAGCAGGTCACATGACGAAGCAGAGCACGTGGCGAAAAAACCGTCACAGTCGCGTATACGCTGCCGGTACTGTAGCCACCAACACACCAACAGTTATATATGAAATTGAAAGAATGCCACATAATACGAAAACATAAGAGAATTACAGCAGTGGAAATGAAATTCCTACCAGGATAGTATGGAAAACTAGAAAATATAGGATAAGGAATAATACAATCAGAGAGGAACTAAAAGTTACACCATTATTCAAAGAAATGGAAAACAAGGCTCTGAAGTGGTACCGTCATGTTAATGGAATGGCGAAGGATAGAAAGCCAAAAAAAAATTAACAAATCCAGGCCATAGGGAAAGAGACCATCTGTAAACCCAAGAGGAACATGGGACGCCTATATACAAGAAATATGCCAAAGGAGCGGAGCTACACTAGGAGAGGTGAAGCCCAAGGCTTCACCTCTAAACTCTTGACAAAAAGTAATATGTGAAATGGCTAACCCGACCCTGAGAGGCATCAGGGAAAGAAGAAGAAGGAAGAAGAAGAAGGAAAAGGTTTTGGAGTCCACATCCATTTCTTGTTCCCAGCTTTAGTTTCAGTGAAATAAAATCAATCTGAAAACGATTTTCTGTCCTGTCCTTTTCAAATGGCTCGTGATAGTAACACTAATTGACTATCGATCGTTGTCACAGCAGGACATTTTAAAAACAGAGAGTTCACCACAAATCAAGTGAAGTAATTTTAATTGTGTGTCGATTTGCTCTTATTTCTCTTCTGCGAATTCATAATGAGCGACCTTCATGAAAGATATTATAGTTTTTACAAAGTCACAATAAAGGGAAATTTACCTTCCCAGAAATAAAACTATCTCGCCATTGTCTGTAATGATATGAATAAACTCAACATCGTTTAAGTACATTGCACAGCAAAGTCAGAAAACTTAATCAATTGGTGATGTTTATACACAGATTGGATAAAAAATAATGAGAATATTGCTGTAACTTAAATCCGGTGAGTCAACGTACTGCCTTCTGTCGTGATGAAAGAAAGGGCTATTAGTCGAGTATGTGTAGCGACTGTGAATTACACTGTCAGTCTTCTGCAGATTGTAAATCGTTGAACTTCATAGCAATAGTGCAAGCGCCCTAATTTCATCAGATAGAGCGACGTTCGTGGCTCAAAACTGACGTGGCACGAGGTCGAAGTAAGTAAGTATGTTTTCAGAAAGTTCGTGAAGCATTTGGGATGTAGCCTAGCCACACCCCACAGTCGCACGGTGAGTTAAAGCGTTCAGTTTGGGCAGAGATGAAAACCCACGGACAGGACGACCCCACGTGAAGAACTCTTGCACCACTGGCAATAGGAGATTCTGGAACATCCACTTTGCACACCCGATGCGAGTCCCTGTGATTACGATCTCTTCTCGAAAAAAGAAATGACCACTGCGAAGTACGCGGTACAATGCTAGAGAAGAAATGATTCATGCTTCAGGGCTGTCAACATGGGACATCAACAAAAATAAACGCGCAGGTAGTGTACGACGCCTTCCTAACATATGGCAAAAAGTCATTAATAACGAAGGCTATTATATTAAAGGTGTGTAAATCTAAGTACCTCTGTCAATAAAGTCATTTCAGAGAGAAAAGACATTTCTCATTACATTTTATCCAACCCTTGAAAATTCTTAATATACGTTTTTCGTACCTTACGTACGAAATGACGTACGTACTTTTCGTAGCTAGTTGAACGAGACCGTGATCGTATGGAAAGTATGTGGTTGGCACCTAGTGAGCAATAGTTCGACGTACAGAGCACACAAAAATGGCGCCCGGGCATGCGATTAGGACTTGACTAATGGCGCACCATCATAGTAAACTGGAGGGCGCGGTCAACGCCACTGCCTCAGGAAGTCCAAAGTCCTGCAGCCGAGTTGCAACACGACCTTGCCACCGCAAGGGCAGGGGCACTTGGCAGGAGAACGAGAAATGATGATAAGCAGTTGCGATTGCTTCCCATTGCGTAAGGCAGGCACTTCAAACCGCGCCCGCACAAGCTACTTGCCCGCCTGGGGAGTCCGGCGCTCTTACGGGCACAGGCAACTTCCCCTGACTCCGCACTCACTTCCCCTTAAAATCCAGAAAGGGGTGCACATGTATAAGTTGAAGCGGCTCGAGGCAGTGAATAGTGGCTTCATATGAAAATGTTTGACAGATTTTTTCAGTAAAGTGACAGTAAATAGTAGCTTCATATGAAAATGTGTTTGACAGATTTTTTCTATCAAATAACCGAGAATTGTATTATGTACTTATTCTTCACTTCTTATTATGATTATTTTATGACTAAATTCTCCCATATTTAAACATCTTTGCTACGTGATCGGAATATATTTGGATACGTTCGTTTTCGTTTTGTATTGTGATATTAAAGCATTCAGTTATTTATTTATTTAGCAATAATGTCAAGTAAATTAACAAGTCTCTTTTTAGTTCTCAAGTCTCAAGTTAATAATTCTCGTTTTCGAACGCGCTGCGCTTTTAACAGACAAGAATATTTTTCTGTTAAATCTTCCACCCTGGTCGTAGAAAGTTCATATTATGTCACTCAAGTAAACAGGACTACAAAATCAAGATAGTTTTGATTCAATTCTTTAAAATTTTACTCTCAATTGAGAAATTGAAATCGGACTAATGTATTATTTTATTTTAAATTCAATATCTAAATTAGTGACAATACCTGTCAAGTAACTTCTTCCAAAGACTGTCATGCGCCGAGTATCCAGTGAAGTAGCATTTATTTGTGCAACCCTTACTTTCAAATCTCGCTCAATTTATCTGAACGCAGTGCAAGCAAGCTCTAGTATGCTTGTTACCTTGACATGCCCGGCGGAAGGGAATCGGAGTTGGTGTACGTGAGTTGGCTTTAGGACATCCTCTTCAACTTTTGCAGAGTGAGTAACAAACGTTTACCTATCACACGAAATGTCACCGCAGTAAATCTTCGAGTGATTTATTTTCGTTGATGAGTTTTCGTTTGTCATGGTAATATCCAATTTGAAAGTGAATTAACAATAATTTTGCTATAAGAAGAAGGGCTGTAAACAAATTTTAGTTTTAACACGATTATGCCTTTAAATTACTTAAAATGAATTCCTTTTTCCGATTATTATTGTTAATATTTTTATTATTATTAATATTAATAATAATAATATTACTATTATTATTATTAATTGAGTATATTAGAAGCTCTTCAAATGCTGAGGTCATTGAGAAAGTGTAAGTGATATAACAATCTCATAAGTAGGTGATAGCTATAATGAAGGGGTGAGCGATTGTGGAAAATGGTGGAAAAAGAGCAGGAGAAACCGCCGTGAGCTTGCTTTAACAAATGGGTTGGACAGAGATCACGCCCTCAGCGGGGAGAATGGTAAGCGGTCACTTACAACGACGTCATCATCCTGTACTTAAAGAGTTATTATTTTTCTTAAAGTCACATCAATTAACACTCTCAGTTTTACACATGCCTTCTATTCAGTTATTTATTTCATCAAAAATCCCACGTTATAAAATCTTCAAATGTTTGAAGACCCATTTTGCATCTCTTAATCAGAGGCGTAGCTAAGTCTAGAAAGCCCAGATGCAGAGGTTTCAATTGAGACGTCATTTTCATTCCCACCGGCAGAGGTGGCTCAGTGCATCCACTGATGTCACTCTGACCGGGAGGTCGTAGGTTCGAGTCCCGTCAGTGGCAGGATTTTCTACACTAGTTTGTTAGCTAGGTCGAATTCAGTCGCTCTCTGGAGGAGAAGTCTAGAAGACGGCTGCTCTAATCGGTGGTTTTTGGTGGTTTCTCCAGGCGATTGCCGGAGCAGTACCCTCTCAAATGGGACGGACCGCACGCGATCTTTCTTTCCTCTTCCTTGTCCAATCCTCACTCCTTAAACATGCTTATACTAACATATACTACACTACCACACATGTAGGGAGACCGGTCGGGATCTTAGAGCTTCTCCCGGCTGGGGCGATGCCCCACTGGTGGGAGATACCTGGTTGAGGGGAATCCCCGCTAGACGACGGTACGTCGGCGCCGGAAATCGCCATTAAGCAGGGGATGATCACCGCCATCTCCCATGAAAAGCATGCACTACACTTACGGGATTAATGACCCTATTAGTGGGCGTGCCCGGACTCACTACCAGCCAACCAACCTTATGGATCTAAAGGACTGTATCCGTATTAACAATTATAAAGTCTTTTCGAAATTTTCTGTTCGCATAAACAGCTTTTCTTCAACACCAGTTTTTCAAAAACGAATTTGTTAACTAGCATATCAGGCTAGTTTTTTTAAATTTATTTTCTTTTGGATAGAACAATACAATGATCACTGTTAATACACTCTACATTTGTTATAGTTGCTTATATCTACTTACAATTACTTACAATTATCTTAAAATAACTTACATTCTACTAGGGTGGTACAGGTATCTTTGTACAATATCTCTACTTTGGATCAATATCTGAGAATTTATTTAGGAATGTATGGAAAGGAAATTTATTTTTAATGCGGGTTCTGTGAGTTGGGTTTTGGCAGTCTTAGCGGGGTTAGTTTGGGTATATTTGGTATGTTTTGGAAGAAGTGGGTGGATAAAAAAATAATGGGTTGGTAATCGGTTCTATCTGGAATTCTTTATGATTTGCATTGGAGACGTAGGGCATTCGTGATGGTGCGCAAGAACTGATTTTGGATTACTTGAAGTCTTTTGGTGTTTGATTTAGCTGCGCTGATCCAAACTGGGCGTGCATATAATAAGAGTGGTCGTATGATAATTTTGTATAGAAGTAAGGCAGTATTGTAGGGTAATTTAGCTGATCTATTTATTATTGGTTTTAGTTGGTGTACTTTAATTTTTGCTTGTATAACTTCAATGTCGATGTGCTTTTTCGAATTGAGGCGTGTGTCTAAGAAAAGGCCTAGATATTTTATAGGTTTGTTATGCGGATGCCATTGTACAGATTCTTGATCAGTTGTAAGGGGGGAGGGGGAATGAATGGTTTTGGGGAAAATATTTTGGCTGCTGTTTTTGACGGGTTGAGTTTAATTTTATTTTTGGCTGTCCAGCTGTCGATTTGGTTTAGGTATAACTGAAGTCTGATTTTTATTGTGTTTATGGCAAGACCTGATGAATATATTGTGACATACCGATATGTCACATGAAAATAAACTAACATTTATTTGTAGACTATATGGTGGAACATGCATTAGGAAATATCACGAGAGCTAGGGCTTAGCAACGACCGTGAATAAACAATGTAGTTTTTGTTTTTTGTAAATGCATTAAGAGGTGTCTGGATGCCGAAAGTAGAAAATTTGGGATTGGGCGAAGAAGTTTAGACGATCGAAAGGTCAGCTACACCAAAATATAACGAACGTATGGATTGGCTGGGTGAGAGAAGGACGGTCAAATGTTATGAAAAAAAGGAAGGTAGTTTAATACGAAGTCTTCGAGGGTGAATCATGCAGGAAGATTTCATTCTGACCGGCATCGCGTTTCTGAACTGATCGTAGGTTCGTGAGAGGGAACGAGTATAATACAGATAGTCAGAATCGGGTTATCAGATCGTGAAATTTTAAGGACAGTAAATGATATTGCAGATATTGCATGTGGAAGTAATATTAATGCATAGATTGGGACTTTGTCCGGAGTGGTAATCGAGTAATAGATTTCGGGACTATGTCATAGGACGTAATCGGGACTGATAATTTTGATAGTTTGAGACCAGCTTGGATAGGGGCAGAAGAGGATTTCTTGGGACTTTGGACTACGGCAAGCTCGCAAGATATTTCGACTGAGAAGTCTACGAGGGACATCAACGAAGAATAGATAAGTTACTCGCGGTATAAAATTGTAAATTCAAAGATATCTTGATCAAAGGCATAACATAAATTCACTAAATTGTTTGCTAAAAGGTAACAATAAACTTTGTTAAATTTTGTTCTTTAGAAAAGAAAGTGATCTTTCATTTAGTCAATCCAAACAGAAATGAACTAGGAATAGAATCATTCTATTTCAGATTCCCAGCTGCGCTGTATAGTCAGCGGATCCTATAATCCATTATAAAGGTAATAAGGATTATAATATATCGTGACCCATTGACCCAGCAAGCCGGACGCTAAGATCTTTGGCAGATATTAATGTAGAGAAATTTTGTATATCTCAATATAGCCGTGTCATCAGAAAATGGGGCGATTTTTATATCACTACTTTTCGGAAGGTCGGCTACGTTCAAGTTATAAAGATGAGGCTAGCGCAGGGGCTAGCAGTCTGGTACTACGGCTAGACCGACGCTTCCGGCCATGTGCACATTAAGACGGCTCCACCGGGTCGTCGTTCACCGTCAGCGAGCACGTTCTTTGATATTGATTCAGTGGTGAGGTGTAGTTGACATTTACATAATTGGAATGATTGAAGGCGTTGTCATTGTCAACAATAGTATTTATTTCACAAATAGCAGCTTTCGATGGCTTAGCCATCATCATCAGTTTTCTGGTACAAGGTACATTTTATATTTTTCTTGTACCAGAAAACTGATGATGATGGCTAAGCCATCGAAAGCTGCTATTTGTGAAATAAATACTATTGTTGACAATGACAACGCCTTCAATCATTCCAATGAGCACGTTCTTGCTCAATCCACTACTCGCCGAATGTTCGCTCACTTTGATGGGACCAAAAGACCGACATGCGGTGGATAGGGCGAACATCGTGTGTTCGTCCCTCGGCCAATAGGAAGCAACTCGTCCACACTACTCGGGATTCGGCGAGTAACGAATGTGTGGAGCCGCCTTTAAGGGGGAAGATAGAGCAGTTAATTTTTTATTATTTTTCCTCTTTTAACTCCATTAAAATCATACTCCACGGCAGTGAACATGAACTGACACAAATATATATCTTTCTTCTGCAAAGAAATATTTGTTTTTAACTAAATTTTTTTTTTTGAAAAATCAGTAATTCAACTAGTTTTTCGTGCACTAACTTAGTGTTTTCCTGATAATTCAAATAATTTTCAAGATTTTTACAAATTTCTTCTTTTAATTGTTTGGGAATACTCACGGGTAGAAAACCATGCTCTTTCATTTAGATCTCTGGATAAATAATATTTTTAATTTGAATTCAAAATTAATATATTGATTATATCGATATAGTTTTGTGATAAAAGCTATAAAACTGAAAAGTTTTATAGCTTTTTATCACCAAAACTATTGATCTAAAGTCTATAATTTAGCATGATTTTGTAGATAATACTTGGTTAAATGCATCCTAAAAATTTCATAGCTTTAAAATGAGTGGTTTTTTAGTAATAAGGGAAACGGATTTTAAAAACGGTAATTCTGGAAAACAAGGGACGAAGTTAGATTCATGAGTTTAGCTTCTCTTACTACTCTATTAGAAGCATGATGCAGCGACATACCTTTTAAATCATAACTCGAACTAATATTTTTTCACCAAAATATTCCTGAATAATTAATGCATAGAAAAAATGTTTTCAAAAATCGAATTGTTTAAGGTTTTTAGGTGTATCTTCGCCTTAAGTTGCACGTTGGTATGCTGGTGTTGATGGCTGTGCTGGGTTGCAGTGAACAACCGCACGCACGCGTTCACGCTGTCGGACAACACGCTGAGCCGCGAGGCGACATAGAAAAAAATGTTTTCAAAAATCGAATTGTTTAAGGTTTTTAGGTGTATCTTCGCCTTAAGTTGCACGTTGGTATGCTAGTGTTGAGGGCCGTGCTGGGTTGCAGTGAACAACCGCACGCACGCGTTCACGCTGTCGGACAACACGCTGAGCCGCGAGGCGACATAGAAAAAATGTTTTCAAAAATCGAATTGTTTAAGGTTTTAGGTGTATCTTCGCCTTAGTTGCACGTTGGTATGCTAGTGTTGAGGGCCGTGTGGGTTGCAGTGAACAACCGCACGCACGCGTTCACGCTGTCGGACAACACGCTGAGCCGCGAGGCGACATAGAAAAAAATGTTTTCAAAAATCGAATTGTTTAAGGTTTTTAGGTGTATCTTCGCCTTAAGTTGCACGTTGGTATGCTGGTGTTGAGGGCCGTGCTGGGTTGCAGTGAACAACCGCACGCACGCGTTCACGCTGTCGGACAACACGCTGAGCCGCGAGGCGACATAGAAAAAAATGTTTTCAAAAATCGAATTGTTTAAGGTTTTTAGGTGTATCTTCGCCTTAAGTTGCACGTTGGTATGCTGGTGTTGATGGCTGTGCTGGGTTGCAGTGAACAACCGCACGCACGCGTTCACGCTGTCGGACAACACGCTGAGCCGCGAGGCGACATAGAAAAAAATGTTTTCAAAAATCGAATTGTTTAAGGTTTTTAGGTGTATCTTCGCCTTATGTTGCACGTTGGTATGCTGGTGTTGAGGGCCGTGCTGGGTTGCAGTGAACAACCGCACGCACGCGTTCACGCTGTCGGACAACACGCTGAGCCGCGAGGCGACATAGAAAAAAATGTTTTCAAAAATCGAATTGTTTAAGGTTTTTAGGTGTATCTTCGCCTTAAGTTGCACGTTGGTATGCTGGTGTTGATGGCTGTGCTGGGTTGCAGTGAACAACCGCACGCACGCGTTCACGCTGTCGGACAACACGCTGAGCCGCGAGGCGACATAGAAAAAATGTTTTCAAAAATCGAATTGTTTAAGGTTTTTAGGTGTATCTTCGCCTTAAGTTGCACGTTGGTATGCTGGTGTTGAGGGCCGTGCTGGGTTGCAGTGAACAAACGCACGCACGCGTTCACGCTGTCGGACAACACGCTGAGCCGCGAGGCGACGGTGAGCTCGCGCGTGAGCTCCATGGGCGCCTTCTCCTGCAACAACGACTGGCTGGGCGTGCCCTGCCACGTTGGTATGCTAGTGTTGAGGGCCGTGCTGGGTTGCAGTGAACAACCGCACGCACGCGTTCACGCTGTCGGACAACACGCTGAGCCGCGAGGCGACGGTGAGCTCGCGCGTGAGCTCCATGGGCGCCTTCTCCTGCAACAACGACTGGCTGGGCGTGCCCTGCGCCTCCAACGTGGGCCGGCGCAACGCCAGCACCTGCGTCGACCGCATCTGCGGCGGCACGCTCAACGCAGAGGTCTCCACCGTGCCCTCCGCCATCTACAGTGAGTAGCCATTCGCTCGCTCTTTACTCGCTCTTTACTATTACATTTTTTTTATTTTTTTTTATTTTATTTTACGTCAAAAAAACAGTCAAAAACTGCGTATGACGTGCTATGGGGAAAAGTGAATTGTGTCACATTTTCAAAATTCTGTGATCCCTACACTTAGTCATATACTACTTAAATTTTGAATTTTGAAAGGAGAAAAAACTCTCATGTAGTAAAAATCTATTTTCAAGGATAAATAAGCAATAGATTTTGAATTTTGAAAGGAGAAAAAAAAAAAAACTCCCATGTAGTAAAATCTATTTTCAAAAATAAATAAGCAATAAATTTTGAATTTTGAAAGGAGAAAAAACAAAAACTCCCATGTAATAAAACCTATTTTTAAAGATAAATAAGCAATAAATTTTGGCTCTTATTACTTCCTGCCGCGACAACATGGAAACGATAATTTGAATAATGATTAGAGATGGGGCATTGACCCGGAAGGTAGTACAATAGTTGTTACAGGTTGTTTATACTCATTTATACAGTCCAAATGGTAAATAATTCATTATGTATCATTGTTAAAATTAATGTTACTTTTCTTGTGATGCTCAGTATAGTCTCTAATTGTATAGAAACAGTTATGCAGCAAAACGTTTCACTTGGGATTTAAACTTTTCTATTGAATTTAATCGTTTAATGTCATCTGGCAAAGTGTTGTAAAATAATGTACACGTATTGTATGTGAATTTTTTATAATGAGCTGTTGATACTGTCATTTGATGAATATGATTTCTACGTCGAGTGTTATAGTAATAGATTTCGGCATTTTCAAAAAATATTCCCGCCCTTGAGCAAGTCATTTTTACAAAACCACTGATTCATAAATAAAAAGACACGGTAAAGGTAAAATTCCTAGATTAATGAAGAGAGGCTTACATGAATCACGTTCAGCCAATAAGGCTCTTCAGTTGTTTCACCGAGCAACTTTCTACTAGCTAAGTGTGAAGGGAGTAACTTCTTGTCATCTCCCTCATAGTGATTTCATTAGGTTATTGTGAAGAAATTTAGCTAGAGAGCTAGGACAGGGTTAAGAGGAAATACGATTGGAGAGACAGGTAAATGCAAGAAATGTCCTCACCTTATCTAATGTCGGAGAGGTATTGAAGGAAAGTGTAACAACTGTGTTACTGCTTTATTTATGACTAGGGAAAGGATTTATATGTAAGTACATATTTACTAAACAAGCTAATACCGATACGAATTTGAATTATCTTTATGTCTCACAATGTGCATAGTTGAAAAATGCTACATTTATTTTCCATGTTTTTCCATATTTGGAGTTGTGGTACATATTTTAGTGAATTTCCGTATGTTTTCCATATTTCTTATGAAATCAATCCATCTTGAGCTTAACAGTGAAATTTCATTTAATGTTTACAATGCATTTCAACAATAAGGGCTTAAAAATGTTTCAGTAATTCCTTAAACATTAGAGTTTTTTCAAAATGAGGGGAATTTACAGTGGGAAAGCACCTTAAGAAACTGTATATTAATTTATGTGAAGCATAGATCCACTCTTCGGACCTGAGGCCCTCCCTGAGGGGCCTGAGTGTTCGGCGAGGTGAAGGGGGGGGCGCGAGGAGGCCCGAGAACTGCTGAATTCGTTTGACAGATGACCATGAGACCTCGAGAGTCTGTGAGAAACGCACATCATTTCAGTATTCACACTACCCCTTTTCCTTCCCTCTGAGGTTGCCACCCGGAAATCGCATGACGTCACAGAGACTGAGACCTCAGAATTCACCTTATATATATGCTCATTGTCCGTTACAATCCAGTCAGAATACTACGAGTTCGTTCAGAACTATTAAGCCACCGTAAAATGTCAAAAGTAGCTCAGTCAGCCAGTGTAAAACTAGAAGTTATATTTCAGAAATTAAAGATGAAGTTTTATTCACTGGCAATAAAATATTATTTTACCATAGTCATCTTTAATCATATTCAGTCCTTATTTTGATAAAAAGTAACCACATATGTATACTTACATCACTGAAGTCCATATAAATCCATTCCCTGTTTATATCTATCACCTGCCCAGGAAAAGGGGGTTGGACGCACAGAAAGAAGTATGTCCCCTCTCAAGCTACTACTCAGAATTTGTACACGTAATCAAGACATTTCATGTTCGTTTCCTTCTAAAAATTATCCGGGCAAAGGAACATTTCTGATTTCTTGTATGAATTCTGTTTATTTTTCCCCTTGTGCTCCTTCATGTCGTTATTAGTAATTGCCATCATCATCACCCTAGGGTTAAATTGGAGGAATTTAAAAGTCGCAGAGAATACGCACGCTCTGAAATTAATACTTTTTACAACGTGCTTAGCAGGTTTGGTTTATATTAACTGAGATTCTCAGGAAAGTCAGAAAAATGTCATTGCTTTGTGTGTGAGATGTCCCAACATATTCCAACGTATTACTAATCACTCTAACGGAATGAAGTAAAAAGAATTCCTTGTAATTAAATCTACGTGTGAACCGCAAAAGATATGATTGTAAGCAACTATATGTGATTGTGAAATATCACAAGAACTGCTTCCAAACATCTCCCATGCACTCATATGTGGCTATAAAATTATAAGAAATAAAAAAGTTTGAAATGTTCATATTTCAATTCAAAGTGAAAAGAATAGATTTTAAATTAATTTGAGGTAGTAAATTAAAACAATTTGTTTCATTCTACCCATGTAAATTTTTCTCCTTTTGGATCGCCCTCGTCCTATCTTACCGTTTGGTGAACAAATGTTCTGTTTTTTTTTCGATAAGACCCTATCGTTTGAAATATTTCTGTAACGTTCTACTTTTTTGAAAACTTTATTTTTTCGAGAATAGTTTAAGTAAGAGTAAGATATTTTCGGAATGTCATAACATCGAAAAAAAATATCACCTGAAGAATAACTATTTTTGTGATAGATTGTCAATGATTGTGTAACTTCAATTGCTTATCTTCGACCACCTTCTTTCATTAACAATCTCACAGGTGAAATGCTCTCAAGATAAAGCTGACATCAGCTGTGATACTAAAATTAACCTTCACAGGAAAAATCTCCCTCCGACTGGTGGCGCTTTCTGTTGCAGGTACGGTGAAACCGTTCCGGCTGTCGTTCCACACGGACGCGCTCGAAGCGCCGGGGGACGTGGGCAACCGCGGCTTCTGCCTGAACTACGTGCAGCAGCCCTGCACCAACAACCTGTGATGGCGTTGGGGGGCGGTGGTACCATCGGGACCCAGGTCAAGGCCTCAGACACGCCTTCGCCAACGCCCTCGCCCACGCCCAGCGTCGCCCATTCAGCCACCGCCCGCGCCGTCGCCCTCGCCCGCCCCCGCGCCGCCCCTCACCCCAGCGGCACCCGTCACTACATCACTTCATGGCATTTTCACATAAAGCTAATTCAACTCAATTTCACGTCTGACTGATTACTAGGGGGCGGATTTTAATGAAATGACATTTTTTTCTTTTCACTTTAGAACATTACCGTCAAGTACAGAAAATACTTTTATGTTATGACAAAAGGAAATGACCCGTTTTTATTTGTCTTTTTTTGTTGCATTTTTCGTCGATTTTGACTAATAAATCATTTTACTTTTACGTCATTTTTAATGCATTTTGCTTGATTTCATCGATTTTAACATCATTTTAATTAAGTACTTGCTCAAACAATATTTACGACATTCAGCCAATGCTCACTACCTGAGTAACCTTTTTGATTTTTCGACTCATGTTTCGTAATGACCGCCGCTATGAGAACTTTGTAATCTGTTTCTGTGACGTCTATCGTCGCCGTTGTCACTTCGGTCGATTTCGCAATAAATAAAGGTAGAGCTTTTTTGTAAAGAGCAGTCCAAACCAAACGTTTGCAAGCTGAACAAAAGTGAGAAGTCTCTATAACATCAGTAACATATCCAAGAGGTTGAGTGGTTCATCTGAAGTCGTTGCGATCAAATTTTTTACGTCATTTTTCTTTGTTTTCAGAGCATTTTTAAAACATTTAAAGCGCATATTATTCATAATTTTTGGCGATGTTTTAGGTCATTCAATTCCGCCCCCAACTAATTATGCTGCACCAGCAAAGCAACGTGCAGTTTTTGTTGAAAATTTGTTTTGATATTATCTTTTCATTTAATGATTAGGGGTTCACTTCAGTGTTAAGTCAGATGAGATCCATTATGTCATTTTAATCATCTCTTTTACTAATGAACTATAGATATTGACTCAATAATTATTTTTTTATTGTTATTGCTTTCTTGTCATTATCTGAAATGTATTTGATGTTTTGTTTTCCAAAAACCATGAACAATTGACATGTAAAACTAAGCATGTTTCGATATCTACTTGAAATAACAGATTACGCAAACTCATCGTGCAGCTCTGCTTTTGTGGAATGATGATCTGGTGGAAACATGGACGGGACATCGCCAGAACGAATTCTTGCAAAATTCTTTTACTCGAATACTCAAATTAAACTCCTGGTCAGTTGACATGTGCTTGTCACTATGCCATAAAGCAACGTTTTGCTATATACAAGTGTTTGCATTTATATAAAACGGGTTTGGGCCAAAGAGTTTACTTCGACAGGCACCAGACTATAAAGAAACATTTCTGAATGAAAACACAGAATCACATTATATAAAGTTTTAATATTTTGTCATCCATAGCTGCGTTTCGGGGATAAATTTCCCCCATATTCATGCTTTTGGAAACAACAAAAGATCATTACAAAATTAAACTAAATAGGCAAATATCCCGTGCGAACGTACGTCCAGCATGGCAGTTAGAATAGGATTTTTTAAATCTTATGCTGGACGTGCGTTTGCACGTACATATTTTTTCATCTATTATTTTAATGTTTAATGATCTTTTTGGTTTCAAAATACCTGAAAATGGGGAAAAATTCACAACCCCAAAATGTCGCGCAACTATGGTTGACAAAAATTGAAACTTTATATAATGTTATTCTGTGTTTTTGTTCAGAAATATTTCTTTGTATATTTTGTTCAGAACAAAATGCATTTATTAGTTCTGAAAAAATCTAATATTGTTAACTGAATAAATATTGAAATGTCCACAAAACCCCATGCGACGTCAAAAGCGTTTTACTGGATGTCAATGCTTTGTAATCATTCATTGTACTGCTATTTACATGTTACAGTCAAATTAAATATTAAATAAAAGATATTTTGGTATATTTTGTATTATTTATCCTTACTTAACAAGTATTTGTCCCGTTACAATTTTAATTTGAAAGTGCAATTGAAGTATTTTTTACTTCCATTGTATATTACTGTCACTTGTTGGCTGCAACCAGTTGCATAATGATACTCATTACAATACGGATTTCATTATGAAACAGCTTTATGACCAGTCACTGAGAAGTTTACAAACCAAGTATTGACAATTAATCATTGAGAATTGTTCAAGTAAATGTTTCTTCGATATTATATTAAGCTTGTCAGTTTAATTTCTTTTATATTTAGACATTTTTTCGTGGAATATTATTTAAAATAAATTGAATCGGAATTTGACTTTGATCCTATTTGACTAGCGTAGTACTCGGGCATTTGACTACACAAGTGGACAGGTAACCACAGCCACCTGCGGCAGCATGCGAGGATAGGGTTAGGGAGCTGCCCGCGAGGTGGCCTTGGCTGCCAACTTCCACGAAACGATTCAATGTAAAAGTTTAACATACAAGTCATAAAAACGTACCGTAAGAAACTCGATGTAATGGGTATTAATACACTCGCGTGAAGTTAACGATACTCGCTCGTTCCTCGCTCGTATTGTAATATCACACTGTATTGTCATTCATGACAAAAAACTTCAAAAG
This sequence comes from Teleogryllus oceanicus, assembly GCA_964035755.1. Lineage (NCBI taxonomy): Eukaryota > Metazoa > Arthropoda > Insecta > Orthoptera > Gryllidae > Teleogryllus > Teleogryllus oceanicus. The sequence goes on along the minus strand of CAXIVR010000012.1, from coordinate 66,255,352 downwards.
AGGGACTACTTTCACAGGTGTTATCTTTATTCTTCTGCAATATTGACACAAGATTCAGGACTTGAAATAGTGAAGCAACAATCACGCGAGAGTTTAGGAAAAGTTAAGGATTCTCAACTTCACCAAAAAATTCTATTTTTTGGAGAGTAGTAGCCCTTTGGTAATGCGTCTGGAAGCATTTATTAAGAGCAAAAGATTAAAATACACAGAATAAATAAAATATTAAAAAATGTTCAATTAATGCATTTCTTGAAGTTCGAAGTAAAAGGTCGCTAGCATTCCCTAAGCAGGTGTGCCTGTTTCTCCTTGGTCCGCTTGCGCGCTGTTCTGGGTTGTCGTCTCCGCCTTGCTTGTGTCGAGGCCCTCGACCTCGGCCACGCTGCCCGGCAGAACCTCCACCGTCAGCTGAGGGGGCGGCTTGGCTGTCGTGCTGCGACACAAATTTCAGCGTCTTATCAGAAACTGCGTCAGGATTGGCTATGAAGTAGAGCGCGTTAAACCATGATGGAAATACATGGGTGAGTTCCTCTAGTGCACCAATTTTAGCTGGTTCTGCGCACCACGAGTTGGCGTCACGAACCACGTGACCACGGCACGGGCACTTGTTTGAAAAGCCACTCCAGACGCTCGCCGCCATGTTGCATGGAGAGAGAGAAGTGTTGAGAAACATTTTGAAAGTGGTAGAAAGTGACAATTCAATGGCAGCCAACCAAAATTAACACGATAGTGTACAAAATGCAATTTTTCAAAGAAATGCTTTATAAATATGTTTCAATGTCTTGTAACGATGTCATGGTTTTGGTATCTGGCTGCATTTAAAATTCCCGCCAATATTGTGACGCAAACTGGTGTCTGAAGCTCATTGGCTGAAGTCAGATATAATGCGCAGGAGCCACACCTGGGTGGAAGTAGAGTGCATTAAACCTCGATAACGAAAACTATCGACAGACTTGAAATGAAATATCGAATAATATCGACAATATTATCGAAACAGAAATTAAAAAATAGTACGTGTTTCTACTAATTGACAATGATTTGCAATAAATAAATAATCCACAACAATATTGTGGTATAATAATGGTATAATAAAAAGGTTAATTCAAATAACATCAATTTTTGCAATAAATTCTCTGTCATTAAATGCAAACTTCTTTAAAAATTTGTAAAATATTGTAGGTCTATTTCAGCGTTGCCAACTCTAAAAACGTATCACGATACTACTTCAATAAAACTGTTGCTAACGTATAATGTGTTAGCAAACGACTCCGCTCATAAAGGCTATTGGTGTATTTACTCAAATAATTGACGTTCATTCACCCTCGCCGTGAACGTGAATTTCGTCTTTCTTCTTCTTCTTAGTATACTCTATAGCATACTCTCTGCTTTTCACGAAAATACGGAGTCAAACTAGTGTTTGAACCAGTGATCTCTATACATTTATTTTATGAGAGATAATAGAAGATGAATTATTTGACTGGAATATTTGTAATTAAAAATGAATTATATAAATGTATATATTTTAATAAAAATTGATTCGACAATTTTGAGAAGTGTCGTTAGTTTTGATAGCACGGCACTATCAAATTCTCTCGAGAATACCATGGAAGTGTAACGAGCTCTACTATGAAGGTATTAGAAATAAAGTCGAGTTTTAAAGAAACAGTAATTTCAAAGTCTTACCCGTTCAGATCAATGTCCTCATCGGAATCTGTATCCAAAACTCCCAAATCTAGAAGAACGCTGGAGGAGATGAGCCTGTGGAGGAGAGATAAAACTAATATTATTATTAAAACTATTATCTGTACTTAATGAAGTGGTTTTAATTATATTGTAATGCCTAAGTTCATACTGGAACAATGTGAAGTATTTCTAACGTAACGTTTTTTTAACTACTAAGATAGTAATTTGGAAGTATTTAAGGAAGGTATTTCAGGGCTTCGGATAGGCAATTCTTAAAACAATTAATAAATGTCTACAATAAATATGTAAATATAATCCTCTATTAAAATGAATAGGTACAATATAGACAACGTGTTACACATTACTTTTAATATGAGCCATATTTATTTTTTGGAGATATGAGTTATATTTATCATAAGTTTGAAGGATTAGTATTGCTATTGATAAAATCAGGTTTCAGAATTTGTTGGTTTTCATCTGAAAATTTTATCTTTGTATCTAAAACAATATCTTATTTCGTGTTATTTTTATCTTAAAATAAAGGGCAGTGGTCCCCAGATGAGTATTTTTCAACGGTTTTATAGTGTAAACCCTTAATTTTAATAAAATCATAAAATGAATACAAGGAACACTTATCTACTGTCATTTGTTCATTACGATATTTTCAAGACCGAATTAAATTCGATTGCAATGCAATACAAAGATATCCCTAAAACCCGAGGTTATAGTTGGCGAAGCAAAGATAGCAAGCGTTTCAAGTTCGAAGATTGACATGTTTTGAATATAATAATTAGTCCACAATATCCAACAGACGTCTGACTCATGTGCCCTTTTACAAATGCGTTTCAGTGATTATAACAATTATAGTAATTAATTATTGTGAGTGATACATTACGTTTCTAAGCTAAGGTGGATAGTAGGGCACCCCACATTGGACCACTACAACATGCGTGTACAAATCTAGGAACATACATTTCAATTACATATTTGGAAACATGTCTCTTTGTTCCCAAAGAATAGCAATCGTATTATTCCAGGATTTGTAAATATCTCTCATTTCTTAATTTTTGGAGAATAATAACAACTTCAAACATATTTTTATTCTTTTTGATTTTACATTTAGGGCATATTTAACTTTTCCGCTGTAACTTTTCCACATTTCTTCCTTTTTTGCGATGTAATCGTAGGGGTTCAGCTAGTTAATATTAATACTATTTAACCTTTACCACTCGACTGTCGACATCGTCCATGCCCATGCTCGAAGGTCGAGTGTAGCTCGACATGTATTTGAGGCGGCTTGCGCACTCTCATGTCGAGCTGGGCTCCTCAAATGTCCTTACTGTATGATGTTGCACTCCCTGGGAGATATATAGTACTATTTGAGGGTTTCACGCGCTAACAGAACCTAAGAATCAATTGTTACAAGTCGTTGATACAACCAAAGTTAGATTATGGAGTAGTAACTTATAGTTCAGCCAGCAACCACCTACTAAAATTTTTGGACCCTATAATCAACTCTGCATGCCGCCTAAGTTTGGGTGCCTTCAGGACCAGCCCATGCACTAGCCTACTGGTTGAAGCTGGCTTCCTTCCTTTAGACCTACGTAGAAAGTTCCTGTGCTTAAAATTTGCTTACTCGACTCATTGTTGTCCCCCCAATCCCACACTTAATTATATCTGTAACCTCTCTCAGTCCCTCCACTAAGCAAATCATCCTAACTATCCTAAACCACTAAGTATTAAACTTGCTAAGTACCGGAATGAACTTGGCATTGAGTCTCATGATATCATGAAGAGGAAACTCAACCCTCTTCCCCCTTGGGAACACTTCTCTTTGTCAATCGATACGGAAGCTACCAGATTTACAAATCCTGATATCCCAAAACATATCATTAAGCAACTAATCTTGGAGTTACAGCATAAATTGGCTAATCATAGCCAATTTTTTACGGATGGATCCAAGCAACAATCAAGATCTAGTGGAGCTGTTATTTCCATTACCCCACCCCTTAAGAATCTTTATCGCCTCCCGGATTTCTATTCCATATTCTCATGTGAAGCTTGGGCTATTATCAAAGCTATTGATATTAGCATCCTAAGACCATGTAACCCAGATATTGTTATTTTTTCTGACCCACTAGCAGTTTTATCCTCCATTCGAAACCGACATTCCTTATATCCACTGGTCCAAGAAATCTAAGAAAAGCTTTATCATTCCTTCCTTAAATGATATCGCGTTACAATAGCTTGGCTTCCTTCTCATATAGGCATCCAGGGCAATGAAGAAACGGATGCAGCTGCGAAGGCAGCAATCTCTCTCCCCGAAATTGATACTGAAGCTGGCGGCTCACTCCCAGACTTTAAAAACTACCTCTTCCTTGCAGTTAAGAAGCTTTGGGATCGGAACTGGAAAATGTTGCCTTCCAAATTATAAGCAGTTATAAAGAATATCGAGGAATCTCCCATCACTTCCATTAGACTTAGCAGAAGACATCAAGTGGTTCTAACCAGACTCCGTATAGGACATTTTAAATGTCACAGGTACCTAATTAAAAAGACTACTCCTGATCCTTGCTCAAATTGCGAACTTCCAGTTTCCACGAAGCATATTATAGTTGATTGCCACGTGATGGCGACTGTGAGAACAAACCTTAACATCAATATATCCAGTCCATATGATTTTAATTCCCGGAAAAAAAAAAAACTCCTCACCAAATTTAACATGCTAAATAGTATTTAGCTAATGACTATACATTGTCTGCCCTATGTATAACATCTAGAATTAGGATCCCATGTATTAGATACCCATGAATTGTGTATCCCATGAAAATGTGTAACTAGTATGTGAATTTGTAGATACTGTATTTTTGTAACTGTGGTCGCCAATGACCTAGCTGTTTATAAGGCGACCTTAAATAAATAATTCAAAAAGAACCTAAGATATGCTTGGGTTTTCTTAACGTGGCGCCTGGGGAATGAAGTTCTCACGATTTTTGCGTCTTTCTCGATCGTGCCTCCAAATGTCACATGATCGCGACCGGATCAAGTGGTGATGCAGAGCATGCTACATCTAGCAGCATTGCCGAGAAAGACGCGAAAAGCTGCCATATTCCATCGTGAAGACATGACCTTCAGGCGCCACGTTACGAAAACACAAGTGTAGACGCATGTTTGTGCTCCATTTCGTACGGGCTGTGCCACAATGTCGGTGTTTATACTTGGGTTTTTCTTACGTGGTGGCTGTGGGTATAAATCTCCAAGATGGAATTCGGCACGACTTTTGCGTTATTCTCAGTCTTCCCGCTAGAGTCGCTTGATCTGCAGTACTGCTTGATACGATCGCGATCATACGACATCCTGCGGCAGAACCAAGAAAGATGCCAAAAGTCGGCCGAATTCCATCTTGAAGGTACTATCCACAGCCGCCACGTTAGTAAAAAACAATTATAGATTTGCCAGCCTCGACGTCGACGAGAGAGATTAAGGAAGCTCTTCACAATAATGAGCATGAGGGAAGTATTTTGATTTGAAAGATTTTAGTGAGTAAGATCCTGAGATTGAGATTTTCGTAGATAATTCGTATGGACTCAGAAGGAAAATGTAGAGCTCAGAGAAAGAGAAAGTACACAACCGCTTTTGGAAAAAGTAAACAGCTACTGACCTTGGAAAAAATAAAAACCTAGCTGACAAGTGTCGAAAATTGTGTCACCGTGGGGAGTGTAACCTAGGACCACCCAATCAGAGGCGATGCAGTGACATCAGTTGATGCCCTGAGCCACCGTTCCCGTACCTATGGGCTCGAGCTTCAGTTCTGGATAGCAAAACACAGCTAATGACATTGCATAAAATGATCGATTGTCTTAATGATTGTGACGAAATCCCAGTAACTCACTAATAAACAAAATAAATCCACGTATTTTCTTACGCCGGGTTCCAATGTTCCAAAACGTACTGTTCTCCACCAGCAAACTGTCAGACTTAACCGGTAAGTAGAGATCCTCGGGAACAATAACAGCACAAACGGAGTCGTTCGCTGCACAAGGGTTGTCCATGGCGTTAGCGAATACACGGCGCCCAATACGACCAAATTCTTTATTTTTCTCAGTAACTTCCAGTACGCTACGGCAGCTAATTTTTCTAAGCATGTACCAAATATTAACCGAGAAATAAAAAAGCAGTGGAACTGTATAAATTAGATGCTTTTTTATTTCTGGGTTAATTTTTCTTTCTGATCAAATATATTCATTTATTTTGTTAATAATAAACAATTTAATATTTCTGGAGTGTTTTATTATTCTGCAATGAACTTTTTGCATAGAAAGCATTTTTTCAAACCGACATTTGAGTGCTTATTGCGGCTCAGTCATTCCGAATATCCAAGTAGTTTTTAGACAAAATATGCCTTAAATTGTCTAAGAGCTTATTTTCGAAGTTTCAACGTTTCCTCGCCGGACATTCTGTGTAAGTAGTGAATATCTTTCAATAGAAAAAAAATCAGGACAAATTTCGCTCTGACCCTGTAGAAAGGTCCCTTGTGAGTGCCTCAAAGCGATGTATTCAAGTTGACAGATCAAGTGCGCAGTGTGTGGTTCACGTTCAGTTAACGCCTTCGTTAGCGACTTCAACACTCATGAACAGCCCTCTGCTAAGTGCGTGAGTGACCTTGCAAACGGAGGCGATGAGTGGCTTCACGCTCTGCCACATTCGAAGTAATGCTAACAATATGCGCAAATTGATCTGAACTGAGTTGTTTGATTCGCTTCCCTATCGCGTTCTTTGCGTTACATAAAAAGTTAAAGTATACGTCTACTGAAAGCAAAAATTTCCTAATAATATAGTTGTATCTCTTAATTTTATGACTTTAATGTAGATATGCATGCAGGAAACCTAAAATAAAATACTATTCTTTTAAATAAAAATTGCATTTTGATTTTAACGATTTTTTTGCATTGTTTCACTTGTGACACAATATCTCAATTAACATTGAATATATTTTCATAATTATTTTTCCAGTATATAAAGAAATTAATGCTACATTATATAAACCTCAATTTTTGTAAAAAGTGAACTTTTAAAGGGTTAAAAAAATTCTAAAATTAAAAAAAAATTGAATTTATTTTCTTTCACTTTCTTTTGAATTCATCTCTTCAAGTATTGTATAATGGAATATTTTAAGTGGTTCTCATAATAACCTTAAAATATAGAAAGAATCATTTCAATATCTCTATTAGAACTTTTCAGAAGAAGTAATTAAAGTTTGCTTATCTTTACTGCATTTGCAGCGTGAGTTACACCTTCTCCTTCCATTTCCTCTGCCCTCTTTCTTTTCCTTCCTCACAAGCATCTTCTCCTACTTATGTTCTCTAGTATTTGCAGTTGAATAGCTGGTTTTTTCTGTTTTGTTTTTTTAATTTCACATGCTTGCGTTTCCAAAATCATGTTTTAAAGGGGCCGAGGGGGCGTGGCAGAGACACCATCTTGAAAACCTTTTATTACATCTTCGTAAGTATTTCACCTCAAGAAAGTGTAAAACATTACGATTTCAGAATGAAAAAATGCAATATTTCATCATTCGCGGTCACTTTTGAGTATACATATACCACATGCAGTGCATGATTTCTAAAATTTTAGGTCCCGGAACGGGACATTGACATTAGGGGTCATTGACCAGAAGCTGCGATACAATACTTGTTACATATTGTTTAGAATTATACAGTCCAAATGGTAAACAATACATTATATATCACTGTTAAAATTAATGTACTTTCCTTGTGATGCTCAGTTAGTCTCTAATTGTATGAAGCAGTTATGCAGCAGAAACGATTTCACTTTGGATTTAAACTTTTCTATCGAATTTAATCGTTTAATGTCATCTGGCAAAGTGTTGTAAAATAATGTACATGTGTTGCATGTTAATTTTTTATAATGAGCTGTTGATACTATCACCGGATGAATATGATTTCTACGTCAAGTGTTATCGTAATAGACATCGGCGTTTGCTGAAAATATATTCCCGTCCTTAAGCAAGTCATTTTTGACAAAAACCACTGATTCGTAAATCAACAGAAAAGGCAAAGATAAAATTCCTAGTTTAATAAAGAGAGGCTTACAAGAATCACGTGGGTGAGATTTGGTTTAGTACAATTATTCGTACAATTCTTTCTTGTAATCTAAAAGTCTGGGAGCGATAAGATGTATTTCCCGAGAATATTATGCCATATCTCAGGCGGGAATGAACATTCGCAAAATATACACAACGAGCAGTATGAAGGCTGATTGAATTTGAAAAAATTCTGAACGCGTAGCATAATGAACTTAAGTTTGTATTCAATTCAATTTAAATGGACGTTCTATTTGACTGAATGTGAAGTTTGACTGAATTGAGAGACCTAAACATTTTGTATTTTTAACATCAGTCAATGGAACACCGTAAATTTTCAATGAAGGACAAAATTGTTTATTTGAAGTGGAAAACTGCATTAAAATCGTTTTCTTTTCATTTACTATTAATTTCTTATTTCTGAATCAATTTGAAAATCTGATATTGTACTATTTACGGTTTCTTTATTGCAAAGAATGTTCGTATCATCCGCAAACAGAACCGTTCTTCCGTTTCGAATCGTCGAGGGTATATCGTATACGTATAGTAAGAAGAGAATAGGGCCTAAAATCGATCAATTGGCAAAGAGTCGGAAAGGTGTGTAGTACATAATGTTCCACCATTCCACTCTCCGAGATCGTGGTTTAAGGTACGAATATAACCAATCTAGGGCAATACCACGGATTCCATAGCAAGGTAATTTTGAAAGTAAAATGTCATGATGAATGACGTCAAAAGCGTTTGAGAGATCTAAAAATAATTCAATAGGAACTTCGGTTTGGTCATTTGATGAGGCGACATCTTTAAGAAAGGAAAAAATGGCAGTTTCCGTAGATTTTGATTTTCTGAATTCATGTTGGCAATCTGAAAGCGCCAACGTGTTTACTGAGAAAGGTTTCCATTCGTACGTAAAAAAGTCTCTCTAATATTTTTGAAACACTGACAGAAGAGAAATAGGCCGATAATTTTGAATTTCATTTTTGTTGCCTTTTTTGAAGAGCGGCTTAATTTTAGCTGTTTTGAAAATATCTGGAAACGTTCCTGTGCATAAGAGTGCATTAAATATGTGAGTTAACGGGTGTATAATGGCAGGCGCATAAGTCTTTAACAATGAATCCGGGAATTCATCTAAACCGGCCGAATATTTATTTTTTAGTTCATCGATTATCTTGAGAATTTCGTAGGAAGAATTTTCGGAAACGAACGTCGTGTCTAAAATGTTTGGGGAAACGTTTGATGTTGAATTTTGTGGCTGAAGGCCCATAGTGAGATTGGCAGCAATTCTCGAAAAGTATTGGTTAAAGAGACTAGCCACTGTTGCCGGATCGTTCACATTTATATCGTTATATTTTAAAACAACATTCTGTACAAGTTTTTAGGTTAATTTAGTCGTATGTTTTATTATATTCCACATTGCTTTTGTTTTGTTATTTGAATTCAAAATATCTTGATCGTGTTTCATGATTTTAGCCTGCCTTATGACTTTTCTTAACAATGGTTTGTATTTTTTAAAGTAGAGGAGGAATTCTTGAGGTACGTTACGACGTTTAAAAATGAAAGAAAGAATTCGTTTGCTTTTACATGTTTTATTCCCTTGTGTTATCCAAGAATTGCTTTTCGGTGAAATATTTAATTTTCTTTTTTGAAGGGGAAAGCAAGTGTTAAAAATGAGACGAAAGCGTTGAAAAAATAATTATACTTATCGTTTGTATCAATAATATTATAAACCGCGTCCCATGACACCTGCATCAAGTAATCAAGTAATTCACGTGCTAACACGCGGCTACTTATTACCAATTGTTTTTTTAGTTGAATGGTCATAGTTCACTGAATATCGTTGTACGCTACGGGTAGTAAAGAACCTATTCGGAGTCTAGCCATAGCTGCAGATTAACAAGATCCAAAATCGCTGAACCTCGAGGTGGCCAGTTCCACCGGATTCTAATAGTACATTAGCGCGAACGCCTGGGGGTGAGCGTATCTAGCCGATACGTCTGATAGTGTAGTTAATGTGTGTGTGTGTGTGTGTGTGTGTGTGTGTGTGTGTGTGTGTGTGTGTGTAAGGGATAGGGCAATAAAGAGAGGAAAGAACGCGCATGGTCTGTGGCCCGTTGATTAGAATTCTGCTTCGCATTCACGTGGTGTTGTTAAAAAAACACGGAAAACTACCGATTAGGTCTGCCAGCCGCTGAAATTCTCTTCAGGACAACAACTGAATTCTACTTATACTGCCATTTTTTCAATGCTGCCTGTGACATTTCCTTAGCTGTTACGGTGCCATCCAATCGGGACCTTACACTTCACTACAGCGACGTCACTGTGATGGCGTCGAACCTTCCGATTGGATGACACCGTGACAGATCATTTACTTCCCAGGCAGATACGAATAAATGGCAGTATATCTTGAAAGGATGCAGCAGCAAAGGCCCAACAACTAAAATGGAAATGGGGTGGTCACGTGGCAAGATTAAAATATGACAGATGGACAAATATGTTAACAACCTAAAACCCAAAACAGGGGAAAACAAGCATGAGGACGTCCTAAACAAAGATGGGCCGATGTCTTTAAGAACGTTTATGGCACCATATGGTCAAGAATAAGGCTCAAGAGACGCAAATGACAATCAGTATTAGTGAAAGGAAGTGATACATGTGAGTAAGTGCGTGTAAATAGATAGTTCAATATTAATGCAAAAACCAAAACTCTCTTAACAACAATATCAGTGAAAGGAAGTGAAATATGTGAATAAGTGCGTATAAATAATTAAACTGTTAAATATTGGTGTAAAAAAACTAAAAATCTCTTAAGGGCTGGTTCAAATTAAGAGTCAAGCAGAACCACCCTTGTGTTCCGACAGGAGGCCCTTGCCCTTTTAGGGAGGCCTTAGCCCCTTTAGGCCACTTGTTTTGCTTCTGGACATAAATGTAACTTCATTTTCTGTGCACGTCTTCTAGAATTCAGTGGGAAATACAATTATTCAAATTATCGTTTCCATGTTGTCGCGGCAGGAAGTAATAAGAGCCAAAATTTATTGCTTATTTATCCTTGAAAATAGATTTTATTACATGGGAGTTTTTCTTTTTTTTTCTCCCTTTGAAAATTCAAAATTTATTGCTTATTTATCCTTGAAAATCGATTTTACTACATGGGAGTTTTTTGTTTTTTCTCCCTTTCAAAATTCAAAATTTATTGCTTATTTATCCTTGAAAATCGATTTTACTACATGGGAGTTTTTGTTTGTTTTTTTCTCCCTTTCAAAATTCAAAATTTAAGTAGTATATGACTTATTGTAGTGATCACAGAATTTTGAAAATGTGCACACAATTCACTTTTCCCCATAGCACGTCATACGCAGTTTTTAACTGTTTTTTTACGTAAAAAAATAATAAATAAATAAAATAAGGGATTTAACAGGCTCACTTCATCATCATATGTTGATGGCGGTGTGACTCACGTGTTCTTGGTGAACTGGTTGGGGATCTGCGGGATGTCGAGGGTGAGCTTAGGGTCCGCGGGTTTGGGCGTGGGCGGCGGGGGCGGGGCCGTGGTGGCCTCCTCCAGCAGCGCCTCCGCCTCCTCCAGCAGCAGCTGCTCCTCGGGCTGCAGCACGGGCGCCGTGCGGGCCACGGCCGCGCATGCGCACAGCACGGCGACGGCGCTCCAGCTCGCAGCCTGCGCACGCACGCGGCTCCGTTCACGCCACGCCCGACACAAAATGGCGCATGCTTAGGGCCCACTTACGCGGCCTTCGAGAATTTTAATACACCTCTCACTTGATATTTAGATATTTGAAGGTGTCACCAGAAAAAGGTGCTACCTGACAAAAATCTTATTTTACAGGAACCACAAAAAACGTTTAATTATTAAAATATCGATAATTCTGCACTGGTTTTGCGTCTAAATGTTTTCTATTTACCTCATTGTGTGTACAGCATCAGCACTGCTACGTTTGAAGAAGGCTATTACAGCATATTGGTCATTTTAGGAAGAATCTAGTGGCAGGAGGTGCTATTTGCAGCAGTTTGCATCTTTTGACGTTTGACAGACACAGTAAATAATATAAAATCTGTATTGGAGTATTCAATGAATTTGGAAGAAATTGAATGTTTAAATACGTTTATTGTCATACACTACCCATCATCATCATCATCATCATCATCATCATCATCTTTTCTTCCTCGAATCCGCCTCTGGTGGCAGTACCCACGGCAGATAGCACCTTCTGCATCTTACCGTAATTGGAGGTGTTTTCGCTTGAACTGCGTTCCCCTTATAGTTTTATACTAATTTCCAGCATCGATGAGCTTTGTGTTCTTCACCCTTTGCCAATCATCGTAATTTATCTACCTTTTTTTTACCTTTATTCAGGAGTTTTACGGTGTTCGTTACGGGTGGCGTGATCGCCATGTACGCCATTTCTACGCAGATAGCACCTTCTGCATCTAGTGCCAACTTTCAAATATCGAAAATAATGCCTTGTAATAGATGTACGCTCACGAGATTGCACCAGCGACATAATTCCCTCGCATACAACCGTTCTACATTGAAATGTAACTTTCGGTGAAAGTGTCAGTTAGCACCTTTTGCTGGTGACCCCTTCATTTATCTAGTCAAAAAAAAAAAGAAAAAAGAAAAAAACTGTATGTGATGTATGGGTTACAAAATCATTTGCGCACGCTTCGTTGAGTTTCAGAATCCCTTCCCAACAATTTAACTATTAATGGTTGAAAGATGAAAAAGTTTTAAAAAAATTAATAATAATAATAATAATAATAATAATAATAATAATAATAATAATAATACAGTACGTTTACTGTTTTCTATAACTCGGGAACGAAAATATCTAGTTTTTGAAATGTTAATCTGGTGCTTTTCTGAATTTTATAGTAATAACAATAATGATAATAATTATTAATAAATATTATCAATAATTATAAAATTTAGAAAAGCCCCAGATTAACATTTCAAAAACTAGATATTTTCGTTCCCGAGTTATAGAAAACGGTCAACCCATGCTCTACCACCACTACAAGCAAAAGGAGAGCTCAACAAAACGTGCGAATAGTGAAGCTACAGATACGCGCGTGGACATTCTAAATAAATATGAAACGCTTGACATACGCGCGCGCGGTCACGCATTTAAAATATCTAAAAATAAATTTTATGACAGTAAAATTATTTGCATTAATTTCATTTGTATTATGCAGAATGAGTCACGTGACTTTAGCACCTCCTGTAATCTTTGAATGGTTGACGTTATTGCAATGCCGTTTTCACGAAAGTGCCTGAGGGAATTGGGCTAATTGATGCATGTATTCGTTTCAATTTTATCACTTGTAGTTTAAGAGATATTAAGGTGGCTTTGTTTTTTTCCAAGTGGAACTATACTTATTTTTTAGTCTATCATGACGAGAGTAAAGAGACAAATCCAGTGATATACATATCATGTTAGATAAGCATTTTTTGAGTAATTTTTATTTTTTGCGGCTCATGTTCAACGTACATTTTAAATGTAACAGTCAACCAACCGAGGTCGCGCAGCGCTCTCCCTGCTAGCACGTGATCAGAGCGTTACAATATCCGTTAAATATGAGAATATAACTTGATATTAAGTTTTCATGTAATTAAATATTTAAGATGTATTTATATTTTCTTTTCGTAAAAATAATTTTTGAATTGAAGGAAGCATTAAATTATAACTTTAACGTGATTATTATAATTATTACAATTAATAAATAATGGTGTTTTCATAAATATTCAAAAGAACTTCAAATTTGAAAAGCCAAGAGATGATGCACATAGGCGTATAAATCATCCATTTCCCTTCCCATTTACTTTATTTGAAAAACAGGTGGCCATTAACCTATGTGAATGTCATCCTTCTACACTAGTGTCGAGGTCTCCAAAAAGGATGTTTTAATGGAATTGAAATCGTTTATAGATTGGAACATTCATCTTTTCTTATGTTTATGTAGTGAAAATCATATAATAGCTTACTTTCATTTCTAAACTAAGGGTGATACGAAAAGGACAGTTTCTCATAGCAAATTTTCCTAATTTCCTTGGTGTAGACTGATTTTACGGTCTTGCTTCATCCTCTTGCCAGCTGCCATATAACGCCACCCAACGTAAATTGTTTTGATTTTTTCTCAATTTTTCGATTTTCTGTGGTATTACTTGAAGAATATTAAAGAAGAGTAAAACATCGTCATAAATAACAATTTTCATTGAAAAATTTGGAGCCGTTTTTAAGAAAATGGCATTAAAGCGTTACTTAAATGCGAAATTTGAATCTATTTTTCAAAGAGATTATTTTTTGAAAATTTTGCAATTTTGCATTTGACAAAAATATGCAATTTTCAAAAGTTCAGATTTCACCGTGAAAATCAGATCAATTCCATCAAGTGTACTTTACTCTTTACTCTTTACAATAAATTTAAAGAAAACATTTGGCGCCTCGAGTCGAACCAAATTGACGGGGAAACATCCATTTTGGAAAAAATCATTACGTATAGTTTAGGCGGTATAGGTGCTCACAGCCGGCCGGCCGGACGTTTTGAAAAAAAAAACAAAAAAAAAAACCGTTTTTGGTATCAGGGGACCCCAATACGTGTATTTCCGTTGAAATCTGGAAATCGATTTTCCGCAGCATTACATAACTTTCTCTATACTGCGTATATTACTCCGTATATGGATATATACCATAAAAAGAAATAATAAAACTCTTCCCAACAAAAGCATTGACAAGTATTGTGGCTAGTGGGAGGATGGCGTGTACTCACTCTCCAGGGGCCCATGGTGCAGGTGGTAGACGCAGGTCGCCAGCAGCGCGCACCAAGGCATCTGCCTCCGGCGCCCGCCCCCTTGGCCGCCCCGCCCGCTCCGCCCCGCCCTGCCCTGCACGGCCTGGCCACGCCTCACCCCCTGCCCCGCCCCTCCTCGCTCGGTCCAGCCCCACCCCGCTCCGTCCCTCTCCGCTCCGCCCCCCGACCCACCCCGCCACCACTGTCCCGCCTCGCTCCGACCCTCTCCGCTCCGACCCGATTCCCCCCGCCCCTCCGCCCAGGGCCCGCTCTGTGAGTCAGTTCGGCCCGCTCATTTCTGAGCATTGTTTGGAGAGAGCACAACTGTTCTAGGAGCTTCGTGCCGTAAGCGAAGTGCGTGTTCTATCCTGGAAGCTGGCGTGCTCCTCCCTCACTGGAATGTAATATCTAATGTCACCTTCGTGTCGTCTCGCGGGTTTTCCCCTTTCAGCGAGGTATATCGCACCATAAGCTCTGGGTTATCGTCTCGTCTTCTGACATACGTAGTGGTGTAGTTCCGGAGAGAGAAGGTGGTGTAGGGAGAAGTGAGGGAACAGAAATGTGGACAGAAATGCACCACGAGGCGCGAGGCCCGCAGTATGTATGGGCTCTGCTCCGGCATTCGCCTGATCAGATCAGAGAAAGCGCAGAAAATTCGATCAGAGCACTCGACCGACAGAATTCTTCAGAAGACATAAGTTGAATTCGATTCAGATCTGAAAACCCGCCACCATCGGAGCTCCGAGTTAAAACCTCCCAGTTAACGACACTGCGGAAGCAATGTTGTCATTAAGCTTCTTTCTAATTCCACGGTCATTTTTTGGATAACAAAGATTGAGTCTCTGGTGATGGCGACCAAAATCTAATTGGATTAAATTAATTTAAAAAATGCAAAATAACGGAGGTTACTCAGCACTTATTTATTACAAGGAAACTAAATTTATTGTAATAAAAAAACGCAAAGTATGTACATATAAATGTATTTACTGTTTCCAAAATATGTTAGAAAAATTGAGAATATATAAAATAAGAATTCATTATAATGTTTAAAATTGCTCGAAACAAGTATTTCCGATCACAGAACGTCGAAGATCGATCTTAACGTGAATTCGGAGCAGCTGAAAGAAAATTCTGTCTAGTGTAGTGCATGTTAGTGTCTGTAGGGGTGAGGATAGGGCAAGGAAGAGGAAGGAAAGATCGCGTGCGGTCCATGGCCCGTTTGTTAGGGTACTGCTCCAGCATTCGCCTGGTGTTGATCGGAAAAAACACGGAAAACTACCGATGAGAGCAGCCGGCCGCTAGAATTCTCGTGCAGACACCGACTGAATTCGACCTAGCTGACAAGCTGGTGTCGAAATTCTTAGCACTGTCGGAACTCGAACCTAGGACCTGCCGGTCAGAGGCACTGCAGTAATATCAGTTAATGCTCTGAGCCACCTCTCCCGGTACTGTACGAGTCATTCTCTCCATCATGGCGTGTTCTTTAACTGTAATTACACCGAACGCGAGCATGTTCGTAGGACAATGAAACAGCATCATCACTTAACATCTGACAACGACTTTTGTGACGTAAGTGTACTCACGACTTCGCAGGGGCTAATGTGTGACATCACCGGAAAGAATAGGGGGATCGAGTTCATCTTAAAAACATTTTCTAAAATTGCGATTGGTTGCAGTGGTGCAAAGGTGCGTTGCATTGTGTTTAATCGTAAAAATGCGATTAGTAGGATTATAGAATCAGCAGCGTAGACGAAAACCCACCACCATGTTATTCATTTTCTTAAAGTCACCTCGACATTACGAAGTCACCTCGAATTTTCAGTCATAAAATTCATATAAGAATTTAGAACCAGATCACGAACATTAGGCGAGGACTTTATCCAGAAGCAAGATTCTACTGCGTCGACGGAGAAGGTTCTACGGGGCGCCATCGAACAAAGAAGTGGAGAGAGCGCGAAGACCCACGAATGAATTTTTATAATGGTTTTATAACTATTGGAATATAGAGAAAACTGGTCATGACCAAAGATTGATGAATTTTTGATTATCATTATAATAAATTCTAATTTCTTAAGTTGAAAGAAGGCTGTTTATCATTGTTCGTTACGTGCAATCCAGCATTTTAAAAAGATTTTCAGATTCCTCACCACTTCGTATGGATGGGAGATTGAATAATTGGTTGCAGAGTAAGTACCAACAATTATGAACTTCGAACCCCAATTAATTGAGCTAGCCCAACATAATTTTGGAAGGAGAGATATTTAAATTACGTAAGAATCATTAGGTTACAAGTGTAACCTTTTCCTGGCGCCCAAATTACATTTATCGATAATACTTATGTTTCAAAATGTCCCTCCAAGTGGGGCTTGATTTTAAATAGAAAGACGGAGTTTGTTTCAAATTGGCACCCGTCAACGTCGGGCATGTTTCAACGTGGTTCAGGACAGTGAAGAGTGCTGTTCCAGAGGTGGTTAATAGTGCAGATAGGGTGGAGATACAGCTTTGTACCCCAAAATCTGGATGTATGTCTCTCTGAAAGGATGGAAGTTTATCTTGCATAACTCTATAAGATTGGAAGCTATGTAAACATCAAATCTATTTGAGCCGTTCCGAGAATCGTTTAGATATTTAAATTACCGATATCTAAAATGCAGTTGTGTAGCAACAAGTCATTGCTTCAATGATTTAATAGCGTTACTAAATCCAAAACCTAAATTTCGCTTTATTTGAGAGTCCATTGCATCATTTTACACCTGGTATGTTCGCAGACTTAATTCATTGTTTATACGGTTCGTTGCTCTGGAACTAAATGCTTATTTTCTTTTAATGTATTGCAAAAAATTTCAATGATTCACGTTCGATATAATAGCTAAATGAAACTTGTGTCATTAAAAACTGATTTTTTTCGATTTTATTAAACAGACTTTGTTGCGTCGTTGACGCAAAGTGTCTCTTAAGCGTCGTCTTGGGCGTTGAGTGCTTGCGTGAAGTAATCCTCCTTTACTTTTTTCGTCAAGTCTCGTCACGTTGCAGTCAATCGTTGCGGTTGGTTGGTTGGTTGGTTGTTAGTGATTCCGAGAGCGTCAACAGCTTAGGTCATTAGTTCCGTAAGTGTAGTGAATGTTTTTCCTCGGAAGATGTAAGTGATCTTCCCCCGCTGAATGGAGAGATCCGGTGCCGACGTACCACCCGCTAGCGGGGTTTCCCCTTAACCAGGTATCTCCCTCGAGCGGGGTACCGCCCCAATCGGTACAAGCTCTAAGCTCCGGTCTTCCGTAATATGTGGTAGTGTAGTGCATGTTAGTGTAAGTGTGTAAGGGAATAGGATAGGACAAGGAAGAGGAAGGACGGATCGCTCGCGGTCCGTGGCCCGTTTGGTAGGGCACTGCTCCGGCATTCACCTTTTGTCTATCGGAGAAACCACGGAAAACTGCCGATCAGAGCAGCCGACCGCTAGAACTCTCCTCCAGACAGCGACTGAATTCGACCTAGCTGACAAGCTAGTGTCGAAAATCCTGCCACCGTCAACACTCGAACCTTTGAGCTCTGGGTCAGAGGCGCTACAGTGACTTCAGTTGAGTGCTGCCGCTCCCAGTCAGTCGCCCATTATTCCTTCGGCCACGGGGCTCGGTGCCATTAGATCCCGGGTTTCCTAGCCGGTCACCCATCCAGGAACCCGCGAGTCTCGATCACGAAAATTAAGCGACTCGCTTTTCTTTTCTCTTTAGTAACCAACAGTAATCTGCAAGTATGTATTTAATAATTTCTCGTTCCATTTCTCTTGATATCTGCGTTCCAAATCGTTTAGATCCTGGTCAAATCTTTCTCCTTTCTCTTCGCTCAGCCTTCCTAGATTTTCCGGGAAATAGTCCCGATGTGAATGTAACATGTGCACTTTTAAGCTCATTTTTCAGCCTAAATCTGGGAAAGAAACAAGCATTCTATTCGCCATTTGTTTGTAGTCTGAATCCTTTCAGTTATCAATAAAGGTTTTGACCATACCTCGGAAAGATTTCCATGCCGATCGTTCTGCAGCGCACATAGCATCTTCAAAAGTAGCATCAAATAGAAGTCTCCTAATATCTGGACCTGTGAAGATTCCGCTTTGATTTTGACATTACTGATGTCAAGGAATCGGAGACACAGGTATTGAAAGCACTCATTTTCATTGTTTAGAGTTTCAACGAATTGCTTAATAAGCCCAAGTTTGATATGAAGCGGAGGTAACAGTATGACGAACTTGTCAATGAGCTTTTATGTTTTCGAGCCTACAATCCACTGTCTACGTGACCATTCTTTTTTGGTTTATTTGTTGATATAATTGTTTAGTGATACAAGCTTGCTCGTTACACTCATACAGAAAGCAGGGGTACTTTGTGTAACGTGCGTGTAATTCCTAACAGAAAACCTATGACTTTAAATTTTAAAGTTTAAAATCATCACAGACTGTCCACTTGTGTTCCTGGTACTTCAGTTTACACAACATCATCTCAGGATTTTCATTTTTTCTCACATAACAGAATGAGTAATGGGAATGGAAGAAAGTTTGTTTTCATTAGGAAGAAGGGTGCACTTCAAACTACGCGTGGAGGCATTGATAAAAAGTCTCCGTTGTGTAGGGTCGTACTGTGATAATCCCAATTTCAGCATAGCCTCCGGGATGTTGTTGCAGTAACCAAAGTTCCTTCTTCAGAAAAGAAGTTTGTAAAGTCTTGTTCGCAATAGCTATACCAATACGTTCACAGTCTGTGGATGACCGTCGCGGTGTAAGCATTGTCCCTTGGCGCTAGGCAGGAGGTAGTTTCTTTCGAAGGTAGCCACCGTTACAACTTTCGCACTCAACGATCGCCTGACACTGTAGAAGCCCGCAAAGATAAGTATATTTTGCTGTACTCTACCATTTAGTGAAATTATATTGCATCTTTCTTCTCGAGTTTCATTTGTATTCCTACTGATCGTACTCTTACTTGATCTGAGATCTGCACTACTATTCTTTTAGTTTGGTACTCCTTGACCACTTTCCACGAGACTTCTCTCTTAGTGTCTTTTTCTGATGATCTGACTTTCTGCTTAATTCCTTCTCTTGAGATGACGAAGAGCAACAAGGACGCATCTAGTGCCAATATTGATCTTGAGACCAAAATTACGGAGCAAGTGAATGAGGCACTTAATAAGGCAGTAACTTCGCGTACCTTCTTACGCTCTTTGGCATCTGGCTTACTGAACTTGTAGCAAAGCAATTGGAAGACTCAATGAATTTCAATGCTAATCTTGTGGCAGGTTTAGAGAAAAAACTGGCTGAACGTGACCGTGAGATTTCAAATCTAAAATCTCAGTTAGAAGAAAAGACAGACCAGCTCGAGATGTACTCACGCCGAAACTGCTTGCGGATATTCGGCGTGAAAGAAAATGATAATGAAGACACCGACAAGCTGGTCATCGAAGAAGTTGCGAAAAAGATAAGTGTAAACTTAACCTCGCAAGATATTGATAGGAGCCATCGGATAGGTCGTCAAGTACCTGAACAAAACAGGCCAATTTATTAGTTACAGGAAACGCAATGAAATGTTGCGCTCGAAACGGCTGTTGAAGCATACTGGAATCACGATTCGTGAGGATCTCACGAAATCGCGCCTGGTTTTGCTACAAGCTGCCATCGACCGCTTTGGCCTCAAGAACGTGTGGACAGAAGACGGCACCATCGTCATCAAACATGGTAACAGTCGTGCCCGGGTGCAAACCAGGGACCAGCTGGAGGCAGTTCAAGCTTAGCGTAGGAGCGCCCCCACCCATCCACCTCCCCGAGAATTCTCCTTCCTTTCTTCTTCTGCGAACGTCTTCAAACCCTCAGTTAATGCTACCTACTCTCTTCCCTCACATCCTGTAAATCCTTTACCTGTGGGTGACCGGAACCTTTCCCCGACGGTACAAGCGCCTGAAGCTAGAAATAAGCCTAATCCTCGCTCCCTGTGTCTGTACGTCGCACACTTAAGGCTAAATGTTCCGAAAAATACTTATAGGAAAAATCAATAGATCGCAACACTATCACAGGGAATTTACTAGATTGTTAACGTCTGAACAAATTGTCCGATTTTCGATCTGTAAACTGCAGTTGGCTCCTTTTTAAAATAGAATTTACGATACGAAGCCGTTTGTTTCAAAAAAGATTTCCAAAAAATGTTTGAAAACTTTTTCTCGTAGTTCCGGGAAGAAATTAAAAAATGTGGGCGCGATGACGACGTGCTTCCTGAATCCAACGCCGTGTCAATCATGCAAATCGGATAAATAGGAGCGGAGTAAAGTGAAATTTCGGGCAAAACTCCTCACCCCCTTCCCACTCCACGCCGTTGCGTCATCCGACCCTTGAGGGCCCTCCCTCGGCGTGGCCGAACGGCCAAACCCGAGTTCCAGACAGGCAAGCCGGGCAGTCGGTTTATGCTTTCGTCCCTTTCAATCCCAAAATATTTTTCTCCACTTATCAAACTAGTGATGCTCTAACACAACCAAACGGTCTCGTATCATCTGTAATAGTCGATAAAACTATATATCTTGTTCACATATTTCCGTCTTCCTTCGAATACCATCAAATAATGATTTGGGGCATTACTCAAAATATGGATTCCGATTTGGAAACTGATTTCAAAAAGAAAATTGAACTAATTGAGTAGATATCACCAACATTCTATGTCCTAACATCTTATTTTACATACATTTGACTTCCAAATCTTCCGTTATCATTCCACTACCAGAAAGAATGAGCCGAAATTACGCACGAGGTCTTTCATCCCGCGACTCAATTTTTGATCTCAAAACGGCGTTTGTCTTCTTGATAGATTTCACCTGATGAACCTGTTTTCCCAAGTAAATTCGCCGAAGCTAATTTTAAAACTGTTTTCGTACTTTCGGACAAATTTGAAGAAGTGGTAAAATAGCGCGCAGGCGCGATGCATCCTGAATCCAACGCTGTGACAAGCATTGAAATCTAATATTAAGAATCATGACATGTCCCAGCTTACTTGGTAAGTTATATTGATATAAAATGAATGTTATATTTGTATAAACTTGAAGATGGGAATAAGTAATTCCCGGCGCGTCATTTTGGTACAAACTACGTAAATGGTAATGTAAAAGAATGTAGTGTAAATAATTGTATTGTGACACCGGCTCCTTGCGCCGCGTGCACTTTCGCACCTCTCACGGACGACCTACGCTGCCGCTGCCGCTGCCAGGATCACAAAGAAGGAAGAGCTATTGTTCGCACGGCCCTTAAATAGCCCTCGTGACGCTGCCCGCCGCCTCCATTGCCTCCGCACTAGCCTAAGCGCACACCCTGTCAGAAAAACCCCGTGCGTCATAGCTTCTGCCTTTGTCTACGCATCCGGTGCACACCGCGCCACGTGCCCACGCTGTTTTAGCGACACGACGCTACAAACTCCTTTATACCCCCCCAGGAATTTTTTCGCAGTTGCAACAACACAGAACAAAATTCCCCAAAATTTAATGCCCTAGGCCAGTTGGCTCACATTTTAAACAACTGCGCCTAACCTAACTAATTACATCAAATACATTACCTTTTTCCAACCCTACTAGCCTACCTTTCTATTCCTAATATCAGTTTAATAACTACAATCATCTATTACCCCTATTTCCTAACGCTATGTGTGGTAGCCAAGAATTTTTTCTACGCCCTTCCAAAATATTACAAAAACAAATCCACCATATAACCCTTCCAAATATGACATAAACAAATCTGCAATATAACCTTTTCACCAAATTTACAAGCATGCACACCTTGACTTGCGTCACATCACGACTATATACAGTTTTCAATTCTTCTGTGAGTCTATATCCATTACACATACATAAACTTACTAATTGCTTTACACATTCAAATTTTAATAGTATACAATTTATCTTTATCTTCTGCGTGAATATAATTATGCAAAAGTTCATGAATTTAGTCGATATCCTGCATGTCCGTTTTGGTTCACTCCTTTTTTACACTTTCTCGCACAACTACACACTATGTCACTGATGCTGTCTCGTGTGTTTTGTCTTGAGACACTTGCTTTACAGCAACAGTTTCACACTTAAAAACTGTGTCGGCACTTTTTTGTCGCGCACTCACATCACACGCGTAGCCGAGGGACGTACGTCTCTCTGCAAAATCCGACACTGCCTGGAGCTGATTTTCGTACATACGGCTAAGAATGTCATCGTTCACCTTCTGACTACCCCTCCGATGTTTAATCTTAATATTCAGATGCTGAATTGCCAATGACCATCGCATCAATCTGGGATTATTCCCGGAGCACTGTTGCAACCAAGCCAGAGGATTATGGTCAGTTTCTACCTTTAGGCAAACATTGCCATCTAAATAGTGCTTTAATCGCTGTAACCCCCAAATAATCGTCGCACATTCTTTCTCTGTCACACAAAATTTCATCTCCGAAGGAGAAAACTTCTTACTAAGAAATAACACGGGATTTTCATTCCCTTTCTCATCTAACTGAGAGTGTATAATCCCCGCCCCTCTGTCGGACGCGTCGCTCTGCATTAAAAATTCCCTGCTGAAATCAGGCGCATGAATGACCGGTTCACCCCACAGAACTTCCCGCAGTTCTACAAATGCCTTTTCACACTCTTGCGACCATGCTATTTTCCCTTGTCGTGTACTTCCCCTTAACAAATCTGTGAGAGGCGCAGCCTTCTCCGAAAATCTCGGCACAAAACGCCTGTAATAGGAAATTAATCCTAGAAATTTTCTAATTTCCTTTTTAGTATTCGGTCTCGGATATTCCTTAATCGCGCATACTTTTACCTCGTTCGGCTTCATAAGACCGCTGCCAATTTCTTAGCCCAAAAACATTACGGTTCCGCGAGCAAACTTACATTTCGCCGGCTGAACGTGAAGTTTCGTCTCTCTTAGTATTTGGAATACCTTGCGTAAATGAGAGATGATCCGACCAATCATTACTGAAATTGCGATATCATCCATATAAGGAATAAAAATTCCGAACAATCCTGAAGTAATGCCGCCATTAATTTACTACACACATAAGGCGCATTCTTAATCCCAAAAGGCATACGTAGTGGTTTGTAAATTCCGAAATTTGTGCAGAAAGTGGCATATCTCTGCGCCCTTTCCGTCATCCTAACTTGCCAAAAGCCTTTGCTCAAATCACAA
Organism: Teleogryllus oceanicus; assembly: GCA_964035755.1. Lineage (NCBI taxonomy): Eukaryota > Metazoa > Arthropoda > Insecta > Orthoptera > Gryllidae > Teleogryllus > Teleogryllus oceanicus. Next base: position 66,231,581 of record CAXIVR010000012.1, on the reverse strand, counting down.
GTAGATATTATTTTCGCAGCTGCTACCGTTTCGATTCTCTCGTCTAAACTAGGCAGTGGAAAATATTCGGTTTTAATAGTTTTATTCAACCTGCGATAATCGATACATGGCCTGGGTTTCTTGCCTGGAGCCTCTACTAAAACCATGGGCGACGCGAAATCAGAATCCGAGCTTTCAGTGATTCCGTCCTTCAACATTTTAGCAATCTCCTCTTGTAAAAATCTTACTCTGTCTCATCGACGTGCGATAAGGCGCACTCCTAACCTTCGCCGCATTGTTAATCAGTTCGATATCCATTTCCACCTTCTCGGTCAAACTTGGCTTATCAGAAAAAATGTCCCTGTATTCAACAATTAATGCTTTTAGTTTATCATGCATTTCCGGTGTAGCATCCGTACCTACCAGCATTGACTCAACATCAAAGTCGCCCGCTTCTAGCTTTAGCGCATACCTATCGATCGCGTCATCCGTTGCCTCACCTTCATTTCTACTCTCCGCAACAAAATTACGTATTCCGTCCTTTGATGATACGGTTTCATCATATTCACATGATAAACTTTCCCGGAACTCTTATTAGGTAATCTACCACATAATTTACTCGAAACCTTTTTGTGACTTCTCCCGTCCCATCCACTGAACCGTTTTTTGTTCTATTAGGAGCAAAGATCAAACTTTGTCGCCTCACTAAAATTTCTCACAACTGCCTTCTTGTCATACGCAACTTTTCTTTTCTGTTGCTCGCCCTCTAATCTTTGATGCGCTGTTTCCCTAATATGCTTCAGCCTATTCATTAGTTCAAACACATACTCAGTCACGGAATTACTCTCTGGTTCATTTTCAACAATATTTTCGTACAAAAGTGTCACCGGTGTCCAATTTTTTCCAAATACTAATCTGCGGCCTCTGCAAACAATATTGCCGGAAGATTCGTCTCCCAGTCACCTTGCCTCTAACATAGAACTTTGAATAATCTATTCATCGTCGATGTATTCTCTCTACCGAATTATTTGCTGGCGATACGACGAGCTATGTACTTATCTAATTCCAATTTTTTTGCGAATTCTACCATCATGATGCTCGTAAAACATGTTCCCTGATCCGTTTGAATTTCTCGCGGAAATCCGGTGCTGCTAAGCAATTCTAATGAAGCCTCTATGATAGTGGTCGTCTGCAAATTCTTCATAGGAATGGCCTCGGGGTACCATGAAGCTACACAAATCGCTGTTAAAATGTGTTTCGCCCCAGAACTACTTTGCGTAAACGGTCCTACTGTGTCAATGTTTAATTTAGAGAACACTTCACTAATTGTAGGCACAATAACTAAAGGTGCTTTTCTCTTATCCCCACCATGACCTACTATCTGGCAACTGTTACATGTTTTAACAAATCTCTCCATTTCCTGGAAACAGTTACGCCAGTAGAAGTATCGCGACATGCACGCTTTTGACTTCGAGCAACCTAAAGGACTCGAGGCCGTTTCGTGACAAACCCGTAAGATTTCTCCGCGATAGACCTTTGGCACAACTAACATTTCGAAATTTTCTCCTTTCTTAATTTGCCGATTCTTGAAGGGAATATCATTCCTAACAAAATAATAATATTTTCCTAATTCTCAATTTACAGTTTTAAGCGACTCATAAATCTTCCTTATCTCCTCGTTTTCTTGCTGCGCCGTCGAAATTCTTCGCGTCTACTCGCAACAAATTCTTAATTTCACCCGAGAGTTCTGCTTCGTTTTCACTCCCAGTACATATCGCCCCTGTGTTTTCCTTTACCTCCACAATACTTTCACACACCTCCGTCTCCACCGGCAGTAAGACCGATTCTACTGAATTTCCCGGCCCCGCCTGATCAGCCTTTGCCGCTCTGGCTCGAGTACCCACTAAATTAATTTCTTGCGGTTCTACAAAGCCCTCTTTAACCTCTTGTAATAACAACGTAGATCTATTGCTGAGAATGTAATAAGGTATTATTAATTATGTAATAAGGTATTATTCCTTATGTACAACAGCAGCCCGCGTAATTACACGCCCACTCTGCATTTCTAAGTCGATTTGTGCCACACATAAGTTCTTAGGAAATTTCTCTAAGGGTTGACTAATTCAAATCGATTCTCCAGTTAAATCTGCTGCATTTACTAAATTCTCGCTTACCAAATCGAAAGAAGCCCCAGTATCACGAAGAATCAAAGAGTTCCGTCCGATAATTTTTCCGACTAATGTATGTTCTCGAAACATTTCGCTCGCTTCAGGCTCACACACGTGATTCGCAGATTCTACCTTTTTATTAGGATACTGCCTAGCCAAATGTTGTGGCGACTGACACACAAAGCATTTCCTAACAAACCGCTTCTCGAATTCAGGCCGCGCCGCAACCTTGTCTTTCTCGCTCGTACTCGGAATTGCCTTCACCGGCCCTGCTGTGACCTTAATTTCTACCGGCTCTTTTTGTTTGGTCTGGAAAGATCCTGACATTTTCCACCCTTGCCAGTGATTTTCGTACGCGTCTAGTTTCTTCGCGAATTCTAAAGGATTGATAAATTCCGCCCACGAATCAATAAAATGATCGCGCATTTCCCATGAAACCTTCCGCTTCATCTGATCCGTAATTATCAGATTTAATAATTCCTCGAACGTGTGCACGCTTAACCCGGACACCCATTCTCTCGCATAATTTATTAATTCTCGAGCAAATATGCCCCACGTGGAATTATTACCTTTGCTGTGTTTAACAAACAGCTGACGAAATTTTTCCGCATCAAACCTATACAACTCTAATAATTTCGACTTTAATGCCTCAAAAGTCCATTCGTCCTCCTGTTCGTCTAACGTAATCCAATTGTTCACATTATACGGCAACAATTCAATTAAATGAACAACCCATTCGCTTTCGGGTACTATCAGCTGTCTGAACAGACTTTTATAGGCACTTCAATATGTCGTGATATCGTCCTGCTCATCTCGAAATCGACCTATAATCTGCTCTCTTTAATATTTTCCCGATGCGATTCAACGCGTGCCTCGCCACGTGCTTCCGCGCTCCCTCTTACGCGCGCTCTTTCAATATCCCCTTCAATTCTTAATCGTTCTAATTCCCTATCCTTCTCCCGTTCTACCTAGCCCTCTCTTCAACCTTCTCCCGTTCTACCTTCGCCCTCTCTTCCTCGATATCCTTGCGATGCTGTTCGCCCAAACCCTCAATAAACTCTTGCTCATAATCCTCATGGCTGGTTATCAAGCCTTTTAATTTAATCACGGTTTCCGTCCGTCTAATGCAATACCCAAATCATTAGCAATTCAAATCTTCCCTTCTTTTTAAATCTAGTAAGGTACGCCATAGCTCCAACCAGTGCCGTTGCCTCACTGAAAAACGTACTCACCCCGTGCGTGGTCTGCCGGCTGCCTCTCACGTTCGGGTGCTCGAACGCAGTCATCGTGCGTGCTCGTACCGGTCCAGTACTACTTCCTTCTACTTCTTTCTTAAAGCGTCGCTCCGTCCGCAGTATTTTAATCACTCCGAGTGGCTATCGGTTGCTATTAACTGCTACTCCGTTCCTAACAACTCGTTCTAAAATGCCGCAACCACGTAATGCTAGGTAAAGCATACACGCTTGCATTACCTCGGCCCCGTTCCCTTACTCGGTGCCTACAACGCTACTCTTGGCTTGCTCGAGCCCCGGGTTCTCTTAATCCGCTGCCACCATTTTAATCACTTCTTCGTCTGTGGCGTCATACGGGTGTAATCAGTACACAGACGAGAGTGGGTTGTAATAACAGCAGGTTTATTCACAATTTAGACAGTAGTCACAAATAACCAATGCACTGTATACAATTAACTATCTAAATAGACCCCACTGCTAGGAGAGATATTTACAGCGGCTACCACACCGCAACATACTACCTAATGTTTCGCCGTGCGTAGTACCGCCTGCCCTGAGACCGACTACATGTCTCACTAGTCACGACAACTGCCGGCTCCTTGCACTTTCGCACCTATCACGGACGACCTACGCTGCCGCTGCCGCTGCCAGGATCACAAAGAAGGAAGAGCTATTGTTCGCACGGCCCTTAAATAGCCCTCGCGACGCTGCCCGCCGCCTCCATTGCCTCCGCACTAGCCTAAGCGCACACCCTGTCAGAAAACCCCGTGCGTCATAGCTTCTGCCTTTGTCTACGCATCCGGTGCACACCGCGCCACGTGCCCACGCTGTTTTAGTGACACGACGCTACACTACCCTGTATCAATGTAGACTCAATGGTTAGGCGGAAGAGCAGGATCTATGGCCTGAGCCTCGCCATTACTAAAGACATTATTATTATTATTATTATTATTATTATTATTATTATTATTATTATTATTATTGCGTCGTTCCTGGAGCCAAATTGTTCCTTTCGCGAAATGTAGATCCGGGCAGATTCCTTTGCAAATTCACGATATCGAATATTTAATGTACACGTAACATTTAAGCTTTCGCATATAATGCACATTACTTGAAAAGTTTAGGTTCCATCGCAAAGTCTTCAGTCGAGAAATCACACTCAGAGGTAGGTTTTTTGCATCATATTCAGATTCACTCATTATTCGACTTCTCACCAATTACTACGTGTTTCTGAATTAATAGCCCAAAACATTCATCAAAAGAAACATACAATTGGAATTTTCCTGGATATTGCCCAAGCATTTGACAAAGTTTGGCATTCAGGATTATTGTATAAATTACAGACAATAGGAATTCCCATATATTTATTCAAAATAATAAAAAGCTATTTATATAATCGTAATTTTTGTGTCAAAATTAACACATCTTATTCAACTTCTCGTCGCATCTTCTCAGGGATTCCTCAAGGATCGACTCTCTCTCCTTTACTTTTTAATATATATATATATATATATATATATATATATATATATATATATATGTCAGATATTCCACACCTTCCTTTTACCACCATAGCGCTGTATGCCGATGACACTGCACTTTTTTCGTTCACAAAAATTTACAAAATGCCGAAACACTCTTCAAAATTCTTTAAATTTATATATTAAATGGACTCAACAATGGAGAATAATAATTAATCCATCTAAAACACAAACAAAAATTTTCACGCTTTGCAGACCTACTAATCCCCCCAGTCTCAAAATAAATAATATACATATACCCTGGATAGAAAATCATATTCCAATTAAATATTTAGGACTCTATTTCGATCGTCGATTAACTTGAAAGCACATATTCAAAATATTGCAAATAAATAATTAAGGAATAATAAAATCTTACATATGCATGCCCAATTTGGTGTAATGCATCTGCGTCAAACATGAAGAAAATACAAACTATACAAAATAAATTTTTACGGAGAATTCTAAAGGCTGAATGGTTCATCTCCAATAAACAAATACACAAAGAATTACAAATAGAACAAATTAAAACATTCATCACTAACCAATCTTCCAAATTCTTCAACTCTTTAAAAGATTATCCTGTTCATCAACATTTCGATCTGGGAAAAAATTATCACTTTAAACGAATTCGTTCCCGCTTCCCCAAAGATATTTTTCACCCCCATAAATATTTGTCTAATTTATTACTCAATAACACCTTCTCTTAAAACTCTAAATTTATTACAAAAATTAATGAATAGTTATTAAAATCAAATTTTAATTAGTAAGTACTATTAAAATAAAATCATAATTATCTTTAATTATGATATTAATTTCTGGCATCTCCAAAAATGTTATGTATACATTTATTCATCATCCTGAAAAATTTGTAAAATTGAACAGGAAATAAATATATTAAAAAAGATATATTCAGATTCAAAGGAGGGACAGTCTTGTATATTTTCCGGACGTTGTAGGTCTGGTACATCAGAACCACGAGGAAACAGGTAAAATCAGCAGATGGATTATTGTTTGGATATACACGATAATAATTTTGTTCTTTCTGTTAAATCCCTTCACAATCACAGAACAGAAGTAACAGTTTTATGTTTTGAAGGTTCTCGCCACACCATTGGAATTCGGAATGGCAACGCTCTTCTCTCATTTGTCAACGCCGTTCATCCATTGTCGTCTTTAGACACTTTCTACAAGCGCTATGCGGTGCCCATGGCTTGTCTTTGTCTTAATGTTTGATACCAATAGGCGTAGTAGGCCTTTATCATGAACTCGGTCATTTTGCTCTGCTGTCTTATCGGCACATAACTTCCATACACATAGCTGAATTTATCCGGACTGTTCTAGCAGCTACTACTAGCATGTTGCTATAACTTCAACTAGAGGTGCTTCAGAATTGCACATACTTTATCGTAGAATTTTTTTCTAATTTTCTTGGTGTAGACTGGTTTGAAGGTCTTGCTTCATTCTCTGGCCAGCTGCCATCTATCGTCGCCCAAAGTACTTTTTTGACATTTTCTCTTTTTTATCTCTTTTTTTGACTTTTTGCTTTACTAATAGTGAACTGTAATATTTCTTCACGAATATTAAAGTAGAGTAAAACGTCGTTCTAAATAGATATATTCATTTAAAAATTTGAAGCCGTTTTTAAGAAAATGGCGATTAAGCATAACTATAAATGCGAAATTGGAAGCTCTTTTTCACAGGAATCTTTTGAGTATTCGAAGAACTTTATTTAAAGTCATTTGGAGCACTTCCACTCACAAATGCAATAATGTATACAAATCGATAGAAATATGCATATTAACGGCGTGAGACAATTAAAAAATTAAATTTGTGTAATTTTTGAAAAAATAACGAAATACACCAAAACGAACATTATGTCATATTAAACAGTGCCATTACCACTATCATTTGGAAAAGTTTGAAGAAAACATTTAGAGCCGTTTTTGAGAAAATCTTGAGTTGTTTATTTTTTTAATTTGCAAATACTGCACGAAAACTACTAAAATGTTGAAAACATTTACATGACTTAAATGAAAGAACTATTTATGGCCAACAAGTTTTATTTGAAGGAAAATGTCTTCAATTTTGTTGTAAGAAGTAGTTGTAAGAAGACCCCAAAAAGAATTCAAACTTTTGCAGTTTTCGGAAATTTAGAGTTAACCGTGTAAATCGAGCGTATGCCCCATATACCTTTATACGTGTACTTTACTCTACTCTTTCAAGCAATTTAAAGAAAATATTTGGAGCCGTTTTTGAGAAAATTTTGAAAATGTCCGGGGGTGTCATGTAAATTACTCCCCGATTTTAAATAATGTTCTTCAAAATTTCAAAGCCCCAATCAAACCGTCTGACCGGTAGACAGACCGACAGACAGATCGACAGACCCACCAGACAGACAGACCGAAAAACAGGCAGACAGACTGACACACGGACGTTTAAAAGAACACTTAAAGGCTTTTAAAATCTCTCACATCGTTAATATTTACATTCCCATTGGTTTGTATACGTGATTGCATTTGTAAGAAAAAGTGCTTCTAAGGACTTCAAATGAAGTTTTTCGAAAACAAAAAAATTCTGTGAAAAAGAGCTTCAAATTTCGCATTTACAGTAATGCTTAATCGCCATTTTTTAAAAAACGGCTTCAAATTTTTAAATGAATATTGCTATTTAGGACGATTTTTCATTCTTTAATATTCTTGAAGTATTATTTCGGTTCTACTATTATAAAACCGAAAAGTTGAGAATATGTCAAAACAATGTATTTATGAGGACGATAGATGCCAGAGAATGGAGCAATACCTTAAAGCCAGTTCACATCAAGGAAATAAGAAAAATTTGCTACGAGAAAGTCTGCGCCACCGTGTAACACCTCTGGTTATTTTCTCGTATACATACGCGTGATATACGGAGTGATATACAGTTTAGAGAAAGTTATGTAATGATGCGGAAAATCGATTTTCAGATTTCAACGGATATACACGTTTTGGGGTCCGCTGACACCGTAGAAGTGTTTATTTTCAAAACATCTGTCCGTCCGTCCGTCCGTCCGTCCGTCCGTCGTTTGTCCGTGAGTCCGTCGGTTGTGAACAGTACTGGTGTCTAAACCACGCGTACGATCTTTTCCAAATTGATGAATCTCCTGTTGATCTAGCTCTAGCTGAAGCTTTAAATATTCTTTAAAATTTGGGGATACTTCACATGAAGCCACCGGATATTTTCAAAATTTTCTCAAAAATGGATCAAATTTTGTCTTTAAATTTCTTGTAAGAATAGAGTAAAGGCGGACACGTCCGATTTTCGCGGTTAACTCTGAATTTTCAAAAATTGCAAAAGTTTGAATTTTTCGGCGTCTTTCTACAACTATAAAATTGAATATAGAGATTTTCCTTCAAACGAAATTTGTTATCCATAAATAGTTCTTTCATTAAGGTCATGTAGATATTTTTTGAAAAATTTACTAGTTTTCGTGCAATGTTTGCAATCTTAAAAATAAAAAAAAACAAGATTTTTCAAAAACGGCTCCAAATTTTTCTATGAACTTTTGTTAGGGGTAATGGGAAATGTACCGTATACGACGACATAAACTCCATATTGATCAGTTCTTTCGTTTGTTTGTTTTTTAAATTTGAAAAATATATTTTTTACTAGACTATCACGTCGGTAATATTTACATTAGAAGCAATTTCTTCACATTATTATATTTATGAGTACATGTACTTTCAATAGTGTCAAATAAAGTTTGCCGAAAACCCAACTGTATTCTATTAAAACAAGTTCAAAATTCTGCATTTTTAGAAAGGCTCAAACGCCATTTCCTCAAAAATGGCTCAACATTTTTTCTTCAAATTTTTTCTCCAATTTTTTCCCAATGGATAGTGCTTATTGTACTGTTCAGTATGACGTAAAGTTCATTTTGGTGTGTTCTTTGTATTTTCAAAAATTACACAAATGTAATTTTTTTAATTTCCTTTAACCCATCGCTTATATACATTATGCATTTGTGAGTGGAAGTTCTTCAAATGACTTCAATTGAAGTTTTTCGAAAACTCAATAGAATCCTGTGAAAAGGCTTCAAATTTCGCATTTACATTAACCCTTAATCGCCATTTTCTTAAAAAACGGCTCTAAATTTGTGAATGAAAATTACTGTTTAGGACGAGTTTTTACTGTTATTTAATATTTCTAAAGTAATCTTTCTTTTCTACTATATAAACCAAAAAGTTGAGAAAATATCAAAAATATTTACTTTGGGCGGCGATAGATGGCTGCTAGCAAGTGGATTGGGCAAGACCGTAAAGCCAGTCGACACCAAGGAAATTAGAAAACTCAGTACGATAAGTCTGCGCCATTCTGTAGCACCACTAGTTTAATCGTTTTATACGTTCACCGAATGACCGGGAGCGGTAGCTCAGTGCATCAATTGATGTCACTGCAGCGCCTCTGACCGGGAGGTACTAGGCTCGAGTCCTGACGGCGGCAGGATTTTCGACACTAGCTTTTCAGCTTGGTCGAATTCAGTCGGTGTCTGGAGGAGAATTCTAGCGGCCGGCTGCTCTGATCGGTAGTTTTCCGTGGTTTCTCCGATCAACATCAGGCGAATGCCGGAGCAGTACCCTACAAAACGGGCCACGGACCGTGCGCGATCTGTCCTTCCTCTTCCTTGTCCTATCCTCTCCTTACACTAACATGCACTACACTACCACATATTCCAGGAGACCGGTCGGGAATTTAGTGCTTGTCCCGGCTGGGGCGGTGCCCCGCTGGTGGGAGAGTCCTGGTTAGGGGGAAACCCCACTAGCCGACGATAGGTCGGTGCCGGATTTCGCCATCCAGCGAGGGGACTCCGCCATCTTCCGAGAAAAAACATGCACTACACTAACGGGACTAATGACCGAAGCAGTTGACGCACCTGGAAACACGAAAAAATCAATCAATCATTCACCGAATGTATCGCTCGAAGCTCTTAACTCTCTTGACACCACGTTGAATTAGATCGACACATTCGGAAAATAAAGTTCGTGAATCTGCAATAGAGCTGCGTTATTGCACTGATGACTGTGCCCAATCAAAGACTATAGACTCTTTATAGTATATATTTTTTATTGTATTTGTCTCAATCTGGAAATTAGAGATCAGTAGTTTCGAATATCCCGCTCGTAGTGTTGGCATTTCTTCATAGGAGAATGGAATCTACAGGATTGCCAACAACACTCAGCTGTTTCTGACGTACTTAAACGTGGTTGGCTTTTATTTGTCACTGGCTCGTGTGGGGTTGTATTTGTGGTTGTGCGCGTAGTTCGCGAGCTGACTTTGTGTATTTGACGTGGGACTTCAGTGTTTTGAATAGGCAATGAAGCGGTTTAGTATATGTGTGTTGCTTTTTAGTTGTTGGGTAAGATTCTTTGTTGTGATAGTGTATAATAGTCTACTACAAGTTTTAGCCCCTGGCACCGTATTGTTCTATAACCTATTTTTAAGGCCACTGCACCAGGAAATAAATACCGAAGGACACAGTATTCGCGGAATCCTCTCAGCATCTATTAATAAACGTTTGCTTCCAGGTTGGAGGCACTTTTGCAGAATTTTCTGCTGAGGACTGCTGGGCTGTGGGACTAAACAAAGCAAATTTACTGTGCTCTTCCTGTGATCAGTTAGCTAGTTATGATCTTAATATAATAAAGTAAGTAATCATGTTTTGCTAAGCCTAAAAAAATTTCAAATGTGTATGCTTGTACCTAATTGCTTTTTTGTTTTTACAGAGAACACTGTTTACAATGTTGTCAAAGAGATGAAAATGCATTTCCTGTTAAGAGATATGCCCAGGCAAGATTGGAAGTTTGTACTTGCAAGTTTGGTGCTTATCCACAAATTCAAGGTACAGACAGAATGTGGTGTTGTTTTACCCTCGTACAACTGCGTTACTTTGCTTAACTTCATCTTCTTTGCAGCATTCATCAAAAGTGATCGGCCGTCTAAATTTCCCAACTTGACAATTAAGTATGTTCGAGGGCTTGATCCTATCATTAAGTTAATGGATCAAGATGGAAATGTTCAAGATGTGAGTATTAGTTACTCAGAATTTATATCCATTTCTGAAAATTGAAGGACTGACAAATTGATCTCAAATAATGACTCTTCTTCTTTGTGGATTTGTCTTAGAACAGATTGTGACTGGATATTCCTCATCATGTTCTATTCTGTGCTGAACTTCTGTGATAACTAGCTAGTCTGAATTCAATGTCTTCTACTTGGTTGCTTGCTCATCTTATTTTTAAGTTTTTTAAACTTATACAATTAATTCTCAAAGTTTTGTGATTTTGAAATGTTAATATATTCTTCCTTTTTACTCTTAGGCGAAATATTTTTTTAAAATTAATCCCTATTTTGATTAACTTATTCAAAATTTGTATCAACACATTGCAGGAATTCAAGTAATGTATTCCAATAAAATATCAAATTCTACAAATCATATTACCAAATATTTGGAAATGTACTGTAGCACTTCAGATAATTTTGAAACATTCCGGAGGTAATATATTTCAAATGAGAATTTAGTGTTCCAGTGATACATGAATTTCGTGTAGTACAAACATATATTTTCTGTAGTAATAATTTAAATCAATGGTTATTATTCAGTAAAGTGAAAATGTTGTTTTCTTTGTAGAATATGAAGTTGTGTTTACATGAGTGTTGTTATTATTATTGTCATTGTTCACAAAATATTGTTCATGTTAAAAACATGTGATTAACTAATTTATTTCTTAAGTAGCAAAACTTAAATCATACTTTCTATTCATGACCATTATTTGAATATAGTAGACAGTGCTACTAGTGGTGTGAATTTTTTTTAAGGTTAATCCCTCAAGTTTGTGCATTTGTTTTTCATGGAGGTAATTTTAATGATCCTACGTAGATATCTTACAGAATTCCCAATTTTGATTTTTTTAATTTATATATTTTGTCATTATTTTGCTTGTATTCATCTTATTGATATTATGTTGAATGATAATATATTGTTTTGATATCACAGTGTGGATCTGAACTAAAATAGTCATTTTACCTATTTCAGGTTTTAGCTATAGATAAATGGAATACAGATTCTGTTGAAGAATTTTTACGGACTCATTTGGAAATGCCAAATGACTTAAGTGATGATGATTACAGACAGAGCAACATGATATAACATTCTGAGGTGCTTAATTCTTGTACTCTTGAACATTTGCTGTCACTCCAGCGGATAGCATGTAGTTTGGTTGTGGACTGTGTGTTTGAGTACTTACTTCACAACACCACAACACAAAACTCCTTTGCCAGATCCACCATTACCAAAATGTATTTATAATGATATACATGGTTTTGTTGTATATTCTGTAAATGTAATATTCAAGACATTGTGATTTTATGTATCAAATTGCCAACAGCTTTTGTACACTTATGTATTTTTTAATATAATACATAAAGTTCAATGTAAATTCTGTATTTCTATTTAATTTTGTAATCAGTACAAATTTATAGTATTTTGTATCAATGAATGCTTTCTGATGGTAAAGTATTTAAAATGTCAAATTCATTGTTTGATTCTGGTTGGGTTTTTTTCTCTTCTTTTAAGAAATTGCTATGACATATAAACTCATTTTTTTCTTCATAATTTCAGTGTTTATAATATGATTTGAATACCTTGCAAAATACTGAGTTGTAGGGCAAAATAATTCAATGAATATTTTTTTCAAAATGTGTATACTTTTCACGTAAGAGGGAAATCATGACAACAAAAGAAATAAGCAAACATGTCTCTTTTCAAATTTTATCTTGAAATTTTTCCAAACAAAGTTTGGTATTAAAACTTTAAATTTTGAAAATTGTAAAAGTTCAAAATTTTGTCGACATTCTCCTAAAACTAATAAAGATATTTTTATTGCAATGTATTTCTAAATATTACATCTTTGTGTACACTTTTTTCAAATTATTAGTAGTTCCATAATTTTGAATTAGTATATCACGGTAATTCGGTTTCTTAGATGTTAGAATGGCCACAAAATTAAAAATTCATTGTAGCATTCGTGCCTAGGGCATGATTCTCTTCCGAAATCTAAGCATCAGAGTTCATACCCCACCTCAGGCAGGTGTTTTGTTTTGGTTTCTTTTTTTTTTTCCCCAACATTTTTGTAAGAATAGACTCAGCAAATCTAAAATTCATAATGTCATAAATAATTGTAGCAGAATTTTTATTCAGTCCCCCAAAATTTGAAGAATAGAGAAAATTCGAATTAAAAATCCCTTTTGCAATATTTTAATGTAATGAAAGATTAAGTTTGTACAATTTACAAATGACAATTGACACTACACGTAAATAGGCTTCTGCTGCCTCTGCAATTATTCTCCAGGGGATAATTAAAAGAAAAGTTTTAGAAGGTCCATTGTTTGTATGGGCCCAACTAGTTTCTCGGCTGATCTAGAATTGAGAGAGATTTATTTTTCAGGTAACTATTGTTGGTTATAAGCAAGACTTGACAAATGAAGAGACATAGGCATTTCTATGTATCATGTAACTATTGATAGATTATCCTTGATGAAGCTGGAACGTTTTGTAATGAATCTATACGATACGTTAATTGAAAAATATTAAAGATTGTTATCAGTTTTAACTTTGGAAAATAGTGACAACAATTGTTACTGTACTGATGAATACTGCTTTATCAGATTTCTCCACTTAACTTTTGAGAAATAATTGTAAATCAAATGAAAATTCAGAGAAAAATTAAGCTCAATTTTATTGATATTCAAAAACAGAACGAAATTGATATTGATCACCCTGCTGCTATATTTACGATTTATTTATGAAAGAATTTGGTTATTTCTTAAACAAATAAAAAGTAAAACTATTGTAGCAAAATATTTTGGAAGATATTTTCTATAGTTTATGAAGATTTGATTGACACTTCATTTATTATCTAATTTCATCTCTTGGAACTTTGTTAGAAATTAAACCTTCTATTTTGTGGAATATTTACACATCAAGCTTCCAAACTTTTAGAGGTGAAACCATGAAACAAGAATATACTCTCACTCGTATAGATTCAGATGGAGAGAAAACATATCAGTATGTTCTTTACAATATTAGCAATAAATTCCTTTACGATTTGGACCTCAGGAGCATTGTTTCTCATAGAAAGTGTTTTTTGTCAGATTTCAATTTCGTTGCAGTCTGCACATCACTTATGTGAATACTTATGTGCATTTCCAAGACTCAAAACACTTGCAGAATCAGGAGATCATTAACATCTCTGAACATGGGGAACAGTGAGTTCACTATAGTTCTGACTGCTTAAAATCAGGCACAATCACAGGGCTGTCATAAATCGCACCTCGATTTCATCAATTCACAAATTTGTCTTTTTGTTTGTACCCAAAATAAGTATATTTTTCTTTGTCAACAGCTAGAAGTATTCTCTGAGCTGTGTCTCGATGTAATCACAACCTTATAATTTGTAAAAGAAGGAAAATTGTGAAAAAACTGGTATGCAGAAACAACTAATTTCTCAGCAAAATAACATTAGAAACATGGATGGAAAGATGATTGTTTTTTTCCCATTTGAAATGACTCCCTCTGTACATCAAATTAAACCCATTTTCATGACATGCTTATTTCAGACTGATATCACTCCACTGGCAATAAGACAATTATCTCCATGTGAATTGTAGAAGTTTTCCTTCACTTCATTATTTCAAGTGCACTTAAATCTGATTTTCTATTTCTAGTTTAGGAAAGTGATGTTTATGATATTAAAATAATAGGGAAAACTATGATTTATTGTTTCCTCTAATAGATAATTACTCATAATCTTGTCAATATTTGTTAATAATTGTTATATTTAAAATTTAAAGAAGTTTGATGTCAGGGAAACAAACTTCCCTTCATTAGCTAAAACAAACTAATAATGCGATTTGGATTATTTGATGTACAAGTTTTTTGTATTTTGTGAAGTGGTACCTATTTAAAATTATTAATTAAAAATTATTTCTGATAACACCTGCACATCTTTTAAAAATCATTTTCAAATTTGCTTACTGTACTTTTGTGTTACATCAGGTTTCTTTACAATACAGATTGAAATTTTCAATTGCACAGAAATTTTTCAATTTTGACCTTGCTTCTAAATATGTGAAAACTGGTTACTGTGTGCATCAGATATGTGAAGTTATAAAATACACTACGTTCTTGGTATGTGGTTAAAAAATCTAAAAACATAACAAAGAAAATGACAGTGAAACCAGGATTGGACAAAATACTTTAAATGTAGTATTTAAATATTTCGCCAAAATACTTTGTAAATAAGTATTTAAATACATACACCAAATACATAAGGTTTTGAATTAAAAATAAATATGTATTTAAAATACTTCAAATACTCAAATTACAGAAATACAATAACAAATTACCATTACAAATACAATAATTTTGCATTATAACTTTTTATTGCAACAATATGTTGTAATTGTCAATTACAGTAAATTCCTAATTGACAGTCATAAATTTCCTTTCAAAATGACTAGTTTTTCAAACAAATCATCAGACAATAAACCTCCAGTTGGTGAATGAAAAAGACCCGCAAAGAGAAACAGTTGTTGAACTGGTGCTATGAACATAAACTAGTGTTGTAAGGAATAAACACTTTTCTATTGTCCAACATTTTTAATGATCTAGATTTATCATGTAAAAATGAAGAGAATTCAAATTCAACTGTTAAATGGACCTCAATTTTTGTTTCATTGAGATCTATTCACTAGCAGAATCAAACAAAAAGAATATCCTCTTTATCTTCCTTTTCTGTATTTAAAGTATTTTTTAAGTATTTATTTTTTTAAATACACCTATTTTATGTATACATCTCAAATATATGTCCTAAAAACTCAATCAGTTTTTCAAATACAAAATATTTTTAAATTTCATATTTCAAATAGAAGTATTTAAATACTGCCCAATCTTGAGTGAATAATGGCCGGATGGGGCTTCAATGAGCTTGGGAGTTGCGGGAGATCTGTTGAAAGCAGGGCCAAATTACTGAACAGACTGAGTAGGCTGCAGCCTGGGGTTCACAATTTTTGGGGGCGAACGAATTTTCAGCGGATAAAAAATTTCTTAAGGAGAACTTTTGAATGTTTTTATAGAAATATTTCTTTCCATATTTGTAACAAAAGAAAGTGTAAATTGATCAAATATATCCATTGTTAAAATGAATACAAAACTATTGTATATTTATTAAAGTAGTATCGTGATGAGAATTATTTATACGCATACGTATAATCAATTATTTATAAGTACACAATATTTTCTTCGGGTACAAATATCGTACAACAATTTTTTTAATAGCTTTAATCTATTTTTTTAAAGAAAGCAAATTAAAAGGGCGCTAAAACATTTGACAGCCTAGGGTGCTCAAAAGTCAAAGTCAGGCACTGGTTGAAAGGAAAGTTAATACAACTTGATAATCGCTACAGAAATGCTAGTAATATAGAATCTTAAATGGCACACATTAGAAAATTGAGTAGTAATATTCTTGGAAATATTTCAGAAAGTTTATTGAACTTCTGTAAATTATTTTTGAGAAAATGTACAAAAAGTGCAGCAGAATCTGAAAAAGCTGTTGATCCTAGTAATAGATGAATAGTAGTTGGGAATAGTGCTCTGTGTGTCATTTATGTACCTTCCAGTGATAAGACTACTGAAGCATTGTATTTAGACTTCCTTGTTGCTGACAATGACATGAAACGGATTTGAGGTAATGAAATGAAATATAAATTTCTGTAGTAGCTATGTCCGGCACTGTACTGTGGTAGGCAAAAGTACAAGTGCTTGATGAAAGATTTGGCAGCAAAGAACTTCAAGTCAAAACACAAAACAGATTCTACATGGACTGAAAACCAGTAACAAATATTTTTTTCTACTATGTCTGTTCATACCAATAATTTGATTTTGTTTTCCAAAGCAAAAGGAAATGAAATGATTTGCATGCCTATGTCCATACATCACAATCAGCAAATTGTTGATTGTGAAAAAAACATGAAACCAGAAATAACATTATAATAAAATAAAGATTAGGAGTAGATTTGATAGATCAGATGTTTGAGGATTATTTGTCAAGACTTCAATCATGCCAATGGCCAATGCACCTCTTGTACAATATAATATATATTGCAGTACTGAATATACACATTGTTTACACCAAGATGCACAAAAACTTCAATGAAAAGTCAGTTGGTGGTGACAGATTATCTTAAAAGATCAACCTGAAAAACTTGCAAACCGAAACACAAAATCAAGGATTAACAATCCCTAAACACATAAAAGAACAACGAAGTGCCTAACTGTTGTCTTCAGTAAACATTATCTTGAAAATGTTGCAATGTTCTGATTTACCTATCTTGTCACACTAAGCTACAACTAAATTTGCTAATTGGTGTGATGTAGATGTGAATTTCCCCCTACCTACTCGCAGGTGAAAAGAGAAAACTGATGCTTATGAACATGACGATGAGTACAAATGATCTAACAGACCATTTTCGCATACATTTTTTAATATTATTATTGACACTACTGTTTCATGTAGATAGGAAAGGTTTCAATTACATAAAGAACAAAGTGATGTGTTTCATTTTTTATGTGACTTCAACAAACTAGCTGAAATGAGTAAATCAGAAAAATTAAATAAATAGTGATCAAACATAGTCCAAAAGATATAAAAGCAAAAGAACTTGCAGGTGAACTAAATATAATCACAAAATTTTTCAAATCAAAATCCTTGTCAATTGAAGTATTAGAATTTATATATGAAAATAAATTATCTGGATCATTCTGTAATATTACTGTGATATTACATATTTTATTAACTTTTGTCAGTTACAGTAACTACCAGAGAAGGATCATTTTCAGAATTAAAAATTTAAAAACTTTCCACTATCAACCATATCACGAAAAAGATTAATAGATCTAGCAATATCAATTGAAAGTGAAATCTGCAACAATATTGGTTTGGAGAATATGGTGATGTTTCTCACCACTTAATTATTTTCAAATTCTCACAACATGCGTAATATCAATAATAAATATTTATATTTATATTGTAAGGTTTCGTAAAAGAAGATATATTTCTTTGTCTTGTTATTATTGCCCCTGTTTACTTATATTCAACAAAAAAATATTATAATCCTTTCTTATTGAAAAAACGTGGTAGAACGGTACAATCTAAGGAAATCGTATAAACCGGCATTTCGCGCCACTCTGGCGAGCGGGAAATCGACGGTGGAGGGGACGAGGGGTGGTTAGGCGATTATAAAGGGAGGCAATTTCACCCTAACAGCATCTTGCCGGAGCTCCATTACTAAATAGTACTTCGATCGTGGTGATATGCCTTTGTGATAAAGCTTATAGCGTTCTTTTTTCAACGTGTTGGCAACTGCGCAGTGTGAATTATTGTGGCTTTCTTACAAAGTGCTTTCGTATAAAACTGAATTGGTAATTAAAATGCGGCGGCGACTAAGTGTACTAAGCGAGAGCCAAGGAAATCGCCTATCGGTAAGTTTTCTTCGTTTCTATTATAGCGCTTAGAGTAATTTGAGGGAATACTTACGAAGCCGTATACTGACGGGCTGTTCATACAACTCAAAGATTTCTGGAATTTGTACTAAATAAAATTGTCTCGATTGATTGCAATTCACTATTAAATAGCTAGGCTTATTTAAAAGAAAACAACAATGCAACTCTTTTCATTGATCTAATTGACAATCATATTGATCCTTGAGCTCATTTTTGTATTTAACAATGGTCGGTTATTTTGTGCATCTTAGAACTATTAAGTTATTTCTTTATTAATCTGATAACTATAATTCTTTGCTTCTTTCACATGAAATCTTCGCGCTTCCGTGCCACCTTCTCAGATGATTCCATACTGTAGTACACTGTGCAAGGCTTCCAAGATGTCTTCTCTCTCCTGTCGTAGCCTATTTATGGCCGAAATATCCTTCTATGACCTAAGGCGTTCCTGTCTAAGATATATTACCGAATAACTGTTACACGTAATACTATTCACTTCCTGAACAATTTCACCGAAAAATGATTAATACAACACTTCGCTATTGCAATGAGGCCATTGCTGGTCGCCGGACCCAAAACTTCCCCTCGGTCACGCCAATTAGGACGGTCCCTGATTCGACACGGCTCAGCGCAAGACGCGCGAACGCGTGCCAGTCGTTCTATTCAAAGATTTACGACTAGGGTGGGATTGTCTCCGGGACAGCCCTTCAGGCAAAGAGCGGGCGGCTGCCGTCCACGTGTACGGCTAGGCACCGGAACAAGTAAATTATAGAGATCCCGGCTACTGTTTAAGTAATCCCATAGGACTCATACAAGCATCACGGAGACAGCAGAAAGGACTGCTTTGTTCATCTCTGGTGTACTGGCCAAAACACACGCACAACAAAGACCACCAATCAGGCGCCCAGAAAATGACGTTAGTTCGAAAATGCCCTATCGGCTTCCGACTCGCGTCGAATATTCTAGAAACTGAGATTTCGACCAATAACATTTAAAATTCCGATCACGTGAAGGAGCGATGTGCGAAATTAGAAAGAGAGTGGGGATGCGACGCAGGAAGCTCGAGAGAGGAGGATTTTTGGCAGAAGACAGATAGAAGGCGAGAGAACGTGATAGAAAAGAGACTGCTGTGTTGAGGAGAGGTAGTTGGAGCCAGCGATTAGTGTTGGCCGACCAACGGAGTGCAGGCCGCCCCGTTTGAAAGCACAAACTGGAATTTATTCCATTTCAACGGGCCGGCGTTGATCCGTAAGGATTGATTGTGCAGCCGAGTTATTGAGGCTGACCTGGTAAGGGGATGGCGTCAGACGGCCTGCTCCGATAACCACCGATCGGAGCTCATTTTTCATCCACTTCCTGATTACGGACGGCGGACCTGTGAGGATTGGAACGGGAAGGAGCGCTAGCACCGCACGCATTGTTGCTTCCGGCTGGCTGCGCCTTGCTGCAACGCGGTTCGCGACAGCGTCTGTTTCGAGGACGACCACGGATGTGCAATCATCGAAAGAGGTAGAACCAACGGCTTTCATTTTGTACTAATTCTAAAGACATTAAAAAGAAAAGGAGTCATCTAATGTAAGAAAATAATATAGAATTTAATTTAAGAGGCTTCCTACCAAATTGTATTAAAAGCAATAAATGTGTTCTCGCCATTCAGGCGATTGACACTAAAATGGAACATAACTTTGTAATTATTGTAACGTAGTAATAGTAGCAAACCCAGTGCATGCCCTCATTCAAGAGTGCTCACCCTGAGGTTCTCGTATGCCGGTGCCAGGTGACAGGTAAGTGCCCGTTTGGCGCCTTCATTTATAAATTTAACGCGCACACCTGTCAGCTGATTACGGACACACTTCGATGTGACGGTGTTTTCCCTTTGTGAGGTATCCAGACCACGAGCTACGCGCATTGCGCATATGCGTGGGTTGCCGTATGCGGCAGGTCGGGTTCATCACACTATTAATCCACCGCAGATGGGCGCTTCAACCTGTTACTTTCCTAACATAGGTACATAAATTAATTCTACTGTAATTATAGTTATTAACGATTTCATCCCTAATCAAAAAAATATTTTCATGAATCGGATGTATTTCCCCATAATATTATGCCATATCTCAGGCGGGAATGAACATTCGCGAAATACACACAACAAGCAGTAAGAAGGCTGACTGAATTTGAAACAATTCTGAACGCCTAGCATAATGAACTTAATTTTGTGTTCAGTTCATATAAAATAAAAAAATGGAGGTTCTCATTTCTTTTTTATTTTCCCCGCCCCTACTATGAGGAGGGGGGAGTCGAATCTGGATTAATTGGATGGCCTCCGTCAATACAAATAACTTTCACTACCCACTTTCCTTGATGTGAGACGCACTTTTTGAGATACTCCCAAAACTAATTTTAAAAGGAACATTCTGAATACGCTATTTAGTAGAAATTACACTGGCATACATTTCCTCCCCAATCACTCTTCTTTGTCAGGGATCTATGAAATTTTCCATATATATATATATATATATATATATATATATATATATATATATATAGACCTAACACTTCGAGCGGAGAAAGTAATGAAAATCTTGCAGGAATTATGTTATTGGAAAGGAATGGCACGACAGATTTGAAAGGTGGTTGGTCAATGCATGTTATGCCAGAAAACCAAGTACCCAAACAAGAGTTATGCAGGACCCATGCATTCGATAATTCCAATGGAACAGAACGATCTAGTGTCCGTGGATATTCACGGACCATTGACAAAACCAAGGTGGCAACAAACACATTTTTGTGGCGATTGACGTGTTTTCAAATTTGTCCAGATTTACCCTATTAAGAGGACAACGCACAAACGTGCTTGAAGAAACTAAAAGCGTTCTTCAACGTGGCCGGACCATATCGGAGGGTCTTATCAGATCATGGTACAATGTTCACGAGTCTCCAGTGGCGGCAGGTGTTGGAAGGATTAGGAACCAACCCAGTGCTAACGTCGATTCGGCATCCCCAGTCCAATCCGGCAGAAAGAGTCATGAGAGAGTTGTCGAGGATGATTAGAACGTATTGCCATGAGTGTCACGACAGATGGGGGGAATTAATCACTGCCATAAATAGATGGTTAACAGCGATTCCGCATGAAAGCATAGGAATAACGCCATATGAGGCGCACTTTAGGCGTAGACCGCCTCATGTATTATACCCTTTAGATAGAGAAGAAGTGTCCCAGAGAGCGCGAGAGACATCAGGAGAAACAATCCGCGGCAGTTTAGTCAAAATGAGCGAGCCTAGACAAAGAATTCAGAAGAAAACGCATGAATTCAAAATAGGACAAAAGGTAGTACCTAGGGTATCGAACCCCAAATCAAAATTATACTCAAAATTCTTCTTACTGTATGAAGGACCATACGAAATCAAGTGGATCAAGGCCCCTAACGTGGCGGAAATATTAGACGATCAACGCGGTAAAACCGAGCAGTAAAATTTCTACAACTTGAAGACATGTAACGAGAAAGACGGTTGAGATTAACGGAAGAGACATTGGGGAAACAGATTATTTTTTCGCGGATAAAAAATCTTGATAACGTGGGGGGTTATATGACCTAATGGTCATTTGACCGTCAAACAGAAATGAACGGAGATTGCCAATACAAATCTGGCGCGTATGAGAGACCGCAAATCGATCTTTTAGGGGAACGATTCCGGGAACGAATCACGGCCGGTGGGAAGAGGCAGGAGGTTCGGAGGGAAGCAAGAAGAGACCTGACGAATGGCGCGCATGAGGCTGTGTGGCGTGTGTGAGGCGAGAGAGTGAAATCGGGCAACATCGAGGGGTGAAGGTGCGTGGAAGTGTTTATATGTGATTAGACGAGTACTTGGAGCATTGGACAAAAGCATAAAACTAAAAGGTATTGTGTTCCGAGCGTCAATGACAAGAAACTATTAAGTGAAGTGAAAGCATGTGGTGTAGTAATATGTACGGGCCATGACAGAATGAAATAGAGTAATGTCGAGGACAAAAGACGCGTAGAAGTGTTGTCATGTGATTAGACGAGAACTCGGAGTATTGGACGAAAGCTTGAATTAAAAAGTATTATGTACTGAGCGCCCATGAACAAGAATAATCAGGTGATGTGAAACTACGTGGTGCAGCGGTGTACGTGGGCCATGCACTATTAGTGTAAGGAGAAATTAACGCCTTCGAGCCAGTACATCGCCATAAGAAGACCGAATTCGTGCCCAGACTTTGGAAGTGAATGGTTAAATAGCAGAACGCTGGGTACGGCACGGCGACCACGTGGACAACACGCAGTCGGCGGGACGAGTGGCTACCACGGCTCGGCGACGTCAAGGACATTAGCAGAGGCGGCTCTATTCCCACGACAGGAATGCGGGATCTTCAGATAAGTAACGAAGTTCCTAACATCCGTGAAAGTCGGGTTGAATTATTGTAATCATGCGCTTCAGAGTGCATAATGTGGGGAGAGGACATAACTATGAACAATCAAAAATATTCAAAGAGGGAGGGATAGATTGTAACTGGTTAATGTTAGATTATAATAATACTGAATGTAAAACTGAAGGATACAGAATATTGGTATTTCATTATTGTATAAGAGTGTGGGAGCTCCCGGATGGTTAGGTATATTCCAAACAGTATTGATCAGTAATGATGTTAATCACGTTAATAGCATGTGATTATGTAATGATGATTTGTCTAGTTGTTAAACATTTTCTATTTTTTTGTGAATAAATGAAAAATTGTAATGTGTAACTTGGTGCATCGAGGATTGAATGAGAAAAGTAACAAGCCTAAAGCCAACATCCTCCTAGTAAAGGCGCTCCCCCTAGAACGATCCCTTGTCCTTAATCATTTCGATAACAGCATATCTTGCATTCAAAATTCTAGTATGTACTTGCTTGGTCAACTTGAATCCCTGATTCGGGAAATTGAGGAGTACGTCACTATATATATATATATATATATATATATATATATATATATATATATAATTAAACTATTTTTTGTATTATTTGTACTTTTGGAATATGATTTTCACGAGAGAGTAAAACTAATTGTTTAAATGCTCATGATTAATACTTATTAATATCAGATTTTATGGTCTAAAGATCACCGAGGCATGTTAAGATCGATAATTTATATCACTTCGATTCAATAGGCCCCTGGTTTGACCGCCAATGAAATATTTCGGTGTGATATATGAATTGTAGTAGGAGCTCTAATTGAATGCTCGGCAAACAGAATGAGGAAGCAATTTTAACAGCTGCTCACAAATCCAGAATCTCTGTTTTTGGGAGATAGAGATGAGACCCCATTACGATATTGTGACGAGTTATTTGGAGGTTCGATAAGGTCCACAGTTAAAACAGAATAAATAAAGATATTATTACAGACAGTAACAATGAAGGTCGACATTAGCTGCGAAATGAATATCTAAATAACGAGAGAAGGAGGGGAGGGAAAGATAATTAACTATGATAAAGAATAGTGTTGATTTTAGTGATTAGTTTAGCTATGAAATTTCCGTGAACTGTACTTAAATTTGTCTCTTGGCTGTCCGGGAGAAGCCGCGAAGGTTTGATCGTCGCTGACGTTTTGGCCAACATATTGTGGCCTTCCTCAGAGCGTACAGCAGTACACTGAAATACCGACGCGGCTTCTCCCGGACAGCCAAGAGACATATTCCGCGCGGAAGCCTACGTAATTATACTTAAATTTTTAAGACACTCAGGTAAATATTTAAAAAAAATAATCAGTAAATTTACTTAAATTTAATTATATTTTTTAATAGTATGTTGATTGTCTGATAGTAAAATTCTGTTGATTTTCTGTATCTTAAATTTTTAAGACACTCAGGTAAATATTTAAAAAAAATAATCAGTAAATTGTATTTTATAGAAATAACGTGTTTTTTATTTCAAGCACAACATTTCACGAACTAACTGTTCGCATCAGCAGGTTCTTTAATACGACAAAAATATTTTTACAATAACAATAAAATCTTTAATGAAAATTCAATATATGCAAATACAAAATATAATTATGAGAAAGACTCTTTTAATCAAAATATTATCATATGAAGTAAAAACATTGCAATCTAGATTTGAATTCACTTTTTATTTATTTCTTTTTTTTAAATATTCAACAGATTGTCTTAAAATTTAAGAAACTGAAAATGAACAGAATTAAATTTAATTAATGATAGAGACCAGAAGTCAAGGAATAAAAAGATTGATACATAAATGGGTGGTTAGCCAATCAGAAAAAGCATAGACATTATACAATAGAGAAAATGCGCAGAATTCGTAAAGAAGAAACGTGTTTGTGACGGCAATGCTCGGTGACCAGGGGGGGGTGCAAACAAGTGAACGGCGCGAAAAACAAGTTGCCGCAAATCAGAACAGCGCAGCGCGAGCGGTGATGGGGCGTAGACGTGTCGCAGCACGCTAAAAAGCCAGAGCGAGCAAGCGATGATAGAGTGTGGACGTGTCGAAACACGATAACAACGAGAGCAATGGTCGAAGGTAAAAGTAATGTACAGTGGCAGAGTAGCGCGAGTTTATATTAAAGGGAATGTTTTTATATACAAACTAGCGGAACCCAGCAGACGTTGATCTGCCCTTCAGCTCCCTCCTTCTCCGTCCCTCTCCCTTTCTTTCACCGTCACCCCCTCTCTCCGTCTCCTTCTGTATCTCCTTCTTTCTCTTCCCTCTCTCAGTCTCTCTGTCTCTCCCTCTCTCTCCGTCTCTCCTTCTCCCCGTTTCTCCCTCTCTATCCGTCTTTTCCTCTCTCTCCGTCTCTCCCTCTCTTTCTCCGTCAAGATGCCACTGAATCTTAAGCATATTCCTGCATTGTCCTGTTTCTTTTGTTTGTAAATGAGAACAGGTTTCATATGTGACTGCGGTTGTACACATACACACACACACGTGTGTGTGTGTGTGTGTGCGTGCGCGCGCGCACGCGTGCGTGCGTGTGTACGTGCCTGTGTGCTTGCGTGACAGATGCAAAGACACTGCGGAGCCCGCACTCCGCAGCGTATAGGATTCACAGCTAGCCTGCGCCTACCCACAAAAATCCCCTCCAGTTCTTCCGATTTCCTTCCCGCGGAACCGCCGCCAGGCATTGCATAACGGGAGGGGCAAATCGGCTTATCGCTCTATGCCAACTGATGTCACGAGATACTCCTTCGAAATCATTCTTCTACCCGAAGTTTCTTTAAAACTTTTGCGGTATAGGTGGCTACAGCTCTCCCATTCTCTTGAGACACCAGCATCGTAGTGACAGTGGTATCAGGAGTCACAACCTGCAGGAGGAGTCGGTGTAGTTCTTCCCTTTCCTCAACGAAGCGTGGACAGTGAGAGAACACGTGCTCCATATCTTCAACCAAGGGATCGCAGGTTGGGAATGAGGAGTCATCGTCCAACCGGAAACGGAGTTGGTATGCACGGTAGCACCCGTGCCCCGTTAACAACTGGGTCAAATAATGATCCACATCTCAGTGGTTCCTTTGGGTTTACTTCGCTAAGTCAGGAATTAGACGATATGTACATCTACCAGTGGATGATAGAGTCCATCGCCCTTATCACTGAGCCATTGTCACTTCCCTCCCTTCATGATGACGCTTCTATTTGTAGCTCCCTCTTGCTTACGTCTGTACAGCCAGGCCCTTTCTTTTGTGTGTGTGTGTGTGTGTGTGTGTGTAATGTTTTATGGTCGACGAAAACATCAGAATGAATGGGATCCAGCACGCCTGAGGTGACCTCGTTCAGGCTTGCAGACGGATCAGGAAGGGAAGTGAGAACTGTTAATATTATTTTGTTTTCGAGATGTAGGAAGATCAAGTACTGTTATTAATTATAATGTAGAATAGATTTAAGGATCGTTAGGGGAAATAGCCATGAGCGACTGGGTTACTAAAGAATGCAAATATATAATGCGTGAGAGAGAAATTAGTAGTGTAAAGGGAAATATATTTGTGTGTTCCTTTTTCCGATTCGTTGTTTTGTGTTATGCAATTTAGAAGTCAGCGAGGCAGAAATTGTAAGTCAAAGCAGTACGGAATTATAAAGGTTTTGTGCCAGGTTTTCGATCATGCAACTCCGTGTGAACAAGTCTGTCGGCTCACGAACATAATACAATTTTTTGAATCACGCAGCAGTTCCCTCTATCATATAGGAAAACATAATATGGTAGTCATAAAAAAAATAAAGAATATTATTCGAAAATAGAAGGGATTGCTTCGGGGAATGGATAATCCAGTAGGGCATGTGCTTGTGTAAAAGAGTAATAAAAATAAATAATTATAAAGAGCCTAGCCGGGATATTCCATTTTATTTCCCAATATGCGTATTTCATTACGTGAAAACATCACAGTAGTTTATGTCCGGAATTTCTACGAAAAAATGAAGCACACATATTGTGTTATGATAGTTCTAATTTTACTGTCGGAGCTTACATATTTTAAGATTTGCATGAGTTTTGAAATTGGCAGAAAGTGATGCTCATTTTATATACTAACACACAAATTAATTCATTATCATGCGTTGTTAAATTAAGAAACGTGCATTATGCCATTTCTAGTACAGTAGAGTCTCATTCATTCGAGGTGTAAGGGACTGGACCTTGCTCGAATCAATGTCAACTCGAATTATCGAAAATGATTAATTTATTAAAGTAGGAACATGAACACAAATTTTAGATTTTTAAGTATGTATATTTCAATAAAAAATGTACTTAGTACATAATATTATTACATTAATTGCTGAAGATAAGTTAATTCCATCTTAAGGTAATTGTCAATTTTATTAAGTACATTGTTTCTTTTACATGCGGCAAAATCACGCCACCTTCTGAACATCACATTGTCAGCTGAAGTTGCCTCAGGTTGTTGTTCTACATACCTTATGGCAACCCCTAGCGCAGCAAGACCCCAACATTGTGACTCCAACGAGGTGTGAAATCAATTAGGCCCTCCAGCCAAACAACAATAAAAAACATGTAAATTTTTCATGTCTTGGTCATTTTTCGGGAATAAATTAATTTATTTTTATTTATTTATTCGAATTATTTTTTTAGTAAGTCGTATTTAACTCGGATTTGTGGGTAACTCGAACAATTGGACTCCAATTATAGACTCTACTGTATTGGACATTGAAGTTACGTTTTAAGGAGAGTAAAAATGATAAAATTAAGTTTTGAGTGAATGATTTCTTCCGTCATTAATTCTTGTAATATTTTAAGTAGGCGATAAAGGATATTGTGTTATTCACATGCATATATAACTCACAGAAAAATAATAAATATCAATATGTAACTAAAATATTAAAAATAACTGTACAAAGGTAGATACATTCAGATTTATTTAGTACACCTCTTTCTATTTTCGCAGACTAAACTTTTTGAATAAATGAATTTAATATAGTGTCGCATCATCTTCAGGTCCATCTGAAAAGATGTATTACATAATTACTATAATGCTAATACATATTAAAATTTAGTAACAATTTAAAACACTTTTAATTATCTGACAATCAAATAAAAAAGTTAATTTACTTAAAACGCTTAGTCTGCCAAAGTGTACTAAATAAATACGATTTTACAATTAAAATTGCAGACAATGTTCAAAATAACGGTACAAAGGTAGATAAAATTCAGATGCGATGAGATTCCTCCTGAAGATGTTCAAGTCTTGTCAAGGATCTCATTTCTGCTGGAGGATGAAGTAGTTGGCTGTAACCAATCAGAGATCTCACTCTGTCTGCTGGATTTCGTTCGCTCCGGAACTGCAACAAAGCATTTTAATATAACACAGATCTAGCTCGTTCTCTCTGTGACTGATACTGGAAATAATCTCGAGTGATTGTAGAAGTGTTCGGAAAGTTTGATAGCAAGTTGTTTATCCCCGTTCACATTTGTGATAATTTCGAGCACACACAGCGAGCACACGCAACTACCATTAAGGCGGATGCAAAACAGACAATGAGCTGAACAGAACACATTTGTATTTAGCCATTACATGTCCCGTAAGTGGCCATTGGCTTGGTGTTGTAAGATCATGAAGTTTTTTGTCGGTCACCCAACCAGGAACTCGCGACGTCTCGAATTCGTTTATTCTTCGTTGAGCCATAGTTAACCCTAGTTAAGCCATAGTTAGCCATAGTTAGGCAACCTTCGTTAACCCATAGTTAACGAATTCGGCTCGCGTCACCGGTTTTGTGTTCGTGCTCTTTCAGAAGAAACTTCTCAGCGTTCACTTAGATGACCGGCACGAGATTTGAACCCGGGCCTGCCGAATGCAAAGTCAGCGCGCTACGTCATGAGCCATTACACTTAGTGCACAACACATGCACATTGACAAATCACTTGAAGCACTGTCCAGTGGTCTTTGCGATCATCATTTTCTCAACATAAGGCATATTCTTTGAGCAGTACGTTTGACAGTACATGTACACTTGACGTCACAGAAAATGGATGACACTCAAACACAAAACAAAATTACATGAGTATGACGTCGACAAGTCACAAGTTGAGACGTTACTGTACGTGAACATCACAGAAACATTACATAGTATGACGAACTGCACAAGTATCAACAGATGTCAAGATGTGGGGGCTTGCGAGATTACCGCAAGGCGTAAAACATCACAAAAAGCTGCGAAGTCCATCTCGAAGAAGCTCTCGTCTTGCTACCCACACGGCGGAGGCCGTGAAAACAGAAGTGGTGCAAGGCCAGTTGGGGCCCTGGATCGGTGAATAGTCCAAGAAGGCACCTTCCGTAAACGGACTCTTCAGGATTCGTTCAGTGGGTTGGGTTCAATAGATGAAGCCTCACCAGGAGATGGGAGCACATTCACTATTTTCCGTAAGTCAGGAGATGAGGGCCCCTGTCCTGCTCCATTCTATCGCTAGCACACCACCAACACACCAGCTAGAATATACTACATAGAGTGGCTGACCCAATTGTTGCAACGCTCTTGGTGGACGCT
The DNA here is from genome assembly GCA_964035755.1 of Teleogryllus oceanicus. Classification (NCBI taxonomy): domain Eukaryota; kingdom Metazoa; phylum Arthropoda; class Insecta; order Orthoptera; family Gryllidae; genus Teleogryllus; species Teleogryllus oceanicus. The sequence continues at coordinate 66,202,090 of CAXIVR010000012.1, read as the reverse complement.
CGCAGAACTCTGTCGCCATGTTTTTTGCAGTCAAAACATGAGAGAGGCCTTATAGTCGCGTGTAGAACTCTTGTACTGAATTGTTGTTTGTATCAATTCTTATTTCTTCGTTTACTTATATTTAAATTATATTATTAGTTAGAAGAATAATATTCACAATACCTTCAGTATGTTCTGCATATAACTGTGAAAATAGAAGTCATCAAACCACAAATATATAATTTTTTAAAATTTGCCGCCATATTTGTGATCTGTTTCTTTGCTTCTTATTGCAATAACATTCACATTCAGGCGTTATGATAACTACAATAACATTTCAACAGCTTCCATTCTTATGACAATAAGCAGTGCAGGAAGCAACGTGTTTCTAAAGTTTCTTAATTCGTTGTCTGTTATATTGCGTCATATCGTTATATTGCGATTTTCTTTTTAAATGATTGGTTTTTGGTCCGCCCACCGGCCGTTACTAGTACCAAACGGATTACTAGAATACGTTTCTCCAGAGGGCGCTGCTTTCACTGCAGAAACATGGCTTCAGTTTGCGGCGAAGACGGAGGTGCTACAGCCACTCTATGGAGTACAGTCGACTCCGGTTATAGCGAACTCAGATATAGTGAACCGTCGGATATAGTGAACTTCAGTCATTGGTCCCGTCACTTACATTACAAATTAGCATAAAAAGATTCTGTTAAAGTGAACTTGAACCTCGGCTATTGTGAACGTTGGAAATAAGTCCTGGAAATGAATTGGATCTCGCATGTTATTAGGCGATTGAAAGGGCCTTCGGAGAGTGAGACCGTGTTGCAACAGTGCAAGAGGTATTGAAAGGTGTCAAGACTGCATTACGATCCTTAGAGACAGAATGCAAGGCAGAATCAAATATGGAGAGAGCACGAATTCTGGAGAAGAATGTAGAGAAATTACTAATTAAAAATGTACGAAGCAAACAATTGAAAATAATTGCTTTTTTTAAGGACAAATAAATATATCGAAATTTTCAATTCGTGCTTTTAATGAACTTTGCTACTTCTCGATATTAATAAAAATCAATAATTGCGGAGAAATTCTATTTAATTTGGACATTATCGGATATAGCGAATCAAATACGATAGTCCCCGGTAGTTCGCTATAACCGGAGCTAGGCGGTGGCGAGGCAGGCCGCGAGGCGGGCGAGCCCACGCAGGGCGGAGGGCGGGGTCAGGGCAGCGGCTGCGAGGTGTAGCGCGGGCGGGCGTCGGGCGGGGCGTGCTCGGTGAGGGGCACGTAGGACCAGCGCCACGAACGCTCGCCAGGCGGCGCCGCCAGCAGCAGCGACAGGCGCGACCACGGACACGCCGCGCCGCCCCTGCAACGCACGCGCACGCTCCAGCCCTCCACACCAGCTAGGGGCGCAGGGCAGTGGTCCACATATCACACAACTTTTACCAAAACCTAACAGACATACCAGCAGCATCCCATTACAAACTACCGAAAAATCCAACCCGCACTCGAATAAAAAATAGATTTCCTTTTGAAGCATTCCTCAAAATTTTAGCCAGCACCGAGGTTCTCCCTAGAGTGTCCTCTCAATATATAGACTAAGTTAGCTTAGATATTTTAACTAGATTAAGTCTGAAAAATACATCTGTAAAGTATTGTACTGAACAATGTAAATCATGCAAAATGAATAAATATGTGTTATATAAAAAAAAGGGCAGTGGTCCAAGACTCTCGATTAATCTCATCTTATCGTTAATCCTGATAAAATAATCTACAACTTACCTTTAATATCGTGCATATATACTTGTATTTTTTAAAAATAATGTATAAACTATTCAGATATATCTATTTTTATATTTAATTTTAGGGGGAGTGACTCCATTAGTTTTGCCCCGGGTGTCACCAACTTAAGCTACGTCATTGTTCAGATCGCTGCCCGTAGAATGTACAGCCGCCGACAGTTCGCCTTAAATTACGACGTCCGTACAATCTACGGGCGCGCGTTCCGTACTGTACATCGGGTTATATCATGCCATTTTCCGTTCGCTGTCTATTCATGGGGATTTCTACATCAATATGGTACCTAAAAACACCGCTAGATTTCATTTCCTATCACTTAAAGGGTATTATTTAATGGCTTTGGAATATTCGGGTGTGTATGCCCTCTGCAGTGACGCCTGAGAAACGCTCTTCAAAATTACCACCCCAAAGGCAATTATTCTAAATAAAAAGTAATGTTTTCTTCATTATTGCAATAGGCACTAATGTAATATTATGTATAATGTTCTAATATTAACAGAATTTGTAAGAAATTAATTAAAATATACAAACCTTTTTCGAACTCAATTTCTTGCGTTATTTATATTAAAAATCTTTTAAACTATGAATGTAAACAGTTGGAACTTTACATAAAAGAAGAAGGTTGTTTCTTTAAACTAAAAAAAAAATAATCTTGCTTCAATTTTTTACTACTTTAGAACACAAGACCCGTCAAATATACCCCCAAATCTTACGACCTATGGTGGAAACATGTTGTGCTGAGGTTACGACCTGATGTGTTATAAAGCTGTCTCTCAAGGCCTGTCTTCACAGTGACATTATGTCACTGCATTTCGCGTCATTCTCGGTCGTGCAGCTAGATGTCGCATGATCGAGCAGGGCTTGATCACGCGGCACGAACGAAAAAGACTGGACAAGCAGCGACATAATGCCACTGTGAAGACAGGCCATGCGAGGCAGCTACATAAAAATCGCACTGTAGAGCGTGTCCCGACTGGGCGGTGCCCCACTGGGGGAGATACCTGGAGGGAAAGGGCCACGTGTAGGTCGGCACCGGATCTGATGCCCCACCTGAGGAGGAACCACCCTACCCTCAAGGGATTAATGACATTTCTTAGCAAGCTGACACGTTCCGAAACAGGCATCATTATACTTGGGTTTTCGTAACGTGATGCCTAGGGGGCTTGTCTTCACAATGGAATATGGCGCGTCTTTTGCGTCCATCTCGATCGTGCCGCTAGATGTCGCATGATCGTGACCGTATCAAGCAGTGCTGCAGCATATAGCGGCACGACATAGAAAGATGCAAAAAGCCGTGCCTTATTCAATCTTGTAGATAATACCATCAGCTGCCACGTTACGAAAACCCTAGTATAGTGGCTTCACTATTTTTTTTTACTTTCTCGCACACTACTTGCATAGTATTGAGAAGAATAAATACTTATATAGTGCGAGAAAGTACGTGCAATTTTTGCACCTCTAGTTGTTTCGTTTTTAGGGGACCATTTTTTTGAGTTGGAGCAAATGTTTTGAGAAGGTCCAAATTTAGTTTTTGAACCGGGGTCCCGAAAGGGCTATTTACATTCGATATTGACGAATCATGTCACAATTGAAATAACATTGAATAGGTCTCGTGCAATTCAAGTTCTTTTTTTGCTCTTTCGACACAAAAGTAATTCCAACCAAAAACATCGACTCACGATATTTGGAGGATGTGATGTATAGTTGATATTTACCGTACACTTATTAGTTTATCATTTTCCCCTCTTCATCTGTTCCCCTTGAAAGAAGACTGTCACGGGAATAAACATATTAAACTTTTTAATTGAGCATTTTAGAACAGAAAAATAGTAGTGGAAGCGTATCTTAAGCTCTCATTCATCATTTACTTCCCTTCTTTCTTAAATACCATATGGTAATAATTAGGGGGCGGATTTTAATGAAAAGTTATCTTTTCTTTCACTTCAGAGAAATGCCGTTTAGTATAGAAATTCATTTGATGTTTTGACAAAAGGAAATTACAAATTTTTATACGTAATTTCTTTTGCATTTTTCATCGATTTCAACTAATAAGATTTTTTATCTTTTCCCGTAATTTTTAATGCATTTTTACCTGATTTCATCGATTTTAATATAATTTTAATGGTACTTGCTTCAAATAATATTTACGAGTTGCAATAATGTTCTCCACAGAATTAGTGTTCTATACCCGGTAGCCTATTCGATTTCTTTGCTCAGAAGTTTCGACAGCCATTGTGAGTATGTAGTCTAAGGTTTCTGTGACGTCTGCCAGCACCGTTCGATTTTGGGATAACTAAATACGCTCAGTCGATTTTGGGATAACTAAATATAGAGATTTTCTGGTAAAGAACAGTCCAAACCAAACGTTTGAAACTCGAAGTTCACTCGAACGAATGGAAGAAGCCTCGATTACATCAGTAACGTATCCAACAATTTGAGTTGTTTATCCGAACTGGTTTTGATATTTTTTTTTGTCATTTCTCTTTGCTTTTATGTTCTTTACACATTTAAGGGCATTTTATTGATCATTTTTGGCGATCTCTTAGGTCATCGAAATCCGACTTCTAGTAATGATGTTTCGAAAACCGTGTTTTTCCATACCGTACATATGGACATCCATTGCATATTCACCCGGAGAGGCAAAACTCATGAAATTAAAATTTTGTTTTTTTAATGAGCAATGATGAACATGCGATATAAAAGCAAAATGATACAATTATGATAATAAGGGATGTGAAATTGCTCTTTCTTCTTGAGGTAAATCTGGAAATATAAAATAATTACACGCATTCAAGCAAACATAAAGCATTTGCAAACAGAAAGCTACATAAAAGCCATGAGATGTGCAATGTAATGCTGATAACTGAAAATCAAAATATCATCATATTTAACATTTAATGTCAAAGCAATAATGTCAAATTAAATAAAGTTCAAAGCATTAAAAATTATGTTCATGAATATGTTATAGTGTGTGCTGAATTCACTCAATATAATAGTGTATGTGCTGCCTGAAAGAATCGTGAAAATACAGCAGCAAACATTTGGATATCGAACTTGCACAAAAAAGAAAACAAAACAAAATACCACAAAAGAGAAAATAGTACAATAAAAGTAATTGTGAACGAAAGAAAACTCTTAGATCAATATTTTCACAAATTAGTTCACGGTAACATTGTGATTATTGTTTCGTTTAGTATGTAATGGTTTAGAACAAGTCTCTAAGAAGTCTTGTGTTCTAAGACTAGCATCATAATTTGAACTTTATTTTGCACAAATTGCGCTTGTAAACTAATTGTATACTATATGGCATTATTAAACAAAATAAATTATTTTATTCTTATATCAAATTCTTGTAATCTTCATTACTGGTGTCCAAACTTTTATGAGTCGGAATTGCTGCAAATTGGTTATTCATTTACTTTTTGCGACAATTTCGATAGCTGCTAGTTGAACTCGTGAATTATTATCATTATGCTTTTTTTTTGTTGCCTACAGTTGTATTGAAATCAACACTCTAGCAAAAGAGATATTATTAAATTCTTTATCTTCCTAAAAATATCTTTCTCTCTCTCTCTCTCTCTCTCTCCATCTCCCTCTCTCACCCACCCACGCACTCTCTCTTTCTTTCTCTTTCTCTCCCTCTCTCTCTCTCGCCCTTTTTAGAGACTTTGTAGAAGCTTGCTTACTAAGTTTAAGCACATCTGTATATTTTATTACCGTGTCACATAAAATAAGTTTACTTACGTCACAGGAATCACGGAACTAGAGTCTGGTCGTTAAGATATCGATTGCTTTAAACGATACACTACATGTGCACCTTCATTGACTGTACACTAACTCATGCAAAGGCAATTAGTAGACTTTTGCCGCCTCACATCGGCGAAGTAGAAATCTCTGATTTCAAGAGGAACGAAATTATGACATCACCGGCATTTTCCCGGCTCATTTATTTTCAGACCGATATGGGCTTTCCCATCTCGTTTCGAGAGCTTTGCAAACATTTACATCGCGAATTCGAGTGGGGCACAATCAGAATCAAGTTACTTTCGCGACTTGGCTGGTATAAAGACTCGCACAGACCGGCGCGGTACATCCGCTGCATGTGTTTCGCGTCTCTTCTTGGCTTATGAGCACGTTCAGACCTGCGCGACAGTGGATGGGTAGCGTTTTATTCGCTGCGGATTTCTATTCGCTGTCGGACGCATTTTTTTCTGCAGCCGCTCCAGTTTCTCTGTGAAAAACAGGCAGAAGGCAGAGAATCGTCAGATATCGAATACTTTCTGCTCGCCAGTGAATCTGACACAACAGAACGGTCAGAAAAAAATATTTATAATCACGTTCAGTAATTTAATTATTTTAAATAACATTAAAGTTCGATTGTCAATTTTTTTTGTTCTTATATTCAATAGCAATTCAAGTGCAATAATAAGTTGTTCTTCATGTGAGATAACTTCATGATTGTTAAGTGTCAGATTTTCTTATGTCTTCTGCGATCATATTCCAAACTTCATCGAAACAGGTACTAGACATACGGTATATTAAAAGCTTTTCTCATCCTTTGAGGCATCAAGGAGTGAAATCCTTCCTACTTTTTCCTTTCTAGGTCATGGACCCCTTTTCTACGTTTTCTAAAGATATATTAATAATTTGAGACAAAATCGTAAATAAAGAAGGAGGAGTTAGCATACGGTCGGTATGTGATCAGAAAACGTACTACGGAGTTGGCATTTTTATCCCCTGCATGAATAGAAGCGAGCGCCTTTTCTTTATCGAAAGAAAACTGTCACCAAACGCTGACTCATAATTGACGCTCCGGTGTGAACGGACCGGCGAATTCCACCGCCGCGTCTAGCTCGGAACTTTTCGCGCCGCAACCGCTGCGGATTTTCCGCGCCGGTCTGTGGGAGCCTTAACGGTTTTTTCAAAGTTTGCAGCTTCAATCCTCATGGATTTTTAAGGGGGAACAAACCCTTCGTACGCCTTCCATCGGTGAGGAAGTAAAGCCGGATTTTCCGTGTTGTAGATGCACTGCATGTAAAAGATTCTGAAGCCTAATAGAAGGCTATAATATAAATTCAAATCGCCTGTTTCGTTACCCGAATGGTAATTGCTTTCTCCGCATGATGGTAAAAGAGGCGTTGCGAAATTTGTGTGGTCGGAAGGAAGAAATGGCCCGAGTCTCACCACGTAAAATAAGGGAAGAATTGAATTGATTGGTTGTTAGTGATTCCGGGCGCGTCAACTACTGAGGTCGTTAGTCGCGAAAGTGTAGTGCATGCTTTTTCATCGGAAGGTGGCGGTGCTCTTCCTTCACTGCATAGCGAAATCCGGCGCCGACCTACCGTCGACTTGCCTGGTTTGCCCTTAAGCAGGACTCTCCCACCAGCGGGGCACCGCCCCAGCCGGGACAAGCTCTAAGCTCCCGACCAGTCTCCCGGCATGTGTGGTAGTGTAGTGCATGTTAGTGTATGTGTGTGTAAGAGGAGAGGACAGGACAAGGATGAGGAGGGAAAGATCGCTCGCGGTCCGTGGCCGGAATGGCTCCGAAATTCGCCTGGTGTTGATCCGAGAAACCACGGAAAACGACCGATCTGAGCAGCTTGCTTCTAGAATTCCCCCATCAGTCGATGCTCTGAGCCACCTCTCCCGGTATGGATTGAATTGGATTTCAGCACAACTGTAGGCGTGTAGGGCGTTCTCTTGGGGCTGGCTCACCGGGGGCTGGGCGTGGACGAGGCGCTGTCCGCGGGGCTGTCGGGCCAGCCGTCGTCCTCGGAGTCGGACGGCGACGTCGCCCGCGGCGGCGGCGGCCGCCAGGGCAGCGTCTGGGCCTCCGAAGGCCCCTGCGACGGCCCCGCAGCCGGCTCCTCCGTCGCCGCCAAAGACGGCCCGGCGGGACTCGCCGTCGGCACCTGGCGCGAGGGTCAACACGTCAGGGCGGAAAGTATTAAGGCTCCCACAGACCGGCGCGTCACATCCGCAGCCGCTGCGGCGCGGAAATTTTCGAGCTAAACGCGGCCGCAGAATTCGCGGGACCGTTCACTCCGGAGTGTCAATTAGGAGTCAGCGTTTGGTGACGGTTGGCAAGGTCGTTCAACCCAGGGGGAGCGTACACGGGCGGACTTCCACGAAACTCGAGCTGCAGCGGAAGAAACGCGTGTGTTTGCGTTACAAATTTCGCCGCCGATGAAACCCTGCCATTCCGTTGTCGCGACGCTCGCCTGCCATGCGGGTCTGAACGAGCTCATAAGGCAGCACGTGACGCGAAACTTCCGCTGCGACCAATCCGCGTAGGCTGCGGATCTTCCGCGTCAGTCTGTGGGAGCCTTTACTGGACCAACGCCTTTCAATTCTCGTACAACGTGGTGGAGACCATTAAAGTGGCGTGTTCAACAGTATGACAATCTTACAGGAACTAAAATACAAACTGCTGCCAACGTTTTTTAAAACGTGCGTAGAAACTAATTATTAAACAAAAATTTGCTTACCCCCAATACGGAATCGAACCCGTCTTCTAGTGAAAATTTTATCTCCAGACCAAACTTCAGATAAAAATTTAAACTAAATATCAGGCACAAATTCATAATGCACTCAAAAAAACTCGCACATACGTCCTATTTCAGCCTGTGTTACGTAATACAGACGTAATACTTACCGATACATGCACTTCGTAATATTTGGCGGCAATACGTCTCGCATGGTCACGATCGAATTACATATCTTCCGCGTTTTCGTATTCTTATAAATTAGACTAATTTTGAATGTGAAAGTTTTTTGTGCGAACTTGTATCTGACGACACTAGTGCCACCTACAGTAGCACCCTCTAACTTTGTCCCCAATTTTGATGGAGAGTTGCAAGGCCCGGTTCTCGAACAAGCGAAGAATGAAGAAGGCGGTTGCGGTGCATCGCGGAACTAACAGTTTAAACACGGGTCTGTACAGTCAGTTTCGCTAACAAAAGTCACCAGGAGCATGAAGCAAGTTCAGAGACTGCTCCTCTGGAATCAGCCATGGCCTCCTTCATAGACGTTGTGCATCAGATAAAAAGTAACGTCAGAGTCACATTACGCAAGATTTGCACTGAATTTAATTTTTGTCTGTAGAAGTTTTGTCTGTTTTTTTACTTTTTACCACTCTAGTAAAAGAATGTAATAAAAAAATCTTTTTATATTGAATATTTAGTACATGTCTAAATACTGTTAAAATATTAATTGGGTAGATACTAGATTTGCGACGTAAGAAATCGCGTCTTTTTTTCGCAATAGTTTGGCACGGTTCCATTTTCATTTTGAATTGAGTATCCTTCTTTCTCCGTCTCTGTCGTTTCGGCTGTAAGCACAGACAGTGGCGAGCTCCTGTAAACATCATTCTCAACATGGTCGAGATATAGCGAAGGAATCGATTCGTTGGAGAGTGGATTGTTACTGTTACCATGGGAACACACGGAGGGTGATGCCCCCGGGGCAAAGTCCGCTCTTGAATCAGACGAATGTATCCGCAAATGTTATAAAGCTCTTTATTGTGAGATTGTTTATACCAGTTTTAAAACGACAGAGTTTAAAATTAACTTCAGTAACATCCCCAGTGAATTTACTCAAGTAACTTTCACTTAAATGGTTGTCTACTCCAGCTAACATAATACTCTATTTTGGCTCGTGCCTGAAGTGATACAGCACATTAGTCTGAATTAATGTCAATGCGAATTTTAAATTTTAGATAATTGTTGAGAAGGTTAAGAACAATTTTAAGGTAGAATTGGGATCTATAACATTTATAATATTCTAATTTTCCAGCCAAGGTTAAAACCTGCTATCTTTCCCTCTCTCTTGTCTATCTTTCCCTCTCTCTGTGTCTATCTTTCCCTCTCTCTGTGTCTATCTTTCCTCTCTCTCTGTCTCTATCTTTCCCTCTCTCTGTGTCTATCTTTCCCTCTCTCTGTGTCTATCTTTCCCTCTCTCTCTGTGTCTATCTTTCCCTCTCTCTCTGTGTCTATCTTTCCCTCTCTCTCTGTGTCTATCTTTCCCTCTCTCTCTCTGTCTATCTTTCCCTCTTCTCTGTCTATCTTTCCTCTCTCTCTGTCTATCTTCCCTCTCTCTCTCTGTCTATCTTTCCTCTCTCTCTGTCTATCTTTCCCTCTCTCTCTGTCTATCTTTCCCTCTCTCTCTCTCTCTCTCTCTCTCTCTCTTCCTCTCCCCTAACATTTTCTTCATTTTCTTTTCTCAAATATCGGAGGACTGTTTCTTTATTCTCTATTTAGTCTTAAAGTTTTACTTTTGTGAGACAGTAGATGGATCACCAAAAATTTGTACTGCCGTGTAACTTTTGGAGGTACACGTTATTGATTTAATATTTTCTAAGAGCAATTTGTTTCCATAAGTCCCGAGTTGTTTGGTAAGGGTTGATTGCGACATGTTTGAAGAGTGACGTTTGGCGATTTGCTTGGACATCGCAGCTCTACAATACTATTTTCACTTGAGCTTGGTTGAATGAGCTGACTGGTTGACTAAATGAAAATGTCAACATTCCTACCATCTTAATTGTCTTGATTATTTCAAAATTTAGTTCGTGTTTATAAACTTATTTTTCTTTAAACACATCTGTACATAGCTTTCCCTGACCAATATGTTGTCTGAAGGAAATAAAGTTTCCTACTCAATGATGTTAGAAATAACTTTAAAATTATTTAATTAGAACGTAGTTTTTAAATTTTGATGATTTATTACGTTGGGAATATCTCATAAAAGTTTGGACTTCCAGAAATGGTTTAAAGTTAAAAAAAGGTGAACACAAATAACTGGTCATATTCACCCCAGAATCAAAGAAAAACGCGGTAACGAGGCACTACGCATTTGCCTGCACCCTTCACCTTCACCACTCTAGCAAGTGATCACAAGTGAAAGATGAAGGAGGTCAAAAAGGAGGTAAATACATTTATTGGACGTGCATTTTGTAGTATTAGTCGCGCAACTTTTCTTGAACGATTTCTTGGAAAAATACGGCTAGAGTGGGGGTATTAGTTACGACAACGGCCACAAAATTTTATGAAGCAATGTCAATCTCTGGAATATCAGTCATGCCATTGCAACTTTCGCAATAAATTGAGTTCTCCCAGGAGTTTGAGGTATCTCCTGCGATAGATCTGAATCTGCTTTGGCCATTTCTTTCCATTTCTTTGTTTTAAAAAATAGACCAAGAGTTCTCGGTTTCAACAGTAAATAGATTTTATCACCCGGCAATAAAGTTGCGTCTGGAATGTTGTTACCAGTGCTCGCCGCGATCTGTGGTCTTCCACTGTTTATTGCTCTAGGGAGGAGGAAGCAAGTGTTCAAGAAACGTTGCGCGGGTAATATCGTAGAGAATAAACAATTTTGACAAACCGGGTTTGCCAATATTCAAACAAAAAATGCACTTTCGATTAGAGCAAAAGAAAATGATCAATAATAAGCCTTTTGAGCCCGGTATACTCGGTACAGTTCTCGTGCAGATACAGTTTCTGTACAGAAACATTAAAATCCCAAACTACAAGTATAAAAGCTAAAAGTTGCGCGTACACGATCTGTACATTTTCTGTATGGATCGCCAGGGGATGTGACGTCGCTAGGGGATGGGAAACAATTGCATTGCGCAGTCCGAGTACTTTCAGAGGCGGTATTTCTGTGCGTGCTTTGTGAATATGATTTTTAGTCACCATGAGGCGCATAGAAAGAAGAAATAAAGAAGTCATCTTCGTCAACATATCATATCATATGATATGTTGACGAAGATGACTCTTTATTTCTTCTTATAAGAACATCAACAACACCCAATCAGAATTCCCACAATGCATAGAGAAGAAAAAGGACTAGGGAAGGAGGTAGTGTATCAATATCACTTCACACAATCGCACCTTCGCACAAGTAACTCCAAAATCGAAATGGCCAATTACGTCGCGTCGGGTAAACAAAACCGTTAGTGCAAGTTTCTGCCACTGGAGGCGCTTCAGTCAAATTGTAAGCTTCCTACACGAAAAATTACAAAAACTCTCAAAAGTTTTTATGCAGAAACGGTGCTGTCTGGACTACATGTTTTTTGTAGACCCAATCTGCACGACAACTGTACCTTGCCCACGCCTCTAAAAATAATGTAACACGTACATTAAAACTTCAAGAATTTAGAAATTTTAAGAGCTGATAAACTATTCCAAAAAATTGTATCTTCGAAGTAGAAAAGGCAAACGACAAAACAAGAGAGAAGGAGAAAGAGATAAAGTTCACACTTATTCTATTTCAGGGCAGACATTAAGCAATCAATGCCAAGAATGAACAGGTGAGGACCGTGATAAGACAGGCAAGGACCCAGTACAAGCGACAAGGAAATTATAAAGAATGAAGGAGGTCAAGGCGCATTGCACTAGATAGACACAAGGCGCGAACGGAATGAGAAGATAGCATGAAAGGGAAGTTCTGGGAGTGTTACAAAAAACTTCTCTGTGTTCTTCTCTTCACAGATCCTATGTGTTCCTATGTTAATTCGTAATGTGAGACAGTAAATGCACTAGAAGGGCGATGGATCCAGAGAGATGTCAGGAGCATGAAAATATTGAGACCATATTGTTCTAATTGAGCAGCGAAATATGAGATATGGAGGAAGGGGAGGACTCTAGGATCGAGCGAAACATGAATCCCGAGAGACCACAACCCATGAGTAGGGAACGGATATCCATGGAATTTTACAGGAACTGATACTTAAATTCAATAATATTTTTTGAGATAACAAGATTACAACACATTCTGAATGAATTAGAACTCTTTTTATTTGACATATAATCGCATAGTACTTTGGTATAATTTCATATTTTCAAACAGCACATTTCTTACTCTATCGATAACTAACAAATAGTTTGTTCAGAAAATTTGTCTTGCCGGGTTGCTCGATTTCGGGTGGCGGGGGCATAAGTACCAATAATTCCCTTTAACCCCCTCCCCGAGATCCATCACTAGCTAAACGCTACTCCTATTCATTTAAGCAGCGGCTCATCGTAAACACTGTAACAAATATTATGAATGTATTTTATATTTGGCACAAAATTGTGAAATATGGTAAAGACTAGTGTACAATTACTTCTGAAGAGGTGGAACCTACTTTCATCCTCACGGAATCCTTGTTAAGAACTTATAGGCGACGTTCTACGCTCGGAAAATGTTGGTAGAGAACAATTTTAAACATATTAATGAATGTTTATCTATATAAATAAAAATTCATCGCCAAAATATATGTAAGCGCATAACTTTCGAATGACTGCAACAAATTGGATAATTGTTTTCTTCGTGTGATCGTTATTGTCAGGACAAGGTTTGTATAAAACAATTTTTTTAAAACATTGAACAGAATTTTTTTTAAATCTCATATTATGAAAAATGAGTGAATGAATGAGACAGAAGATTGTGAGAGATCTTCAATATATTAACAAATTATTAAAACAGGAAAAGGGGAGAGGAGAAAAGGAAATGAGATGAGAAAAGGCAGACAGGACGAGAAAAGGCAGACAGGACGAGAAAAGGCAGACAGGACGAAAAAGCAGACAGGACGAGAAAAGGCAGACAGGACGAGAAAAGGCAGACAGGACGAGAAAGGCAGACAGGACGAGAAAGGAAGACAGGACGAGAAAGGAGACAGGACGAGAAAGGAGACAGGACGAGAAAAGGAGACAGGACGAGAAAGGAGACAGGACGAGAAAAGGAGACAGGACGAGAAAAGGAGACAGGACGAAAAGGGAGACAGGACGAGAAAAGGAGACAGGACGAGAAAAGGAGGCAGGACGAGAAAAGGAGACAGGACGAGAAAAGGAAGACAGGACAGAAAAGGAGACAGGACGAGAAAAGGGAGACAGGACGAGAAAAGGAGACAGGACGAGAAAAGGAGACAGGACGAGAAAGGAGACAGGACACGAAGAGGAGACAGGACGAGAAGAGGAGACAGGACGAGAAAAGGGAGACAGGAGGAGAAAAGGAAGACAGGACAGAAAAGGAGACAGGACGAGAAAAGGGAGACAGGACGAAAAGGGAGACAGGACGAGAAAAAGGGAGACAGGACGAGAAAAGGAAGACAGGACGAAGAACGAAAAGGAGACGGAACGAGAAGGAGACGGAACGAGAAAGGAGACAGAACGAAAAAGGAGAAGGAAGACGAGAAAGGAGACGGAACAGAAAAGGAGACGGAACGAGAACAGGAGACGGAACAGAAAAGGAGACAGGAAAAGAAACAGGAGACAGGACGAGAAACAGGAGACAGGACGAGAAACAGGAGGACAGGACGAGAAAGGAGACAGGACGAGAAAAGGAGACAGGACGAGAAAAGGGAGACAGGACGAGAAAGAGGGAGACAGGACGAGAAAAGGGGGACAGGACGAGAAAGGAGACAGGACGAGAAAAGGAGACAGGACGAAAAGGAGACAGGACGAGAAAGGGCAGGAAGAGGACAGGACGAGAAAAGGGAGACAGGACGAGAAAAGGAGACAGGACGAGAAGAGGAGACAGGACGAGAAAGGAGACAGGACGAGAAAGGAGACAGGACGAGAAAGGGAGACAGGACGAGAAAAGGAGACAGGACAGAAAGAAGGGAGACAGGACGAGAAAAGGGAGACAGGACAAAGAGACAGAGAGAAGGGAACGGACGAGAAGAGGAGACACGGATGAGAAAGAGACGAGAGAAAAGGAGACAGGATGAGAAAGAGGAGACAGGACGAAAGGAGACAGGACGAGAAAGGGAGACAGGATGAGAAAAGGAGACAGGAGAAAGAGACGGAGAAAAGAGAGGAGACAGAGAGAGAAAAAGGAGACAGGATAGAAAAAGGAGACAGGATGAAAAAGGGAGACAGGAGAGAAAAGGGGACAGGACGAGAAAAGGAGACAGGACGAGAAAAGGAGACAGGATGAGAAAGGAGACAGGATGAGAAAGGGAGACAGGACGAGAAAAGGGAGACAGGACGAAGAAAGAGGAGACAGGACGAGAAAAGGGAGACAGGACGAGAAAGGAGACAGGACGAGAAAGGGAGACAGGACGAGAAAAGGGAGACAGGACGAGAAAGGAGACAGGATGAGAAAAGGAGACAGGATGAAAAAAGGAGACAGGATGAGAAAAAGGAGACAGGATGAGAAAAGGAGACAGGATGAGAAAAGGAGACAGGATAGAAAAGGAGGACAGGATGAAAAGGAGACAGGATGAGAAAAGGAGACAGGATGAGAAAAGGAGACAGGATGAGAAAGGAAAAGGAGACAGGATGAGAAAAGGGAGACAGGATGAGAAAAGGAGACAGGATGAAAAAAGGGAGACAGGATGAGAAAAGGAGACAGGATAGAAAAGGAGACAGGATGAGAAAAGGGAGACGAGATGAGAAAAGAGAGACGAGATGAGAAAAGAGAGACGAGATGAGAAAAGAGAGACGAGATGAGAAAAGAGACGCGATGAGAAAAGGTGAGACGCGATGAGAAAGAGGAGACGCGATGAGCAAGCACATGAGCAAGCACGCGGTTGAAATTTCTTTTGTTCATAAAAATCCGCTCATCCTTGACTTTGAGTACGCAGTAAGGGGGGGGGACGAAGTTTGCCGATTCATGGTGATCATAGCTTGGGAGCCGATTCATGTCGATTGTATCGAAGGTTATGAACACGACATCTAGTCGTGCTGTCGCCTGTCGGTGCTATAGCTTCGGGCTCACCTGCGAGTCGCGCACGCTGCGGCGCAGCATCTGCCGGCGGCGCTTGTGGAGGCGGCGCGAGGCGGCGGCCACGCGCCCCAGGCCACGCCCTCCGCCGCCCACAGGAAGGGCGCCAGGCGCGCCCCCACCACCAGCAGGACGACGGGCGGCAGCGCCGGCCTGCTGCCAGCCCGCCGTCAGCGTGCTCACCTCCAGCAGCGCCATCACGTTGCGCGCGCCCTGCAAGGGCACGCATGTAGTACTTTGGGTTGGGGAGAGTTATGCATTTGGTACTCACAGTTCATGTTGAGATCTAATTGAAGCACCTTCGTTTGGAGTTTCTTCGCAAGAGCGAGCGAGGGTCTAATGCTAAGGTATTTTATCCCCTAAGTGCAGTGCTTGTTGCATCCGGGAGTCGGCAGTGTTCCTCGCCCGTTGGAAAGGTGAGATCAGGCGCCACCTTGCGAGGTTTTCAGCCTCCAGCTCTCTCCCCCAGCGGTGCGATTGATGGTTAGTCCAGTAAGTGTTGTACATTTTTTATCGCGGGAGGTGGCGGTGGTCTTTCCCCACTAGCTGGCGAGTTCCGGCACCGACCCACCGTCCACTAGCGGGGCTTTCCCTAATCAGTTGTCTCCCACCACCGGGGCACCGTCCCAGGCGGAATAACCTCTAAGCTTCCGATCGGTCTCCCGGCACCTGTGGTGGTGTAGTTGACTTATGCATAATTTCAAGTGAAGTTCACGGGCTTAATATTGTGCTTATTTGTTTCTAAGACAACTGTTCGTAGGTAATGTGGTCTCAACATCAAGATCTCTTCTTATCAACTCGATCTTAATCCTATCGAATTAATTTGGAGTTACATTAAGAATCGTGTTGCTAAACACAACGTCGGTACCACTCTCCGAGATAAACAAAATGTATGCCGAACATTATTCTCTGAATATTACCCTTTCATAAGGGTAATATTGCATTCATATGCCAGAAGTGTTGTGAACACGTGAAGAAATTCGAAACGAAATATATGAAAACAATCATAATAATGGACGAGGAAGTAGACAAAATTATAGTTTCAAGACGGGACAGTTCCTCTGAGGACGACAATGACGAAAGGAACAGCGAAGGATTTATTGACAGTGATGACTGCTCCTCCTTGCGGGGAGGGGGGCGACGATTCGCTTGCTCTAAAGAGCCCACGAAATCTGCCTTAGCAGCGGCAGGGGAAGCTGCGAAAATAAGCTCCTCCCTAAAGGGAGATTTTTAACTTGCACAACTAAAACGCAAAAGATAAATTAGAATCTAAATTCGTTCTCATAGCAAAGTGTTGCCCCTGCGCCATCGACGACTAACTGTGGCCCGGCAGCAGAAATTTTCTCGCTTACCCATACTTCCTTAACTCAAAAATTGTTCCCAATGGTATTGATAGTTGGGATCGAATACTAAATCTGATTTTAATTGCAGAAAATTTTATTATATAACGCACTCAAAATTAATACAAATTGCTTTTACTGCTATATAATTTATTTTTTTCTTATCGTTTTTGCCGTTTGGGGAGTATTGTCACATGCGTTACATAATTATTTAGGGTTTTCTAGCGTGTGTTACACGAGGAGAGACGGTTGTAGCGTCATGACGGCTGTACTGATTGGGAGGAGCGCGCGGAAAGCTCGCATACCTTAAAGTAGAGTAGCCACGACGGTGGGGATGCAGAAATTTTTGGACCACGTGGACGCCGGCGTTGCTGAGACTGCCACGTGGTAGTATACAACATTTCCTTCCACGCTCAACGGCAGTCACGTGACGGTGAGTATAAAAAGGAGGCCACTCGCTCAAGCCACAGGATTGTACGATCTCGGCGGGGAAACACCGGAAAGTGTAAAAGGAGGTGTTACATTTAATTATATGTATATTATATAAATGAAATTGTAAATATTTTTTTTCTTAAGTTTCCTTCCATGATGTCACAGGATATACAAAATACTACGCATTTACGCCACTTAATGCAGGGCCGCGGCCCATCGCAGCCTATCTCTGCCTTGCTCACCTTGGAGTGGGGGATGTCGAGTGCGTAGTACGGGATAAAGACGGTGTCCAGTACCACATCAAGCAGCGCTGCCAGCAGCCACGCGAAGTACACAGCAAAGCAGGTGGGCGGCGGCCGCCCCTCCCGCCGCGCCGCGCGCTGCCACCGCTCGGCCACTGCGCATGCGCACGCCACCATCAACACAGGGAATGGAGTGGATTAGAGGAAGCCGAAGCAGATGGGCGGCGGCCGTCCCTCCCGCCGCGCCGCGCGCTGCCACCGCTCGGCCACTGCGCATGCGCACCACCATCAACACAGGAATGGAGTGGATTAGTGGAGCCGAAGCAGGTGGGCGGCGGCCGTCCCCCGCCACGCCCGCGCTGCCACCGCTCGGCCACTGCGCATGCGCACGCCAACATCAACACGGGGAAAGGGTGGATTAGAGGAAGCCGAAGCAGGTGGGCGGCAGCCGCCCCCCGCCGCGCCGCGCGCCACCGCTCGGCCACTGCGCGTGCGCGCCACCATCAACACAGGGAATGGGTGGATTAGAGAAGCCGAAGCAGGTGGGCGGCAACCGTCCCTCCCCCCGCGCGCGCTGCACCGCTCGGCCACTGCGCATGCGCACGCCACCATCAACACGGGAATGGGTGGATTGGTGGAAGCCGAAACAGGTGGGCGGCCGTCCTCCCGCCGCGCCGCGCGCTGCCACCGCTCGGCCACTGCGCATGCGCACGCCACCATCAACACAGGGAATGGAGTGGATTAGAGGAAGCCGAAGCAGGTGGGCGGCGGCCGCCCCTCCCGCCGCGCCGCGCGCTGCCACTGCTCGGCCACTGCGCATGCGCACGCCACCATCAACACAGGAATGGGTGGATTAGAGGAAGCCGAAGCAGGTGGGCGGCGGCCGCCCTCCCGCCGCACCGCGCTGCCACCGCTCGGCCACTGCGCATGCGCACGCCACCATCAACACAGGGAATGGAGTGGATTAGAGGAAGCCGAAGCAGGTGGGCGGCGGCCGTCCTCCGCCGCGCCGCGCTGCCACCGCTCGGCCTAATGCGCATGCGCACGCCACCATCAACACAGGGAATGGAGTGGATTGAGGAAGCCGAAGCAGGTGGGCGGCGGGGTGTCCCCCCCCCGCCGCGCTGCCCCCTCGCCCTGCGAGCGCCACCATCAAACAGGAATGGGGGAGGAAGCCGAAGCAGGGGGGCGGGGGCTGCCCTCCCCCCCGCCCCGCGCCACCGCCGGCCTGCGTGCGCGCCACCATCCCGGGTGGGGTTTATTGGGGCCAAAAAGGTGGGCGGCGGCGTCCCCCCGCCGCGCCGCCGCCAGTCGGGCCCCTGCGCATGCGCCCCATCAACACGGAATGGGTGTTGAGGCCGAAGCGGTGGGCGGGGGCTGTCCTCCCCCCAGCGCGCCGCCGGCCCTGCGCGCGCGCCCCTCAAACAGGGGAAAGGGTGGATTAGAGGGAAACCGAAGAGGTGGGGGGGGCGTCCTCCCCCCCCGCGCGCCCCCGTCGGGGCCCCTGCGTCCCCACCATCAAACAGGGGAAAGGGTGGAAGAGGAAGGAAAAGGGTGGGGGGCGGCGTCCCCCCCGCGCGCCGCGCCACCCTCGGGCCCCCTGGGGACCACAAGGGAATGGGTGGATTGGGAAACCCCAAAAGGGGGGGCCCGTCCCCCCCCGCGCGCCCGCCCCTTTGGCCCCTGGGATCCCCCCTCCCGGGTGGGGTTGATTGGGGAAACCGGGAAGCAGGTGGGGGGCGGCTGTCCCCCCGCCGCGCCGCGCCCGGTCGCCACCCCATGCGCCCCCACCATCAACAGGGGAAAGGGTTGGGGAAGCCGAACGGGGGGGGGTTTCCCCCCCGCGCCGGCGCCCCCCGGCCCCGCGGCCCGCCCCATCAACACGGGGTGGGGATTTGAGGAAGCCAGCAGGTGGGCGGGGCTGTCCTCCCCCGCGCCGCGTGGCCCCCCTCGGGCCCCGCCCGCACCATCCACGGGAATGGAGTTGATTGGGAAGCCAAACAGGGGGCGGCGGGTTCCCTCCCCCCGGGCCCCCCTCCCCCCCCCACCGCACGCACCCCCCATCAACACGGGGAAAGGGGGAGGGGAAGCCGAGCAGGTGGCGGCGTCCCCCCCCCGCGCCCCCCCTCGGCCCGTCGCCCCCCACAACACGGGAAGGGTTATTGGGAAACCAGCAGGTGGGGGGCGGCTTTCCCCGCCGCGCGCTGCCTGTTTGCCATGCGCTGCACGCCACCATCAACACAGGGTGGGTTGATTGAAGGGAAGCAGGTGGGCGGCGGCGTCCTCCCCGCCCCAAAGGAAGCCCGGTCGGCCCTGCCGCGCCCCCACCATCAACACAGGAATGGAGTTGATTGGGGAAACCAAGCAGGTGGGGGCCCTTCCTCCCCCCGCCCCCGCGCTGCCACCGCTCGGCCCTGCGCTCGCCCATCAACAGGGAAGGGTTGATTGGAAAACCAAACAGGTGGGGGGCGGGTTTCCCCCGCCGCGCCGCGCTGCCTGCTCGGGGCCCCTCGTGGCCCCCACCATCAACACGGAATGGGTTTATTGGGAAGGGAAAAGGGTGGGGGGGGCTGTCCCTCCCCCGCCCCCTGCCAACCCCCCCCGCCACTGCGCATGCGCGCCACCATCAAACAGGGGAAAGGGGGGTTAGAAAAAGCGGGGGGGGGTTTTTCCTCCCCGCCGCGCCGCCTGCCACCCTGGCCCTGCGCGCCGCCAACCCTCAACACAGGAATGGGTTGATTGGGGAAAGGGAAACAGGTGGCGGCGGCGCCCTCCCCCCGCCGCGCCTGCCACCCTCGGCCACTGCGCAGCGCCCCCACCATCCCCGGAAAGGAGGGGTTGGGGGAAACCGAAAAAGGTGGGCGGGGGTGTCCCCCCCCCCGCGCCCCGCCACCGCCGCCCCCCTGGGCCGCCACCTCAAACGGGAATGGGGATTGGGGAAACCGGCGGTGGGGGCCGGGCCCTCCGCCGCGCCGCGCTGCCATGGGTGGGACGCGCTGCCGCCCCCTCAACACGGGTGGTTGATTGGGGGGGAAGCAGGTGGGCGGCGGTTCCTCCCCGCGCAGCGCGCCCTGGGGGCCCCGCGCAGCGCACGCCCCATCACAAGGGGAAAGGGTTTATTGAAGCCGAAGCAGGGGGGCGGCGTCCCCGCCCCGCCCCGGGGCCCGCTCGGGGCCCTCGCCGCACGCCACCATCAACACGGGGGTGGGTGGATTAGAGGAAGGAAACAGGTGGGGGGCGGGTGTCCCTCCACCGCGCCGCGCGCCCCGGCCCTGCCTGCGCCCCC
Source organism: Teleogryllus oceanicus (assembly GCA_964035755.1). Taxonomy (NCBI): domain Eukaryota; kingdom Metazoa; phylum Arthropoda; class Insecta; order Orthoptera; family Gryllidae; genus Teleogryllus; species Teleogryllus oceanicus. Next base: position 66,181,307 of record CAXIVR010000012.1, on the reverse strand, counting down.
CCATCAACAGGTGGAGGATTGGGAAGCCACGGGGGGCGGGGGCTTTCCCCCCGCCGCGCCGCGCCGCTGGCCCCCCCGCCCGCCACCATCACACGGATGGGTGGATTAAGAAAAAGAAGCGGTGGGGGGGGTTCCTCCCCGCGCCGCGCTCCATCGGGATGCGTGCCGCCCCCATCAACAGGGGAATGGGGATTGAAAGGGAACAGGTGGGCGGCGTCCCCCCCGCCGCGCGCCTGCCCCCGTCCCCCAGCGCCCCCACCATCAACACGGGATGGGGGATTGGGGGGAAACAGGTGGGCGGGCTGTCCCCCACGCGCCCGCGCGCCATGGCTGGCCCGCGCGCCCACCATCAACACAGGGATGATTGATTGGGAAGCCAAGAAAGGGGGCGGCGGCTTCCTCCGCCCGCCGCGCGCCGGCTCGGCCACTGCGCATGCGACGCCACCATCAACACGGGAATGGTGGATTAGAGGAAGCCGAAGCAGGTGGGCGGCGGCCGTCCCTCCCGCCGCGCCGCGCGCTGCCACCGCTCGGCCACTGCGATTTCGCACGCCACCATCAACACGGGAATGGTGGATTGAGGAAGCCAAGCAGGTGGGCGGCGGCCGTCCCTCCGCCGCGCCGCGCTGCCACGCTCGGCCACTGCGCATGCGCCCCCACCATCAACACGGGAATGGGTGGATTAGAGGAAGCCGAAGCAGGTGGGCGGGGGCCCTCCCTCGCCGCGCCGCCACGCTCGGCCACTGCGCTGCGCCCCCACCATCAAACGGGAATGGAGTGGATTAGAGCGAAAGCAGGTGGCGGCGGCCGTCCTTTCCGCCGCGCCGGGTGCCCCGTCGGCCAGCGCATGCGCACGCCACCATCAACGGAATGGAGTTGATTGAAAGCGGCAGGTGGCGGCGGCCGTCCCTCCGCCGCGCCGCGCTGCCATGGCTCGGCCCTGCGCATGCGCACGCCACCATCAACACGGGAATGGAGATTAGAGGGAAACCGAAGCAGGTGGGCGGCTGTCCCCCCGCCGCGCAGCGCCTGCCCGGCCACTGCGCATGCGCACAACTTCAACACGGGAATGGGTGGATTAGAGGAAGCCGAAGCAGGTGGGCGGCCGTCCCTCCGCCGCGCCGCCGCACCGCTCGGCCACCGCGTCGCCCCCCCATCAACACAGGGAAAGGTGGATTAGAGGAAGCCAACAGGTGGGCGGCGGCTGTCCTCCCCCGCGCCGCGCGCTGCCACCGTCGCCCTGCGCATGCGCACGCCACCATCAACACGGGAATGGGTGGATTGGAAAGCCCAAGCGGTGGGCGGCGGCCGTCCTCCGCCGCGCGCGCGCCACCGCTCGGGCCCCTGCGCTGCGCCGCCCATCAAACGGGATGGAGTTGATTGAGGAAGCCAAGCAGGTGGGCGGCCTTCCCTCCGCCGCGCCCCGCGCTGCCATGGCTCGGCCACTGCGCAGCACGCCCCTCAACAAGAAAGGAGTTGAGGGAAGCAGGTGGGCGGCGGCTGTCCCTCCCGCCGCGCGCTGCCACCGCTCGGCCCCCCTGCGACGCCACCATCAACCAGAATGGAGTGGGTTGGGAAGCCGAAGCAGGTGGGCGGCGGCTCTCCCTCCCGCCGCACCGCCGCTGCCACCGCTCGGCCACTGCGCATGCGCACCCACCATCAACACAGGGAATGGGTGGATTGGAGCCGAAGCAGGTGGGCGGCGGCGTCCCTCCCCCCGCCCCGCGCGCCACCGCTCCCGGGCCCCTGCGCATGCGCACGCCACCATCAACACGGGAATGGGTGGATTGAAAGCCAAGCGGTGGGCGGCCCTTCCTCCCCCCCCCTGCTGCCCCCCCTCGGCCACCCATGCCCCGCCACCACGCAAAGTCAGTGGTTAGAAAGCCGAACAGGTGGGCGGCGCCGTTCCTCCCCCGCCGCGCTCCCACCGCTGGGCCCACTGCGCTGCCCCCACCATCAACACGGGAATGCGTGGATTGGAAACCGAAGCAGGTGGGCGGCGGCCGTCCCTCCCGCCGCGCCGCGCGCTGCCACCGCTCGGCCACTGCGCATGCGCACGCCACCATCAACACAGGGAATGGAGTGGATTAGAGGAAGCCGAAGCAGGTGGGCGGCGGCCGCCCCTCCCGCCGCGCCGCGCGCTGCCACCGCTCGGCCACTGCGCATGCGCACGCCACCATCAACACAGGGAATGCAGTGGATTAGAGGAAGCCGAAGCAGGTGGGCGGCGGCCGTTCCTCCCGCCGCGCCACGCGAAAATTACCCAAATATTATAAACAATTCATTGAATATCTTTAATAACTGACCGAACTTGTGTACTTTCAATGACAAGCGAAATTCATAAAATTACGTTGCCGCAAGTTATACGAAGACAAATGACTTTTCTCCAGAGACTCCTCCGTCCCCGCGCAGCTCTAGGCACACTCATTTTGTTGCTCTATCAAATGGGTCGCATGTTTCCCGTATTATATCGAAAGGCCATAGAGTCAATCAGTAAACCCTGTAACAGCGAAGAGCCAAAATTTGTGGTGCAATCCCTGGCAAGGCATCAGACATCGGAGAAACCGCCCGTTGGACGTTTTGTGGTTTCAAAATGAAATCATATACATAGATAGTATTACAATATCTTGAATGTTGAATGCCAGTAAAAGGAAACGGAGGATTTTCTGGAGGTTGTGTAACCTAAGCACGAGCCGCCACTGATTAGAAGTGTTACGGGGTGTGGTATTCAGCTTTCGCTCTTCCCACAATGTTTGGATGAACTACATGCAGCTATTCAATCTTGGGTTGGGGTTGGTATCGCGTAAAGAGAACTATAAATAATCTGTACACAACTTTATTACTCGCTTGTGAACGTGCCCATTGGTGAACCATAAATTATGTTAGATAACGTGCCTGTGTAACGCATCAAATAGTGCGCATACAACAGTGGACTTGAAGAAATGTGTTGTTCCCAATTACCTTTTCCTTACTTCCGATAATATTCCACCGTTTTTCTAGGTGAAACTGTTTTTGGCAAGCACTGTACAGTTCTTACACTCAATATGCTCTAAAATGATTTCATCTCTCTTTTTCATACACCTGACGCGCACGTTTCAGCCGCGTGTTTCTTCGTCACATCTGCAGGTTCAGTGAGGACAATGAGCTTCATTCTCAGCTTAATACCACTGAAGTGTCTTATGAGATCAAAAGCGAAAGTACTAGAAAATTACACTAGCGGAACCCGGTAGACGTTCTGCCCTTCATCTCCCTCTCTCTCTTTCCCTCTCCTGTTCTCTCTGTGTCTTTCCGTCATCCCTCTCCCTCACGACCTCCGTCTCCCCTCCTCTTCTTCCTCCCGTGTCAGTCAAACATTGTCTCTGTGATCTCATTGCCTCTCTCCGTTCCTCTCATTCACATCTAGTTACAGATTTTGCACGTGTCTGAACAAGCAGCGTAATATCAAAAAGCGCCGGACAAACAAAAATGAACGAAAACGATGAAGATGATCTCATCCTGTATATTGCGGGATGAGAAACGTTTCATTGAGGCCTTTGGCCTCAAAATTTTAAATTTTAATGCTCTAGAACATTTAACGATATAGATGCAAAAACATGCTGCCAAGTGCTGCAGGTTGCATTTGACGTGAATAGTTAGTTTTCTTCTACAGAGACATCTAGTGGAGTTACAACAAAATTAGTAGCACATAAACCTTTGGAGTAACAAAAACATTTAGATGTGCCAACAAACATGGAGATCGGTCACACGGTGTCGAAGACCACTCTTCTGTGTACCAACATCCATTTCATCTCTCTCTCCCTCTCCCACTCTCTCTCCCACTCTCTCCCACTCTCTCTCCTCCTCTCTCTCTCTCTCTCTCTCTCTCTCTTCTGACTATATATATATATATATATATATATATATATATATATATATATATATATATATACACAGAGAGAGAGAGAGAGAGAGGGAAAGAGAAGCAAAGACAGATACCAAGACATAAAGACAGACAGAGAGTCGGAGGCAGAAAAAGAGACAGACAAACAGAGATACAGAGACCAAGAACCAAAGAGACAGAGAAAGAGAGGATCAGAGGAAGATTGAAGGTTGATGAAAAAAAAGGGAATAACTGGTCCACAACGTCCTCCCCAAAATCAGTAAATGAACTCACCGAAGAGGGCGACGGATGTGAGGACGCGCGCGAGGGCGAGGGCGAGGCGCGCGGCCACCAGGGCCCTCGTGCGGCGCACGGCCGCGCATGCGCCCTCGGGGCCCGGCCACCCCGGCGACAGCCGCTGCAGGAAGCCCGGCGCCGCCCACGCAACGGGTCTGCATCACAAGCACACAGGAATCAAAGAACGAAGAAAACGGCCGATTAAGTAATAAGGAGGGGAGTGCCCCCAGGGCCGTGCCACCCGCATGGCAGCCGCTGCAGGAAGCCCGGCGCCGCCCACCCGCAACGCGCGTCTGCATCACAAGCACACAGGAATCAAAGATCGACGAAAACCACCGATTAAGTAATAAGGGGAGGGGAGGGCCCCGGGGCCCGCCACCCGCAAGGCAGCCGCTGCAGGAAGCCGGCGCCGCCCACCCGCAACGCGCGTCTGCATCACAAGCACACAGGAATCAAAGATCGACGAAAACCACCGATTAAGTAATAAGGGGAGGGGAGTGCCCCGGGGCCCCGCCACCCGCAAGGCAGCCGCTGCAGGAAGCCCGGCGCCGCCCACCCGCAACGGCGTCTGCATCACAAGCAAACAGGAATCAAAGAACGACGAAAACCACCGATTAAGTAATAAGGGTAGGGAGTGCGCCCAGGGTCCCCGCCACCCGCAAGGCAGCCGCTGCAGGAAGCCCGGCGCCGCCCACCCGCAACGAGCGTCTGCATCACAAGCAAACAGGAATCAAAGATCGACGAAAACGACCGATTAAGTAATAAAGGATGGGGAGTGCCCCCAGGGCCGTGCCACCCGCATGGCAGCCGCTGCAGGAAGCCCGGCGCCGCCCACCCGCAACGAGCGTCTGCATCACAAGCAAACAGGAATCAAAGAACGAAGAAACCACCGATTAAGTAATAAGGAGGAGTGCCCCGGTCCCGCCACCGCAAGGCAGCCGCTGCAGGAAGCCCGGCGCCGCCCACCCGCAACGAGCGTCTGCATCACAAGCAAACAGGAATCAAAGATCGACGAAACCACCGATTAAGTAATAAGGAGGAGGCCCCGGGCCCGCCACCCGCAAGGCAGCCGCTGCAGGAAGCCCGGCGCCGCCCACCGCAACGCGCGTCTGCATCACAAGCACACAGGAATTAAAGATCGACGAAACCACCGATTAAGCTAATAAGGGAGGAGTGCCCCGGGTCCCGCCACCCGCATGGCAGCCGCTGCAGGAAGCCCGGCGCCGCCCACCCGCAACGCGCGTCTGCATCACAAGCAAACAGGAATCAAAGATCGACGAAAACCACCGATTAAGTAATAAGGGGAGGGGAGTGCCCCCGGGCCCGCCACCCGCAAGGCAGCCGCTGCAGGAAGCCCGGCGCCGCCCACCCGCAACGCGAGTCTGCATCACAAGCACACAGGAATCAAAGATCGACGAAAAACCCCCGATTAAGTAATAAGGAGGAGTGCCCCGGGTCCCTGCCACCCGCAAGGCAGCCGCTGCAGGAGCCCGGCGCCGCCCACCCGCAACGAGCGTCTGCATCACAAGCAAACAGGAATCAAAGATCGACGAAAACCACCGATTAAGTAATAAGGGGAGGGGAGTGCCCCGGGGCCCCGCCACCCGCAAGGCAGCCGCTGCAGGAAGCCCGGCGCCGCCCACGCACACCGTGAGTCTGCATCACAAGCACACAGGAATCAAAGAACGACGAAACCACCGATTAAGTAATAAGGGAGGGAGGCCCCGGGCCCCGCCACCGCAAGGCAGCCGCTGCAGGAAGCCCGGCGCCGCCCACCCGCAACGAGCGTCTGCATCACAAGCAAACAGGAATCAAAGATCGACGAAACCACCGATTAAGTAATAAGGGAGGAGTGCCCCGGGCCCCTCCACCGCAAGGCAGCCGCTGCAGGAAGCCCGGCGCCGCCCACCCGCAACGAGCGTCTGCATCACAAGCAAACAGGAATCAAAGATCGACGAAACCACCGATTAAGTAATAAGGGAGGAGGCCCCGGGGCCCGCCACCCGCATGGCAGCCGCTGCAGGAAGCCCGGCGCCGCCCACCCGCAACGCGCGTCTGCATCACAAGCAAACAGGAATCAAAGATCGACGAAAACCACCGATTAAGTAATAAGGGGAGGGGAGTGCCCCGGGGCCCTGCCACCCGCAAGGCAGCCGCTGCAGGAAGCCCGGCGCCGCCCACGCACACCGTGAGTCTGCATCACAAGCACACAGGAATCAAAGAACGAAGAAAACGCCGATTAAGTAATAAGGGAGGAGTGCCTCGGGGCCCGCCACCCGCAAGGCAACCGCTGCAGGAAGCCCGGCGCCGCCCACGCGCACCGTGAGTCTGCATTACAGGCACACAGGAATCAAAGAACGAAGAAAACGACCGATTAAGTAATAATAGTGATAAATATTACGAAAAGAAAAGAAGGTAAAGCTAAGGAGATGCTTCTTCTACGGCCAAAAACCTGCTTTCTATATTTGCTTATTAAAATATAGCATTTTCATTCTGAATTCCTAAATTTGATATGGGCACAAAATTCACAAAATGGAAGATAAACTCATGTTCTTTACAATCGTGTTAAAGGAATCGTTCTTTTTGTTGCAAATAAAAGTATATACTAATTGTAAACAATATGTACTGATCCATAACGAAGCAGTTGTTATTACTCCGCAGCTCTACGTCTGTGGGATATGCTAATATTCTTCCTACTATTCTGTGTTTAGAATTAGGGTCGCGGCTTATCTTCTGAAGGAAGTAGTCCATATGAAACAGTCTTTGGAATGTTATTTTCGTCTCATTCGTTGGATAACGTAAGGTCACGATTGGGTCGAACCCAAGGACATTAACTTCTATGCTACAAGAAGTGGCTGATAAGTCGCTCACCAAAGGATGGGATCAGTGGTTTTTTCTTGACATATTTGCGATCAAACAGTTCTGATTCCTGTTTGCTTCTTTTGGAGTTCCTGCAAGACCAATGGGCAAATGTTTGTTTTAGACATTGTTTTATTTTGGAACCATATTCGTTTACAAAGGTAATTTTCGTTAAAATTTGTAAGACGTATGCTTCATATTGTGATATACCAAAATGACAAACCATTTTTATTATAGAATTGTCATTTTATATCACCCAAGATAGGGATGTCAATAGACGATCGCGAGGGATTCGCTATGTGACGAATAAACAACCGGCGTTAAGGATCATTTTCATTAGGTTGAAATGAGAGAGTAGGGGCGGAATAAGCATTGTTCGAGAGACATAAGAAAAAGATACAAAATTCGGATGCTTCCGAGTTTTTAGAAGAACATTCATTTGCTTGAGCAACGCGGTGATGAGCGGGTCGGCTTCTGATATATTTTACCAGATCGAGGAAATTGACATGTAATTGACAGTGTAATTGTAATTGACAGTTATATAAAATTAACTATCGTTTTTTTTGTTAGGATAGAGCGTTCTTGTAGGAGGTAAATATGTGTCTAGGCGTCCACCCGAGACGCAAGTGAGAGAAGTCACGGATTACAATAGTATCGCCGGGAGTATTTGGAGCCAGATCACGGCCATTAGGCGAGGACTTTATCCAGAAGCAAGATTCTGCTGCGTCGACGGAGAAGGTTCTACGGGGCGCCATCGAACGAAGAAGTGGAGAGCGCGCGAAGAATCACGAATGAATAATAAGGTTTTATAACTATTGAAGTATAGATAAAACTGGTCATGACCAAAGATTGATTCATTTTTTATTATCATTATAATAAATTCTAATTTGTTAAGTTGAAAGAAAGCTGATTATCATTGTTCGTTATGTGCATTCCAGCATTTTAATACAATTTTCAGATTCCTCGCCACTCCGTATAGATGGTAGATTGAATAATTCGTTGCAGAGTAAGTAGGAACAATTATGAACTTCCAGGAATCGTGATTCTGTACAGAATTACACGCATACATGCAACAGGTAAGGAGTAAAATGTTGTATGTCGAACCCATGATTAAATTGAAAGCAAATTTAATAAATTATTATTAATTTTGAGAGAATTTATGAGCAACGGTAGAAATAACAATATTAATAATAGCAGTGGAAGTAACCCCCTTCATAATATTGGATGTTTGTTGTAAATAGTATCTAGATTTGACAATAGTAAAAATATCGAAGAGACGAAAAGCTAGCACACCGTGGGGCATGAGGAAAAGTATTTCACAAAACAATTGAATTATGTTGAAAAAATGTTCCTTTTATTGGAAATAAAGTACAATTTTTTGTTATCTAATTTAATCATTAATATTGAATTTATGTTTTCTGTTTTTAAATGAATTAAATTTAGAAGAAAATTTATCTAAAGGTATTGATATAACAAACAACCAAATCCCTCGAATTATTTCTTGAACTCTTAACGTGTGAACAAAAAGAATTATACTTCAAGAAAATTAAATTACAATTTGGGAAGTTTCCTCGGCATCTGGAGACGTGAAGGATTGCATGACTCAAGTTGTTAATCTTGCACAATGACCTCATTCAACAAGTTCCTCCATTGTGCGAAAATTGCAAGTGAGACTTCAGAGGTTCTTGAATGGCCAGAGATATTACTAAGCACACCACTTAAGGTACTCGCTGAATAGAGATGTTAAGTATTTTTAACAGTTTCTATTAGTTCTTGCAAAAATGCTGTTTGATTATTTGATGAACTACACAAAAAGAAAAAGGAAATTTAATTCAGAATCGAAAACATAGATATAAAAAATAGGCAGATGAAATATGTTGCATTTACATGTAGACGAACATTATTTTCATTTATATTTATATCGAATTTATTTTAATCTCAAAATTGTAAATAGTGAAGATTTAAGTTTCACATTCAATAAGCTTTATCTTCATCTTCATTTTCATCATGCATTCAATTTTCTGATATTATTAATGGATCTCATAATTCGGTTATTATTAGAGCCCGTATATTTATTAAAGTAATTAGGCCGATAAATAGTAAAGAAAGAAGAGGTTGAAGTTTGTAAACTGAGACCTTATTCTAGTTTTATACCTAACAGAGGCTGTTATTTCTGTTATCAACCGGGCGATGTTCTTGTAATAAAAAAAAATAATATAAACATGAAGTATCATTTCTCGGAATAAGTCAACTCATTGGTCATCTTTAGCTACAATTCATTTGTTTCGATTCTTCTTAACGGATGACAAAGAGGCTTTTCTCGTTCCTCTGTTTGGTTGTGTTACGTGAATATAACAGCACAGTATAACCCGACCAAGCGAAGTGTAGGACTGAAAAACGCCGGTGCATTTAAGAACTAACAAGTGACAGTTGCGTCGCGCGTTACTGCTGGGGCGGTAGAGTCTTGTGCGTTCATGTTCCAGTTCCAAAGCAAAAACAATTTGAATAATTCAGTACGCAACGCTAATCAATCAGACAAATTAGATTTTCCTCGGATAATTTTCCATAAAAAATTACGTTAATCACACAGAAAATACTTAAAAATTCGATCACTCGTTAACGATTTAAAACAAATCTCCATTACGTTGTATTTTATGGGAATCTGTATGTTAAAAAATATTCTGGATGCCGTTCATTATATATAATAATGTAATGTATTCATATTAGAGAATTTGCTGGAATATGTGGTTACTTTTAAGGACTCAAAATACTTCCATTCTTGATATCGTTATTAATATTTATTAATATAAATATCGAACGCGTTGGCATTTCCCCGTGATGTTGAATATACTGTCAGAGTATTGTTGAACATAAGACAGCATTTCTATAGGGCCATATATACATCTTCGGAGCTTGGTCTAAATTAGTGCTTCAGTGTTCAGTTGCCCTAAGTATACCAATAGCTCTGTCTCTCTCTCTCTTAGAAGCAAAACAAAGCGCAGTGCTGCCCTCACCACCAGTCCTACACTCCGTTTGGTCGGGTTATACCAACGAGCTAGAATATACTACACGGAGTAGCTGTAGCGTCTCCATCTTTGCAGCAAATTGAAGCCATGTTTTTCGCCGACCAAGCAGCGCCCTCTGAAGAAACAAAGTACTACTCGCGCAACTTTTCTTGAACGATGAATTGAAGAAATGCGGGCGGAGAGGGGTATTAGTTACACTGTCGGCCACTAGAGTATTTACAGTAATGCCAAACTCTGGAAAATCAAAGTCAACCCCGCTACGTGTGCGTCCAGATCATCGCTCTGGGTAGGCAAGAGCAGGGACACCAGGTGGAAGTTTTAGGTGCCTCCCTTGAAGGACCTGGACCTGCATCAGCCATTTCTTTAGGTAACGGTAATAAAGCTAAACAGAAGTTCTCGACTATGATAGCAACTAGATTTGGCTAGCTTCTGTTTCGCGCCAACGAAGCTTTAATGCTTGGGATGTTGTCACCAGTGCTCGCTGCGAGCTTCGGTCTTCAACTGTTTATTCCTCAAGGGAGGGGAAGCATGGTTGTCGTTCAAGAAACGTCGCGCGAGTATTCTAGAATTCCGTTCGGCGCTGGTTAAGGCCGGGTGGGCGCGGGCCGTGCGTAATGTAAATCTTCTTACCGAGTTTCACAAAAAAAAAAAAAACACCATTTAGATACGAAATCACAATATCTAAGAAGAACGAATAGCGAAACTTAAAAACAAGTTCCTGCATTGGTTGTTGTCATAAGAATGGAAGCTGTTCGAAACAGATAACAAATAAGGCGGCAATCTTGAAAAATGATATATTTCTGGTTTGATAATTTTTATTTTACAGTAATATGTCGAACATACTGACGGCATTGTGAATATTATTATTCTAACCACTAATATAATTTAAATAGAGATACACGCAAAAACAACAGTATAGAAATAAGATCTGATACAAACAACACCTCGATTCAGTACAAAAAATTGTTCTATACGCCACTATCAGGCACCTCTCATGTTCTGACTTTGCCTCGTCCCCCTTCTAGCCTCAATTTAGCACCATCTGATTTCCATTTGTTTGGTTCACTGAAGGACGCATTACGTGGGAAGAAGTTCAAGGATGACAACAGTGTAAAAACATTTGAGGGAAATTGGTTCAAACACCAAGATAATGAGTTCTGTGCAGCTGGTGTAAAAAAGCAGGTAATCCGTTGGGCCAAGTGCATATATGTTGGCGGGGAGTATATTGAAAAGTGGGTTGGTGGTTGGTTAGTAATTCCGAGCGCGTCATCAGCTTTGGTCATTATTCCCTTAAGAGTAGTGCATGTTTTTCACTCGGGGATATGACAGTGATCTTCCCCCGCTGGATGGCGAGATCCGGCGTCAACCTAACATCGGCCAGTGGGGTTCCCCCTAACCAGGACTCTCCCACCAGCGAGGCACCGCCCAGCCGGGACAAGCTCTAAGCTCCGACCGGCCTCCCGGAATATGTGGTAATGTAGTGCATGTTTAGTAGGGTACTGTTCCGTGTGTGTGTGTGTGTGTGTGTGTATGTAAGGGGAGAGGATAAGACAAGGAAGAGGAAGGACAGATCGCGCGCGGTCCGTTTAGTAGGGTACTGTTCCGGCATTCGCCTGGTGTTGATCGGAGAAAGCACGGAAAACTACCGATCAGAGCAGCTGGCCGCTAGAATTCTCCTCCAGACAGCGACTGAATTCGACCTAGCTGAAAAGCTAGTACCGAAAATTCTGCCGCCGTCAGGACTCGAACATAAGACCTCAGAGATGCTGCAATGACATCAGTTAATGCACTGAACTACCGCTCCTGTTTTGAAAAGAGGGAAAAGTCCTGTTTTGTAAAAATAAATAATTTATTTCTCCAGAGCAATTTGTCTCTTTAATGGTTGAATGCTCTCGTAGTGCATAGTTAAAATTAACACTCACCAGTGCCACTGATGTGGTTAAATAAAATACAATGAAAAGCACTCACCGAAGAAGTAGACGAGCCAGATGAGCGAGTCCTTCCTCTCGGGGAAGACGCACGTGGAGGCCAGCAGCGCCAGCAGCGCCAGCACGCCCCACGCCACGCCCACCGCCTGCGCACACCCACGCTCAGCACCAGCCAACGAACGGAGTTGCACGTAAACACATAGCTTTACAGGACCTACATTCACTAATAGTTTTTAGACTGAACACGACTTTCTGAACGAATTGCAATCGTTTTTATTTTACATATTTTTATATTTTTTGGTATAATTACATATTTTTTTCATATTTTATACATTGCTACATATTTCTTTACATTTTAATATACTTTAAGACGAAAATGAACATTTCACATGCGATGTTCAAAATATGTGTTATCTGAAAACTAACTTTGTTACTGAAATCCTTACAAAACCACGCAATGCGCTTGTATTAATGCCGGACCGTCGCTATTAATTGTTAAACTGATCTGCCCCTACCCCCATCTGCTTCGTGGAAACCATGTAGTCGGAATTAAGGATGAGCAGGTGACATATGTGAAGCAGAAGGAATTTCTACCACGCGCTTACTCGTGTTTCATGGACCACATGCGTCACTCGATAAAAAAAATGAGATCATTGTCTTATCCCTTTTCTGGAGTTGGGGAGGCGTATTCTTTCAGTACCCTCCCCCTCTTTCTCTCACAGGCTACACGGTGTGACATACCGATATGTCACGTTAAAATAAACATTTATTTGTAGACAATATGGTGGAACATACATTACGAAATATCACGAGAGCTAGAGCTTAGCAACGACCGTGAATAAACAATGCATGTTTTGTTTTTCTAAATGCATTAAGAGTTTTCTGGATGCCGAAAGTAGAAAATTTGGGATTGGGCGAAGAAGTCAGCTACACCAAAATATAACAAACGTATGGATTGGCTGGGTGAGAGAAGGACGGTCAAATGTTATGAAAAAAATGAAGGTAGTTTAATACGAAGTCTTCGAGGGATGAATCATGCAGAAAGATTTCATTCTGCTCTGAAACGCGCTTCTGAACTGTTCGTAGATATTTTCAGGTGGAAGCAATATTGAAGTATAAATTGGAACTTTGTCGGGAGTGGTAATCAAGTTCGGGACTCAATGTCATAGGACGTAATCGGGACTGGTAATTTTGATAGTTTGAGACCAGCTTGGATAGGGCAGAAGAGGATTTCGTTGGAATTTTGGACTACGGCAAGATCGCAAGATATTTCGACTGAGAAGTCTACGAGGGACATCAACGAAGAAAAGATAAGTTAACCGCGGTGTAAAATTGTAAATTGAAAGAGATCATGATCAAAGGCCTAACTTAAATTCATTAAATTGTTTGATAAAAAAAGTAAAAATAAACTTTGTTAAATTTTGTTCTATAGAAAGAAAGTGATTTTTCATTTAGTCAATCCAAACAGTAATGAACTAGGAATAGAAACATTCTATTTCAGATTCCCAGCTGCGCTGTATAGTCGGCGGATCCTATAATCCATTATAGAGGTAATAAGGATTATAATTATATCGTGACCCATTGACCCAGCAAGCCGGACGCTAAGATCTTTAGCAGATATAGATGTAGAGAGGGAGGAAAATTTTGGTATATCTCAACGGTTTATTTACTTGAGCGCCGTATCGTCCTAGACAAATTGTCTATAATACAAAAGTATTATATATTTCGGATGAACCTTGAAAATAATGGCTTCTGTAGATGTAAAACTTTCTTTCAGCCTCCCTGAGTCCATGTTAAGATCTGATCGGCAACGTACTCTGCTCGGAAAACGCTTGAAGAATGGAATTTGAAACATTATAACGAACTTTTATTTCACATATTTCCTACTTTTCTCACATATTTTAGAAAAAATAAGTACACATATATGTACATATTTTGATTTTTTTATTACAATAAATTCCGTTCCCTACTCATCACCCTCCCATCTATGGGTAGGCCTTTTGTTCTAATGCATTATTTATTAAAGAAACCTTCTGCATTACACGCAAAGCGATTATACAGTCGAATCCGGTTATAGCGAACGTCCGGGAACTTACATGTTTGGTTCACTATATCTGAGGTTCACTATATCCGATGATGGCAAAATTAAATAGAATTTTCCCACAATGATTGATTTTATTCATATAGCAAAATACCTTAATAGCACGAACTGAAAATTTCAATATCTTCATTTGTCCTTAAAATGTCAATTAAATTCAATTGTTTGCTTCGCACATATTTCATTATTCATTTCTCTACTTCCTTTTCCAGAATTCGTGCACTCTCCATAATCAATCCTGCATTGTCCTCTGTCTCTAAGTATCGTAATGCAGTCCTGACACCCTTCAATGCCTCTTGCACTGTTCCACTCTCCGAAGGCCTTCCTACTCGCCTACTTATATGCAAGATCCAATTTCCTGGATTTATTTCCTAAGTTCACAATAGCCGAGGTTCACGTGAACTGTAACCGAATCTTCTTATGATTATTTGTAATGTAAGTGAAACGGGACCAATGACTTAACTTCACTATAACCGAGGGTTCACTATATCCGAGTTCACTATAACCAGAATCGACTGTATTTACTCGTTTTATAAAACAAATACTGGGAAACGATAACATCGGATACAAAAAATTGTTTCCGCGCCCTTAATTAGTCAGGAATAAAAATTAATAGGAAAAGAAAATTATGATAATGCTTACGAACTTGCTGGTAGAATATTGATTCAGTGGTGAGTTGTAGTTGACATTTACATAATTGAAATGATTGAAGGCGTTGTCATTGTCATTACTATTGTTGACAATGACAACGCCTTCAATCATTTCAATTGCTGGTAGAAGTAGGTCTGCATTTTCTTATCTAACGAAGAGCACCACTAAGCCCAATGTTCCCCTTGACTACTATTCTAGCCGCCGCCGTCCTCATCTCCGTAGCTGCCATAGTTTCCCACTTTGAATTGAATTGGCCTTATTTTACGTGGCGAGACTCAGATCATGAGGCCTGCTCTTCCGTCTGACCACGCAAATTTCGTTACACTCCTTTCACCTTTCAGGGGAGAAAGAACGAAACAGGGCGACGAAACAGGTGATTTGAATTTTGCTCAGAGGCGTCATTTAGGCTTGAGGATCTTTTACATGCAGTAAATGTACTAACATGGAACAGCCGGCTTTACTTCCCCTCCGAAGGAAGCCGTACGAAGGATTTTTTCGCCCTTAAAAATCCACGGCTTCGATCGGGTTTGAACCCGCAAACTTGGGTATAGCAGTCCGATACGCTAACCGCTACACCATCGCCGCCGCACTTTGTAAGAGTATTTTATTGAGTTAATGGATAGCTGTGATATACCTTGACATTTTAGAACCCACTACAGACATCTTGTTAATTTCGAACTAGTGGGGCTAAAACAGCTCGTATTTTCTCGCCCGTATTTTCAAGCAAAATTGTGCGAAAAATACTTGAAATTTTGAAAAATTGTACATAATTTTATTTGCAAATCTATCTTTAAGGAAGAGATTTCATTAAGGAAAAACTCTTGTCTTTAATATTTTAGTTCTAGGATGGCCCCGAAAAAATGTTAAACTTGTACAATTTTTGAAAATGTAGATTTAACAAGGAAAATCGTGCCTATGCCACCTTCATAAGTATATTTCACTCTATTCTTACTAGAAATTGAAAGAAAAAAAATTCGGAGATGTCATTCTGAGGAAATATTGAAAATGCTCCATGGGTTTCATGTAAAATAACTCAAAATTTATAGAATGCTTTTCAAAATCCCAGTGCTTCGAGTGAAGCCAGATCGAACGGAAAATTTGGATTTCGGAAAATAATTCGTATGAATAATTCAGGCGCTGGTGTTGTTCCCGCATAGACGGACGAACGGATGATTTAACATCGATTTTCGGGTAGATTTTTCCCAAAACATTGAAACCTCCGTTCCGTTGAAATCTCGATAACGACTTTCTGCAGCATTACATCCCTTTCTCTATACTACGTATACACTTATATCTACGAGTAAGTCACTAGTGGTGCTACAGAGAATGGCACAGACTTTTTCGTACTAGTTAGTTTTCTTTGGTCTGGTCTCACATTTCGACCTTGCCCCATTCTCTTGCCAGCCGCCTAACTAGATGTTTCAAAAATGCTCTCCATTTGTCGGTGTCCGAATGATAGTACCGAAATATTACTTTAAGAATATTATAGAAAAGTAAAACCTCGTCGTATATTGTGACATACCCATTTGTCACATTAAAATAAATTAACATTTATTTGTAGACAATATGGTGGAACATGCATTACGAAATATCACGAGAGCTAGAGCTTAGCAACGACCGTGAATAAACAATGTAGTTTTTGTTTTTCTAAATGCATTAAGAGTTTTCTGGATGCCGAAAGTAGAAAATTTGGGATTGGGCGAAGAAGTTCAAAAGACGATCAAAAGGTCAGCTACACCAAAATATAACGAACGTATGGATTGGCTGGGTGAGAGAAGGACGGTCAAATGTTATGAAAAAATGAAGGTAGTTTAATACGAAGTCTTCGAGGGATGAATCATGCAAAAGATTTCATTCTGCTCTGAAACGCGCTACTGAACTGATCGTATGTTCGTGAGAGGAACGAGTACATATTGGTGTATAAATTGGAACTTTGGACTACGGCAAGATCGCAAGATATTTCGACTGAGAAGTCTACGAGGGACATCAACGAAGAAAAGATAAGTTAACCGCGGTATAAGGTGTAAATTGAAAGATATCTTGATCAAAGGCCTAAAATTTGTAAATTCTCTAAATTGTTTGCTAAAAAGGCAAAATAAACTTTGTTGAATTTTGTTCTTTAGAAAAGAAAGTGATCTTTCATTTAGTCAATCCAAACAGAAATGAACTAGGAATAGAAACATTCTATTTCAGATTCCCAGCTGCGCTGTATAGTCGCGGATCCTATAATCCATTACAGAGGTAATAAGGATTATAATATATCGTGACCCATTGACCCAGCAAGCCGGACGCTAAGATCTTTAGCAGATATAGTTTGCCCCATCATCAGTAGCTCTAAGTAACAATATGGATATAAATAACGTTACTGTGTAGAAAATTCAGCTATACACGTGTTTCGAGAATTTTTCCCCATCATCAGTAGCTCTAAGTAACATAGATTAAACGCATTAAGTAAACATGATAATCAGTATTATAATGGCGCCATTTTGTGGTTCGTACGATGTTCATACACGTATATATGGCTGAGTCCCCGAAACATGCGTTTGGCTGAATTTTCTACACGGTAAATTTATACAGCTTACTATTGTGGTTGATACCTCTTATATGGAATTTAAAATTTAAATTGCGGCATTTTGAGCTCACTTTCACTGCACTTTGAGTATTAGATTAAGTAAATAATTACGCCCATTTTCACAGAATAACAGAATTTTAGCATTTTCAAGTCTGAAATTATGTGGCGGAAGGGGACGATTGTTATGGACGGTAGACAAATACTATTTCCGTAATGTAGAATTAACTTATTAAAATG
Source organism: Teleogryllus oceanicus (assembly GCA_964035755.1). NCBI lineage: Eukaryota > Metazoa > Arthropoda > Insecta > Orthoptera > Gryllidae > Teleogryllus > Teleogryllus oceanicus. Next base: position 66,163,780 of record CAXIVR010000012.1, on the reverse strand, counting down.
TTCCGTTTTACATAAACTTCTCAACAATTGACTCGTCGTGGCGTCATATGAAGAAACGTACATGATTCCCAGAAGTGCCAACAACACGAATTCCCAGTACCTGGCGCAATCTCGCGAGCGTCTATGAAAGCAGTTCAAACTTTTCAAAGCAGTTTTCCTTCCAAAGAGTTTCATACGAAAGACGTCTTTGCCTTTCTCTCTGAAAGACAGCCCGCGGTTTTTACAGAAAAAATATTATAAGGCAAACGAGGGATGTTTAAAATGCGTGCCCTTTGCTGTTAATTAGCGCCAAGGAATTGTTATAAATAATAGAATGTCGAGTACGGTGCCATATTGAATTAATTTTGGCCGCCTATGTGCCAACAGTAGAATTTTCTACCGAAGCCTATAATAATATTTGTGTACAGATCTTGGTAAATTTAAAACATTTCAATTACATGTTGAGAACGTGATTAACTCTGAATTCACCGTGAATAGTGATCATACTGCTCCGGAATTTGTAAACCTCCCTCTTATCATGAGTCTTAGAGAAGAAATACTGCACAACATAAAATAAAATTCTTCGGGTTTTCGATTTTCCATATGTAATACTTTTTTGTTTTAAATTTTCTACTGTTCTTCGTTTTGTGTGATGTACAGTCGAGTCTCCGTAATTCGAGGTGGAAGGGACTTGCAAAATATTAAGGGTTTCCTCCTTATCCAGTCTTTTTAATGTCTCTAATTTCACTGCTAAGGGAACGAATTTCCTTTTTCCTTTTTGTGGAATGCATCGTGGAAAAACAATTCTGAAAGCTATATTAAAATACCTTTTAAAGGTGACTTAAGTTGCGTGTTATAGAACCAAACTAATGGAACTGGAATTTGCACAACTAAACTAATTACTGTTTGACCAATTGGGAGTAACAACAAAAATGCTACCGCACCGGTCTAACAACAATGCTTCCAATAGGCCAAACAATAAAAACAGATGAAGTACATTCTCATGTCTTGCTCAATTTATTTTATTTTATTTATTTATTTATTTTAATTAATATTTTGGTATGTCAGATTTAACTCGGAGTTATGGAAAACTCGAACAATTGAGCCCCGAATTATAGAGCATACTGCAAGCGCGTGGGTTCTTCTAGTGAATATTAAGGACGGATATTCCTTCGTGGGTGGTTCCGTCGTTCACGGCCACTTGGCCCCCGGAGGCCCAGGGCCAATTAGGGCCTCGGCGAGGGCGGGTGGCGGCGGGGCCGCCGGGCTAATTGGCGGCTGACGCACACCGCGCGCCAATTGTTTGCGGGAAGCATCGGCGGCAGAGAACAGCGCATTAGAAGCCGCACCTTTGGTATGACGTTCGAGCGAGGTGCCAATTACCTGTTCTGTTCGAGCTACTGACCGCCTTGCCCTGGAAGGAGAGTGGCAGAAACTGGCCGAATAATCCTTCAAATATATTAAATTACTTAATCTTTCGACTCTGTTCCTCCATGACTTACGTGGACTCTGTTTCGGGTCAGATTTGACCCACACGTTCAACTCAATAGCTTACCAATCCATGTGCAGACACGATTTAAAATTATTAATTAAGAAAATGATATTTATTTGCTTCCTTTGCTATATAGGTCTAACAAAACAAAGAATAATATTTCCCGAAAAACATGTTAGCATAACCTCGTAACTACACATAGGTGTCTACCGTATCAGCATGAGAATGACACTAACCTACTAACTCGTAATAGGAAAAGATGCCAGATTTTCTTTCAGAAACAACAACATGTTATTATTTAAACTTTTAAATTTCATTTACTTGAAATTTAAATATGTAACGTGGAATCTATCAGTGAGCATTTTTCACTCCAGCAGCAAAAAAAAAAACAAATTACTCCACACCAAGAAAACTTAGAAAACTGAAAAGTTTACAGGAAATGTAAAATTAAACATAACGAGTACATCTAAAAGAAGATCAGGTGAATAATTTTCTGTAATACAAAACATCATTTGCACCTGGGGTCAGAGAAGACCCCAAACAGAGTCTAAGCGTTAATGAAGGGTTCTTGTGAGTTAATACGGCGTGGCATGAAACTTCTGTTTTTAGAAAATATATAAAAGGAAACGACGAATTTTTTAGATAAGATCATGTTAAAATGATGTAATACTGAATTCACATATGTTTGAAATATATAAATCAGTTCTAAAAGTGATGTAAATATTCTCTTCATATGCGAGCATGCTTCAAAAGAAAAACTTAAAAGTTCCACCCCACCCCCCCAGCTATTTCTGACTACAGTCTCCAGTTAACGTGGTTCATAGTTCGGACTGTTATTGTATATATATTGGAATTAGAACTAAGAATATGTTCTGCAACGTATTTCGGAGTAAACTAGTCTCAATCGCGCTCCTTTTTTACACAAGATGTAAACCATTGAATTAACACACGAAAATAAGCCAAAAAATAGAGAATTCATATTCGGACACTTGAAACCTTTCGAAGCTTTAAACTTTCGAAAAACAATACAGTATTTTATTACAATGGTAGTTTACTATTGTTTCTGACTACTTCTCGTTGAACGCTAACCAAATCCAAAATAATCAGGCAAAAATCACTAAATATACTCTAAATTAGACTCTTTTTATTTTCTCATATACGTACGTCTGGCATATACAGTAAAGAGAAAGGTATGTAATGTTGCGGAAAATCGATATCGAGATATGAACAGAAATACAAGTTTTGGAGCCTGCTGATACCGAAAAAGTGTTGTATTTTTTTTTCAAAACGTCCGTCTGCCCGTTTGTCTGTCTGTCCGTCCATCTGTATGACTGTCTATCTGTCCGATTGTCCGTCCATCTGTGAATAAAACTAGCGCCTGAGCTAAATTGTAGGATTTTTCCCAAAACGAATATTCTCCTGTTGATTTGGCCCGACTCTAAGCTCTGCGATTTTCAAAACATTCTTTAAATTTTGGGGACGTACAGGAAGATCCAAAGACACTTTCAACTTTTTTTCAAAAATGGCTCCAATGGTTTGAGGGTAGTGCTTCAAATGTATTCCAATGCATTCTTTCGAAACCTCAAAAGGTTTCTGTGAAATCGAGCTTCCTCATTTACAGTAACGCTTAAACGTCATTTTCTTAGATACGGCTCCATCATTTTCAACGAAAATGTCCAAATAGGACGAGGTTTTACTCCTCGTAAGTAATATATCTGATCTACAATTAGGAAACCGAAAAACTAAGAACATTTTAAAAAATGTAGTTTGGGCAGTGATAGATGGTAGCTGTCAAGAGGAAGGGGCGAGACCGAAGAGGTTGCCCAGATCAAAGAAGTTAGAAATCTAAGTAGTACGAGGAATTGTTTTCCCTTTCTTTAGGATCACTAGTAATATTTGTAACAAAACATAGGCATTTTACTGAGATATACCAAAATTTTCCTCCCTCTCTACATCTATATCTGCTAAAGATCTTAGCGTCCGGCTTGCTGGGTCAATGGGTCACGATATAATTATAACCCTATTACCTCTATAATGGATTATAGGATCCGCGACTATACAGCGCAGCTGGGAATCTGAAATAGAATGTTTCTATTCCTAGTTCATTACTGTTGGATTGACTAAATGAAAATCACTTTCTTTCTATAGAACAAAATTTAACAAAGTTTATTTTACTTTTTTTATCAAACAATTTAATGAATTTAAGTTAGGCCTTTGATCATGATCTCTTTCAATTTACAATTTTACACCGCGGTTAACTTATCTTTTCTTCGTTGATGTCCCTCGTAGACTTCTCAGTCGAAATATCTTGCGATCTTGCCGTAGTCCAAAGTTCCAACGAAATCCTCTTCTTCCCCTATCCAAGCTGTTCTCAAACTATCAAAATTACCAGTCCCGATTACGTCCTATGACATAGTCCCGAACTTGATTACCACTCCGACAAAGTTCCAATTTATACTTCAATATTGCTTCCACATGAAAATATCTACGAACAGTTCAGAAGCGCGTTTCAGAGCAGAATGAAATCTTTCTGCATGATTCATCCCTCGAAGACTTCGTATTAAACTACCTTCATTTTTTTCATAACATTTGACCGTCTAAACTTCTCCGCCCAATCCCAAAGTTTCTACTTTCGGCATCAACCCATCTCTTAATGCATTTAGAAAAACAAAAACTACATTGTTTATTCACGGTCGTTGCTATGCTCTAGCTCTCGTGATATTTCGTAATGCATGTTCCACCATATTGTCTCCAAATAAATGTTAATTTATTTTAACGTGACATATCGGTATGTCACAGCTTCCCCTCTCCAAGCGTCATTTGGTTTGCTACAACATAACTAAATGACAAGACTAAATTGAACACTTTCTTCTTGCTTCTTCACACTAAACGACATTAACACTTTACACTTTGCACTGCACTAGGTCTTGTTACTTGCTGCCTTAAAACTATTTACATTTTCCTTTCGGAATGTGCCAACAATAACCATTTCATCAGGTATTCTAATAGCCGTATCTGCCTAATATTTGCTCCCCATTAACTTAATTGAATACACATACACATTAAATTAAACTCCCTACACAAACTGACAAAATACACATAATAACAAAACAATAACAAAAGAAAAACTATTACACCTAATATTTACAACTATTTACAAATCTCTGTTATGACCAGTATATTTAATCATGCGTGTCGTCCCTCATATACGGCTTCATGTTCCTGTAGTTATATGTTCCCATTTGCCGTCCATTTTCATCATTCAAAATCGCGGCATTCTTGCTTAATACTTTACAAATTCGATACGGTCCTTTATACAACGGCAAAAATATATAAAACAGCCCATCAACTGACGACACTTGAGGTACTCTAATTAACACTTCATCACCCTCCTTATACTCGCCTCGAAAGCATTGTTTCTGTTTTAGCTTTCTTTTGGCTGCTGCCTCCCTCAAATTGTCATAAATTATTCGCGTATCTCTCACATCATCTGGGTGTAGTCCAATTTGCCAGTACGACGCAGTAAAATCCAGTCCCGTGAATATCCGATTCATCTAATTTCGGCGGTTTTTCATAACGAGCGATGGTCTTGCTATTGAGTTTCCTTGCATCAACACAAAATCTGATCTTATTGTCTTTCTTACGAACTATCACTATTGGGCTTACATACGGTGTCATCGATTTTTATTATACCATCCTCAAGCATCGTGTTTATTTGTTTACGTACTTCGCTTTTATATACATGGGGATCGGATATTGTTTCAGATTAAAGGTTCCTCATCCATCAATTCAATTTTAAATTGATATCTCTTTACCGGCTCCCTTGAACTTCCAAAAATATCTCTATATTCATTGACTAACATTTCAATAGCTTCACTAGCATCTATTCCGTTTTTGTCGACCGCGTCCTCCGCTGCCGTGTGGATCTGGTCCCTGGTCTCTTCAATTTGTTCCGCAATATCGCAAATACACATATCTTCGCCCTCCTGGTCTTTGATCCCTAAACAATGTTGTTGCCCTTTGTCACCTCGTAACAATACACTCCTGTTACCTATGTCGACCTTGGCGTCACAATTTTAGGCCATCAATCCCAAAATAATTGGACGAATCAAATTCTTCACTACAATTGCCGGAAACTGAATTGTGATCCCCTTGAACTTCCACTTCCACCCAAATTCGCCGACTTCTCGTTTCGATGCGCCTTCCATTAGCTGTCCGAATATCCAAACTCCTGGTGGTAGCTCATCAATTTTATTTCCTTTTCTTTAACTGCTCATACAATTGTTCCGACACTGCACAAACATTAGCACCTGTGTCAATTAAAATGTCTACAGGTATATTCCGAAATATCCCCCTTTAAAATTAAACACGTGCTATTCTCCGCCCGTTCGTCCGTATCTTCCTAATAAATCTTCCGCCGATACTTCAATGCTTATTCAACTCCTTAAAAACCATCACGCCCTCATTATCATCATTAAATTTTAGGTGGCTTGGTATTACAAGCGCCGATGCATGCATTTGGGATATTTCCTGTGAACGCATCATGAATTATTTTCTAACTGTTCAATATTGTCCTTAATGTCCGACATATATTTCCCAGATTCAGATTCTTGCACCATTTTAATGTTTCTAAGTCCCTCCGGTATTCGTTTTTCTAATTTACAATCCGAATTAACTAATTTAGATTCAATGTTTTCAATTGTTTCGCCATGTTGAAGCGACATTGCATTTAAATTATCTACACGCGATTCGACGATTGTCAACTTTTCGCATTGTTGGTCATGTAAATGTCCTAATGTCACAATGTTTTCCGGTAAATCATTAACTTGGGAATTAATTTTGTTGCCAGATTCTTTTAATTTCCTCTGCATTTGGTCGACTTGATTATTAAAAGACTCAATTTTTGCGTTCATTTCTGCTAACATCTTAAGAATTAAATTATTAGGGTCCATATTTCCTAACGGTGCAGCCATTATTTCCTTTTCTTGTGGTTCAATCTCAATAATTTCACGCGAAATTTCTCCTTCGGGGTTAGTATTAGCAGACGCCATATCATCTACATGAACATTCTCCATACGCAATTTTTCTGCTCCTAGTATCCATTTTGAATTCTAATACAAATTAAAATCTCTCTGTTAAATTATTTTAAAATCACACCAATGAAATGGTCTTGGCCCTTTCTTATAATTAACAATTAATTCAAATGTCAATCCATAAATTTCATAAGACTATTTTATCCGTGTCACCAATTGTTATAAATTATAACAAATTATGCATCACGTTGAGGCGCCATTTTGAGATATACCACAAAATTTTCCTCCCTCTCTACATCTATATCTGCTAAAGATCTTAGCGTCCGGCTTGCTGGGTCAATGGGTCACGATATAATTATAACCCTTATTACCTCTATAATGGATTATAGGATCCGCCGACTATACAGCGCAGCTTGGAATCTGAAATAGAATGTTTCTATTCCTAGTTCATTACTGTTTGGATTGACTAAATGAAAAATCACTTTCTTTTCTATAGAACAAAATTTAACAAAGTTTATTTTACCTTTTTTATCAAACAATTTAATGAATTTAAGTTAGGCCTTTGATCATGATCTCTTTCAATTTACAATTTTACACCGCGGTTAACTTATCTTTTCTTCGTTGATGTCCCTCGTAGACTTCTCAGTCGAAATATCTTGCGATCTTGCCGTAGTCCAAAGTTCCAACGAAATCCTCTTCTTCCCCTATCCAAGCTGTTCTCAAACTATCAAAATTACCAGTCCCGATTACGTCCTATGACATAGTCCCGAACTTGATTACCACTCCCGACAAAGTTCCAATTTATACTTCAATATTGCTTCCACATGAAAATATCTACGAACAGTTCAGAAGCGTTTCAGAGCAGAATGAAATCTTTCTGCATGATTCATCCTCGAAGACTTCGTATTAAACTACCTTCATTTTTTCATAACATTTGACCGTCTAAACTTCTCCGCCCAATCCCAAAGTTTCTACTTTCGCATCAACCCATCTCTTAATGCATTTAGAAAAACAAAAACTACATTGTTTATTCACGGTCGTTGCTATGCTCTAGCTCTCGTGATATTTCGTAATGCATGTTCCACCATATTGTCTCCAAATAAATGTTAATTTATTTTAACGTGACATATCGGTATGTCACATTACTTAATATCTGATATTTTCCATTATTCTTTTGCAGTTATCTCACGGTTAATTTGACCATTATCATTAACTGCGAAGATTAGTCCCGTAAGTGTAGGAATTCATTTCTCTTAGAATCGCGACGTGCATTTAGTCTCAGACATAAGTCTCACAGTTTAAAATGAACAAATCCTTTTTATTGGGTTGTTTTATTGATGATTCCGGGCGCATCAACTGCGAAGATTAGTCCCGTAAGTGTAGGGCAGGTTTTTTGCTTGGGAGGTGGCGGTGAGCTTCCTCCGCTGGATGGTGACATGTGGCGCCGACCTTCCTTGCGGCTAACGAGGATTTTGCTAACCAGCTACCTCCCGCAAGCGGCTCATCGCGCCAGCCGGGAAAAGCTTTAAGCTCCCGATCGGTCTCCTGACATGAAGTGTGGTGCATGTAAGTATGTGTGTGTGTGTAGGGGGAGGGGATATGACAAGGAATGGGGAGGAAAGATCGCGCGCGTTCCGTGACCTGTTTGTTAGGTAATTAAGTCGGATTTCATGGCAGAAAAAATATTATACAGAAACAGTAGTAGAAATCTCGTGTGGTCTACCACCTCCACACTTATTCTCTTCGTCACGGGGACAAATCCCCGGGATGGGCACCTAGGCCTCTTGGGCTTTTTCCTCACGCCCCGCCGGCGCGTTAACGCCGACAGGCTGACGGCCGGATCCAGCCGGAACCTAGTTTACCCTCACGGCAACCTCCCCATACAATGCCTGGGTAGGAGCCGCTCTGCTAGCTCCGAGCTTCTAGCTATCCAGGCTGGTACCGGAGTCTCGACAATGCGCCACTCACATGCGCCGAGAACAAGTCCCTCCTCTTTGCCCAGAGTATCGGGCCACTGCCACGACGAAGCCGAGAGCCCAACTGGGGGCCACCTGGATTAAGGCCCGGGCGGTTTGGAGCCCCCATCCCGTCTCCCCATTGCTTGCCGCCAGCTCACGACGTGGGTAACGTCGGTGCCGGAGCAATCTGACGGGGGCAACTAGTTTCCCGCCGGACTTTAAAGTGGAATCCGGAGTATTCTGAAAAGCATCCTTCGCCCAATCCTGCTCCAAGGCCGACGCGCCATAGGCCCAACTGGTGGGTGGCTGGGCAACCGGCCACCAGGAGCTTACCATTGCCTTCTCACAGCCTGCACCTTCAGGCAAACGACGTGATTATACAGAAACACAAACAATAACGTTACATAAAATATTATATTCGGCTCGTATTGATCGGACAGACCACGGGTAACTACCGATCCGAGCAATCGGCCGTTGGTATTCTCCTCCAGGCAGCGACTGAATTCCTCGTAGGTGTCGAAAATCCTGCAATCGCCCCGGTCAGAGACACTGCAGTGACATCAGTTGATGCCCTGAGTCACCTCTCCCGGTCTTTTTATTGGGGGAGTATACGAGTAAAACACACTGTAATGACGTGCTTTTTATGAACAGAATAGAACATTATATGACCTTTAGTAATACGACGCTGAATCCTGGGAAGTACGAGAAAAAAGGCGAAGCTAATATTACAATTGAAATCCATTGTAATATAAACTGATTGTAGCTGTATTGTTTTACAAGGTCTGTCCTCAGAGTGGTTGGACTGATTTTGTTCCAAGCAGGTGGTTGGACTGTCGGCGGTTTATCCACCTGTCGGTGGAAGGAGGTCTAAGGAAAGGTTGGAAGCTATTATTATTATTATTATTATTATTATTATTATTATATTATTATCATCATTATTATTATTATTGTTGTTGTTACTATTATTACTGTTATTAAGGCGCAGCCGTAATCAGTTATATTTAAGTCCAGAATCAAAACAAGCGGCCATCTCAGCATTTGCTCAATTGATCAAGGAAACTGGACAAAAAATTGAATGAGTTACGGGTCATTGACCCGGAAGCTCATTGCTCGTTACAGGCATGTTAAGTCTTTTTTAAATTACATTATACAAATGTAAACTAATCCATTACATATCATTGTGTTGCTAAAATAAACATTATTTTTTTGATGATCACTGTAGTCTCTAATTGTATAGAAACAGTCATGAAGCAGAGAATATTTTACTTTTAACTTAAATGTGTGTACCGACTTTAATGTTTAATGTCAACTGGCAAAGTGTTGTAAAGAAAAATACATGTACGTTTTTATAATATGGCGCGTGAGTGTCTGTTGTCACCATGGAATATGACACAGCTTTTCGCGTCTTTCACTGTCGTGTCGATAGATGTCGTTTGATCTTCAGCATTACGTGATACGGTCGCGATCATGCGACATCTAGCGGCGAGAAGGACGCAGAAAGTCGAGCCATATTCCATCGTGAAGACCGACCCTCCGGCGCCATGTTATAAAAACGGAAGTATATTTTGGAACCATCAAATTTTGCGTTAAGCTCGGCAAAACGAGGAAAGAGACTCCTGATATGAACAAGTCGGCTTACAGAGATAACGCCATGGATAGAAGGCAAGCCAGACACTTCCGCGTGGCGGCGCTCCCGGCAACTCTGCCTCCGCCATCCTACGTTGCCAGAGCTCTTCCTTCCCCGCCGCGAGAGATGGCCCAGGGCATCAACTCATGTCACTCAGTGCCTCTGACCGGAAGGTCCACTCTCCACGGTGGCAGCATTTTCGACACTAGCTTGTCAGCTAGCTCGAATTCAGTCGCTGTCTGGAGAAGAATTCTAGCGGCCGGCTGCTCTGATCAGTAGTTTTCAGTGGTGTCTCCGATCAATACTAAGCGAATGTGGGAGCTGTATTCTATCAAACGGGCCACGGACCGTGCGCGATATTTCCTTCCCATTCCTTGTCCTATCCTCTCCTTTTACACACACTTACACTAACATGCACTACACTACCACATATTCCGGGAGACCAGGTTTAGAGCTTGAGGTGCCCCGCTGGTGGGAAAAACCTGGTTGGTGATACCTGATATGATGGATCATACCAAATCTGCAATTTACAATCAAGTACTATATCTGGGGTCTTTTTGGACCCCAAGCTGTATTGACCATTTAAAGTGGTAAACACTAATGTGTACGGCAATATACTGAGTGAAAATAATTGTTTTTATATAAGTGTATTTTTATAAGTTATTTTCAAACACATAATAAATGTAATTTATTTATATCAAATATTTCATATAACAAAGATCCTTTGCCGTAAGTAACCTCCATAGTTGATACATAATACTTCAGAAATATTTATAATAGTTTTTGAAAGTTATATCCAGATAATTCAAATATTGGCGGTATCAGAAATATTTTTTAAAGTATTCTTGACAAGATACTACAAATGGGATTGGGAAAATAACACTATTTTGACCGTAGGTCAAACTAGTCACATTAAACGAAAAAAATTAATAACTAATAAAATTTGGAGAGTATCTAAAAATGGTTTGGTACCTGCTTAATAAGTGCACGAAGGCATATCTAGAAGACTGCAATTATCCCAAATGTTTTGGAAAATATTAACAAATTAATGATGGTGAGGTCCAAAAAGACCCAAATATAGCACGAGTGTTAACGATTTGACCTTGTACGTTCCCCCTTTTCAATTAAGATTTTGGAGTTTCCTATCATGGGTATCGTCTAAGAAAAGGTCCAAGAAATTCTGCAAGACATATTGTTTCACATTTCTATATAAAATGGTGCAAGTAGTCTAAGTTTTAAAATCATTTATTTTATAATGTGTAAAATAACGTTATTGTTTACTAACAAAGATGTCGCAGCGAAAGTTTTGACAAGGCTTGAAAACAAGTGTTCAAATATACGTCAGGTGTTATTTTCATCTAGTCAATTTTGGCAAAGTCATTCAGCTTTGGTGCGAATGCGATATACCGCTTCCAAGAAGCTGCCTTTAGAACTTTATCACACCGTGACTATCTCATAATTGTGTCATATCCTGTCTGATATCTTGTATTTGAAGCGTATCCACCTTGCTTTTATGACGAGCGCGTACAAATAACAAGCATTTCGCATGCTAGTCACGTGGTTACATAGAACATGCCCGCCACACATGGGTGGCAGAAGTACGAGGCCAGACTCAAGATGACTTCTGCATACGATTCACATCCTCATATGAATCCCCCTGTTCTTCCGCTGCAGCTTGCTCGGGTAATATGTATTGTTGTTCCGTAATAATCTATCACAATGCAGACGTTCTTATATTGATGTCAAAATAGTTTGAATTCTATTTTTACCCATAGTAATAATAATAATAATAATAATAATAATAATAATAATAATAATAATAATCTTGGAGAGAAGTTCTTTATTTCGCTCGAAGTGGATGTAAGGAGGATGTAGTAATTTCTTGTGTGTCTAATTTTGTAGCATTTAAAAGCATTCACTGGAAACAGACGACCAATAAGGGGAGTCTCTGAAGAGTCTCTTTAAATTTAAGATACCGAAGAAATAAACTGAAGTATTTATCTATTGGCGAGATCTTTAGCTCAAAGAAAGATACAATTTAGGTTTCAATTTCGTGAAAATGTGTAATATTGCTATTCGATTTATCTTTTTTTGCCGTCTGTCCCGTTACGTCATCAGGACTGAGTTTAAATGAAAGATTTGTACTTTGCACAAATCAGTGTACAAATAATTGAATAACAACTAATATCAGTGGTCGGCGTTTAATGTTATCACTCCAAGCACCAGTTAATATGATAACATTAACCGATTGATAACAATAGACGAAAAATTCTAATCGGTTTATTATCAAATTAAAATAAAAGCGGTCATCTCTTCTGGTTTTGCATTTGCTTCTGGATTTATCTGAGTATTCCATTAATATAAAGCTCGTACACATCAAGGGCCTGGAAATCAACTGACCTGTGCTTATGCGCCGCACTAGTTCTAATGTCTGCCTGATTTCCGGCGTTGGTGAAGGTTGCGACGTTTTTAGATATTATGTCGCATTCTCTCAGTCCAGAAGATGTAGTGATGTTTTCTTCCACAGCCGTGAATTTCCGAAATTAATTTTCCGTTGTATTCGGAAGATGAAAAGATGAGAAATTGTTTTTGGAATTTCGTACTATTGCTGAATCCAATGTTTTAACGTACCTTCAGTCGAATCTTTTATCGGAAAGCTCGCTAATCTTATTCTTTCTATAAAGCAATCCATTCATGACAATCGTGACACTTACGAAAATCTTCCAATTATTAGGAATTAATAATCATTTCTTAATGCAAATTTTTCAATGAACTGATTGGAGCCCTAAATAACTTCAATTATGAACTGTATTACTCCTTGAATGGATTTCAATTAATAATTAGCATTCAATAAATCGTAAGATAAACTTCATACTTCACGTTCACGTTGAATTTACCAAAACGACAAACCGAGGTCTTTCACGCTAAGTTCATTACCCGCAATTACATCACTGCTGCTGATATTGTGTGTTTGAAAACACGGACACACATGCAAAGGTCAGTAGATACGTGGATCAGACACGGTCTTTGTTCTTGAAGTGGCAGATGCGGGCTCGTTAACACGTGTGCGCAGCTGATAACATTACAGACAACAGCAAAATGTTAGCTGAAAGATCTCTCGTGGCCCTGGCGCAAATTCTCCAAAAATATTGAAAACTACTGAAATACTCCACATTGCCACATTGACAAATGCCCTCACTACCAACTAAAACATAATTCATTCCAACTTCCGACTAACATTTTCTTCGTTCTCACTTCTTATCCTCCGTTGACGAATATGATAGCACTCACTTTTTCCCTTCAATTCTGTTGCTAAAATTGATTTCATGAATTGCACGTTCACTCATAGTACTACTGGTTCCTAGAGACAATCTCACACGCATTAGTGTAGGTTATAAGCTTGAGAAGCAGTATATCAACAAACTGTAAGATGCACGAAATGAAGTCGGTACACCGATATCTAGGAGATGCATGAATAATGTGTAACTCATCACCAAATGAAATTAAAATTCATTATAGGCAATTGAAGGAACTGCACACAAAATGTAGGAAATTTCTTGGGTTCCACATGTATCCATTGTGAAAATTCTATAATGCGTATTCAACTTCGGTTTAGATTTTCTAATACCCACCAATACACTATATTTATATAGCTGAAAATATAGTCAAACAAGAATCACAGCAGAAATTGGTCGCACTATTTTGAAGAAATCTCACTGTACGTAGATCGTAGATCGTAGACACTCCATAAACATAGGACTTCTAACATACTCGAATTGAAATGTCCCAACCAAACAGAACTGTCACTTCCAGCAACCTGTGTTACAAACAATTGACACAGTCGAAAAGATCAGAAACTTGTTGGCCTCGCATATCACTTCCCACAAGTTCTCGTTACAAATCCATAATTGCACCCCATTTTGATTACTGTGCAACAATTGTAATTGGTGTCCAAAAAAGTGAAGTTAAAAAAATAGAGAGTATAACTAAAGATGTAAACAATGTATGTAAATAAAGTAAATATAGTGAACTTCTGGGGACTAATAATTTTGATTCACTATATGCGATTATGTCAAAATTAAAAACCACTCTCCATAATGATTGATTTCATTAATGTAGAGATACAGTAAAATACATTAACAGCACGAACAGATACTTTCATTATATTTATTTGTCCTTTAAAAAATCAATTATTTTCGATTGTTTGCCTCAAACTTTTACAGGGGGAATAAATTTCCAGGGCGTTATATATCGTACGTTCACTATAGTCGAGGTTCAGGTTCACTATAACCGAATCTTCTTATGGTTATTTGTAATGTAAGTGAAACGGGACCAACGGCAAAGTTCGTAAAAGTGAGGGACTATATCGGAGTTCACTGTAACCGGAGTCGACTGTATGTATTTTATGTACAAACAGCCGAGGAGGCTTAATACACGAAATGTCTCCCATATTAGCCCGAAGTCCGCCTGCCCTGTCGCCCAAGCGATAAGATAGGGCCTTCCCCGAGTACTCACCAGCCCGAAGGCGGCCGCGAGCTGCGTGGCGCGCGCGTCGGAACAGCGGCGTCCCGGCATGCCAGTGGCGCGCCGCCGGCGGTCTCTCCTCCTCCTCCTCCTCCGCCGCCGCCTCCGCCGGACCCAGCGTATCGCCGCCGCCGCCGCCGAAGCGATAAGATAGGGCTCGGAGGTGAGTGCGGGAGCCGACCGCCCGCGCGCCCCGCGCGCCCACGCCCACGCCCACGCTCCAGCATCCGCCCGGCGCGGTGGCGCTTGTCTTCACGAGAGGGCCTACGTTCGAGTCCTGACGGCGGCACGCTTTTCGACACTAGCTACTCGGCTATAATAGGTCGAATTCAGTCGCTGTCTGGAGGAGCATTATAGCGGCCGGCTGCTCTGATCGGTAGTTTTCCGTGGTTTCTCGGATTAATACGAGGTGAATGACGGAGCAGTACCTTACCAAACGGGCCACGGACAGCGCGCGATCTTTCCTTCCTCTTTTTTGTCCTATCCTCTCCCCTTACACACAAACTTACGCTTACATGCACTACACTACCACATTCAGGGAGTCCAGTCGGGAGCTTAGAGCTTGTCCCGGCTGGGGCGGTGCCCCGCTGGTGGGAGAGGCCTGGTTAGGGGAAACCCCAGTAGCCGACGGTAGGTCGGCGCCGGATCTCGCCATCCAGTGGAGGAAGATCACCGCTACCTCCCAATGGAAAAGGACACACTATGGGACTAATGACATTAGTAGTAGGGATTTGGAGAAAAAACGTGTCTTTACATCGATTTTTTTTAATGTGGCGTTTCAAGATCACTCATGAAAAAGGGAGACGAAAGATAGACGCCAATAGGGAGCCGCAAAAGTGAAAGCTGTAGTGACGTTGCAGCTCCCTATTGGGGTTTGCCTTCCATTCGAACTTGAGACTCCACGTTAAAACATCTAGGTATAATTATAGATATTGTTGTGCCGTGCGTTCAAGGGGGCAGAGAAACATCTTAAATATAAGAGTTTAGAAATGGAGATCAGCTGAATGTGGGGCGTAAAAGCACAGTTATTCGGAGCTCTGGAATTGGTTCCTCAAAATTTGTGTAAGAACTTGGCTAAACTTCCAGGCCAGTGAACAGAGTGGGAATTGCAAGACATTCTGTTATTGGGATCTTCCCACATTTTGCCCAAAATGTTGTACAGCCACTGACACCTGCTCCTTAGGAAGCTGCTTGCAACTCGAAGTAGATTTTATATTCAACCTACTCATAACACCTTTTGTAACGAATAATAATAATAACAATAATAACAATAATAACATAATAATATAATAATAATAATAATAATAATCTGATAAATTCCGCAGATGTAACGTGTGAAAGTAAAATTTAGATCTCATAATTTCAGGATGTGCAACCCTCGCACAGATAGATTGCACAATTCGTCAAAACCAGATCGCTTCCATTATACATCAACAAATAACAACCAACCAAAAAATCATCATGCCCCTTACTAAACACACAAACCTGAACCTGTGATGGAAAATAAAAAGCTCAGAATTTATTTCCAGCGCACAATTTTGACGCGCAAGACTCCAGAACATAACAGACCAGATGTATTGATAACTCTGAAGGTGCCAAAAACTACTATATCATTGATGTTGCAGTCCATTCCTATAGGAACATGCAAAAAGCATTTTCATTTATTTATTTATTTATTTTACGTCAAAAACAGTTAAAAAATGCGTATGACGTGCTATGGGAAAAAGTGAATTGTGAATTGTGTGCACATTTTCAAAATTCCGTGATCCCTACACTAAGTCATATACTACTTAATTTTGAATTTTGAAAGAGAGAAAAAACTCCCATGTAGTAAAATCTATTTTCAAAAATAAATAAGCAATAAATTTTGAAAGGGAGAAAAAAACAATCAAAAAACTCCCATGTAATAAAATCTATTTTCAAAGATAAATAAGCAATAAATTTTGGCTCTTATTACTTCCTGCCGCGACAACATGGAAACGATATTTTGAATAATTGTATTTCCACTGAATTCTAGAAGACGTGACAGGAAATGAAGTTACATTTATGTCCAGAAGCAAAACAAGGGGCCATCTCAGCATTTGCTCAATGGATCAGGAAACTGGACGAAAAACCTGATCGAGATGGGAAAATTTTCGGAAAAATAAGGAAGTACAGCGATCTGGCATATCAAAGATCAATGGAAACAGGACCAAGTATCAATCTCCAATAATTATCTCCAGTAATAGCCTTACAGAAAAACACGCCAAAGAAAACCTTCAAAAACTTGATATGCCTCCAAGGCTTTTAAAATTAATGCAGAAGGCTGTTATCTTAAATACTTGGCACATTGTCGGTAACTTTTTGTAGTATCCAATCAAAAGGCAAGAATTCATAAAACGATTTTTATTCAAGACCAGGTACAATTGTCGAAGTTCCGTACCAAAAGCGAAGCCGTGTTATCGTTGTCTAGAAGAAGTCCCAAAAGCAGCCGAGTCGTCAAATATCCACTAGAGAGTTCCACCTCCGTTGCACAGGTCGTCGTCTTAGCTGATCACCACTCTACACACCTCAAGTCACTCGGCAGAACTCAGTCGCTAACACTGCCGCTCGCTATCTGTCCTGGCATCCGGTCAGAGCCCTCTTATAGTGCCCTGGGTCTAGCGGTCCGCCGACTAGTTGCGGAGTAGGGGCGGTGGCGAGTCCATACCCGCTTGCTCGGGCATGACGGCCGGCGCGGACAGCCCGGCCGGCCCGCAACGGTCGCCTTCCTCCCCTGCCGGGGGGGGGGGGGTAACGCCCGCTGACGTCGCTCGGCGGCAGCTCTTGCACATGCGTGCGGGCGGTCACGACACTTCCTATATTCAGATTTTTAAAAAAATAGCAAATAACACACTTGGCGAAAAACCCGTTGTTGTTTGAGAACCAGGTCTTGCTGTCAACCAGCAATGTGTAAACATAGGTAACTAGAGGTGCTACAGAATGCCACAGACTTTCTCGTAGCTAATTTTTGTAATTTCCTTGGTGTGGTCGGGCCTTAAGGTAGGTCTTGCACCATTCTCTTGCTAGCTACCAACTAATGTCGCCCAAAGTACATTTTTTTTTACATTTTCTCAACATTTTGCTTTCCTAATAGTACAACCGAAATATTACTTCAAGAATATTAAGGGAGAGTAAAAGTTCGACCTAAATAGAAATTTTCAGTGAAAAATTTGAAGTCATTTTTATGAAAATGGCGATTAAGCAATATAGTAAATGCGAAGTTTGAAGCACTTTTTTACAGGAATCTATGGACTTTAGAAAAACTTCAGTTGAAGTCTTCTGAAGCACCTTCCATCACAAATGTAATAATGTATACAAACTGATGGAAATGGACATATTGTCGGCGTGAGAGATATTTAAAAAAATTTATATTAGTGTAATTTTTGAACAAACAAAAGAATACACCAAAATTAATGACCGTTTCTGAAAATGCGGAATTTTGCGCTCATTTTCACAAAAACTGTTGCGTTTTCAAGAAACTTTATGTGACACTACTTAAAGCACGTATGCTCTTATGATACAATAATGTGAACAAAACGCAACTAATGCATATATTAGCGACGTGAGAGACCAGTAAAAAATACAATTTATTAATTTTTGAAAAAACAAAAGAATGGAGCTAAATGTCTTTCATGGCATCTTATAGATTGCATTTAGCACTATTCCTGTTAAACGTTTAAAGAAAATATTTGGAGCGGTTTTTGAGAAAATCTTTTTTTTTTGTTATTATTTATAATTGCACATATTTCACGCAATACATCGAAGAAACTACTAAAAGTTTAAAAGAAATGTGCATGACCATAATGAAAGAACAAATTATGAATAACAAATTTCATTTGAAGGAAAATCTCTTTCTTCAATATTGTAGAAGATGCCGAAAAAAATCATAATTTTACTATTCCCGAAAATTCAGAGTTAACCCTGAAAATCGGTCCTACGCCCAGGGCCGTCTTTGGGTTTGAAAGTACCCGAGGCACTCAGAGATTTCGGGGCCCCTAATTTTTAGTTCAACAAATTACGTTCTGGCGATCATAAGTTATTAAAAATTGAATATTACACAGTTAATAAGTATTTTGATTCCTCTTTTTAAGGTAAGGAAGAATTTGTAAAAAAAACTAGATAAACGGAATTAAATAGTATCTTTAATTCTGTATTTTCTATAGTAATATTTTACTAATAACTCTAACAATAGTAACACAATAAAATATGATTAAAAAACAACACAAGCAATATTTACATAATAACATCAAAGTAAAAAAACAAACTAAGCATTTGTCAATGGTACTTTACGTAGTTTCGCACGCACGAAGTCGTCAATTACATCGTTGAAGATCAATTCGTTGAAAATATCGTACTCAAAGTTTAATAAAGCTAACGAAGAAAGTCGTTCTTGAATCATATTACTTCTTAATTCATTTTTTATATACTTCAGCTTTGAAAGTGAGCGTTCACCCGTACAATTAGTGACCATTAACGTTAAGAAAATTCTTAACGCTATTTCAATGTTGGAAATGTCTCTTCAAGATTATCTTTTTTTAACAATTTATACATTTCTGCCAAAGATACGGTGATGTTTGTTGGATTTTCAATGCGAAGATAATGTTGAAATTTGAAACACTCCGATATAAGTTCTTCTTCATTGACATCTGTGTTATAAAACTCAACAAATTGTTTACATTTATTAGACAATTCACTTATTAATGTGTCGATAATAGGAATATAAGTTTGTAATTTAAATTTTTCTTTGGCAGAAAAGATGACTTCGTCTGTTTCTGAGTCAAAATAAGTTACACGAGAACTTCTGTTTGTTACACGCGAATTTTGATATTCTGAATCGAGAAACTTTTCTTTGGCGATTGTTTCAAAGTTATCAACTTCGGTTAAAATAATATTCTCTAATTTTTTCATTTTCTTAGCTATACTGTTTAACAACATCCAATGAAAGATTTTCTTTTTGCAACGTTTTGTTCGTTTCATTGACTTTTAAAGTACAGCACTCCAGACTTCGGTTAAAATAATATTCTCTAATTTTTTCATTTTCTTAGCTATACTGTAGGCTTCATTTCGCGTTTCTGCTGGGTTTTCTTTATTATTTTCAATAAATTCCAAAGCTAATATAATCTGAGAATAACCACATTTTAAAGCTGAGACTGCATCGTATCTAGCAGACCACCTAGTATCAGATAAACTTTTTACTACTTGATATTTTCCCAAGATTTTTTTAATATATCCCAACGATGTGTTGAACCCGAAAAGAAGTTGTACAATTTTTGTACAAGTTGGAAATAACTCGTTGCTGTCATCACGCAACCAGCAGCTTTAGCCCCGACTAAATTCAGCGAATGTCCAGCACAAGAAATGAAAATAGAGTATTCACATAATTGAACCAATCTTTCTTGTAGTTCTGAGTACGCACCTGACATATTCGCGGCATTGTCGTAAGTTTGACCGCGGCAATCATTAATTGATATCTGATTATTTTCGAGAAAAGCTAAAACCGTATTTGTTAAATATTCGGAACCATGTTCTTGAATAGGTATGAACTCTAAAAACCGTTCAATCGGTGTGTTATCTTTTACATATCGAATCGTAAATGTTAACTGATCAACATGGCTACAATCTGGAGTAGAATCAATACTAATTGAATAATACTTGGCCTGTTTCAACTCAGAAAGTATTTTTAGTTTTACTTGTTTACCCATAATCTTAATAAACTCATTGCAAATGTTCGCTGATAAATACGACACGAATCCTTTTCCTGGATTACTATATTTGTTCAAATGCTCTTTAACAAATGGATCAAATTTGCTAATTAGTTCTAAACAACCCAAATAATTTCCATTCTGCTGAGAACCAATTATTTCGTTATCACCACGAAACGGCAGTCCACGCCCAGCAAGAAATTTGATTGTTTCAACAATTCTAATCAAAACACTTTTCCAATAACTGACTTCTTCATTGAATTGGACAAGTATTGATTCATTTACAGTACCCACTTTCTTACTTCGAACGATGTAATCCATAGATGCATATCTATGCCGCAAATTGTTTTCATGTTCAGTAATTGCACGGTTCAAATTTTTCCAGTCGTGAAACCCGTCCGGAGAATTAAACGCCGAATCGGAAGATGCAAAAAGACGGCGTGCAAAACAGTATAACGCATTTTAGATGGCGAAAATAGAAGCCATGATCTGCAGACAGTTTCACTGTTTTGCAATTTACGTGTAAACACAGATTTAGTAAGATGTCTAATTACAATTTTCCCATTTCCTTCTTCGTACTTTCTCGCTGTTTTTGAAAAATCGCAATCTTTATTTTGAAAAAACATAGGTCCTTTCTGAATCCAAAAACATCGATCTTCTTCACTTATCTTATTCCATTCGCCGGAATCGTTTGATGTGAACCTGGATACTTTTGAAGAAGTCAGAGCATCACCTATATTTTCAGAGGAGAAACATTTCTCATGCAATGAAACATCTTCCAGATGAGAACTACCTTCGGAGGTACCTGATTCTGGCTCCATTTTCTGGTTTTCTGGTCGATTAACTTCATTCGGTGTGTCCAAAAGAATTTCTGGTGTGTCATTTGAAGATATACATGGATTTATTGATTTCAGTAAAATGAAATACCAATGAACTCTAGAAGAAAATACAATATACAGTTGTACAAATTAGTTTATTTACAAATACTTTCTGCATGCGTCAAATTCACAGTTCACAAAAGCAAACATTTTCGGTGCTTTCAATTTTTTATGTCACTTTGCATGTTAAAAATTGGGTTGATATTTCTTAATCGTATTGATCATTTTATTCATTTACACTTGTTGTATGTTATCATATTTGTATTTAAAATAAAATGTTGTCTAAATGATTGATTCCTTAATATATAATTCTTAAATACTCTTAATTTTTAACCATGAAACTTTATTATACAAATTATAATATAATAAAATTATACACTTTACACATCCTTATTATTATTATTATTATTATTATTATTATTATTATTATTATTTCCCAATTTCTGTAGATATACACTGATGCCGGGTTCTCAAAATCACCCAAGGCAACAATGGTTGCACGTAAAGCGGAACAAGAATATATTTTGATTTTATATCAGTCAAGTCAGACTTAAGAATTTACGGACTATATTTGCTGTTCCCAATAATGCGGCTTTTGAATTGTCCGTATATGCTTTTCAGTCAATTCCAACTTCTTCGCGATCTCTTGCCATTCCTTGGTGACCAATCCATTCGCTGAGACCACTACTGGAAGCACTTCCACAGCGCGCAATCCATACATGTCCTTCAATTCAACAGCCAGGGGTTGGTATTTCCTTTTTTTCTCAGCAACAGTTGTTACAAGCCGGTCATCTGTAGGAACCGCAACATCAATGATGCATGATGTTTTAGATATTTTATCAAAGAGAACAATATCCGGTCTATTTGCTTCCACTGTTCGGTCAGTGAAGATTACACTATCCCACAGAATTCGAGCTCGATCATTGCTGATTACTTGCTCAGGTTTGCACTTATAATATGGTTGTTCACTTCTACGAGGTCGTATCTTTTGGCAAGGGCTTGGTGGATTACTTTGGCGACGCAGTTGTGTCTCTTAAGGTATTCTGTTTGTGCTAATGCGGGGCATCCACAGCAAATATGCTGGATTGACTCGTTGGTGGATTTACATAGGCGACATCGGCTATCAATTTGCTGACCCATGATGAATTTTTTATAAGCTCTGGTTTTGACAACTTGGTCTTGAATGGAGAAAATAAATCCTTCCGTCTCACCGAAGAGGCCCCCGGTTCGAAGCCACTCCACTGAGGTTTTCTTATCAATGTTCTCCGAAGTTAAAGTTGCAAAAAATCTACCATGAAGTTCCTTTCTTGCCAGATATTCACGCGGTCTTGATGCTTCAGGTAATCAAACTCTTTACTTGGTTGTGCCAGCCATAATGGGGTCATCTTTCTATCTTGATCACAGATAGCTTTGTGAACAGACGAGTTGATAGAGAGAAAGTACCGACGCAGCTTTTCTTCTTGCTGTCGGCACAGTGTCTCCAAGTTAAGGAGTCCTCTTCCTGCACTAGCACGAGGTAAGTACAGCCTGTGCACTGAACTCTGAGGGTGGTGCAGTCGATGCTTGTAAGTGTAGTTCTTATTTTCCTGTCGAAAGTCTGCAAGGATGTTTCTGTCCATTTTATTCCTAACGTCTGAATCAAAAATTCCCAGCAATTGCAGAATTCCCAAATATTTGTAGGAGTCTTCAGTGCTGATATTTTTAATAATTGTGTCACCAGATATTTGCATATTTTGTTCTTCATTTTGGACTTGCCCGCGGACAACATGAAGGGTAGCGCATTTTTCAATCCCAAACTCTAAACAAACTGCATCGCTGAAACTCTTGACAAGTTCGAGCTCGTTTTGTAAGTGATCTCTATTAGAAGCATATAGTTTGAGATCATCCATGTAGAGCTGGTGAGAGATACGAACATCAGGGTTTTTCTTCAATAAGTACCCATATCCTGATTGTCTGAGCATTCTGCTCAAAGGGTGAGTGCTATGCAAAACCAAAGCGGGCTTAGGCTGTCCCCTGAAAGATTCCACGACGAATTGCAATATCTTCCGTCACGTAACAGCAGGTTCCCTTCTTAATCTGCAAATGAGTTTTCCATTCTGACATGCAGTTCTTCAAGAAAACAATCAGTCTTCTATCGATTTTATACAATTCGAGTACTCTTAAAAGCCATGAGTGAGGTACCGAATCAAAGGCTTTTTTGTAATCTATCCAGCCTACAGAAAGATTGCGCTGGTTCTTCCGTACTTGCTGCGTAATTACACTGTCAATCAATAATAATTCCTTGCATCCCAGATCTACCTTGCGACACCCATTCTGTTCAGGAGCCAAAATGTGCTGGTCGACTAAATGACTGTACATTCTTGAAGAGATTATAGAAGTCATAATTTTATATAGTGTTGGCAGGCAAGTGATCGGTCGATAATTTTTTGGCTGGGATCTATCACCAGCTTTGGGCACCATATACGTTCTGCCTGTCAACAGGTACTTTGGGAATATAGTTGAATCTAGCAAAACTTCATTGAACAGCCGAGTCAGGCATGGGTGCGTGGCAGTGAAATATTTCCACCATACATTTTGGATACCATCTGGACCTGGTGACTTCCAATTCTGTGTTCTCTGTACTGCTGTTTTGATATCAGCAAGGGAAATTTCAAAGGGAGGCATCTCGTCGATGTTCTGACAAACTTCTATTTCCTTCTGCAGCCAGTAAGCTCCTTCATCGTGTTGCTTTGGTTTAGCCCAGATATCAGTCCAATACTGAACCAGGGATTTGCTACTCGGAAATTGCCCTTGATGGTCTTCATTGTTATTCTGCAGTAGTCTATAAATTTCTTCTGGTCGAAAGCAAACGCTGACTGTTGATGGCGTCTCTTTGCTGCTTCATCATAACGCCTAATTCTTGCGCCGAGTGCAGCTATTCTCTGTTTCAGACGTTCCTCTTCATCTTTCAATCTCTTATCCAGATCCTTAAGGTTCATTCGCAACTTCATTCTTTTAGCGATTGATCGTATCCCATTTTTCACTTTCTTAGGTACTTTTCCTTTCCCTGCGAAGTACGCTGCTAGATGACTGATTTCCTTCCTGGATTTATTAATTTTGGAAATGATTATTTTCTTCCATGTTGGTACGAATTCATTTTAGAGCTGGAGTCTTTGAATGTTCTGACATTTTCCTGTCTAATTTTTCTGCCCAAAACAGAGCAAACTGCCAAAGCGGCACAGTGAACTGCGTCAGACAGCTCTTCCAACGAAATCATATGAGATAATGTATTTTCAACTATGGAATTCATTTCTTTGCAAGCAGCGTAAAACTTGCACTCCCAATGATCTTAGGTATACGAGGTCGTTTCTGCAATGGGACACCTTCGTACATAATACGGTATTTCTGGTAGCTTTCCTTTAATTCATCGATAAGAGGTACATTACTAATTGGACAAGCTTGATTTTCAGCTACGTGATATCTTTCAAGAAGTCTTCCTTCTTCATGTTCCTCGCCATGGAGTGGAGTCTCTGATGGTGTGCTACTTTGCAGTTGCATAGTTATTTGTTGTTTAAGTCTATTCAATTCGGCATCTGAAAATACACGTCGCCTTTGAATAGAATTTAACTGACTGCAAACTCGTTGCTCATTCAGTGTGCTGTCTGGATACATTCTTTTCCATTCCGCGTGCATCCTTACTCTAAACCCTTCATACTCCGTTTCCACTTTCGTGCTAATATAGTACGCATGCATTATGGAGATATTCATCTCTTTTGTCCATCTCATGCGTTGGCTAGTTTGCCTTGATATGGCGGAGGACCCTACATGTGGGGACCTCAAGCCACTCCGGCCTTCAGCAGATGAAGCTGCTGTCTCTGCGGTAGCCATGAGTGGTATGGCGCCGCGCCTAGACTGTTCATCTGCACTAGGTTCACCATTATCCACTGGCACAGGTAGCTCATTTGACACAGTTGGCCCGGTGCCAGAACCTACTGCGCGATCTTGCGAGGATCGATCGCCAACGACTCTATTCCTTAATATCCTGCTCATAACAATCTTCTCCGGTTTCCCGGTAATAAACACCAGTCGAAGAATCTCTGGTATTTATGGCTTGGGTCCGCGTGTCAGCCAGGCACGTGAGGTGAAATCCTCCCCTGCGGTCCAACTGTAACCTTATAGGCTAAGAGAGCCGCTGTTGACCATTTCACTGGTTCTTCCACCGCCTCTCTAGGTACTGGTCCAGTTGGGTGACCTATACCATCCTGATAGACCTTTCCCAGAGTTACTCTCTAGTAGCCCTATCAAGACCTCCTTCTCATCAGTTCGCCGGGCCACTCCGCCGAAGGGGCTGGTTACCGCAACCTTGGAGTGGGTTTCCGACTTAACAGGGCTCCCCGCGTGAAGGGTGAGATAGGAGTTGGGCGCGAGAGGTTTCTGTCTGGCACATCGCACCCCTTGAGCCCTTATTATTATTATTATTATTATTATTTATTATTATTTTTTTAATTTTTAAATTGGTTTAATTTAAAAATTTTTTTGGGTTCAAATGATATGATAAATTTGTTAATCATGTAAAGATGTTTTATTTTATATTATACTTATAACACTTAACACTGTATTGCACTTGCTCTTCATTCGATTTCTGACTGCAAACTAAATTCATTTTCAATATTTGCCGATTTCTGCCAAGCAATACGAAGGTCGTTTGATAAGTCAGGTAAATTTATATGAAAGAGCGCGCATTGTTGTTAAACATGTGCATTGTTAGAAAGAACGATTCTTTGTAGACAGCTGTTTGACTTCGTGACAGACTTCGAAAACTGAACTGATCAAATTATAAGTGACATATTTTATTAATATCTCGATATTTGTACCATTGATGTTAGAAATATATAATATTGCTTTAATCGTGAACATAAATTAATTCAGATGCTGTCTATATTGGTTCCACTCAATATATTTAAGTTAATCAATATATATGTAGTAAATATTACAATTTTTCAGTTTTGTTATATATTTTTTATGATCTGTGGGGGCCCTTTGATCATGGGAGCCCTGAGGCACGAGCCTCGTCTGCCTGTGCCTACAGATGGCCCTGCCTACGCCACCTGTATAAGTGTATTTAACTGTATTCTTACAAGAAATTTAAAGAAAAACATTTGGAGACATTTTTTAGGAAATTCTGAAAACGGCCCTAGGGATTTATTTAAAGTCCCCCCCCCAAAAAAAAGAATGCTTTACAAAATCGCAGAGCTTTGACTCACCAAAAAACGATAGGTGTTTCTTCAATTTGGAAAAACTCCTAGGTATGGTTTAGGCGCTGGGATTGTTCACATACACCAGACGGACGGACGGACGTTTTGCATTAAAATGATTTTTCGGCACCAAGGACCTACAAAACAGATTCTGGCTACACCACGTGTTAATGGATTTTTTTTCTTAATTTAGCAACTAGATTTATCCACTATTTCGTTATCAGGGCCCGGCATTACAGCATTATATATCTTTCTTTATACTTCTTATATTACTCCGTATACACGTAGGTCTACGAGGCAGTAATCTCTGTGAGCCGCCACGTTCGTGGAGTGGCCTCCCTCTGGGACCTTGCAATCTAGCAGGGGCACAAAGACAGGTCGCACGTCGTCACACCCATTTGACACGAAGTTTGGCTGGCGTGTTAGTCTTTGCCGGCTGCCACACGTACGCTCGTTAGGTTCGACTCCCGATGGTGGCAGGATTTTCGACACTAACTACATAGCTAGGTCGAATTCAGTCGCTGTCTGGAGAAGAATTCTAGAGACCGCCTGCTCCGATCGATGTCCGTGGTTTCTCCGATCAACACCAGGCGAATACCCTACGGAACGGGCCACGGGCCGCGCGCGATCTTTCCTTCCTCTTCCTTGTCCTATCTTCTCCTTTTCACACACTTCCACTAACATGCACTACACTACCACATATTTCGGGAGACCGGTGTGCCTTAGAGTTTGTTCCGCCTGGGGCGGTGCCCCGCTGGTGGAAAGTTATAAACTGGGAGAGGTGGCTCCGGGAATCAACTGAAGTCACTGGAGAGCCTCTTACCGGGAGGTCCTAGGTTCACTTACCAGATGGTCTTGCTTACCACGAGGTTCTCCAATTCAACGATCGTTTTAGTTGGAACCGAGGACTCAGTCCATTCCATTAAGAAACAGCCCACACCAGCTTGCACAGTGCGTTGATGACAATATGGCTTCATGGCTTCGTGGGGTCTGCCCCGCACTCAAACCCTACAATCAATTCCTCAAACCCTACAATCAATTCTTACCAAGTGAAATCTGGACTCATCTGGCCAAGCTACAATTTTTCAGTCGTCTAGTGTCTAATCAATATGATCACGTGCCCAGAAGAGAAGCTGGGCTCGTCAACAGCTAAAGTCACTAGTTCCGTAAATGTAGTGTATTTTTATCCCATGAGGGAGCTGTTGCCTGCCCCCGGTGAATGGCGAGATACGGCGCTGACCTACAGCCATTAGCTCCCTGTGAATTGTTTAAGGATCTTGTGTATCCACCGCTCCCAAAACACCTGGATGAACTGAAAGATCAGACCACCAGTGCGATTATATTTCAATATCTACATTCCCCACAAAGCTCAAGGAAACGTGAACAGATAGCGAAGATACATTCATGTGAAGAAGCAAAACAGTGTCATCTCAACATTTGTTTTAATGATAAGGAAAACTCAACGAACCACCTGATCGAGATTGGGGTCATTGTGTCAGAAGCAGAAGTACTATACTTGTTACAGACACATTTAGTCTTTTAGCATTATACAGAATATATGGCAGTAACTAATACAGTAAATATCATTGAAAAAAACAATATAATTTCCCATTTTGATGATCAGTAGGACAAGCGGGGGTAATGAGGGCCACTTTTTGTTTTTTAAATATACTTTTGTACCAATTGCTCCTAGAAACAAGCATGTGCTCTTATATCTCACATTAGTTATTATCCCGAGTTATCATCACAAAAATTAGTTAAAATACATCAAAACGCTCTCAAGTATCAAATTTCCAAAAATTTGCATTTTACCCTCATTACCCCCACATGCCGGTAATGGGAGTCACGATTTAGCTAATAGGAGAAACTAAAGAAATGTGAAGCAAAATGAATATATTAGTAGTTTATGAACATATTAGAGGTTTGCACCTGTTCTGTAGCGTGCGAAATTGGGCCCCATGGACACGGGCAGCTAAACTATTAAAAAGACGTACCCACTCCTGATTAGGATAGTGAACATCATTTTCAAGAAATCCTAAAAGCAAACGTGGCGTTTCTTATCCACACCACGAATTCGAGTAACGTCGAGTCATTCGCTTTACTCTTTCCCATAAATAAGAGTGGAAGATAGAGCGGTGACAGTACAGTGAGTTGACAAAAGGAACAGCTGTCCTTTGTTTCAAACTGCGCGGTACAGGAAGGGTATGCAACAAAGCGTAAGATAGAGACGAGTGTGTGATTTCGGACAGGCAACATCATGCCGGAATTTGAGTTGTTGATTCATTAGAAATATTATAAACGTGTAAAGGTGTTCGAAAAATGAAGTTCTAATTGCTGAAACATTAGTCCGGGAGAGTTTTTGATTTTGGATCTTCGGAATCGAAGAAAATGGTATGGAATTAAGCGTGGACTTTGCGACATTGGCAATGGTCGAGGAAGCCACTTTGGGGCAAGCTGAACGATACCAGGAAGTGACAAATATTCATCATAATAAAATTTATAGCAAGGCTAAGATTGTGAGTAAATGTTAAGAGTAAAAAAATGGTAATTGGAAAATTTCCACTTTCAAAAGAGTGCACTCGCAATGTGTATGAATGTGTGAGTGATATGTTGATTTTTCTTTGTTGAGATAATTTGTTTTATGTAAATGGATTAATACATGGATTTCGCTGTTATGTTCTGTGTATTAGAATGGGGACTGGACTCACTGGGCATTAAAACGGCGAGAAGAGAATCGATATTATAAATAGCTGTCGACATTGCGATTCGGTAACATTGTGAAATATGTATTATTTTCTTTCCAGTAGGTAGTAGAAATCAAATGGCAGAGAAAAGAGTAGGATATGGAGTCAGGCTTCCAAAATAAACTATAATATTATTTCGTTACCTGTATAGGGACGGCTTCGCAGACCCATATGAATTACAAATCTCTATTGTAATGGGCCACTGACCGATTCAATATATGAGTCATTGCAGATCTGTGATCAAAATTTAGATTTAAAGTAATAAGTAATTCGTATGCATACAGATAAATTTTATTATTAATACGATGATAGGGGTGTGCACGTCACATGCAATTGATATTTCGGGAACTTGCCTAATAAATTGGCCCTGTGGATTTTGCAGCCATTGTGCCAAATATCGAATTTCCAAAACTTTTCATTTAACCCTCATTTCCCCCTCATGAAGTTAATGGGAGTCACGATTTGACGAATAGGAGCCGCTAAAGAAATATTATGTTCTATCTGTTTAATTACGTGAATTTATAACCACAAATAGGTCTAACTCAAACAGGTTGGGGGAAAATAATTAATTTTATCAATTATTACCTGTATTAATTAGTGCAAAGGTTTATGAATCGTTACAGCACTTACACATGTCTATTGATTTGAGTCTTTTAATGTCATTCCAAAGGATGGCGGTGGATTGCGTAATTTCTAAAATAATGTACATGTATTATATGACGTGATATTTTTTGGTGGCTCTTGATACTAATCCTCGATGAATAGTTACTATGTCGTGGTTATAGTTATAGTATATAGCGTATTATTTTCTTTCTTTTCGAAGGCGCTACCGTCCAGTTTGGGCCTTGGCCTACCATCCACCTAGCTCACAGGGCTCCCGTATTACTTTCGCTCTACGCAGAAAAATAGTGCAATTTCGTATGAAATTTAATTCATATTGAGACATAACATTGAAAAAAATTGTGCGATTCATATCAAAGACACTTCTCTGGAGAAATACGCCCTTCAAAAATTCATGAGAGCTTTATTAGATTGGAAAACATAATTGAATTAGTGCAGTTTCCATTAAATTTGAAGAATGAAGAATTATTGACAGGAATAGTTAGAGAGCATTGTTTACGTTTCCTTGCTTAGTAGGCAAATAGAAGGTACAAACTTCTGTTAATTGGACAGCATGAAGGTTTTACATCCTAAGCAACTGATGAAAACGTCGTGATGGTAACCTTAATTTTTTGTAATTTTTCCGATTATCAATCTTTTAAAAATATATTTTGTTAAAAAGTAATACCCGTATTATTAAATATAATATTATGACTAAGGAATGATTAAAAAGCGCCGTAAACTACATATTGATATTTATTATACAAAAGATCGAATATCGCGTGCATTTCATAGTTCACATATTTATTGGAAGAGGGTCTTCAAAGTTAATATCTACTTTTGTTGTCTCATCACTGCCACAACTACATTGCTGATTGATCTCAAGTATTTTCACATGAATAATAACAAAATCAGTTCGTGGATTAGCTGGCTCTTCGAAACAAATGATAACATTTGTCACGCTATTGCCATGGACGAAACGGTACGGGCGAAAGAAACAAGAGTATTATCTTTCCAGAATATATTTGTTGAAAGTCGCTTTATCAGCTGACAAATTAAATCCTGCAAACTGTTTTGTAAACATTAGAGAAGATTTTAAAGAAAGAAATTGCGCCCTTGGGTATTGACAATTTGCAAACTTTTGCATACAAATACTGAAGAGAAAGAATTTGCATCCCAAATATGGCGAATGTTGGAATTGAAGATGATATATTCAAAAAAATCTAACGAATCGGAGATAGTGCAGATGTTTCAGATGGAATTAGTGCATCAACAACGTATGACGTAGCCTTAAATGTGTACAGGTGTCCGGGGAGGAAACGTCGACATTTGGAAAATAAGCTCTTAAGACAATTTTGAGCATTTTTTTTTAATAAACTACTTGGATATTTGGAATGGTTCCAATAAGCACTCAAAAGTTGATTGGAAAAAAGCTTTCTAGGCAAAAATTTGCATTGTAGACGCATAAAAACACTTCAGAAATCAAAGGCTTTCTCGTACTACTTAGTTTTCTAATTTCTTTGGTTTGTGCACAGACTCTCTCGTAGTATAGTGTTCGAATTTCCTTGGTGTGGACTGGCTTTTCGGTCTTTCCCATCCTCTTGCTAACTGCCATCTATCGCCCCACCCCCAAGTACAATTTTTTGAAATTTACCTAATGGTAGATTTAAAATATTACTTTTAGAATATTAAAGAAAAATAAAACCTCGTCCATAATGGAATTTTTCGTTCAAACATTTGGAGTCATTTTTAAGAAAATATTGTTTAAGCGAGACTCTAAATGCGAGTTTGAAACTCATTTTCACAGAAAACGTTTGAGTTTTCGAAAACATTGGAAGTCATTTGAAGCACTTTCACTTACAAATGCAATAATATATATATAGAAATCTCTGGAAATGCGCATATTAACGTCATTAGCGATATTCCAAAAACGAACTATGCAATTTTTGAAAAAAAGAAAAGAAAACACAGTTTGTGAAAAGAGCTCCAATTTCGAATTTACAGTGACGCTTAAATGTCTTTTTCTTAAAAACGACACCCAATTTTTCAACGAAAATTTCGAAATACGATGAGGTTGTACATTTATATAATATTCTTGCCACATAAATAAAGTAATTATTATTTATTATTATTATATTCATAAAGGTCTTTCGGTTCTACCATTAGGAAACCGAAAAATTGAAAAGAGATTGTTAAAATACATTTTGGTCGGCGATAGATGGCACCTGGCAAAAGGATGGGGCAAGTTCGAAAAGCTAGCACAGACCAAAGAAATTAGAAAACTAACTAATAGGAGAAAGTATGTGCCATTCTGTAGCACTACTAGTTGTTTTTTCTGTGACATTGAGTTAAACGTACGTAATTGCATTAAGAATAAAAAAAGACATCAGCAAACGTTATTGGCATTTGACAAGACAGTTTCGCTCTGCAATAGAATGTTTTCGTCTAAAAGCAAACTACCTACTTTATTAACGTTTTGCCGTCAATATAACCCATGCCCACATTCCTCCCATGTGTCGCGGAATGATAGCTTAAGAAAGTGTGCGCTTATTATACTTGCCCCTTCGTACTACTATTGTTAGATGAAATCTGCATGTCGTAATCGGAAACTCTAATGAAGTTATGGGGGCGATCCACAGTTAGTAAAATAACCTATACTTCATCTTATTCCCAAAATATTATTTGAACATAATATTCATTTACTCATTTGCAGGTTGTGTTTTGTCATGCGGTTTTGCACATTTTAGAGGACACGAAAAATACACTGAAGCTTCAAATGCTTCAAATAAGACTCCAGCAGTCAAAGCTGTAATAATCGATAACACAAACAAACATCATTCGTCAAGACCAGAGATTGCTGGACGTTAAACACAGCGAATTACGAGACCATACGTGGAGGTCGTTTGCTTGGCCATTAAACTACGCGGCGAGATGTGATAGGAAGGAATGCTGACACGTTAACTCAGTTATGATAGAAAATTATTGCCACTGCAAATTACAGACGACGAGGACAATTTTACTAGTGATGTGGTAGTTGTGAATGATTACTGATATTTGTTGTATGTTCAAATCTGATTTTTCCTGTCAAAGTAGAAAAGAAACGATTTGCCCAAGAACTGCCAATTACTGCTTCTACCTGGCATTTTCAAAACAAATTGCCAGTTTCACTGCCCTACTGTAAACACATTGCACAAAACAGTACATACTTTTTTAAGAAACGATTAGTGGACGAAAGAATAGTCCTGATTTTGATTGAAGATGGTTAGATTAAAACTGAAATTATGGTTCTTCACGTAGGAGTTAATAAAACGATTAACAAGTGTCTTGAGATTTATGTCTCTCTGCTCTTTAAAAGCGTTTAATGTTAAGTTTTCTTAATAACTTTTGTTTACCTTCTGGGAGGTACACTTTACTGGATCAGCGTGAGTTAATCTTTTACTCATAAAATTAAAATGTTAAACTTTTTTTCGCAGAATCTGAGCGAAGAAATAGTGGCCGGGAAGTTGCCCACAGGAATTAATTCTTAAAATTAGCAGAAAGGGTTGGCCCTTGGAGCATAGTCGGCCTGACTGAGCAAAACTAGTGGCGCTAAAACAGCACGCACTTTCTCGTCCGTATTTTCAAGCAAAATAGCCCAAAAGTCCGCGAATTTACAAATCATGCAAAATTACGCAAATACCAAGGAAACATGAAATATATTTTAGCCGTAAAGAAAACTATGAGTTTATTTTAACTGTTCACTCAATTTCAATTTACGTTATTCAGATTTTTCTGTAGAGATTTATTTTAGACAGTGTTTATATATATTGAAAACGAAAAATTTCAGCAAAATCCATAATTTAGATTGACAATATTATTACATTATTGTGTTAATATTTGAAAATTTTTACATCTTTTAAATGTTCAGTTAATTTTTTTATGCCTCTTAAACGTTATGTTAATTATTAAATTATTTAAACATTTCGAGGAGTATTTTTCCTCTTTTTCAGAAGTATAATTTGAATATAAGCAGAAATTATTATTCATCAAATTAAATTGTGTACATTTTAAGTTATAGAAAAGTAATTGAAACTATTATAATGAATATATAACAGGCACAAATGAACTCACCTTAATAAATTCTGTCATTTCTTTTTGAAGTCTATTTTTAATATATGTAAAATAACATCGTCAACATGGAATTCTTAACAAGAAGGTCCATGGTGTCAGAGACCATACTGAGCAGAAGAAGGGAGAGGACTTATTAGTAACAGAAAAATGTTAAGATCCATTAGATATTTGAATTTGAAATTTTGAATTCGAAATTTCAATAAGAAAGGAAACCGTTTCTAAAATGGAAATTATTACATTATGTTAAATTTTTGTATTTTGTCTTTTATTTTTTGTAACACATTGCCACAAAGACTAGAAAATTTGACTACTTTCAACTCTTACATCTATTGTGTCATTTAACTTTATATGTAAATTTTCTGAAATCATTCTGGGGTAAATTCTTCTTTCACGATCTATAATATGTATATTTTCAAAATCAAATCTGTGATCAAGTTCAATTCAGTGTTTGGGTAATAATGAAATTTGTTTGTTTGGAAGTTCTTTACTACTGTTTTTTTCTTTAATTCATTTCTCATAATTTCTCTTTGTGCAACCTATACACGGAAGTTGGCAATCATTACAAACACATTGATGAAAAGTGTTGTTTTGATCCAGAATGTCCACTTTGTCTTTGATGCTTTTAACAATTTGGTTCTTGTTGGTACACATGTATCTCATCTTGATCTCTGAAATTCCTGAACGTCTTATTAGTAAGAGAAGTAATATAGGGCAAGGGGCTTATTTAATTTCTTTTTCAACACCATTCCTAAATTGAAATATTCGTATTATGTATTTTTGTCTATGTATTTTCTAGCAAAGGAGGCTGAATAATTATTATGTAATAATAATTTAAAAATCTTCTTTAGATTTTTCACGTGAAATTCAGGATTTTCAAATTTGGTAGCTTTATCAACTGAACCAAAAATGACACCAATTGTTTGATACAAAGGATGTTTTGATGCATAGTTTAAAATTATTCCCGTGCTACTTGGTTTTTGATACCAATCTGTGAAATTTTATTATAAATAGATATTAACTAGAAATTTTATATGGTCTTGAATCTCCAATTCTTCAGTAAGTTTTATATTGTCATCGGAACTATTTAACATATTCAAAATATATTCCACCTTTTTTTCACAATAAGTAAGGTACCATCAACATATTACGATACAAAATTACAACTAGTTGTCTTAATAACGTATATTCCAACATTCTCATATCAATTTCTGAAAACAACCTTCGGAGACATCCTTCGATAGGAGGCCTCTTAATTGTTGGTATGTTTTAATATTAAATTTAAAAGTAATATTGTTTAACAAATAACTATTACAGGAAGTAATTTCTTCGTTGGTTTACTAATCTCTAGGTTATCTTCATTCAATAAAGTTGTAAAATTAAATAATGGGAACCTTGCCACTACATCCAAAAAAAAATAATATATATGTATCTGGAATATAGATATGTTTCAATTCTTCTACCAAATTATAACAATTTTTTACTCAATATTCGTATTCCCTATCTAATAATAGAGGTTTTAATCATTTATTTAAGAATTTGCATATTTGATCTATTGAAGAACCTACTCTAGACACAATTGGGCGCTTTGAGTAGCCTTCTATGAGGATCTTAATGAGTCCATATGCTCTGGCCCCATTACCAGTTGTAGGATATATGTTCATCAATATCTTTTGATCTATATCTTAGTTTTTCTTTCCATCTCTTATTAATTATTTGTAAATCTTTGTAGGTTTTGACATTACTAGTTATTTTGAAATTGAAGGGTTGACTGGAATAAGGGCGTAACTCGAATTATGGCATTTATCCATAAAACGTTTCAAAAGGTTCTTTAGGTGACTTTCTACCTCCCCTCCAAATATTACTGCGCTAACCCCAATAGATAGCGTTTGTGAGGCTTTTGAAATACGGAATTGCGACTTTTTCCGTAACATCGTTACCTTTACGAGTTTTGCATCATTTAGTTTCCCGGTGTTTAGAACATCCACAGGATGTCTCTGAATACAGAAGATGTCAATTTGTCCGATACATCTGATTTTTCATCGGATTATAGTGAGTATATGCTTAACATCCCGATGATAGTGATACATCTTCAGATACTTATTTACATAGTGTTAAAGATAACAAAAAAGGACGAAACTGGAAAACGTTTCCGAAAATCAGAAAACAAGAATTCAAGAAAAGACGCCGAAATAGCGCTAAAAACTACATTACCAGTTAAGGAAAATTTAAAAGAACAAAATTAGAAAGAGTTTTCATTCTACGATTAATAGACGGATGTTTATGTTAAGATATATTCAACACCGCATTAGTGACGATTGTTATGCGAGGTTGAGGCTATGGAAATAAACTTGGTGGTGAAACCTATCCAGAATAATCTCTACGAGTTTTATTTCTGATATTAATAAATACATGTAGACTTTCATAGAAGGAAACATTTATTTATTTCAAAATTATCTTGTTCTATGAAATTAGAACCCAATTCAACATTTTCAAATTAACGTAAATCCTCATATTTTAGTTCATTTTGTAAGCTTAATCAGTTATAGTATGATTTTTTAAGTGATATTTAATTATTTTTTATTTTATGTGAGAAGTACAGCTTGTACACAGTTTTTTTTATTATCTCAAAACTGTGTTTTCTGAATTACGCCGTCCTTTCATTGTTAGAATCCTTACACTGCTCTTCCACCTTTTTATAGTGTTCTTGTCGGATAATAGCCACCTTCCCTTCTCAGTTTTTACAAAATATACATTTGGTAGCAATTTCAATTGATTTCAATTTAACTTTCAGCAAATTCTTAATCTATTTTAAAATTTCTGAACTCCATTGATTTGCTGAATCAATGAAGAATAAGTACATTTAAAAACAAGAGAAAAAATAAATATCACATTTGATAATGTCATAATTTGACAATAAATATCACGTGAAATGTGTCATGAGCACATTAGAAAACTTTATATTTTGTCTTGGAATTAATACATTATGATTTCTTGCTTATCAAATCATTGCCATGTAAATTTAAATGATGGTTTTACATTAAAATAGAAGATGCCTACTTAACTTTCCACCGAAAATATTTTAATCATGTCATTTCAAGAAATTTCATTTTGGGAGTACATTAGATTTAATTTTGGCAGTGACTTGTAGTTTGTCAAAGGATGTAACTAGGAAGTTTATATCATTAATAGGTCCATAATAAATGCCGTTTAGTTAGAGTCGCTCCGAAGCGGCCTTTGGCCTGTAAGAATCAGAAAAAGATGACAACAAACTGTGCACAACCCACAATCACTTTCGCGACCGATTTAACGGCACGCTTGTGTGCCGCCATTCACTGTTTTGAATCTGAAGATGGAGAAAGCATTGCCAACCTGCGAAACGTTATATGCAGTTAAAAAAATTAAATAATGTTTCAAGATATCAATTTAAAAATTAGCCAATAAAAGACCATGTGATTGGCAAACAATACATATTGACCTACATTATTTCATTTAACTTTCTCTCGAGTGAGAGGGTTCAAGCTGTAAAAAGCTAAAAACGTGTAGATATATTATAAATAATGTACTATATTCTCACATATGAATTAATTAATGCGATTTAATTCGAGATGTAGGTTACTGTGTTCATCTATCTTTTATTTTTCGTCTGCTGGCGGATGTCGCATTGTGGAGTGGTTAGCCAGCTGCTTTCGTGTACTTCAGAGTCGAAAAACTTCTTTTGCAATGAATCTGTGTGTTCTTTGTAACAATGTTACCTTATACTTACTTTACTTTCATACAGAGACAAAATTATTCCCAGTAAAAGTAAGGGTAAATGAGGGAGTCTTGGATATTATGTAAAGGAATAACATAAGTGAAACATACGTCAGGGGAAGAAAAATGAAAATCACTCGCAAAAGACAAACCATTGGTGGTGGTGGTATAATGTAGTTTCTTGGCTTTATCCTCATGGAAAAGGATTACAAGTATTTCTTTAGCGACCAATCGAATCAGACAAAGAGTTTTCGCATGTCATTATTGCATTCAATTTTCATGTCTTTATTGCATGAAATTCATTATTTTTAATTATGCATATATACCATTACCTTACGTAACCTTTCTGCTTGCAGTTGAATGATGAACATTCAGCTTTACAAGAGCGAGGTAAAAAGTTATTTTACATAAAAACGTAGTACTCCATACGCAAATTTAAATATCCGATTAAAACAAGAAGGAGATAGAACACAGAAATTAAAGAAAAATCACTGTTGCGAAACATTATCCACCTAATTTTGCGGTAGTTTCCATTGAAATGTCTTGGCAAAAATGCAAAGACATTTCAACGGAAAAACAAATTGTAAAAACAAATTTCAATCATCTACATTTTAATCGGAAAATAACTGCTGAGGTGAGTCAATCATAACATCATAAACATTCAAGGCATGATGGGAGTTACCAAGCTGAACTGCTTGCGAATAATAAGTAGTAACCCTCCCGTGTCCATACTAATGAATATGATTTCTTCAAAGAACGCAACATTCAAATACTCTGTCCTTGCAAAGTAGTATTTCGAGCAAGTTAATTTTTCCCGGCTATTGAAAGGTTGCTGGTATATCTTCTGAAAAATCTGAAGGTGATTTTGCTTAACAAACCGTAAATCTTGTTCATATTATTAATAAATACATTAAATGAAATTAGATGAAGAGAAGTAATGGTGTTGTCAAATTTCAAAAACATCTTGTCGACCTTCGGGTCGAAACATTACACTTACAAACGAATGGATGTAATATTATCCGCCCATCAGTTAATGCGAACATGGCAGTGGATTGAATGAAGACCACCGCAGCACCTCCTCTTATGAAATCTTCGTCCTATCTTTGATAATCAACGCATTGCTGATTATTTTAGAGTAGTTCTGCCCAGTT
Source organism: Teleogryllus oceanicus (assembly GCA_964035755.1). Taxonomy (NCBI): domain Eukaryota; kingdom Metazoa; phylum Arthropoda; class Insecta; order Orthoptera; family Gryllidae; genus Teleogryllus; species Teleogryllus oceanicus. The sequence continues at coordinate 66,124,977 of CAXIVR010000012.1, read as the reverse complement.
ATGTATCTTCGGCAACGTCAACGACGCTATGTCGCCCCTATGGGGAGTGACGTTTTGATGGTGATAGGCAGGTAATCGCCGATCCAGATCCTTTTCCTAAGGAGCAGAACAAAGATGATGTGAGTTTAAAGTAGAGAAATGATAGAAGCATCATGCAATTTAAAATTTTTGAACGATATTAGTCAAATCAGAGAAAATAAAAAGGGCTCGGACAATGGGAATAGAAAAGAGAAGGATAAGGACGACGACGATAACGGTTGGTCAAAAGAGAAAACAAAAGTTCGGGAGAAGTGAGAATGTAGAAAGAGAGGAGAATGTTGGCAATCATACAGAAGAAGATAGATGACGGGGAGAGAGGATAGACACGAGTAGAGCGCTGAGGACGGAACAGAAGGATAAGGATGATAGAAAAGAGTTTCGGAATGTAAAAATAAAAAAAAATAAAAAGAAGAGGGATACCAAGGAAAAGAAGCTTTCACGAAAAATTGAAGAATTCCTTTACTTATTTATTTATAAAATTATTTTTTCAAGTAATATTTGAACGTACTCGATTTTGGGACGGGAAGTTGGTCTCTATATGACGTTGTAGGATAGGGAGAAAGGCAGCAATTGAAACACAAAAATACAGTGCTTCATTTGCAGAAAATATAAAAGAGGTACAAAAAGCATCTTCAACTTTTTCATGTGAATTTACGCAAAGTAGATCAATTATTTTCTTTCGTTTACTCACCTTTAATTTGGTGAGAACTCATGGCGGTAACGTACACTTAAGGGATTAGATAATTGTTTTGGTACTTAATGAAGCAGAATGACGGTGAGAGCAAATCGATCCTCTGGAATGACAAGGGTCCAACAAATAAAATCGAAGAAAATGACTTGTTAGCATACTAAGGTTCTTTTTTGATTTCTGCTGCAGGAAGAACGTAGACGCGCTGTCATCCGTGGACAAATAGCTTCTGGAAAAATGACTGCTGTGGGTGGGGAGATGTCTGAATAGGTGGAGAGATGAAACTTTGTTATTAATTTACTCGAAGTGTCAGAAATATTATTTGGAAACTAGACAAGCCAAAGGATCAAAATGACAATTTTCATATACTATATACGAGGGACGTACAATAAGTTATATATTATTATAATATCTCGGTATCTAGTAGTGTAGTGTAGTGCAGCGCAGTGAAATGAAGTGAAGTGAAGTGGAGTGAAGGGTTAGAAAAGCTATAAGTCAACATATAGATAACTCAAAATTAATTATAACTAGGATATTAATCTCTAATTCTAATTGTAATTATATTTGTAAATATTCGTAATAGTTTAGTAATTGTATATCTAATTGTAATAATGTTTGCCACCGAGCATTAGCTCAAAGCGAACTTTAATAAATCTATCTATCTTACGGCATTGTAAGAAAGCTGAGCGTGCCCAGGGAAGTGGTATGGTTCTGTCTCGGTTAGAAATCAGCCTGCTTGATGCTCTTGTGAGAAGATGACAACTGCAGGTCCGCGCGGGTCAACAGAGAAAGTGAGAGGTTTCAAACATTCTGAGAAAATGAGCGATTTTGAACAGTGACTTCGTACAACTCATCATCCATGTAGTCCAGATCAATATCCATGTAGTGTATATCAATCATCCTCCATGTAGTCTAGATCTGGCTACTTTGTTTCGAAACAATGAAATAATTATGTGTGGGCAACGATTTCCTGACGGTGAAGCAGTTAAGGAAGCTGCAATGGAGTATTTTGACACTCAAAATGTTTCTTTATTTTCTGAGGGTATTCGATCACTGGAGGCCAAATAGACCGAGTATGTTGAAGTCAATGGGGACTGCATTGAAAAGTAATGAGGTGAGTTTCAATTTAAAATATCATATTCATGCTCAGGTAGATAATTTATTCAACGCCCTCCGTATTTCTTTAATGCCCCATTAGAACATTTGGGTCGTCTTTCGGAAGCGTCTTGCGGTCAGTTCAGAACGCAAATTTTTTACCGTCTCTTTACTTGCTTAGGCGTTTCGTTGCGACACCCTGTATAGGATGCGTGGCTGTTTTAAACACTTCGCCTTTAATTGATTGATTGGTAATTCTAGGCGCGTTAACTGCTAAGGTCATTAGTCCCGTAAATGTAATGCGTGTTTTTTCATCGGGTGGTGGCAGTGATTTTCCCCCGCTAGATGGCTAGATCCGGCATCGACCTTCCCGTCTGCTAGCGGGGTTTTCCCCAACAAGGTATCTTCCAACAGCGGGGCACTGCCCCAGACTGGACAAGCTCTAAGCTCCCGATCGTTCTCCCCGCAGTGTGGTAGTGTTGTGCATCTTACAGTTAGTGTAAGTTTGTGTAAGGGGAGACGATGGGAAAGGAAGACGAAGGAAAGATCGCGCGCGGTTCTTGGCCCGTTTGTTGGGGTACTGCTCCGACATTCGCTTGATGTTGATCGGAGAAACCACAGAAAAGTACCGATCAGAGCAACGGGCCTCTAGGATTCTCCTCCAGACAGTGCCCGGGGTGGAGGAGAGGGGAGGGCGGGCGGAGAAGCGTACCTGCGGGCGGAGGGGGGCGTCAGCTGTGGAGGGGCGCGCGGCGGGGGTGCGTGGCGAGGTAGAGCAGCCCGAGGCCCTCGGCGCCCAGCGACACGAGCAGCACTACAAGGACGGCTCGTCGCCCGTGGCGCGGCATCAGCCCGCCGCCAGCTGCCCTGCTCCTGCGCATGCGCCTTGGCCTCGTCCTCCTCGCCCATGGCGCCCGCTCCTGCGACACGCAACGGCACGGCACGCCACTTGCAGGACTCATTACTCAAGAAAATTACGTCTGCAGTTGCTAAGGTAGGGCATTGAATATGTAAAGCCACAAATTGGTCCGGAGAAAAATTTTAATTTCTAGTTCGCATTAGATTCTTATAACAACTATGAATAGACAAGATTAGAAAATCTAGGTGAAAGGATGACTTCGGCACGATTGACGAAAAACTTAAATTGAAGCGCCTATCGCTGTAAAAACGTTTTGGGAAGTGTATCAACTACATTCATTTATCAATATTAAGTTTTCCCTCGTATACCAATCCATAATAAGACCATGAGTGACTTATGACTACTCGATGTGTCTGCAAATCAATTAACTGTAAAAATTATATGTTTACTGTAATAGTAACAGTGTATTGTTAATTGTATACATTGTATTGTAACGTCGTAGACTCATCCCTTTATGAGAGACGGTTCCGCCTGCCCCCATGGTGCGTATCAATATATGAAGGTTGTTATGAGAATCTGTTTTCCGCAAAAGACACGCGGATGATATATGCACATATATGCTCTGTACAAATATTAAGTTATCCGTGTATATTATGTCCAAAATAAATGTACATATTTGAGAATCCTGTCGTCTTTACTCATCACGACGCTACAGTATGTAATACAAACTAATGTATTGACATAGTAGAAGTTTTGATTGATTCTTAATAATAATAATAATAATAATAATAATAATAATATAATATTCATAAAGAACTCCAAATGCCTCTAGAAGCACATTTCACTAAAGCATTCTAAATGGTATCTGATAAAAAAGAAGGGAAATACGATTATAGTGATCATGATGATGACAATGAACATTTTCGCAAGCGATCATACGTCTTTGAAGACAAATTCGCGTCACCAGATTATAATATAATCTTTTGACATGTTTTACATTATCACCAGTATGCTGAGGAAAAACATATTAACATATAATTCAAAATATTTAGACTAAACGCAAATGCTCAATAGAGTGCGAAGTATTTGAGAGCTCAATAGAGTGCGTGTATTACCAACGTAATAGGCTTGAACACTTTCAAATTTCTGAAGAACTTGTTAATCTGAAGAAGTATTTTTTTTAAATTAACATTAATGTCAGCTAATGATAGCAGCGACAATAACAACTGTGAAAATGAGGAAACTTAATAAGATGAGAAAAATAGGCAACATGTAGAGAATTAGCTAAAGATATGCTAGCTACGTAGATACGAAGCGATAGCTACGTAGATATGTGGAAAACAAGCTAGTAGTTATGTAGAAAAGAATAATCTCGGATCCCCAGACATCGTTATGATCGTACATGCGGGTACGAACGATGTACGGTCAAGCAGTAACGACGACATTATTGGTGACGTGTACGACTTAGCAGCGGTGGCCAAAAGAGATTTCCTGGTGCTAAAATAGGTTTAAGTGGAGTGCCGAGGGGGAGACACGTACGATGGCAGCGAGTAGGAGCAGTTACCGAAGCATGCGACTGGGTTGCGGATCATCTGGATGTCGGATTCGTTGATCCAAAAAGCAGGATAGTGACTTCAGGAAAGATTTTTTTTGGTTTACACCTTAACCGAAGAGGGGTGAAACAACTCGGTGGCCTATTCTCCCGTGTTGCGTTTGACGGGAGTTCGGAGTCGGAGAGAACCTGACAACCATCCTAGAATTGCAGAAAAAGTGAAGGTATGTCGCTAGTAGTATTGCAGGTGAACTGTGGAAACTAATTTTAGGCAACTATCTGAAGACCTCTTAACAGAAAAAAATGTCGGCGCAGGATACGTATCTACGTACTATTTGTTACAAGATCAAAGAAAATGTAGCAAAATCTTTTAAAGCTACGTGAGGAACGCAGGGACAGAAAATATGGTATTATTTCTATCAAAGATGCGCAAAACAGCATGTTAGTTTCGGACTTTTGCAAAGCTGATTAATTTAACAAGTACTTTGCATCTGTATTTCGTAAAAGAAGAAATTTTACGGCAAATCTCTATGGAGGTCTGACTTAACGCGAAGGATATTCGAAATAGACTAAACCAACTAGGGAAGCGTAAATCAGTGGGGCCTGATGGCATATCCGGAGATTTCTTAAAATTAGGGGGTGAAGCCATGATTCCTTATCTCTTGCAAATTTTTCAATTAACGCTAAATAATGTATATATCCCAGACAACTAGAAAAGCGCAATTGTGGTTCCTATATTTAAAGGAGGAAGTCGCACAAAAGTAGAAAACTACCGGCCAATTAGTTTAATATTGGTTGTCTGCATCCTAATTGAGAATCAAATTGCAGGCTACTTAAAACGCGAATGGCTCAAGGCAGGTTGGCTTTTCGAAGGACAACACGGGTTTAGAACAGGATTAGGATTTTCGTACGAAAGCCAAACAGTCTCCGTATGTCAAGATATTGCTGATTCCCTTGATGTTGGTGGGAGAATTATCGCAGTCGTCATAGACTTTTCAAAAGCCTTCGATCTTGTTCCGCACGACCGATTAATAGCAAACGTTGCTAGGGCAGGAATCGAAATTAGAGTCTCGGATCCGAGAATGGCTCAGAAGGAGAATTCAAAGAGTAAGAGTAGGTGTTAAACTTGTGGAGCGCGTCAAAGTAATTTCGGTGTCCCTCAGGGAAGCGTTTTAGGTCCGTTGCTGTTCATTGCGTATGTGAACGACATCGGTCGCGACATGAAGTTCAAATTCAACACTTTGCAGACGATTGAACACTCTACAGAGAAATTAAAGGTACGCAGGACATGAAACCGTTATAAGCAGACCTAAACAAAACAAAAAGCTGGACCACAGAGAATGAAATGGAAATTAATATATATAAATGCTCAGATATCAGTTTCTCTAATAAGAAAATATCTCGTTTTCTTTGAAAGGCGATTTGATATCCAGGGTAAGCAATATCAAATATTGAGGAATTAATATTAACAAACATATGGGATGGGCTGAACAAGTCCACATATGTGGCCAGAAACGCATGGAAAGCTCTGCATTTCGTAATGAGGAACCTTCGAAAAGGTAATGCTGAATCCCGTAAACTTGCGTACATATCGCCAAATCGACCCATTCTTGAATTCGGTTCAATTTATTGGGATCCTTATCGTGTAGGACAAACTACTTTAAATAAGATTCAAAAAGTCGCGGGAACATTGTATTGCGAGGGAAAATAAATTCAAATTGTTCCATGTGGGAATCCTTGCAGAAACGTCGGGAAAGAGCTAGACTCTGTGCTGTCTTCAAAGCTTACAAAGGCGAACCAGTTTGGAAGGATATTCAGAAGGGACATTTAAAATCATTATTCACTAGTCGCCAGGACCACAATTGCAAAATTATGGGGAGAAGGCAAAAAACTGATATTGGCAAATTTTCTTTCGTCAGCTGGACAATAAAACTGTGGAACGAATTACCTGCAGTACTGCTAGAGACTTTACCTCAAAGTGTGGGAAAATTGAGAAATAAATTAAAAACCAGAAGTTACTCATTTTAATAATTGTGCATATGTTAGACGAGAGCTAATTTTGTATTCATTGTACCTAAGACTCTAATTTTGTATTCATTTAGTATTAGTCATAATTTGTATATGTGTTTTAAATGTAAACTTAATGTTAATGTAAACTTAACAAAACTTAAATGTAATCTTAAATGTACTTAGGGAGATCTGCCACCGTGATCTTTCCCAAAGCAGTAAATATATTATTATTATTATTATTATTATTATTATTATTATTATTATTATCATTATTATTATTATCATCATCCTACGTTTTCTCAGCTATTTTTTCTGATAGAAATGCTCACCTTCCCCGGAGTTGTTTTGGGGACAGGTTCGGTCACAGAAGAACTTCATCTTATATCTGGACTTAAGATAAAAATTTTCTTACGATATGGGCTGTTTGCAACAAAACTGCGCGCTGTCCCATGTTCAGAACGCTTTATTATTATTATTATTATTATTATTATTATTATTATTATTATTATTATTATTATTATATAAATGAGAAAACGTCAAATTACTTGTAGATGTCACTGTGGCGTGCGATCAAAACGTCGAAACCAAGGAGACATAAACGTCTTAAATATATTTGTTTCGAAATCGAGATCAGTCGGATGCCGGACGTAAACGCACAGCTCATCCCGATAGTTAACGGAGCTCTGGGATTTGTCCGCAAAACTTGTGTAAGAACTTCGCTAAGCTCCCAGGTCATTTAAAAGACTGGGAAGTGCAAGATTTTGCTCTATTGGGATTAGCCCACAGTTTGCGCTTGCAGAGGCATCGAAAGTCCCTAGGTTGGCTTCTTAGGAAGATGGTTGCATCCCAGAGTAGACTTTTATCAACCTACTTATAACATATTTTGTCGTAAATTAGAGGATTATTATTATTATTATTATTATTATTATTATTATTATTATTATTATTATTATTATTATTAATTAATAATAATAATAATAATAATAATAATAATATACCGATGATCATGTCCACCACAGGATTAATCCCAGTGCATGCAATTCAAGTGTTGAAATTACCATTTTCATGCATAGAGCAAATGCAGAAAGCAGTAATACTGGACAGCTGCAGAATAGTAAGAGATTTTTTGGGATGTACTACTGATTGGGAAACAATTGACTGAAATAGCATCGTAGGCTTTCACGGCCGGAGTCAATATTAGTAGAAGTTTCCGGGCTGGTAGGCCGTGGTCCAGTTGGCATTGAAGTATCAAACGTTTCGTCCACAGCTGCGGTGGACATCTTCAGTGGCGGCAGCGTCGTGGGGTAGTCTCCGGGTCGGCGGCTGTCCAGCGACTGACGAGCGTCCAGCGTCAGTCGCTGGACAGCCGCCGACCCGGAGACTACCCCACGACGCTGCCGCCACTGAAGATGTCCACCGCAGCTGTGGACGAAACGTTTGGTACTTCAATGCCAACTGACCACGGCTACCAGCCCGGAAACTTCTACTAAAATTGACTGAAATGTTTAGGAAGTATCATTGGTTCGTGTCTTGTCTCTGCAAGATTGACCGAGCAATGGTCAGGTGAATGTTCCTAGGCATAGTGCAGAGTTAAAAATTCGGGTTAATAATATTAATAATATAAATAATAATAATAATAATAATAATAATAATATAATAATAATAATAATACCTTGCAATGATGGATTTCTCTGGTCACTTTCTTGTCGCTTCACTCGATTTTTTTCAGTGCAGTTTGAGGTTCCTTTTCCAGCACGATTCAGCTGTAGTCTCCTTGTACACGACTGTAGGTGCTTCCCCAAAATGAGAAATCGTCGAACGTTTTCGACGTACCCGATAAAACCGCGCTGCACGGGGACAGCCACAGACGCTTTTCCTGCTCACCCCAGTCGCTCCGGAAATGACACTGCGCTCCCGCAGCAGAGCTCCTTTCTGCAACGATTTGAAACACTTCGCTGTTTGGTTACTTGCGACAAATAACTCGGGCGATCAACTTACTGATAGCGAGTGCTGAGTCGCCAATGGCTTTAGTTGCCCTACTTACAAAGGCGACTGCAGCTTCTCGTAGGAGCTGCGGGTTACTTAGCGTCGCTGTGTGCAGATAAGAGACGCTAACAGCGTTCGACTTTGTTTGGTTTCGTGAGACGCGGACCGAATTAGCCACACCGGCATGAAGGCCGAAAACTCTCGGAGGAAGTACGCACGTTTATATACCTCCCGGAGAGTACATAGTGGAATTAGCATTGCAAATAATTATGTAATTTTACTTTAAAGAGTACAGTAGCGAACAAATTAATCCGAACGGAGTTAATTAGAGTAATATTTTCATTAATTGCCAAGACTGTTTTGGTACGCAGCTGTCTTATGAAATTCAATCGACTCATTCATCTTCATTGTTGGTAGTGAATGATGAAAACTAATCAATATTATTATTAAAATATTGGAGAGAAGAATTGTACCAATAGTTGAAAATAACACCGCATTGTTCTTACAACAGGTTCTCGCAACTTGTCACACAAAAATGCGTTAGATTTTTCAAAAGAAAAATATTCAAGTGCTTCAGTGACAATAAAATTATCCTGATCTAAATTCAATCGAAAATCTATCGTCTATAGTTCAAAACAGACTCGGAAAATGAAATGTGAGACAAAAATAAACCTTTGTAAGTCACTAGTTAGTGTCTAGTTTCGTGATGAAAGAAACCAAAAAACCGTATTTAAATTTAGTAGAGTTAATGCCTAACAATAAATGAACTTATTAACAATAAAGAAAGGCCCATAAATTATTAGTAATTTGGTATGTTTTCCAGGGTAAAAATAAAATGTTCTAATGAACTGCTTGTGTTTTAATTAGTTTGTATTGTACTCTTTATTATATTACTTGTATTCTTGGTATAGTAACGGTTTTTACAAGCTGACGTTTTTGAAGCCCTCCTTTAGTATACTACAATGACTAATTTTAGGAAAAGGAAAATATAAATTCAGCAATAAAGTTATACTTACTTTATGAACCAAATTATTTCTTAACTTCCCAATTTTAACCTTTACCATGAATTTTATTTAGGGATCACGGGACTTGTGACGTTTTGACAGTATTACATACAAACCTAATTTAAACCAGATTTTTTTGTATCACTTTTCTCGAAATACTGATGAAATATATTCTAATAATTGGTTTATTGACTAAGGTGGCATAAACAGCAAGATCATTAGCGGCCACATGTGTAATTTTTTCTATATATCTATCATAAATATGTATTCCCGAAACCTCTTCTAAAATATCCCCTCCTGAAATTACACAAATAAATAAACCCGTACGTAATTATTTACCAATAGGTTGCGGAGCATCATTCAAACAAATTTCTTTGAGCTCATAGGTACACGAATCGTTCCTACACAGGAAATCGAAAATAATAATATTACTGCTTTGGAAAGAGGTATGAATTCAAATTTATTCCGTATTTTGCTGGGATAATACGTCGGAAATAATAACTCATAAGTTTTCTAATTTAAAACTAAATAACTTGATTCTGAGTTCATTCCGTATTTTCCTTTTTTTTTTTTTTTTTGTGTGAAAATGTTGGCAAGAATGTCTCGCCACTTGTAACTAATTTAACAAATAACAGCAGACATTACATATAAAATCCCCTTTCACAATATACTAACAATAATATTTACATTTAATTTGCTTTGCATTCACCAATCGAAATTTTCACCATTAAGCAAGTGCACTTGGTCAATTTATTAAAACGCCAATTAATTGAATCCTGAATAATCATGATGCCATATTCTTCAATACCTTAAAATAAAATGACATTCTTGGCTTTGTTATAATCTGTAAATAATAGAATAATAAATGTTCACACTTCCCTTTGCTGTAGCTCTGCGACCTCGCAATTTCCATTATCCATATCACTAGTTCACACTAATCGTAAACGAGAACATCCTCCATTTTCCTCTGCATTTCAACATTCGAATTCCGACACACTTTCATCATCCGTGACTTAACTACCGATCCTCCTTGTAACTTGGCTCGACTCCGTCTGAAGACGTTATATCTTCTGACCACGGTGTTTTAAAACAAATGATGACTTGTTCATTACAATGTTCTTTCGTTTTTCTACTATTATTTATGTTAATCTCACTCAATAAACCTCGCGGTATTGTCACAATTTCCAGGTAATGTTCCCAATTAACGACATTGTCAGTGGTTCATTTTTAAAATACTGGTTTCCTTTTATTTAATAAATAAATACAGTTGCTGTTCGTCACCTTTTTATAACATCTGACGGTCTTCTCTCAATGTATAATACTTCTTATCATTACGAAATCAATTTCCTATTAAACGGTATAACTTGATGACATGTTTTTATCGTCAAAAATTGCCATAATTTTATTTGTTGCCGTCCCCAGAGTCTTCGCTTCCGATAACGAGCATAATTACAACTTATTAATTTTCACTAATGTGCCTTCATTTATTTGTCCATGTTTTTGCATAGCAAATTAAGAGTCTTTTTTTAATAAAAAAATAAACGGTGGAGGCGTCTTAATAGACAGTCATGATTAGTACAAAGGTTTAACAATATTTGAAGCAGCTAAGCATTACAAAATGCTGTGAAAAAATATGAACAATCTTTTTACATTTATATATGATAATAATATATTTCTATAATATAGGTACAGGGTATCCCACCAACAGTTGTTGAGATTACCTGTATTACCACAATTAACTTACAATGCTGAACTCGTGGCTCATTAAAAAGTCGCAAGCCTTTTACCACTGAGATCCGGGTTCGATTCCCGTCGAATCTCATGTGAAATTTGTTCCAACAAAACAAGTTCGGCTGCTTCACAAGGACTAGTCCAACCCCTGTCCTTATTCCTTCCTAATTCTGGCCGCTGGGTAGTGACGCAGGAAAGCGCGGTAGGAGGCGCGTACGCGGAGATGCTACCTGGCGGTCCTCTTGACAACTGACTATGACGAGACGCGACAGACAATGTTAACGGAGGATTACTCCATAAAAAACAAGCGCAGTAATGGGAGGATTACTCCCAGAAGCGCAAAGCGCTCAACGTCCCCCAAGGGGCTTGGAGACGCGTTGCGTCGTAGACGCAACAAATTAAAAAACAAGTTAATAGGGGGGTAATACTTAAATTACCACCCCCTATGAACTTGTAAATTTCGATATCGAAATGTAGATGTCGCTCAACAATGGAGAATCATGGAGCATGAAATATTCTGTATAGATTTTCTTCGTAATATTTTTAGTTTTTGAGAAATTTAATCTTTGATTTTTTTAAAAATGGAATTATATATTTTTCTTACTAGCAATGGATAGATCAGGAAAAGAGGAATCCAATGATGTTTCATAAGTTGGTATTTTGTTAGATATTTTAGTACAAAAGTAGGCTTTCTGATATGTGATTTTAAATTGAACAGACAATATTTCCCCTTGCAACTGTCCACTTTGGGGAAGGTAATCTTCGCGGAGCCGAGTCTGTAACGGACGGGGGCGCCGCGAAGCGAAGGCCACCTTCCTCAAAGGCGACATTGTTGTAAGGGCTTCTACTGGAAATATTTATTTATTTATTTATTTTACGTCAAAAACAGTTAAAACTGCGTATGACGAGCTATGGGGAAAAGTGAATTGTGTGCACATTTTCAAAATTCTGTCATCCCTACACTAAGTCATATACTACTTAAATTTTGAATTTTGAAAGGGAGAAAAAACGAGAAAAAACTCCATGTAACAAAATCTATTTTCAAAGTTAAAAGGCAATAAATTTTGGCTCTTATCCATGTTGTCCTTCAGAATAATATTTGAAAGCAGGTTAACAGGGCTTGGTGAGAAAAATTTTCACTAGTTGTTTGCCAACGTTTCGGAAACTTTATTTCCATCCTCAGGGTTAATATAACAGAAAATGAAGAGGAGATGGAGGATGGTGCAGTGAATGGGTTGAGTTGTTCTTGATGTTGGTAGGTACCGTTGTAATTTTTTCTGTAATAGATAATAAGGAGTAATAGTGTTTTTAGTTTTTAATGTTGTAAATGGTATGTATTTTCATATATGTTCCTTGTTTTGGTGGTGTCATAATATAATTAATGGTAATGATAGTGATAGGAGTAAGAATGTGATAATTATCTTATAATAACATCTGTAATTTATACATCACTTCAAGGTAGAATTTGTTATGAAGTAAAAATAGCACATTTTAAGTTGAATTAATTGTAAACTCGCACTGGAAGCTAGCATGTACCTCACCCAGGCAAAATATATATTCTCGTCTCGCCAACCAACATCTGGCTAGTATCAGTCATGTTGTGTGTTGGTGTGGTGAGGTGATGTTGTGTCTCTCATTGCATGTGAGGTGCCGGAGATGGAGGATGGTGCAGTGAATGGGTTGAGTTGTTCTTGATGTTGCGAGGTACCGTTGTAATTTTTTCTGTAATAGATAATAAGGAAATTGTAAATATTCTGTAACTTAGCCATAGTGTGTTCTAATACGTTGTTTTTGGTAACATTATTCTTGAACAGTGTTGTCTTCATTTTCTGTTATATTAGCCCTGAGGATGGAAATAAAAGTTTCCGAAACGTTGGCAAACAACTAGTGAAAATTTTTCTGACCAAGCCCTGTTAACCTGCTTTCAAATAATAATTTATGGTCGTAAAGTACTCTTCAGAATAATACTTCCTGGCGCGACAACATGGAAACGATAATTTGAATAATTTTATTTCCCACTGAATGCTAGAAGACGTGCACAGAAAATTAAGTTACATTTATGTCCAGAAGCAAAACAAATAATGTCCGTTTAATTTAAAATCACATATCAGAAAGCCTACTTTTACACTAAAATTTCTATCAAATCTATCCACTGCCGATGAAAAAAATATGTTTTATTTAAAAATTCAAAGATGAATAAATTTCTCGAAATTTAAAAATATTTCCAACAGTACCTCTATGGCATATTACTTGCACCATGATTCCGCATTGTTGAGAGAAAACTGCATGTCGATACTGTGAACGGTTTAGAAGTTATGGGGGTGGCCCATAGTTGGTGGGTAGCCGGTATAGACACTTCAGATTGCTATAAACTTAACTTGCATAAATATCAAAGTCCTGGATTATTTGAGAGAACTTATGAACATTTAATTATTCTTACTTTTGTTTCTTTTGTATAAGCTATGTTCAAGTGTAAATTTAAAGAAAAATATAATAATTAGTCTTATTCAAATGAAAAAAATTAAATTTATTATTTGCACCAAAGTAAATTATTCATTGCTAATTGCAAATTGAAATACACAGCTCTCAGAAAAATACCATAATCTATTTAAAAGGAAATAATTTCAGACATTTGTTACTTAAATTATTAACCATCATTTAAAATGCAAGATAATTTTTGAAATGTTCTTTACAATACCAAGAGGTGGTAAAGTATATTGTACATTTACACATATTACAACTAGTTTTGCTACAGAATAGCACAGATTTTCTCATACTAGTTACTTTTCTAATTTTTTTGCTCTGAGATAGCTATTCGGTCTTGCCCCATCCCCCTACCAGCTCCCATCTATAATCACTCGAACTATATTTTTTTGAAATTCTTTCAATTTTTCGGTTTCTTAATAATAGAACAGAAATATTAATTTCATCGCTACGGATCATTCGTAAGGTAAGCATGTCATCCGAAGGGAGTTTACTAAATTGTTGGGCTATACTCTCATGACTGAAAGGACCAAACTTAGTCAAAAACATGTCTACTTCCAGTATTCTTAAAAAGTTTATTTACAGCAATCCCAGGAGAAGAAACCGCCATACTGGCGTCTGTTGTGTCAAATGTTGAGAACTTTTTTTAAAATTTTGAATTTGAAAATTAACAAAACTTTTTCAAAACCAGCTTCCAATTTCTTCTTTTAATTTCTTGTAAGAAAACAATAAAATACACCTTCAAATGTGGCATAGGTCTAATTTGTACGGATAAATCTGAATTTTCCAAACATGCAAAAGTTTGAATTTTTTCGGTGCCTTTTCCTACAACTACAAAATTGCAGATTGAGATTTTTCCTACAAATGAAATTTGTTCTCCGTAAATAGTTCCTTCATTCAGTTCATTCAGTTTGTCATGTACATTTTTTGAAAATACTAGTAGTTTTCGTGCAATAATGCTTGCAATATTTGCATTTTTTTAAAAACATTTTTAATAAAAAACAGGATTTTATCAAAAACGGTTTCTAATTTTTTCTTTAAATTTTTGGTAGCAGTAGTGCGAACCCTATACAATGACATAAACGTCAAATTGCTCTGTTCTTTTTTTTTTCAAAAATACAAAAATGTATTTTTTTACTTATCTTTCACGTCAGTAATATTTACCTTGGAGACGATATCTTGACGTTATTGAATTTATGAGTACATGTGCTTTAAATAATGTCATATACAGTTTCTTGAATCTTTAATAGTTTTCTGTGACAATGTGCTCAAAATTTCGCATTTTCAGAAGCGCTCAAACGCCATTTTCTCATAAATGGCTCCAAAGTTTTTCTTCCAATTTTTCCAGTGGATAGTGCTCATTGCACTGTTTAACATAACGTAACTGTTTAAAATAACTGTTTGCACATTGCACTGTTTAATATAACATTTTGGTGTATTAATTTGTTTCTTTCTAAAATGACACAAATGTATTTTTTTCAAATATCTCTCACGCCGTTCTTATGAACGTTTCTATACATTTGTATACATTATTTCATTTGTGAGCGGAAGTACTTCAAATGAAGTTTTTCGAAAATTCAACAATTTCCTGTGCAAAAGAGCTTCAAATTTAGCATTTACAGTAATGCTTAATCACCATTTTCTGAAAAACGGCTTCAACTTTTTCAATGAAAATTTCCATTTAGGACGAGGTTTTACTGATCTGTAATACTCTTGAAGTGATATTTCAGTTGTTTTATTAGAAAAACAACAAGTTGAGTAAATGTAAAAAAATGTACTTTGAGCGATGATAGATGGCAGCTAGTCAGGCAAGAACTTAAAGCTAGACCACATCAAGGAAATTAGAAAAAATGTAACGAGGAAGTCTGTGCCATTCTGTAGCACCACTAGTTACTTTCTTGTTACGCATATGCGGAGTAATATACGTAGTATAGAGAGAGGTATGTAATGCTGCAGAAAATCGATTTCGAGGTTTCAACGGAAATACACGTTTTGGGGTCCCCGATTCCGAAAAAGTGGGTTTTTTTGAAAACTTCCGTCTATCAGTCTGTCTGTCCGTCCGTCTGTCTGTGAACACTACTAGGGCCTAAATCACAATTATGATCTTTTCCCAATTCAAGAAACCCCTGTCCATCTAGCTTTAGTTGAGCTTTGAAATTTTGAAAAACATTATTTAAACTTTAACGCTACTTTACATTAACACACCTGACATTTTCATAATTTTCTCAAAGACCACACCAAAATTTTTCTTTAAATTTCTTGTAAGAATAGATTAAAATACACTTACAATTGTGGTATTGGTCCGATTTTCGCGGTTAACTCTGAATTTTCGAAAATTGCCAGAGTTTAAATTTCTTAGGCGTCTTCCTACAACTAACAAATTGAAGATTTTTTCCTCAAATGAAATTTGTTGTGCATAAATAGTTCTTTCATTAAGATCATGTAGATGTTTTTGGAAATTTTAGTAGTTTTTGGTCCATAGTGCGTGGAATATTTGCAATTAAAAAATAACAAAAACAATATTTTCTCAAAAACTGCTCAAAACTTTTTCTTAAAATGTTTAGGTTACTCCCAAACGAATCCTATTAGATGAAATAAACTCCATATTTATTCTTTGGTTTTTTTAAATAATTCTAAAAAAATATTTTTTTCACTTGTCTCTCACGTCGGTTATATTTGCATTACAGACAATTGCTTTACAATATGTATTGTGTTACGTCATTACGTTATTGTATCTTTATATTATTGTATTAGTATCTTGTACATGTGTTTTTAATTACGTCAATCAAGTTTTTCGAAAATTCAACAGCTATTGTTCAAATGAGCTCAAAATTCCGCAGTTTCAAAAACGTTCAAACGCTTTTTGCTCAAAAAATGGCTCCAATTTTTTTCTTCAAACGTTTCCAACGGATAATGGTAATGACACTGTTTAAAATGACGTAAAGTTTTAAAATTTGTTGCATCGTTGTTAACGCAACGCGTCTCTAAACCCTTGTTGGGCGTTGAGCGCTTTTGTTGGAGTAATCCTCCGTTACCAAGTTATTACATCATTACTGTTGTTGTGGAATTAATAATTATTGTGTTTTTCGAGTCTCGTCACGTCAGTCAGTGTCTTTTATCCCTTCAGCCAGGGGCTCGACGCCGTTAGATCCCGGGGTTCCTTGCCGGTCACCCATCCAGGAACCCACGGGTCTCGAATTCGCTTAACCTTCGTGACTTCACGGAGCGTAATAAACGAATTCGGCTAGCGGCGTTCGGTTAGCGCCGTTCATTTTGGTGTATTCTTTTGTTTTGTCAAATATTACACAAATGTAATTTTTTTCAATATCTCACGCCGTTAATTTGCATTTTATCGATTTGTTTATATTATTGTATTTGACAATTTCAAACTAGAGATGCTACAGAATGGCACAGGCTTTCGCGTAGTAAAGTTTTCTTATTTCCTTGAGTTGGTCTTCCTGTGCATCGACAACGTTTTTTATAAGAGTCGGAAATGATCTCCGTTTTAAGATAAAAATTAGATCAAAAGGAACAACTCTTTGTGCTTAAAGTATGATCTAAGGAACAACATACTAAATTTTCAGACAATTTGACCGAAACCTCATTTCGATAACAGTTGTGTGGGTTCCTTAGGGAGTTCCTTCATACTTATTTACTCATAATTAAAAAATAAACAAAGTTGGTTTCTTTCTCATTGTTATGTAGTCCAAGACGCGTTGTTACGTTGAGTTTTCTGTCAATGAAGTTGACAGCACTGCACTACCGTGACGTAAACAGACCCCACCTCGCCTCCCCCCTTTCCGATGTGGAGTATCAGGAAAAAAAGTGCGCGATTAGTAGTACTTCTGGCTTACAAACATCCGCTCATGCTTCATTCTGAGTATGCTGTTTCCAAGAAGAGGGGGAGTAAATTTGACAATGCATAGCAAACGTTTGATGGTCTTAGAAGCGCAGAAGCATTACATTGCTTTGTAAGAAATATACCCAAGAAACACTTATTGCAAAGTCGCATATGAATTGATCTACAGAGTGTTCCATAAGTCTTTCGGCAGTGGCTGTCTCCCCCACCCCACCATCCTTCATGCGGAAACGGCAAAATCGCGGACTTAAGGTAATTCGTGCCCACCGCTAGTGAAACACTCGACCATTTATTACATCTTCACATAGCCAATAGCTGCTTGTAAACATGAAAGGAGCGTCTTAATAATAAAAAATATCGTAAAATGAAAGGCTTCAAAGGATCGTTTTAATAATTATTTGTAAATAGTTAAAAGATAAGTATTGAATAGTTGCCCTAGAAAAACAATGTTTACTAATAAATATAGACTCTCAAATGATTTTTCATTTCCACAAGTTACCAATTCCTAATATAGGCTACATTGATTTCGGCCCCCCCGAACTTTTCGTTCTTTCTGCGTTGAATATTAAGCCCACATCATTTTCATTAAAAGTGAGTTATTGTCAAATAGTTTGTGGTTGTGTCTGGCACAAAATTTTAAGCAAGGAAGGTTTTATCTCGCACCCCAAGAGAAACAGTGGTGATAATAGCATGATTTGTACGACATAACTCCTATGCCAAGAGCCAGTACTTTCTGTTCCGAAGCATTTCGCAGCAGGTTTTACTCCTCAAAATTCCCGGTGAGGTATGTTACATTTAATTACACATAGTACATATATTTCCTAAAAAATGTACTACGTTTTGAATGAAAGAAAATGTACTTTCACCGTATAACTTCTTCAATGACTTGAAAAAATTATGCTCGCGAAAGTTTTTCCATAAGTTTTTCCTAATTTAAACTTCTTTTATTAAAAAATTAGACCGGTAAGGGCTCATTTGATTCTTACCATCTTGAAGAACGGAGATTTAGCTTGCATTTAAAGTACTATTTATTTATTTATTTATCCGGGCGCGTCAATTGCTCTGGTCATTAGTCCCGTTAGTGTAGTGCATGTTTTTTCTCGGGAGATGGCGAGATCTTCCCCCGCTGGATGGCGAGATCCGGCGCCGACCTACCGTCGGCTAGTGGGGTTTCCCCTAACCAGGACTCTCCCACCAGCGGGGCACCGCCCAGAGTGCATGTTAGTGTAAGTGTGTGTGTAAGGGGAAAGGATAGGACAAGGAATGGGAAGGACAGATCGCGCGCGGTCCGTGGCCCGTTTGATAGGGTACTGCTCCGGCATTCGCTTGGTGTTGATCGGAGAAACCACGGAAAACTACCGATCAGATCAGCCGGCCGCTAGAATTCTCCTCCAGACAGTGACTGAATTCGATCTAGCTGGAAAGCTAGTGTCGAAAACCCTGCCGCCGTCAGGACTCGAACCTTAGACCTCCCGGTCAGAGGCGCTGCAGTGAAATCGGTTGATGCGCTGAGCTACTGCTCCCGGTCATTTAAAGTACTTTTTGGGGGTACTTCCCCGAGGTCGATCAAACGAACTAACAACATTAAACAGCGACGGCGCTTTCGCCCCGGTCCGTTATGCAACAGCAGCAAAGGAGCGTGATGTGAAACATGAAATGCAGCAGGGAAGAAAATAGTGACACTAAAATAAAAATCATTTGAAATATACAGTATTTTTTTAAATTTCTATAATTATTTATTTTTATTTATTATTATTTTTTATTTATTTTTATAATTATTATTTTTATTTATATATATCATGTGTTAAAAATGTTTGCCAGAATTTTGAAAGCAAAGCGTAACACTTTTACATGAATTACCGAAAACTCTCAGTTTCTTGAGATACGGACATAACAAAGATATTGAGTCATTTAATTCCTCAAAGGCCTTGGGAAGAGTTTTGTAGACATTTCTTTGAGCTGCTTACCCGGAAAAGAAATCAGGAGCTGTGCGATCTGGTGATCTTGGTGGCGACAGCCCTTTCGAAATTATGAGTTTCCACGAAAGTGAACATTTGTTTCACATCATTCATGTGCTATTTATTTGCTCGAAACCCATGTTCCACCAAAAATACACATTTTTCCAGTGTCAGCATTCTAACAGTCATAATCTGACTCACAACAAACAACTTGTCCGTAGTCAAACTGAATGTGTCACTTGGAAACGAACAATTCGATCACGCATTTTCTTGTTAACTACTGCTGGCTTCTTCGAACACTGTCACGCTGATAAAGAGCCTGCGATGTTGATGTGTCGGCACAAAGGATGGTGGAGTGGGGAGAGTCTTCTTGAACGCTCTTTAGAAGAATTCATATGCGAGTTTGCAATATGTGTCACTGGGATATATTTCTGAGATATATTACAGATAAAATATTTAAAAATATGTCATTATGGAAAAATATGAAAATAAAAATGGTTCTAATTCATTCAGGATACCTTGAAAACAAAAAAAATTTGTAAATATATGAATTTACATGAAAATCCGTCCCCCAGTCATGTCATTCCCTTGTGAGGAAAACGTTCGTTGAAGAAGAATATTCGAAGTTCTGTCTAGTCAAGACTTCGACCCCACTTGCCTCTTCACTAGATAAGTTGTCTACTGTTTATTTACACAATCAACTTCCGTGGCGACCCTAGTGTTCTAAATATTTGCATGAATTTCTTAACCTTATTCTTTCGTTTATTGTGTCCTAGAAATGAATGGGTCAGGGAGTGATAGTCATCAGTAAACAGTGGATTTATAGGTGAGAAACGTTGTAGAAATAGGCAGGCAAAATAAGCATTCAAAAGTGTAAAATAGGCATTTAAAAATGCAAAATAGGTATCTAAAAGTGAAAACAGGTATTTAAAACGGCATTAAACATTTTTCTTATCCTTACTTTTGTTCGTGTGTTGAAAATTTCTGAAGTAAACATAACACAATTATCTTCATGGAATGTTTGCTTTCATCACTGTTCTGACAAATCTCCTAGAAATCTTTTTTTTCTTTCCTGGGCAATTCGGACAAAAAAAGGCTGAAGCTTACCTTTTGTTTTTCAGTAAATGCAAGCTGATACTGTAATGCAGCACAGTATGATTTTTTTCACATTTAATTTAAACATAATTCAAAATATTGTATGATTTGTTTCAATTGCCGAGCATAACACAAATTTAACTGGTAGTATTACAACAGCACATACTTTCTCGCATTAATATAAGAAAACTATTTCAAAATTTGCAAATTTAAAAACTTTCAACGAAAAAATGAAACCTAAGCCATTCCTTTCTATTGGTGGGGAAATTTTAAACAAAAGTTTGTTGTGGGTTTTAAGAATTTTTTTATAATTTGTATTAATTTCAAGCAGAAATTCTGCAAAAAAAATTCGTTTAAAAATATACATGACCTTTTTTAAAGTTCTGATTTTTTAACACATTTCATTTATGACAAAAAACCCTGAATTCAATATTGTACTTTTGCGATGTTGACTTTTTGCAATTTTCTAAAATACAGTGTTCGCGAAGAATAGAACCGGCGCAAATTTATATAACGTTCTTTGATACATATGAAGAGAAAATTTTAAGAAAACATTGGGAGTCATTTTGAGTGAGAAATTGTTTAAAAATTCGAAGTAAAAGGTAATTTGATTACACCAGCGATATTATACGTGTTTCACCATAAAAATACCTGCACTGTGGTGGGAGAAAAACCGAATAGATTTATTGATAGTTGTTCGATGTCTCAGTACGCAGGATAAAAGCGAAAAATGTACGATTTTTTAAACTTTTTAATAAGGATAACAGATTTTTCATCAATAAATACGAATGCCGGAGCAATACCATAACAAACGGGTCACGGACAGCGAGCCATCTTCCCTTCCACTTCCGTGTCCTATCGTCTCCCCTTACACACACACACACACACACACACACACACTAACATGCACTACACTACCACACATGCCGTGAGACCGGTCGGAGACTTAGAATTTCTTCCGGCTGGGGCGGTGCCCTGCTGGTGGGAGAGTCCTGGTAGGGGAAACCCCGCTAGCCGACGGTAGGACGGCGCAGGATCTCGCTATCCAGCGGGAAAAGAACAGTACAACCTCCCGATGAAAAATGTGCACTACACTTACAGGACTAATGACCAAAGCAGTTGACGCGCCCGGAAACACGAAAAAATCAATCAACCATTAAATAAATAAATATGAAAATAGGCAATGTTTAGTCATTTAAACATAAAATTGGCATTTATTAGTGAAATAGGTTTTTATAGGCAGTATAAAATTCTCATATATTTCTCCTAATACCTCAAAATTAATAAGTATCCTAAAAGATTGCATTTTGCATTGAAGGAAAAAATAGGCAAATAGGCAAAAATCCGCAGCTTAGTCATAAGCTACAAGTTTGAATTTTTTCAAGTTGGCCTTACCACTATTGTCTTTGAGCAATCCCTTCCGTATTATGCGAACGTTGATTCTGAACGTTGATTGAACTTCCTAACCAAAAGGCAGGATAACATGTCTGATTGTCTTGACCATCCATTGATAGATACGTGATCGCCAAACATTAAGCAAGCTGTATCTCAAAACTGCACGAATATGGGCTATAAACGTGGGGTTTTCTAACGTGGCGGCTGAGGATAGTATCTCCAAGATGGAATTCGGCACGACTTTTTGCGTCATTCTCAGTCCTGGCGCTAGAGTCGCTTGATCTGCAGCACTGCTTGATGCGGTCGCGATCATGCGACATCTTGATCTCGCGACACAACGAAGAACTGTCAATTGTCCATATCCCTCAGTCATGTACAAAATATATCCATGACCGCCAATCAATCCTACAGACTAACAATCTTGAAATTATGTTATACTCCAGTGTTCTTCAGGAAAAAATACAAACACTATGTAAAATATTAAAAGGGTATAATGGTTTATAAATATGTCAATTGCGAATTACTCTTTAATACTTGTTTAAATTATATGTTCACTATGTAATTTAAATACTGTATTAATTATAGTATATCAAGTACAGTTGCTGTCGCTAATAAGCTTGTCGTTGATGTGACTTTAAATAAAATAAATAAAAAAACGACGTATGGCCTTGGTGTACATATGACTTGTGTCGGTTCGAGTCATCTACAGCCCTGCTTAGCTGCTATATGCCTGTGGCTAAGTGGAGGGAGAGGCAAACGGTGTAAAACAAACTGTGGTTGGTCCGCACCGACGCGACGTTGGCGGGGCATATGCAGCTGTGTTCTAACGGTTTTCCTTCTTCTTATAGAAAAAATGCTCGTATAACCAACGGTTTGCGCTTTGGAGAGCTCTAGTAGCTAATATTTAGGAACACAACAAATGGTTAGCACTAAATGTTGCAAAACCATGCTGCCAGAGGGCTCCAACGGCTCCTGTGCGTGCATGAACGCGCCAACAATGGGCGAGCGCTATGCGCACAAAATTACCTTGGGCATTACAGGGTTAATAATAATGCCATGCTTTGTCGAGGATATTTACAAAACCTTTTTCCTTTCATGGAAAATATTGTATATAAAATACGATAGCAAGGGAAATTTTTTTCTCGCAATAATTATTTAGATATTACTTAGATAATTATTTAGATATAGACCTTATTTAGAAATGGTCGTGTAAGAATGATTCGCTAATTCGACGACATAGCCATCGTAATCACTTAATGTATTTCAGACGATTATTGCATTTTCGCCAGGGCGGTAGTTGTTAGATGCCTTTGGACTGTGGAGTGCTCTAGTAGTTAATATTGAGCAACACAAACATTGGTTAGCACTAAATGTGGCAAAATCATGCTGCTAGAGGGCTGCAACGGCTCCTGTGCGCGCACGAACGCGACGACAATGGACGAGCGCTATGCGCACGAAATTAGTTCTGGGCACTAATGGGTTAAGGGGACCTGGATGTCATCAACTGCATTTTCCACTGATATTTTGAAATGTAATAACGCAAATATTTTAATACATATTACAATGAAATTTTAAAATTTTTTTCCTTTGGGAAAAAGTCTAGTTTTTATTTTCAGTACTATTTACTTCTATACAAATGAATATATTACGTTTAAACAAATTTTATTTTGCTAATTATTAACTTGTTACAATAATAGATCACAAATATTTGCATTTCATCATACCTAGAGAATTTTAAAAATTTATTTAGCAGTCAATTTTTCTCTATAAATTTTAAAATATGACTTGGTCCAGTTTATTTTTTTAATATATCACTGTATAATCAGCCTCATTGTGTAGGTAATGTGCACACAGTAGTACATGCAAAATTTTGTTCTTCTAGCTTTAATGGCTTATGAGATAGAAGTACTTCAGTAAAACAAAAAATAAAACAAAAAAAAAAAAAAACTAGACATAATTCAGTATGTTGTGTAATAATTAATTTTCACCCAAATATGCATGCCATGACATTAAAAATACTACAATGCAGAGGAAAAAGTACACTGATTATGCGATTAAAATTTCATTGCAATATGTTTTAAATTAATGTAGTTACAGTCAATAAGTGTAATTAAAAAGTCGTGTAGTCTTGTATTTAATAGTTTAAAATAACTGTGCAGATCAGCCATAAAATGTAGTTAATGCCATTATTGTTAGCATATTATTATTATTATTATTATTATTATTATTATTATTATTATTATTATTATTATTATTATTATTATGCCTTAAATAATGGAAAGTTACATTGTGTTAATATTCCTAATTGTAATATGTAAATCGCAGGTTGTATAAACCTACCTCAAAGTGCTCGTCGTCCGAGCGCCGATCGCCGTGGCGGGCAGGGCCGGTGCAGCCGCCAGAGTGCAGTGGCGGCGTCGGCGGCCGGGCGGCTGCGTGCGCGCGTGGGGGGGCAGGTGGAGGGAGAGCGCGTGGGCGGGCGGGGGAGCCAGGTGGGAGGGGGCGCGGGAGGTTGCTGGAAGTGTGATGGCCCACACGCTCGATTCAAGATTTTCATTTGCTTGTCAGGGGAGCTCTGCTAGTGGAAATTGCGCCTAAGGTCATTCAATAATGACGTGGAGGGGTGGCTCAGTGCATCAACTGATGTCACTGCAGTGACTCTGACCGGGATGTCCTAGATTCGGGTCCTGGCAGCGGCAGGATTTTCGACACTGGCTTGTCAGCTAGGTCGAATTCAGTCGCTGTCTGGAGGAGAATTCTAGCGGCCGGCTGCTCTGAACGATAGTTTTCCGTGTTTTCTCTGATCAACACCACGCGAGTGCCAGAGCAGTACTCCAACAAACGAGCCACGGACCAAGCGACATCTTTCCTTCGTCTTCCTTGTCTTATCCTCTGCCCCTACATACACACATACTAAAATACACTTCACTACTACACATGCCCGGAGACCGGGCGGGAACTTAGAGCTTGTCCCGGCTGGGCGGTGCTCCGCTGGTGGGAGAGTCCTGGTTAAGAGGAAACCCCGCTAGCTGACGGTAGGTTGGCGCCAAATCTCGCCATCCAGCGGGAGAATATCACCACCACCTTCCGAGGAAAAACCATACACTAAACGTACAGGACTAATGACCTCAGTAGTTGACGTGCCCGGAATCACTAACAACGAACCAACCAACTATTCAATAATGAGTAGATAGAATAATTCTACGTAATTTCGGGAAAACCAGTTATGGAATTTTGAGACATATTCATCTCAGTGTTTTAGACTTGCTGAAAATGATTTATGAAATTTCTGGAATGTTAAATTATAATACATGCAAGTCATCAGTACAAGTAGAAATTGGGCCTATGAACTGATAAGGATAATGAAGTGATGGGGATAATGAACTGATGGTAATTTCGCAAAACATTGCTACGTACTTTTGACACATTATCATCTTAGTGTGTGCTGAAAATGATTTACGGTATTTTCTGAGAAGCTAAATTACAATACATTTAATATTTTTTACTTCTTTTGGCCGCGCTCGTGGCACATAGCGAAGTCGCTAGCCTTTCACCACTGAGGTGCGGGTTCGATGCCCGTCGAATCTCATGTGAAATTTGTTCCAACAAAACGAGTTCAGCTGCTTCACAAGGGCTAGTCCAACCCCTGTTAAGTGTCGTAAACCCTATCCTTATTCCTTCCAAATTCTGGCCGCTGGGTAGTGACGCAGGAGCGCGTAGCAGGAGGCGCGGACGCGGAGATGCTGCCTGGCGGTCCTCTTGACATCTGACTGCGACGTGACGCGACATGACAGAAGGGTAATGGAGGATTACTCCCCAGCGCAAAGCGCTCAACGCCCCTTAACGGGCTTGGAGACGCGTTGCGTCAAAATGCTAGACGCAACAAATAAAAAAAATTACATAAAAACTGCAAATTGACGGTACAACGTTAAATGGGATATTGTTTTCCATTTCGAAATACTCTCTAATCCCCACCCTTAAACTATGAGTTTGACGAGCAAAATACTTCGGAGGCGGGAACAGGATACGTGGTGATCTGCCGGAAGAGGGACAGTGTAACGGTTGAGACGAAGGCTCTAGTTGTAGGAATGATTGATTGTTCGCGATTCCTGGCCCGTCAACTACAGAGGTCATTATTCCCGTACATGTAGTGTTTTTCTTCACTCGCGAGGTAGCGGAGATCTCCCCTGTTGGATGACGAAATCAGGCGCTGACCTACCATCGTTTAGCGGGGTTTTCTTCAACCAGGTGTCTCCCACCAGTGGGGCATCTCCCCAGCCGGTATGTGTGGTGGTGTGGTAGTGGTAGTCCGGCATGTGTGGTGTTGTAGTGCATGTAAGTGTAAGGGGTGAGCATAGGACAAGGAAGAGGAAAGGAAGATCGCGCGTGGTCCTTGGCCCATTTGTTAGGGTACTGCTCCGGCATTCACCCGGTGTTGATCAGAGAAACCACGGAAAACTACAGATCTCAGCAGCCGACCTCTAGAATTCTCCTCTAGACAGCGACTGAATTCGATGTAGCTGACACGCTAGTGTTGAAAATATCTTGACCATAAATAAATATAACACAAACTGAAAATTTATCAAATTTGGAAGTGGCTCTTCTTTCTTCTAGATCTTTTGAAATGTTGTTGACTAAGTCTGTTTGAATAACAGTGAGGTATTGAAAACATGATGTCTATTAATAGGAATGATTAATAAGAGTAGAAAGGAAGGAAAGAGGAACAGAAAAGAGGAACAGAATGTGTGTGATTCAACGAACAGGCCGGAATGTTCCTGTAGTTTGTCATCTCCCCAGCGTTTGCACATTTCCTGCAACTGACCTCACCAATACCCCACGCATGAATTCGTACGTGATCACAGAGAACAGGTATTACTCGCGCGTTTTCTTGACCGATGACCTTGCTTCCCCCTCCATTGAGCAATAAACAGTTGAAGGCAGCAGCGAGCACTGATGGCAACATTCCAAATACATCTTCATTGGCGTGTAAGAATATGTATTTACTGTTGAAACTGAGAACTTCTAGTCGTATTTTTGTAAACAAAATCTAAAGAAATGGCCAAAGCAGATCCAGATCCATAGCAGGAGATACCTCGAACTCCTGGGTAAATTAGGACTCAATTTATGAAGAAAGTTGCTATGGCATGACTGATATTCCAGAGATTGGCATTGCTACTTAAAATCTAGAAGCCGATGACCCCCACTCGCATTTCTCCAAGCCATCGGTCAAGACAAACAGCGCAATTAATGTTTAGTATGCCAATTTTCGATGACTGTAAATGCCATGAAAAATATTAGCATCAGCAAGTGCGAGAGAGACAGGGGCCCGCCGATGATTGTGTGTTTTTCATAGGTGTCAATATTTTACGATAACACTACATCATTGATATTTTATAATGTGCTTTTTTTCAAAGTATTACGCAATTTATTATAAGTATTTGTTATCATTTGAGTTTATAAAGTATGTTTGCTTGTGGGCAAAGAAAATTGCCACTTTTGACTAAAAAACTAAACATTACGTAAATTTTGGAAATTTAAGTATTTTAAAGTCTTAGTATAATAAAGTTACTGGTGTCATGCTGATACATCTTCATTTGACATAAATATGTAATTAAACACAAATCCCGATGTAAGTATTTTTTTCATTATTGTCAGATATTCGATGTTTTTCGTTGAATAAATGCACGTGTTTATTATATCAATTTAATAATTAATAAAATCTTAAAAAACAATGATAACATAAAAACTTTTAGCAGTGGGTTCTGCAGCCCCTCCCCACGTACCCACGCCTTACTAATGCATGGGATAGTTTATTCCTTGATTTTATTAGGGTTAAACCATATAGAGATATACTCTTCGGGTTAAACCAACTAGCTTGCCAGTGCCTCTAACCGGAAGGTGCGAATCCTGACGATACACATTGGTTCAATTGGGCCAAAAACTAGGCCATAATAGCGCGTTCGGAATTCTGACTCATCAAATCTCGTTCGAAAGACATTGGAGCACACTACTTCAGCTCCAAAAAGGTATTTCAATCATTTTTGTCACCCTCGCGCTCTTGTAAATTTACCGTTGTTCGAAACACTCGAATTCATTGGTTCTTGTCAACGATATTTGTAAAATTTAATTTTTTGTGGGTTCTTTTTGTATTTCCTTATAGAGGGCAACTTTGACTATGAATTAGATATATTTTTAAGAAAAAGTGTCTAATAAATTTTGGTACAATAGGCTAAATTCTAACCTATGGAGCATAATGTTAGTTATGTTATATTAGTTGCTTATATTTTTTGCCCTGCGCATTCCTGCCTGAATCGATTATTTAATTTATAAAGTAGAAGGCCCTTGATAACAATAACACACATTTAGCTTCACATATCTGCACCTTTCTGTTTTATAACCGCTTTATTGAAACGTAGTAAGATTTAACACTACATACCGCGGAATTGCCTTCGACGCCACAGGGAATTATTTTTTCGATTTCTCATTCTGATAATTACTTTTAATACGAAAATTACTGATAATCATTTTTGGAATGATAACATATTAACCCGCGACCGCGAGAACCATTGTATCCATATTTCTACACATATCGGTTTCATTTTCCAGAGTCAGTTAGTCATTTTGAAATCACCATTTTTGAATTTTGAAATTTCATAATGATATTCGAAATCAGTGATCTTCAGAACTTTATACGTATATTTTTAATCATTTTTGTTTGTTTTTCAATGAGTAGATCCGCAATTTTGAATTTTGAAATTTTATTATTTATTCAAATTCAGCGACCTCAAAAACACATTTTTACGCAAATCCACTCACATTTGCAATTATGACCAGGTTTTACGTCCGATTGCACCAGTGTGCGATGGCAGGATTTTTGGCACCATCTAGGTGCCGAAAGGAAGGAGGAGAATTCTAGCGGCCGGCTGCACGGATCGGTAGTTTTCCGTATTTTCTCCGATCAACATCAGGCGAATGCTGGAGCAGTACCTTGACAAACGAGCGACAGACCGTACGTGATCTTTCCTTCATCTTCATTGTTCTATCCTCAACCTTTACATACACACCTAACATGCACTAGATTACCCCACACGCCGGGAGACCGGTCGGGAGCTTAGAGTTTGTCCCGGCTGGGGCGGTTCTCCTCTGGTGGGAAATACCTGGTTGAGGAAAACTCCGCTAGCTGACCGTAGGTCGGTACCGGATCTCGCCTTCCAGAGGAGGAAGATCACAGCCACCTCCCGCAATAAAATATGCACTACACTTACGGGACTAATGACAGCTGTTGAATAGCTCGAAATCACTAATCAATTAACTAGGTAACTCGATAATGTAACTCGAAGTGCTAAAGAATGTCACAGACTTTCTCGTTTTCTAATTTCCTTGTTGTGAATTGGTACTGTACAGACTTGTCACTCCTTCTTACCTGCTGCCGTCTATCTCCGCTCAAGTACATTTTTTTGAAATTTTCTCTCAACTTTTCGGTTTACAAATAGTAGAACCAAAATATTATTTTATGAATATTAAAGAAGGCTAAAAGCCATGTCCTAAATAGTTTTTTCATTAAAAAAATTGAATCCGTTTAAAAAAATGGCGTTAAGCGTTACTGTAAATGCAAAATTTGAATATCTTTTTCACAGGAATCTATTGAGTTTTCGAAAAAATTTCACTTGAAGTAACTTGAAAAACTCTCACTCACAAATTGAACAATGTATACAAATTAATTGAAATATGCATACAAACGGGGTAAGAGATATTGAAACAAATTATATTTGTGTAATTTTTGAAAAACCAAAAGAATACACCAAAATTTATATTTTTTAATTTAATAATATTTTTGTATTTTTTTAAAATTGCAAATATTGCACGCCCTATAGCACGAAAATTACAAAATTTTCCAAAAAATCTACATGACCTAAATGAAAGAACTATTTATGGACAAAACATTTCATTTGAAAAATTTCAATTCTACAATTGGACAAAACATTTCATTCTACAATTTTGTATTTCTAGGAAGACGCCGAAAAAATCAAACTTTTACAATTTTTGAAAATTCAGAGTTAACCTTGGAAGTTGGACCTATGTCATTTTTATAAGTGTATTATACTCTAATATTACAATAAATTTAAAGAAAATATTTGGAGCCATTTTTTAGAAAAGTTTGAAAATTTCCGGGTGGTTCATGTAAAGTAACCCCAAATTTTAAAGAATTTTTTCAAAGCTTCAACTATAGCCAAATGAAGAAGGGTTTCTACAATTTGGAAAAATCGTACGCGTGGTTTAGGCGCTATTAGTGTTCGCAGACAAAATCTCGAAATCGATTTTCTGCAACATTACATAACTTTTTCTATACTACGTATATTACTCCGTGAGTGAAAGTAAGAAGTGATGCGGGGCATCAGTAAACTTTTCTTTGTCTTATCTTTGTCAAATGCACAATGAGGATGTTGTAAAGATTTGGAGGAAATGTAACAATTTACGATGAAAATACCATTTTAAACTTCGCTGGTTGACGATTTCACAATCCCCAATACCGTAGGTTATGTTTAAATGAAGAAATTTACGATTTACGACACATTCATTTGCAAAGTAACATTTATATTTCAGGTGCTGGGAACTAGTTACTGACACTTTAAATTACTTTTACAGGAGGGGCAGGAGAAAATTCAAAGAATTTCGTAAATCAAAGAGATCAGCATTAAAACTATATTTATTGTATTGAAACGTACTTCATATACATTAATGAATTGTATTACATTACTTCGCCAGTGACTCGCTAATCTTTAGCAAAAACGGAAAGGGTCAATATCGCAATTTCCCTTCCTTCAGGAGTTTGCTCTTCTCCAAAAACAAGCGGCTTATTACTTTATTCACTCAAATAAATCATATACCAGAGAAGTGAGTAGTGGAAATTTAGGATAGGGAGATGTTAGCGGTACAGTGCACATATCCATACAGACGTGGTGAAAAGGAAAACTTTGTGCTTCTCACAGTCACTCAAAACTAATTTTACCACCGAAATCTTCGAATTTTTCATCCGCTTATTATTCTCTAAGCTGTGGCTACATCAGCATCTTGGGAGGTTGTCTAGACTTTATGACATAGCGTCATGTGTTAAAAGGTCAGAACTCAGAGCTGTCGTGTCTCTGAGTCACCAGATTAGGCGTGCAACTATTACGGGATGGAGTCACCCGAGAAAGCAAATCATACACCACTTCATTCATTCATTCATTCATTCAATCTTTTTTTTAGCCACGTGCTCAACAATCCCTATTTTGTCTTTTTAGTCGTTACATGACTAGGTTCTATAATTTTCTTTTCGACTTCAGTCAACTTTTCGATGAACTTAACATGATAACGACTGAGACAGATATACGAGTCTTCTTCCGAATAAAACATGACGAGCATTTGTGAATATTCAAGAGGGAGGAAATAGCTTCGAAAAATATCTTCTAACATTTTTCATGTGTGATGGTAAGACATATCGCATTAATGCGACTACTAGAAGATGTTTCAAACTGAATCGATACCGCTGCAATCGCCGAACCACCTTAGGTCGCTCATTGGTTTAATCCAAAATGCGACTTTTCATACATTTTGTAACTGTAAATGGGGAACTCCTACCTTTCCTTCGCAATTGCCCACTATCTCTTGTTTTTGATAGTCTGGAGTGTTTAGATATTTCTTGTGAAGTACACATAAACTAATACTAACAAAGATAAATGTCCCGGCTTGATATAGCATTAAATTTAGTGGAATGTTAAAAATTGTAACTATAATGTATCTATACCAAAACAATTTTAAAATATAAATTTTATTTACATTTATTCCCAAAAATTCTGTTTTGCGGCTACGACATATTTATTCAAAGATTTATGAGTACTGGCAAAATCTAAACATGAAAGTCAGCTAAAATATTTGTAATGAACTCTAGCATTTTAACGGCCATTGCTATAGACGCGATCTTCAGGTGTTGTTTAGATGGTTGGTTGCTAAGGAGCTAAGCGCGTGTTTGCCGACGCAAAAAACAAAAAAGTATTATGTGTATGCGTACAGTTCACACTATTCTACAGAATGATTTACTAAAGACAAATAAACAAATTTGGTATAAGGAAAGAAATATGATATTGGTCCGGTATTGATACCTGACCATACCTTTTAATTACTTATGTATTAGAAAGTATCTTTAAGAAAGTATCTATCCCACCAACGATCAAATTAAAAACGAATTTGGCTTAGTGTCAAGATAAAGAAAATGAAGTAAATGTATACCTATATCACGTAGTTTTTAGAATCTAATGTGTATTGCGTCATTTCAATTGAACTTTCCATTCCTTAAAATTAATTTACTCAGTTTTGAAACTGCGCTAATGTGACAGAAGGAAAGTGGTCAATTACCTCTCGCTCTTAAACCATTTTGAAGGTTCTTCTCCATATCCTTGTGAACCTGAGCTTTTAAAAAGAATCCTTGTAGACCACGCTCGTCAAACCGCGTCCGCAAGAACTACTTGCCCGCCTGGGGAGCTCGGCGCTCCTATGGGCACGGCAACTTCCCCTGACTCCGCACTCATTTCCCCTTGTAATCCTCAGAGCTAGCAAAGACTCTCTAGATCAGTCACGTCACACCGCGCCCGCACGAGCTACTTGCCCGCCTGGGGAGCCCGGCGCTCCTACGGGCAAGGGCAACTTCCCCTGACTCCGCACTCATTTCCCTTCTAATCCTCAGAGCTAGCAAAGACTCTCTAGAACAGACACGTCACACCGCGCCCGCACGAGCTACTTGCCCGCCTGGGGACCGGCGCTCCTACGGCAGGGCAACTTCCCTGACTCCGCACTCATTTCCCTTGTAATCCTCAGAGCTAGCAAAGACTCTCTAGATCAGACACGTCACACCGCGCCCGCACGAGCTACTTGCCCGCCTGGGGACCCGGCGCACCCACGGGCAAGGGCAACTTCCCCTGACTCCGCACTCATGACTCCTTCTAATCCTCAGAGCTAGCAAAGACTCTCTAGATCAGACACGTCACACCGCGCCCGCACGAGCTACTTGCCCGCCTGGGGAGCCCGGCGCTCCTACGGGCAGGGCAACTTCCCTGACTCCGCACTCATTTCCCTTGTAATCCTCAGAGCTAGCAAAGACTCTCTAGATCAGACACGTCACACCGCGCCCGCTAGAGCTACTTGCCCGCCTGGGAAGCCCGGCGCTCCTACGGGCAAGGGCAACTTCCCCTGACTCCGCACTCATTTCCCCTCTAATCCTCAGAGCTAGCAAAGACTCTCTAGAACAGACACGTCATTTCGCGCCCGCACGAGCTACTTGCCCGCCTGGGGACCCGGCGCTCCTACGGGCAGGGCAACTTCCCTGACTCCGCACTCATTTCCCTTCTAATCCTCAGAGCTAGCAAAGACTCTCTAGATCAGACACGTCACACCGCGGCCGCTAGAGCTACTTGCCCGCCTGGGAGCCCGGCGCTCCTACGGGCAGGGCAACTTCCCTGACTCCGCACTCATTTCCCTTCTAATCCTCAGAGCTAGCAAAGACTCTCTAGAACAGACACGTCATTTCGCGCCCGCACGAGCTACTTGCCCGCCTGGGGACCCGGCGCTCCTACGGGCAGGCAACTTCCCTGACTCCGCACTCATTTCCCTTGTAATCCTCAGAGCTAGCAAAGACTCTCTAGAACAGACACGTCATTTCGCGCCCGCACGAGCTACTTGCCCGCCTGGGAGCCCGGCGCTCCTACGGGCAGGGCAACTTCCCTGACTCCGCACTCATTTCCCTTCTAATCCTCAGAGCTAGCAAAGACTCTCTAGAACAGACACGTCACACAGCGCTGGCACGAGCTACTTGCCCGCCTGGAGAGCCCGGCCTCCTACGGGCAGGGCAACTTCCCTGACTCCGCACTCATTTCCCTTATAATCCTCAGACCTACCACAGACTCTCTAGATCAGGCACGTCACACAGCGCTGGCACGAGCTACTTGCCCGCCTGGGAGCCCGGCGCTCCTACGGGCAAGGGCAACTTCCCCTGACTCCGCACTCATTTCCCCTTCTAATCCTCAGAGCTAGCAAAGACTCTCTAGATCAGACACGTCAAACCGCGCCCGCGGGAGCTACTTGCCCGCCTGGGGTGGCCGGCGCTCCTGCGGGCACGGGTAACTTCCCCGACTCCGCGCTCATTTCCCCTCCAATCCTCAGAGCTAGCAAAGACTCTCTAGATCAGACACGTCACACCGCGCCCGCACGAGCTTCTTTCCCGCCTGGGGGGCCCGGCGCTCCTACGGGCAAGGGCAACTTCCCTGACTCCGCACTCATTTCCCTTCTAATCCTCAGAGCTAGCAAAGACTCTCTAGAACAGACACGTCATTTTGCGCCCGCACGAGCTACTTGCCCGCCTGGGGAGCCGGCGTCCCTACGGGCACGGCAACCTCCCCTGACACCGCACTCATTTCCCCGTGTAATCCTCAGAGCTAGCAAAGACTCTCTAGAACAGACACGTCATTTCGCGCCCGAACGAGCTACTTGCCCGCCTGGGGAGCCGGCGCTCCTACGGGCAAGGGCAACTTCCCCTGACTCCGCACTCATGTCTCCTTCTAATCCTCAGAGCTAGCAAAGACTGTCTAGATCAGACACGTCAAATCGCGCCCGCACGAGCTACTTGCCCGCCTGGGAGCCCGGCGCTCTACGAGCAAGGGCAACTTCCCTGACTCCGCACTCATTTCCCTTGTAATCCTCAGAGCTAGCAAAGACTCTCTAGATCAGACACGTCACACCGCGCCCGCACGAGCTACTTGCCCGCCTGGGGAGCCCGGCGCTCCTACGGGCAAGGGCAACTTCCCCTGACTCCGCACTCATTTCCCCTCCAAATCCAGGAAGGGGTGTACACGCGCAAGCTGGAGCGGCGCGAGGCGGTGGATAGTGGCTTCATACGAAATTAAGTTTGACAGATGTTTTCTACCAAATAACCGAGAACTGTATTGTGTTTAAATTCTTCACTACTTTTTAATATTTCATGTTTATTTTCTTACTAAATTCTCCCTCATGTAAAAATATTTGCTTAGTAACCGGAATGTTTCAATGGCGAATTCTTTCCTTGTTTTCGTTTTGTGTTGTGTTAATCGATCTTTCAGTTATTTATTGTATTTAGCAATAATGTGAAATAAATTAACAAGTCTCTATAAGTTAACGCAATAAGCTTCGCTTACGGACGGACAGTGCTTTTAATTGACAAGAATATTTGTCTTGTCAACACGATTGCAAAATCAAGATCTTTTGATTCGATATTTTTAAATTTTACTCTTAATTGAGAATTTGAAATCGGACTGATCTATTATTTCTATGCCTTAACGAGAAAATGAGGATTAATATAGGTAAATCTGTGACAATAATTGTCGAGTAACGTCTGCCAAAGGCTGTCACGAGCCAGGTATCCAGTGACGTACCGCCAATCCGTAGCATTTGTACACCCCTTCCTTTTAAATCTCGCGCCAATTTCTCTGGGCGTAGTGCCCGCAAGCTCTAGTAAGCTCCTTACCTTGGCCGTGACTTTGATTTGCCTGCTGTTGAGACATGCGGTAAGATATCACGGAAGTAGGTCGCTCCTATGCCTCATGATTCACCTTCGCTGTCCTGTATGACACCACATCAAGTGAGTGAGTGAGCAGTAGGGATGGGCGATTATTAAATAAGAATCCATTAATTTCTAATCGACGATTGTTTTGATTAGATTAATATCCATCGATTAATCGTTCCGAATTAATCGAATAATCTTACATAATCGATTCATTTTTCACACTTTTAAATGATGTGCAAAATGCGTTAAATCGTTAATTTTTAATTTGTAAATTAATTAATCGTTCAATAGTTTTTTAGAAGCACGGTACGATTTGATTAATAATGTTTGTTTATTCTTTATTTAAATAATATTCATTCCACACACGTACTCATGAGAAATGTCTGTAACTCATTTTAAAATGAAAATGGTCGTAGAAAGTCTAGAGACAGTAACATCAATAATTGTAATCTAACAATGTACGTGATTGAGGACGATTGTAGGAAAACTAGAAATTCTGTCTCTTTATACTGAATATATTATTACTTTATACTGAATATAATACCATCACTAAAATATTAGATCAAACACGACTTTTCATTTTATTAGTTTTACTAACATGAAATGAATGGCGTATGTTTGTCTCTATTATGTTTTACAGTTGGAGCGAGATGAACAGACGAGGAATTTGAATTTAAATAATTGAGTTAAAAATCGAAATCAATGTGTACATTTATCGGTGTAAAAATAATCGTTTTCGATTTTTCGATTAATCATATAAAATAATAATGGATTGTTGTACTAATCACGATTAAATCGCCTTTCCCTAGTGAGCCAAAAATCAGTACCCATAATTACTGCTTCTCTATTATGGTTTTAATCTTGCATGAAATTTAATTTCTCGCCTGTGACATTGATACATAATGATAATTAGTTACTCATAAACGCACTAGAGTGCATGAGAGACATCCGTAGTCAGATAGTTGAGAGATTTGCTTAAATACATTTCGTGCTCGTGTAGTTGATATGTTGTCAAAATAAAGAACTTTTTGTATTCAATGATGTTACAAAGTTGGTAATGCGTTAATAACTGATGAGTGGAATGAACACTTCAATACCGTTCCACAGGCGCTATTCAATTTACGGAATCATTTTGAAGCAAATGGAGCAGTGAGGACTGCCATAGATCGGTAGGCCATCAAATGAGGAGACAAAATTTAAAGCAAAACAAGCTATTCAACAGTGCCTAGGTCTACTCACGACTTCAGAGATGTGTCAATGCGGAGGGAAAACAATTTGAAACAACGTACGATAAATAATCAGAATAAATGACTTGAATAAATAACTCACATTAATTGGTAGTGGCCTTTGCTCCATTCTGTAGATTCCAAGTACGTCAATTGCTAAGATGGTTAGTCCGTAACTGTAGTGTATTTTGAGACTGCATGCTGTTCTTTCGCAGCTCGAACATGTGATCTGGAACCGCCAATGTGCGATAGTGTAGTGCGTGCATTTTCTTTCTTTCTTTCCTGTTTGGTAGGTCATGCTTTTCAAGGAGTTGAAATTGTACAAGCTATGAATATTTTGGATTTTTATCCTAAATTTTGGTATTTGCTTATTATATTATTATACTTATTTTTAATCATTTTACATGTAATTTTAACGATTTTCTTTTAAAAGGCTTTGAATATGTCGTGACCGGCCGCACACAGTTGAAGGAGCCGCCGCCGAGTGACGTCAGCGGAGCGTTACGCCCTGGCGACAGAAGGAGACAACCGGTGCGAGCCAGCCGAGCCCGGCTGCGCGCGGCCCTTACATCCGAGCAGGCGGGTAGAGACTCGGCCCCGCCCTACTCCACAGCTAGTCGGCGGGCCATGCCCTGTCGAGCTATAAGAAGGACTCCGACTCAACGCCAAAGCAGACAGTGAGTGGCAGTATTAGTGAGCGTATCTTGGCGAGTGTTTTGGTGTTTAAAGTGTAAGAGAGCGATTACGACGACGACTGTGCTACGGACTTGGAACTCTCCTACGGTTATTCGGTGACTTGGCAGATTTTGGGACTTCCTCTGGATTATAACAACACGGCTTCGCTTACGGTACAATTTTCTTGTGATTCGGCCTTTAAGCAATTGTACTTGGTCTTGAATAAAATCATTTTAAGGATCCATGTTTTTGTTTTTGTTTTTGATACTTCAGAATACATGCTTATTTATTTATTTTTGTCCATAGACTTGAGTACAAATGTCTATGGGGGAACGGGAACGGATTCTGATTCTTGAATTTCTAGATTTGCCACGGTTGAAAATAAGGGTGTATGGTAGGAACTATAGTTTGGAATAAAATGATTCATTTAATTTGACAAAAATCAGTGATTGGAGCAATTCTTAATTCACGGTGTATTTCACTATTGCTAATGAACCAAGGTGATTTAATGATTTCAAGTAAAAATTGTTTTGAACCGTTTGTAAAATTTATGTCACGTGGTGCGGAGTTGTCATACAGAGCAGACATGTGTTAGTGTAGGATGAATTATTGATTTAACTAATAATACACTATTTTTGGTACTAAGTTGTGATTTATAGTTGATTAGAAGGTTAAATTTACTCACTTTTGGTAAACTTTATTTGATTCGTTGAGTAAATGGGGTTACCATGTTAGTCTTTTATCTAACAGAACTCCGAGATATTTTACTGGTGTTTCGGAAGAGAGCCATGGGACATTGTTAGAGTACTGATGCGGCATTCGTATGGTATTAATAGGAAACAGCACGGAAAGCTACTGATCAGAGCAAACGGCGGCTAGAATTATTTTCGCTGCCATCTACTCTGACAATTATTGTCCTGCAGTGGTTGCGTTCGACCTATCAATTTTGTTAGTGTCGATGTTGGGACTGGATCTAGGATCTCCTTTTCAACAACATACGATGTTTGCACTAACGTACGTCACATCAATGGAGAACAAAATGACACCTGAACTTGACCACCTGTTGTTTGTGATGCCCGAACACCAATCCCGGTTTCGCCGCCTTCCCTGGGCATCGTTTCGACGCCTCCATTCGCTGGCCTCCTCTTTGCAGCATTGCTCCCGCGCCGCACACTGGTTGAGTCGGCCTAAAACGTGGTCATAATTGCAAATGCCAGTGGATTTGCGTGAAAATTGGTATTAATTGGTTTTGAAAAATACATATAGGATTCTGAAGATCACTGATTTCGAATATCATAATGAAATTTCATATTTCAAAATGGCGGGTTCGAAATGGCTAACTGACTCATAAAAATAAATATTTAAAATAAAAGTTGTATAAATATGGTTATACGTGAAGTTCTGTTTTCGGAATTGCTGAATACAATTATTGCAACGAAATTCAAAACCGCTGCTTTAAAGATATATCGGATTTAAAGGGTAGAGCATTTTTTTTGGAGGGTAATGTAATTTAAGAGAGTTTTGGACTTCCTTGGTTCATTGAATTGCTTAAAGTATAAAAAATGAACAATCTTGATGGTCGTAAAGTAGCATCTGCGCACCTTTTCCTGTGATCTGGAATCTATCTATACACCCTTCCTTTTCCTACATTTTTTAAAAATTGAATTATTAAAAAGGGGAGCTTTTGTTTACATTTGATATATTAACTGATCATATTAATTCTACTAATGTTCTCTTCTTTGAAAAGAAACCTCTACAATTTGTCATTCACACTATAACTTAATTGCGTTAGACACTATTATGACAATTTATGATTTCACGTCTTATCCTACACCGATACTGATGGAATATCTTGCCCAAAATCCTGATGATTTTAGAATAGCTGTGCAAATCCTAACTATCGTTGGATATTTATATGTCTTTTCATTCTTTTGACATAAGGGAAAGAGGCAGTGAAAAGAGACACATAACGTAGGAAGTGGATTTACTGACAACTGAAGAATCCTGGGAGATCCAAACTGAGCATGAAGATTATGACACCGGAAAACAAAGAGCACTTCGATGCGTCACTGCAAGTCAGATGCTCAAGAAAGGAAATGCTTAAGAAAACATGCCGTCATTCAAGGTCAAAAGGGCCATCGAAAATGCAGCTGACACACATTTCCTTGTATGACGTGGATTTTGAAGAAATAAACTCCATTTAGATATATCCGTCTAAAAAAATTATAATGTATAAGAAATGTCCGTAAAGTAAATATTGATGATATAAGAAATATTTTAAAAAATATTTTTGTTTAATTTAAAAAACAATAATAAAAGTATATATCACAATGGCATTTATGTCGTGTTATTAACTCCATTTAGATATATCCGTCTAAAAAAATTATATTTATTATCATTCAATTTTATTATTTTT
Source organism: Teleogryllus oceanicus (assembly GCA_964035755.1). Taxonomy (NCBI): domain Eukaryota; kingdom Metazoa; phylum Arthropoda; class Insecta; order Orthoptera; family Gryllidae; genus Teleogryllus; species Teleogryllus oceanicus. Next base: position 66,085,335 of record CAXIVR010000012.1, on the reverse strand, counting down.
TATATTATTCAATTATATTATTTATTATGATTGTTATTATTATTAATATTCAATATTATAAATTATATGTGTATATTTATGAGTTTCTCAAATCCACCCATCTGTCGGGAATCAATACTGTACAGGCGGTTATTGTTCGTCGGCACTTATTGAAAAACATTATATGTTATTGAAAAAATGGTTAACTGTAGTTCGAGATAACACCATTAAGTTCACTTTTACACCCGTAGAACTCTCAGTCTTGGTTTCTACGACAAGAACATAAAAATCCTTCAAGTACACTAAAAATATTAAAGTGCTCAGTGGCGCGTATTAATATTCTTTAATCAATCCAAAAATTTGTATCAGTTATTTTTTTAGTTAGTTAAAGTTAGAGAAAGAGAAACCAAGTAGTCTTTGCTCCCATTACTATACGTTAAAGAGTGCAATATCACTTAATGACAACATTGATATCAAATGTAAACGTGAGCTTCCGCGACTAAAGTTCATATTTTCTTGGCTGTCCGGCGGACGCCGCATCGTTGGCTGAGAGTTGGACGATTTGCCTGTCATGTCGCAGGCTTCCGCAGGACAGTGACACCGCGATGCTGATGCTGACCGACCGATGTTGTATTCCCGACAGCCAAGAAAACATTGATATCAGTAAGTTTATTCCGTAATTTGCGTTTTTAAAGGGCAGGCATTTTGTAGGATAAAGACGAAAAATCCAAAATATTTTCAAAAGAGTGAAAAAATAACAGTAGCCTATAAAGGATTAAAATATTTGTGAAGATAAAGTTTTCTTCTACAAAGCATCAAAGAAGAATTTTGAATTGACTTATTTATAAGCCTACTACGCGAAGAAAGGAGAGTTATGGTCTTCATCGAGACCTGCCTGATTTCCTTTTCGTTCTTATAACGATTGAACCAATCGACGGATTTGGATCTGTCGTGTTTGAACTGTACAAATAAACAATTAAACATTAACACGGATAGTAAGAACCGTCATTTTATTATTAGTCTTCCCTTGTGGAAAACAAAAGAAACACAGTGTTTTCAAGAACCCATTAAAGCCCATTGCCTGAAAAAAAAATCGAGAAAAAACATATCGTCTTCGCTTAGTATGACACTCATGCAGAACCACAGACTCCATAATATCCCGTTCCTTAATGTTGACTTCTTAATTATTCTATAATTATAGAGATGTTGAGGAAAATGTAAGAAAAGTAATTTTACTAAACTGTCGGTGTATCATCAAAGCAGTATTACCTCAAGGTAAGCGGTCGGGAGGAAAATCAGAGTAAAGAACTCCCGTCCCACAGTGCCACTCACGGCCGCCCTCCGTCTCGCAATCCCTTTGTGCGGAGGTTATTTGTTTGTTTGTTAGTGATTCCGGGCGCGTCACCTTCTGAGGTCATTAATCTCGTAAGTATAGAGCATGTTTTCCTACGGGAGGTAGCGGCGATCTTCCCCCGCTGGATGGCGAGATCCGGCGCCGACCTACCGACGACTAGCGAATATTTTCCCATCCAGGTATCTCCCACCAAAGGGCTACCGCCTTAGCTCCCGACTGGTATCACTTCAAGGATGATAGTGTAGTGCATGTTAGTGTAAGTGTGTGTGAGGGGTGACGATAGAACAAGAAAGAGGAAGGACAGATCGCGCGCGGTCTGTGGCCCGTTTGGTAGGGTACTGCTCCGGCGTTTGCTTGGTGATGATCGGAGAAACCACGGAAAACTACCAATTAGAGCAGCGAGCCACTAGAAATCTCCTCCAGACAGCGACTGAATTCGACCTAGCTGAAAAGCTCGTGTCGAAAACCCTACCGCCGTCGGCAGTGTAACCGTAGGACCTCCCGGTCAGAGGCGCTGCAGTGACGTCAGTTGATGCCAAGCCATCACTCCCGGTGCGGAGGCGCCCGTGCCCTTGCACAGCGACCATTGATTGATTGATTGATTGATTTTTTCGTGTTTCCGGGCGCGTCAACTGCTTTGATCATTAGTCCCGTTAGTGTAGTGCATGTTTTTCCTCGGGAAATGGCAGTGATCTTCCCCCGCTGGATGGCGAGATCCGGCGCCGACCTACCGTCGGCTAATGGGGTTTCTCCCTAACCAGGACTGTTTTGGACCAGAGTTGACTTCCTTTATTAGTGCTTGTAATCCTGTAGATGATCCTGATAAATTGACAGCGTTATCATATGCTTGACCTCGACAATCATTGATATTTATAGATCGTGAATCTAAAGTTTCCAAAACAATTTTAGCCTAATCTTGAGCTTTATGTCCTGGATTTTCCAAAAATGTTAAAAAACATTCCACTGAATTACCGTCATTTTGAACATACCGTACAATGAGAGACGTGATCGAGATGAGTCAACAATTATAGCAAAATATTTTGCTAATTTTATCTCTTCAATAATTTTGTTTCCAACTGCAGTTGCCATAATGTGTATAAATTTCTCACATATGGTTTTTGATAGGTAGGAAAAATACCTTTACCTTTATTACCAAATTTTTCAATGTGCGCACATTGAAACATTTAAATGCAGAAAACACCCTTTTATTCACAAGATGATTACCGAATATATTTCACAAAAATATTTAAGATAAAAAGCACCAAAAATGTTGAAAGCATTAGACAATGTAATTTTTTACTTAGAATGACTAAAAAGACTAATAAGAATTGACAAAAATCATATATAAAATGTGAAACACCATTATAAACCATAGTGACCTCCAAAATCAAATCAAAGTACCCAGAATCAAAATTCTAGTCTTGTCTTCGTAGATAAATCACAAAATAAAGGAAGAAAATGAAGTTTTTATGTAGAAAGGAAGAGGGCAGGACACTGTTCAGCCGAGTTTCATCCTCGGATTCTGAAACAGTTTCTTCTCGGTCAGTGTCTCCCTCTTCACTGCCTGGGGCTGATTTTTGTCGTAGCGAATCCGCTAGAGTTTCTTGTGAGCTATAGTCTATTTGTAGCCATTTTGGACTAAACTTGAGAAAAAGAAAGCGTGTGGTAAATGTTCGTTGCATTAATAGTCGGATGCAACCCGCAACGCGACCCCTTGCAGGCAAACATCAAGAAGGCAGAAGTCAAGGTCACTCATCCATGCCGATGCGACCTTCCCGAGGACTGGCTGATAGGGTTTCCGGCTCACTCGACACCCTGAGGAGTATTGCAAGGGAAGGAGAGGGGGAAGTAATCGCTAGGGTGGGATCCGACCGCCACCGTACTTATTAAGCGCTAAGAATATTGAACGCTTTTATTTTCAGACTGAAAAATGTGTTTTCAGTGATGACAAAGTAACTGATGGATAATTTGCTTTTAAAATGTTATGTATATGCATCAAGAGAATATTCTCTTCAACATTCAACCACAATTTATGAGGGCAGCCAAACTAGGACAAAAGTTTTGACCATTGTTTAAAGACGACGGATATATGGTTTTCGTTATATCAAATACCTGGTTTTCATGAGATTTTTGCAGAAAAGACTTATCTTTGGCCTTGTATCTCACCTTATATCATTTATATTATAACATATGTCAGTGAATTAGGAAGCTCTGCGGAATGAAAATGCGTTTGCGGTGGCGAATGGGATTGTCAAGTATTAGAAGGAAACACGACGGTACTTTCAGTCCCGAGTTTTCACGATTAGCAGCTGATGGGGGACAGTAAAGACGGGAATGGTGAATAATGACCAATGCAGTAAGAACCGGTGTCTAATATGGTTGGTATAATTACCATTAAGGGAACGAGAGAGGTGGGTCAGTGCATCAACTGATGTCCCTCCAGTGCCTCTGACCTAGGTCCTAGGCTCAAATCCCGACAATGACAAGATTTTCCACACTAGCTTCTCAGCTATGTCGAATTCGGTCGCTGTTTGGGGGAGAATTCTAGCAGCCGGCTGCTCTGATAAGTAGTTTCCCGTGGTTTCTCCTATAAACACCAGGCGAATGCCGGAGCTGTTTCCTAACAAACAGCCACGCACCACGCGATCTTGCCTACCTCTTCCTTGTCCTATCCTCTTCCCTTACACACACACTAACACTAACACGCAGTACACAACCACACGTGCCAGGAGACCGGTCGGGCTTGTCCCGGCTGGGGCGGTGCCCCGCTAGTGGGAGATACCAGGTTGGGGAAACCCCGCTAACTGACGGTCGGTCGGCGCCGGATCTCGCCATTCAGTGGGGAAAGAACACCGCCACCTCCCGAGAAAAAAACATGCACTACACAAACGGGACTAATGGCCGTAGTAGTTGATGCGCCCGGCATCACTAAGTGGGGAAGAACACCGCCACCTCCCGAGGAAAAACATGCACTACACAAACGGGACTAATGGCGTAGTAGTTGATGCGCCCGGCATCACTAAGTGGGGAAGAACACCGCCACCTCCGAGGAAAAAACATGCACTACACAAACGGGACTAATGGCCGTAGTAGTTGATGCGCCCGGCATCACTAAGTGGGGAAGAACACCGCCACCTCCCGAGGAAAAACATTCACTACACAAACGGGACTAATGGCCGTAGTAGTTGATGCGCCCGGCATCACTAAGTGGGGAAGAACACCGCCACCTCCCGAGGAAAAACATGCACTACCCAAAGGGACTAATGTCCGTAGTAGTTGATGCGCCCGGCATCACTAAGTGGGGAAGAACACCGCCACCTCCCGAGGAAAAACATGCACTACCCAAAAGGGACTAATGGCCGTAGTAGTTGATGCGCCCGGCATCACTAAGTATCAATCAAGTGATCGGGCCGAGTCTTGGCGGGCGGGAGGCCATGGGAAAGCGGGAGCGCGGAGCGAGGCGCGCAATGCAGGTCGCGTCTGCCTCTGGGAAAGCGGCCGCCTCGCGCCTGGCAGCCTTAGATGACGCCGACACGTGATTCGCAGGCCAAGCGGACTCGCTTGCGATACACGCCCGCCACGTTGAGATAGGCCGCCTGCCACGTGGAAGCGCTACGAAAAATACGCTGATCTCAACTCCACACCTGGATATAAAAGAGCATTGGTTGGGAACGCAGAAAATCGTGACGATCATATCCACCTTAAGTTGGCTGGTGTAAACGTGTAACTCTAGAGCGTTATAGCGTACACTCGCGATGACTGGAAACCGATGTGATTGAGGTTTTTCTTGTATATGGTTGAATGCATTGTGAGAACATTTTCCTCCATTGTGAGAATCCTAAACTGTCCATATGGACCGGCATTACAAACAATATTTCATCATTTTGTATAGATATAATATTTATTACGATGAAGTTTACAATCGTTTGGCTTATGAAAAAAATCCAGATTAGATGCCTATTGTTAGAATGGTATATTGTAAGACAGTTCATTGTAATCGCTTCCTGAAGTACACAGAATATTTTGTGCTCAAAAATCATCGACGTCGATGTGGAGTAAGTGCGTTTTAAAACATTGTTATATTTTTAATTTATAAAAATTTAGAAACTTTAACGTACGAGTACAAAGTTTTAAAAATAGTTTCGAGGACATTCTTTTTTATGTACAATGAAAATATTTGAACGTGTCCACTGGACACGCTGGGCAGATGTGGGGTCAAATCTTGTTGTTGCCAAAATAACGTTTTAACTCTATTTTCATCTTTATTTTTCCGTCAAAGGGCTGTAAAGAATATTAAATACGGCTTTTACTGTTCAAGAGGTCCTGGATACACTTTTTGAAGAAGCGAGTAATGTACCAGTATCCAATACACGGGACATTTTGAGCATTACCTCGTAAAGACGACGAAATTACTAACGCGAAGTGGGTTGACAACTCCGTTGTTGATGTAGCTTCAACATGTGCTGGTGTTGAGCTTGTTAAAATATATTCAGCAAACCTAAAAAGGCTATCTAATTACAATGGTCGCGCACAATAGCTAAAAATAATAGAAACATCGGGGAGTGTAGGCAGGATGTACGAGAACGCTGCCTTGTACAAAATGAACATTAGAAACCAGAAATGGTTCTGAGCTCTATTGTCCTGGTGAATCGACGCATCAATACACAATACTTGGCAACTGAAAAAAATGACTGCGTAAAAATTTCAAAACTTGATTTTAGGTGGATATTTGTTCCAGTTTCAAAAAGTACATGAATCTAGTTAAAAATGCAACAACACCTTCAACCAGTTCTCTCATCACACATAAAGTGTGTGTTATGTTACAAAGAACACGAGATTTGGTAGTTGTAGGCATTATTGTACATAAAAATTTAAAATTTAAACCTGAAATTTTGTAAAATAATCCACTCTCTTTCATGGAACAAGAAATATAGTGTAAAATAAAAAAAATAAAGAAGAATATTCGAAAAAAATCCAAGTTTTAATAAATAAAACTTTATGTAAAAGTAATGCAGACATAATATAATGAATATTGTAAAACGCGCATAAACGTTGTATATTAACTTTCACGATAAAATACAATGAAAAGAAGACAGAAAAGTAATTTCGTTTAGATTTATTGTATTGGTACACTACTTCATCTGGCGTGCGAGTCTACGGATGCTCTTGCTTAAGCCTTGCTTAAGCTCTTGCAACCCCCCACTCTGACAGAGAACTGGAAGTGATTTCTGAATACCATCGGCCATGTTACCGCTAGCAGACCCCAGCCGGGCAGCAACGGGTCCCCAGGTAGCAGGCTGCCAGGGGATTGCCTGGTAGTGGTTCATAAATATAGGCCCAGACCCCCAGTGACGAGACACTTGTACCCAGAAAATACGATCGTCGAGCCCGGGACCGTCATAAACGAGACTCTAGCTCGATCAGAACTCGCTTTACCTCTACACTATATCGATCCTGACCCCTAGTGACGAGATACGGGCTCTCCGAAAAAAGACCAGACCCTAAGTGACGAGACTCTTGCTCCAAGAAAATACGATCATAGACTCATGGACCGTCCCAAACGACACTCTAACTCTTCAAAAACTCGCTTTACCTATGGATCCAAGGATACTGGCTTAGACGCCAAGTGACCAGTTGTTCCCAGAAAATACGATTGTCGACCCCGGGACCGTCATAAACGAGACTAGCTCAACAATACTCTTTTATCTCTACTGTATATCGATGCAGGCCCCCAGTGACGAGATACCTGGTCCCCGAAAAGACGACCACACCCCAAGTAACGAGACAACCTGTAAAAAGAATAATCGTCGACACGGGGAGCCTCATAAACGAGACTCTAGCTCGACAACGACTCGCTTTAATGGTTGGTAGGATGTTAGTGACCCCTGGCATCTGAACTACTGGAGTAATTAGTCCCGTAAGAGTACTGCGTGTTTTTTTCTCAGGAGGTGGTGTATGTCTTCCCACGCTGGATGGAGAGTTCCGGCGCCGACCTAACGTCAGCTAGCGAGGTTTTCCTCAACCAGGTATCTCCCACCAGCGGGGCCCCCGCCCCAGCCGGGACAAGCTCTAAGTTTCGACCGGCTTCCCGGAATATGTGATAGTGTAGTGCAAGTTAGTGTATGAGTGTTTGTAAAGGGTAAGAGTAGGACATGGATGAGGTAGGAATGATCGCGCGTTGTCCCTTGCTCGTTTGTTAGGGTACTGCTCCAGCAATCGCGTTGTGTTGATCGGAGAAACCACGAAAAACTACCTATCAGAGCAGCCGGTCGCTAGAATTCTCCTCCAGACGACTGTATCCGACCTAGTTTGTATAGTGTTAGTTTCGAGAACCGTCGAGACTTGATCCCTAGAAACTTCTGGACAGAATCGCTGTCGAGTCAGAGACAATGCTGACTCTGACAAGGAATTTTTCAACATGTTCAAGGTGAAAAATGGCCTCATATTTTTCTATAGATAAATATTTACTATTTTTTTATGCTGCAAATGTTTCACCGCACTTATAAATAGTGAATATCTTTCAATAGAATAACAAATCCGGACAGATTTCGTGCTGAACCTGTTGAAAGGTCCATGTGAGCTAAAGTCAGCTGGTAACCCATGTTCTGAGGAGTGGCTCTTGCTTTAAGGATGGTACCGGGAGAGGTGACCCAGTGTATCAACTGATGACACAGCAGTGCCGGAAGGTCCTTGGGTTGCACTCCCCATGGTGGCAGGATTTTTGGCACTAGGTTCTCAGCTAGATCGAATTCAATCTCTGTCTGGAGGAGGATTGTAGCGGACGGCTGCTTTGATCAGTAGTTTTCCGTGGTTTGTTCGATTAACAGTACCCTAAGAAACGGGCCACGGACCGCGCGCGATCTTTCCTTCCTCTTCCTTATCGTATCCTCACCCGTAACTTACACACAATACACTTCCACTAACATGCACTACACTACCACACATGACGGGAGACCGATCGGGAGCTTAGAACTTCTCCCAGCTGGGCGATGCCCCGCTGGCGGGAGATACCTGGTTAGGGGAAACCGTGCTAGCCGACGGGTGGTCGGCGCCGGATCTGCCATCCAGCAGCGGAAGACCACTACTTTCCCCCCGAGCAAAATCACGCACTACACTAATGGGACTAATGACCATAGAAGTTGACACGCCCGGAACCACTACGAATCAATCAATCGTCAACTCGACCTCTGAAACCCGTTGAGAGACTGGCTGTCGTGCCAGAGGCCGAGCCAAAGAAGTCAGCCCCGCTCTCGAGAGAGGCTCTCGCTTTAAGGGCGGCCTTGGCGTGCCTCGCCGCGCGCACGCGTTGCGTATGAGGCGACGCAACGCAGCGACACGCAACGCCGTGCGGCGCGTCCTGGGTCACGGTCGACGGCGCAGCGCCTCGCGAGCACGCGCTCTTTACTCCTTGCCCCCGCGCACGCTCTCAATGCCTTGTGGCAATCGCTTGCCAGGCGACCGCTCTCCACTTGCGGATAGTATACAGGATGAGACGCGTAACGTAGCCCGCAGTTTTTGAACGGTTCAAGTTATTGCAATGCCATTTTCATGAACATGCATGAGGGAACGAGGCTGATTAATAGTTGTATTTATTTCTATTTTATCATTTGTATTTGTCGAAATATTGAGATAATTTTGTTTTTTTTTTTAAATAGAACTATACATATTTTTTAGACTATTATGACGAGCGTAAAAAGAAAAATTCAAAGATATGTATATTGTCACAAAACTTACACAAATATAAGTGTTTTAAAGAACTCTCACGCCGCTAATATGCACATTTGCAACGAGTTTTAAACACCATTGCATTTCTGAATTAAAGTGCTTTAAATGGATTCAAATAATGTTTTCCGAAAACTCAAATTCGCATTTTTAGTAACGCTCAACCAATATTTTCTTAAAAATGGGTCCAAGTTTTTAATTAGGATTGTCAGTTAGGACTAGGCTTTACTCTTCTTTAATATTCTTAAAGTAATATTTCGGTTCTACTATTAGGAAACCGAAGAATTGAGAACATTTTTTTAAAAAATGTACTTCGGGCGGAGATAGACGGCGGCTGGCTACATTATGTCGCAAGCCCGATAAGCTAGCCCAGGCCAAAGCAAATGGAAAACTTATTCGAGAAAGTATGTGCCATTCTGTAGCACTTCTAGTTATGTATTTATAATTCTTTACCTTTTTATCGCTATTTTTTTTATTAAAATAGGCCTGTGTGCGATATTGACTATACGAAGCAAATGTGTCCTCGGGTTATACATGTTTTTGCTAGTTATACACGCACCAAATACAATGCTAAAACGGAAATAAAAGGCACCTTCACTACCGTTCCCCACACAAGAAATGCCGGGTCGTGCAGCCGCTTACAGCCTTTCAATATGGCGGTCATGCGCATCATATCAGCGCACGGATTGTGGGTAGCTTTCCTTCCTGTGTAGAACCTATTCTGTGGCAATGGTATGATTACAATATCAGCACCGAATTTTTTTAAAAATATTTACTTACAATATTTAAAAATATTTAAAAAATATAGTTTACAAATATTGCTCTCGTGAACGGACTAAATAAGTTTCTTTTATTTGTCCAACGACCTCAGCGGTCGAGGCGATTTTGTTTGAGAGGACACAAGGCAAATATGAAGTTGGGTTAATTTTTTATTTATCTTAGTTTTATTATTGATTTCAGATATCTGATTTATTTGTATTTTTATATTATTGTACTTTCTTTTTGATTTTGTTCCATTGCTTTACATTTGAAGAAATAATTGTATTGTAATGTTGGTTGTTTTATTAATTTATATTTTTACTAAATAATTAAACAGATACATAAGAAGCAGATAATACGCAACCATATTTTGATATTTCTTGTAAAATTGGCTGTTATAGACTTCTGGGGGTTGGATTTTTTCTCTTCTACAAGGGTGATGATCCAGAAACGGTTGCGAACCTCTGCTCTAGATGAAGCGCAGCATTTTGTCTCGTGTAATATTGTTCAACTAAAAATTCACCGTATACAAAAGACTGAATAAGTTGTGAATAAAATGTGTTACAAACGTCATTGGGATGACCCGTTCGTGGGAAGCGGAGAGGTCTGTGAAGGATTTTATTTTATTAAATTTGATTTTACTTTGACAGACAGCACAACATTCAGCCGTAAGGTTCTTCAGTTGATTGACCGTGCAACTTTGTACCAGCAAACTGTGAAGCGGGCAACTTTTTGTCACCTCCCTGACAGTGATTTAATTAGATTATACCTTCAACCAAGATTATTGTGAGAAAACTTCGTTAGAGAGCGATGACAGGGTTAAGTGAACATACAGGTAAATGCAAGAAATGTTATCTTATCTAGTGTCGTGAGGTATTGAAGGAAAATGTGAAATGGGAGTCCGTTTCTTAGGCTGGAGGGTAGGGGTTGATTCCTATTTCGCAAGTGGCTGCTTCTTGTACACGATTTAAATTGTGAAGGAAGTTCATGGTCACTCCTTAGTTCTTGGCCTCTTGTGTTAGTGAATTGTAATGTTGTATCTGCCTCCCTTCAGCGCTTCGAATTGTCAATGCCATCCATAGCAATTTATCTCTAAGATACTTAATATACTTCTCTTGCTCATATTCAGTATAATTTTATGAGCAAAACTGTTTTGATTATAATTTACAAAGATAGTCACAACATTTTGGAAGAAATTCGTAGATTAAACAGATGCGTACACCCAGTGTCAGTGTTACTGAATAAATATTGCCGTCAATCGATTTTTCGGTATAAAGGATCCATAAAACTGAATATACAATTGTCTATATGCTACATTAAATAGCATACACTTCCCACTTAGAGTCGTGGTAACTAAGGTTATTCTAGGCATTGTCGGATCCCCTGGGTTCCCTAGACTTCCCCACGGGACCAAGAAGTTCATTTTTTGCATTTATTGCCAGCAATACTAAATTGCTCCATCGTAATTTACAAATTGTGTGTAAATCTTAATAGAGCATGTGAGAGCAATTAACGAGATAGTCAGTAAATCTCCCCGAGACATGATCCCCAATGTCTTGAGGGCACTGACTGTTGATCGTGGCATAGCCCCAGAGGTTCCAACCACCACAGGCAGGATTCTGGCATTGGGCACTCCATGAAGTTGGGCTGCCAGAGGAAGGACTGGTTGGCACTTTACCACTTTTTCCTCCCCTACTTTTAGAAGGTTACACCCATCCTCGTGGCGGACAGTCACATCGACCACATGGACCACTGTAATTCAAACCCGGCTTTTTATTACCAGGTAGAGGAAGAGGAAGTAGGTGCAGGTGCAGGTGGTAAAGGAAGTAATTTACTATATATTAGAATACGATTTATCCACTTTTCCGTTACCAGGGTCCGATAATAAGTTTTTCTGTCGAAAATTCGCCCTTTTGTGGCGCACGATTACAATACTATCTCTTCTTAGGAAGGAAGGGCGAGACAATAAAAAGGATTAATAGCAAAACGAACATCAACATCAGGAAATGGCAGAAACTAAAAATTAAATGTTCTACGTATACGCAGTGAGCTTATATTGACGATCCCTCATTAATTGGTCGTTCGATAGATTAGAGTTAATCTCAGATAGAAATTTTGAACTGGTTCTTGAATTATGGAAGCGTTTGGCAGTAAACCTGGCGTACACGGAGTATTATCCGCCCAATTTTCTTGAGGCCTCTTTCCGCTGGGTGTGAGAAGAGCGGGGGATTGGTGTATTTCGGTAGGAGGAATGTTATATCAATCTGAAGCTCGTTTCTTGAAGGAAAAATGTTTCTACTAGTGTACCCGTGCGAGAACTCTCGCACGTTAAACCCCACCCTCTTTTTGCATTTCCATATTTAGCCTGTAATATACCTGATTTTCAATACCCTCTTATTCTCCGTCATTTGTTCTATACGTCTCCTTGTAATTGATTACAATACACCACTGTCAATACAAACTATTCTTATTTAACCGGTGTAATTCATTCGCATAGAATATCAAGTAGTTTAATTTCACACACAGTTGCAGATTCTATAAGCTCTGAACAGATAGGGTAGAATCGAAAAGAGTCGAACCAGCAGAAATGTAATAGAATGTTCAAGAAGATTTCATCCTGTAGAATGCGGGTTGGGGAACGTTTCTTTGAGCCCTTCGGCCTCAAAATTTTAGTTTTTAATGTTCTAAAACGCTTCGTTTAGGAGTATAGGTTCAAACATCCGGCCAAATGTTACGAGTTACATTTGACATGAATACTTGGATGCATTTTGAAAACAAACCCTTCATATTTTTAAAGTCAAAGTGCAATTCATCACGTCACTGTGAATTTACCTTTCTTTAGATACTTCATTTATAAAGATGGTTTGTGTTGTGTGCTGAGCTGGTTGCCTGTGAATGCCAGCCGCTAAAGATGTGTATACTGAAATAAAATAGGGCGATTACGTGAAAGCGAAAATGTTCGGTTGTGTGATTTTTTTAATAACGCCTGTTGCTTCATTTTATTCTTAATTCAACTAACGTTAGTGAATAAGTGGAGGTAAGAAGCCCAGGGCTCAAAAAATCTTGAGTATATAATACCAGATTTGGAGAAAAGGAACTCATATTCTCTAATTAGAAAAAACAGAGGCATACAAAAAGGAAAAGCAAACATTTATTCATAAATCTTATTGTGTTAGATTGCCAAGCACCTAGTCTGTGAACGTACTACATCTTTGATTTTACTTATGATATGACTTACAGTTAATAAATTCGAAACACAAATAACAGTTTTTTACAGGTACATTGATTGCATATAGATAATAGAGAGTTTACAGTATGTCAGTATTAAATCAAAGGTGTTATGATTTGCGTCTTATTTTATACCCGTAAGTTAGTTCTTCACGCACGCAGTGTACCTTGTTTTATGTACTCATAGTGTAAACAGATTTAGTCACTGTCTTGTACCGTGATTAGTTTTCACTTAGTTCAATTAGCATCCTATTAGTTGATTCAAAGTGAGATAGTCTCTTGGTACGGGTATCGCTAATATTTCGAGCCCGGGGACCATGGCCACTTATAAAGGTAGTAAACACATTAAGATTAATTATAGTAACGATGCGTGGGGGCCTGGTAGTGTCAGGTACTGATGACAAATTGCTGTCACAACAGCAAACAAAAACTAAGAATATAATATGGCTGTTCTCGAGAAATGTCCAGCATATAAGGAGTTCGTGGTACTTACATTTCTTGGAGCGTACTTCGAGTATATTACCCATCATATTTACATGCTAATAAATGGTTTTTAAACATTAACTTAGTGAGCTTATATACGGTATATATAAAATATTAGTTCTGAAAATGATATGGAATACATACATTTAATTGATAACACACGAGTGTAATTTTAATGAAATGGTTATCAATTAGTTCGTGCTAATGCAGTAATTGATTTCCATTCAGCCGTATTATATGTCATTAAAAACAAATATAACACATATTGGCAATGAAATATTTTCCATGATCATACTTCATTATTGATCTTTACAGAATACTGTAGAGTACAGAATCTTTCGGAACTTGTTGCTATTTGTTGTGTCAATGGTTAAATTTGAAAAGTTCCAGAAGTGAAAATAACTCTTAACAATGCTAAATTTACTTATAAAGTTGTGTTGTGATTACAGGAAGCGTGACCATTTCCAAATTCAGGACATCGTTGATTATTTTTAATTAATATAGTTTTTAAATACAACTTTTACGCATAAATAAATAGCTAAGTAATTACGTTTAACGTATGTAAATTATATTTAATTAGTATACAGTTTTTCTATTTTAATCGATGAGCCTACCAAAAGAAAAATTCAAAATCAATCTAATTTAAACGTTTAAAACATTTAAACGTAAAGAAGCAGCAATGTACCTATGTGTATGCATTTAATTATTAAATAAATTAATCCAATTAAAGTTAAATCTTTGGGCAAAAGAGCTGGTTGTCATATAGAAGTGCTACTTACATCTGTATAATTATGAAGTAATGCAAAATTCTTGAGGCAACGAGATGGGATGCTTACCAGAGCAGAAAACAAGCCCTAAAGCATACACATTGTACTTGTGTAGAATTCGGTAAAATTTGTGTAATAAAGGAAAAAATAAATCTTTAGAGAAAATAGACGAGTAGCAGCTTTTGTAAAGAAGGTGCAGTACGGAGGGCGTTCAATAAGGTATTTACCTGAACATGAATATGAACTTTTATATTCATGGTCTATATTGCTTTCAGTGATCGAATACCCTCAGAAAAGAAGGAAATATTTTGACTGTCTAGATACTCTATTACTGCTTCCTTAACCAATTCGTCGTGTGGAAATCGTCGCCCTCCCATAATTATTTCATGTTTTGAAACAAAGGTTTCACTGGGAGCCAAATCTCGACTACATGGAGGATGATTAACTTGTACGAAGCCAGAGTGTTAAAAATCTCTTATTTTCTCATGAATTTCGAAATCTCTCATTTTCTCTGTTGACCCGCATGGCACTTCACTTGCCGTCTTCTCGCATCAAGAGCTTACGGAAGACTGATTTCTGAGGCCGAACCATACTCAGAAATGTCACCACTTTCCTGTGCACGTGCAGCTCTCTAACAATAGCGAGGTAGATTAACTTATTGAACGTCCTTGGCATTTCTTTCTACCGTTGCTCATGTGCTCCCACTTAAGGGGAAGATATACCTTAAAACCTTAAACATTTCGATTTTTGAAAACATTATTTTTCTATGCATTAACTATTCACGAATATTTTGATGAAAATATTTATTTAATTTTAAATTCAATTTTAGGGAAGTAAGGTAAGCAAAACTCATAATCTTACTTCGTCGTTTGTTTTCCAAATTACCGATTTTAAGATCCATTTCCCTTATAACTAAAAAAATAATCATGTTAAAGCTTCGAAATTTTTAAACCAAAATTTTATAAAATCTTCATACCTTCAGTTTTTTAGATAAAAAATTATAACACCGAAAAACTATTAATAGTCAATATATTAATTTTGAATCCAATTTAAGAATATTATTTATTCACAGATCTAAATGAAAGAACATGTGTTTATACCTGTGAGTATTGCCAACAAATTAAAAGAAGAAATCTTCAAAATTATTTGAGTTATCAAGGAAACACAAAAATTAAAGTTAAAAGCAATTTTTTCCTTTCAGAAGAAAGATATTTCTGTGTGTCAGTTTATTTTTGCTGCTGTGGAATATGATGTTAATGGAGAAAAAATGGAAAATCAGTAAAACTTTAACTGCTGTAAGCTGTATCTACCCCCCTTAGAGAATACTGAAATAAGCATCTGCCCGACATAATACTCATGATTGAAACGTCATCGAAGTCGAGAGACAAGATGGGTGGCGCAGATCAGCAAAGGAAAGGGATGATGGATATTCAACACTCCCTACTCTGTTAATTGACGAGTACCAGATTTTTTTCTGCTTGAATAGTGTTTCACAGTGAAATCCAAAAATTATTTTAACATTATTTGATGAGTAAAATACTGTGACTATATTCTAGAATGTAGAAGTCTCATAATGTTCTGGCTCAATTGCAGTTTGTATGGATTTTTATCTTTTAATACAAACTGTAGAGTAAAAATACAACGAATTTTATGAATACATACTCAGAATAAATGTATTGAGGAACAGTTTAAAAACTGATAAATTTAATTGTATTTAATTTTGGTTTTTGGACAGTTCCCTTTCTTCGACCTACTAGCAATGATGTAACTTCGTATCACTTCTCTCGAAAAATGAACCACCTTATCCCCTAGAAGTTCACCTTTGTGCAGCAAATTAATTTAATGTTGCTGTTCTATAAATGATGGCCACCTTTCTATTTTGACTTGTTCTATTAATTTTACTCCAAGTATTTCTATTTATTTTTGTTTTCTACATCTGGAATAATATAGTCTCTTCCGAAAACCATATGCACTGAAAAGAATACTTCTTTGATCGCGGTAAATAAGCTGATAAGTCATAAACCCTTACTTTTACAGGGAAGCAAAACACAACTTTCAACTGAAGTAAATCAAGGATTAATAATATTCGAACGAAGTTGATATTAAAACGGAACTATTTGTGTATAGGTTTTGTCTGAATATTATAAATCTCTGATTTACAGCATTAGTTTAAAGTTGTGTTTTGCTCTGCTGTAAAATTAAGTTTTTCTGATTTATCAGCTTACTCACCGCGGTCAAAGATTTAGGAGTCTTAATATTTATTATAAAAATATCAATTGTCTCAATATTGACTTAAATTAATCTCTCAAAATTTGTAATCATGTGTTTGTCATTTATAGTAATTTGTTTTGTGTCATGAAGCTTTGACAGGTTTAATGCCAAGATTGCGTGTCATAGTCCTGTTTTGGATGGAACATGAGGTGACAACTTCGTATCGATTCCCTATTTCAAAACAGCTCAGTATTAAGCCTCTATGACTTCTGATGCAATAGTTACACTGTAGTTCTCGAGCGCTATTGTTTTATAAGAAATATATTATCAGTTTGTGTTTATATAATTTTATTTGTAAAAATATTAAGGGGGGAAGGTGTGATTACTGAAGATGAAAATACTAAGGGGGAAAGAGTGAAGAAGACTACTTCTTCACTCTGACTTCCCAGAAAACCTTCCCTCCACTTCTTCGAAGCTGGGTTCTGTTCAGGGTTGGGCAAAATACTTTACATTTAGTGTTTAAATACTTCGCCAAAATACTTTGTAAATAAGTATTTAAATACACACACCAAATACATTAGGTTTTGAATTCATAAATACATACGTATTTTAAATACTTCAAAAACTCAAAATACAGTAAATCTAATAATTTGCATATGTCGCAAATAAAAGCACAAGCTTAAGTCGCAGTGACTGAAGTATCTATCGAGTTTGAACTCGTTTGTTGTCCACTCCACCTCGAATGTGCCTCTAACATTCATGTCGCAAATAAAAGCACAAGCATAAGTCGCAGTGACTGAAGTATCTATCGAGTTTTAACTCGTTTGTTGTCCACTCCACCTCGAATGTGCCTCTAACATTCATGTCGCAAATAAAAGCACAAGCTTAAGTCGCAGTGACTGAAGTATCTATCGAGTTTGAACTCGTTTGTTGTCCAGCCCACCTCGAATGTGCCTCTAACATTCATGTCGCAAATAAAAGCACAAGCTTAAGTCGCAGTGACTGAAGTATCTATCGAGTTTGAACTCGTTTGTTGTCCAGTCCACCTCGAATGTGCCTCTAACATTCATGTCGCATGTAAAAGCACAAGCTTAAGTCGCAGTGACTGAAATATCTTTCGAGTTTGAACTCGTTTGTTGTCCACTCCACCTCGAATGTGCCTCTAACATTCATGTCGCATGTAAAAGCACAAGCTTAAGTCGCAGTGACTGAAATATCTTTCGAGTTTGAACTCGTTGGTGCGGCTGGGTGCGGTGGCGCGCCGCTCAGAGGGTGGCGATGGTGCGCGCCGTCTGCGCGCTGTAGACGCTCACGTAGGCTGCGGACAGCCGCTGTGCGCGCAGCCGCTGCGCGAAGTCCAGAAGCCGCGCCTGCGCACACGCAGACAAACTACGTCAGTACACAGCGCCGGCTGCATCGCCTGCTAAGACAAGGTGCTTACGCCTTGAATTGCGAATTATGAGGTGGTAGGAGGATCATGAGGGGTGAAGGGACAATCACAAATACAACTACGTAGAACTCGAACCTGCAGCCTCCCCGGCGCAGACGACGGCTGCCGCTATCGTCGGCGCCATGGGGACCGGCATCATCATCATCATCGTCATCATCATCATTATTATTATTATTATTATTATTATTATTATTATCGGTAGGCCATTACGAAATGTTACACGTTCTCTTGGGAGGCTGTCGTATTCTATTTTAGAGAGAGATTAACGTGTGTAATTAAGGGGGTCAGCTTTTCGGCTGTATCCCATGTTAAGAGAAGATTGTTAAGCCAAGAAATGTGAATTATGACGTGATATATGAATTATGACATGAGAGGTGAAGGGACAATCACAAATACTAGCCGATGGTAGGTCAGCGCCGGATCTCGCTATCCAGCGGGGGAAGATCACCGCCATCTCCCGAGGGAAAAACATGCACTACACTTACGGGATGAATGACCAAAGCAGTTGACGCGCCAGGAAACACGAAAAAATCAATCAATGAACAATCACAAATACGACCATGCCAAAGCTGGTCTGGAACCTGCAGCCTCCTTGGCGTAGACGACGACTGCTGCAACGGCCTGCATCATGGGACCTGTTGTTGTTGTTGTTGTTATTATTATTATTATTATTATTATTATTTGCTTGCGAATCGGCCGTCTTGAACCACGCATGAAATCAATCAGGGGGATCAGCATTAGGCTGAATCCGATGTTTATACTGCAGGGTTGTTAGTCCTGGGGAGATGGAAGATGGAATAATGATAATGAAGGATGAATGGACGGCACACACACATACCCGAGGCGGGACTCGAACCCGCGATCCTTCCGCCCGAGACCGCCACGGCTCTATTGCCTTAGCGATCTGGGCTATCGGGACTGGCATCATCATCATCATTAATAATAATAATAATAATAATAATAATAATAATAATAATAATAATAATATTATATTAATAATAATAATAATAATAATAATAATAATAATGTCTTTTTTAATGGCGAGGCTCAGGCCATAGGGCCTGCTCTTTCGCCTAACCACTGAGTTTACATTTATACAGAGTAGTAACACATAAGAGGGGAGGGAAATCTGTACATTTACGTCTGGGAGTGCAAAACTAGGGACCATGCCGGCATACGCCTTAAGCGATTGAGTAAACCCATTATCATCATCATTATCATTATCATTATCATTTCATCATTATCTATCATTATCATTATCATTATCATTATCATTATCATTATCATTATCATTTATCATTATCATTATCATTATCATTATCATTATCATTATCATTATCATTATCATTATCATTATCATTATCATTATCATTATCATTACATTATATTATCATTATCATTATCATTATCATTATCATTATCATTATCATTATCATTTATCATTATCATTATCATTATCATTATCATTATCATTATCATTCATATCATTATCATTACATATCATTATCATTATCATTATCATTATCATTATCATTATCATTATCATTATCATTATCATTATCATTATCATTATCATTATCATTATCATTATCATTATCATTATCATTATCATTATCATTATCATTATCATTATCATTATCATTATCATCATTATCATTATCTTATCATTATCATTATCATTATCATCATCATTATCATTATCATTATCATTATCATTATCATTATTATTATTGTTGTTGTTGTTGTTGTGGTTGACCTGCAGGAGCGGGGAGTTGGCGCAGCGGCAGGCGGCCAGCACGAGGAACTGGAAGGGCGGCTGCGCGCATGCGTCGGGCCGCTTGGGGTCGACGCGCTGCAGCAGGGCGACGCGCGCCAGGCGCAGCTCGTGCGGCAGGTGCAAGTAGAGGTGGCGCGCGCCGCTCCAGTCGCGCCACGTGGCCAGCAGCGCCTGCGCCAGCGCCGCGGCGCCGCCGCGCGCGCCGAAGCCCAGCAGCAGGTAGGCGCAGCCGGCGTCGGGCCCCGCGGCGCGCGCCCACGCGCTCGCCTCGCGCTCCGGCGCGCACAGCGGCTGGATGGCGCGCACCTCGCGGTAGCGCCCTGCAACACAACACGACACAACACGCGCCGCTCACAAATGGATTCGAATTTGGCAGTTCACTCCGGTTATAGCGAACTTCTGGTTATAGAGAACTCCGGTTATAGCGAACTTCTGGGGACTAACTCTTTTCGATTACTATATCAGACGTTCACTATATCCGAAGAGGTAGCGCCCTCCTCGCGGTAGCGCCCTGCAACACAACACAACACACGCCGCTCACAAATGGATTCGAATCTGGCAGTTCACTCCGGTTATAGCGAACTTCTGGTTATAGCGAACTCCGGTTATAGCGAACTTCTGGGGACTAACTCTTTTCGATTACTATATCAGACGTTCACTATATCCGAAGAGGTAGCGCCCCCCTCGCGGTAGCGCCCTGCAACACAACACAACACGCGCCGCTCACAAATGGATTCGAATTTGGCAGTTCACTCCGGTTATAGCGAACTTCTGGTTATAGAGAACTCCGGTTATAGCGAACTCCGGTTATAGCGAACTTCTGGGGACTAACTCTTTCGTTTACTATATCAGACGTTCACTATATCCGAAGACGACAAAATTAATTAGAATGAAATCGCTTAATAACATAAGGATCCAATTAATTTCCATGATTTATTGCCTACGTTCACTACAGCCGAGGTTCAGGTTCACTATAACCGAATCTTCTTTGTAATGTAAGTGAAACGGGACCAGTGACTGAAGTTCACTATAACCGACGGATCACTATACCCGAGTTCACTAAAAAGGGAGTCGACTGTACATTCAATTATAACCACTCTTTAGACCGAATTAATAGCAAAGGGTATACATTTCAAACATCCCGCGATCGAAAAAACCGCCGGCTAGCTTGCAGAGAGAAAATAGAATTTCATTTCGTGGGTTTCATCTGTTTTGATCTGCCTTCCAAGATGGCCGTGAGGGCGTAGCAGAGACCAGACATCAAGAACGACCAGAATAGACAATATTGCATATTGTCGCATTTTTCGGAATCCTGACTCTTTCCACATAAGACGCAATGGGATCACATTGATTGAGAATTTGCGGCCGAGCGGCCTCGGTATCGTAAAACGTGAATTACAATGCAAGGTTGGTAGCGTTCCAAAGCTCACTGAAATTGCATTTTCCATGCACCTGCGATTTGTAGCGCGCCAGGAACCGGGCAACCAAGCGTATGCGCTTCGAATAACGAATAGAATCAGAAGGAGAACGATTCCTTTTTCGCCCAGACATGTAACACTGACAATTCCTTCAATACTTAATGATTCTTACGCCGAGGAATACTAGTAATCTGGACTTTCGTCATTTTAGAGTCTGCCGTCATGACAACAGTACACGAAAAAACGATAAGCAGTTCCCGGGCACAATCTCTTCAAAACGCTCTCCTAATATTTCGTAGCCTCAATATATAGATATTTCGAAATCGTCAATTACTTGAATGCATCAATCCTTAGAATGCCTCGATCACTCGCATGCCTCGTTCTGCCGAAAGTATCTTTTATTTTAAACCCAATAACTCGAATGACTAAATAACTAGAATGAGTCGATCATTCGAATGCCTTTGATCACGTGAATGTCTCGATCTCAGGAATATATTGAAATATCGAATGCTTCGAATACCTCTTTCACTGGAATGCCAATTCGATTTCTCCAATAGTGTTCTGTATTCATCTTCCGTGTAGAAACTCGTATTAATTTTCCCTGAAAAGTAAATATGAAAGTGCCGAGATAACTAAATTTTTTATCTATTTGAGACGTACGTCATGCTTTTCCCATTCCTTCCTTGCTATCCGTTTGAAATTGGTACTTACACACGTAAGAAGAGACGACAAGCCTTGTTTACTTACCTGGAATTCCTGAAGATTTCAATGACTTCTTATGGTAGTCATCAAGTTAATTTGTTACAAAGATGCGAGATGCAATGTTTTTTTATCGCACATTCGTCATAGTCTACTGTGTAGGTACATTTTACGTGGAAAATTTCATTAATGTTTTTTTTAAATATGTTCAAAGTATCCAGGCACTAGTAAAAACCGTTCGACCTCCTAGACTGATGTACGCGCCGGACTTTCAAAATACGCGCGACAGCAATTCGGGTAGCGGTCTGTTGAGCGCAGCATTGTCATCCTGCGTCCAGGCGACCCCGCTTCTAACAAACCACGTCGCCGTCCGGCCTCCCCGTAGCTGGCGGTTCCTTCAAACCCGGCGACTTCACCAAGCAGAGACAGTCTCAGGCCGGTATTACACTGTCAAAGATATTTCACAAATATCTTTAATGAAGAACTTTGTGGAAGTTCTTTGGACTTTGACGAAGGAACCATTGATAAAAAAAATTGATGAACGTATTACATTTAGTCCAATATTTTATGTAGTTTTGCTCATGCTTGGTTCAAGATGGATACCGCACAAATAGTTGTGTTTGTGCTTCTTCATGCTTAATACTTATCTGTCTTCAATACTGAAGAAGTAAAATGTAAAGAGGAAACATTTGAGGGTGAGGCCATAGATCACGATGGTATTCATCCATGGTGAGGCCATGAGTCGCACGACGTTCTGAAGGATGAATTAAGGAACTTCGAAATGAAGAATTATTTGAGGATGAACGAGGAAACATTCCATTTTGTTTGTCGTTCTTCTTGTTTTTTTTCGAAATTGGATCCTCCGATTTTCAAGTTAAAAAAATTAACTTCATGAATTATGCATTTTCCAAACCTTACGATTACCACTTCTCGGGAAAATGGATCACAAACATCAATTCGTGATGTTTTATTTTCCAGTTGCACAGTATTATTTAACGTTCTAAATGCTCATACACCTAATTGCACACTAGCGCGCTACACCCTACTATTAATTGCTCATACTCTGCAATTAAAACTTTGAAGCTACCCACTAACATCTATCGGACGCAATGTTACCAAGCGTATGATAAAACTTGGAATCCTGGCTTTGCGAGTCGGAAATTTATCGACAATTTCCGAAGCACTCGTGGTACTACCTATGATTATCTGATGATCATTCCCACAACATCAAGTATCAGTAATAATCATAATGAGGAATAGGAAATGAGCATATAGTATAAAGACATACCTTCCAGCACAGTCACATCGTTCTTGGCTTCCCAAGCATCTAAGTTGTCTTTGGTATCGGCTTCGTAACCCCAACTCCAGTGCACAGCCGGAAACTGGACTGAAAACATATTTGCTCGCATTATTATGCTTACTTAGAACGAACAATTGGGTTCTTAACATATTAACGAGTAAATGGACACAATAATAATAATAATAATAATAATAATAACAATAATAATAAAATAATAATAATATATTTATTGATAGCAATGAACATTACATATTAGATACATAAAAGAGTTCTAGCAGACCCTTGAAAGAGGGAAGCTCTGTCAAGGAGTTTCACATAAAATGTGTTACAAATAATCATAAATAAATTAATATCACCAAATTACATAATGGATCTTAATGTTAGTCTAATGTAAAGATACAAATATAATATTACAAAAACAAGAAGAAAATTACAAAATTACTATTACTTGTATGAGAGGAGATAGCAAACTTATACATGAAACATATAAATTATAATAGGTCTTTTGAATTAGGTTTTTTATTTTGTTTTTAAATTGTTTGTAATTTGCAGTTGATAATTGAGGGTATTTTCAACAATATTATTCATGATACGTTTTAGTAGCTGTAATACAGTGTTACTGCTAGAGTGAATGAGAACCATATTTTTGTACTAAACGACATATAACAATTCGATAAGAAGATATTTGTCTGGTTAGAGGTAATTCGTCAAATGCTCCAGAAATTCATTCCCAACACTTCATCTTTCTCGGATTTAAAATGAATCACTATGATAAGTTGTTTTATTACACAAAAATCAATGTTTTTATGAATGGAAAGTGATCCTTTTTTTGTTTATTTATTGTCACAACAGCGATTGTCATTAGCGACAATTAAATAATACATTTTGTTGTTTTAGTTACAGTAATAACAAATTTGTTAACAAAACATTGACATAGTTTCTTAAATTGATGACAATAGTTAATAACTATTATATATCAGTAAATATTTGAATTCGAAAGTGATCCTTGTTATTATCTATATATAGTATTTAAGTAACTCCAAGTGTACGTATGTGTGTGTGTGCGCGGATTCGTCACTCACGATTGGGCCACTTCCCGTACACCAATCGAAATCGTCGAGTGTCACTCGACGCGTCCTCGTCTCCTGACGAGGACCTGATAATTTGTTTTCGGGTCCGGCCAAAAGATTCAAAGAAATTTTCAAAAACGTGTTTTTTCGAATTTTGCCGCTGCGATCTTAGTGTGAGTATGCCGAGAATTAAACCACCAACAAATTAAAAAAGATCTATGTAGTTGGAGTTGATTAAACTTCAGTACCCAAAGGCAATTTTCACTCCATATGCCATAATTTTCTTTCACAACGTTGGCAACACTGATGTTGCCATCTTCAAATGAACAGTATAATTACCAAGTGAATCGCACTGCAGATTTCATTTTAATTTTCATTCCTATTATCGTATTCTTAAAAACAATTTGCGAAAACCTTCGAACAGTATTGTCGTGAACGTATTAAATTTGAAGAATTTCAAGTGAATACGGAGAAACCAAAACTGTGGGTAAGGCTAGAGAATGAATGAACGTTCTTTCTTCTTTTCTCACTTTACGTTCTTGCAACGTGTGCAAATACCGATTTTCAAACAAAACGTGACCCACAACTTATTCTAATTAAACTTAACTAACACCTTATTCTCATAAGCATACAAAACAATAGCCTTTTAATGTTTATATAGATTCGCATACAAAACGATTAATAGAGCAATTGCAGAAGTAGACGTGAACACAAATTAGACTGAGTTTGTAGAGTTTTAATCTGTTCAAAAACTAGGGGAGAAAAATATAGAAGTGTTACAAAAATCTGGAAACAATGTAGTTGTAAAAGATGTGAAAAACAGAATTTTCGGAACTAATTGGGAATGATCTGCATTTTTGCATTTACCATTTGTGGTAGTAATGCAAATGTACTCTGTGAATTTTTGTACCTATTAGCAAAGAGTGTAAACAATGTAGCTGTACTAAAATCTAACTATTTGCATCAACAATACCTGCAAGTATTTATTACGACTATTATAATTTTGAAATTGCAATATATTTCCATTCATATCCCGTAAGAGGAACACTCAAGGCCATTGTATGTTAGAGAACTTTTTAACGGAAGTATAACGTTATCCGTTACTATGTTACTAAGTCTACTGCCATATACTGAAAGAACATGAACAAAGCTAGGCATGAAGAATGAATGACATTTTCCACATATGAAACTATTTTTGAAACAGTTTTCAGCGTCGACGACGACACATTTTACTAGTGAAAAGATAACGAACCACTTGGAACAGGAATGCTCTCTTACATACAAGTTCATTGGAAAAACGTATTTTATTACTAAATTCGTGGCAAGAAGGAGATAAGATAATGAAGACAGGAGCTGATAGAATACCTCCTGCGATATTGGTAAAAGTGTGAAAGCACATTTGCCCGAATAATGTATTATTAGTGTACCCTTGCGAGTATTCTCGCATGTGAAAACCCCACTCTTTTCTCTATTTTCCATGACTATATTAAGCTTGTAATATATCTTTTTCTTCGAGACTCTGTTATCCTCCGTCACTTGTTCTAGAAGTCTTCTTGTAGTTGATAACAATAAAATACACCCTTGTCAATACAAACTATTCTTATTTAACGTTATTACCAAGAAGAGAGCTACACCCGCGTAATTCAGTCGCCTAGAATATCAAGCAATTAGTTTAATTTCACATACAGTGGCAGATTCTACAGGTTTTGAACAGGTGGGTTTTGAATCGAGAAGTGTCGAACCAGCAAAAATGTATTAGTATGTTCAACAAGATCTCATGATTCCCTGTAGATGACGGTGTGAGGAATGTTTATTTGAGGCCTTTGACCTCTAAATTTTATTTTTTATGGCCCTAAAATGCTTCGTTTAGGAGATATTTAACAATATAGATTCAAAAATACGACAAAGTTCTGCGGTTTGCATTTGAAATGAAGATTTAGATGCGTGTTAAAACAAATTCTTCATATTTATGAAATGAAAGTGTAATTCGTCAAGTCTCTGAGAAATTCTCTTTCTTTAGAGACAACATTTATAAAGATTGGTTGCATGTGAGAGCCGCAAAAGATATGTATACAACTGAAATAATATAAGAGACAATTGTATATCATTAAATTAATGTAATAATTTATAAAATGTATTAAAATGTAAAACTTTTCTTCTACTACTATTTGTGAATGAAGCATAAGTAAAAGAATAAACGTCAGTGGTTGTGTGCAGATCTTTAGAAATATTATTTCTAAAAGGTAGTTGGTGTCAAAGGTTATTTAAAATAAAGTGCCCTATTGCTTAGAACAAAGCACAATTTCGATTGTAATGGACCAGAAATAGTTTTAATGCTTTTAGAATAACAAATAATATTATTATAGTTTATAAAATATGTTTACTAACTGTATAGCATCCTTTTGCTTTCTCTCTACTGTTGACGCGGTGTAGAGAAAGTACTATTGTAATGCTGCGCGAAAAAGCGGCGATATTTCGGCAAAAATCTCTTAAAGCAGGGCTGTGATTACGGAAAAGTAGATAAATTATGCCCCAAGATATAGTGAATTGCGTCCTCTGAAACGTTATGTAGTCAGAATTCATGTTTTGTGGGTCCTTGATACCGAAGAACAAGTTTCCAATATTCTTTGTTCTAAAATACATTGAATATTTTTGAATTGCTGAAAGCAAATTCCGAAATGTTATCTGTCAAATGACAATTTACGCAGTAGTGAGTAACAAAATGTTGTTTAAAGTGAACAAACATGAAACTTCGTCTTTAGCATTACTGTTATTTCAGCAGGCTATAACAACAACAACTTCAGAAAAATTATGGTTACGAATTGGAATGTCACAATAAGTTGTGGCGTTAAATGCAGAACTAATATGAAAGCAAATTAACTTATTAAAGTTAAAAATAATATTCAACAAATAATGTTTAACAAATGCGAAACACTGAAAATAAAATGTTGAAATTCGCCACAATATACGACTTTTCCTTTAATACATAAATAAATGTCCTACTTCTGGAAATATACACACTATGGATGAAAATAAATATCTGTAAAAACTTCAAAAGCCTAATGGATTAATATATGATAAAAGTTTAATTTTATCTAATGAAAGAAATATGTAATTAGAAATTATGTACAAAACCTGTTCTGATAATTATATTTCATATATTCGTAATAGGGAAATTCCAAAAGAAACTTTGCTAGGTTTTGCTTAAATTGTGTTCGTCCGAAACCTGCTTCGCGCGTTATTGAAGAGACCGCGATTTCCACCCCACTCCTCACACAAACGCCCTTATTGATTAGCTTGCTGCCTCTGCGCACGCCGCTAGCACCATCTCGTGGCTACGTGTCGAACCTCCGCCGGCTTGAGTGCACTCTGGCTTTCATTTCCTGAAGTTTCATTCCTCTCCAATAAGCTACGAAACATTTTTGGTTTCGTATTTACAACTTTTTGCTCATGTTTATTATCTATTTTACGACAAAAATCGCTACTGAACGTTCCATCCAATTCGGCGTCGACCAAATCGGAGTGTAGTTCATTTATTGTGGAGCACGGAGCGGAGGCTGGGAGTGGTGTCGTGCTCCTGTAATCCAGCTGCTTGGAGGCTTTAGACTTGTGTTCATCCGAAACTGTGGCACCGTGAATTTGCTTTGCGCAATATTGAAGTGACCGCCATTCTCACCCCACTCTTCACACAAGCGTCCGTATTGATTATTTCGTCCCCCCCCCCAGCTCACCACTAGCGACATCTCGTGGCAACGTGGTTAACTTCATGGGCTCCAGGGCGTTGAGAGCGCTCTGGCAGTCATGTCCTGAAGTTTCATTCCTCCCCAATAAGCTACGAAACATTTATGGTTTTGTATTTCTCTATTTACAATCTTTTGCCCATGATTTTCTCTGTTTTACGACAAAAATCGCTACTGAAAGTTCCATCGAATTCGGCGTCGGCCGAACGGGAGTGTACTTCATAAGGTTCTTGTGGAGCTCGGGTTGTCGGCTGGGAGTGGTGGCGTGCTCCTGTAATCCAGCTACCTGGAGGCCGGGTTCGGAGGATGGTTTGAGGGCGGGAGTCCTGTCCCCTGGTACCTCATGTCGACCGGGCGTCCGCGCCGAGCCGTCCATCAACATGGACGCCCTGGGGGAGCCCGGGGCGCCCAGGTTGGCTAAGGAGGGGCGAACCGGGCCAGGGGGGCGACCCAGCAGCCAAAAGTCCCCGTGGGCGGTGGCGGCGGGATCGCGCCCGGGAGTGGGAGCCACGGGCCAGCCCGTCCGACACAATCAGACCCGCACCCTTTTTGTCGCCTTCACGCTTCTCAACGCACGTTCAAAGTGGCATTTTCGGCGCCTTTTAAGTCATACTTTTATTTCTGAAGGGAAAACAAGCGATTGAAGTTGTGAGAGAGGGTAGGCGCCATTTTGGCCAAGTATCGATTCAAGTGCACAGCTGAAAGAGGAGAAGATGAAGGAAAAGAATTTTTTTCAATTAACCATGCGTTAGCTAGGTTCTAGTTATTTACGATAGAACTGTCGTAAAGCATCTGATTACAATACGAGATGGGAAAATTGCCAAACGACACCGATAGACCGAGTTTGGTATACAATTCAGTATTGTTATCAGATGTTACGACACGATT
The DNA here is from genome assembly GCA_964035755.1 of Teleogryllus oceanicus. Lineage (NCBI taxonomy): Eukaryota > Metazoa > Arthropoda > Insecta > Orthoptera > Gryllidae > Teleogryllus > Teleogryllus oceanicus. The sequence continues at coordinate 66,056,490 of CAXIVR010000012.1, read as the reverse complement.
ATCATATTACGTTTCATCCACTTCGTAAAAATTTGTTAAATTTAATGTGAAATTTCATCTTGCTCCTTCTTTATACTATTCACTTTTTTCTTCTATAAGTAGCGACACTGTTCTCAACAAGGAGAACAATTGAAACACACATGGTGTATATTTTTCGACATGAGTGAATATAGCTCTTATTCGGAAATAGAAATTCCAAATATTGCTATAGATACATTGTTACCTAAAAAATCAAGAAATAAATATGATGGTATTTAATTTTTAAAGACTGGCGCGAAAAATGTTCATTCCATTTAATAAAAAGTTTTGATTGATTACTTTTCTGGCAAGTCAGAGAAGGTGAAACCAAGTAGTCTTTGGACCCTCTTCCACTAAGTTAAAGAGTACAATATCATTTAATGACTATATTTATATCAGTCAGTTTACTCAGTTATTTACATTTTCAAAGAGGAAAAATGAAGGATACAACTGAATGAAGTCCAAAATATTTTCAAAAGAATGGCAACGTACGCCATTATTTTACCGCCCTATAGAGTCGTAATGAAATACATTACCACACTAGGGCGGTAAAACACTTTATTATAAAACTGATAACAATGGCATAATGTTTCACTTTACCTAACCAAAGTGAATCAAATAAAATTACGCAATTAAAGTGGTTGGAGGGTGGTGCATCTACCAGACTAACGGAGAGTTAAAAACGGATTGTTTCACATTTACAATTGATCATATCAATCTCAGATGTGTTGATGAAATATTTACATATGGTTCATTTGTAAATGTTTCCCCTGAATTCTTGACATTAAAAAATCTTCAAGATAATTCAAATAAAGCAGATAAAAGTTTGTAATTGACGTTAAAATGGATTAGGATATTTCGACTGATTTCCCCATTATTTCACATTGGCAAAGGGGTCATCTATAAATTTCGTAACGCCAAAAGAGGGTGTGGTTTGAAGAAGCTTTAGATTAGAGTAAGAATGTGAACGTGACGGTGATATTTACTTTTCAATATTTACATACTTTTTCAATGTTATACTCAGACGGGGGTATGTGCCTGGTACCTTTTTATTTGCTTAGTCTGCCTAAATTACCATTTAATCGTTCACTCAACAATTCCACAAAGGGTGTACCAAAGCGGCCCCGTCATGATAAAATTTATTAATGGGCCCCATAGGCCGTCCCTACTGATATTCGTTGATGACAAACGTACGTTAATTAATTCTCCTCACGTGGGATTGGGAATTCTTATTACTTCTATCCAGAAATGATAATACTAACTTCAAGTTAACAACATTTCCATCTGTATTCTGCGGCAAAATATACATACGAGTATTACATCCAATCTTAGCAGTCGATAAGTACAACAATTTTCAAAAAGATGAAAAAAAACATTATCATGAAACCCTCGTTATTATTGTTTCCTGTTTTCTTTCTAAGTCCCTCCCCCTGCACGTTTGGCCATTATCATTCTTAATTCCTAATCCATAAATTGTTAATTACTATAACACTTGATCTTCATACAATAGATAATTTAATGTGTCCCCTGTTTAGTCACTTTCCTTTCGTATATCCTCTGCCTTCTTGAACGGCGTCCAGTATCTATTCGAGGTTCAATTTTATTGCATCTCGTCCAGACCAATGGCATCCACACACGCGAATATAATTCTATATATATTTATAACATTTCCCTACGCATTGGAACATCATCTGCATCTGCCCCTCATCGCGTCAAAAGATCGCCCCGTTTCTTTATCTTACGAGCTCCTCTTCAGTCTTCATCCCTACACACCCAAACACGTATCACTGTGTCCGTCCTAGTGTGCAGGCCATTCCCTTTCTCGTAGATATTGTAATTATTTACTATTCCATCCTTTGTTCTCTTCTGTCATCCATTATTGCTATCATCCAGCTTATATATTTATTCGAATTTATCGTTTCAACACACCCATTTATCGCTATTAACACCCCCTTCACAAATCATGAGTACATTTATTTATTTATTTTACGTCAAAAAAAGTTAAAAACTGCGTATGACGTGCTATGGGGAAAAGTGAATTGTATGCACATTTTCAAAATCCTGTGATCCCAAAATAAAAAAAAAATATAATTATAAATAAATTTTGAATTTTGAAAGGGAGAAAAAAACAAAAAACTCCCATGTAATAAATCTATTTTAGGATAAATAAGCAATAAATTTTGAATTTTGAAAGGGAGAAAAAAAACAAAAAACTCCCATGTAATAAAATCTATTTTCAAGGATAAATATGCAATAAATTTTGGCTCTTATTACTTCCTGCCGCGACAACATGGAAACGATAATTTGAATAATTGTATTTCCCACTGAATTCTAGAAGATGTGCACAGAAAATGAAGTTACATTTATGTCCAGAAGCAAAACAAGGGGCCATCTCAGCATTTGCTCAATGGATCAGGAAACTGAACAAAAACCTGATCGAGATGGGCATTATTTGAATGTCTTAGTTTACGGAGAAAATAATATTCAAAAATTCTTTACGTACTATAGAACCCAATTAATTAGTGTAGGAGATTCCCATCCATGCGTTATTCATGTTTCGAGCTGCCCCGATTGTTGATTGAAATGTTCTCGTCTGTACGCTCGTCACTCCTCAAGAATTCTCTGTGTAAGCGCGTTGCGTGACAATCGTGTCACCGCCAGCTATATTGGTTATCGATAGCGTTTAGGTTTTGTTCCTTTGGTGTAATCGAATGAGTTTTCTTTTATTCAATTATTGAATCATGTGAAATAGTACGCGGATTAAAATAGTACGAGTATTTGATAAACATAAACTTATTAATACGGAAATGATTTTAAGGTGCCGCATCTTTTCGAAAATATAGATTTTTCGTACTAAGCAGTTCAATAAGTGTATTTGGGGGAATTAAATGAAGAGAAATGAATAGTTTGTTGCACCGTTTTTCACCATTTCGTCAAACATTATGCCAGACAAATATATATTTCTTCCTTTTTTGAACAGCTTTTAAAATTTCATTTAATCAGAAGTAAGCAAAGGTTAAATTTGTATTAAAATATAATTTACTATACCACCAGTAATTTATACCCTTCACCAAAGGTTTACTGTGAAGTAAAATTTACATTTCAACAGAGTTCCGGCAACAGTTTAACCCCTTCCCGCTGATTTTGTAAGTGCAGTCCTGACAGTGAAATCAGGATTTGCCCATTTAAATAGATGTGCAGAAATCTGCTTGTCCTCGTGTCGCCTCCAATACTAAAAGAGCACGGCAGCTCTTGTGCACCCATTTCTGAATTTGGAGGGGAAAGGAGAAGAGGGCTAGGGGACGTGAGTCACCTCTTACGGACTCCACAAAAAAGAAGAATTTGGTGCAAAGTGATACGAATGTTCTAGAATCTGAGTTCATGCAATTGGTTTAAACCTTAATACACTTGTTTCAGCGGCACATTTTTTGCACCTTTTTATATGAATTTTCAGAACCTTTTCCTCCTTTTACGACCATAATTTGCATCTTTAAATCCCGTCCATACTTATTACTCTCCATCGCGGTTTGTTGATTTTTAGTGTACCACTCAGAGATACCCACCGCAGTCCTTTTCCGACAGAGTATATGAGTGGATGATAAATAAGCTTTGGATCTTTGTTTAAACACATTTTTTATTTAAATACATATTTCGTAAATTTTTCACAACACTTTTTTAGACTTCGGCAAGGCAAAAGAAAATATTTTGATCCTTTCGTAAGTGGGGTTGTTTTAGAAACGGCTACCAAAATGGAAGAATGCGGATCATTATGTCCTATTCAAATACCATAGTAAATAGCATGTGCATACCCATTGACTGAAACGGAGAGATATTTCTAGGCCTGTGTTTCACACGCTAGTACTACATTCCTTTTCTTACGAACATGTTTACTGCATCACTCAGCACCTCGTTCTACGGCAGAGGCGGACGGTAGGTTCAAACCTTGGGATGGCCCAGACAAATTCAGGCGTGGAATCATATTCTGAGATTGAAAGTCAATGACCTTTGGTTTACTGGCAAACTGTTATTGACGACATTCCAAATAAAGTAATTAGATTTAATATTTCTCTTCTTCTAGGATTACTTCTCCGCGAAAACTGCACTTCCAATAAAGATGTTTTTGTGTCCACTGAAATACTGGGTCTGCCACAAAATGGATCCATCGCAACCACAGAGCACCCACTGTCTCTGCCAGCAACACGAGAGGAGGCCAGACGCGGGAGAGCTTCCGTGACAAACCACAAGCAAGCACAAGCAATGCTAGTACTTGCTGATGCTACCTATGTGTAAAGCATAGAACTGCTTGGCTCTAATTGCTATTGCAACGCTGTTTGCAGTAAGAGAAACGACTTATTTTAAGTTTTATTCGCCAGCCGTAATTTTTAAGTTTAATATCTATCTATCTATCTATCTATCTATCTATCTATCTATCTATCTATCTATCTATCTATCTATCTATCTATCTATCTATCTATCTATCTATCTATCTCTCTCTCTCTCTCTCTCTCTCTCTCTCTATATATATATATATATATATATATATATATATACACACACACACACACACTCTCACTCAGTTGATATCATTATCATCTGGTTAGTTATGTGATATCAACTGAGTGAGAGTGAGTTAATTTCGTAATGTTTCCTCGATTGTTCTACTGCAGAGGTAATTCAATGGGATAGTAGTTCCCTCACTAAGTACCTGATGAGGTAAAAATCTAGTTACGAAACATTGTGCAATTGCTGAAATAAATGATTGTCATAAAAAACCTTAAACTCTAAACTCTTGAGGCTAAAGACCTCGTAAAGAAACGTTCCTCACACCGTAATCTACTGGATGAGATCTCCTTGAACATTTTATTACATTTCCGTTTAGACGCTTCTTGATTCTACCCTACCTGTTCAGAGCCTGTAGAATCTGCAACTGCATGTGAAATTAAACTAATTACTTGATATTCTACGCGACTGAATTACACGGGTGAACCTCTTTTCTCGGTTATAACGTTAAATAAGAATAGTTTGTTATTTACAAGGGTGTATTGGTTTGTTATCAATTACAAGGAGACATATAGTATAAGTGACGGAGGATAAGAATGGGAGGTCTTGAATAAAAAGATATATTACAGACTTAATATGGAAATGGAAAAATAGGGAAGAGGGTGGGGTTTAACATGCGAGAGTTCTCGCACGCACTTCCCTCTAGTATGTTTTATCTTGAATATTGTGAATTGAGTTTTATATACTTATTGTACATTTATTACATGTACATTCAAGTTTAATTATCGTTATTGACTTTATGTGTTCCAAACGCAATGTATATTAAGCGTTTCAACCAGTGCACTAATTTTTGGCAAAGTTTTTGCAGTCATCTTGCCGTAATTTACAATTTGAATGTAAAAACAAATCACTTTTAAAATTTTCAAGTAATTAGTATAATTTTAAATTAAAGAGTACATAATGTTTCCTATTTTGTTTCTTAATGTTTTTATATCATCTTCCCTGCAGTATCTTTTTCAATTATTCCTTCCACTTTATTTTATTAGGTTACGATAGATCGTTTGACTTCGTCATTTTTCTAATGATTTTATTTATTGATTTTTTATGAGATAATAAAATAACGGTTGACAATCTGTATTGCTCTTGAAAAGGGACATGCTAAATGTGCGAAACATTCAGTTGCTAATAAATGTATAAACTACACGAGTCTTAATTCCTGATATCTATCACAGATTGATCCTGTATGGTCCAAACTACCATGTATCTGCATCACTAAACTAACATCAGCAGGAAGAAATAACAATTTAAATAATAATAATAATAATAATAATAATAATAATAATAATAACAAAACGACAAGAAATGACTTGTCCATACTATAAATATTTTCTCGACACCGTACTTGAAAATTCCAACATTAAGTTGTTCTATGACAGAAATTATTACTGGTAAAACCATTCATCATAGACCAGACATAACTTTCGCAGACAAACGGCAAACGATTGGCTCCCTAATTGACATCAGTGTTCCACATATAGCTAATTATCAAAGAGCACATACAAAAAAAATAACAAAGCATACAGAACTAGCAAGAGAAGTCAAGGAACTATGCAATCTCCAAAATCTTGATACTGTTTCTGTGGTAACTTCGTGCACAGGGGTTTACCAAATAACATACATAAAAATTTGGAACTTATTCAAATGCCAAAATATACGTTCAAAGTTATGCAAAAATTATCATCTTAACCACATACAGGATTGTGCCAAAATGTTTAAATTGCGACGAAACATAAATTGACTTATGTCTTGGTTATTAACCCAACACAAAGTCATATAAAAATTCGATAAATACCGAGAAAAATAATAGTTTATAATGACAAATAATAAAAATAATAATGGTAATAATAGTAATAACAAATAATAAATATAATTAATAATAATTATTAATAGTAATATTTAATAATAATGGTAATAATTAATAATAATGGTAAAATTAATAATAATGGTAATAATTAATAATAATGGTAATAATTAATAATAATGGTAATAATTAATAATAATGGTAACAATTAATAATAATGGTAATAATAATTAACAATAGTAATAATAAGAATAGTAATAGAAAGAAGAAGATAACGTGCGTACTGACCTTCGCCCTCGAGCGCGGAGAGGAAGCCCCCAGGCGGGGGCGGCGGCGGGGGCGGCGGGCGGCGGGGGAAGGTGGCGGTGGGGGCGGCGGCGGCGGCGGGGGCGCGCGCTCGCAGGAAGCGGAAGCGCGCCTCGCGCCCGCTCAGCTCCGCGCCTGCGCACGCACCACACCGTCACTTACGCCTCTGCACCACCACTCTACCACAGCACCATAATATCACAGTCGACTCCGGTTATAGCGAACACTGTTATAGTAACTCCGGTTATAGTGAACGTACAATGTCCTATAAATAATTCCTACCTGGAAAAAAAATGTCCTAAAGGATCTTGTGTTATTATGCGAGTAGAAGGGCCTTCGGAGAGTAGGACGGTGTTTCAACGTTAGAAGAAGCATTGAAGAATGTCAAGACTACTTTGCGATACTTAGAGACTGTAGGCAATGCAGAATCAAGCATGGAGAGAGCACGAACTCTGAAGAAGGATATAGAGAAATTACTAAGAAAAATGTACGAAGCAAACAATTGAAAATAATTGATTTTTAAGGATAAAAATATTGAAATTTCAGTTCTTGCAGTTAATGTATTTTGCTGTATCTCTATATTAATAAAATCAATGATTGTGGAGATATTCTGCTTAATTTTGGCATAATCGGATATAGTCAACCTCTGATATTGTGAACTAATCATGTTAGTTCCCAGAAGTTCACTATAACCGGAGTCGACTTATATTTCTGATTTTTTATTAAATATGAAGACTGGACATTAGTGTTTACTCCCTCTTCATCTTTACATTAAACAATTCCTGAAGAGCTAAAATGCTTGGTTTTACGAAACATTGTAAGCACAAAATATAACTTCAGACCCACATCAAACCTTATTTCACTGTAACGTGAAATATCTCAAAGGACGACCAACTATACATAATATTGATTTTTTGCTAAATACAACTATAATATTCAATTGCGAATTGATTTGTTACAAATTACTGCTTTGACTTACAGAACTATTACCTCAAAAGCGGTGTTAGGAACCATTTACTCGGGAAGTATGTCCTTCACATTGTCTTATTTCTTTGAATGTGGCGCCCGCCCGCCGTTCGCGCCATATTTTGAAACGTGCGGTAATTTTAACTAATTTTAAGCTATTTACTACATAGTACAGTGACTTTCTCTTGATCTTTTTATTAAATGTTAATAAGTCATAGATCAATAATATTTTTTTATTTTCAATAATATACTATTTACAATTTTAAACTGGCGTGCCAATGACGCTCGTCGACCGAAATAGGTTTTAATGTGAGAGTTCTTTTAACGTTTTTGGAAGATACATTGAGTTCAACGACGATTTAATGAGTTACAAGCACATTTATCCGATTTCTTACTTCTCGAATTCTCTTCCTATTTTATTTTTCACTTTCGTGTCTTGATTTTGTTAGTGTTCAAATAAGAGTACAGGGATCAACTTACGTGCAGATAAAGCAATCCGTCACTTTGAATTAGATTTACAATATGTTTCAATACAAATTTAATGAAATTATTTTGTAACATTTTTTCTGGAAGGGTTAATTATAATTCTTAATTGAGCTAATTATTGACAAATGAAGCATTACATAATTTTACTCTATTATGACGGTCATTGTTATAACAATGAGTTTCTTGGTGTTTTCTAACATGAATGAATCCGGAAATTTCTATTCAAGTCTAAACATAATTTCAATGTTGCTGAGTACTCGAGAAGAGAAAACATTTTTTTCAAACTTTCTTTGTTAACAATGTTCTTATTCGTTCGAGACCTTAAATCGTGAGCACGCAGCACTCAGATGAAAAGAGAAAACAAACTCTGCCCTCTGGAACAAATAATATTCTGAACTTTCCTCCAAAGTGAAAGTGTAAATTCCTTCAATGTTTCCTTCTGATACAGGTGCGTGTAATATCACTGAAGTGTTTTTTGTATCACAAGAAGCATGTTTATTTCCACTGGCAAGGCAGCTTGAAAATTGTTATTCTTCAAACGAAACATGTGGCATCCCAGAATCTTATCCTCTTGCCCATCTCCTTCTCTTCTTGTTCCTTCTGTCTCTTTCTAATGCTATTTCTCTTTAATTCTTTCTGCTACGTTTCTTTTGCTATCTCCTTCTCTCTCCTTTTCTGCCTCCGTCTTGATTTTCCCTACTCCTCTGTGTCTTTCTGCCTCTCACCCCTCCTCTCCCTCCCCCTCCTTAATCATCCCTCTCCCTCTCCCTTCGCACTTTCCGGCCTTTCTCTATCTTCCTCCAAGCCGTCCGGCCTTCTCCATAGACTAAAAAGGTGATTCTATAATCTCTAATTAATTATCTAATATAACTCTTTACTCTATGCCTTCTCTTTCCATACCTCACCTCTCTCCCTACAATCACTCCCTCTCTTTTGTCCTCCTCCTTCTCTCTCTCCTCTCCCTTCGCCCTTTCCGGCCTTTCTCTATCTTCCTCCAAGCCGTCCGGCCTTCTCCATAGACTAAAAAGGTGATTCTATAATCTCTAATTAATTATCTAATATAACTCTTTACTCTATGCCTTCTCTTTCCATACCTCACCTCTCTCCCTACAATCACTCCTCTCTTTGTCCTCCTCCTTTCTCTCTCTCCCTCTCCTTCGCCCTTTCCGGCCTTTCTCTATCTTCCTCCAAGCCGTCCGGGCCTTCTCCATAGACTAAAAAGGTGATTCTATAATCTCTAATTAATTATCTAATATAACTCTTTACTCTATGCCTTCTCTTTCCATACCTCACCTCTCTCCCTACAATCACTCCCTCTCTTTTGTCCTCCTCCTTTCTCTCTCTCCTCTCCCTTCGCCCTTTCCGGCCTTTCTCTATCTTCCTCCAAGCCGTCCGGGCCTTCTCCATAGACTAAAAGGTGATTCTATAATCTCTAATTAATTATCTAATATAACTCTTTACTCTATGCCTTCTCTTTCCATACCTCTCTCTCTCCCTACAGTCACTCCTCTCTTTTGTCCTCCTCCCTTCTCTCTCTCTTTTCTCTCTATTATATAATTCCCCTCTCTGTCTTTCTCCTCGCTCTGGCTCTCCCCTCTGCCTATACAGCCCCCTCTGTGCTGCCAGGCAGTGTTTCGTGCCCGGAAGAGACTATGTTGCCTGAGTCATCTCCGCCGCCAGCTGGAACACTTCACGACGTGTAGATGAAGGAAAGGGGCGCGGCAGGGCGGGCGGGCCCCTTTCATTTACATTTCATTCCTCTCTCTCTCTTCTCCTTGACATCTCTCAACGTCCGCGGGCAACTCCCGTTGAAGGCGTCGACATTTTTAGCCTAATACGGCAGCATGCAGTCGAAAAATCAAGTTTTAGCCAGTTTGTGGTATTACAAATATTAAACCAAACCGACCGCAAGAAAAAAAATATCTTCGGTTCATATAGATCATATTCATCTGTTGAAATCTGTCTGTTCGTTATCAATACACGAACCAGGGCACAATTATTTTTTAAAAATTATTTTGAATATTATCTCTCTTTTTAATTGTAAAAAAAAAAAAATTAATTTAATTTAAAGTAATACATGATCTTAAATTATGTTTTTTTTATTAAAGCTGGTTTGGAGATGCTGTGTCGCCTCATCATTAGGTGCATCTGTAAAGATGTATTACATAATTATATTTACTATAATGGTAATACACATTAAAATTTACCAACAATTTATTAACAAATTAACTGGCTGTTGGTTTTAACAGCCAGCCATTCAAATGATTAATTTGTTCATATGTAGATTTAATTAATATAGAACTTGATTTCACATTGTCAGATTATTCATTTGATTGTTAGATAATTTAAAATGTTTTAAATTGTTACTAAATATTAATATGTATTAGCATTATAGTAAATATTATTATGTAATACATCTTTACAGATGTACCTGATAATGGGGCGACGCCGCATCTCGAAACGTTGTATATTACGAGGTTAAAAAAAAAACATAATTTAAATCATGTATTACCTTAAATTAAATTAATTTTAAAAAGTTAATTCTGTCAAAATGAAAGAAGTATAATAAATAAATCTTATTACACAATTATTTTTCATTGATTTTCTGTGTTAAAATTTCAAACGAAATCTAAAGCGTCCTTTAGTCAGTTACGTATAATTTTTTTCATTATTTTAGTCATGAAACTCGAGTATCCTATGTCAATGAGGAATCAATCAGAAATATGGCTAACTATGACGCATTTAAAAATAAGTTTGAATTTCTAGTTTAAATTTAAATTTTTAAAAAAAAATATGAAAATGTAAATACATTTTAGACAAGACATGTTTGTTGACGAAAACGAAATATTAAAGAATTTGAAAATCCCTGAAATCCTATGTTTTAAATATTTTATTTACCGGATCGAATTTATTTTAGCGTTTTGTGGTGGTTAGGCTTATATTGTTAATACATTTGGCGACAACGTGAGGTGCAAAATTGAATATCAGAATGAACCGCACGGGTGAACTTTATTGGTGGGTCATTCTTATCGACCGGACTGCAATGTCCCGCGGTCCTCTGAAAGAGTTGCAATATTCGCCGCTACGCGGCGTTGTAAGTCACTGTCATAATCTTTACAACAGTGATAAGCACATGTTTGAGGTCATGAGCCCCGTTGAGAAGGACGTTCGCGAATTAATTAAAAATATTCATGTTATAAGGCGGGAGGTGTAAAAACTGTCATCCGCCACGTTACGAAAAGCCAAGTATAAGTCACTGTCCTACGAGACGCCTATCAATTTTGAACTCGTCAAAGGCAAGCGGATTATGAAAAAAGCATCAACGGCTAGCCTCCACGTGCAGCAGTTTCACTATTTTTCGAATATTATAACAATTTGCATTTTAATGTCATTACATTGATAGCCGTATGCGAGTAGGCATGTGTGCCAATGAGAAAACTGAAAACTTATTTTCTGTTTTCATATCTTCACCTTTGTTCATTTTATCTCGAGATCGAATCGATGATATTTGATGACGCGCAATTCTTTTACGCTTCCGTCACGTTTCATTCTCTGATATCAAAAGAATTTACAGACATAATTCATATCTGTATCATGGAATATGTCATTTAATTCGAAAAAAATTAAAAATTTCTGACAGTTACAGCAATATTACGAACATTATAACATTATACATTGTACCGTACGTCCTTTAAGTGTAACACTTTTTTTCGTGTATGTACTACATTTTATGGAAGAGCATCGTTTTATCTTCTCATATTGGCTCTTGTATTACTGATAATTTCTGATAATGGGAATTGATTGTTTTACTTCACATTTTCTTAGTCTAAAATATTGATCTTTAAAAGTATGTCATAAGCTTCTGTCTTATCCCAAGAGAACGGAAATATCATTGTTATGATTTTCTGGATTTTTCTACGTGCAGGAAATTACTAATTAATCTTTAAAAGTATGTCATAAGCTTCTGTCTTATCCCAAGAGAACGGAAATATCATTGTTATGATTTTCTGGATTTTTCTACGTGCAGGAAATTACTAATTAAGAAAGCGAATAAGTAAGTTGCCATTCAAAGAGTTATGCATGAAAATTATATTTTTTTGAAAGACAATTTTTCTTTGACTTGCTCGAATATTATTTCTGCCCTCCAACTCACGCTATCGTGATAAAATTCTTTCAATTATTTCAGACATATTAAAAATGTACAGAAAAATTAATCATTATTAAGTTAAATTAAAAATGACTAGACTATAAAATGCTGAAAATAAATGCGCGATGCTAAGGAACACTGCGACATGTGAAAACGTCTACGAACAATTTCAATTAGGAGGAAATGCTGTTGTGACGCACGACTACCAAATAGCTAATATGAAGGGAACGGAATTTATTGTACTAAAAATATAAAATATGTACGTATATGTGTACTTATTTTTTGAAAAACATGTACGAAAACAGAAAATATGTAAAATAAAAATTGGTTATTGTGTTTAAAATTGTTCTCTTCAAACAAACAAACGAGCATAGAACGTTGCCGATCAGTTCTTATCAAGGATTCGGAGTGGCTGAAAATGGGTTCTACCTCTACAGAAGTATTTGTACTCTAGTCTTCAGCACAAAGAGGAGTAGAAGATTCTCCTCTACGAATTTTATTTGAAATATAAAATACACTTTCATAGCTTACTCAATGTTTACGACGAGCCGAAGTTCAAGTGAATAGTAAGTAGTACCCTGTACCTAGTGATGGATCCCGGAGGTGGAGGTTAAAGGGAATAACCTCCACCCCCTAATCGAACGACTCGTTAAGACAATATTCTTTAAAATATATTTGTTCGTTTTCGATCGAGTAACGAATGTATTGTTTGAAACATTAGCAAGCACGTGGATGAAATTACTTTTTTTTAACAAAAATCCGCTCGTCATTTATTCCGAGTACACATTAAGCGGGGGGAGGGAGTACGTTGGAGAATTCATGGCGAAAAGCAGCAGCATTACATTTGATTTGTAAGAAAGATGATTGCATAACATATATTGCAAACGCGCATCTGAAATTCTCCTTTCGACGCACAAATATAAATAAATATAACAAAATATGTAGTAATAGGTAAAATATGTAAAATCAAAATAGTTCTAATTCATTCAGAATTTTTTGTTAACGCTAAAAAATATTATTGAATGCAGGCATGACAATGCATGAACAAGCAAGGGGTTGCAGTAAATAGGAAGGTTTTCCTTTTGTTTCTGTCATTTCACAAATATTTGATGTAAAAAGGTACACATAGTTTGAATTATTTTGTTATAAGAAACTTGATTCATAATTTTAGTAAAATACTTAACGTGCCGTAATGCTTTTACAAATCTCTTGGGAATGATGTAAGAATGTTAGGTGTTTGGATAATCTCCCATTTTGGAACGTATTCAGGGGCGGATTTATATATGCACTGAATGGGCTATATTCGGGGCGGCACGTTTTGAGGAGCGACAAATTTTCCCAAAATTATAATACTTTGAATATTAATGTCATGTCAGTTTGAAAAAAAAACCTGTAATTTACCCGTATTCTATCTTTTACATTCTTAGACATATCCCATTTAGGAAAGAGTGAGGAAACAGTTTCGGTATTTTTGCTTCAGAAGAAATGGCATTAGCCACGGAATTTGTCACAATGTACATGTTTTAATAAGTAAAAAATATGTAGAAAACATTTATTCACAATCAGTATAGGGGTTTCAGTGTCACATAAATTAACTATAAAATATTTTTTATAAATATAAATTCTCAAGAGGCGGCTAAATTAATGGAGTGCAGGGCGGAGATACGTGTAAATCCGCCCGTGAACGCATTATCTGCAAGTTGTGGTGCGGAAGGCGTCTTGCGGAATGAATGGCCGCTGGTCTTCCACCGCGACTTTCGACGGGAAGCGGCTTCCCACCACTGTTCACCATGGTGGCGCGGTTTTACGGGAAATGTGCTATCTTCAACATTTACACTGTAATCGCAGTATTGTCTCTGAGACTTCCACGTCGGTATTACAACAGACCGTTCTCTGAATCACTTCTGAAAGGACGAAGTGTGAACTTCCTTTACAAGATATGGGGTTTATGAAGGAATGTGGATTCCGGTATGCTCGACATTGTGAACCTGGTCATATATCAATTTAATACAGTATAGAAAAGCTAAAATTAATGAAATAGCTAATCCTAAAATGTTGCCTAATCTTATTATTGAACCACCATTGAACAATTGATAGTTTGAGTTTTAAAATCTGCTGTAATCTGCTCCCAGAGTCAGATCTTTTCACATCAGTTAGGAATTTAAATATTATTCTCACCACGATTATAATAATTATAATAACTATTATTAGAGTGAAGTATTCCATTTCCATTCCTCTGTGAGCACTGTGGTTTTAAAATATCTGTTAAAAAGACGAAAGTTATGGCTTTTAAAGGAAAATACTTTATGCCTCCAAAATTGTTATAAACGAGCATATAATAGAACAGGTGTCATATTTTAATTTCTTGGGCTGCGAATGAAAAGGAAAATACATTAATGACACAATAAAACGAGGAAAAAAAATTAAAAAAAAAAAAAAAAAATAATGGCAGCACCAATGCTAACATACGGAAGCGAATCATGGAGACTAACAGCAAAAGAGCAACAACGAATACAAACAGCAGAGATGAAATTCCTCAGGAGAGTGAAAGGTTGCTTGATATTAGATCAAATAAGAAATGAGCAGATTAGATCTGATTTAATCATATTTTCCATGAATGACCGTATTAAAGAAAATAAACAACGCTGTATACATATATACATAGAATGGACAAGACAAGAATAACAAAATCAGTATTATCTTATAAACATTTAGGAAGAAGAGAAATAGGACGTCCAAGGAAAAGATGGTTGGAGTGAAAACGAAACAGGCTATTAGCCTAATACTGCAACCGCTTAGAAAATGTGTCTTCATTGATATTTGTACACTTTTTTCCTAATAAAAACTTCAAAAAAATTCAAAATCTTGCTATTTAAATGCAGATTACTGGGCTTGGATTTCGCTTGTCCGGGAGGCACCTGCTTAAATCTTCACCAACAAATTATTTAACTCAGATTTTTCTCCTTTCATCATAATTCCTCCCAGTAAATTGTCAATAAACTCATTTGATACCATTCTCCTAGTATCATTGTGTTAGAATAGAAATAATTCATGAGTTTTATTTTCAAAGTAACATATCTCCATGAAACACTTTTACTTTCTCGTAGTGCTATGTAATATATAGTAAACAGAAGTATTGTAATTGTGGGGTAAAATTCGGTGATTTTCCGACATTGGGGGGGCCATGACAATTGCAAGGTGCTGTGAGACCAAATGAGGAGTTTAATAAGAAAGTTTGTTACTTGTAAAACAAAGTCTAGTTCGATGTGAAGAAATTGAAATATTTGCGAAAGTGAAGTACTATCACTGCTGAGAAAATTTAATGTTTTCGAGAGGGAAACAATAAACTTAGGAAGTGAGCACTGTCTATTATGTAGACATACGATATTTCTTTGTATACCAGCATTATTAACGACCTGTTCTGTTGCAAGAAATTGCTCATAATCGGGCATTTGACGGCACAAATGATGACGTATTCGATTTTACTGCATTAATGATTGCGTCATCGCACAATCAGCCAATCGCAGTGAGAGAATCTAGGGGAGGTAGCGGTTAACCGAACACTTGACCACCGTTTTCTCGCACAGATATCAAATACTCGTGACGTCACAACAAATAAGTTTGTTTCTCTTATAAATGTTTAATGTTGTTATACAAAAAAATAGCGTATGCAACTCGTTTATAATATTACTTTATTGCATTCGTACTAATTTGAAAACCCGCTCCTAGCGTCGGTCGTTTTCAAAACATGTACTTATGCAATAAAGCTTAACATTATACACTAATTGCATAAATTAGTATTGCTGCAGTTTTGGACAAACAGTGAAGTATGACCAACACGTGGAGTCAGTATAAACGGGTGATTTGTTTTGCCAGCAAGTGTTAAAACAGTTTCACCAAAGTATCTCCTAACCACTGCTAATATATGCCAGCGGCTGACAGAGGCTAATCTGTGTAACCACACCTTGAAAAAGGTCGCGTCATGTCTTGGGAAATCTCGGAGAAGAATATTCTTGAACGCACTTCCCTGCATTGTGCATCTAATTAAAAAGATCATTATGGTAATTCATAAGTTCATTTATGACTAATATTTGTTTCATACTATTAGGCAAAAGACAATGAAATTTTTCATTACGAAAATATTCTTATGATCCATGAAAAATGGGCGGACGGACCTGTAACTATCGATAAAACTAAAGATTTTTTTAACAATAAACTTAGAATGAAATCAAATACTTATAATCAACTGTCTAATATTTAAAAATATCACTACGTATAATTGTAATTTATCAGTACATTTACCGCTAATATTTGTTTCATATTAAGCAAAAGACAGTGGCGTTTTTCATTATGAAAATATTCTTATGACACATAAAAAACGGATGGAAGGGCGTGTAACTATCGATAAAACTGAAGACTTTCATTCTTAAAATCAAATCCATTAATGTGAAGGAATCAGGGATTGAAAACTATTTACGCTATGCAAAATGCGAAGTAAAAAGTATTTTCTATCTTTTTACATCATCATTGTGGCCACAAAATGGATTTCTGGAGATCATTATATTCAACCTAAAACCAATTTACATTTTTTCTACCACGAATCACACGTCTTGCAATATTGAAGTGGTATTTCCTCTCATTAAATGAATATCAATAGAGATTAACATTTCATATTAATGACACTGTATTTAAACTGTATTTAAACAAAATCACAGTAAGGTATGAACTTGGGGCGACGCATAAAGTGTAATTGTTTCAAACCAATATTTTCAACAAGCAATGTTTGCAATTTTCGAAAATACGGAGAATTCGCCAATAATGGGACTAGAACCATAAACCATTTTTCCGCGTCTTTTACATACGAGGAGAAAATTTAATGAAAATAGTGATACTACAAATGGCTCAGAGTTTCTCATAGAAGTTAGTTTTCTCATTGCTGTGGTCTGTGCTAGTTTTTCGGTCTTGCCTTATTCTCCTGCTAGCTGCCGAAGCTGCACAAAGTACAATTTTTTGAAACGATCTCAGTTTTGTGATTGTCTAATGGTAGAATCAAAATATTACTTTAAGAATATTAAAAATTTATTGAATTTTAACTAAATATTTCAGAAAACGTTGTTTGAGCGTCACTGTAAATGCGAAATTTGAAGCTCTTTTTCACAGAGAGTTTTGAGTTTTCGAAAAATTGGAAGTCATTTGAAGTATTTCTTCTCACAAATACAATAATGTGTACAAATCGCTAGCAATGTGCTTACGAGGTATTTACAGTTATTTACGATACAAGTATCGTAAAGCATCTGATTACAATACGAGGCCGCCAAGCCGAGTTTGGTAATCAACTGAGTATTGTATTTAGATATTGCGATACGAATATCGTACAATTTATATTCACTTAGTAAAAATTTTTAATTGAATGTGAAATTTCGCCCTACATTTACTATTCACATTTTTTTCCCTAGTGGCAATTCTACACTACAACAACTTACAATGTATGTAAAAATCTCGGCTCGCTCGTGGCACATAGCGAAGTCGCTAGCCTTTCACCACTGAGATCCGGGTTCGATTCCCGTCGAATCTCATGTGAAATTTGTTCCAACAAAACGAGTTTGTTTAGCTGCTTCACAAGGGCTAGTCCAACCCCTGTGAATTGTCGTAAACCCTATCCTTATTCCTTCCCAATTCTGGCCGCTGGGTTGTGACGCAGGAGGTGCGTACGCGGAGATGCTACCTGGCGGTCCTCTTGACAACTGACTGCGACGTGAAGTGACATGACATGACTTATAGGTAATGGAGGACTACTCCCCAGCGCAAAGCGCTGAACGTTCCTTAAGGGGCTTGAAGACGCGTTGCGTCAATTTGTAGACGCAGCAAATTAAAAAAAAAATGAAATTTCAGATAATCACAGAAAACCCTTTCACGTTATCCTAAGAACATTTTCAAGCCTCCTTTAATATAAGAAACCATAATATCTCTCTCTCTCTCTCTCTCTCTCTCTCTCGATATATATATATATATATATATATATATATATATATATATATAATATCCAGGCGAATGCCGGAGCAGGACCCTAACAAACGGGCCTCGGACAGCGCGCGATCTTTGCTTCCTCTTCCTTGTCATATCCTCTCCATTTACACTAACATGTACTACACTACCACATACTCTGGGAGACCGGTTGAGAGCTTAGAGCTTGTCCCGGCTGGAGCGGCCCGGCTGGAGCGGTGCCCCGCTGGTGGGAGGGTCCTGGTTAGGGGGAAATCCCGCTAGGCGACGGTAGGTCGGCGCCAGATCTCGCCATCCAGAAGAAGATCACCGCCATCTCCCGAGAAAAAAATGCACTACACTTACGGGACTAATGACCTAAGAAGTTGACTCGCCCGGAATCACAAACCAATGAACCAACTATATATACATACATATATATACGTATGTATATATACATATAAATATTTTTAATTATGTATATATACACAAGTTATATAGCACACCTATACATAAACATTAATACAAACGTTGTGGTTGATATCCCTTGGATCCTTACTAATTGAACGAAGGCGACTCCGAGACTAGAACGGTTCCGTGAGGAGGGGGGGGGGCGCAGGCCGAAGGCAGAGACGCGATTCGGCGGGCGGCCACGCCGCGCAGCGCCGGCGGCGACGCTGCACAAGCGGCGCTTGTGCTCCGAATAAGGAGGCAGCCCGGACGCCGCTCCTACTCGCCCGCCGCGCCCGCCATATAGAGCGCCTTCGCGGACGAGCGGCTCAAAGGCCCACCACGGCGCCGCTCCCGCCGTACGTCGGAAGCTTACACCCAAATCCACGTAACAACAAAACAACGTAACGAAGACAGTCTCCCGGAAGTCATGAGCAGCTCTCTCATGTAACATGGGAGGGGGATCAAGGGAAGTGATTGGGAAACTTGGTACATGGCACAAACTGAAGTCACTGCAGTGCCTCTGAACGCGAGGTCCTACAGTTCGAATCACGACGATGGCAGGATCTTCAATTCTACCTACATTGCGAGTCCCAATTCAGCTGCAGGCTGGAGGAGAACTCTAGGTGTCGGCTGCTGTGATCGGTAGTTATCCGTGGTTTGTCCGATCAACACCAGGCGAATGCCGGGGCAGTACCCTAACTAACGGTCCATGGACCGGACGCAATCTTTCTTTCTTGTTCCTTGTCTTATCCTCACCCATTATTCACCCACATTTACACTCACACGCACTGCACAACCACAATTGTTCGAAGACTTGTCGGGAGCTTAGAGCTGGTCCCGGTTAGGGCGGTGCCACCCTGGTGAGAAATACCTGGTTGGAGAAATCACGCTAGCCGACGGTAGGATGGCGCCGGATCTCGCCATCCAGCAGGGGAAGACCACCGCCCCCTCACCCGATACAACGTGGACTCAACTTACAGGACTAATGACTTAACAGTTGACGCATCCGGAATCACCAATAAATCAATTAATCAATCAAAAGAAATATTTTTAAATGTTAGTACCTGTGCGGAATTTTAGCTTTTCACAATATTTATATTAATATTTTGAAGTTCACAAAGTTCATTCCGTAGAACAAAAAAGTAGTTATGTCTCGGCTATTGATGAATTCAATAATGTGACAATAAACTTGAAAACTGTTCCAAACGAAAGAAACAGTCCATATATTTTCACTTAAGCAAAAGCGAATACTTTGCACTTACACTGTCACTTTTGCAAAGTTGACTGCACTAAAATAAGTACTGCATGTATCACTACCTTCGATAAATGAGATTGATAACTCGTGTGGATTGATACGATCCAACAAATCTGATTGTGTGTGGTAAACATTAATCTATGTTTTATGTGACATGTTGTTCTTAAGAAGCTTTTCTGTCTTTTGTGGGTTGTAAAGCTACACTCATGGAAGTGCCTGCTCCGAAGGGTACTGATAGGTTAGATTTGGATTGATTGATTGATTGATTGTTAGTGATTCCGGGCGCGTCAACTACTAGCGTAATTAGTACCGTAAGTGCAGTGCATGTTTCTCTCGGAAAGTGCGGTGATCTTCCCCCGCTGCATGGCGAGATCCGGCGCCGACCTACCATCGGCTAGTGGGGTTTCCCCCAAACCAGGAATCTCCCACCAGCGGGGCACTGCCCCAGCCGGGACAAGGAAGAAAGGGAAGAAAATAGGACAAGAAAGAGGAAGGAAAGATCGCCGTGGCCCGTTTGGTAGGGTACTGCTCTAGCATTCGCCTGGTGTTGGTTGGAGAAACAACGGAAAACTACCGATCAAAGCAGCCGGCCGCTAGAATTCTCCTCCATCCAGCGACTGAATTCGACCTAGCAGACAATCGAAAAGCCTGCCGCCGTCAGGACTCGAACGTAGGATCTCCAGGCCAAAGGCACAGCTGTGACATCAGATGATGCTTTGAGCCGTCTCTCCCGGTGAGTTAGTTTTATGCTTATTAATGCCTCGTTGACGTGAATAGTAAAAGCAGAAATTATAATAAAACCATTCGGCGCACTAGAAATGTGAAGAAGGGGATGTGCCCCGCTGATCAGTCATCCGCGTCGGAAATAAATAAACAAATTGGGACGTGGGCGATCGAGTGGTTGCAGTGACTGAAGTTTCGCTCCATGTCCCCATCGCTCGGCGCAGCCAAGGCTACTGCTTCTATTGCCAGGGCCGTTTTTACAGCATGGGGGTCCCTGGGGCCTACGGCAATTAGGCCCCCCTTTTCTTACTTTCACCTCTCTCGCCCTCCTCCCAATTTAGACATGCTTTGTTTAAAAAATAAACTCATCACTGAGTGATCTAATCACTGATTTAATCACTAATCTCATCACTGAGTGACATTCTTGCATCAACCAGCAATATTCCGCATTATGCTTGAGAGAAACGACTGTAACTCAGTTTAAAATGAAAATGGGCGAAGAATTTCCAGAAACAGTAACAATAATTTATATCTAACGATGTACTTGGTTGTATACGATGTTTGTTTGTTTGTTTATTTAGGCAAAAACAGTCAAAAACTGTATGTGACGTATGGGGGAGAAAATAATCTGCGCATGCTTTCTTGAGATGCAGCAAAATTCATGAACCGAACGAACTGAAAATTTCTTTATTGTCTTTAAAAAAATCAGTTATTTTCAATTGTTTCCTTTCTACATTTTTCATTAGGAATTACTCAAGATCCTTCTCCTTCGTTCTCTCTCTATAATTGATGGTACATTGTGTTCTGTCTCTGAAGTACCGTAATGTAGTTTTGACACCTTTCATTACCACTTGCCTTGTTGGAACACCATCCCACTCTCCGAAGGCCCTTTGAAATCGCTTAATAACATAAGGATTCAACTATTTCCATGTCTTATTGCCTACGTTCACTATAGCCGCGGTCCAAGTTCACTATTATCGAATCTTCTTATGCTTATTTTTAATGTAAGTGAAACGGGACCAGTGACTTAAGTTGACTATAATCGAGGGTTCACTATATCCGAGTTTACTATAACCGGAGTCGATTGTATTTGAACTCGATTGCTAAGGTTATCGTGATCAGCGACGGTTTATTTAAATTAAGAATCGCCTCATTGCCTCATCAAACGCTTCTGCGAGTTTTCTATCACAAAAATATTTCCTCAGATTAGTATTTTAACTTATCGGCAAAGGTACCTCGATCTTCTTATCCTCTGCACTACCGCGGTAGTTCTGTACATTAACGATCGTGAGGCCTGAAAAAGTTAATTAACTATTTTAAATTTTCGAAAATTAAGTAGTTTTTTGGAAAACGAAACCTTCATCATGGTATAAAGGACTCTCAAAACGTCTGTTGTAACACTACATAGGGAAAATAATGCACAACATACATGAGAAAGAAAAATCCATTACGGTTTCAGGGACCCACGAAACTTTTCCCTCCCTAAATATCGACTCGATTTCCTTAATCATTAGAATTTTTTCGCTGTGCGTAAAGAGCATAAGAGAAAGTAACTAGTGCTACAGAATGGCATGGGCTTCCTCCTAGTAAAATTTTATAATTTCCTTGGTGTAGACTCGCCTTACGGTCTTGCACCATCTCTTGCCAGCTGCCAGCTATAGAAGCCCATATATCTTTTTTTTTACATTTTCTAAATTTTTCAGTTTCCTAATAATGGAACCGAAATATTACATTAAGAATATTGACGAAGAGTAAATCCCCGTCCTAAATAGCAATTTTCATTGATAAATTTGGAGCCGTTTTTAAGAAGATGACATTTATGCGTTACTGTAATTGCAAAATTGAAGTTTTTCATATCAATACAGTAACCAATTTAAAAAAATAATTGATTTGTGTACTTTTTTAAGATACAGTAAAATTCAATTTATGTCATTGTTAACAGTGCAATTAGCACTAATCGTCGAAAACGTTTGAAGAAACAAGATTGACAGACGAACGGACGTTTAAAAAAGCACTTTTTCGGTGTCAGGGGATCCCAAAACGTATATTACCGTTGAAATATCGAAATCGATTTTCCGCACCATTACGCACCTTTCTCTATACTACGTATATTACTCCGTGTATACGTAGTACGCGAGAAAGTGAAAAGTTTTCAGTGGAGAGCCCGCTCGCCCGCGCCGGGCGGCGTGGGGCCAGGCGAAGGCCCTATTCGGAACGGCAGGCGCCGATCGCGGAGATAAGCCCAACAGACTCACATGGCACCACCCCTCCTCCTCCTCAACAAATTGGTAACTCAACACCATGTGGCGCCGCCCGTTCACTTGACCGATGAGCATCGGCTGAGGCCTTATACGACCTTATGCGACGCGAACGCGCCCGCGCGGCCACTTGCAGCACTTCGCCACTTTTTTGCTTCTGACCAAGAACGCAGACTGTACCAGGGATGAACCTCTCTCGAGGATTAAGAGTACATACCTTCTTCTATCCAGGTCAATTCAACATGCATTAAAATTATGTGACGTGTAAAATACCAACATCCTATTGTAGAAAAAATTTATTTCAATTGATTGATTGATTTTTTCGTGTTTACGCGCGTCAACAACTTTGGTCATTCGTCCCGTTAGTGTAGTGCATGTTTTTTTCTCTGGAGATGGCAGTGATCTTCCCCCGCTGGATGGCGAGATCCGGCGCCGAGCTATCGTCGGTTAGTGGGTTTTCCCCTAACCAGGACTCTCCCATCAGTGGGGCACCGCCCAGTCGGGACAAGATCTAAGCTTCCGACCGGTCTCCCGGAATATGTGGTAGTGTGGTGCATGTCAGTGTAAGTGTGAGTGTAAGAGGAGTGGATAGGACAAGGAAGAGGAAGGATAGATCGCGCGGTCCGTGGCCCGTTTGGTAGGGTACTGCTCCAGCATTCGCCTGCTGTTGATCGGAGAAACCACGGAAAATTTAATTTCAACAAGTATTTAAAGAGAAGAAGAACAAAAAGTATCCTCCAATAACGTATGAAGAAAGGCATTTTTGAGTATTGTAAGTACAGTCGACACATACAGAACTCGGGTGTAGTGAACCCTCGGTTATAGTGAACTTAAGTGATTGGCCCCGTTTCACTTATATTACACACAAGCATAAGAAGATTCGGTTATTGTGAACCTCAACCTTGGCTACAGTGAACCTAGAAAATATAATGACACTAGAACTAAGAGTTTTATGCGTTTAAGTTCCAGTATTGTGCAATAATATATTTCCATTTGTATAGTACGTGAGCGTTTGCTAATCTTTGAGTTCTTCCTGGCCGTCTTTGAATTATCTCTAGCGATTTCAAAGAAATGTGACTTTTGAAAGACGCTAGATTTCAGGTTGTGTTCACCTTTTTATCAATTTCTCTGTTATCATTGAGTACGTATTTCTGAGTGATGTTCCGCTGCAGCTAAGATAATATTTTACGACTTCATTAGCTAAATAACCATTCATTACATCAATACAATGTAAAGGTTTTCAGGCAGTAAAAATATCTGCGATGTCTGCTTTCAAGAGGAAAATGGTTCCTTACATGTTGCCAATTTCACCAAAAGAATAACAAATGACCAGGTTTGGCTTCATCTGCGGGTTATTTTCATGTCAAGGATTTTCAAAACGTATGTACGTTTCTCTGAATTGGGAGACTAATAAATCACGTTGTAAAAGTATGAGTGTCATCAAGAAAACGATGATACAGTTGTCATGCCAGTTCCTTTGCTATGATAATCGGCACTGGGAATCTCCATTGGGTAGCGATGGCAGATAAAGATGCAGATATCACTGGCAGATTATAAGTGCTCCAATGACCTCAAACTACTGTCGAAGGAGTGTTGAAATATTTTTGAACAAGAAGGTATTCTGAGCAGTATTGTTAACGATTTCAACTCGTGATATCAAAACGAAGAAGCTTTGGTGACTTTCGTCCCTGCTGTTTTCGTCTCTAAGGAATCCTGACACCAAATACATCGGGTTTTTTTAACGCCGTTTTGTTTGCGCGTTCGGCTTCCGGTTTCATTCCTGATGTAACTAATTGAATTACGTACTTGAAAATACATTTGAGCTTGTTTATCAATCATTATCTTGCGAAGTGAAGATGTTAGAATACTGGAAGTAAATAAAGTATATTCGTGTAAACTCGTGTGAATTCGCTGTAATCAGGGGGAACGTACGTACAACATGCGTAAACGTAATGTTCCCTTCCGTTAATTTAATATACTTTCAGCAAAATAAAGAAATGAATGTGAAATATCGCCGCCGCGCATTGTAATTTGCATTCTGAAGTTATAACCCGACCAAGCGAAGTGTAGGACTGAGGAGACACCGGTGCATCTGAGAACTAACAAGCGACAGTCGCGTCGCGCGTTAGCGCTGGGGCGGTGTAGTCTGATGCGTTCATGTTCCTGAACCAAAGTAATGAAGCATAGTACGTAACGCTAATTAATCAGCCCTATTAGTTTTTCCTCGGATAAATTTCCATAGAAACATTATGTTAATCACATAGAAAGCACTTAATAATTTGATCATTCATTAACGATTTGAAACATCTCTATTAAGCTGAATTTTGAGGAAATTTGTAAATTCTGGATATTTTTCATTAATGTAATGTACTTATATTGTAGAATTTGCTATGTAGCATGTCTGGAATATGTGGTTACTTTTAGGGACTCAAAATACTTCCATTATTCATATTGTTATTAATATTTAATATTTCCCAGTTGTTTTAGATGGACTGTTGGGTATTGTTGAACGTAAAATAGCATTACCAGAGGGACATGTATACATCTTCGGAGCTTGATCTAAATCAGTGCTTCAGTTTTCAGTTGTCCTGAGTATACCAATAGCTCTGTCTCTTTCTCTCCGAAGCAAAACAAACCGCAGTGCTGCCCTCACCGCTAGTCCCAGCTTGGTCGGGTTTTAGTTACTGAAAGAAAGCGTGTAGTAGACAATAATATCACGGAAAGGTAATGCACGAATTTGATTCACAAAGACATGACAATGCTGTAACCTATTGAAACGCGAGCTTTTTAACGTAGTGTTTGCTTTTTGAAACAATGAACCATAATTATTGCTAACAAAACTCTACAACGACTTTTACTACGGAAGGTTCTCGTTCTGACCTACTTTTTCTTTTCTTAAAAAAAGAGAAAAAAAAATACGCAAAATACGAACTCGTGAGATCAACGATATATGAGTGGAAGAATAATCAATTTACCTTCTTCAGATCCTACTCAACGGAGTAGGGAATACGAAACGAGTTTGGAACAAGAGAGCTGCCCAGGAAAGACAAGAGCAACGTTCACAAAGAGACGTGACCTTCCCTTCCTGACGCATGAAGGAGGCGTCCCGCCTCAGCCATCAAGACGACGCCCGCGGCCCGCCTCAGCGGGCGCGGCGTGGCGCGTGCGATTGGGGCGGGCGGCGGCGGCGGTGGCGGCGGGGCGGCGGCGGCGGCGGTGGCGGCGGTGGGGCGGCGGTGGCGGCGGCGGCGGCGGCGGGGCGGCGGGGCGGGCGGTGGCGGCGGCGGCGGCGGTGGCGGCGGTGGCGGCGGGGGCGGCGGTCGCGGCGGTGGCGGCGGCGGCGGCGGTGGCGGCGGCGGCGCGGCGGCGGCGGCGGCGGCGGTGGCGGCGGTGGCGGCGGCGGCGGCGGTGGCGGCGCGGCGGCGGCGGCGGCGGTGGCGGCGGTGGCGGCGGTGGCGGCGGTGGCGGCGGCGGCGGCAGCGGCGGCGGCGGCGGCGGCGGCGGGGCGGGCGGGGCGGCGGCGGCGGCGCGGACGCGTACACTGACCGTAATAGGGCAGAAGACTCACCAGCAACCATCCACTTAACCCGCCGTTACTCACGCTGTTAGAAAAAATCTAACAATTCTGGATTTATTTCAGTAGCTTTGACATTTTTCAACACGTTGAAATAACGCTCCAGCAATGCCTTCCCGCACGGATCACCTCTGCATCCATTCATCTTCGAATCAGTTCTGCGAAGGGAAACAATATGAGAAAACGCTGAATATTGCGGCGCGCCGGATTAGCTATTTTCGCAGCGCGAGCAATTGCGTTATATTTCGATACGAATTGTCACCCCCGTCTCCTCCCAATTATTTACGTTGTTTTGTGTGTTGGGTGCTTGCGTCAAGAACAGAAAGACAGTCTAGTGTTTCATCTTGATCGTGTTTTTTATTGCTTACATCAAAAGTAAAATTCATAGATTTAGCAGGAATATCGCCCACCACCCCTTGGCTGTAGTTTGTGTTATTTAGTTGTTTTTTTTCCTTTTTAAGTAAAAAGGGGCGTTGGGGAGCAAACAAGAGAGAAAAAAAAATTCGCTTATTATCCGAAGAGGCAAAACAGGTTCACGCAGCATTGTTGTATTATTTGCTCCAAATCACTTAATAAAGTACACATAAAAATACTATTTATTTGCAATGAATGTAGTTCTGAGAAAGCTTATTTTATTTCATAAATGTCCCTGCAGGTTTCAATATGGTGAAATTATGTTGTATATTGCATTATTTGTATTCTATGGTTTGTCTTTCTTAAAAAAATTGCTAATACAATACTTCATTTCATGAGTGTGATTTTCATTCGAGTGCATATTACAAAAAAAATTACGAGCCTGCATATTATCCTTATGCATTATTACTTCTTTACAAGTTAAAGAACTCAATAGCAAACATCTCCGAAAATTAATGTACGAATTTGATTTACAATAAAACAGAACAACATAAACATTCCTTAGATAAAATCTAACACTCGAGTATTCGCGTAAAAAAGATATGCCCCAGTAATGGCAGGCTGAAACGGAGGTTTTATAAAAAGTCTTTTTAAAATGCGAAGTTTTTAAGATCACGTGTACGTATGTCATGAATCCCATCTGAGAGGTTACTGTTAATTCATTCATACAAATATACAAATGGCATAAATTTCTAATGTAGTCATTTGTACCTTGACCTACCATTTATCACCTTCCACTACTTCATAAAAATAAAAAAAATCATTTGATTAAATAGGAGAGTCCGCAAAATGCAATTCAATCATTTGTAAGGTATACAGTTAATTCGGTGAGAAATAGAAAGTTTGCTAACTATGAAGACATCTTTTATAATGGAAAGTTAATTTCGAAAGGAGTAAACGCCAACCCAACATACTTCTTACGTGTTTTGCTAATTTTATTAATTTTTGTTGGTTGAACCATCTGACCGGGAGGTTCGAGTCCCGACAGTGGATGGATTTTCAACACTAGGTGGTCAGCTAGACGAATTCAGTCGCTGTCTGGAGGGGAATGGTAGAAGTCGGCTGCTTTGATCGGTAGTTTTTAGTGGTTTCTCCCATCAACACCAGGCGAATGCCGGAGCAGTACGCTAAAAAATGGCCACGGATCAGGCGCGATCTTTCCTTCCTCTTCCTTGCCCTCTCCTCTCCCCTTACACATACACTTACACTAGCATGCACTACACTACTACACATTCCGGGAGACCGGTCGGGAGCTTAGAGCTTGTTCTGGTTGGGGCGGTGCACCGCTGATGGGAGAGTCTTGGTGAGGAGGAAACCCCCTCTAGCCGACGGTAGGTCGTCGCCAGATCTCGCCTTCCAGCGGGGGAAGAACACCGCCACCTCCCGAGAAAAAACATGGGCTACACTTACGGTACTAATGACTTTCGTTGTTGACGCTCCCGGAATCACTAACAATGAATCAATCATTTGTGGGTAGAACCGCTTGCCAATGCATTGCGAGCGCTGTAAGTAGGGCTCGCAGCTGTGGAATGGTTAGCACTGCGCGGCGGTGGGAGGGGCTTCCACGCACAGAGGACGCTTTGGAGGCGCGGGCGTTTCAGAGGCAGCTGCGGAGCGGCCCCGGCGCTATCAGAAGCGCCCAGGCGGCGCGGGCGTGCGGTGCGCGCGGTGGCGGCGGCGGCGCGTGGCGGTGGCGGGGCGGCGCGGGCGGCGGCTGGCGGCGGCGGGCGGTGCGGCGGCGGCGGCGGCGGAGCGGAGGCGCGGAGGCGCGAGCGGAGGCGGCGGCGGCGGCGGGGCGGCGGAGGGCGGAGGCGGCGAGGCGGCGGAGCGGCGGCGGGGCGGCGGAGGCGGCGGAGGCGGCGGGGCGGCGAGGCGTGCGGCGGGGCGGTGGCGGTGGCGTGGCGGTGGCGGGGCTGGCGTGGCGGGGCGGTGGCGGTGGCGGTGGGGCGGCGGGGCGGCGGCGGCGGCGGGGCGGGGCGGGTGGCGGTGAGGTGCGGTGGCGGTGGCGGCTGGCGGTGGCGGTGGCGGTGGCGGTGTGGCGGTGGCGGTGGCGGTCGGGGCGGTGGCGGTGGCGGTGGCGGTGGCGGTGGCGGCGGCGGCGGCGGGGCGGCGGCGGTCGGGGCGGTGGCGGTGGCGGTGGCGGTGACGGTGGCGGTGGCGGTGGCGGTGGCGGTGGCGGTGGCGGTGGCGGTGCGGTGGCGGTGGCGGTGGCGGTGGCGGTGGCGGTGGCGGTGGCGGTGGCGGTGGCGGTGGCGGTGGCGGTGGCGGTGGCGGGGGCGGCGGTGGCGGTGGCGAGGGCGGGGCGGTGGACGGTGGCGGTAGGCGGCGGTGGCGGTCGGAGGCGGTGAGGCGGGCGGTGGGCGGGAGGTGGCGGAGGCGGGGAGGCGGCGGAGGCGGCGGAGGCGGCGGGCGGCGGAGGCGGCTGGCGGTGGCGGGGCGGTGGCGGTGGCGGGGCGGTGGCGGGGCGGTGGCGGAGGCGGGGGCGGTGGCGGTGGCGGCTGGCGGCGGTGGCGGTGCGGCGGGGGGCGGGGCGGTGGCGGTGGCGGTGGCGGTGCGGTCGGTGGCGGTGGCGGTGGCTGGCGGTGGCGGTGGCGGTGGCGTGGCGGTGCGGTGGCGGTGGCGGTGGTGGCGGTGGCGGTGGCGGTGGCGGTGGCGGTGGCGGTGGCGGTGGCGGTGGCGGTGGCGGTGGCGGTGGCGGCGGCGGTGACGGTGGCGGTGGCGGTGGCGGGGGGGTGGCGGTGGCGGGTGGCGGTGGCGGTGGCGGTGGCGGTGGCGGTGGCGGTGGCGGTGGCGGTGGCGGTGGCGGTGGCGGTGGCGGTGGCGGTGGCGGTGGCGGTGGCGGTGGCGGTGGCGGCGGTGGCGGGTGGCGGGCGGTGGCGGGGCGGGGCGGTGGCGGCGGGGCGGGGCGGCGGCGGAGGCGGCGGGGAGGCGGCGGAGGCGGCGAGGCGGCGGAGGCGGCGGAGGCGGCGGGGCGGCGGAGGCGGCGGAGGCGGCGGAGGCGGGCGGAGGCGGCGGAGGCGGCGGAGGCGGCGGAGGCGGCGGAGGCGGCGAGGCGGCGGGGCGGGGCGGGGCGGTGGCGGTGGCGGTGGCGGTGGCGGTGGCGGTGGCGGTGGCGGTGGCGGTGGCGGTGGCGGTGGCGGTGGCAGTGGCAGTGGCGGTGGCGGTGGCGGTGGCGGTGGCGGTGGCGGTGGCGGTGACGGTGGCGGTGGCCTGGTGGCTGGTGGCGGTGGCGGTGCGCTGCGGTGGCGGCGGTGGCGGTGGCGGTGGCGGTGGCGGTGGCGGTGGCGGTGGCGGTGCGCGGTGGCGGTGGCGGTGGCGGTGGCGGTGCGTGGCGGTGGCGGTGGCGGTGGCGGTGGCGGTGGCGGTGGCGGTGGCGGTGGCGGTGGCGGTGGCGGTGGCGGTGGCGGTGGCGGTGGCGGTGGCGGTGGCGGTGGCGGTGGCGGTGGCGGTGGCGGTGCGGCGGTGGCGGGGGCGGTGGCGGGGGCGGGGGCGGGGGCGGCGGCGGCGGCGGCGGGCACGGCCGGCCCTCGCCGCAGGTGCGGCCAAGGTCGGGCCGCGTCCTCGCCCCGCCATTCCGGCCGCCCCCACTGCTTTCCCCTTCCCAATGCCGTCGTCGCCTCCGTCGTTGGTTGGTCGTTAGTGATTCCGGGTGGGTCAACTATTGAGGTCATTTGTCCCGTAAGTGAAGTGCGCGTTGTTTCTCGGGAGGGGGCGGTGGTCTTCTCCTTCCCCCTGGATGGCGAATTCCAGCTGTGGCCTACCGTCTGCTAGCCGCGATTTCCCCCACCAGCTATCTTCCACCAACGGGGCACCGCACCAGCCGGGACAAGCTCTAAGCTCCCGACCGGTCTCGCGGATTATGTGGTAGTGTAGTGCATGTTAGTGTAAGGGGTGAGGATAGGACAAGGAAGAGGAAGAAAAGATCACGCGCTGTCCGTGGCCCGTTTTTTGGGTACTGCTCCGGCATTGATTGGAGAAACCACGGAAAAGTACCGATCAGAGCAGCCGGCCTCTAGTATTCTCGTCGAGACAGCGACTGAATTCGACCTAGCTGAAAAGTTAGTGCAGAAAATCCTCCATCACCCCCTTCATCGTCACAACCCCGCCCCCCTCCCCACCCCCGCCTCGTCCTCCGTCCCCGCCTGACCTCTGCTCCGCCCCCGCACCTCCCGCTGTGACCTTACCGCCGCCCGCCGCAGCTGCCCCGTCCGCCGGCGCCTCGGCCGAGAGGCGGGCAGGACGGGCGCGGCGCCAGGACACGCGCCGCGTGTTGCGAATTTGACTGGCGCCCTCGTGGTTGGGTCACGCCCCGACACCCCACCTGCCCTAGGGGCTCGCGCTTCAATCTCGGCCTATGCTGTATCACTGCTTTGTTTTTAAATACATAGCTACCTGTTCAACTCCACTGTGGTTTGGGTACGCGGTGACGCGGAATTGACGTTCTTACGACTGGCAGTCGGTTACAGATAGTCAGTTAGTGTCTAGTCTCTAGTAAAGAGAATGGAATGTTGAAAATAAATGAATTCAGTTCGAGAAATCTCTCAAACTTTGACTGATGCTCGCTGGTTTAACAAAGTGGTTTGAATTCTACAATCACGTGTCCTAATACTGAAATCTGACTCTAATGATTGAAACCTGATAATATCAACACCTCACGCATTTGGAAACAAGTAACATCTATTATGTTGTTTTTTTAGTCAAAACTGTAACTTCAGCTCTCAATGCAAAATGATGACTTATTACGGAGTGTGATCTGAATATTTGTTCAATTTAGAATCCAGAGAACGTAAATTTCAAAGATAACTAATGGTGCTACAGAATGGCACAGACGCTCGTATTACAGAATGGCACAGACGCTCGTATTAGTTTTCTATTTTGTTTTATCTGGGCTAGCTCTTCTGACTTGTCGTAGACTCTGCTGGCAGCCATCTATAGTAGCCCAAAGTACATTTTCTTAAAAGTTTTCTCAATTTTTCGGTTTCCGAATAGTAGAATTGAAATGTTACTATAACATTAAAGAAGAGTAAAAAAATCTCGTCCGAAATGTCAATTTTCATTGAAAAATTTGGTAAACTTTCTATAAAAATGGCATTCAAACGTTACTGTAAATGCGAAATTTGAAGTTCTTTTTCACAGAAATTGTTTGAGTGTTCGATAAACTTCATTTGAAGTACTTCCACTTGCAAGTGCAATAATGTATACAAAGCGCTCGAAATATACATATGAACGGCGTGAGAGATATTAAAAAAATACATTTGTGTAATTTTTGAAAAAACATAAGAATACAACAATATTAAATTAGTAATCTTAAACAGTACAAATAGTGCTATCCGCTGGAAGAGTTTGAAGAAAAAATTTGAACCCTTTTTTGAAACAATTGTGTTTGAAGTTTTCTGAAAATGCGGAAATTTGAGCTCGTTTTCACAGAAAAGTATAGGTTTTTTGAGGAACTTTACAAGACATCACTTAATGCACATGTACTCTTAAATGTAATAGTGTAAAGAAATCCTCGTTAATGTAAATATTAATGACGTGAGAGACTAGTCAAGAACATTATATTTGGGTAATTTTTAAAAAAATCAAAGAATAAAGAAAGATATCGTTTATGTCAGCTCATAGCAAATATTCATCACTATCCCTATCAAGGGTTTAAAGAAAAAATTGGAGCTGTTCTCGAGAAAAAAAATGGTTACTTTTTAAAATTTCAGATAATGTACGTAATATTGCGCAAAAACTACTACAAGTGTTTAAAAAATATAAATGATTACCTGGGGAATTGAGCAACCGTGGAACCTAAACTCGAGCCGTCACTGTTTCTAACTAAAAAAACAATTTAAAAAATCCGACAAGCTTGGGGATGCGACACATCACTCGAGTTCATTGAGCCTACGCCACTAACTTTGATCAACGTAATTTCTGTTCAACACCATTTCTAGTGTCACCTTAACTTTTATCTGCACACTCCAGACCAAACCTGAACAAAGAGACCATGTTCTCAAATATAAATAAATACTCTTTCCCTATGGATGGCTATATCCAAAAGGTTAAATTGTAAAATATATTGTTTTCAAACTCGAAACAGACACGTCGAATGAGAAGAAATAAATTTTAAAAAAAGAAAAGAGAACAGTGTCTTATCTGTGCAGATGTATTAATTATTTTTAAAAAGGGCTTGTCAGTTTTCTACTTGATTCAAAGAAAACATTTATTAAAATAATTTAAACTATTTTATTTAAATTATTAAATGTTTTAATTAGAAATGAAATATTCATGAAATATTGTCAAAGAAAATAAAAGCAATGTCTGTTATTCATGTCCAGGGTTCCTTAGCCCGTCTTTGATAGAACATTACTTGAATACCTACAATTTGAGTTATTTATTTCAAATAAAGTGGATTACTTTCAGATCTGTTAGTACGTGTTCATTTGAAGTTCTCTAGGAACAGTTTGCTTGCAATCTCCGTCTGCTGTTGGACTCGCCTTTATACGATTCAAACATTTCCTTACTACAGCTCATTGTTCACTTACTTGCATCGGACGCTAATAATGTTGTTTTCCCATACAGTTCCCGTTTTCGCATCCGTTCCCGAGCCATAAACACTTTTGAGATGATGCTGACACCGTACACGCCGTTCTGTGCTCTTTGGCCTGCTGCTGCAGCCTCCACTTCCTCCCAGTGAGAGAAGCATATCACCAAACTTCCACCGGGAGAGGTGGCTCAGGGCATCAAATGATGTCTGTGCCTACTGTGCCTCTGACCTACAGTTACATTCCCCACGGTGGCAGGATTTTCGACACTGGCTTGTCAGCTGGGTGGCATTCAGTCCCTATCTCGTGGAGAATTCTAGCTGGCTGCTCTGATCAGTAGTTTTCCGTGGTTTCTCCGATAAACACCAGGTGAATGCCGGAGCAGTACAGTAATAAACGGGCCACGCACCGCGTGCGACTTTTCCTTCCTCTTCCGTGTTCTTTCCTCACTCCTTACACACACACACACTTACACTAACGTGCACTACACTACCACACATGCCGGGAGACCAGTTGGGAGCTTAGAGCTTGTCCCGGCTGGGGCGGTGCCCCGCTGGTGGGAGAAACCTCATTGAGGGAAACTCCGCTAGCCGGCGGTAGGTCGGCGCCGGATTTCGCCATCCAGCGGGGAAAGATCATGGCCATATCTGGAGGAAAAATGTAAAAAACTACTGAGGACTAATGACCTCAGTAGTTGACGTGCCCGTAATCACTAACAACCAACCAACCAAACTTCCACCGACATTTGACGACGGTTCATTTATATTTTAGATTGTTAATTATAAGATTCAAAAGTTTCAGCAGCAAGATTCAAAAGTTTCAGCAGCAGCAATAAAGCATGATAAAAAATTAATGACTTTATGATACTAGTTAACACTGTGAATATTGACGTATCCCTTGATCCCTTGTTTTTTTTGGTTGCTAATATGAAATTGCTGATGATGTTATAATAGTAGTTTATGTAATTAGTTAATAATGTTAAGCTTTATTGCATGAAACACGTTTTACAAAACTCGCGCGTGGTGTGTGTGTGTGTGTGTGCGGCACACACACAACACACACACACACACACACACACACACACATACACACACACTTCCTTAGCTTAGATCCTATAGACGGGAGATCGCGAAATTGTCTAACGCGAGATATTAGTAGCTTGTTTAGCAGTAGATCGTACTGTCACGTATGTTATTTTTCTTATGATACAGTTTTGTAGTAATTTATTTTCCATTTACAGGAAATGTATGTTCATTTGCAATAAACGAATGCAAGGTAGGTGCCCTGATTTCTTTTGTTCGATTGCTCGAAGGTTCGCGCTTCTTCCTTCGCAAAGGTTGTCCCCCTGTTGCCCTTGCTTCTCCTGCAGGGCGCGCCGCGGCGTCGCGTCGCCACGGTGCTCGCGCGGCGGTAATTCAATCTGAACGGGGCGGGGGGCGGTGCAGGGGGGGAGCGGGGGGGCGGCAGACTGAGACGCGTGGTGGCCGCGGCGGGGCGGTGGGCGTGGCTGAGGGGTGGGGCGCGGCACCGGATGCGCAACAGGCGGCCGCCTCGCCGCGCGGGGCCAGCGAAGGGGCGCCGCGACGCCCGGGACGCCTCCGCTCCTACATCCCCGCCGCACGGCCTCGGTGTAGCTCAGAGACAACATTGCCGCCGCCTCTGCAGCGACTCTGATTCGGTAGTATAACGGTCAGCGTACCGTTCTGTTGTACCCAAGTTTGCGGGTTCAAACCCGATCGAAGCCGTGGATTTTAGGGCGAAAAATCCTCGTCCCTCTTCCTTCGAGGGAAGTAAAGCCGGCTGTCCCATGTAGTAGATTTACTGCATGTAAAAGATCCTCAAGCCTAAAAGAAGCCTCTGAGCAAAATTGAGATCCGCCTGTTTCGTCGCCCAAGATATAATACCTCCTTTCTTCGCTAGGTGGTGAAAGGAGCGTAGGTTAGACGGAGCGTAGGTTTGCGTGGTTAGACGGAAGAGCGGGCCTGATGGCCCGAGTCTCGCCACGTTAAATAAGGCACTAACTAACTAACTAACTCACTCTCACCTGGACGACCGGTTGGGGTCTAGACAGTGCTAGGATTCTCGACGCTAACTTGTCAGCTACGTCGAGTTCAGTCTGTGACTGGAGGAGAGTATTAGCGGCCGGCTGCTCTGATCGGTGGTTTATCCCTGGTTTCTCCGGTCAAAACCAGCCTAATAAACGGGCCAGGGACCGCGCGCGATCATTCCTATCTCTGCCCTGTCCTGTCCTCACCCCTTTCACACAAACTTACACTAACATACACTACACTACCACACGTTCTGGGGGACCGAATAGGAGTTTTGAGCCTATTCAGAATGGGGCGGTGCCTGCAGAGAGATATCCCTCGCAAGCCGACGTGTTCGTTGGCGCTGGATCTCATCATCCAATGAAGAAGGAATCACTGCCACCTCCAGGAATAAAACATTCACTGCACCCACGGGACTAATGACTGTAACTGTTGATATTCCTGGAAACATCAATGAAACATTCCTCCGCCGCCGTCACCGCTCCCCCTCCCCCCGATTCTTTCCTCCCTGTTGCCGTCGCATCACTCCTTCCCGCATACCTCACTCCGCCTTCGCCCGCACCATCACTGCCTCCTTTGCCACCAGCCGACTTCGCCCAACTCAATGCAAACGAATGGCAGCTCTGCGTTGTCTCCTGGCTAAAACGATCTTCTCCCCTCTGGAGAAGCTCCATTCTGGTTTCCTGACAATTATTGTGAAAACGTCAGTTAGGCAGAGCACTGCGAGTTTGAAGGCAATTAGGTGTCAGCTTTGAGGAAAATGTTCTACGAAGAGAAGTGAGGACATATTATTGTAAGTGAGCATATTCGGTATGTTGTTCTCGCATGTAATAAATTGCTAGGAATAATAGAAGGGCCAAATAAATTTTGCTCGAATTTATCATACAAATACAATCATTCTATTTAATTAAAAGAAAACTGGAATATACAATTATGTTTATAACAGTATTTCATTAAGAAAATATCATTTGGAAGTGTTGATTTCTTCTTAAGGAGAGCCGGAGGGGATCCACCCCTCAAAAATATCGATTTTTGTGTTTTGCTGTAAAAAATAATTACATTTCTGCTCTTCAAAATGCAATTTCCATTGTTGTTTTTCTGTGCTCTAGTTGAGATATCGTTATTTTAATAAACTCGTGCATCAGATGTTGGTGTGGTGGGTCTGACTTTCAAAATATGTTATTTGATATGTGTAATATCTAATGATGGTGACTGTGAAGAGTTCATGTGTATCGGATAATTGTAACCATATGTTACAGATGTTACTATACGAAAATTTGAATGCATAAACAGTCAAAAGCGAATGAAAGTGAGACTGAGAAATTGTAAACGATCACTTGGTATTACAAAACTGATGGAAAAACTATGGAAGAAGAGATCGATTCACAGATGAAACAATCGTCAGGTAGTAGAAATGTTATGGTTACGTCATAAGACAATATACTGTGTCTTTTAAACACATGAAGTATGGGCTCTGTTCCACCATGTGACAGATGAAAATTCAACCATAGCACTTGCGCATTGTTGTCGTGTCCATGCGCACAGTCATTGTTGGAGCTCTCTGGTTACATGTTTTTGTAAGTTTTAGTGTTAATACATTGTTGTGTTGTTAATTTAAACTACTAGAGCAGAACAAAGCGCCAACAGCAGGTAATATGGGCATTTTTGTGGTAATGATACTTTAGAAGCCATCTCCTGTAAGTTAAATATTTTCACATTCAAGGAACATTTTCTTCAAAACGGATGGTACGTATACAAAACTTTCATAGCTTATTACAAACGGTTCAGTCTTAATTTAAACGCAGACATTTAGCACACACTCTAGTATTTTGGCAAGATTGAAAATTATTATTTTTTTTTTAATTAAGAAAAAATAGTGTAAAATTTAAAAAAAACTTAAAACCTTAAATTAATTTTCCTTCGGTAAAGTGATAAGAAAGACTCAATGTACATGATGTGAAAATTTCTACCTTTAATATTTTCTGGAAAAATGTACATCAAAAATCCTCATATCAACATGGGCAGTATAGGCACCTCCGACTCCCCTTGAGCTCAATTAACTCTGTAAATAGTAACAACTTTTAGTTGTCACCGTTATTACCGATCATACGTATACGTGCATCATCGCATTTGCTTTACCCTTGATGCATTCTGTTCTAACCGCTGTTCTGTTCCGTTCTGTTTGAGGTGGTTTATGTCTAATCTGATACCAGATTCATCTAGCTTTCGTCGAGTATATTTAATACTTCCATTCCTATCCGATCTTTACATTCTTTAGCCTCTGCTTTCTACCTCCACCTATTTTTTTTATTTCTTACAATTTATAATGTAATGTTTTCATATGGCATACACTTTTTGTATTTCAAAAGCACTGTGGAGGTTATCTTACTGAGGCCTTCTAAAGCACTACAGGGAGAGTGGAATGACCGTTTGTAGACCTCTATGTTTTATCAGCCTCTTCTCAGCCAGGCGATACAAATTCGTCGAGGGAGCGCTGTAGTGCACTTTAAGTGGCTCGCTGGGGCCTCGTCTTCATTTCCAATTGCCCCGCTATCCCTTTTCCACTGCCAAAGGAAGGGTGGGTGGAGTCCTGCAGGAAGCACGCTTGACGACTGCCGGTTGCGGGTCGCCGCGCCGCCCGCCGCCTCCCGCCCCCCCCCGCCCCCCGCCCCCGCCCCCGCCCCCGCCATCTGCCCGCCGCCGCCCGCCGCCCGCATCCCCAACCCTCCGGCCCCCACCCGCCGCCCGCCATCCGTATTTCCAATCCCCCCCGGGACTTCGTAGGAGCCTTCTCTGGCCGCGGCGTATGTTCGTTCCGTTTCGACCGCACTCCGCCCACCCGTTTAGCTGCGACTGTGCCTCGTTCATCGCCGACTCTACTCCCACGCTCATCCCGATTTCCCATTGATACCCGTTCCGCTGTCCGTGCTTTCCTCTCCTTTTCTTCACTTCCGACCATCGCATTCGGAGACTTCGTATGGAGCCTTCTCGTCCATGATATGTCATGTCTATCATTTGTCTCTTTCATTTCGGCATACCAAACGTTCACTGGAGTCATTGTTCTTGTCTAATCATATCCATATTTTTTCATATATTATTGGTCATTAGAAGAAGTAATAGTTGACGACCGCATGTCGTTGTCAGATTATTGACAGAACATATTAATTAACAAGAGGATGGGTCATAAATTATTAGAACAATACTCTTATTTGGAGTTATTCGAGTTCTTAGATTGAAAATATAGTAAGAAGCCTAATCTGCACTCCTAATGGAATGTGCCGAATATAAAAATCTGATAGAGCACATTTTCCCTAAATAGTAAGTTAATTCCTGACATAAAATGTAATTTCACGAGGGCTTAAATTCGCATGCAATGAAATTATTCTTTGGATTTCCATAGACGATTCTCTAAAATGAGAAAGAGTTTCTCTTAAAAAGTACCACAATTTTAGAAGTCGTATGTTTTCAGTAATTGCAACATACTCCATTAAGAGGAAGCAGTCTGACGCACGAGAAAAGCAGTAGAAACGCATTGAATTTCCTCTTGATGGTTAGTTCGAGACGGTTATTTCCATCGTCTCCTTTGGTTGATTGGCTACACTGTTGTCTCTGCAGCACTGAGAGTTTGAGTTGCGACGAACTTCCGACATTAACTGCATAAGCTGACTGTGTATAAACTGTCTGGGAGAGAATTCTAGCGATTCGCTGCTCTTTGATAGTTTTCCACGGTGTCTCCAGTTAATACCAGGCGAATCCTGCGGCAAGAAACGTACCACGAACCGTTCGCACTTACACCTGATGGGCCAAAAGTCACTATCCATTAATGTGAGTTACTTATTCAAGTTTTTCATTCTCCTCTTTTGTAGAACGTTCTTTGCCGAGCGAAGTCAGCGAGGGCGTAGAGCGGTGACTTCGCAATCAGGGGGACCGGGCTCGATCCCCGCGCCGGCCATTCAGTGTTATTCGTGGTTTCCCTCTGTCAGCGAGGCGAATGCTGGGGTGGTTCTACTGAAAAGGCCGCGACCGGAAAATCGGCGTTGTCAAGCCGATTTCGTTAACTACGTGTATTCACGAAGTTTGGTGCTCTGGGTTACGGGTTGACGTCAGGCTGACAGCCAGTTGTAAACATCACAGTCAAATCATAATGGAATAGCTTCCCTCAGCTAACTGGAATAGGATATAGAAGATGATTTATAGAATATTTTTCATTAGACCTTTCTTCAGAGTTCGTGCTCTCTCCATAAATGATTCTGTATTGTCCTCTGTTTTTAAGTATTGTAATGCAGTCTTGACACCTTGTAATGCACCTCTTGTACTGTTGGTACACCATCCCACTCTCTCCGAAGACCCTTTTAATCGCCTAATGAAATAAGATATCCAATTCATTTCCAGGATTTTCTTCCTACGTTCTCTGTAGCTGAGGTTCAGGTTCACTATAACCGAATGTTCTTATGTTTCTTTGTATTGTAAGCGAAACGGGACCAGTAACTAAAGTTCACTGTAACCGAGGGTTCACTTTATCCGACTTCCCTATTACCGGAGTCGACTGTATACTTTTAAAGCGTTTTTTAATTTTTTCTCTTAGATTCCCCCAGCAAAGGGGCCCACACCACTATAACACCGACTCAGCTGATGTCTCTCCGAAAATGGTTCATTGCTTGTTTTCTCGCATCACTTTGAGCAGAGGTGTCAAGCAGTTTTGGAATGCGTACCCCATGAATGTCTGTTTATTCTCCAGTACAAATACAAGGAGTTTGTTTTTACAGGGTTCAAAATGAAACACTTCCTGTAACAAATCTTTACAAGTACCTTCTGAGATTCTCTTGTTTCTCCTTTTCTTCCACCTCTATTATTTCAGTTTCTTCTGTTTTCCTTTCCGCCGAGATATTCTTTTTACCTATCTATTTCCAATCGAATTTGCACCATGTCGCCGTTAAATCTCGTCGATTTTCGTAGTCATTCAATACGACCCAATAATTATAAAGAACTCATTAGTTTTACACTTTGAAAAGCGCAGTGTCAAATGCCACATAAACACCTTTGTGCACCACTGTGACAGCTGTCAACTTTCATTCTAGTAAATAAAAAACGACTATCAGTGTACGAACCCACTGAATAGCTCTCCACAGTCCTACAGTAAGATAGAATAGAGTTCCAGAAATAATATTTTTCCCTTTGGCTTGCAAAGGACGATTCGAATTTGCTACGATCACAAAACCGCACTATGCGTACGGTGGTTAAGGATTAATTGGTCATTGGTCATTGCTCAAACGAAGGACGTTTTGATCTGGTAATTACCAGACATCGGATGTTATTGTAGCAAACTTATTTAAAGGCTGATAATATATGTGCACGAATCATGACAAATGATGACACATGAAAAAGTTTTATAATCTTTCTTTTTGCTTTTTTAGCATAAATGTCTTTTTTGCACAAATATCTTTTCTAGGACTTTTATGCCCTTTATATATTATCTTTATCTACAGCGCTAAGATGTTGGATAAAAGCTCATTGCCCAACGTGATCATTCATTACGAAATCTTCAATTCACGTCTTCGTATTTTAAAATACGAGAGAATTCCTAAAAATATACCAATTAATATTTCTCCAATTCCCTATTTCATAAATATCAGCCATGTTCTGACAACATGGTCCATTGACAATACATCGAGGGCACCGAAATTTTAAGTTGAAATAAATATAAATTCCCAGAAGGTTTCAGTGTTGCTAGTGTTGGACGTCTATAATATGTGCTAGTCACATTATCAAATGTTGAGTCCGCATTCAAACTGATTTTGTCTCCCAGTCGTCGCAAATTTGAAATTGGGACCCTTGAAAAGTAACTGTTGATATGCAAATATTACTTGTTAATGCAAACAATCAAGAATAAAATGTAGGAGAGTTGTAAATATGTAAATCTAGTTTTACATTAAAATGTACGTACTTAGTGCTTTTTTCCTTATTCTTGGTATTTTCAGTGCTTTTTTAGGCGCATGAACGCAGATTTTTTAGTATCTAAACAACTGATGATTAGTAATTAGTAATTATGATTTTTGGTTAGGATACATTACGTGATATATTGTGCACTTCGTTTATAAATAAGCAGTAAGTAAATTTTGTATACAACCACTGTAGAAGCGGCTGTGAGAGGATACATAGCGTGCTAAATGTTCAATTTTCAGCAATTGTGCTAAACGTGACACGATTCTCAAGTGTTCAGATAAATCTGTGAATGCAACAAAGAAAACAAAATACTTTCGCCTGACCCATGGAGCTAGGAATACAGGGAGATGGCATGACGACGCAAACGTGAAGCCACCTGAAGCAACCATCCGCCTTTTATTTTTATTTATTTTACGTCAAAAACAGTTAAAAACTGCGTATGACGTGCTATGGGAAAAGTGAATTGTGTGCACATTTTCAAAATTCTGTGATCCCTACACTAAATCATATACTACTTAAATTTTGAATTTTGAAAGGGAGAAAAAACTCCCATGTAATAAAATCTATTTTCAAGGATAAATAAGCAATAAATTTTGAATTTTGAAAGGAGAAAAAACAACAAAAAACTCCCATGTAATAAAATCTATTTTCAAAGATAAATAAGCAATAAATTTTAGCTCTTATTACTTCCTGCCGCAACAACATGGAAACGATAATTTGAATAATTGTATTTCCCACTGAATTCTAGAAGACGTGCACAGAAAATGAAGTTACATTTATGTCCAGAAGCAAAACAAGGGGCCATCTCAGCATTTGCTCAATGGATCAGGAAACTGGACGAAAAACCTGATCGAGATGGGGCCTTATTGCTGTGTCCAAACCGCTTGTAGGCGTCCTCGTGTTGAGGTGTGCTATTTTTAATAGCTTTTAATACTTAAAAACCTTGATCAGATTATCAAATTTTCGTAACAGTTCGTCATGGTTTCTTGTGTGACTTCCTGCTATTCAAATCGTTTGGAGAAGTCGTCAATTATTTTTCTCATGTAGTTACTTTATATGGTTAGGAGAACATAATAAAATATGAAGATAATGGTTAATTTTTGGTGTTTTTTTCTCATCACACCAAAGAGAAGAGCACTGTGAATTGGAGTTGGGTGAAAACACAATTGGTAGCCTAGAATACACAGCAACTTCTTCTCGGTTCACTTTCAAAAAGAGGATTTTGATAGAACTTCTTTATGGAACATAAGTTTGTGAAACGCATAAGTTTGTGAAAACGATGATTTTGATAGAACCTGTTCATTATGATACGTAAGTTAGTGAAAACGCAACTGTGCGTTTTCAACTTTTAGCAACTTTTCTACCACAAAAGAAACCTTGGGGAAGATTTTTTAAGAAAATTGGGCAGGAATTCATTTAAGATGTCGTCCAAAGGTTAACTACTATTGTTTTTGACGTCTTCTTCAAAGAAACCCGAAAGTTTTGCACAATGTTGACAGGAATTGCATTACTGGCTCATCTACAGACTCCAAACTTTAGAACCCTGCTCTTCGGACTTCAGATGAGAATATTTAATGTTTATCTAAGTAAATATAGTAATAAAAACGTAACAGTGCAGTAAGGAAATGTGCTTTTTTAATCGTATTGTTGATATGGTAGCTATATTTCCAATATTGTGACAACAATTATTCTAAGAATATTTCGCAATTGTGCATCATACGCTCTTCCACAATATTAGCAGGGTTAAACTTTTATTTATTTGCATACTTTTTGCGAGAGATCATGTAAGAAAAAATGCCAGAAGAAACACATTTAGTAATGTAGTATTGTTGACATTTCCAGTTTGAGGTTATTTTGATTTTCACGCACTAAAAGTACTTTATAGTGACCCCACAGTGACACAAGCCTCCCCGTTTTAGTTATAATATTACTCAATTTTTCGAAGATTACTCAAATCCATTGAAAAATGGGGTACTGCCCATTTATTATCATGTTTGACAGACGTGTTTGGGGCACACCAACATGGCGGTCTGGCTTCACTTGCGGAACATGGCAGAGATTGGTAGAGGGCAGCCACCTCCATGTATTCGTAGCTCCATAGTCTGATCTCATCAGCTTTTGCTGGCCTT
This sequence comes from Teleogryllus oceanicus, assembly GCA_964035755.1. Classification (NCBI taxonomy): domain Eukaryota; kingdom Metazoa; phylum Arthropoda; class Insecta; order Orthoptera; family Gryllidae; genus Teleogryllus; species Teleogryllus oceanicus. The sequence continues at coordinate 66,012,900 of CAXIVR010000012.1, read as the reverse complement.
AATGTATCATTAAATAATTTGTATACTTAAATTAAAATAAAATGACAGTAAGGTTGTTTAAAAAATAATGTACGACACAGTGATAAAAAGGGATTTTATTTTCTCGTAGGATTATGTCACTCAACCTGTCGGTATCGTATTGCAACGTTCCTTATTCGCGAAATAAAATGTCCCTTTTACCCCTCGTATCATACGAGTAAATAAGTATTCCAAAGGGGAATTCTTTTTTTAAAATTTTCTTTATCATGCTTGAGGAAGAAATGTTTTGCCACGGGAACACTTTATTAATTGAATTATCTATTAAATACATTTTTGTTTAATCCCTTGCAAAACGATGTACCCAACGTATTTCTCAGCGACGTTAAAGAAAAATTATCAAGTAAAAAGAGATAATAGTACATTATGAAATGATGATGTTATGATGAGTATTAATACACCAGTATGATATTACGATACGAGCGAGTATCGTAAACTTCACACGAGTTTATTAATACCCATTACATCGAGTTTCATGCGGTACTTTTTCTACGACTTATGGTAACTTTTCCATTGAATCGTGTCGTGGCAGTTGACAAACAGGATTCAGCCAAGGCCACCTAGCGGGGCAGCTTCCTACCCTATCCACCGCAGGGGACTTTGACCAGCGAGGGAGTACAAAAGTTGCGACAGTAATGCCGACTCACTGACTTTGGCTTTCTGAGGTGTCAACCCTACCTTTGATTCATTAGACATTTTAAACTAAAGAATTAGACGATTTTTAAGGAGAACCACACGGCAGCAACATATAACCCAAAATGACTTGCGTTCAGATCTTAAAGTCAGTCAAACCTTCTCTCCAATAACTACCTCTGCGCTAGTCATTAAAGAATAATGTCAAATTACGATCCAATTTATTTTAAATAATATTCTATGAAAAAAATATTAGTAATAAAAGAAATTAAAAGTGATGTATAGTAAGTGGCATATCATAACATGAGCGTAAAAGAACGAATCCAATGATATTACCATATGTTAGATAAGAATTTTCTTGAGTAATTCTGATTTTTTGCGACTCGTATTTAACAGATATTGTAACGCTCCGAGCACGTGCTAGGTAGGAGAGTGCTATGCAACCTTGGTTAGTGAAGTTACATTTAAAATATACGTTAAAGGCGAGTCACAAAAAATCAAAATTACTCAAAAAATGCTTATCTAACTTACGACAATCATTGGATTCGTCTTGATACGCTCATCCTGTAGACGAAAAGTATATGTATAATTCCATTTGAAAAACAAAAAAACAAAAAACAAAGTTAACCCAATTTCTCTTCAACTACAAGTGATAAAATGGAAACGAAAACATGTATCAATTTACCTCGTTCTCTCATGTACTTTCATGAAAACTGCATTCTAATAACTTCAACCGTTCAAAACTCACAGAAGGCGCTAAATTTACGTGAATCACCCTGTATACTAGTATAGGGACAAGATTTATCCACTTGTGTATAGCAAATTATCCGCATGTGTATAGCAAATACTTAATAGAGGTGAGTTGTTCTTTGGAACCTTTCTGTCACATGACGTCAGTTAGCAATGAAGCACAGCGTACGGGAACTCAACTGGTCTCTAGTATAAGAATAGGCAGAATAACCAAATATTCGCAGTTATCGAAAATGAAAACTGTTTCTTTGTTTTTGGAACTTCTCCGCGTCACCGGGAATCTAATGACGCCATCGATACCCCTCACGTGGCCGCAGAAGTGGCGTAGCGTTGTGGAGGCGGCAGGCGCGGCCCGCCCTGGGCGGCACTTTTAGGGGGGCAAAATTTTACAAATAATAATAATAATAATATCATCATCTTGTAAAAATTTGAACCATTTCATTTCAAATTTTGTTGCACCTACGATTCAGACTGATTGAAATGAGCAAGGCATCTTCAATTATTTATTCTGTGACGACTTCATTCAATGAATGTATAGTGATTATTACATGTACATGACTTTTTTATTTGTAACCTGTACAATACACAATTATGATGCCGAAAAAATCTTTAAAAATACTTATATTGTAGTATTTAAATTTGAAATCCCTAAACCAGGAGGCGGCGAAATTCCCCTCCGCCCCGGGCGACTGTCACCCACGCGGCGTTACAGGCTGCTTAATTTTCTCCCAATTTGAGCGCGCCCACGAAATTAGTAATGTAGGCACGTCAGCGACAGTTCGGCGACGCTGGCGGTGTCCGACCGTCAGCATCCGGCGTTTCCCCAGAGCGGACGAGTCACCGTGCGGCGAGAGGGCATCAACTGATGGCAGTGCAGTGCCTCTGTCCGCGAGGTCCTAGGTTCGAGTCCCGACAGTGAAAGGATTTTCGACTCTAACTTTTCAGCTAGGTCGAATTTAGTCTGTCTGGAGGAGAATTCTAGTGGCCGGTTGCTCTGATCCGTAATTTCTCTCATCAACTCCAGGTGAATGCCGGAGCAGTACTCTAAAAAGCGCGCCACGGACCGCGCGCGATCTTTCCTACTTCTTTCTTGTCGTACACACATCCCTTACATACGCTTACGCCAATATGCACTACTCAACTACACATACCGGGAGACCGATCGGGAGCTTAGAGCTTGTCCCGGCTGGGGCGGTGCCCCGCTGGTGGGACATATATTGTTGAGGAAAAGCCCGCTAGGCGACGGTAGGTCGGCGGCGGATCTCGCCATCCAGCGGGGGAAGACCACCACCACCACCACCTTCCGAGGAAAAACACGCACTACAGTTACGGAACTAATGACCATAGTAGTTCACGTGCCCAGACTCTCCAACAACAAACCAACCAACAGTCGATAAAGCACCGAGCGTCTTTACAGCACTAACAGCGTCGATGTACGCCCCCAGCTTCATGCGTGGCGCGATTCACCACAGATGGTTGGGTCGTCCTCGACGGCTGTCGCCCTCGAGCGGCCGAAGATCCCCGCCCTCCTCGCAGAAAACGCACTACGCTTAAGGCCCATTCACAATGCAAACATAAGCATAAGCACGGCGTTAACATAAAACTTAGGACTACGTCTACAAGTGGACTCATTCACAATGCGTTCGCATGAACATAACACGTAAGACGTTAACTTAAGAGCTTGCAAGCTTCTGTGCTTATGCGTATGTCAGACATAAAGAATGAGCCAATCACAGTTCGATAACTCAAAATCGAGTATCGAAGTCGATAGGCGAACTATTCGTGTGCTGCGTGGTTGTGTTTGTCGTATTTGTTTTGATATCTCGAAATCGATTCTCATATCCAACCAATAGTAAACTAGAATGTCTCATAGCCAATAGAAACTCTTATTTTGCCTATGTTTATGTTCGACATTGTGAATACGCCAACTCTTCGCTTATGTTAATGTCTATGTCTATGTGTTATGCTTATGTTTGTGATTGCATTGTGAATGAGCCTTTAGAGAACTATTGGCCTCAGTAGTTAACACGCACGGAATCACTGACAATCAATCAATCAACGAAATGAGTTTATTTATTTATTTATTTATTTTACGTCAAAAAAACAGTTAAAAACTGCGTATGACGTGCTATGGGGAAAAGTGAATTGTGTGCACATTTTCAAAATTCTGTGATCCCTACACTAAGTCATATACTACTTAAATTTTGAATTTTTGAAAGGGGGAAAAAACAAACAAAAACTCCCATGTAATAAAATCTATTTTCAAGGATAAACAAGCAATAAATTTTGAATTTTGAAAGGAGAAAAAAACTTCCATGTAATAAAATCTATTTTCAAGGATAAATAAGCAATAAATTTTGAATTTTCAAAGGGAGAAAAAAACCAAAAAACTCCCATGTAATAAAATCTATTTTCAAAGATAAATAAGCAATACTTTTGGCTCTTATTACTTCCTGCCGCGACAACATGGAAACGATAATTTGAATAATTGTATTTCCCACTGAATTCTAGAAGACGTGCACAGAAAATGAAGTTACATTTATGTCCAGAAGCAAAACAAGGGGCCATCTCAGCATTTGCTCAATGGATCAGGGAAACTGGACGAAAAACCTGATCGAGATGGGTAATGAACGAGATCGAGTAATATTGTACAATGAAAGCCGTTAGCGCGCGGCGTGCCCTGCTCCACTCACCGTCCTCCTCCATGGTCGTGGCGTCGCGTGGGCGAGCGGAGGCAGACTGCCGAGGGGCGCGCGTGCGCTGCGACGGCAGCGCGGCGGCGGGAGGAAGCGCCGTGGCGGAGCACTGCCACTGGGAGAGTGATGGCTCCGCGAGCGAGGGCGCGCGCGAGGAGGCAAAGTTGGTGGTGGTGGTGGAAGAAGCAGTTACTGCCGCGAGTGATGATAATGATGGGGGCGGAAGTTGTGACATGAATGACGTGAGTTGCAGTCGGCGGAATGGACTTCTGTGGCTGTGGTTTTGCTGTCGGTGTGGTGACGTATGTGTTAACTAGGGATAGCGTAAGATTCACCAACGGGATGAGTGGAGTCAAAACCCGATTGCATGGAAACGATGCTCTTCGTTACAGAAATGCTTCACTCGTGTAATTGGTGCATCTAAATATAGTAGGTTCCTTTCGTGACATTTTTTTTACTCTTTTAACGACGTTTTTCAACTACTAAGGTCATATAGCGACCACTGTAAGTAACATTGGGGGTAATGGTAACTGTCACACAAACATCTATTGCCCTAACGGGATTCGATCCCGCGACCCTTCTGGCACTAGACAGCTATGGCTCTCCAGCCTTAAACGACCTTCGCTATACAGTCCGGATTTCGTGACGTTTATTGCTGTCATTTTTTTCTAGAATTGTCTGACGACATTCATTCTTTTTACGGTCGCCACAGCTTTTGTTTGCGGTTACATGTTTGATAATATTTCCTACAATGAATTTTCTCAACGATTACCGGCTTCATCCGGTACGGTTTTTAATATTACTTGTTTTGTGTGAATGGTCATTTCCAAAAGATTCGTTACGTCCTTTTTGCTTCTTAGTCTCTAATCTAATTATTTTATTCCATACTTTCTAGTTGTATTTTTTATGTAAGCTATCTTACCTCAACGAAATCATTTGAGGTTTCTTTTATTGGACACTTATTACCTCGAAAATGTTTTTTTTTTAGGATCTTCGTACCGTATTTTTACAACTAAAATCTCTGGTAGTTTTGAATACGAAAGTACCGACTGCGAGTGACAGTGTCGTGCACAATTATAGAAAGCGCTGAAGTTCTGCAATAATTGTGATCGACGCAGAGAGTTTTGCCAAATATAAAAAATCTTAGCTGCTTTTTCGAGTATATATCCATCGGTTCCATAATGGAATGGATTTTCCAGTTACTGGACACCCGCATCTGTCATCTCTTCTCTGTCTGTGGCGCACACTCACTCGCATTGTTAAAGCGTAACATTGAATTCGGGAATAAATTGGAACAGTCCGTAGGATGTGACGTCATGGAAGTGACTGCACTGCCGCATGGCCGGGGACAGGCTGTTCGTGCGAGGACGAGGGGTGCGACTGTAGAGGCTAGCGAAGACCACGCGGTCAGCGATGGACAGGGGAGGGGGGTGCTGACTCGAGTTGGTCGCAGCTGACTGGAGGGCGCCGCCCCGTGCCAGCGTGGGCGTGGCAGCTGCGCGGCTATCGCGTGCCTGGCGCCCCTATCGGCGAGCGGCGTCGAGTGCTTCCGCGTCTGTGCGAGCGCCACGAGGGCTCTCAGCCTCCTCCCCCCCCCCCGCCCAATGCGCTCAGGCACGCGGGGAGACATTCACCATCACATCCGCATCATCTTACGACACAGAGTAAAAATGGTCCATTATTAAATAAATTAATATTTAACCGGAATTTTTTTTTAAATTCATCGATTGTTCCTTAATTAATTTTCACATTTTTAAATAATGTGTAAAATTGTTAATTTTTAATTTGTAAAATAATTGTTTAGTAGCTTTTTAGAAGCACGACGTGATTTATTTAATAATATTCATTTCACCCACGTAATTATTAGAAATGACAGTAACTCACTTTAAAATGAAAATGGTCGTAGAATTTCAAGAAACAGTAACATCAATCATTGTAATCTAACGATTCTAGGAAAACTGGTAAATATGTCATAAATTTTTATTTCAACCTGAATATAATACCGTCATATAAATATTAGATCATTCATAGTGATTTTTCATCTTATTAGTTTTACTAACATGAAATTAATTGCTATGTTAGTGTCAATTATGTTTCGCAGTTGGAGAGAGATGAACAGATATTACTAAAGTTCAAAAGTAGAATTGTACTTTGATATTTTACTTGTCTTCAATCAATATTTCAATGAAAATAATGGAGCCAAAAATCGAAAAAATGAATCCATGTGTATATTAATCGGAGTAAAACTAATTGATTCCAATTTTTCGATTTATCATATAAAATAATCGATTGTTGTACTAATCGCGATTAAATCGAAGTCTTAGGCTTCCGCGGCAAGTCCTGTAAATGATCTTGGCTGTCCGGGCGACGCCGCGTCGACGGCTGTGTTGCCGACGTTCCGACCATCGGTCATAACCCGTACAGCCAAGATCATTTACGCGATTACATCGCCCATCGTTAATAGCTAGGCGCTCCGAGTAATTCCAGTTAAGTAAACAAGTAACAATTTCTTTGTCATGAAAATATTAGCTCGCTCTTTATGTGTACGGTAGAGTATCCGTAATTCGAGGTGGACGGGAGAGTGCCTAGTACGAATTAATGAAAACTCGAATTATCGAAAAAGAAAAATTTATAAAAATAGAAATATAAACACAACTTTTAAATTACAAAATAATTTTCATTTCACTGCCAATGGAACAAATTCCCTTTTTGTAGGATCCATCATGGAAAAACAACGATTATATAAACTAAATTAAAAAATCTTTCAAAGGTACGGTCTTAAATTGTGTGTGCTAGTACCGAACTAATCCAACTGCAATCTGCACTACTAAACTAATTGTTTCGGAGCAAGGTGTCGGAGCAATAAAGAGGTCCAGCAGCAGCAGAATGCCTGACAAGCAAAGGAGGTAAGCACCTTGTACGCGGACACGCAGTGGGTCTGGTTCATTCAAATTCTTATCTTTTGTTAGTAGTGGAACTGATCACTGATCACGGCAAACTTAGAAGACACAAACCTATCACAAATGTGATACTCTTTCACTTGAGGATGTTAAAAATCACAATTAATAATTAACGTAAACGTAACCATAAGAATACTGATGTTCTTTGTATCATTCTCCTTAAAAAAGAGTGTTTGTAAATGAACACTACACAGATTGCGTATAAAAAAGATAAGCTAGTCATAAGTATGGATTTAAGATAATATTTGAACACAAACAATCGAATCGTACATTCATGATTCCTTGATACGTTCTCGGAACCCACTTTCAGGTTGAGCATTACACGCTACATCTCTTATAAAATATTTCAACATGAAATAACATCTTGCTTTTCGCACAGTTGTTTTTGATATCAATGAACTGCCTTGTGATCTCAAAGGTTAAACGGAAGTAAGAAATATCTAATTTCAAAATTATTGGTAAATTTGAAAGCGTGTATAATATTTGAAAGGATGCATTTATACACCTGGCTTCCCTCAGAATATGGTGTGCACGAAATAACACTCATGTACTCTATGCGTGTCAAAATAATACTTAAGTCGCACACGGTGATAAAGAACTAACACATGTTTGAATATTTAAAACCGTCTAGAAAAAACCTTGATATTGATTCTTAGCGCAAATGAAGAGGAAAATACAAATTGCAAGAGTGTTGATAAAAGTAGAAACATGTACACGATAAGCATAGGTTGACTCCGCGATGTCCCTTACTGCTTCAGTCCTAAAAGATTGTGCACGGGAGGACACGTCGCTGTAAGAAATTAGCGCTGCTATCACAATTATAATGATTATTTCCCTTCCGTTAACTATATTTCAGTTCGGATGAAGAGAGGCGATTCATGGTGTAGAAGGCGAACTGACCACTTTTTACCGCTGTGCCTGAGATTGAAATCCCACGTGGCCCACGTGAAATTTGTAGTGAACAAAGCGCGACTTTCTTTGCGGCATCTTCTCTCCCATTTCTCTTATTCCACCTTTGCTCCATATTTATTCCACTCGTATCTTCTAAATCTAATCATTCATCCATCTATAGGAATGGCCAATAAGTTAAGCCACTATCAGGGGCGGATTTACATATGGGCTGAGAGGGCTACATTCCGGGGCGGCATGTTTTGAGGGGCGCAAATTTTCCAAAAATTATAATATTTTGAATTTTAATGTCATGGTCGTTTGAAACAAAACTCAAAATAACCCGTATTCTATCTCTTTCTTTCTTTCCTTCTTAGACATATCTCATTTGTGAAAGAGTGAGAAATCAGTATCGGTATTAGTTTACGCTTCAAAAGAAACGACATTAGTCACGATGTACATTTTTTTTTGTTTGTAAAAATATGTAGAAAATATTTATAGTCAATCAGTATCGGGGTATCAGTATCACGCAAATAATAGTATTTTCTATAAATAATATAAATTCGCGCGACAAAATTAGGGAGCCCAGGGCAGTGACGAAATCCACTCCTGACTGCTATCATAATAAAGAGTTTTTATTAACTTCTATGTATAGACCAGAACAACTTTTCTTTACATGTTGTTCGGAAGTAACAATAGGGAAGTTTTTCACATTGCACTACTGAGTTTTTAGGTTTGTGGTAAATGGTTTCACTTATCCCATAGAACTATTTTATAGTAAAATATCTGCGATTTTTAAAGGTGAGCTGCGAAGGGTAGCCACGGAAGATGTGTGAATGTTGGTCTCAATCTAAGTTAAAAATTGAGGCCATTGAGAAGAATGAAGATAGCAAAAGAAATTATGCGTTGGGTGAATAATATGCTGACACACAATATTTATGTGAAAGTCTTTATGTAATCGAAGATTGCGGATATACCATGTGGAGAAAATTGGGGTTCAAAATTCTAGTTAAGTGGATTTCCTTATGCCTGGAAATGAACTAATGGCAGTTGTATCATAAAGTAGCATAAAAAAGATATTTATTTTTATAAGTATGATACATGATATACATTTTATCAAAAAACGTATTATTTTGTTGACTCATTTAAATAAATTGAAAAATTAAATTAAAAATGTTTACCAATCCTTCTCTCTTAAGCAGCATAAATTTTGGAAAGTAAAAATATTGAGCTGTTGTTTTGTAGAATAGACAAGTGCATTGTGCAAACTCCCGAAATTGTTTACACGCGAATAAATACGAAAGAAAATGTTTTCTTCAATTAGATTAGTCATTACTTCTGAAATGCATATTCATTTATTATAAATATTTTAAATAATCACATCTATATTCAAATGTAAAATTCCAAATTTTGACGCAACTGAATGATAAACTTCTTGCCGTTATTTTTGTAAAAAAAATTTTTAAAAAAGTTTTAAAAAGTAAAGAGTGAGTGTCTGACATAATTGATCATAAAGTTCTTTGACGTTCTATTCATTTGGTAATTTCTTTTATCCGTTTCCATCAAAGCTCCATGAAGTTAAAATTGGAATGAAAAGATCAGTTTAGTAATAAGTAATAAGCCGGCATCGTAACCGAATTCGTTTACTACGCTCCGTGAAGTCACGGAGGTTACGCGAATTCGAGACTCGTGCGTTCCTGTTTGGGTGGCCGACTAGTAGCCCCGGGATCTATCGGCGTCGAGCCCCTGGCCGAAGGGATAAAAGGCACCGACTGACTGGGACGTGACGAGACTTGTCAAAGAAAGTAAAGGAGAATTACTCCAAGCGATCGCGTTGCGTCAATGCCAAAACACTGTTTTTTTTTTAAGTATAACACGAGTGTAATACAAATGTTCTATGGCTTCAGGTAACAAGTGACAAAATCAGTCATTCATGTTTCGCAGGATGAATAGTCCAATGCGATATACTTATATAAATATTATAGTACTACAATGGAATTTTACAACGTGAAGAAATTGTTGGACGGTAAATCTGTCGTCATATCATATTAGAGTTCTCGGTCGGTCATCAACTTTGGTCTGACGTCCTCGTTTGATAATTCTTGCATTGTGTATTGAAATAAGATTACTTACGCTCTTACTTGTAAACTGGTTGAATGTGGCGTCGCCGACGCGTAAACTATTTTAAAAGTATTTTCATGTGTTGAAAATTTCTTTCATGCGTAGCTTTGTTCAAATATGTTCTTACAGTATCTCGCATTGAACTTAACAGTGAATCGTAGTAGCTGATATTGTTATACTCCCCTTCCGAAGTACCCAACATCTAATGGCCTTGTACGTTACCTCCATAGGGGATGGGATGTGAACTAGTACTTAATATTGCAATATCAAAATTATAATCGCCATAAAGAATACTTGAAAGGCTTTGGTAATGCGAATAGAGTTTAGTACAGCGACATTTTTACGATCTTTGCTAATATGCACAAACATCACCTGTAAGCTGTTCTTCTGGGATATTCTCTAACCCTAATATAAGATCGTTCTCAATTAGTTCCGAAAATTCTGTTGCAAAACCTTCTACAACTACATTTGATTCTTCCACGGATTTGCTTAACACTTCCATATTTTTCTCCCCTAGTTTTTGAATAGATTTAAACTCCACAAACTCAGACTAATTTGTGTTTACGTCCACTTCTGCAATTTCTCTATTAATTGTTTCGTATGGGAATTAAATAAAACATTCTAAGCCGACTATTTTGTATGTTTATGTGAATAAGCTGTTTGTTGGATCACATTCATTTGAAAATCGATATTTTTGCACTTAAGAACGTGATAGTGAGAAGTCGAACTTTCTTTCATTCTCTAATATTACTCACAATTTTTTTTCTTCGTATTCACTTGAAATTCTTCAAATTTAAAAAGGTCCAAAGCAATACTGTTCGTAGGATTTGCATATTTATTTTAAAAAATTTGGTAATCGTCCTTATGAATAGCTTAAAATGAAATATGCCGCGCGATTTTCTCTTTTGTTCAAGTTAACTTCATTTGTTCACTGAAAGATGTCAACAACAGCGTTGCCAACGTTTTGAAAGAAAATTATGGCGTATTGAGCGAAAAGCGCCTTGAGTACTGAATTTGAATCAACGCCACCTACATAGATCGATTATGAGGCGGTGGTTTAATTCCCGACTTACTCGCTAACATCGCAGCGCCAAACACGCAAAAACGCGTTTTTGAATGTTCTGTCCGGATCTGAAGAAATATTATCAGTTTCCTGTCGAGACGCGTCGAGTCGCCTCAAATGTCTCGATTGGTGCGCGGGAAGTGGTCAAGCCGTGAGTGACGGAAAACGCACTTATACACATTCGCACATCTGCACACTCGAGGAGTTATAAATACACAATATATATGCGTTATGAAAAAATTTAATATACATGCGTTAATGTCAGATGTGTATTTCATAACATGTATTTTTTCCCATCCGAAACATCAAAGATATCACTGGGCAGGATGTATCCAAGAACGTGAGGTCCAGAATAGACGCTCCAGGTCCATGACCTGACGAGAGCGGTCGGATATCTGTTGCGGAAAGCTTGGTTCGCCGTGAGCCCGCACGAGCGCTTCCGTGCGCCGCACAATGGTTCCAACTGTCCAAAAACCTGGCCATAATTCAAAACACGGACTTCGCGTTTAGAGGTTAGCCCCATCAAATCGTGTACAGATGTCAATGGTGCATCATATTCCAGTGTGACTGAGAAATTCCAGCCTCATTTCCTTCTCATATTCGACGGTGAAGTTGGCGGTATTTGAACGTCGAAAAATACGCGAGGTTATGAAGCAAGTTTATGCCAGGAAAAATGGTGTTTTTTTAACCCTTTTGCTTGGATTCTTTGTATTACCGAATTTAATTTTATATATATTTTGACGAGTAAGGCGTGTGTACCGTATCCTTTTCCACGTATCTTTTTTTTTACATATTGAGGTCTATAACTTGTGTACTGCTTGGTACCGCTCTGAAATGTAGTTGGTCTGAAAGCTCCAAATGTTCTCTATCTGTATGCCAAATTGCTGCTACACAAGCTTTTTGTTTTATCATCGTGAACAGCCTGTCTCCCCACGGCCCCACCTTTTATTCGAGAGCTATACTGATGTTGAAACTACACAACAGACTGTCATATACAGGGTGACAATAATTAATTTTACGTATAAATATTAATATTTAATATTAATTTTATATATAATATTTTGATATAAAAATTATACATTGTTTAGTATTTTATTACGTAATAAATACAATTAAATATTATTTTGAATTTTTAAATTTTGACATCAAATTCATAATCAACACCTCTTAAAATACTTAAATACACAGTTACACAGGAGTTCTGCTTTGTTTTTAAATATTTGATTCGCCATGTCGGATCCTCCATTTTTGATTTTCCAATTTTGACATCAAATTCGTAATCATCGACCTCCAAAACCATAATATGCACATTTTCGTAGTTTTATGCATAGCTTCTATTCATGGCCGGGTTTTTGGTCAGTTGGTAGCACTGCGCGTCGTGTCCTGCCAAGAGGCAGCGCCTGGCCCGGTGGCGCCTCGAGTGGTTTGCGCAGCGCTCAGCCCTCATCCCCTCCGCCCACTCAATTACGAATAGCTGTTTTCACGCTTAAAAGCCCTTATCAGGGAAAGAAGAGGGGGAAATGTGTAGACGCCTAGAAATTTTGTGCAGAAATAGTGGGTTTGAAAAACTTGATATTTCGAGAAAATATAGACCAACGGAGAAAATGCGAGAGAAAACGAGGAGAAATGTAAGATGGGGAGAGAGGAGAGTAAGGGAAGGAAAAAAAAAAAAAAGGAAGAGGTAGAACGAAATTAAGGAAATCAGAAATGATCAGATCATCATGAAGTCAGATATCATACATTTGCATTTGCGACTACATTAGAGAAGAAATGTAAAGAGAACGAGAGAAGGGAAAATGACAAAGAAAGAAAATGGATATGAATGCTTCCCTTCTCATTATTCTGTGAATTGTAAAATGCTTACCTTCAGAAGATAAGGAAACCTGTTCTTGAAGTCTTTAAATAGCAATGCAAATGCAACCTAGCATAGCCACTATTCGGCAAATGTCGAAGAACCTGCCGGAACGATTCCATAAAATTTTGAATGAAAACAGAATGGGAACCTTTCAGCTATTGGGTAAAACTCTACCTGCAGGAACACAAAATTCCAGACCAAGGCGAACGTGCAAGTTCAATTATAATACGAAACGAATATTGCAAATCGGTACGATAGTGGTACGTAGGAAGTGTGAAATGTAATTTTCTGATTTATCTGAAATACTAATGTTTCTTGTGTAAGATAATTATTATAATATAGTTCTAATATTCAACCATTCAATACCAACCAGGTATCTCCTACCAGCGGGGTACCGCCCCAGCCAGGACGAGCTCTAAACTCCCGACTGGTCTCCCGGCATGTGATAGTGTAGTGTAGTGTAGTGCATATATAAGATGATAATAAGATAAGAAAGACAAAGGAAACATCGCGAGCGATCCGCGGCCCGTTCGTTAGGGTACTGCTCCGGCATTTGCCTGGTGTTGGTCGGAGAAACCAGAGAAAACTACCGATCAGAAGAGCCGGCCGCCAGAATTCTCCTCCAGGTAGCTGCTTAATTTGATGTGTCTGACAAGCTAGAACTTGAACCTAACGAGCGTACGTGTTTTCGCCAGCCAGACTCCGAGGCAAGTGGGTGTGGCGACCTGCGACCTGTCTCTCTGCAAGGACGCAGCGGGTGGCCGCCCCGCGAACGCGGCGGCCCGCAGAGGGCGCGGATCCGGTCCCGAACGACTCCGCGTGGCGCCGCTCGCAGCCCGCGAGGAACGTGCCACACCCTACGTCGTGCCCCAATGTCCGAGAACGAGTATGACGAAAACATCGAAACACTGTATGTAAGTTATTAGAGATATCTACAAAGTACGGGAACCATTTTCGGGGGATAATAGAATTGTGAATTGAATTTGCTTTATTTTACGTGGCGAGACTCAGACCATGAGGCCTGATCTTCCGTCTGACCACGCAAATTTCCTTACACTCCTGTCACCAACCATGGGAGAAAGAAGGTATTACTTGGGCGACGAAACAGGCGATTTGAATTTAACTCAGAGGCGTCATTTAGGCTTGAGGATCTTTCACATGCAGTACTAACATGGGACAGCCGGCTTTACTTCCTCCGAAGGAAGGCGTACGAAGGATTTTTCGCCCTTAAAAATCCACGGTTTCGATCGGGTTCGAAACCCGCAAACATGGCTATAGCAGTCCGATACGCTAACCGCTACACCATCACCGCCGCCAATTGTGCAGAGTTTTGTATTATATAATATATATATATATATTCTTTTGTATTATATATGTATGTGTATATATATATATATATATATATATATATATATATATATATATATATATATATTACCCCTCGTTAGAACGAGCGCCCTTAACACGAACAAAAGAACAGAATATGTATGAATGCATAGTTTCTACTACACGAGAGTGCTTCAGACGAACATCAAACCTGTGCTTGATTTCTGAAAGTACTTCGAAAACTGTCTTTTTTAATCAATTTAATTATTGGGAGAGCTTATAGAAGTCATGGTCGTCATTTCAAGAATTCAAGGTTCCATTTAGAGGGTATTTTTTTTTTCTCGGGAATGTAAAGTTCTATATATCACACCAAGCAGTGTAAGTGAATGGCACACATTCTCGCAGTCAGTCAGGGCAATCTTACACAAGCCCCAGGACCAAAAACGTATCTCCAGAATAGTCACATCACCGGGCTGTTATTGACCGGGAAGACCTAGGTTCGAGTCCCGGCACACAGGATTTTCGACACTAGCTTGACAGCTAGGTCGAATTCAGTCGCTGCTTGGAGGAGAATCATAGCGGCTGGAGGCTCTGATCGTTAGTTTTTTGTGGTTTCTCCGATCAACACCAGACGAATGCACGAGCAGTACTCTAACAAAAGGGAGACGGACCGCGCGTGATCTTTCCTTCATCTTCCTTATCCTATCCTCACCCCTCAGACACATTTCACTGACATGTGCTACACTACCACACATGTCGGGAGACCGGTCTGGGACTTTGAACTTGTCCCGGCGAGGGTGGTGCCCCGCTGGTGGATGGTACTTCTTTGGGGAAAACCCCGCTAGCCGACGGTAGGTCAGCGCCGGATCTCGCCATCCAGCGGGAGAAGATCACCGCCACCTCCCGAGGAAACAACATGCGCTACCCTTAGGGCACTAATGACCTCGGTAGTTGACGCGCCCGGAATCTCTACCAACCAACCAACCGGTCGGTTATTGCGAGGTATCAAAGAGATTAGAGAAACAACGTTTTAAAGACTTTCAGTTGAAAATGTCAGCGCACGAAGTCACAATTTCCACTTCCACGGTTGGGCAACCCGGCCCAGGTAAACACCGGCCGTCTAGCGAGCGGGGCCCAGAGGTTGCGCCATGGCCAAATTTACGAGGGGGGCCGCTCGTCCGGGGCCGAGGCGCATTCCTGTGCCCCGCGAGGGGCCCAAGCCCCCTGGCGCGCCGGCGTCCTAATATAAATGAGTGAATGAATGCAATATCAGATAAGAGTAAATAGGGCGAATCAGCGCGAGAATTGGTGTGTAATTGGGAATAAAAATAAGAAAACGGTCAAACTAAACCGCTGCAATGGCGCTGCCACGCGGACGCGGGAAATGACTGCGACGCCGCTCGTGACTCTTCAACATGTTTTCGATGCCGATGAAAACATCGACGAAAAACATCGAGGTTAAAATATCGTTGTTTTAAATATAAAACTGTTGGTATTTTCCAATACCATTTCTATTTCAATTACATCACTTAATTGAGTTATATTATATTGTTATATTATATTGTTATATTATATTGTTTATATGTATAAATAAATCGTTAAAAATAATCTTTATGGAATGTAAAGAAGGAAATAAAAATTAAGATAGTGTTTTGTTTTTCTTCCATTTATTTACTTTTGTTAATAAATCATCGTAATACTTGAAATTAACTGACCCTTCATTCAGTCAGTTCGCCAGTCCACACGTTTTTCATGATGCTATACGCATTGAAAACCGGGACCGAAATTTGAAAGAATTTTAGAAGATTTCGAGCCAATTTCTGACTGCAAAAAATCAGATGTATTCGTGATTAAAAACTCGACACCAGTAATAGACGTCAATGTTTGTTGGTTTTGAGCGATTCAAAAAAAAGTAGTTACTTGAAATTTTATTTATAGCCACAATTTTTTTAAGAAAAAATCGATGTTTCTGGAAACATTTATCGATGTAAAGAAAACATCGAACCCAAAATATGGATGTACCTACAACGATGTTTCTGGTGCGAAACATCATGTATTTTGCCAATAGTGAATCATCTAAAATATCAAAACTATTTTGTCTAGTTAATTCATGCTCTGTAAAAGTTTGCAATTTTCAAAATTTCAGACAATTACGTAATTCACTATATCAACATATTCACAAGAGTAAATGTCCTGTTGCCGAAAAACATTTAAATAAAAAAATTGTTGTACATTTTAGAATATTTTAAACATGTTCTGTGGGCATGAAGTACTTACCCCGCAAAATTAAAATATGCGTTTGCAATTTGGAGAGCTTTGAGTAAAACCAGATTAATCAGGAAATATTCATTTTGGTGGAATCCTTCGCCCTGTTTAGTGCAAGTATTGTTCACAAGCAGGCAGAAAGATAGATTTGAAACATTTGAAAGGCTGTGACCTACAGAATGTCACAGTCTTTCTCGTAGCATTTTTCTAATTTCCTTTGTGTGGACTGGCTTTACTTTCCCTATCCTCTTGTCAGCTGCATTTTTTAAACTTTTCGGTTTCCTAATAGTAGAACCGAAATATTTCTGCAAGAATATTATAGAAGACAAAAATATTTAAAATCAAAAATCTAAATTTTTTAATGAAAATGGATATTTTCATAACAAAATTTGGAGCTGTTTTAAGAAAATGGTGATTAAGCATTACTGCAAATGCGAAAATTGAAGCTCTTCTTCACGGGAATCTATTGAGTTTCTGAAAAAGTCATTTGAATCATTTCCACTCACAAATGCAATACGGTATACAAATCGATGGAAATATACTTATTAACGACATAAGAGATATTTAAAACAAGTTGTGTACTTAAAAAAAAAATACACCAAAATGAACTTTACTTCATAATAAACAGTGCAATTAGCACTATTCATTGGAAAGGTTTGACGAAAACCTTTGAAGCCATATTTTAGAAAATGGCGTTGGAGCGTTTCTGAAAATGTGGGAATTGAAGCTCATTTTAACAGAAAACTTATGGGTTGTCAAGAATATTTTTATGACATTGTTTAAATCACATGTACACGTAAATATAATAAAGAAATGAAATTACTACCGACGTAAAAGACTAGTCAAAAAATTACATTTTTGTAGTTTTTGAAAAAAAAAATAATAGAGCTGTAGGACGTTTATGTCATCGCATAAGTTTTGTTTGACACTGCCCGTACCAAACTTCAAAGAAAACATTTGGAGCCGTTTTTGATAAAATCTTGTTTCTGTAATTTTTTAAAACTGCAAATGTTGTACGCACTACTGCACAACTAGTAAAATTTTCAAAAAAATGTACATGACCTTCATGAAAGAACTAATTATGGACAACAAATTTGATTTGAAGGAAAAAATCTCCTCTTCAATTTTGTAGGAAGACGCCTGAAATTTTTGCAATTTTAAAAAATTCAGAGTTAACTGCGAGAATATGACCTATGCCACCTTCATAAATGTATTTTACTCTATTCTTTAAAAAAATTTAAAGAAAAAAATTGGAGCCGTTTTTGAGAAAATTTTGAAAATGTCCGAGAGGTTTCATGTAAAGTACCCCCAAATTTTAAAGAATGATTTCAAAATTTCAAAGCTCCAAATACGGCCAGATGGAGAGGGATTTCTTCAATTTGGAAAAAATGTGCGGATGATTTAGGCGCTAGTAGTGCTCAGAGACGGAAGGACGGACAAACGGACGAACAGACAGACGGACAGACGGACAGACGGACAGACGGACAGACGGACAGACGGACAGACGGACAGACGGACAGACGGACAGACGGACAGACGGACAGACGGACAGACGGACAGACGGACAGACGGACAGACGGACAGACGGACAGACGGACAGACGGACAGACGGACCTTTTGAAAAAAACACTTTTTCGTTATCGGGGGAACCCCAAAATGTGTATTTCCGTTGAAATCTCGAAATCTATTTTCCGCAGTATTACATAACCTTCTCTATACTATGCATATAACTCCGTCTATACGAGACAGTAAACAGTAAAATTTCACGATTTTTCATAATTTTGAACCACATTTTAATTAAAAAGAAATATAAGTAAACAAGATGTCTTGCACCGATCCTTTTGATAACTTCGGTGGAATAACAAGGAATGCGTCAACTTTCGAGAAAGGAAACCATCTATAGCTGAACAACTCACAGTCGCTTCGCGCCAGCGCGGCGCCGACTGAGTCGAAAGACTCCTGTCGGAGCCCGTGAGTTACAGCTGCGGCAGCCCCCAACGCCGCGGCGCCTCCGCTTCATCAGAGAGCCCGCCTCGCGCCCTGTGACGCTGCACCAGCGGAATCTGCCCTGCCGCCCCCTTGCGCTCTGGGCACCGCGGCTTCTTCTCTCTACTTGGGATTTCATAACGTGGCGCGTGAGGGACTTATCTTCACGATGGAGTGTGCCACAACTTTTCGCGTCTTTGTCGGTCGTGCCGCCAAATGTCGCATGATCACGACCGTATCAAGCAGTGATCGCAAGTAGATCGAGCGACATCGAGACGAGAAAGACGCGAAAAGTCGTGCCATATTCCATTGTCAAGATAGGCCCTCACGCGCCATGGTATAAAACCCAAAGTATGTGTGAGGTCGGTACCGTTTATGGGGACCTCGCTGTTCCAGACCACAAGAACGTATGGGTTTAACAGTAAATTATTGCTACGGTATTGTTAAGGAGAGAAGAAATCATTAAAAGACTACTGATTTCTGAGCGGAATTCAGATACTCATGTTGGGAAAAAATACACATAACTCTTTATTAATAACCGCTCTGATCGGTAGTTTTCTGTGGTTTCTCCGATCAAGACGAGGCGAATGACAGAGCAGTACCCAAGCAAACGGGCCACGGACCGCGCGCGCATTTTCCTTCCTCTTCCTTGACCTATCCTCCCTCCTTACTTACACTTACACTAACAAGCACTACACTAGGAGACCGGTCGAGAGCTTAGAGTTGATCCCGATTAGGGCGGTTCCCTGCTCGTGGGAGATACGTGGTACCCGTATGACCCAGAACGGCAAGGGTCTCCTATCAGGGCCATCTCTGCTCTCTTAATGTGAGTCATAACTTGGACATTGTGTTTTAGCACAATGCAATTTCAAATTGAGTTACTGGAAAGTACCTGAAGAGATTTGAAAATGTCTACTTATGCAGAATTTTTTTATACTCCCCTCGCTCTTCCTAAAGCTATCTCAATTAACTGTTATTAACTGTTATTGTCGACAATTCAGGATCATGTTGTTGGATACTTATTTTCTGTTTCAAGGAACAGCAGTAAGTTACGAATATTGCCAGCGGAAAGATGAATAATGCATCAAAAATCCGATGAAGGCTTGTTAAGTGTGTTTTTCAGTGGTACTCTTTAATCTGGTTGCAAGAAAAATGAGAAAATAGTCTGTGAAATATCATTATTTGTCACATTCATTCCAATATGAGAAATCATATTTTAATAGTAGCTTCATTCAGTTTACGCAGTTATTTTGTTTCAAAAATCAACGCCTAGCACAGCCTCAGAACAATATGGTCAAGGTTTTTCGAATTCGAGTTATGTACACTCAACTCATACAAAAACATTACAAGTAAACATAAAACCTTCATATTAAGATATTTAGTTTGCGCTTGGTATCGTGATATATGGCAACTCTTTGTATTGATTTGTGACATATTAAATAAGACTTGATGATAAATACATTTTACTTCGTACCTTTCAACATTTCATTTACTGTTTACGATATTAGTTTTGGTTTTCTGTGATGTTAGTGTGAAATTTAAAAAATTGGAACATTCTCTTCTTTATAATCAATGGCGTCTTATTATAGAAGGATGTTCCTAAGGATGAGCCAAAGTGGCAGTCCGCTAAACAAGCGAACATCACATGTAATTCAGAGAAGTATCCCTCCGCCGCGACTGCTTTTCAGCCACGCCCCTTCGCAAAGTGTTAATGGCTCCTGTGAAAACATCCCTATACAGATGTCTAAGAGTTTCGCTGAGATATATGCACGTACGAGAGTCCGGGAAGCATTTAAATTTAAGTACGTATGTGGAAAATCTCTTAACATGCTCTCACAATCAGTAACCGAAAACTGCCACGAATGTAAATAGAAAGAAAATCATTTTAAGCCGGAAACACGTGCATCGGTACGCATCGCGCATTCAAGTCTCGGTTTGAAAAAATATGTATTTATCAGACAGAAAGTAAATTAAATGTAATGTTAATAGAAAAAAAGGGTTTTACAGAAGAGCACATAACACTGCACTTCCTAATTTCAATAATTTCTCGCGGCGCACTATATTTTTGTCGGACGAGGACGTCACAAAAGCCGAAGCCGTTAACAAGTTATATATGTTATTTATATATACATATGCGTTATTTCGTTTATTTCTAATACAAAACATGCAAAATACTTGCAGTAATTTTTTGTTAAATTTGAATTGTTTTATTGTCTAAATTGTTTTAACTCTATATGAATTGTATAAGAACCAGAAGATCACTGTCTGACTTATCTGGACCCCAAACTAAAAGAAGGTAATAAACTACAAATTGCAAATTCAAAGATCCCCCCACCCCCGGTTCACTATATTCTCAAAACATTTCTGGCAACCCTCCGTGCATCGCTCGGACAAGACGAAAGCCGTACCAGTGCCCCGTTTGCACGTCGTTGCTGGCTGCCCCCAGGCGCCCTGGCCAGCTGAGCGAGTGCGGTTCCGCGCCTATCGGTCGCGAGATCCAGGCCGGATGTTTTTGTCGCGTGACGTGGCGCGATGCGGTGCGGTCTTCGCGGGGAATTCGGTCGGGGAGGGGACGCGATTCGTCACTGTCGATGCGTTAAGAATAGCGATGTGTTGGAAGTCATCGCCGCCTTTGGGAGTATGACTGTCACAGCTCCAACGTCACAAAAGGAGAAAGCCGTTGATAATTCTAGATACAGTCGACTTCGAATATAGTGAACTCTTGGTTGTAGTGAAATTATTTCCGGATTCGGTGGTAGAGGGTACCGGGCAGTTGTGCCCAAGTTTGCGTCTAAACCAAAGTGAATCCGTGGATTTTTAAGAGCAAGGAAAATCCTTCATATGGAATCCAAGTAAAGCCGGCTGCTCCATGTAGTAGATTTATTGCATGTAAAATATCCTCAAGCCAAAAAGAAGCCTCTGAGCTAAATTCAAATCGCCTGTTTCGTCGCCCGAGATGATACCGTCTTTCTCCGCGAGATGGTGAAAGGAGCACGTCCATAAAGCTGGCTGACACAATAAGCACTCTTGTAGTTTTGTAATTACTCTTGTAATTATTCTATAATTCGTCTATAAGAGGTTTTGTTCTTACTTTAATTTTAATTGTGTTTCAATTTAAAATTTTTTTTTACAATAGTAACTATTAATATTTTTTTAAATAATATTAGTATTTTTGCTCAGTCTATAATTAGCCTACAATTATTGTGCTAGTAGTTTTGTTCTAACATTAATTTTTGATTTTGTGTCAGCTGGCTTTATTCTAAAGAAAGCTGGCTGAACATTGATTTTTGAGAAAACTACAAGAGCCTAAAATTTGGGAATACGGCTTTTAATTAGCCTATAATTTGCCTCAAATCATTAGCTAATTTCTTTTGTGTTCTGCTATAGTGTGTCAGTCA
Source organism: Teleogryllus oceanicus (assembly GCA_964035755.1). NCBI lineage: Eukaryota > Metazoa > Arthropoda > Insecta > Orthoptera > Gryllidae > Teleogryllus > Teleogryllus oceanicus. The sequence goes on along the minus strand of CAXIVR010000012.1, from coordinate 65,990,923 downwards.
GCTTTATGGACGTGAAAGAAGCGTAACGAAATTTGCGTGGTCAGACAAAAGAGCGGGCCGGATCTCCCGAGTCTCGCCACGTAAAAATAAGACACTAACTTACAAACTTTATTCACTAGTCCCGTTTCACTTACATTACAAATAAAAATAAGAAGACTCGGTTATAGTGAACTCTGAACCTCGGTTACAGTGAACGTAGAAAATACGTCCTGAAAATTCATTCCCTTCTGGAAATAAAAATATATTGCCGCAGTGCGACAAATTGCATCAATAGGCAGCTTTGAAAAAATATCGTCGGCCAAAGATCGTAATCTAATGGTCTTCCCTGAGGTAGCGAGATCGCAGAATATTTCATTAGCCGCTTGAGCCATGCCGCTACCGAAAAGACCTCGTAGTTGGTAAGTAAGTTTCGGAGAGTGGGACGGTATTCCAGCGGTGCAAGATCCATTGATGGGAAGAAAGACTGCATTACGGTACTTTGAGACAGTGGACAACACAGAAGCAAGTATATACGCATGAAGTCTGGAGAAGGATCAAATTCTAGAAAAACATAACCAATGAAAATTATACGTAGAAACAATTGAAAACTATTCGTTTTTTAAGTTCAAATTAATTTATTGAAATATTCAGTTCCTCCTATTCACGTATTTTGCTATATCTCTGTATTAATAAAATCAATCATTGTGGAGAAATTCTATTTAATTTTGACATCTGATATAGTGAATCTCGTATATAGTTAACTAAATATGTGAGTCCCCAAAAGTTCACTATAACTGGAGTCAACTGTAATTTACAAGGATCGGACGAACAGTATGTATTGGGAAGGGGGAATTGTTTATTTGAAAATTTGCAAGTTTTACTTACTTTTATCTAAAAGACATCCGCAAAAGAGCTAAGAGAAATCTTAAATAGAAGTATGATCAACACTTCTCAGCCTTTTTATTAAATATTTCAATCAATTTGTTTGTTTAATTTTTTGTATCATCATTTCGTGTCTCATTGTCGTGTTCATTCACTAATTGCAGCCAGGGAAAATTATGAAGTACAGAGAATCATTAACGCTGATTTCACTGTAGAAACATTCATTGTCGTTTCAAGTTTCAATTGCATTACAATGAGAAGCACTGAATTCACAAAAATATCTATAGTACTTAACCCTGAAATGGTAAGGCGGGGCATGGTAATACAGTTCCCCACGAAATTTTTTTTTCTCTGAGATTTTAGAACTGAGAGTGCGAGGACTCCTGTATTTTGACGTGGGCATAACGCATTTGCCTCGTGTAACTCACGTTTCGTTTAGTGTGAATCCTACTGAACTAGAGGTACAGTAAGCCTCACTTTACCAGTAGTGTTACTGCTATATTCTGGTGTCGGTGTTATGTGTGTCTAAGAGCAAAAGACAACAAAACTACAGGCACATGTGTTATATGCAACCATTGCATATATGAATAAGTCTTTCAGAATGATCATGAAAATTGTCAAAAGTGGGCGAATTACATATATATTTCTTCAATTTCTATAAAGTTTGTGTAACATAAGTAGGCTGGATTTTTTTGAAGTAACAATACCCTGAAGATGATAAAACTGTTTGTGTTATTAAAAACATTTATTAAAATATATTTTAAATTTTATTTTTTTCCGTTTGGGGCATCCAGTGCCCCGCCTTACCATTCATGTCCCCAAAAATTGATCTTACCATTGCAGGGTAAAGAAATGGAGAAGGCCGGTCAGTTTCGGTTCACATGCTGTATATGATTGTCATGCTTACAGATGCGATGGTTTAAAAATACGTTTCCTTGCGCAAAATTCGCAAGCGCTTATTAAACGTACAATTGTAAATGCATGAAATCAAATTCTCACGATGTATTCCATTTGACTGGAAAAAACAATCGAAGTATAGTCGACTCCGCTTATAGTGAACATCTGGGGACTAATATGTTTGGTTCACTATATCCTATGATGTCAAAAGTAAACCCACAATCTTCACAATAATTTATTTTATTAACAAACAGTAAAATTATTTAACACAACGAACTAAAAATTTCAATATCCTTTTCTACGTAAAAAATCAATTCTTTTAAATTGTTTTCGATTGTTTGCTTCGTACATTTTTCATCAGATCCTTATGCAGAGTTCGTGCCTCTCCATACTTGATTCTGCATTGTCCTCTGTTTCTAAGACGTCTTGGCCCTTCCAATGCTTCTTGCAATGTTGCAACACCACCCCACTCCCCGAAGGCCCTTTCAATCGCCTAAAACAAACGAGATCCAATTCATTTCCAGGACTTACTTCCAACGTTCACTATAGCCGAGGTTCAGGTTCACTATAACTGAATCTTTTTATGCTTATTTGTAGTGTATCTGAAACGGGATCAGTGTCTTAAGTTCACTATAACCGAGAATTCACTATATACTAGTTCACTATAACCGGATTCGACTGAACATAGAAAATAATATTTCTATATGCAGTAGCAAATTAAAACAAAAAAGTTCCGCTTTGGGGAATTTAAATCAGCATCTGAAGGACGGTTCTATGAGCGCAGTGTTGATTATTTCCTTCGAAACAAATGCACGACTCCCCACTTCTTTTACTTAGCACATTGTTTGTCGCTGAGTGTACTCTACTGCAAGAACGTGGAGGAGATTCTCTTGCTGTGTGTTTGTTGTAGGCCGCGCGGGGCCGGTTCCTCGCCGCGGAGCGCGTGCCAGCAGAGGGGGCGTGGCACCTCAGCCGCCGGCAAGGCCGCACCTGCACCCCCCCCCGCGCCGCGCCCATCAGAATGCGCGCCGCGTCGCCGCCGCCACCCGCGCGGCCTCGCTACCCCCCCCCGCCACCGCCTCTCCCGCCGCGCCGTCTTCATGCGATTTCTCCATGGTTGGTTGGCTGGTTGTTAGTGAATCTGCGCGCGGCAACTACAGGGGGGCCATAGTCCCGTAAGTGTAGGGCATGTTTTTTTCATCGGGAGGTGGCGGTGGTCTTTCTCCGCTGGATGACGAGATCCGGAGTCGGCTAGCGGGATTTTCCCTCAACCAGGACTCTCCCACCAGCGGGGCAGCGCCCCAGCCGGGACAAGCTCTAAGTTCCCGACCGGTCTCCCGGAATGTTGTAGTGTAGTGCATGTTAGTGTAAGTATGTGGGGTGTAAGTGTAAGGGGTGAGGATAGGACAAGGAAGAGGAAGGTAAGATCGCGCGCGGTCCGTAGCCCGTTTATTACTGCTCCGGCGTTCGCCTGGTGTTCATCGGAGAAATTATGGAAAACTACCGATCAGATAAGCCGGCTGCTAGAATTCTCCTCCAGACAACGACTGAATTCGACCCAGCTGAAAAGCTAGTGTCGAAAATGTTGCTTTTGTCAGGACTTGAACGAACAACCTGTCAGATGCACTGCAGTGGCGTCAGTTGATGCACTGAGCCACCTCTCCCGATTCGTCTTTTCGAAACCACACAATAAACACTGTTACTGACACTTCGCCATCCATATCCTTCATTACTTCACGTCGTCACACCCCACCCTCTCTACTTGGCAGCACCCAATCTACTCTGAACCGCCCACCCCATTACACTCTATACCTCCCAACATCACTCCGTTCTTCCCCTCCGCTTCCCGGCAGCCCTCGCGACTCCCCATCATTCCATTCAAGACTCCCACAGACCGCACCGGAAAATCCGCAGCGGGTGCGGCGCGGAAAGTTCAGCGCTAGACGCGGCGGCGGAATTCGCGGTTCCGTTCACACCGGAGCGTCAATTATGAGACCGCGGATTTTTATATTTTAAAATATGCGTTTATTGGCATTAAATAGGTTCTTTCAGCGTCTCAGGCTTCTCCAATATCTCTGTAGAAAACGTAGAAAAAGGGTCTATGATTTTGACCTCGAAAGGAAAATATACGGAGAATTTCACAACTAAATGCCACACTGAGAAACGATCTTCATTTACTAGAATGAGCAGTGACTGTTTTGTTGAAATTTTGAATCTAATCGATCGCAGAAGGCATAAGAAAATCTGACACTTTCAAATCATGAAACTATCACGAGTCTAGCCTGATCACTCCCTATTATTTCTGTCACGGCTCGAGACACGTCACCTTAGTCACCGCCTGACCCTGTTTCCATGCAGTATGATTATCGGAGGCCTTTCGCCTCCGGGACTTACCGCTAGCCGCCACTTTCGGCCACCCGGTGTCCGCCAGTGTTCTGCCTTCTGCCGGCATCCCCCAACACAACCCGTCGCCGACCGCACTGGCTCCAGCTTCCCTTCGCAACTCCCCGCCGTACATCTTGTGTGCACGCACGTCTCTACCGTCGTCCATGGTTTTCTGCGATTGTACATCAGAGACATTTCAGCAAAGTCCGATCAGCTTATGTTTTTATGTTGACTGCGACCTTGTTAGTGTACGCTTTGCTTACGTTTTTCATTGTAGTTTGATGACTCTGAACAGGTATTACTCCCGTATTTAAATTTTTGAACCCCCTATACCGAACCAGATAAAATAATGCTTGAGAATTATGTTGGTCTTCGATTAGAGTTCAGGCATTAGTGCTCTTAGCCCGTAACATTTTCGTACGTAGTGAACAGGGCGAAGTTCAATGAATAGCCCCAATTCATTGAATAGTATCTGAAATCACATCAAATCTGCGATAAGGGTGTTTGCAATCAAGGGCGGATTCAGAAAACGTCTAACAAGGGGGGGAGCAATTACCTTTTGTTTTGTTCCACAAGTCTTTGACAAGATCGTGGCTGAATGATTTATCGTAAAATTGAAAACATAAGTTTGATAACATAAATTAATCCAGATTTTGCCCAAATTGTGTATAAATCTATAACATAAATTAATCCAGATTTTGCCCAAATTGTGTATAAATCTATTTATCTGAAGTACGACAATAGTATCAATTAAAATAAAATAATAGAAAAAAATAATTACATAATCACAGTTAACTTTCAGTTTCACTCCAAGGACTGTCAGAATGATCAATTTATTACTACTTTTATTTCTTCCTAAAGTCGAATGAAATTATGAAACATAAAATTCCCACAAAAAAACTAACCCAGAAGGGCCACCATGCTCCCCCTCCCCCGAGGTTCCGCCCCTGTTTTCAATGCTATTGTCCAATTACTCATCCTTCAAACAAAACATCAAAGTAGTTTTTATGTGCTTTTGGAATTATAGTAATTTCAGTTTGCTTACTAATTCACTGAGAACTTGCAAGCTAACGTATTTCGTACACTTTTAAGGCTACTTCGTAACTCCGTTGAATGGGCACTTCAGCTTTTAAGGATGCAGTCTAATTTACCGGGGAGCAAAGGGTTATAAATAACATTTCTTATTCTGTTCTGTTTGATCTGCAAATTTTGTATCACTTAATTTGTTTCGTCGAGTCACGAGTTGTAATACTCACTCCCCATTATGGAATTCGAGAGGTTCAATAGAGTTCGCTTAACTTAGATCAGATAAAACCAAAACAATAATAAATATTTATGAGTTCCATGCTATCGGTTCACTCTCTGTTCTTAATAAAGAAACCTGAACAACTGCAATATATCATTCCAATCATGGTAGTTGATCAATTATGAGAGCTGACACGTTACGAATTTCCTTTTCGGAATGCAAATTGTAGTCTCCCCTTAGCGGGACACGAGGCATTATCATCGCATCCATTATCATCGCGGCTAGCAATACCCTCTCAATCGCTCCACCGGGAGAGATGGCTCAAGGCATCAACTGATGCTACTAGAGTCCCTCTAACCGGGAGGTCCTAAGTTCGAGTCCCGACGGTGGCAGCGTTTTCCACACTACCTTGTCAGCTAGGTCGAATTCAGACGCTGTCTGGCGGAGAATTCTAATAGCCAGAGTTTTCCGAGGTTTCTCCGATCAACACCAGACACTGCTGGCAGCAGTGTCCTACCAACGGGCTACGTAACGCGCGCGATCTTTCCTTCCTCTTCCTTGTCCTATTCTCACCCCTTATGCACACACTTACACTAACTTGCGCTACAATACCACACAGGTCGGGAGACCGGTCGGCAGCTTAGAGCTTGTTTAGGCTGGTGGGCGAAATTTGCTTCGGAAAAACCCGCTAGCTGACGGTAGGTCGGCGCTGGATCTCACCATCCGAAGATCACCGCCACCTTCCGATTAAAAAACATGAACCACACTTACGAGACGAATGACCCTAGTAGTTGACGTGCCAGGAATCACTAACAATCAATCTATTACCTCAATGTCTCCAGGATAAGTTCCTTTAGTTGAGTCAGCCCCAGGTATTCGCACATTTGTTCAGTCATATTTGGTAAAAACCTTCTTTTACAATATTGATCCCGAAAAACACATTGAACACATTACCAATAACAACCAATAACAAACAATTTACATACCAATTACAAACCAATAACAAACAATTTACATGGCGGCTTAGTAGATTCATTGATTGAATTTTCCGTGGCTCCGGGAGGGTCAACTGCTGTCATTGATCCCATAAGTAGTGAATGCTTTTTCCCTCGGGAAGGGCCAATGATGTTCCCCCGCTGGATGGCGAGATCCGACGCCGACCTGCCGTCGGCTAGCGGTGTTTTCCCTAACCAGATATCTCCCACCAGCCGGGTACCACCCCAGCCGGGACAAGCTCTAAGCTCCCGACAGGTCTCCCATCATTTGTGGTAGTGCAGTGCATGAGGAAGAGGAAGGAAAGGTGCGCGGTCCGTGGCCCATTTGTTAGGGTGCTGCTCCGACATTCACCTGGAGTTTATTGAATAAGTCATGGAAAACTATGGAACAGAGCAGCCGGACACCAAAATTATCTTCCACATAGTCTAAAATGTTCTTCAAGGGGGATTGTTGGCTATTTTAATACTTTTTTTTACCTAAAATCGCCTCAAACAGATAATTTTGAAGAACGATAAAATTTTGTTTTATCTAATTGTAAATACAAGTACATTCTCAAAGTTCTAGTAACGCGAATATTCCCTGATGGAATTCGCAATTGACTATGCACCGAAATCTCTTCCAACACAACGAACATACGAAGCTCAACAAGTCAATATAAAGAGGACGTTTTACACACGCACTTCTGAGACAAATGCACCTTCCCAGTGCAGCTGGGTGTTGAAGGCTTGGCTTAATACGTTGTGGCTTATCGCCGCGGTGCCCGGCGTCTGTGCAATCCAAGCGAGAGAAGATACAGGTCATGGAAAAGTTCGAAAGGCGAAGCTTACAACAACGGGTTCACGAATTAAAAAGTAAAATGGAATTTCTCCATATCAACTGATTTAATTAATATAGAGATAGAGCAAACTACATTAACAGCTTGAATTCAAAATTTCAATGTCTGTATTTGTCAAAAAAATCAATTATATTCAATTGTTTGCTTCGTACTTCTTCATTAGTAATTTCTCTCGAACCTTCTCCAGAGTTTGTGAAACCTCCGTACTTGATTCTGCATTATCCTGTGTCCAAGTATCGTAATGCAATCTTGATACCCTTCAATGCCTCTCACACTATTGGAATACGACCCAAGTCATGAACCCAGCAACATTGCTTATTACAAATATGATCAAATGATGTGCAGCACATCACTCCGTTAAACCAATTTTTTGCGAATAGTTTAATCATACATCACTTTTTACACTTTTTTAAAAGTATGCTTTTGAGAACTGTCGGGGGGCCTTGAACATTGAAGACCTTGGGCCCGAGGACTTCGGGCTTGTGCGTTAACACGGCACTCTGGACCAGCAGCACAGAACAGAAAGTATAGAGAAAGGAAACTTGGCGGCGATTCCTTCGGTCTACAAGAAGCGGTGAGGTTGTGCCGGTCGCCATTTTGAAACAAAGTAATAACAGTATTTGCACTACGAAAAGATAGAGATCATTCCACCTCCACGAATCGTGTTTCACTATTAAAATTTTAAGAAAAAAAGCCTATTCGTGAACTCACTATTTGTGAAAGAAAGCAATAAAATGCATTTCAATGAGGAAAGTAGGTGGACGAATAGATCAGGAAATTATATGGAAACCACTGGACAGGAAATACTAAGGACATTCTGGAAGACCTTTCTTATTACTAACACTCATTACTAACTCTAAAATATTTATAAATTTAATATCAACATAGAGAAAAACTTAACTATGTGCAACAACCGGTTCACGAATTAAAAATTGCAAAATGCATGCCGTACAATCCGTACACACTAACGAAGACACAACAATAGCGGACGCCAACCGATGCCTTTTGTGGTGACAGGTGAACTAGAGGCGTTGGGTCAATGTACCCGGTTTAAAGATGTCGGGCACTGAATGCAGGGAAGACGCCATTCTGTATACAGATGACTCTGAACTTCTGGGGACTAATATTTTTGATTCACTGTATCCGATGACGTCAAAAGTAAAATGGAATTTCTTCATATCAACTGATTTAATTAATATAGAGATATAGTAAAATACATTAACAGCTTGAATTCAAAATTTCAATGTATTTATTTGTTCTTAAAAAATCAATTATTTTCAATTGCTGGCTTCGTACTTCATTAGTAATTTCTCTCGAACTTTCTCCAGAGTTTGTGAAACCTCCGTACTTGATTCTGCATTATCCTGTGTCCAAGTATCGTAATGCAATCTTGACACGCTTCAATGCCTCATGCACTATTGGAATTCAGTACCACACTTCGAAGGCCCTTTTACTCCCCTAATAACGTACGAGATGCTTTCGACGACGGGATGGCGTAAGGAACTCATGAAGTCGATCGCCTTTCCGCGCGGCAGGGCGGATATCGCTAGGCTGTGGCAGTAACGTGCTTCCTGTCGTGTAAGTAAAACTCAGCGTGATTTGCCCGGCGGAATATCAAGTGACACCAAGATTGAAACTGAAGCAAGCAATCGCGCGTCGCTGCCGCCAGTTGCAGCCCACGCAGGACACGACACTTTCGTTTCCAGAGTGAAACTGAGTGGAATAATGTCATCAGTAATGTGTCCATTCCGGGTCCGCTACCTTCACCTCAGGGGAGACAATATCTTTTTACATACTGCCTATTGTTCGAATTTGCGGCACTGAGGCGATTTATATTATTTACCAGGGGGGAATTAGTTTCCCGGACGTTGTATTTCCTTACTCACTACAGCTGAGTTTCAGGTTTACTAGAACCGAATCTTCATACGCTCTTTTGTAATGTAAATGAAACAGGACCAGTGACATAAGTTCACTATATCCGAGTTCACTATAACCGAGTCTTCTTATGCTTATTTGCAATGCAAGTGAAACGGGTTAAGTTGACTATAACCGAGTTCACTATATCCGAGTTCACTATAACCGAGTCTTCTTATGCTTATTTGCAATGCAAGTGAAACGGGTTAAGTTGACTATAACCGATGGTTCACTATATCCGATTCACTATAACCGAGTCTTCTTATGCTTATTTGCAATGCAAGTGAAACGGGTTAAGTTGACTATAACCGATGGTTCACTATATCCGAGTTCATATAACCGAGTCTTCTTATGCTTATTTGCAATGCAAGTGAAACGGATAACCGATGGTTCACTATATCCGAGTTCACTATAACCGAGTCTTCTTATGCTTATTTGCAATGCAAGTGAAACGGGTTAAGTTGACTATAACCGATGGTTCACTATATCCGAATTCACTATAACCGAGTCTTCTTATGCTTATTTGCAATGCAAGTGAAACGAGTTAAGTTGACTATAACCGATGGTTCACTATATCCGAGTTCACTATAACCGAGTCTTCTTATGCTTATTTGCAATGCAAGTGAAACGGTTAAGTTGACTATAACCGATGGTTCACTATATCCGAGTTCACTATAACCGAGTCTTCTTATGCTTATTTGCAATGCAAGTGAAACGGTTAAGTTGACTATAACCGATGGTTCACTATATCCGAGTTCACTATAACCGAGTCTTCTTATGCTTATTTGCAATGCAAGTGAAACAGGTTAAGTTGACTATAACCGATGGTTCACTATATCCGAGTTCACTATAACCGAGTCTTCTTATGCTTATTTGCAATGCAAGTGAAACGAGGTTAAGTTGACTATAACCGATGGTTCACTATATCCGAGTTCACTATAACCGAGTCTTCTTATGCTTATTTGCAATGCAAGTGAAACAGGTGTTTAAAGGTTGTTACTATACAGTCTTCTAGTTATTGATATAAACGTTACTATCCGAGTTCACTATAAGTCCTTAAGTCTTCTTATGCTTATTTGCAATGCAAGTGAAACGGGTTAAGTTGACTATAACCGATGGTTCACTATATCCGAGTTCAGTATAACCGAGTCTTCTTATGCTTATTTGCAATGCAAGTGAAACGGGTTAAGTTGACTATAACCGATGGTTCACTATATCCGAGTTCAGTATAACCGAGTCTTCTTATGCTTATTTGCAATGCAAGTGAAACGGGTTAAGTTGACTATAACCGATGGTTCACTATATCCGAATTCACTATAACCGAGTCTTCTTATGCTTATTTGCAATGCAAGTGAAACAGGGTAAGTTGACTAAACCGATTCAATTTTAAATTCACTATACCGAGTTCGCTATACGATTGTCTATATAGTCCCCGGTCTTTATGTTTTCAATAAGTGAAACAGTTGTTGACTATAACCGATGGTTCACTATAACCGAGTCGACTGCACTGGCTATCGTGTGCCAGCAGCTGGTGGCGGGCGAGGCCGTGGGCCGCGGGTCGCGGGTCAGCCGCGCTGCAGCCGGCAGATTTATAGGCAGCTCGCGCGCACGCGCTCGTCCCGTACGCACGCGGGCGCGCCGGCCCTCCCGCCACCTCGCGCCTCGGCACTGCACGGCCCTCCGCACGGCCCTCCGCACGGCCCTCCGCACGGCCCTCCGCACGGCCCTCCGCACGGCCCTCCGCACGGCCCTCCGCACGGCCCTCCGCACGGCCCTCCGCACGGCCCTCCGCACGGCCCTCCGCACGGCCCTCCGCACGGCCCTCCCGCCACTGCCCTCGAGCCTGCACGGCCTCGCACGGCCTCCGCACGGCCCTCCGCACGGCCTCCGCACGGCCCTCCGCACGGCCCTCGCACGCGCCTCTCCGCACGCTCCGCCCTCCCCGCCACCTCGCGCCTCGGCACTGCACGGCCCTCCGCACGGCCCTCCGCACGGCCCTCCGCACGGCCCTCCGCACGGCCCTCCCGCCCTCCGCCACCTCGCGCCTCGGCACTCGCACGGCCCCGCACGGCCCTCCGCACGGCCCTCCCCCGTCACCTCGCGCCTCGGCACTGCACGGCCCTCCGCACGGCCCTCAACACACCGGGAGAGGTGGCTCACTGCACTGCCTCTGACTGGGAGGTCCCCGGTTACACTCCCCACGGTGGCAGCATTTTCGACTCTTGCTTCTCAGCTAGGTCGAATTCAGGAGGAGAATTCTAACGGCCGGCTGCTCTCATCGGTAGTTTTCCGTTGTTTCTCCCTTCAACACCAGGTGGACAGTACCCTAACAACGCAACGCTACGCTACGACCAAGGCTAACGGGTAACTGACCGCGCGCGATCTTTCCTTCGTTTGCTTGTCCATCCTCACCTCTTCCCACAACTAATGACCCACATGCCGGGAGACGGTCGGGATCTTAGAGCTTGCCCCGGCTGGGGCGGTGACTTGGAGATACTTGGTTGGGCGCTGTTGGGATCCTATGCCACTTCCCGATGAAAAACATGCACTACACTTACGGTACTAATGACCTCGGAAGTTGACGCGCCCGGAATTACTAACAAGCAACCAACCTATCCCACCAGCCGTGCCTGTGTGTGTCACCTCCCGTCCCTCCACCTCGCACCTCGTCACAGTACCCCTCAACACGTCCCTCCACGGCACATGCCAGGCCACCCCGCAGCACCTCACCTCACTCCATTGCACATCTCGTCCCTCCCTACATGTCCCACCTCGTCCCTCCTGCTCCTCTCCATGTCTCCTCACCTCAGGCACCTCGACGCCGCCCTACGTTCGAAGGAACGTGTGATAAGTTACCTCACATCAATCCACATCTCACGTCATCCACAGCACCTCACTTCTCAAAACACATCACGTTACTCTACGTCACCCTAAAGCAGGCGTGTCAAGGTCGCGGGCAAAGTAACAAGCTTACTAGAGCTCGCGGGCACTGCGTCCAGAGAAATTGGCGCGAGATTTAAAAGTGAGGGTTGCACAAATTGTCCCGGAGTGGCGGTACGTCCCTTTATATCTGGACCTTGATCATCTTTGGGAGACGTTACTTGAGAGTTCTTCTTCTGCTTCATGGATTTAGGCCTTAAGGCCTGTTTCCACATCAAGAGAGTGAGTCTCTCCATCTTGTTAAGGGGCGGCCAACATTTCTTCTTCCTTTAGGATTATATGTGTACATTATTTTGGGAATTCTGTTTGGAGGCATGCGTTGGATATGATCATGCCAGTTACTCCTAAATGATTGGATTCTGTCCATCAGATTGAATATATTCAGTTCGGTTCTGATGTCATCATTATATTGTCTATCCAAGATATTGTAACCTACTACTGAACGTAAGAATTTCATTTCGGCGCTTTCTATTTTTCTTCTGTCTGTTCTATTTATTGTTCAGTTTTCGCATGCATAAGTTAGCATGGTTGAGAGTTATAGTCACGAATTTAGCTATATTAAGTACCATTTTCTCTTTACGGCGAAGAAATGATCCATTAAAATGAAATAATAGATACAAATGTGCATCAGTCCGATTTCAAATTCTCACGTGAGAGTAAAAAAAACTGAATCAAAATAACCTTGATTTTCTTATTCTGTTTACTAAAGAGTGACATAAAAGCATGACCGTTCTACGTTCAGGTAAGAAGGCTTAACAAACAAATATTCTTGGCTGTTAAAAGCGCGGTCCGTTCGTTAGCAAGAATTGTTAACTTATAGAGAATCTTCATTCATTTCAGATTATTGATAAATACAATAACAATGATTTAATAACCGAACACAAAACAAAAACAAGGAAAGAATTCGCCATTCAAAATATTCCTGCAATTAGCAGAGATGCTTATAGTATAAGTGAGAACTTAGTAAGACAATAAACATTAAATAGTAATAAGTAGTGAAGAATATAAACATAATACAATTCTCGGTTATTTCATAGAAAAAATCTGGCAAACATATTTTTGAAAAAATAACAAAAAATAACTATTTATAAAAAATATTAAAAAACAACAACTTAGTTTTCTTTGGTTTCTCCGACCAAAACCAGGCGAGTAGTACGCTAACAAACGGACCGTGCGCGATCTTTCCTTCCTTTTCCTTGTCGTCTCCTCTTCCCTTACATACACGTACAAAAACATGCACTACACCATCACACACGCTGAGAGACCGGTCGGGAGCTTAGAGCGATGCCCCGCTAGTGGGAGATATCTGGTTAGGGAAAACCACGCTAGCCGATGGCAGGTTGGCTCTGGATCTCGCCATCCAGTGGGGGAAGATCATCACCACTTCTCGAGAAAATGTATTAGACTTACAGGACTATGACCTCAGTAGTTGACGCGCCCGCTTTCACTAACAATCAATCAATCAACGGACCGGGACTAGCTTTTCAGCTAGGTCGAATTCAGTCGCTGTCTGGAGGAGGATTCTAGCGGCCGGCTGCTCTGATCGGTAGTTTTCCGTGGTTTGTCCGATCAACACCAGGCGAATGCCGGAGCAGTACCCTAACAAACGGGCCACGGACCGCGCGCGATCTTTCCTTCCTCATCCTTGTCCTATCCTCTCCCTTACACACACTTATACTAACATGCACTACACAACTACATATTCCGGAAGACCGGTCAGGAGCTTAGAGCTTGTCCCGGCTGGGCGGTGCCCGCTGGTGGGAGAGTCCTGGTTAGGGAAACCCCACTAGCCGACGGTAGGTCGACGCCGGATCTCGCCATCCAGCGGGGAAGAACACCGCACCGCGTTCTCGAGAAAACATGCACTACACTAACGGGACTAATGACCGAAGCAGTTGACGCGCCCGGAAACACGAAAAAATCAATCAATCAATCAACGGAGGATTCCCGGGACGAAGGATGCCTTCGCCCCACCGCCGCTCACCTGCGCTGCTTCCGCCCCGTCCTACCCCGCTCCCACCCGCCCCGCCCTCCACACACGGCCTCGCCACGCCCCACCCCGCCACGCCCTACCCCCTCCGCCCCACCCTACTCCACCCCACCCCGGCCCGCCCCACCCAGCCCCGCGCGGCGCGGAGCGGCTGAAAGTACGCTGGAATCTGCCCACTGGACGACGCGTGAATACACGCCGCGAAACTTTAATCGGGTTTAATGGAGGCTTAAAGGGGCAATTTCTGTAGAAGCCCGCTCTCCTGAGTCAATTGGTTGACCTGTTCCTCCCATGTTCTCATTAAGGGACTGAATCTAGAATGCTCCGTCTTTTGTTGGAATATAACAGAAGTTTAGAGTTTACTTTGCTTTCTTGAAGAAATCACTATAAACCACATTTCTCTGTATCGTGATAATATATAAAATATAGAGAGGAATCCCAATGATTAGTTTATGTTTTGACGTTATTTCAAAGTATGAAGCAAATCAGAAATTAAATGTAAATTGTACACTTCAGAGGAAAATAATACTTGGGCGTATAAAATTAGACATATCAAGCGTTTATTCAGTATTCCTGTGACGTAAGAAGTATTTCTTGCAAGTTATAACAATATTAACAATATTAATTATACAATTACACAAAGAGCTTCCCGAAATACTAAATAAATATATTGGGTTACAATGCACGTGAAACAAAGCACGCCAAACATTGTTAAATAATGTAGAACTCTGTAGGTCGTAAACTCATGTAATTGTAAAATGATTTTACCTTTTCGTTAAATATTTATACAACAGCTACCATAAAAAAACAACAAAAAGTTGAAACTTGCTCTGGCATCGAACCAAAACTTAATTGCACTTCACGAACCCATTCTATTGCTTCGCGATTCGTTCAGGTCCTACTTCATTTCTCCATTTAATACGGAGCACTTAATGAGAGGGACCTTTCACATTATTCTTACATGCAAGACAATGAACCGTTTGGACCACGGAATACCATCATAACTTTGCCAGATTTGACTGTTAAACATTCCCAGCGTCACGTATGAACGTGGACGGCGAAGTAGGAGAAAACAGTTGTTGCAATGACAAACGGATCGTGGTGAATACCTCACGATTAAAAATAAAGAATGTCTTAAGCGGCGTCCTGCAAGCAATGAATGAGCAAATTTCGCCTCTACTCCTCACGACATCACGCAGACTGGGGCGTCCGCGGCGAGCCGAGAACGTTGATCTCAGCGGCGAATCCTGAACAATTTGCTTTTTTAGTATACCGCTCCTTATGAAAGCTGCGTACCTCTGCCGTAGTTTTCCTTAAAAGTGAAACCTACATACAATATTCGAGAGAATTAAATCTAATTACAGAGTTTACTGGAAAGTCGGTGCATGTTTCTATATAGTTTCCTTTATTAAACGATATTTTTTATTCATCCTGACCCCTGAAAGCCTGTTCTTGCTTTCGTAAGAGTCAGTCAACATCAATGAGTCTTGTTTGTATCAGTCTGTTCTCTTTTGCCACTTCGTTGTGTTTCGAAATTTGTGAAGCCTTCCGAGCATTTACTTGCAAGTCTACTCGGATATTACCAAAAGTTCACATTGCAATTGTATAAAAATAATTTCTTGTCTCTTCACACTTTCCTAAAGAACTAGCAAGGAAACTGTATTGTCAAGTCCTTCTTTTGACCAAACGTTACTACACTTATCACTGCTAAAGAGAAGACCAAAAATGTTTGTTCGATTTAGAGCAACCCGTTCATTTCTGTGTATAATAATTAGTACACAAGTGTCTGCTGTACTCTGGCTTCCCCTCTCGATATTTTGCAGTACAACCTGGAAGTTCTGGTGTGAGCCTACCGTTGCCTTTTATTTTGAACATTTTTGAAAACTCACATAGTCGTTAATAATATCTTTTACAAAACCTTAAGAGAAGCGAAACCTGCGAAGGACCTACTCAGGGCTGTTCGCTGCAATATAATGCTAATATTTTGCGGTTCAGCCGCCCATCCATCCCTTTCTCCGCCCTTGAAACATGAGGAGACGAAGGTTATCGCTGTAGGCATGCGGTGCCGCCTGCGAATTCTCTGAGCAGCATTAAAATGGTTCGTAATTCTCTCTCTTGTGTACTGTAGAGCTAAGAAAGTTGCGGAAGGCTGACTGGCTACGGGTAGCAAAATATTTTGTATTGCCGCATCAGTTGTAAAGACATAAGAAACTTCAATAACATTTTTACATATGAAACATTTCTTCTACTGTTCGAATTACTGGGTATACTGTCGGTATATCGGATGCACTACACTTACGGGACTAATAACCTCAGTAGCTGACGTGCCCGGAATCACTAAAAATGAATATATCGATTATATCTGGAGTAACTACACCACGGGAGCGGTGGCTCAGGGCAGCAACTGAGGCCACTGCAGCGCCTCTGACCGGGAGATCTAGGGTTACACTCCCCACGGTGGAAAGATTTTTGACAGTAGCTTGGCAGCGAGGTTGAATTCAGTCGCTGTCGGGAGAACAACTCTAGCGGACGGCTGCACTGATCGGTAGTTTTACGTGGTTTCTCAGATCAACACCAGGGGAATGCCGGAGCAGTACCCTACCAAACGGGCCACGGACCGCGCGCGATCTTTCCTTCCTCTTCCTTGCCATATCCTCTCCCCTTACATACACACTTACACTAACATGCACTACACTACCACATTTACCGGGAGGCCGGTCGGGAGCTTAGAGCTTGTCCCGGCTGGGGCGGTGTAGCGGCTGGGGCGGTAGCGGGTTTCCCTTAACCAGGACTCTCCCACCGACTAACGGAGCTGGTGGGAGAGTCCTGGTTAAGGGGAAACCCCACTAGCCAACGATAGGTCAACGCCGGATCTCGCCATCCAGCCGGTGAAGATCCCGAGGATATAACATGCTCTACACTTACGGGAGTAATGACTAACGCAGTTGACGCGTCTGGAATCACCAACCAGCCTAGCGGAGGAGCGTCATGAGCCGCCGTGAGGACGGGGCGTCGTTTTCGCCGCGGAGACGGCTTTTCGGCACGGCAGAATGCACGGTGCTGACCCTCACGGGAGTGGAGCAGCGATCCGCTGAGCCCCGAAGATCATACATTGTATTCGACCTGGCTATGAATGTGTATTTTTCTATCAGACTGTAAATGAATGTAAATGTTTTTGTTTTGTTATTATTTAAGGTCTTAACGGAGTTAACGGTATGGTAACTATGAAGATGAAACTAAATGGTGATAAGGGGAGAAAGGACGAACACAAGTACAACTCGGACCTGCGACCCTTCGGTCGGAGATCACTGCGACACTACTGACTTTGCGATCTCGGCCACCGGGCCAGAAATGTAAATGTTGTTGAGTGCTGTGTTTCATTTATTACACTAACAGTAACCACCCCGATAACTTCTAAACGGTTTGCGATATCGAAATGTAGATTTCACTCAACAATGCAGAATGATGGAGCACGTAATATTGTGTATAGACATTGTTCGTAATATTTGTAGTTTTTGAAAAATTTAATCATCTTTTATTTTTTAAATTGAATGTTATATTTTTCTTGTCAGCAATGGATAGATCATGTATCCAATATGGCGGACAATATTTCCCCTTGCAACTGTCGCCTTTGGGGAATTTAGTGTTCGCGGCGCCGAGCCTGTTACAGACGGCGGCGCCGCGAAAGCTACCTTCCCCAAGGGCGACAGTTGCAAGGGCTACTAAAGGAAACAATGTCTGTTTAATTTATAATCACATGTCACAAAGCTTACTTTTGAACTAAAATTTCTATCAAATCCATCCACTGGTGATGAAAAAAATATATTGTTCTATTTAAAAATTCAAAGATGAATACATTTCTCGAAAATTAAAAATATTTCAAACAATGGCTCTACGGCAATACTTACCCCATAATTGTACATTGTTGAGAAAAAACTGCATTTCGATGAACGGTTTAGAAATTATGGAGGTGGCCCATAGTTGGAAGGACACCCGGTATAACAATATCGTCTCAAGATTATCCAATTCTAGCACAGACCTTCATTCAGTCAGTCCAAACATTTTTCATGATGCTATATGCATTACAAAACAGGACCAATACTTGAAAGAATTTTACAAGATTTTGCGCCGATTTCTGACTGTAAAACATCTGCTCTAATCCTTATTAAAAACTCGGCAACAGTGATAGATGTGAATGCCTGTTGGTTTCGAGCAATTCATAAAACATACTTGAAATTATATATATATATATATATATATATATATATATATATATATATACTGATTCTTTTTTGAAACCATCGATGTTTCTGGAAACATATTGTTGTGAAGAAAACCGGGGCCCGTTAACTAGATGCAACACCCTCAGGCTTCTTTCCAAATGAGTGTTAGTATTTCCTGGCTTTAGGAACAGTAAATATTAGGTAAAAACTGTAGTACTGCTGAAGCATGACGCACCGGGAGCGGTACACGAACTGAGGTGACTGCAGCGCCTCTGACCGGGAGGTCGTAGGTTACACTCCCCACGGCGGCAGGATTTTCGACACTAGCTTTTCTGCTAGGTCGAATTCAGTTGCTGTCGGAAGGAGAATTCTAGCGGGCGGCTGCTCTGATCGGTATCAATCTGATGTGGTCCAACTATCCAACCAAGCATGACCCTTGCCACGCCATCTTCACCCCGCTTCTAACAGTCATAATAAGACCTTCCAGATATACCCGTTCCACTGCACAGAGGGCCACGGCCCTGGGTGGTGTCGGGAGAACAGAAAAGGTTCCTAACATCTTCCCAATCCTAAGCAGGGCAAACCTGCAGTCAGCGCCAGAAGACCGAACAGGCTGAGTAAGCTGCAGCCGGGGGCGCGCAATTTGTGGGGGCAAACGAATTTCAGCGGATTCAAAATTTCATACGGCGAACTTTTGAATGTTTTATAGAAATATTTATTTCCATATTTGTAACAAAAGAAAGTGTTAATTAATCATATATCAATATATATATATATATATATAAAAAAATATTTATTACATAATATCGTGGTGAATTAAATATCGTATAGAAATCGTATACATGGAATTACATACAAATTGCATACAAATTACCTATGAAATTTTTCTATTCAAAATATTATATACCATTAATGTTTAAAAAAAAAAAGGCCGCTAAAACAATTGACAGCCTAGTGCACACATAAGTCGGCCAGTCATTGCCTGTGGTATAGAACGATTTTCCTAAGGATGAGCAAAAGTGGCAGCTAGGGCTGGCAACATAACTGAAGGTTCTGTGGTCGTTGTGACCTCGAGCCCATTAGACTCCCTTCCTGCATTCGTTCGTATGCAGTTGGTTAACTTGATAATAGCTTCGACGATTCCTTTTGTGATATCCTCCTCCGACGAATATATAGTCCCCTTTGAGAAATAATTGAAATTAGGAAGTGCATTTTAATGTGCTCTTGTGTAAAAATTCTTTTTTTCTATTAACATTACATTGGATTTACTTTTTGTGTGATAAATATTATGTTTATTTGAAAACCGAGATGCGTACTGGTGCACGTGTTTCCGTCTATTGTGCTGTTGTTTGGTGAGCTGTAATTGACTGCTTTCTATATACAATCGTGGCAATTTTTTTACTGATTGTGAGAGCATGTTAAGAGATTTTCCACACACGTAATTAAATTTAAATATTTCCCGGACTCGCGTACGTGCATATACCTCAGTGAAACTCTTAGATTTCTGCAAAGGGATGTTTTCACAATCTTATATTACGAAGAGGGGTGGCTGTACAGCTGTCACGGCGGAGGGATACTTCTTTGAATTACATGTGATGTTGACTTGTTGCAACCGTGAGCGGTAGGTCAGTGATGTCACTGCAGCACTTCTGTCCGGGAGGTCCTAGGTTCCAGTCCTGACGGCGGCAGAATTTTCGACACTAGCTTTTCAGCTAGGTGGAATGGCTGCACTGATCGGTAGTTTTCCATGGTTTCTCCGAGCAGTATCCTACCAAACGGACCACGGACCGCGGACGACCTTTCCTTCCTTTTCCTTGTTCTATCCTCTCCCCTTACACACACACACACACACACACACACACACGCACTACACTACCACATATTCCGGGAGACCGGTCGGAGCTTAGAGCTTGTCCCGGCTGGGGCGGTGCCCCGCTGGTCGGAGAGTCATGGTTAGGGAAACCCCACTATCCGACGGTAGGTCGGCACCGAATCTCGCCATCCAGCGTGAAGATCACCGCTATCTCCCGAGAAAAAATGCACTACACTTACGGGATTAATGACCAGAGCAGTTGAAGCGTCCGGAAAAACGAAAAAATCAATCAATCAATCACTTGTTACACGAATTGTCACTTAGGCTCATCTTTGGGAAAATCCTTCTATACTCCTGATAAAAGGGTAAAAAGAAACAAAGAAACACGGATGTTTTTTCGCGCGTGCTGTGGCGGCGTGCGCGCGCGCGCGTGTGTGTGTGCGCATGCGCGTGGGCGTGCGCGCTAGTACTCACGCGCGTCCATGCAGCGTGGAGGTCCCCGGAGGACTGCGGCGCGGCGCGGCGCGGCGCCGCTGCGGTGACGTCAGAGCGGGATGTGCCCCTCCCCACCCCCGCCGCATCCTCCGGTGCGGCGCGGCACGCGAGCTTGCATCACGCCTCCGCGCGGGCGGGGGTGGGGCGACCCCCCGCCCACCGGGAGCGGTGGCTCAGGGCATCTGGCCGGGAGCTCATAGGGTTTCACTCCCCACGGTGGCTTGATTGTCTATAAGAAGAAATAAAAGAGGTCATCTTCGTCAACATATTGGCTTTATTAAGATAGCCGGCTTTCGACGGCTTTGCCGTCATCGTCAGTCTACAAAATACTCAGTCTACAGTCAGTCTACAGTCTACAAGATACAAGTATCTTGTAGACTGACAATGACGGCAAAGCCGTCGAAAGCCGGCTATCTTAATAAAGCCAATATGTTGACGAAGATGACCTCTTTTATTTCTTCTTATAAGAACGTCAACAACACCAAATCAGAATTCCCACAATTGATTTTCTATATTAACTCTACCAGGAGAGGTGGCTCAGGCCTGCGACCTTCATCAGGGCCTAATGCCAAGGGATCGGAAGGTCGCTGAATGGCAGACGAAACGTCGGCACCTGTGCCTAGGACGCGGTGTCTCCCGGATAGCCAAGAACATTCAGGCTCCGGCCGGGGAAGCCTTCGCTCTCCTAAGGTCGAGTTCCGACGGTGGGGGTATTTTCGACACTAGGTTTTCAGCTACGTCGAATTCAGTCTCTGAATGTCGAGGAGAATTCCAGCGGGCTCTGATCGGTAGTTTTCTGTGGTTTCCCCGTTGTATACCAGGCGAATGCCGGAACAGTATTGTACCAAATGGGCCAAGGATTGCGCGCGATGTTTCCGTTCTCTTCCTCATCCTATTCTCTCCACACACACACACACACTTACGGGACTAATGGCCTCAGTAGTTGCGCCCGGAATCAGTGACAAACAATCGAACCGTCGCGTTCCACTCGCGCCGCGCCAACAGAACTCAACTGAATTCGGCCCAGCTGACGAGCTAGTGTCGAAAATCCTCAAACCTTGGATCTCCCGTTCGAAGGGACTGTAATGAGATCAGTCGATGCCCTGAGCCACCTCTCTCGGGCTGCTAGCGGACGTGAAGGTCGGCGGCAGATGTCACGTTCCAGCGACGGAGCAACTCAGCCACTTCCAGAATAGTACATGCACTACACATACGGGACTAATGTCCTGGTAAGTTTTTTCGTGTCCCGAAACAATAAACTGAGTTCATTTCGTGATTATATCTATATTGTTTGGCCATTGATGACTCTTGGACAACGTGCTAGCTTTCAGTGACGCGGTCCTGGGTTCGATTCCCGACCGGGCAAAATGAAGTGTCAGCTTGCTAAGCCCAATCGTCTGTTTCTGTGGTTGTGGGACGAAATAAATCTCAGGGCGGTCCAGAACGCTGGTTTCGGTGTTGGGAATACGTCATGTCCTCTTACCCCCAGGCACGGATGTTAAAGAAAAACAGGACCTATGTCTGGAAATGTCGCTGGCTCGCAAAAGTTGGATTAACCCGATCCTAAATTTCCAAATTCATACGTTCATGTCTTTATTTCGTTTCTCTTTCCTTTTCATTTCATTTTTCTCCCCCTCTATCGTTTTCCGTTCTCATTTATCTTCATCATTGGACTGTTTTAAGAAGCCGACCTGAATGGCCGAATGTTTGTGTTCTGTCACGGGAGGCCTGGTGAGCCTGCTGGCCATAGGATGTCACGGGAGGCCTGGTGAGCCTGCTGGCCATAGGATGAGGAGTCTAGTGTGAAAGGTAATGTGTAGCTCCCAGACAAACAGAGTGGGTACCCAGCGCGGAGAGCCGAAATCGGCAAGCCCTAAAGCTAGAAATTAATCTGTTTCAATACATTCTCATTTTCCCCATCGTCCTCTACCTTTTTGTTTAATTTTCTATTTCTGATGAATTTTCTTTGTATTTTCTTTTCTTTTTATTTTCTTTTTTTTTTCTTGAGAATGGGCTTTGATTACTTGCAGCGCGGTCTTTTTTCCACGTTTTTGATCGTACATCATTGTTATTTATATTATATTCAACTTATTCCTTATCTTCATTTCCCTTCTTACTCCGTATGACTATGCATGATTTCTTTTTTTTTTTTTTTTTAATTTATTGCATTTTATCTCTCAAATTTCCAAATATCTCTTCTTTTCGACATATTTTTACTATTCCCTTTTTTTTTATTTTTGTTCATCTTTGTCACATGTTCTACACGTCTGTCAGTATGACCCCTAAATACGTTCCATCTGCCCGTGAGTTTCGCCAATATGTCTGACCAACTCTTTTCCTTCTTCCTTGCTTCTCTATTATTCCACATACTCCCTTATACGAGAACGTCTGTATATGAGTCATTCCACTGCAAATCGCACAAATGTAATGAAAATTTGACCTTGAAGTGCCACGCCGTCACGGTGCTTCCTATCGTTGCCACTCCGTCATTCGCGCACAGAGTCCGGCGGGCACCCGGCTGCCAACGTGCTCCGGTGAACAAACTTTTGTTTAAATGTTGCTTATGTGTGTCCCACTTTGATTGATTAGTGATTCCGGGCGCGTCAACTACGAAGGTCATTAGTACCGTAAGTGTAGCGCATGATTTTTCATCGGGAGGTGGCGGTACATCAATAGAGTCTACGTACATCAGTAGAGGGGATCACAGGAACAGAATAAATTTAAGACCGCAGGGAACGGATGTCGGGAAATTCTCTTTCACAAATCGAACGATAAGGGATTGGAATAGACTGGGTGCAAAAACCTTTGAACCATTTCCTCGAAGCGTTTAACAGTTTAGGAAATTCATTTAGGGTATTTTTAAGTTTATGAGGTAGTTAACTAAGAATATTAAGTTATACTTGAAGTGAGGTGTCGTGTAGTATAGAGCAGAGAAATAATGAAGGAAATTTTGGTGAAGGATAGTGCAGTGCGGTCTTCAGTGTATAAACACTCAGTGCGGCTCTAGATGATAGACGATTCTTTTCTTTTTCATGTAATTTAATGTTTTAAGAATCAGCAGTTCTTATATTATTATTACTGTTATTGTTATTATTATCATTTTAGCATATTATATTATTTGTTTTTATCTTATTTATGTAATTAACTGCCACCGTTTTACACTCAATTACACTTTAAATAAATTTATCATATCTTATCTTCCCCCCTTGGATGGCGGGATCCGGTGCCAATTACCGTCGACTAGCGGGGTTTTCTTCAAAGAGGGAATCTCCCACCAGCGGGACACCGCCCCAGTCGGGACAAGCTCTAAGCTCCCGACCGGTCTCCCAGTGTGGTAGTGTAGTGCATGCTAGTGTGTGTGTTTGTGTGTATGTAAAGGGTGCGAATAGGACAAGGCAGAGGAAGGAAAGATCGCGTACGGTCCGTGGTTAGGGTATTGCTCCTGTATTCGACTGGTGTTGATCTGAGAAACCATGGAAAACTATCGATCAGAGCTGCCGGCCGCTAGAATTCTTCTCCAGACAGCGAGTGAATTCTCCCAGCTGACAAGCTAGTGTTGAAAATCCTGCCGCCGTCGGGACTCGGACCTAGTACCTTCCAATCAGAGGCGCTGCAGTGACATCAGTTGATGCACTGAGCCACCTCTCCCGGTCCCCCACTTTCAAATTTGGCAGATCTCTACAACATGAGGATAGGAACACATGAGTATTTTTTACAACTAATTTAATTGTCAACATTATATAAAAAATTGCAGTTTAAAAATTAATATATATATATATATATATATATACATATATATATATATATATATATATATATATATATATATATAATTGAAATAAAATAATTTATACACCACATGAATATCTTTTTATGTTAAATTTAAGTGTAATTAATTTTTTTTTTTTTTGAGGAAAAGATATTTGGGTAGAAAATTTAAACATTTGCGAGCGCATGAAATTTTTGAAAAAAAAAATTGCTGATATTTCTGAAAGGGTCGGATTATAAAAACAAAACAAAAAAGTGTCTCCTATTTTCAACCCTATACCTCATAAGAATGTTTCAAGTCGCTAGTGATTTTTTGTGAGCGTGCAATTTGGCGTGGAATGGCTCATATTTGTCTCTTTCTCTGCCTGTCTTTATCTCTCTCGCTGGCTTGTAAGCATTGCACGCCTTTTGTTTACTTCCAAGACAGCAGTTTCTTAACATGACACTGCACAATCCCATTTCTAACATTTCTTCTTAAGAGATCTTAATGACTTAATACAAAAAAGCAATCTGTATAAAATTTAACGACTTCTACAAACAGCAAAAAAACTTAAAGAGCTTTTAACGTCGACAAATTCTTCTGTTTGTACCAAATTAATGTTGTATTCACGTGAAATAATAACTCTTTGTAAAAACTGTATTTCGAGGACAAAGATGTTTTCTTAGTGCTGTGTTTATTTTCTTCACATTTCTTTTCTTCAAGCGTTGCTAAGTGGTATGAAATGCTTACATCTCTTCCCTTTTTAATTAAATAAACGCAAAATATGAAGAGATCATATTTCGCGTGTTTTGTCGATTGAAAAGAAGACAAGAAAAATAAAATTGAAAAAGTGTTTTGGAGAAAAATAAATAAACACAGAAAATTGGGGAAATGTTTGAAATTTTTTTATCACTACACTTTAACTAAACATATCCTAAATTAATTAAGACGATCATGTAAACGTTAGTGATAATGTGAATCTTACCAGACTATCAACCATTGCCTAATTAGTGAAGTGAAACACCTTCAGATTTCGTTCGTTCTAATTCAAACTTCTCTTCGTTAAATATATGCATGTAACTATGTGATGATTTTTTTTATTAGTGTAGTTTATTTTCAACATAGTGTCTGTATCTCAAGATCATTGCGATGTTATTCTGTCTTTTCTAATAACGCGTCCATTGTGGTGCTAGCAACAGGAAAGGCGTGAGTATGAGAAGCACAATGCCAATGGGCGACGCCCAGAAAATGACCTCTGCGTACTGGTGGAACTAAAGCCCTCTTCCCGAAGCCTGAATGCAAACAATGAAGAGGGTTATGGCCAATTAGGTAGAGAGAGACGGGCAGATCCACAAACAATGGAAGAAAATGGAAAATGGCGTGTAAGCGTTACTATCAATGCAAAATTTGAAGCTCGCTCTTTTTTTTTTTTTTTTTTTTTTTAAGATTTCGAAAAAACTTTATTAGAAGCCATTTGAAGAACTTCAACTCACAAATTCAATAGTGTTTACAAATCGCTGTAAATATGTATATTAGCAGCGTGCAAGATATTAAGAAAAAATTCATTTGTACAATTTTGGAGAAAGGAAAGGTATACCCCCCTGAGGGTTGCGCCCCTAGCTACGTCGCTGCTTGTAATATCTGTATTATATTTCAATCCCATAATCTTAGATAGCCCATAAACTGAGAATTAAATTAAAAAATAATTAACTCAGCCTATATTTACATCGCCTAATTCATTTAATGTTCGAAATAGAAGTTAGGTATCCTTTTCTCCACTATATTATTTTTAAAACATTCATATATAACAGTATACAGTCCCAAAGAAAATAAAAAATTCCAAAACGATAACGCAATATTTGAAAGTGTAGCAGAGGCGGCTCGTGGTTAGGTTCCGCGGCTGCACATTCACAACCGCCACATAATCGAAAAATATCTCATAATATCTTCGGAATATTCAATTTCCCTCTAATGCGATGCAACATTCCAGATATTGCAGCAATATCGATGTGCAGGAAATCATTTCGAAGCCAAAGAGCGTCCAATTGGGGCTCTCTCCGGTGTCTGGAGCTTTGAAAGGTATTGCACTACGCTCTTTGCTAGTATTTGTATTACTGGATTTAATGAGTTTACAGTAAATTTGACCCTTTGTTTTAACACGGGGAACATGCGACCTTTAGTAGCACAACCTGTTAAATGCTGGGCTGCGACCGAGGTAGTCTCAGAGGAATATAAAATTTGCTGTCGTCTGACTCGCTGCAAGGTAATTTGATGAATTTCGCTTGTATTGAAAAATGTAGTGAATGAAGTACTACCAACAAAAAAAAAAAAAAAAGGAAAGCGCTGCGACCTGAGCAGTAGTTTGTGCGAAGTGGTCACTCTGAGCAGCAGGCAGGTAGCATGGAACCCTTTTTATAACACATTAACGCTGTGCGTTGCTTTGACGCAAAATATACATTTTACAAATATGGCCAATGCCTTCTTTTGGTCGCGAATTGGTCATCTTTAGGAATACGCGAACGCGCCACTTTACTCACCAAAGCAACATCTTCCGGGACAAGTGCACCTGACTGTTGGTTTTTGTTGGGTGGGGGGGGGTCACACTTCTATGCCGAATTCATTTTTAGATCCCAAGGTTGTTGGCCCTGGGGGATGAGGTATGAAATGATGATGATGGATGAATGGACAATAACATACAGACACACACATACATTCATGCCCCGGGCTGGTCTCGATCCCGTGACCTCTCAGGCACGAGGCAGCTACAGCCCCAGCAACCTGGGTCATCCGGGTCAATGATTATTATATTATATATTTTTTTATGCTGGGGCTGATGTCCCTGACCCTTGATTTTAAAACATATTTTAATTTTGTGGGATACTTTACATGTAGCCGCTGGGACTTTTTCAAAATGAAAAAGTGGCTCCAGCATTTTTAATTCCATTTTGTTGTTCGATAGTGTGAAGGACGTTTAAGAGAATGGTGTAAGTCTCATTGAAAACTCTCATTTCTTGAAAATTGAAAAAAATCCTAGGTATCTTCCTATAACTAAAATATTAAAGATGTGTAAGAACCATTCAGAGCAGAATTTGCCATTCTCTTTGTCACTTGCAAATGCAAGGGTAACATTGTGTTCATTTCGTTAATAGCAATGACTTCCGTTGCTCTTCACAAAGGAAGGTGCGATGCTTATTTCTGTGACGCTGCCCTACTTGAACCCGACTTCTCCATCCACAGCGAACAGGAGAGTTGGCAAAGACCGCTCAGACTTCATGTCTTAGACTGCAACACTCAGATCGCAAGACTCGGACCGCAAGACTCGGACCGCAAGACTCCCAAAACCCTCGGACCGCAAGACTCGGACCGCAAGACCCGGACCGCAAGACTCGGACCGCAAGACTCAAACTTCTCGCTTCTTGGTATAAAAATTATTTAGTGCAGAATGCGCCATCTCTTTTGGCAATTCGAAATTATGTTCTTAAAGCAAAATATATAACACAATCAAATATAATATTAGTGAGTTAATTTCGTTATCAGCCATGTCTTCCGTCGCTCTCGACAAAGGAAGTCGAGATGCTTATCTCTGTGACGCTACCCCACTTGAAGCCGCCGTCTCCGTCCCCAGGCGCAGGAGAGTTGGCAACGCCCGCCCCGGATCGCGTCGCGCGTCACAGTTAATGAGTGGCGTCCGCGCGAGGCTGTGGAGCGGGGACAGGGGAACCGCGAGCTGGGTGCCGAGTCCGCGGCAGGTGATGCGTTATCTGCGAGTATCTTATCTGCGAGGCCGCGGCGCGGGGCGGGGGCGGGGGGCGGCGCCGGGGGGCGGCGGTGGCCAGCCGGAGCGCGCGTGAGTGACATGGGCGTCTCGTCGCGAGGATGTTGTGGCATCATCGCCGTCGCCGCCATCTACTCGCTCGTGAGTATGCTGACGGGCGCCTCACATTCGGTAATCGGCCAGTAGTGAGAGGCGCCTCACATTCGGATGATGAAATAGTGATTAATTGAATAGGGATGGCAAAAACGTCGATCGTTTTAAAACATTGAATTGAATTGAATTGATGCCTTATTTTACGTGGTGAGATTCAGACCATTAGGACTGCTGCTCTTTCGTCTAACAACGTTACTTTCGCTACGCTTCTTTCACCAAGTAGGAGAGAAAGAAGGTTTTACTTGGACCACGAAACATGCAATTTCATCAAAGTCGGAGGCTTCATTTAGGTTTGAGAATGTTTTACATGCAATTAATCTACCGACATGGGACAGCCGGATGTACCTTCCCTCCTAAGAAAGGCGTACGAAGGATTTTCCCCCTTAAAATATCGCAGGGAGACGGGCGCCTCACATTCGGCCAGTAGATAGAGACTGCTAAGAATGGGCGATTATTAAATAATAATCGATTAATATCAAAACGATCATTGTTTTGATTGGAATAAACTATCGTAAATGATCGTTTCGAATTAATCGATTTATCTTATATAATCTATTAATTTTTCATATGTTTTAAATAATGCATAACATCGTTAATTTTTAATTTGTAAGTTAATAAATCGCTTTGTAGCTTTTAAGAAGCAAAATTCAATAATATTCACTCAACACACATACTATGAGAAACGTCTGTAACTTCATTAAAAATGGAAGTGGTTGTAGAATTTCAAGAAACAGTAACATCAATAATTGTAATCAAACGATGTACTTGATTGCGGACTATTCACATTCACAATCTCTACGTGCCCTGCACGCCAAAGAAACAATAGCAATTACATCTGCAAAAGAACGCACTCGCGGGGCCAAAACCCGTGAGTAGGGAATACATCGATGTTTTTAAAACATCCATATTTTCGACCAGAAACATTCACATAGTTACATCGATGTTTTGTATTCGATGTTTTCTTCACATTTTCCCAGAAATATCAATGTTTTCAAAAATAATTTTCTAATATGAATAAAATTTCAATAAACTATTTTTGTGGATTGCTGAAAACCAACATCCATTGATATGCATAACTGTTGTCGATGCCCAGACGGAGAGATTTCTTTATGGTTACTTTTGGGGTTTGTCAAGGATGTCTCACTTTATTTTAACTTACACAAAATATCTATTAATCATAAGAGAAATTTTATGTTATTTGGTGACCAAACAATAAAATATATTTATTTAGTTCAATAACTAAAATGGAAATAGATGGGAAACTACCACCTTTTTATCATGTTTAAAACATCCATGTTTTGAATATAGATGCTTTTTGTCGATCGACATCGAAAAATCTTTTGGCAAAATATCGATGTATCGATGTTTCGGTAAAATTTGCCATCACTAGACGGGCGCCTCACATTCGGCAATCGGCCAGTAGTGAGAGACTGCACGTCCAGTCCCGGGCACCCGAGGTGCTCGGTGATTCGCTTCCTATGATGACACACTAATGACTCGCATGCTGCTGGTAAGGCGAGCACTGAATGTTTGGCGCTCAGCTAAGAGCAAGCAACTCATCCCACTACTCGGGATTCGGTCAGCTCGCTACTCTCCAAATGCTGCCTGTGTGGCGCAGTCTTAAGGATTTGATGTTGATTTAATTTTGCCAGCGGATTTGAAGAATTAAATTCGATTGTTAAAATGTGTAATCAACTTTATAAAGAATTATATTAACTGAGATAACTTCAAATATGTTAATTAGAAGTTTCTGTTGTTAGCACCTAAGGTATCGAACTGATCGCACGTGAGAAATGAATTAAGGAAATAGTTTGAAAGTAATAGTTAACAAAAACTATCAATACTTTAAGAATTAATTTGTTTCGGTGAGGAACTTGACACATCTTCGTTCATTCGGTAAAAATTAAGCACTTCCTTAAGTACTACTACGTTACTTTTGACTAATAAATCACATACTTGAATTTTATATTGACATGAATGGCTTACATTCTGGAGCAGGCCGTACATGATGCACGGAATAATGAACTATTAATCTGAGTACATTATCTCCCGTTCTTGAAAATATTGCTCATTTGAATTGTATAAAAATTAGCTTGATTCATAATTTTTCAGACGTGTATTTTCCTATTTCTACTTCAAATGAAGAGGATGTGTTTGAAGAAATATTTTTTGAGAGCCAGTGCTCGTTCCAGTTCCCTTCATGTAGAACTGTCGTGAAGCTGTCACAAAGAGGCGACGTTATCTTCTGCCTGGGACGATAAGGATCTTCATCTTAGCGAAAAATAAGAATACACGCTTTTGTGCCAGAGTATTAATCTTTTAAAGTGTCTAATTTTTTTATTTTTGTGAGCAAAGAGTATATAATTCCTCTATTTTAGGTTCGAAAACATGGATGATGTTAATCAAACAGATTTTATTGTATCGTCCATATTATAGACCCTCCAACTACTCAATACATGTAATCGTGTGATATTAGTTTACGTTTATTAGCTGAACCCATTTAAGGAATTAAGACAAAAACACTGCACATCCTTGAATATACATTATGTTTTGTATTTACCAAAATGTTTACACATAGAATATACATGAATATTGTTTTGCCCTATAGCAGCAAATTCAGCTATCAACCTTACCTTCATGTATATAACAAAATATATGTGATACAATTTCCTAATAATAATCAGAACTCCCTCATTTCTTTTATTTGTTTCCGTAGATATCACAAAAATGATATAAAAGAAAGTACATTAAATACTTACAACTGATAATAACAAACAATCGTTTTATTGATAACACAACGCGATGTTCTCTAAGCAAGATAAACTCTCTTCCATTTCCCATGAACTTATAAAGTTGCGCATGACGCCATCTACCCGTTTCCATTCTATTCGCTTATTTCAAACAACTCAAATTACGTAGATTTTTATAAACAAAGGAAAGGATTCTATTGATTTGTGCCGATAAGTATATTAGTATCGGGCAGTGGTTAGTGTCGAGTTCCGGTAAAACGTTTTGATGAATGGGAAAAGTAACATTTTTGGTTAGTACAATATCTAAGACGTCTGGAATGATGTTCGGATTGAACGCATATCTTGTTGGTTTATTTGGAGCTAGTATGTTGATGTTATATGCAGTTGCAAAATCTGATAGCTTCTGTCCTTGCCACGATGTCGAGTTACAACCCCACGCTATATTTTTACTATTGAAGTCACGTAGTAATAGTGTCGGGTTGTTTCACTGAATATACGTCTGTATGCGTTTTCCGGAAAGGTTCTGTTAGGGGGTTTATATCCGGCTATAATAGTTAAAGTTTTGCCATTACTTTCAATTCGCACTCCGACAGATTCCAGGTTTCTTGACGTAGGTGTCGGAACTTGCGCGTGTTTAACGTTCTTCGATACAAATATAGCTACACCGCCTGAAGCTATATGTGACGTTTTTCTGTCATTACGATACGTGATGAAACCCGGAACATTGAATCTTTCACCCGGAATTAAATGGGTTTCCGTGATACAGGCAATATTAATACCGTGATGTTTCAGGAAATATAGGAAACTATTTTCCTGCCTTTTAGACTGTTGGCGTTCCAGTTTAATATCTTATTTACCTGTACAATAGTTGCCATTATGTAATACTGATGTAATTTTTTTTTCTCTACCATACTTTCGATTTCAGGGACGATTGCAGATACAACTTGGGAAACTATTGTTGGTATATTATTTGACCAGTTAGTATGTTGGGCAAAATATTGTTTGGCTGATTGAACTTGGCTGCCGTACAAAGAAGTGTGAAAATGTTTACTGGATTGTGGTGGCAGGTTTGGAGAAATTCTGGATTGTAAAGCACATAGGTTGTTTGATTTACTTGCTTCGGTTGATTGATTTGCGTTTTGGGAATTTTGAATAAATGACTAAATATATTTTTTATAATAGCTACAACTTCTATAATTAGCTGCGTGAAAATCAAGGCAGTTAGCACACTATGGTGCAGCGTCTTTAGACTTTTTGCATTCCGAATAATGATGGTTTCCCACGCATTTTACGCACCTGGGATGATATATGATATTCAGTTTGCTTATGAATGACCATATCTCTGACATTTTTTACTCATTACTACTCTGGTATTCAACCTTTATTGCACTTTGATTACGCTATGAATAAACCTGTTTAACGAACACATTTTTCCAGCTTCATTATTGTTTTCTAAATCTACTGAGCACACTGGAATGGGATTTCTTTCCTTAGTATAAAGTCTACAAAATTTTAACACTGGTAGATTCAAACGAATAAGTTAATCTTTAATGTCTTTTTCTGTGTAGCTTGTAGGTATTTCCTTCATTATCACTGGTAGGGACTTTTGAGATGGATCTCTGAACAAGTTGTACTGAGTGTTTTGTTCATTGGAAAATTTTCTAAAACTGCGATATTCTTCAATAGAAGTGAGCATTATTTTGACTTAATTTTTGTTAGGTTTAGTAGTAAAGTCTGCTTGGGCTATATTTTTTAAGTGATATTACCTTATTATAATCATCTACTTCGTGTACGTAAATGGGAGGGATTTTCACTTGCAGTGGTTCTGAGTTCCATGGAATCGCTCTCAGTATTTTCTAACAAGTTATATCTAGATGAGACTCGAATACTATATCTGATTTCACTACACTCTTCACTATGCTCTTCATTACTTTCACTACGCTGGGAGAATTTACGCTTCTTACTGCCCGATCTGCTATTGGTGATAACGTCACTTACTTGTGAATTTTGCGAAGTAGTAGAACCAGGAGTATATACGCCACTTTGTTGGTCTTGTGCTGTAACTATTGGCCGTGGTTGAGATATTAACAGAGTTGTGGGAATTCTGATTTGGTGATGTTGACGTTTTTATAAGAAGAAATAAAAGAGATCATCGGCATCGGTCATCGGTCATCATCATCATCATATGTTGACGAATATGACCTCTTTTATTTCTTCTTATATTAACGGAGGCTGGCCATGAGGCTGTTGAGGCACTCCTGTTATAGAGCGATTTTCCTAAGGTTGAGCCAAAGTGACAGCCCCTCGAGCCCAATGAACTCCCTTTCTGCATTTGTTCGTTTGCAGTTGGCTAACTTGTAAATGGCTACGACACTTCCTTTCGTGACGTCCTCGTCCGACAAAAATATAGTGCGCCGCGAGAAATAATTGAAATTAGGAAGTACAGTGTTATGTGCTCTTCTGTAAAAACTCTTTTTTCCTTTATATATTACATTGAATTTACTTTTTGTGTGATAAATATTATGTTTATTTTAAAACCGAGACTTGAATGCGAGATGCGTACCGATGCACGTGGTTCCGGCCTTTGTGCTGTTGTGTGGCGAGCTGTGATTGAGAGCTTTCTATTTATATATATGTAATTAAATTTAAATATTTCCCGGACTCGCGTACGTGCATATACATCAGCAAAACTCCTAGACTTCTAGATAGTGATGTCTTCTCAGAAGCCATAAACAAACACTTTACGAAGGGGCTGAACAGCTGTCGCGGCGGAGGGATACTTCTCTGAAATACATATGATGTTCACTTGGTTTCGCGAACTGTCACTTTGGCTCATCCTTAGGAAAATCGTTCTTTATCTGCGGCTGAGTTTGTTCTTGTTGCGCGAGCTGCAGCTGTGTTTGCAACTGGTGAAGCTGCTGTTGATACATCTGCTGCTGTTGTTGGAGTTGTTTTTTGTAGATGAGCTATCATATCTGGCTGGGAGTTCACATGATCACATTCACTATCCACTTTGTTCAAATCTCCATGGCACTTCTTGTAAGTTGCTCCGTTAAGGGGCAAGCTGAGTTCACTGACATTCACAATAAGTCGCCACTCAATTGAAGCAAGAAAGTCACAAAAACAATGTTTTAAAAAGTTTAGCCCGTTACGGACTCCCTATCCGACGATCGCCACCTATCGCTTGTCTTGATGTGCCACTTTTTTTAATTTATTGATTTTGATGGTAGGTACATAGATTAGTTGTTAACAACTTTACATATGTATTGATTACTTATTAAGTAACTTAAAATTAACTTATAATTAACTTACAATTAACTCACAACTATTACATTGGGAGAGGAATCCTAATGGGTCCTCTAATCAGGTTCCAAATTGGCGAATTTGAAGAGAAACGATGTGCCGCTGCTGAGGCGAAGGCAAGCACTGCCGCGCAGCTGGACGTCGCACGCTACCACTGCTAGGCCGAGACAAAGTGTGTAAACCTTATTGCAAATTGCAGAACATTACATGCGGCTCCTCGGTCTGTGCTCAGCAGACTCACAAGGTCATCCCCAACAACAACACACACACATGAACAGCAATGGACAAACACCTGAAGAGGACCGCGATATGTCGTCGAAACGTCGGCACCCTGGTACAGCCCTGAAGAGGACCGGATATGTCGCGAAACGTCGGCACCCGGCCTTCGACGCGGCGTCACCCGGACAGCCCAGATCATGACTCTGGCCGCGGAAGCCTCCGATACCATACAAATTCTATGTTACGTAGCCAACGGCTTGCAAACAATTCTCTAATTACGATCACGAAGCGCAGAAAATTCGAAGCGGACTGCTGTTTTGACAGTAAATTACGCAAAAATATTCATATTCGAAAAATTGAACAATGACCTTTGAAAATTTGTATTCGAAGGATTTTCATTATTTTCAGGAATTTCATTAAGAAAATTTGTATCTTCACAATTGTAGCTGTAGGAAGACGCCAAAATATTTTCATTTTGCGATGAAAATGAGACATTTACCAATCTCTTAAGCGTCCTTTACACTATCAAGGTCAAAATTAAATAAAAAATATTGTGACGTTTTTAAGAAAAAATTGTTGAAAGAAAATAAAATTGCCTTATTTCACACAAAAGTTCGCAAAAATAGTTCTATATTTTTATATACTCATTTTTGAAAAATTGAACTTGACATTATTTTCAAAAATCTGTTTCTGATGAACACATTAAAAAGTGCTTCTCTTCATAATTGTAATTGCAGGAAGACGCCGAAAAAGTTTTGAATTTTGGTAATTTTCAAAACTTAGAATTTTCAACGTACGTAAGACCTGCACCATTCTCTTAAACATCCTACACACTAACTGAGGTCCAAATGTAATAAAAATAGTGCTGGTTTATAAAAAATTGTTTAAACAAAATTAAAATTGCCTATATTTCAAGCTAAATTACGAGAAAATAATTTAAATTTTCGAAAACTTGTCCATGACTTATTTCAAAATTTATCTTTATAGGACAAATTTCATTAAATCTCTATCTTTAATATTTTACTTGTAGAAAGATTCCGAAAAAATTGAATATTTGCACCTTTCGAAAAACTACTTTATTTCAACGAACATGACCCCTGTACAGTTTTCTTCAAGGTTATTCACATTATCCAACAACAAAATTTAATCAAAAACGTTGGAGGCATTTTGTTTGAAAATTTTGATAATGTTCCAGTCTTCATATAAAGTAACCCCAAAATTAAAATATCGGTCTCAAATTCAAGGGGCCATGACATCAGCCAGATCGATTGGTAAATATCAATTTTAGAGAACATAGGATTAACGGTTAACGCTTGACGGACACACATACGCCGTCTATCGATTATTGGTTTCAAGAACCCACATAAAATGGATTCTGGCTACACCGCGTGTTAGAGAATCTTTTTTTAAATTCAGGAACTAGGTTTATCCAATTTTTCGTTACCAGGGCCCGGAAATAAGAATTTTTCCGCTGAAAATCTGCCGCTTTTTCCAGCAACATAACATAATCAAGTTTTAACGATTCATGTAGATGCCGGAAAGAGGCAGCTGTAGAGTTCACAGCGTTTTACTAATGAACTATAGATGTATTGAAATCTGGATCTAGTGGTGCTACAACATCACATACTTTCTGGCATTATTCTCTAATTCAACTCTCAGAGCAACGACTGATATCAATGCAGTCCCTCTGACTGGGAGGTCCTAGGTTTGAGTCCCGACAGTGCCAAGATTTTCGACACTAGCTTGTCATCTAGGTCGAATTCAGTCGCTGTCTGGAGGAGAATTCTATCGGCCGGCTGCTCTGATCTGTAGTTTTTCGTGGTTTCTCTGATCAACACCAGGCGAATGCCGGAGAAGTATCCTAAGAAACGGATCACGGACCGCGCGCGATCTTTCCTTCCTCTTCCTTTTTCTATTCTCACCCTTATACTAAGATGCACTACACTACCACATATTCCGGGAGATTGGTCGGGAGCTTCGAGCTTGTCCCGGCTGGGGTGGTGCCCCGTAGGTGGGAGACACCTGGTTGGGAAAACCCCCGCTAACTGATGGTAGGTTGGTGTCCAGCGGGGAAGATCACCACCATCTCCCGAAGGAAAAACATGCTCCACAGTTACGAGACTAATGACCTGTTGACGGTCCCGAAATCACTAACAATCAATCAATTTACAGGTTAATTGGAGCACGTGGTTAGACTCACGCCCGCATGTGTTACAATCACCTAATGTGCCTAATCTAAAAAAACAATGTACGTGTGAATGTTCTCTTCTTCTTCCAAAAGCAGTTCCGCAACCAATGATGAGCGTGTTGCATTGAAACGATCATTCGAACAATCCGGGAGAAATTGAATTGGCAGCGTCTCAGGCGATGAACGAAGCCTCCACGCCATTACTTTTTACAATTCATGGCTGCGGAGAACATTCCATCCCAGGAACAAGTCCTCGACATTTTGGACATTATGAAAACTACCGTTGACTATGGTTGTAGTGAACCCTTGGTTATGTTGAACCGAATGGGTTCAAATGATGAAAATATATATTTTTTTACTTTTTTGAATGTTGAAGTTAATTTTGATATTATGTAGCGTGAAGGTGGGCGTGATAATTTACATACATACATTTATTTGAACTGCAATTGGGTATGACCCGGTGGCAGTTAATTAACAATAATTACAATAATAATAACACTTAACATTAATAATAACAACAATATTAATAATAATAACGATATTAATAATAATAACAATAATAATAAAGGAGTACAGTACAAGCCGAACATGCAATAATCATACTATGATATATAATAATTATAATTATATGTCGGTGATGCTAAAATTTAATACAAGCTACATAAATATTGGCTAAATTTATTGTTTTTAATTCATTGATCGCGTTCACTACAATTAACTGCACGACACTGCACTGCACAACACTACACTACACTACACTACACTACACTACACTACACTGTTTTTGCTTTGAGTTACACTGACCAGCACTACATCGCACTTCACCGCACTTCACAGCACCGCACAGCATTTCGAAACATTATGGGCGTTGCTTGAACGACGTGGGTGTTTTCTGCTTTCGTTGTCAGAAAAAGTCAATAGTTTGCTTTTCAGTGTTGAGTACACTGTGTCTGGTAACAATTGAGGGTTGAATAGCGTCAAAATACCGCTGTTCGTGTTTGTCCAGCACATGTACCGGGAATGCACTAGGAGCCATTTCCTGCAAGTTACAAATTTTCATCTTTAATTAAATTTTCTCGAAAACTACTAATAGGAGGATGCTCAAATGTCAACAGAGCATGTAGATAGCAGTTTATATACTTGAACCGGACGTATTTACGAAATGTTTAATACTTTAGACAATATTGTTATTAATATTCGTAATTTTAAGAACAAAACCTATTACAATGGTAAAACATGTGTATTAAAAATCTAGTAATATTTTTTTAAAACGGCATCGTAAAAATACTTATAAATAATGAATCTACTCTCACATAAAATTTTAAATCTGTAAATTAAATAGTTTCTGAGAAAATGTTCCTTATGTTAACATTGGCGAGATAGGCCTTTCCGGCTCCCATGAAGTCACAAGTCCCTTTTGACTTACATACAAATAGATTCATTTATAGTGAGCCTGAATCTCGGACAATCTCGACCGTTATTGAATATTTCGAGTCGGATTCTATGGCATGTCTTGGTTCACGATTTTACATACCGATTTCCATAGGCAATCTTGTATCTATTGTTTTATCAGAACGCAACGGCACTGTCGTCTCCCAGAATTTACAATGTAGGATACGATTTGAAACCGCTAATGAAATGGTTAATCTCAAGGACCAGGGGCGGTAACTCAGAGTATCAACTAACGCCATTGTAGTGCCCTTGACCGGAAGGTTCTAGGCTCAAATCCCGACAGTTGAAAGATTTTCGACACTAGCTTGTCACCTAGGTTGAGTTCAGTTGCTAGGTCGAAAATTCTAGCGGTATTATCTGATCGGCTTCCCTGATTGGTAGCATATCGTGGTTTCTTCGATCAATATCAGTCGAATGCCGGAGTAGTAACCTAGCAAATGGGCCACAGACCACTCGCGTTCTTTGTTCTGAATAAGCCACAAAGAAAGTGAAAACTAGAATTTATAAATTCTAGTTTTCTCATTATTAGGGGTTTATTAAGTTTGGAAAAAGTCCTACATATAGTTTAGTCGCTAGTGTTGTTCCCCGACAACAGACGGACGGACGGTTTGAAAAAAAAAAAAAATTCGGTATCAGGGAACCCCAAAAGGTGTATTTGCAATGAAATCTCGAAATCAATTTCCCGCAGTATTGCATAACTTCTTCTATACTATGTAATATATTACTCCGTAAGAAGAAATAAAAGAAGTCATCTTCGTCAACATATCAGCTTTATTAAGATAGCGGCTTTCGACGGCTTTGCCGTCATCGTCAGTCTACAGAATACAGAAAGATACAAAAAACTTTATAAATAAATACACAATAAGATAGAAAAAGATTAATTAAATTACAATTGATGGATAACTCTAAAATATTTAGTTACAGATAGATAAAATTTTAAAAACGGTAAGGGGGGGAATGCAACGGGAGGAATAGTAGCAGTTCAAATTAAACAAAAATCAATACAAAAAGACACATTGTATGATTGCAAAAATTAAGGAACATATAGCAGATAAAATTATAAAAATTAATTGCGGCGGGGGGGGGGGGCGGAGAGGAATTAATACCTATACAAGCAGTTCAAATTTTCAGATTATAAATATTTGTGAAGAAATATACATTCTCATATTCAAAAGAAAAACAAAAATGTATCTCTCTCTCTCTCTCTCTCTCTCTCTCTCTCTCTCTCTCTCTCTCTATATATATATATATATATATATATATATATATATATATATATATATATATATAATATATAGAGAAAGGGAATAGTAATAATAATTGCTACTAAACTGCTTGTATAGGTATTAATTCCTCTCCGCCCCGCCGCAATTAATAAAGCTGATATGTTGACGAAGATGACTTCTTTTATTTCTTCTTATAAAAACGTCAACAACATCCAATCAGAATTCCCACAATTCATATTACTCCGTATGTATGTACGCATACGAGAAAGTTAAAATGAATTCCGTTCGAGGGCGGAGGCAAATTTCGAAAAATATAAGAGTGTGAACTTTGTCAATGGTGAAACAATGAACACGGGAGACATTTTCTTCGGGCCTGAAAATCCCGCATCTCTAATTTTAAATGTGAAAGACTCTAAAAACGAGCACTCGTTAGAAGCGATGTATCGGGTAT
The DNA here is from genome assembly GCA_964035755.1 of Teleogryllus oceanicus. Taxonomy (NCBI): domain Eukaryota; kingdom Metazoa; phylum Arthropoda; class Insecta; order Orthoptera; family Gryllidae; genus Teleogryllus; species Teleogryllus oceanicus. Next base: position 65,951,063 of record CAXIVR010000012.1, on the reverse strand, counting down.
ATCGGAAGAATTTTGCACCAAGTTGAGGTATAATCTCAATATTTTATTGGGACTTTCTGCAAGTTAATGTTTTGTTTTCGCGTCGGCAAGTATATAAAAAACTCTATCACTAAGCAGAACTTGTATATTATTCAGTGCCGATCAAATTTATGCCACAATTCTAGTCGTAAAGGGCCTAGCATACGAAGTAAATTGGTTGTTGCTTTCTTAAGAGTATAACGGTATAAAAGGGAGCCTTGTTACTGGATGCAGAAAGGATGATAACGTTTGAGGAAAGCGAAGCCGGCGTTCTCAAGCCCAAGGAGGTGACCATGGATTCGATGACGCGAGAGGACGCTAACACAGTAATTAAACAGAAAAGCGGAAAAATATCAATTTGAAGGCGAGGGAGTTTACGGTCGTAGGAATTTCTTCTAAATTATTTTGTCACAGAATAGATACGCAGAAAGGAAAGTAGAGGCTCCTTTGATCTTCAGTGAACCACCGCGCAGCGCGGACCGCCATCTTGAAACTGTGCAAAGGAATCGCAACAGTCAGCTCAAACGCCAGTGCTAACGGATAGTGCACTTTTTATTATATAAAGCACTTTTTATAAAATTTATTTTGGTGTATTTTGTTATTGTTTTATTTAAAATTTACCCAAATGTATTTTTTTTAAATAGTTATCACGCCGTTAATATGCACATTTCCAGCGATATGTAAACACTATTGCATTTGTGAGTGAAAGTGCCCCAAGTGACTTAAAAGAAAGTTTGCCGAAAACTCAAAACTTTCTGTTAAAAAGAGCTTTAATATGGCATTTTTAGTAACGCTGACACAATAGTCTTAAAAACGGCTCCAAATATTGTAATGAAAATTGTCATTTAGAACGAGGTTTTACACTTCTTTAATATTCTTAAACTAATATTTCGGTTCTACTGTTAGGAAAACAAAAAAACTTTAAGAAACAAAATTTTGGCTGGAGATTGATGGCAGCTGGCGCCAGAGTAGGTGGCAATTAAGATAAACTAGCCAAGACCGAAGAAAATAGAAAACTAATTTGAGAAAGTCTGTGCCATTCTCACTCGCATAGCTTTACAAGTTATGTGTTTATAATTCTTTACCTTTTTTCTCTATTTTTTATTAATATTTCCCTATGTGCGATATTAACATTTGAGTAAACGAAGCATATGTCCCTTCGGGTTGCGTATGTTTTCGCTAGTTATAAAGACACCAAATACAACGAGATAAAGGCATGTTTTTTTGTTTTTTTTTTAATTGGTTTATTTAAGGTCGCTTCAACATCTAAGGTCGTTAGCGACCACTATTGATGTTAACGGTATGGTAACTATGTGGATGAAACGATATGGTGATTGATGATAAGGGGTGAAAGGACGAACACAAATACCACCATGCCCGAGGCGGGACTCGAACCCGCGACCCTTCGGTCCGAGATCACTACGACACTACTGCCTTAGCGATCTCGGCCACCGGGCCGGCTGCTTTCCTTTTTGTGCAGTATCTATTTGTGGTTTCGTTGTAAGGCAAACGAACACTGTCCCCATTACAAATTCAGATCGCAGGCCGCGAGCGACGCATGATCTACGCAAAGGAGCTCCACACCACCAAGGCCCTGAAGGCCTTTAATTGACTATATTTATTGCGGTAATATCATGAACTTGACTACACGCCACTAGAACGTATAAACCAGGATTCAGTTCATGGAGTCGATTCCTGTCTTATGAACCGAATCAGTTAATCTTTTTTTTACAATTTATTTCACCCGTTCCACTTTCGACTTTCGGGGATTTTGATGGGAACAATGTTACATACAATGAATTCACTTGGTCATCCTCAGGTAAATGCGGATCTCGGTATAACCCTCCACTATTTTTAAAATTTCATATTTGTATAACTTGACTACGGGAAGTTTGCATTTATTGTTTACAAGTGGAGGAGTGTGTTTTGTGGGGAAATTGTGGGGAATGATTTTTATGAATTAGGGAGGACGAAAGAGGCCTTTGGGGAATCTGGATCTAATGCGTGAAGGATGATGAGCGTTTTGACCGAGATTGAATATTGGAGTGTTGGGACATGCTGGAAGGAGAGAGTACTATTTTAGAGAGGTTTGTGAGATGAATTCTGAGAGGGGAGGTATTTGAAGTCTCGGTGTATTTGTGAGTTTGAAACGAACCAGGGTACGTTCAAGTTTTGTCTTAGATATTTGTTTTGACCTTTCTGCAAAATGGATAGGTTGGTTGGTGCTGTGTTGCACCTTATTGGGCAAGCATATGTCATTGTGGGTCTTATTATCATTTTATAGATAAGCAGCCCTGTTTCTATCTGTGAATCAAAGCTGTTGTGCCACGCTAAACCCGGGATTTACCAAATATTTATATGTATAACTTTGTGATAACAATTTAGTCTGTTGCAAGCTTAATTAAGAACATAATGAAAGAAAGCAGAACAGGATTCTTGAAATTCAGAATTTATAACATGTCGATTTAAATTTATGACTTCATTCACACGCATATGTATTTCCATATTTTTACACGATTTGTGTCACTTCTTATAACGTTTTTTTTGGTGGTGGTATTAGAACAATGTAAACCGCTCGGAAAAGGAACACTCTAACCTCCAACTTCATGCACTGAACTCACACTTTGAACTCCCATAACAGCTCACACTCCTGCCAATGTGGTTGGTGGAAGAATACATTTCACACTAACTAGTTTAAACCAGTCAAAACCGTGTACTGTCCTGAACAGACAATTATGGATCTGAATGGATCATGGGAACGTTTCATCAATACACTATCTGAGACAAATACTGAAAAAAAAGGCCAACATAATTTACAGAACAAGAACAATCTATTACAATTTTGTAAGGGAAAACACATTGATAGGCTTAATGTATATATTGACATTAGGTTGGTAGACAAAAATAAATGTATAAAGACAAATATTATAAATAGCATTATCACTCAGTAATTAAAAAAAACTTCTTGTTCGGCATTTCCTTTAAGGGTTTGGGAACGCATTTAAACTGCTTTATTCGGGCACGTTATTGGAATTAAATGAAAGAACTGTTTCTGTTATCTGGTCAAATCCATCCTTTATTCCGAACCTCCCGAACTTTACGTAACAAAATGCAGTAGAACCAACCTAAACACCACAACCTCTTCTTTTCTCAGTTTTAAAATAAATTTTAATGAAAACTAAATAAATGTATTAAATCCTTGATGATATAAAAAACTAAACTGTAAGATTAACATGACAAATAACTATTTGAACAAAATCCTAATTCTTATGACATTTAAATTTGAACTGACAAAATGTAAACTCATTAACGAACAAAATCTTTCATTCAGATTGGTTTCTTCTTAACTCAATCTCCCTGTGTCCGTATGTCATCGCGTGCAGAAAAAATCCTTACATATGGAGCAGTTAACACCAACAAATATTCATTGGTCCGCAATCTTCAGCATCTGTGCCTCGTGTGTCAGAAATTGGAAGCTGACAGATTTGAGACGTATTTATTCGAATCTTTTGTTCCTTTCAATTACTTTCATCTGTAAATGATCGAAAGACGTTGAATATTTACTTTGCTTCCTTAGAGTTACCAGCACCAAATGGCCTTGATTTATTTCACTTCGTCTTGAATTCCTCCTTTTCCATATATCTCTTTCCTTCTATCTTCCCCTGTCGCGGTCACGCATTTCTTAATGGTGTGCTCCTTTTTTGAGTTGATGATTTAAGGAAGTTTTGAGCGTTTTTTCGGATAATATGAGTTCTGCTTGTGCGACTCTGGTATTTGAAAGTGGCGTTTCACGATAAGCCAATACGTAAGAATAATTCGTCCTTTCAAGGTATACCTTGAGCTCGGACACTCGGAAGCCTCTTCAAGACGGCTCTGTTTTGGCTCTCGGCATTTGCTTGCAGCCAAAACAATGTCGTGAATGTATTTTTTCTTGCATGGCTTTGAGCATGATTATTCGTGTGCCTCCTCTAAGTCCTCCAACTATAGTTGGAGGTCCTACTTCCCCTTTATGAGCTCATTCTTCCTCATTTCCGAAATCCAAGTCTCTATCTTCATACAATTTCGTAACCGCTGCAATTCTGAATCTTGTCATGTGGCATCTTCGAATTCATTAATTGAGCAATGCTTTGAAACTGAAGCTCCTACTATTCTGCGTATTTGTTCTCTTTAGAAGGAAGTCTCATGTGGAACTTGTGTCCCCGATAATCTTGACAGCGTATCTGCTATGACAGATTTCCCGCTTTATGATAGAGGTCCAGGTTCGATTCCCGTCGATTCCCGGACAAGCTCATGTAATATTTCTTCCAACAAAACGAGTCCCCTTGCTTCAGAAAGTCTAGTCCAACCCCTGTGAAGTGCCCTAAACCCTACCCCTTTCCTCATTCGTTCTCCCATTCTGGCCGCCGGGTAGTGACCTAGGTGCGCGTAGAAGGAGGCGCCTACGTGGAGATGCTACTTGGAGGTCCTCTTTGACAACTGACTGACGACACGATACAGACATAAATACAGCGCCCTCTGGAACAGGTAAATAAATTATTAACGGAGTATTACTCCGAAAGAAGCGCTGAACCCTCGACCAGGGGCGAAGGGACGCGTTGCGTCGATAAATAATAATAAATAATAATAATTTTCTGATAGGTCGAATTCAGTCGCTGTCTGAAGGAGAATTCTAGCGGCCGGCTGCTCTGATCGGTAGCTTACCGTGGTTTCTCCGCGCTAATGCGGGAGCAGTTCTCTAACAAATGGGCCACGGATCGCGAGCGATCTTCCCTTCGTCTTCCTTGTCCTACACTCTCCTTACACACACACACACACACACACACACACACCACACACTTACACTCGCATGCACTACACTACCACATATTCCGGGAGATCGGTCGGGAGCTTAGAGCTTGTCCCGACTGGTTAGGAAACCCCACTAGCCGACGGTAGGTCGGCGCCGGATCTCGCCATCCAGCGGGGGAAAATCACCGCCATCTCCCGAGAAAAAGCATGCACTGCACTTACGGGAATAATCACCAAAGCCGTTGACCCGCCTGGAAACCTGAAAAAAATCCATCAATCAATCACAAGAAATTAAAAAAGCAGAAAAAAGAAAAAGCAGAAAAGGAGGCGGTGCTAGCGACAAGGCGGCGGCTGCTGGGGTCCGAGCGTTGCGACGCGGCGCGGCGCGGCGCGACGCTTATCGCGCGTCGCTTATCTGCGATATTGGCGCGAGGCGCCGCGGCGCCATCCGCCCCCGCGCGATAGCAGCCGCGCCGCTTCACCCTGACAGCCACGAGAGCGCTCTCCACCCGCGCTTCACTCTAGTGGCGCAGCACAAACACAAACAAACCGGGAGAGCGGGGCCTAGAGGTCCTGCCCACGATGGCAGGATTTGCAGCACTCGCTTTTCAGCTAGGTCAAACTCAGTCGCTGTCTCGAGGTGAATTCTAGCGGCTCGCTGCTCTTATCGGTAGTTTTCCGTGGTTTCTCCGATCAACACCAGGAGAATGCCGGAGCAGTACCCTACCAAACGGGCCACGGACCGCGCACGATCTTTCCTTCCTCTTCCTTGTCCCCTTACACACACGTACTCTAACATGCATTAGACTACCAAATATTTTGGGAGACCGGTCGGGAGCTTAGAGCTTGTTCCTACTGGGGCGGTGCCCCGCTGGTGGGAGAGTCCTGGTAAGGGGAAACCCCGCTAGCCGTCGGTAGTTCGGCGCAGCATCTCGTCATCCAGCGGGAAAAGATCCCCGCCACCTCACGTTAAAAAAACCATGTGCTACAGTTACGGGACCCTAGTAGGTGACGCACCGGAAATCACTATCAATCAAATACTCCAGCAGTTGCGATGGGGAGAGTCCTGGTCCCCACTAGCCGACGATAGGTCGGCACCGGATCTTGCCATGCAGCGGGCGTGGATCCATCTTGCGAAGGTGTGCTAGAAGATTTCATTATCCTTTATATTGTTATTAGTAAGAAAATCCTAAGTTTTTCAACACGAAATACTTCGGCCCAAAAACAAAAACAAATAGGCATTTTTTGTTTTTTTCGTAATAACTAACGTTACGTACTGTACGTTATAACCTTTTAATGTCTGATCTTAGCGCAAAAAGAGTTACGTACAAGTTTAAAGGCCATACAATTTTCTACAAATTTGCTTCATAAATTATTTTTCTTAAGTAAACAGTAAAAGAGCTTCCATATTTTAAAATTTCACCAAATTTTCTTTTTTATTCTGAGGTTGCCCATAATTACTAATGGTCTAATGTATTTTTGAATTATTAAGTTTATTATGAATGAAAACGATTAAATACTTGTTGAGGCTACAAAATAGCTTGAATTTTTGTGGGAGAGCATCAGACGATGACTGGGTTAACAAAACTCCTTCCGCCTTGTTTTCCCTCGACACTAGGGAAAATTCTGAAAGTGAATTATTTAAGAACTCTTAGTTTACGTCAGCGTAAGAATTATTGAGGAATGAAGAAGTTGTCAGTATTACCTTGTGTGGACGAAAAGAAATCGTTTTCTCTCGTAACGCGGGCGTGATAGCTAGGTTATGCGATTGATTCAGTGGTGAGTAGTAGTTGACATTTACATAATTGAAATGATTGAAGGCGTTGTCATTGTCAGCAATAGTAAATACTATTGTTGACAATGACAACGCCTCAATCATTTCAATCAGGTTATGCGCGCCAATAACTCTCAGCTGGGTCGCAATACCAACTTTACCTAATTAAATTGATAGTAGCGTTGATGCGTGCGTTGTAACAGCTTGTCACTCGAGCGAGACGAATCACCGTGGAAATGTTTCGACCACCTTCTTTTCAAACAACGCGCTCCCATCGCGGGTCCATCGGCGTTTCATTCTCGGAATGTCGACAATACGAAATGCTGTCTCCGGTCGCCTTCCAGCAGCTGGCGCGACGTCTCGGGCGTATTTGAAAGTAGTTCAAATTTTCAAAGCAGTTCGACCGCTCCAAAGAGCTTCGTAGGAAGAATGTATTGCCTTTCTCTGTAGAAGCCCGCTCGTGGTTATTACACAAAAATATAAGTCCAACACGGGACGTTTGAAATATATACCCTTTGCTGTTAATTAGCTCCCAGGAATTGCTATAATTGATTGAATTCCAAGAGCGGGCAAGCACAGGCGAAGGTACCGCATGCCAGCTGGGAGAACCTGGGGCCCATGTTCCAAGGGTAGGAGAGTTCGCCACTGGTCAGAGGCAGTATTCACAAAAGAAATACCTTTTTTTAGCATGTATTTTAAAGGAAGGTATACAGAAAAAGAGAAAATGATACAAATGTGGCAACAACAATTAACATTTTTGTTTGTTTCTAACGTCTCTCTTTCTTGTCTCCAACGATACTCCAGCAATAGTCAGCCAACATTGTAGGTATTTACTCCCCTTCGTACCTTTCTTTCATGGTAGATATATCTTCATAAAATCTCTCTCTCTCTCTGTCTCTCTCTCTGTCTCTCTCTCTGTCTCTCTCTCTCTCTCTCTCTCTCTCTCTCTCTCTTGTGTTGGTCCGATACATCGCTGCAACTCTCTGGGAAGAAGTCAATATAAGAGTCCATGAAATGTACTTTTAAAGACATGTTGCAGCCGAAATCTTAATAATCTTTGATCATGTAGCTCTCATTCTTCCAAAGAAGTTTTCTGACAACTTACAACATAGCCAAGCTCGCGCTTCTGCGTCACCCCTTCGCCAATTGGAGCCATCGCCTTTACACATTGTTTAATGAAACCGAGTTTGATGTGAAGAGGTGGTAGAAGGATATCTTTACGAGCTACCAGGCTTTTCCGTCGGACATTTTTTTCACCAATTTCGTTCTGGCCATTTCTTTCTTATGTAGTGGGACTTTCTATCGAGACCACTTGCAAAGAAAACAAGCATATATTGTGTAGCCTTGTTGTATGCCTAATAACAATACAATTACTTCGAAATCGCTGCATATCGCTGCATTTATGCTCACTGTATTGAATGAATTTGAGAATAAAATATCCTGGATATAGGAGATATCAAACCACACTAGTAGGAAAATAAACTTACTTAGCAAAAAATTCAGTCATCATGTTTAATCCATGTAACCTGGGCTGTGTTTAATGCAATGTTGCATTGCATGTATGTTGCAATGCTCGGCTGCCACTACAGAATTAATTTCAGAATATTTTCTAAAATGTACCTTTCTTTAACCAAACTGCCATATGCAATTGGGAAAGAAGGCATTTTATTTCCATTGTGGAGAAAACACCCTTGAGACTCATTTTCGACGCATCTGTAAAGAGTTTCCAATTCTGTGGACTGTGTTTGAAATCGAGTGCTTTCGTAAGACCCCCAACATCATTGAAAAAGTTCAGCGTATCCTCGTTTGCAAAATGCGAAATGAAAATACATTCTCTGTGTCTAAATTAGCTGATGTTGATACTTTGGTGGAGAAGATTATATTCCTGTAACCTTGAACCAAGCAGTTCTGCCTTATGAACCACTCAGTCTTATGTCAGGCACTAAATAATTTAAATATGCTCGTGTTAATAAATGAGGCGTTGAAGAACATGTGTCCTGATACAGACGATCGTATCTGTCAGATGTCATATCTTGATTGCCATCGGTGTTGCTATCTATTTCTTTGCCTGGTTGTCTTGTGGGAACTGAAAGACTTTCAGAGTGTAGCATTGGCCTTCGGGCAGAAGGTAGGTCCGGGTGAGAAACGTGTTTCTTTGACTCCCTGTTTGTAAAACCTCGAATTTTCGTCACACAAACATAAGTCTGATATATGGTCTTTTGGTTTTCGCCATACCATAGATACATCAAATAACATGGTATTATCTTTTCCTTTCCACCAATTAATTAATTTGCAACAAAATGCTGAGCAACATTTATGCGGTGCCCATATTTTATCTTGATCTCCAACGGCTATTCCAAAATACTGCTTATAAACCTACCTTATAAAGGCAGAAATACTCTTCCTGCTTCTTACAAATGTGAATTCTTCGCAGGTATAGCAAAAGTTGACGGGAGCATATCGACAGGAGCGCTGACGAGACATTTTCTAGAAAAATCAAAATTATATCGTTTCTATCTTTATTTCATGCTGTACAAAGACATTCTTATTTACTCATTTCCTACTCATCAACTTACTTGTTACTTTCTGTATTCCACGAAAAACAAAAAATCACTTTAACAGTCACATTTGAGGCTTCCTGACAGTGACTATGACCTTAGATTTGAAGTAACCAGTGTCTATGAAAGTACAGAATCGACAGCGTCGTACGCAACATCTAAATACTAAAACATTTGACATAAATACAGGAGTCAAAGTTGCCAAGTGTTACTTGCAAACTTTCCTTCAATTTACGGGAAATAATTCCTATTTCATGATATAGTAGTTAAAATTACTGAAAAACTATTCCTAAACGCGGCATTTTGATTTCAGATATGAACTTCCCATTGTAAATTCATATTGAATCACATACTTTGATCTCAGAAATAGAACCCTTGAAGAACAGTGTCATTATTCACAAAGATAAGAAAGACTGCCATATCCACAAAGAAATTTTGTGCACAAGGTTATGAAATCTTCCTTGAAATCATCAATGGGGTTGAAAACCGTCATGTGAATGAGGTCGGAAAGTGACACCAATTGCTAACGGCCACAGGAGAAGCATTACTCACTTTCCCGTCAAAAGAAATGCTGCAGGCCGACAGGAACAAGAAGAATAAAGAAAAGGAATTTGGCCTAGCCGCTAATAAACAAATTATGAAATTTAAAATGGTACATAATTTTTTTTGTGCTAGGATCAACCATTAAAAAGTTATTACGCAAAACCCAAAAAATTCCCGAACTTTTCTTTGTTTTTTGGTGGCTACCAAAATGTTTCCGGAAATATTTCGTGGTGGAAAAGTAGAGGTTTTCTAACTACTAAAATTATAAACAAAATTAAAAAATAAAATCTTTTACCTCCCCTTTTGCAAAGCAATATGACTTATCAACTGCATTAAACCATGCACTTAGAAATGAGGTCGAAATTCGTCACATGTTCTCTTAACCAATACCAGTGTCATCCATTGACGTCCTTATATTTATGTACGATTTTGAGACTTACTAACTAGATTATTGGTGAGGTTTCTGTAGAGATGTGAGGAGTAGAAATTAAAAGTTATTTACGATCATTTTTTTCGGTGGAATGAGCTTTCAATACACTCTTTCAAATTTACTTTAATTTTTTTTTTTTTTTGCTACTAGAACGATTTTCATTATTTTGTTCAAGTTTATTTTTTCTCTACATCTAACGTAATTCAATTTACTTAATCAGTCGACTCTGATGATAACACCAAAAACCTCTCTGCAAGTGAATAAAAATGTTGCTAAATACAGTACTTTTTATTTCTAAGAAGGGATCTCAGGATCAGAAGTTATCCTTGATAACGTGACTCCGCGATTCCACTAAATTTGATCTATTGACTAAAACAAAAAAGTTAAATAAATAACATTTACTTGAAACTTCTACTACTAATGTAAAATGGAGGCCCTCATTCAGAAAAAATGGTACAAGTTACAGAATGTTAAGAAATGGGTTATTGCAGCATCAATGCTCTACATAGGTCAAGTAGCTTAGGGAAGAAGTGATGTAAGGGTACACGCAACTGAGGGTGGCATCTACGCTTGTGTTTTGGAACTTCTCAGACAAAAGTACTCTTTCCTTAATTTCAATGTGACGAGATGTGATGGCTTGGAAGAACGTAGAGAATATTTTTGTGTAACTTAGTAACTGACAAGGACGAAATGTTTATATTGGACGAGTACACCCCATCTCGTGGTTCTTAAGAGGTATCTTTATGTCTGAATGAATTTTTAAAACATCATACTGAAGTCAAACATACTTATGTGGGGCCACTGATGTGGGGGTCCAAACAGAAATAGAAATATTGCTAAATTTGGGTTGTATATAATCTGGAAGGGTATGTTAGAATCTGTAGATATCACCTTGTCACATATACTTGGAATGCGATTGAAATTTTGCTAAGATTGAAAAACATAGGTCAAGAATTCATTTGTTTTCATTGCTGATGACTGGGCTTCCCCTGTGCCATGTCAAGAGTTAGCAATCTACTGTAACAAAAATAAGAAGTAAAGGATTTTTTTACACGTGATGAAATGGATGGCCTTGATATGTCACAAAGAAAATGCAAAGATGTATCAGGACAACCAATCAAGTGGTCATCCATTAGATGGATGCGTTTCGAAACACAACTACCATTTTTGACGCTAATAAAGTAAATATTAAATTATGATTTTCAGTACAAAAAGATCAACTTTGACAAAAGATTAAGAGAGCGATCCATTTCCAGTATACAAGGGCCTCCTACCCATTAAGAAAGCAAAATGGAAAAATCTAAAACTTCTGAGTCTGATTCCTCCAATACATCATGTTTTTCTAATGGTTTGCATCATTCGGTTGGTTGGTGATTCCGGGCGCGTCAACATCTTGGGTCAGTGTAGTGCATGTTTTTTCCTAGGAAGATGGCGGTGATCTTCACCCGCTGGATGGCAAGATCCCGACCGGTCTCTAGGAATATGTGGTAGTGTAGTGCATATTAGCGTAAGTGTGTGTGTAAGGGAATATAACAAGGAAGAGGAAGGACAGATCGCGCGCGGTCTGTGGCCCGTTTGGTAAGGTACTTATTATTATTTATCGACGCAACGCGTCCCTTCGCCCCTGGTCGAGGGTTCAGCGCTTCTTTCGGAGTAATACTCCGTTAATTATTTACCTGTTCCAGAGGGCACTGTATTTGTCTGTATCGTGTCGTCAGTCAGTTGTCAAAGCGGACCGCCAGGTAGCATCTCCACGTAGGCGCCTCCTTCTACGCGCACCTAGGTCACTACCCGGCGGCGAGAATGGGAGAACGAATGAGGAAAGGGGTAGGGTTTAGGGCACTTCACAGGGGTTGGACTAGACTTTCTGAAGCAAGGAGACTCGTTTTGTTGGAAGAAATATTACATGAGCTTGTCCGGGAATCGAACCTGGACCTCTATCATAGCAGGGGAAATCTATCATAGCAGATACGTTGTCAATCCTACCACTGGCAGGACTCGAAGCTAGGACCTCCCGGTCAGAGGCGCTGCAGTGACATCAGTTGATGCACTGAGGTACCGCCCCCGGTTGCATCATTCGGGAAACCAACCTGCAAATGTTGTTAGAAGAGGTAGAAGGGGTATGAGAGGAAGAGCTCGAGGACGGAACCGAGCAGAGCGTTAGAGACATGGGGCATTGAATAGGAGACCTGGTCAAAATGGAAACTCGCGACTTTTATTTCTGCAGTAGACGGAGAGACCAGGTATTTTCATTCCTCATTGCCGAATGTGATTGAGCCGAGATCGCTAAGGCGTGGTACACTCTTGCCCAGGTTGTGTTAATGACTGGCGTCGCGTCGGAGCGAATCTTCATCTAAAACCGTGCTCAGTTGCTGCATGCCAATGGGGGGGGGGTGAGAGAGGAAAGAGGGGTATGTTAAGCAAGCGGTGGCTGGTGCACACCGAAGTTGACTGGACGTAAGCAGCAAAGGTCAAACGTTCTTGCTACTTCTTCTAGGAAAAAATGTTCATATATGTCATTATGCTCGGGTCAGATTTTTAAAAAATAGTTCCCAATCATTTAATATTTCAAATGAGTACATTTCGTCAGCTTTTTTTCAGATCAGATCAGAACTTTTAGGTGAAGACATAAAAAAATCGAATGCCTCTGAACGGGAGGTCCTAGGGTTCGAGTCCCGACGATGGCAGAATTTTCGACAGTAGTTTGTCAGTTAGGTCGAATTCAGTCGTCTGGAGGAGAATTCTAGCGGCCGGCTGCTCTGATCGGTAATTTTCCGTGGTTTCTCCGGTCAACACCAGGCGAATGCTGGAGCAGTACCCTAACAAACGGGCCACGGAACGCGCGCGATCTGTCCTTCCTCTTCCTTGTCCTATCCTCTCCCCTTACACAAACACACGCACGCACACACACACACACACACACACACACACACTAACATGCACTACACTACCACATATTCCAGGAGACCGGTCGGGAGCTTAGTCGGGAGCTTGTCCCGGCTCGGGCGGTGCCCCGCTGGTTAGAGATACCTGGTTGGGGAAAACTTCGCTAGTCTCTCTAGTCAGCTAGGGAAGAACATCACCACCTTCCCCGAGGAAAACATGCATTACACATACGGGATTGATGACCATAACTGTTAACGTGACGGGATGCACAAAATAACCATTCAAAAACTAGGTACAAAAGCACATATTTTCTCGCGTTATTTCCAACTGCTCCGCAATATTTTACTACTATATAAACTTGCAAAAATGTTTTCATCAGCAATTTTTTTTTCTCACGCTGCGAGACCCGAACTCAGATACACAGGGTGAACTTGCCCCCCACTCACATCACTAAACCACAGAAGGTATGGGTCAAAATCGGACAGAGGCATAAAAACGTAAATGCACTCATGTAAAATATACTCATAATTCTAAATATCCGTTTAAACTCTAAAAGCCTGCAGTTCGTTCAGAACGATCGGGCAATATCAATTTTGGAAAAAATCGGCTGTACGGTTTAGGCGCTAGCGTTGACTACACCTAGACAGACATCCGTTTTGTCGGCAATCAATTTTTTTGTATCAATAACCCACAAAATATGGATTCTGGCTACATCACGTGTTGGAGAATTTTTTCTGTATTTAGCAACAGGATTTATTCATTTTTTCGTTACCACGGCCAGTCAATAAGAGTTTTTCAGCCGAAAATTCTCCATTTTCGGGCACAAACCTAACATAACGTTCTCTTCTTATGTAGTACTTTGTATGAGAATGCTAAAACTAATATTTATGTTATTGCGTACATAATATCTCAATTTTCCCATGGTTAGAGTTCATAATGTACTTGAATTTCAAGTTAGATTCATTAGTTTACTTCAATCGGTTCTTATGCACATAAATGCCTATGATTTGGCGTGAGATACATTTCAGTAATTGAATAAGAGAGTTGAAGTGTTCCAAAGTAGAAATTTCCAAAATCACACGCAGACCAATGAAGTCACCTCACTCTGGATGCAGGGCATTGGCAGTGAAGATGTGTTAACCCCTACACTACTTTTTTCATTTACATGTTTAGGGTAAAATTGAATTATATAAACAAAATCCTGATTTATTTGAAATTATAATATTGGGTGAATGTAGAAAAGATAATCGTAAAATAACAACAACGAAGATGTATTTTCTATTGCAAAGTTTGGAATAATACATTTCAAAGTATTTAAAAAAGACACGCGCGACGCTTTACCCATTCTTCGGTTATCGTTTTGGAAACTAAATTCTGAAATGTTATCAGGTTAGGACATGGTCGCCCAATAAAAATTACTTGTTTTCTTTCTTCATGCGCAAGAGGAGAGAAATTATTTAAAACTATTGATCAACTTTTTCACTATCCTTATCAAAAATTAAGTCTAATTTCATGAATATCGCTAATGGCTGCAACGCGCAAAGGAGAATATTACAATCAAGCACGCTCGCTCTCCAGTAGGCCGTTCAATCGAGATCTGATGCCTTGACACGCTTTGTCCTTGAATGGGGGTCGTCGTGTGCATGCGCTGCCAACTTAAGACGAAAATCTATTTTCAAGTGCATATCAGCTATAAAATTGGGTGCTTATCCCCATTATGTCCTACGCCTCCTACCGCCACAATATGGAGAACGATAATTTGAATTACTATATTTCCCATTGAATTCTAGATGATGAAGTTACATTTATGTCCCGAAGCAAAGCAAGGGACCACCTCAGTATTTGCTAGAAGGATCAGGGAAACTGGACGTAAAACCTGATCGAGAAGGAGGTCATTGACGCCGAAGCTGCGATACATGTTTCAAATGATTTTCATTAAAGTTTCTCAAATACTCAATACTTTTCTGCGACAATACATATATGAGAGATAAGGGACAAACAATAAACTCGAAACGTGACACAAACCAGCGTCCCTTTGCACCGAAGCGCGGAGTCCGTACCCGCCATTTAACCACCTCGGCCAAGTGTTCTTCTCTTCAACAATATTCTTGAAGACATGGTGCTTAGGGAGCTGAAAAATTGAGAAAATGTGGAAAAATGTCTTTTAGGTGGCAAAAGATGGCAGCTGAGAAGACATAATCGAAAGGCGAGCCCAGACTAAAGAGATTAGGAAACTAGTGCGAGAAATTCTGTGCCATTCTATAGTACCATTAGTTTTTCTATATTTATTGACAACTGAATTAATCCAGTTTTTTGTTACCATGGACTTACAAAAAGTGCTTTTATACTAAAAATCCGCCGATTTCCGACGCACAATTACATAATTTTCTCTTCTTAAGAAGTAACTTCTTAAGGGAAAAGAAATAAAAATGCGTTTGTCTCCTATTTGACAAACTCTGCGTATTTGCGAAAATTGCTAAAATTACGTTTTGGAAACATGTTGCGTTGACACAATTACATTTTAAGCGTCGGCCCATGTTGGTTCTAAACGTTTCTTAGCGTAGTGGTACAGGTGACAGTGAGTTAACTCTAACGAACAGAGTTGACTAGGCGCAGAAAATAATTTTTACCGATTAGGACAACAGTTTTGCATGTTCATGAAATAGTCTGATAGACTGAATAGTTAGAAATAATGCGAGAAAGAATATGCTGTTTTAGCTCCACTCATTTTATACCATACATTGTTACACACGGGAAGAAACTTTTACGAAAAACTGTGGTATGATTTTTTTAATTTTTTTTTTTTTAGAAATTGCATACATTTCAAGCATGAATGATTTAAAATCTACTAGCAATACAATTGTCTACAAATTAATATATAAAAGAAGTGTGCAGATGCTGAACTTCGTTTTCCGCCCAGCAGCTGCAAGGTACGACCGATCCAGTTTGCTTACGCATCTGCACACTTCTTTTGTATATTAATTGTAGACAATTTGGTTCAATGTGTAATTATATCTACTAATGTATTTCCAGCTCTGACGATGATCGCTACGCGATCGAAAAGATCTTAAGAAGAAATATAGATTTGATACCAGACAACCTCTGTTTATTTACTGTGTACACAGTTCAGTTTCAATGGAGTACAGACTTGTTTATTTGAATTGGAAAACTACATTAAAACCGTTTTCTTTTCATTTACTATTAATTTGTTATTACGGAACCAACTTGAATCATCTGATATTGTACTATTTACGGTTTCTTTATTGCAAAGAATGTATCATCCGCAAAGAGAACTGTTTTTACGGTTGGAATAGCGGAGGACGTATCGTTTACGTACAGTAGGAAGAGAATAAGCCCTAAAATCGATCCCTGAGGTTCTCTACGTGCAATTGGCCAAGAGTGGGAAAGGTGTGTACGTAATGTTCCATCATTTCTGTAAGGTATTTCCACTCCCTGATATCGTTGTTTAAGGTACGAACATAACCAATCTAGAGTAATACCACGGATGAAGGTAATTTTGAAAGTAAAATGGCATGATTTATGACGTCAAAAGCTTTAGAATTATGTAAAAAATCCAATAGGTACTTCATTTTGACCCAATGAGGAAACATCTTTAAGAAAATAAAATATGACTGTTTCCGTAGATTTTGATTTTCTAAATCCATGTTGGCAATCTGAAAGTGTGTCGTGTTTATTGAGAAAGTTTTCAATTCGTACCTAAAAAGTCTTTAATATCTTTGAAAATACTGATAGAAGAGAAACAGGCCGATAATTTTGAATTCAATTTTTGTTGCCTTTTTTGAAGAGCGGCTTAATCTTAGATGTTTAGAAAATACCTGGAAAAGTTCCGGTGCATTAGGATACAATAAATATGTGAGTTAATGGGAGTGTGATGGCAGGCGCACAGGTTTTTAACAAACAATCCCGAAATTCATCTAAACCGGAAGAATATTTATTTTTTAGTTTACCTATTATTTTGAGAGGAAGAAGTTTCGGAATCGAACATTTTGTTAAAATTTTTGGAGAAATGTCTGATGTTAAATTTTGTGGCTGAATACCCTTAGTGAGATTCTTGAAAAGTATTGGTTAAGGAGACTAGCACTGTTGCTGGATCGTTCGAAATTCTATAGATGTACTTCAAAACATTCTCTACAAGGTATCTAGTTGATATGGTTGTATTTTTTTAAATTTTTTTATTGTTTTTAAATTTTTCTACATTTACGACTGAAGTTCTTAAACTAAAATCTGTTTTTACACACAATTTTTTTATATAATTCCTTTTTCCATAATATTAAATCTGAATAACATTGACGTCTAAGCATTATATAAACGACGTTATGTTGCATGCAATGAATGTTCCAATCCTTAGGTCTTTTTAAACATATCTAGAACTAAAAAATAAAGCATGTAATTCAGTTGCCGTTATAGTGAACTCGGATGCAGTGAACCCTCTGCTATAGTGAACTTATGTCGCTGGTCCCATTTCACTTATAGAACAAATAAGCATAAGAAGATTCAGTTGTAGTGTATCTGAACCTCGGCTATAGAAACGCAGGAATTAAGTCTTGGAAATTAACTGGATGTCGTTTTTTATTAGGCAAGTAAATGGAGAGTGGGACGGTTCCAACAGTGCAAGAAGCATTGAAAGGCGTCATGACAATGTACTTCGAGACTGTGTACAATGTAGAATCAAGGATGGAGAGAGCACGAACTCTGGATAAAGATCTAGAGAAATTAGTCATGAAAAATGTACAGAAGCAAACAATTGAAAATAATTGATTTTTTGAGGACAAATAAAGATATTGAAGCCGGCCCGGTGGCCGAGATCGCTAAGGCAGTAGTGTCGTAGTGATGCTCGGACCGAAGGGTCGCGGGTTCGAGTCCCGCCTCGGGCATGGTTGTATTTGTGTTCGTCCTTTCACCCTTATCATCAATCACCATATCGTTTCATCCACATAGTTACCATACCGTTAACAGCAATAGCGGTCGCTAATGACCTTAGATGTTGAAGCGACCTTAAATAAACCAATAAAAAGAAAGATATTGAAATTTTCAATTTAGTCTCTATATTAATGAAATCAATCATTGTGGAGAAATTCTATTTAATTTTGACATCATCGGATAAAGTGAACCAAACGTGTTAGTCCCCATAAGTTAACTATAACCGGAGTCGACTGTACATGTTTTCACGTAGCTCTGTGCGATAATGCTCGAAAAGTTATCCGAATGCCAAATGTAATCTAGCTTGAAGTAATGATTTTACGTCATACCTGTTGCAGATTCAAAGTATAATATGGATGGTGCTGGGTGTGTATGCTCTGCAGCTCGATGTATGCAAACTTGACACCAATGCGGGAGTTTATATTATCATTATGATATACTTTTACGGTAAGTACCAAGACGTACAAAGCGTAAGTTCAATGACGTATGGAATTTATTTACATTTATATTAGAATTTTATGCAATTAGTTTATAATGTCCTCTTTTGCACGGATAAGAAAACATTACCGAATGAACGACGTTAGGAGTGAATTCGGTAATATTTTTTGAGTTCAAAAAAGTAACACTATAAACGAGTTGCATTCGCTACTTTTGCTATAACAGTATTATAAGGATATAAGGAAGCGAAGTCAATTTGTATGTTAAATTGTTTTTATTTATTTATTTATTTAATGAAAAACAGTCAAAAACGGTATGTGACGTATGGGGGAGAAAAATATTGTAACCTCGAATTCATATTATGACGTCATGAGTGATATCTAATTATATGATTAATTTGTTGACAAATGTCAATTAGGTTGGAAGTTACGTTTCAAACATTATGGACTCTTTGCCAAAAGATATTCTGGAAGAAGTTGAAAAAGCAGAAATGAATGCTTGATGGATTAAAAATATGTCAATTTTCTATGCGAGGCTGTCGTTCCTTCCTAAATATATATATATATATATATATATATATATATATATATATATATATATATATATATATATATATCTGAGTAGGTTAGTTAAGTTACTACAATGCGCATTCTACAATAAAAACGGTAGTTATGATTCATGATTCTTTAAACATTAAGTCCACAGCGTGTAAAGCGTCTACAGTTTGGTGCTCATATTAAAAATTGAAGGCAATGTGTAAATGTGTTCGTTTAAGAGGACATCCGCGACGTTTCTCGCCGATAATGGTGGTGATATTACTGCACTTACATGGCACGGAGGGTGGCGATCATCAAATGTAGCTGAATTTTACATTGAAGAAACAGTGAATAATAAGATTTATGTTGCAACAAGATTTAGGTTAGTGCAGAAACTAAAGAAAAAACAAGCACTTTGGAATTAAATACATCTTCTGGAGTGTCTTTGACAAATTTATACAACTGTACTATTAATATTAATATTCCTAAAAATTAATTAAATGTTTCTTGTTATTATTTTAAATATCGAATAAAAGCAACATATAATTTTAAAGAAGTAATAAATTAATAAGTTAGATTTTGAAAGTGCTAGTGTTTCACAATATATTTGATTTTACTGCGAACACAGAATCTATTTACATGGTACCACTGTCTTCTTTATGCTCCATAACTGATGATAAATGGCGGCTGTGACTATTATGTCATTGATGACTCGTATTTCGTGCATAAAAAGCGATGACGTAATGATTCGTGCTATAATATGCCATATTATGCACGAATTTGTTAATGGAACTGGTTGTTTACAACGCTGGTATACAAAAAATATTTTATGGTTTATTAGTCCATTGCTGTGAGTTTACGGACCTGAAACAAAACCCGTAACGGTATTGTTAATACCCTTGCGGGCCTTTCTCATTCTTTATGCCCTCGGGCCTTTTGAATATATTATGGCCCACTCTAATCAAACATTTTTATGATTTCGATTTATTAAACTTAAAATACTACCAAATTCAATAAGTAAATGGCGTAATGCTCAAATAAGTAAAATAAACCTTATTTTGCTTAACTGATATGAAAATTGTGAAATTATAATTGCCATCAGTCACTCAATTTCACTGTTACGTATCACCATTTTAGAGACATATTATTTTTTAATAGAAGCACTAGTACTAGGAATAAGATGTATAAAAAAACATCGGCTAGCGTCCTCGAAATGTTATTTTTTTGTGTTATGATATATTCTAAATAACTTTTTGCAATAGAAGCAAAGAACCTAAAATACCGTTTCGTCAACGCAATTTACTCTGTTATTCACACTGTTATATAACTCTCAACTACACCATAAACAGTTTCGTAAATTTCCCGAGATTTTACTGGAAACTTCTGCCCGTAATTTCGTTAGCTTCTGCGAGAAATTCCGCAGGAACTTCACAATACTCTTTCATTTTGTACGAACAAATCAGTCCTATAACGATTATGCACTAGCAATTAGATACACACACTGTTATGTTTATGTGACGTCATAATGACAATTGACCATTACAATGCATCTTTTAACTTAAGACGCAAAGAAAATTATAAAATGTTTCGATTTTCTCGTTTTATTCAGCAAGGAAAGTAAAGTTTTGTATTCACCACAGGCGATACTAGATATTCTTGCCCCGAGGGCGACTTCCAAATTTGACTTCATTTTCACAGAAAACAGTCGAATTTCCAGAAATTTTAATTTTTAAAAAACCAAAGGGAAATTTTTGGAATATTCACGACGTGAAAAACGAGAAAAAATACTTTTTAATTTTTAAAATTACAGTTTTTTTTTTCTATGGCGTTTATGTCAGTGAATTTAGCACTATCCACACAAAAAATGTAAAGAAAAATTTTGGAGCCGTTTTTGCGAAAATCTGTTTTTTGTAATTTTTTAAAATTGCAAATATTACATGCAATATTTCACGAAGACTACTAGAATTTTCAAAAAACTGGACATGACCTCAACAAATGAAGTGATTATGAGCAACAAATTTCATTTCAACTAAAACTCTCTATCTTCAATTTCGTTGCAGTTGCAGGAAGACGCCTGAAATAATTCAAACTTTTAAAATTTTAGTAATTCAGAGTTAATCGTGAAAATCGGACATATGCCAGCCTTTATAAGTGTATGTGAATCTATTCTTACAATAAATTTAAAGAAAAAATTTGGAGCCGCTTTTGAGAAAATTTTAAAAATGTTCGGGGGTCTCCATGTAAAGTACCTCCAAATTTTAAGGAATGTTATTCAAAATGTCAAAGCTTTAACTAGAGTCAGGTGGACGGGGATTTCTTCAATTTGGATAAAATCCTACGCACGGTTTAGACGTTGGTAGTGATTACAGACAGACGGACAGACACGGACGGACGTTTTGCTTTCAATTGCTTTTTCGGTATCAAGGACCCACGAAACAGAAATTCTGGCTACACCACGTGTTAGAGGATATTTTTCTTAATTTAGCAACTGGATTTATCCACCCTTTCGTTGTCAGGGACCGACTGATTTTTTTGTTGCCGAAAATACGCCGTTTTTTCGCGCAGCATTACATAACTTTCTCTATAATAATAATAAATAATAATAATAATAATAATAATAATAATAATGACTTTATTTATGTGGCGAGACTCGGGCCATCAGGCCCTCTTCCGCCTAACCACTAATACATAAATTTATAGATAAGAATTGAATTAATAGATACATTTAGTAAATAAAAACAAGTAAATAATAATTTAGTAATAAGTAAATAATACAACTTACAAATGTCATGCCCTGGGCTCACAAACGACAAGAATACAGCGTCCCAGCATTTGCCTTAAGCGACGAAACAGGAAAACAAAGGAAGTGTGCATGTCTTCAACATTGAGCAACAAAAAAATATAATTAAGCTTAGGCGATTTTAGATTTCAACATCATGTACAAGGAAAAGACGCATTCAGTCAGAGCCATGACAAAGTTAGATAATAATGAATTAGAAAAATACTGGTAGATAATACAAAAAACTTTTAACCCTATAATATACTTAATTTAGACTAATTATACTATTGTTAATTAAATTAAGAACTAATTAAGAAAAAAAATACAAGAAATGGAGAAAACTGTTAAAAAGCGGAAATACAAGAAATGGAGAAAACTGTAAAAAGCGATATAAAAAATTACATTTACCTTACAATTCTAAACACATTTAGTACACACTTTCACATCATACAATATCAGCTCAGAAAATAGTATTTAAATGTTTTTTGAATGATCGCAGAGTTTTACATTTCCTAACATTTACTGGAAGGCTATTCCACTCTCTAGTCGTCTACTAAGTAAGATTTATTGTAAAAGTTAGTGTTGCTTTTGAATATTGCATAGCAAAGATTTCTCGAATCTTCTTGTTTTAAGATAAGAAATTTTATGAGAGAGTGTAAGTAGGTACACCCGTATTTAATATTTTGTAGAAAAGACACAAACTATGAAACATGCGTCGGCTTTCAAGTTTAGTATGTTATTAAGCTTGTAGTATCCGATATGTGATCATACTTTCTGATATTATATTGAAACCTAACACGCATTTTGAACTCTTTGGAGGCGTCAGCAGTTGATTTCTTTACATTACCATTACAATGTCACCGTAATCAAGCAGAGAGAGTAAGAGGGATTTTACTAGTAGTTCTTTGGTTTTGGGTGGAAGGCATTTGTAAGCACATTTGAGTGAGTACATTGAAGCATACACTTTGCGCAAGTTTCCCGAACATGAGGTTCTAATTTAGGAATTTGTCGATGGTCAGACCGAGATTTTTACTTGTGAGCATAGGGAACAGTAGTGTTATCAGTACGATATGAGAATATTTAGATTTTTAAGTGCTTTATGGGACCAACAAGAGCCAATTATAATTGATTGAGATTTTAATGGATTTAGCTTAAGGCCGTTTCTCAGTGACCATTCATTTAAAGAGGCTAAATCCTGATTTGTTTTACTTATTAACTTGAGCCACTTCAGAAGGTTTCCACTGACGTAGATCTGTAGGTCATCTGCGTACATAGATGATTGCATCTTGATAGCATGACGGTATATCATTTACATAGATAAGGAAGAAAAGTGGACCAAGTACGGAGCCCTGTGGCACTCCACGTGAAACTGGTTTAGGTGACGAGAAAGTGTTTTCTACAACATACGACCTGTTGTCTATTACTAAAATAACTAGAAATCCAGCATAAGGTAGAATCAGAAAAACCGAGACATTTACATTTTGCCAGAAGCACGTCATGGTCTACTGAATCAGAAGGCCTAAAATCTAAAAGCGTTAGCGTTGTTATATGCCTTCATCCAGAGATTGACAGATGTCTTCGATGACTCATGTCAAAGCCGTTTGCGTACTTCTACCCTCCTAAAACCAGATTGAAAATTATTGAGGAGCATCATTTATGGTGAGATACTTGTTTATTTGTTGACGTACAACTTTTCGAGGACTTTGGATAATGTTGGTAATATGCTGATAGGTCGATAATCACAAAGATTTAACGAATTTAAACATTTCGGGAGGGACGAAGATAAGCTTGTTTCCACAATTGGGAAAATATCCGGTTGTTAAAGAAAAGTTTATTATGGAGTAAGCGCTGGAAGAGCATCTTTTAAAACCAATTTTAATTGCTTTGCCGTTATATCATCCGAGCCTTTTGAATTTGATTTGAGTGCATGTGATTCCAGAGAGTAAAGTGTCTTTTCTTTAATAATAGGGTCTATTTTATGTGCAGCGGAAGCAAAATAGTCATTTAGGTCATCTAGGGGAATTTCTAATGAACTGTCATTTGATTTACGTTTGCAAATTCCTAAGTTTTTCAAAGTGTTCCATACTCCCTTCGTACTGGAATTTGTTTGGAAAAGATTATGATAATAACGAATCTTAGCGTTTCTGATTTGTTGTTTTACGAAATTTCTAAGTTTTTATACTCCTTTTCATTTTCATCGGTTTTAGTAATTTTAAAACGGTTATATGCGGAGTTTCTAACTTTCATATGAACTTTTATCTCATTTGTAAGCCATGGAGCACGGCCGCGTGACACGTGAAGTTTCCATGGAGCGTGCTTGTTAAAAAGATTCGTTATGATTTCATTGAACATATTTACTTTCGAGTCTAATGAGTATTGTTGATAAACTTGGTGCCAAGGTGCATGTTCACTGTCTACTTGAAATGCTGTAAAATCTAAGTTTTTGTAATCACGGTAATTGATTGTTTTGTTTTGTATTTAGTACATTTAGCCGAATATACAACAAAGAGTAAATCATGGTTTAAATCCACGGAACAGGAACTTGACCAGAGTAATACTTTGGAAATATCTGAGACAATCAGTGATCAATCCACGATTCTGCTTTAGATGAGCTATGAGTAGGATTCAATTTTTATTTGCAAATTATACGAATTGAAAGTATGAATAAAGTTAGTGCAGATTTTGTGATGGGATTTTTAAGTCAATTAAATCCCCATTACAATAATATCTTGATACTTATCTGTAAATTCTGAAAGTGAATCCTCTAATTCGACAGCCGTCCGTATTTGGAGGCCAATATACAACCCCGACAAGTAGATGTTTCCCCAATTACCATATCAACAAACATGTATTCCAAGTTCGTGAGTTACTATAGAAGTTTTATTATTTTACAATTTATATCATCATACAAACATAACACCCCACCGGATTTCTCTTTTAAATTAATTTTTATTATATTTCTATCATTTCGTTTGAGTTTATATTTAGGGATAGACACAAGATCAGACGGCGCAGTAGATTTCAACCACGTTTCACTAATTAATAATACGTGTGAGCTAGCTTCAGAGAGAACATGACAAATTTCTGAGTGATGTTTCTTTGGGATTGCTTCAATGTGAAAGACAGACAAGTCACGAGGAAAGTGCGAAATGGACGCGTTGAGATCAGAGAGTGTAGCAGGGCTTCGAGGGTAGGTAGCAAGCAACGCCGGACAGAGGCCAATGTCCCAGGTAGCTATGTCCAGGGGCGCGGTTTCCGGCAAGACTTCGTCATCTACAGGTTGCCAAATTTCTGACATAGTATTTGAAAGTGTGTACTTTACAGGCAGAAAGAAATTAAAATTAATAGATTACAAGTAAAATTAAACAATAGACAATAATCTAAGTATAAGAGACTTGAAAACAGATTCTAAGGTTACGCGCCATTTAAGGTAGCGAGTCAACTCACACATTCTGGTGATGCGTCTTTCCTTGCGTGGTATTTACATATATTGCCCATCAAAGGACCACACGTTTTTAAGCTGAAATTTTGAAATACATTTTCTCAATATTTCTAACCTACGTGAGTTAAATCCTCTCGTATAACTTTTCCACTACCTGCAAGTTTTCTTTTATTTTAAATATTCAGCCTTTTCTATACGATACTAATTTCACTATAATAGGGCGGCACTTGCCATCAGTCTTAGGTCCTATTCATGGCTCCAATCAATGTCGTCGAGTAACACTGACACAATATCCTTAGCCAACTCTATAACTTTAGTATCGGTATTTTCGTTGTTTGACTCACTGATTCAAAAGCGGAGAATTTCCGCTGGTATTCCAGCTCGTCCATTTTGTCATGGGCCGTCCTTAGCTCTGCGATCTCCTGGCGTTGCTCGTCAATGACGCGGTTCTGCTGCTCGATGGTCTCCGAAGTTTCGAGAGCTCGTCCCGAAAGCGCCTCGATGAGACCCTGATTAATCTCTTGGACGCTCTCCGTTATGCGGGCAGCAACAGATTCGCTCCTGAGCGATGAAATTCTTGTTCTCGAGGAGTTTTGCAGCTTGACCGACGAGAAAACACGGACAACAAGAGTATTATAAAAATGAAAATAAATAAAAGCACACTTAAAACAAATTATTGTTTGTACGAGTTGAAACGAGCAAAAACACTAGGTTCTAGGCAAGAAGATAGACGAGAAGGAAACAAGGGTAGAGTAGAAAAAATAAATAAAAGAAAGAAAGATATATTATCAGAAACGGACACGAAGTGAGACGGATAAAATCAATAGACAAGAGAAATAAATTTAACAAAAATTTGAGAATAACACAATTCCGGAGATACAGAAGTAAGATATTGAGATAGATATCAGAGATAGTAAAACTGGAGAAGAGAGTGTAAGAAAGTTTACTTGCCTAAAATAAGCTGCTGGAATTCACTGTAGCTTCAGAACTCGCGCTCACCAGACACTGCTATAAGCCTCGTTTTGCTACCTGCGCTCGGCACGTCCTCACTCGACGACGGTCATACGACGACTGCTACACTATACTACTATATTACTCCGTATATACGTACGTATACGAGAAAGTAAAATAAAAACTTTTCTTTCAGCTCTACGGCTCACACATCCTGTATCTGTTCCTTGTCTTTTCGTCGCGTCTCCCATCGAGCCTCACATCATTTCACGTCACACGCTGGTCGTCTTCAAAACACACTCAAAATACACAAAATAATGTATCCGAAGACCTTCGAGTGATAATAGAAAATAATTTCATCATTTTACCCAAAACTTTGTCTCTGGAAACTTTAATTGTACTTCAGAACGAATATATTCCAGAGTCGATATATTCCAATGTACAAATTAAACATTTACGCACTTTCGTTAAAAATTCTTTTTTTTGACACATTTTGACAAATTGATAAAATGAAATATTTTCCCCAGCTCAAGTAACTAAAATATTGTATCTATTTTTTTTTCAATATAATTCCCCCAATTTTTGGATATGTTTTAACGGTTTGAATAAAATAGAGTTTAAAAAACAAGTTTCCCAGAAATCCATTATTTCCATTATTTTATTGAAAAGGCAAATAAATCACTCATTTGACTATTGACTTCAGAACACCAAGGTAGAACGGTGTAGTTTATATAAATTTTAGGCAGAGCAGAAGATGAGGTTTTATTCAGAGTGCTTTTCAAGCTGATAATCGTGCACGTGATTTATTTGGGTTTAATGGTTATCTTAAAGACGCTGTCCATTGTTTAGGTTATCAAATCGTCGTTAATGTTTTGTGCGAGTGAGAAGAGGTGAGAAGGGTGGCCACTTAGATATATCTGAAGATCATCCACATACATTTGTTCACTCCAATATTTAAGTGCATTTCCTATGTCATTTACAAGGATTAAGAAGGCCAGTAGTAATAATGCCTTGAGCAACTCCGCGGTCAAGTTTCAAGTCATTAGAGCTCCCGCTACTGCACACCACTCTTTGGGTTCTAGAAGTTAAGTAATTGTCCCCTCATTAGTGACCAATTTATTATTTCGGTGATAATTCTCTAGGTCACATCTAGGCTAGTTTTAGAAGTTTGGCATTTATATCATCGGAACCTGAAGCATTTGATTTGAGATTCTGAACCATTTTCATTATATCATGTTCAACGCACGAAAAGAAAAAAAATCACAGTTGAATTTTATTTCTGGGTTTTGGAAAAACCTGAGGAATTGCCTTGTCAAGTTATTGTCAAATGAAGGAACGTTATTTATGAAATCATGATTTAGCGATTATAGGGGGATATTCGTTTTAATTTTGGGGAGGAGCTTTGCATATTCCTAGATTTTCCAAATATTTCTAAATCGTTCTCGAGTCGCGGTTTCTGTCGAAGGTGGTGCGGTAATATTTTATTTTTGCGTTGCGACACTTACGTGTAACAAAGTTACTGAGAATTTTGTACGATTTTTAAGTAGTTCGCATTTATTTTTCCAGAAAATAACATGCAATGCATCTTTATTTTTCGTTAAATTCCTAATTTCATAAGTTAACTAGGGTGCTGGAGGACGAGTTACAGGCGATATTTTTAAACGCGAGTGCCGGTCATAGTTATGATATTAAATTGGTGAAAATCGCCAATTTAGCGACCAGCGATTCATCTTCCATGACTTCGACCAGCGAAGTCATGGAAGTGTCAATTCATCTACATCAAAGGCGTGTTGATGGAATTTGGAAAAATTCCTTAATACGACTAAGTGAGATGAGTATTTACGGCGCTTCAGATTATAAACAAGATAAATTAAGTAATGATTTGAAATCCCATGAACTGGAAATTGCCCGTGATTTCCAACTTCGTTTGGATTAGACTCTATAACAATATCTATCCAAGTTTCCGTGCTTTTTGAGTGGTCTGAACGCTTATTTTATTCTTATTCCAAATCTTTGTGTCCGTTGTTATTTCACATCCCTCAAATTCCAAACTCGGCTAATTTGAGTCAATATACATTCATTGACAGGGCTGTTCAAGAAGGAAAGGAAGGAAGAAATTTATTGGAAAACGAATTACTTATTTTTACTATTTTGTATAGTACTGAAACTCTCTCCGTTTCTGTCAAATTATTTCTGCAACCGGTTTCCGAATTTATATAATTTTTTGGGGGGGCGCCAGGAAAGGGTTGCGATTTTAAATTTCCCGCAAACACATCTAAAGGGAAACAATTATCCTACTAGCTCTGTCGGTTGTGTTCTTACGAAAATAATCGTTGCCGGTACTTACTTTCTTCCTAGCAAACGATCATTCGATCCGTTCTCCTTATGGAAGAAGCGAGGAATCTGAAATTTGTTTCTGAAAAAAAATTATTAAACTGTGGATTGCACAAGATGCTAAAGAAATGATAATCAGCTTTTCTTTTTCAGAATGAGAACGTTATAAGTTTATTTATCGATTAATTATTTTTAACATGAAATGTCATCTTGGTCATGACCGATCGCAAAAATTGTCTATATTGCTATTATTCTTACTATTTTAGATATCCATGCGCTCTTGGACGATGAAGCCAGGAAGAATCCACCGCTCCGTCCAATCTTCTCTCTTGTATCTTGTTCTCCTCAACTTCTTGTTTCACTTACTTCCCTATTCTTCGCCACGGATGGGCACTAACTCCTAGACTGTCGCGTTTTACTTAATCCACGATACACGAAAGTTTATTTCTTCCAATTAATTCCTCCAACTTTTAACCCGATAAAATATAAAGTTCATCCCCTAAACTACAAGATATGTCTCGAGCCTCTCTTCCCTGCACTCACGTCCGCATTTTCTTCAGGTCCGATTTGCGCACTTCCGGTGCCAGACTTATTCAAAAGTCCCAAATAGAATTACGCCCACAAAATATTTATAAGTCCTCACTGCTCAATTATTTCCCGCAAAATTTCACCAAGTCCCGCATCTATCATTTACAATAACCTCTGCAGTATGATGTATACGGTACACGGTCTAAAGCTCATCTCTCTAATATTACAAAGTTCAACCCTCGATAACTTTCATATATTCTTGTCTCTTGTTTTACAAAACAATCTCGAGTTTCCTTCTACGTCATACCCCATTACCAGTTTACCACCAATCCTACATGCCCTTATATCACAATCTTCTGTCCGTTACATGCTAGGTTTATTTACTTCCGCTTCCCTGGTTGCTAAGGAACGCTCTGCCTGCATGCCTATGCCCTCAACATTTACACTTTTTACGAAGAATTTTAAAAAAATGTTGGCCCCAATTCCCATCAAAATATTGTGTGACAGTCTAGTATGTCACAATTTGTGAGTAGAAGTGCTTCAAATGAAGTTTTTCGAAAACTCAATAGATTTCTGTGAAAAAGAGCTTCAATTTTCGCATTTATAGTAACGCTTAACTCCATTTTATTAAAGACGGCTTCTTTAATATTCCTGAAATATTTCTTTGGTTTTACTATTTTTTTACATTATATTTTATTTTGCAATTTGTTTGTGAACAAACATTTAGCAACATTACGTAGATTTATGTAAACAAATACATGAGAGGTGTAAAATCCCATGATAGTACTCCACCAATGATACATTATTAATAAAAAGTAACTATTAATTATAATTGATGAAATGAACAATTTAAAGTCGATATGGAAGGTCTAAAGTATGATGTTGAAGTCGTCTGGTGAAGTCACTATTGTCTTGTAAAAGTTGATGGCTAGGATATTTGGATAGTTATGTAGTCATTATAGGTATTTTGCACTGGTATTCTTGATTTCTTCTTTTGTAGTTGGAATCATTGATCTTGAGGAGCCAGCGTTTCTGCCCCTGGTGGGTGGATTGCAGATGTGCTTCCACGAGACCAGATGCTTCTGCTGGGCCTTCATGTTGAGCTAAGATGGCTGTGTCGTGCGCGTAGGCTGCTGTCAATGCGTTTACAGATGATAAGATGTCGGCAGTATATAATGAATATAGGAAAGATGCAAGCACACTTCCTTGAGGCACTCCTGACTTTATAGGGATACGTTATGAAGTTTCACCGTTAAATTTTATTTGAAAATATCTCTCTGTGAGGTACGATTTTAAGAAGTGAAAGTAAGGATACGGTAGATTTTTCTTAATTTTATACAATAGACCTGGGTGCCAAACCTTGTCGAAAGCCTGGCTTTTCGTCTAGAAATACAGCAGAGCAATATTCTTTTATTTTTTAGCGATTCACTAATTTCGTTTACTACACGATGGATTTGTTCTACAGTCGAATTCCGTTGTCTGAACCCAAACTGATGAGGTATTATTTCACTTTCTTGTAGAAGTGGATTTAAAAAGCAGTTTTTCAAAAACTTTAGATAATATTGGCAGTAAACTAATAAGTCTGTATGATACAACTTCATGAGTTCGTTTGCCGGGTTTAGGGATGACTATTACTTGAGCGATTTTCCATTGATGAGGGAAGTGTCCTAGTCTTAGGATGGCATTGAAGATGGAAGTAAGTAAGGCTATCAGTTTTCTTGGTAGATGGCGTAGAATTGTTGCTGAAATATATATCGTATCCGGGAGCTTTTTTAGTTGGTAAAATCTTGATTGTTGTTTCAATTTCTCGAGCACTTACGGGTTTGATTTGGGGAGCTAGTTGCAATGGTGACTCTAAGAAGTTGTAAATTTCTTCCTCTTCTGTTGTAGATATTTGTGAAGGAAATGGTTGAAAGATGTTAGAGAAATGGGACGCGAAGCATTCCGTTTTCTCTTCGTCGGTTTTAGCCCATGTGCTGTCGGTTTTTTTGATGGGAGGAATAGGTTGCATAGGCTTCAAGTGGTTAGTAGTTTTCCAAAGAGAAAACTCTGAATTCGAATTCGGAATCAATCATGTAAGTTTATATTGTAGGGCGTTGTTTCGATATTCTTGAAGTAGTCTTTTGAGGTTTTGCGAATCTTTAGTCTTCTTTTGACTGCTGGGTCTTCAATGATTTGCCACTGTTTCTTTAATTTACGGTTTGATTTCACCTTTTCTCTTATTACTTGTGGGATATATTGTTTCTTGTTTTGCTTTATTTCTGGTGTAGAATGCCATGCAGCTTTATGTCGAAAGCGGTTTTCAATGGCAGATTAGCTGTGCTGTTATTAATTAGCCATTCTGAGAAATATTTCCAATCTGTTCTATTGTTGTGGATTGAGGTTTGCTTATTGTATTCGATAATGATTGAGCTAATGACTAGTAGAACTGATGAATGATCTCTCAATCTTACTAACAAATCACCAACGTTTACACATGGACATTACATAACATTATTCAAACCCCAATGAATTTCGTAATTATTCTGGACATTGATGAAATCGGCACTAGATCTCAGACGCTGCCCTCTGGTGGTGCGCAGCAAAACTACTGACATTGACGCACTCTTGAATCTGTGATATAAAGCTAGGCGAAAAATGCCCAGAAAAGATGGTTTATGGTTGTAAAACATAGCCTATAGTACTCCGAACCTTTAAAGAAAGCCGGTACAAACATTTCATGGGCATTGGTTCAGTAGATTAAGATATTACCGCGCTGTAAGACAATGCACTTTTCTCTTTATATATATATATATATATATATATATATATATATATATATATATATATATATATACATATATATCATATATATATATATATATATATATATATATATATATATATATATATATATATGTACACACACACACAAGTGAGTCATATAACTTTAGCACTTCCGGCAGGTTTTGAACGGTTGAAGTTATTGCAATGCAGTTTTCACGGAATTGCATGAGGGAATGGGGCTAATTGATATATTAATTTATTTCTATTTTATCTCTTGAATTTTACGAAATATTGAGCTAACTTTGTTTTTTCCAAATGGAACTATACATATTTTTAATCTGTCGAGACGTACGTAAAAACACGAATCCCATGATACACATATTGTCATATGTTACGTACGCATTCTTTCAGTAATTTTTGCGTTGAGTTTGATAAAGCATTGTTTGCGGCTCGTATTTACGGATATTTGGAATGTAACAGTCTGCCACACAAATCTACGCAGGGTTTCCATGGATAATGCGCACTCGAGCAAACTTACCACAAAAGAATCAGAATTATTCAGAAAAATGCTTATCAATCATTCAATAATAAGTACATCATTGGATTCGCCAGTATACACTCGTAATAATAGACTAAAAAATATGTATAGTTCCATTTGAAAAAACAAAGTTACCTCAATATCGCATAAAATAAACGCGATATAATAGAAATAAATACATGTGTCAATTAGCCTCATCCCCTCATGCATATACGTGAAAATAGCATTACAATAACTTGAACCGTTCAGAAACTGCAGGAGGTGCTAAATTTACGTCGTTTACCTGTACATATACGCAGGTGGGTGCAGCCACAGCTTGTGCGGCAGATTGTTACGTTGGAAATATCAGAAAAAAAACCAAAATGCAAAATGTCAAAATTACAAATAAAATGCTGATATAACATATGACAAAATGTATATCATTTAATTCGCCTTTTCAGGCAATTTGTTAACACATTGAAGATCTCAGACAGTCTTCTGTCTCATTCGCACACTCCCTTTTCTTATTATGACGATTTTTAAAAAAATCTTTTATACAAACCTTGTCCTGACAATAACGAACACATAAAAATAGATTTATTCAATTTGATGTAGTCGTTCAGCAGTTATGCGCTTTCATACCTATCGGGGATCATTTATATATATATATATATATATATATATATATATATATATATATATATATATATACTAACACACCCCACCTCCTACCTTTCACACCTGGTGAGGGCGGGATAGTATGAATGCTCGTGAAGCGAGCTTAAAATTCTCAGGAAGCAGGATCTTTGGGTATGAGAAGGGTCTGAAAAATTGACACAATGAATCTGATTAAATTCGAATAAAATGAGCATATATTCAATGAAAAAAATTACAGTGACGCAATTTTATTACAAGATAATGCACTTTAAGTAGTTGGTCACTGAAAAAAAAACACTGCAAAACAAAAA
Organism: Teleogryllus oceanicus; assembly: GCA_964035755.1. NCBI lineage: Eukaryota > Metazoa > Arthropoda > Insecta > Orthoptera > Gryllidae > Teleogryllus > Teleogryllus oceanicus. The sequence continues at coordinate 65,917,866 of CAXIVR010000012.1, read as the reverse complement.
AATAGGCGTCACCTCGACTGCCCGAACATACTTTCACCAACTACAATTTACAATTTGCGAATTCCTCTTTCTGAATTTTCATCTACCAAATTATTTTACTCTTTTTAACCCCTAGTTTTTCCGTGCATGGCTTTTAAAATGAATTTTACCCTTGTTTTAAGGAATCCCGTTCACAGATGCTAGCCTTGGGCTTCGCACTCACTATAACACTGAACTTTAAAGAAAAAGAAACAATAAAACGTAATATACACGTTACTTAAATCTGACCCCTTTACATATCACAGAAAGCAATTACTTTTAACACAATACAATAAACTGACTTTTCCAGATAACATCAACTATACAACATGTGAAAATCATGAATTATGTAAGTAAAATTGTACAAGGTATGGCCTCTTTGAATGAATTTAATGACACGTGCAGTAAATGAACTAGAAACTGCCACTCACATCGTTCGGAATACTTCACCCACCTATTCTGAACTTTTCGCCCACTCTTAGCATGAATTGTCGTGTACTTTACGGCTATTCTCTTTCCCTAATTGATCGCCGCATAAAAGTTATCTCACAAGCCCCACATCACTCGCCTGTAGGTAACCTTGCGGATTTTCTGCCGCTCGCCCCACGTTGCCACTCTTCTTCGCTTGCTGTCCCACGACGTTACGAATTTCCTTCCCTCGAACTCCGGACTCCGCCAAGCCTCCAATTTCCACCCTTCTCCCGTTCTCCGGACTCGTACGATTCTCGTTCCAAATCTTTCTCACCTACGCTTCGCTCTTCCTGGGGTGGTCCTTCTTCTTCTACCGCGCCTCGTACAAGTTCGTTCGCGCTTCCAGCCTCGAATAATTAATGTTGCTGAACTTATGCTTTAAATGCTACCTACCACACTTTGGGCGTGTGTGGTCTCAGCGTGCAATATGAGATGCTGGATTTAGTTAATGTCCTTCTGCGCGAATTTTACAAATTTGAAATTATTTCGGAGTCAAAATCCATCAATCAAATCTCAAATATTGTGAATACGAAGAATGTTTGGGCACTCCACTTCTTAATTACCTCACTTTCGAAGATACGCTTCTCAAGCTAACTTTTAACTACCACGTTAACATAAACTCTTATGCTATCAAGTTACAATCGCCGTCGCTGCTGCAATCATAGAGAGTTCCTACGAGGCGCGCCGTGATACTTATGGTACTCGCGCCTGGTAAAATTTTGGAGGGGTGAATATTCTCCTCTTTTCGTGACCTCCCGGAGAAACATTATTCGCAATTTCGGGCGTCAGAGTTCGGAAGCTGAGTAGATGGCGCGTTTACCAGCCATCGCTCCGCCGCGTACCGTACTCTTCTCTGTTCGTGGGCTTCTTTTCGTAGCTGCTGGCGTTATGAGGTTGTTTAATCCCATGACGTCACTATATATAGAGAGAGAGAGAGAGAGATTTCTGGCGAAACGCGATTGAACGGCGTTCCGGAACCTCGGGAATAATTATCAAAATATATTGTAAGTATATGAGTCTAAAAGAGCTGCCTGTACAGACGGAAGCTGCATGCCGGACTGGGCAAGCGACTTGGTGGGCGACTGGGTGCCGTCCACGACGGAGCGCACGGAGGCCGTGCTGCTGTACTTCGTGGTGTCGTGCGCGCTGCGGGCGGCGGCGTCGCTGGCGCTGCTGGTGGCGCTGTGGTGGTGAGCCGGCGGGGCGGCGGCGCCTTCTTCTGGGCGTGGGCGCTGCGGGGGCTGCCTGCTGGGCGACCTCGTGTGCGCCATCCTCTACGGCACGGACATCAGCGACGCCGCCGTAAGTGCACCCACACACACTACGCTTGCATTTTATTGAATTATGTGTACAAAATCCTTCACCGGGAGAGGTGGCTCAGGGCATTAACTGATGTCACTGCAGTGCCTCTGACCGGAAGCTCCTACGTTCCCATTCCCGCCAGTGGCAAGATTTTCGACTCTAGCTTGTCAGCTCGGTCGAATCCAGTCACTGTCTGAAGGAGAATTCTAGCGGTCGGCTGCTACGGTATTTTTCAGCGGTTTCCCCAATCAACATCAGGTGAATGCCGGGACAGTATCCTACCAAATTGGCCACGGAGGGCGCGCGATCTTTCCTTCCTCTTCCTTGTCTTATCAACTCCCTATTAGAAACACATGCACGCACAACCTTATGTACTATACTACCACATATGTCTGGAGACCGGTCAGGAGCATAGAGCTTGTTTCGGGTTGTGCGGTGGCCCGCTGGTGTGAGATACCTGATTGGGGATACCCCGCTAGCCGACGGTAAGTCGGCGCCGGATATCGCCATCCAGCGGGGGAATATCCCCGCCATTTCCCGATAAAAAAAACATGCAGTGCACCTACGGGACTAATGACCTCAGTAGTTTTCGCGCATGGAATCATTAACAACCAGCGAAGAAATCAACCAATGTAGAGCTAGTCGCGGGCGGGCCAATGGTCTGCTGGGTAATTGGTTGCAGGGAGGAGGAGAACACCTCGCAAGTCGAGTAGTCAGAAATGGAACTCTCGTTCCAGTAAGGCTTAAACCTCGCGGGTTTAAAACATATAACATGACGTGCCCGGAAGCAGCAATTAATTTGCTCATTCATCTAAAATAATTGTGTCCGAAGAACATAGTCTTTTAGCTTGTTCCTCCTATCATCCGTGCTGTAAAGTCGTTGAGAAGTCACTGACTAATATCCCTTGTTTGGAATTTTTTGTTCAATTACATTATTACTGGTGATTATAAATTTTATTTTGTAGTATTCTACTCATTGAAATGGTATTATATCAATAAATACGCAAATTTGGTTGAAGATTCTCTATGAATGAATGGTTAATTAATTATATTTATATTGCTTCATGAAATTCATAGACAATTTGGAAACAAAATTCCCACAGTATATACATTATTATTTATGCCAAGTAAGGATTTTTCGGAGTTTTGGCTCCATATAGTAATATGATAGCCTTGGCCCGCAAACGTCAATAGATCATCCACCGACTTTCAGTCGTCTTTGCATTCGTCTATGAACAAATTCTTGCAACACATCATCCGTATTGCCATTTTTCTGACTCCATGTCGACATTCAGAGCTATTAAAAATCGATTCTCCATTTATCCAATCTTTCAAATTATCCAAAATCTTCTTTAACAAAGAGAAAACAGTTTTAACGTGATATTGTCAAGGCGCCTTTCCCATAAAGGAATAATTGGAAATGAAAAAGATGACAACTGCGAAAAACGCAACCAATTGATAAAACCTTGACCAGCAAAGGAATATACGTGGTTCTTTAAATGACTTTCTAAGAACTTTACAAATGTATATTATAGGGCATGGGATCACCAATGGAAAGCTTCAAGTTCTAAACTTCATGATGTACAAACATCTGTAACTGAAGCAAATATCCCAAACATTGAATTAACAAGAAAATAACAAGTTATTATTACATGATTGGAAATTGGCCATTCTTCCCTCACCCAATCCCATCTAATAAAATGCCCAGCCACCTGTCCAAAATGTGGACGAATGGATTGTTATCAACGTCTCACATTATCTTTGAATGTTTAACCCTCCCAAATCTAAGAAACTCTCTTAGCATCAAAAACGAACATGATGATATATTTAATTCAATTGAAGATTGCAAGTCAATTTTAAAATATTTTAATATTGCTGGACTTGATTAAATGATCTGAATTATTGTAAATTTATTATATTGCCATGCTGTCTTGTCCTGTTCTATACTGTTTTGTACTATTCTGAACTGTTTTACTGTTACTATATTTCTTTTTATTCTAGTTTGTACAATATATCTCTGGTATAAATTAATAGTGGTCGCCAATGATTGGATGTTTTAAAGCGACTTAACCAATTCCAAAAAGTCTTCATAGTTGCACGCATATAGGGGCAGCTGGGGTAATGGGGGTCACGTGGAAATGAGAGTCAGCGGTGAATTATCGATCTTATTGTAAACAAACCGTCTGCAACAAAAGCTTCTGCCTACCATTAGTCATAATAACTGTAGCCAGTTGATCGCCGCCGCCAAAGAGAACTTACATCGACAATTATAGTGTTCGTACCAGGAAAGTGCCCGAGAGCGGTAGCTCAGTGCATCAACTGATGTCACTGCAGCGCCTCTGACCGGGAGGTCCTAGGTTCGAGACCTGTCGGCGGCAGGGTTTTCAACACTAGCTTTTTAGCTAGGTCGAATTCAGTCGCTTTCTGGAAGACAATTCCAGCGGTCGGCTGCTCTGATTGATAGTTTTCCGTGGTTTCTCCGATAAATACCAGGCGAATGCCGGAGCAGTACCCTACCAAACGGGCCACGGACCGCGCGCGATCTTTCCTTCCTCTCCGCTTACACACACACTTACTTGTAGTGCATGTTAGAACAAGCACTACACTACCACATATTCCGGGAGACCGGTTCGGAGCTTGGAGCTTGTTCCCACTGGGGTGGTACCCCGTTGGACGGAGAGTCCTTGTTGGGGGAAACCCCACTAGCCGACGTTAGGTCGGCGCCGGATCTCGCCATCCACAGGGGGAAGATCATCACCATCTCCCGAGAAAAAATGCACTACACTGGGACTAATGACCAAAGCTGTTGATGCGCCCGGAAACACGAAAACATGAATCAATCAATCAACCAACCAAGTAAGTAAGTGGTTGGTGTTAAAAAGTGCTTCAGAAAATGAGGTCTTCTCACTTGAACTTGGAGATAGAAGAATTAAAATCAACAAATTATCTGATTCCAATTACGAATAATTTTAAAGGTTCTATAAACATTTATGAGTAGTTATGATAAAAATGTGCTTGTGGGGTAATGGTGGTCAGTGATTCTCATTATTTGCAGCGTGACTGCCTTTACCTTAAAATAATTTATTGATCTGACTGAGTTCAAATCGTCCCCTGGCAACTCATGTAGCAAGAATGGCTGGATGAAGAATTCGTCGCATGGCTCAAATATTTTAAAAGCTTTACTTCACCAACTGCTGAGGACGCAGTGCTGTTGATTTTTGGTAACCTTGGGAGTCGCATCATTTTAGACGCCTACAATTATTGTAATATTCTTGAAGTCTAATGCGTTCATTTTGCTTCGTATTTCTTTAGTGACTCCCATCACCCGCATGTGAGTGAAATGCAAATTTTTGGAAATTCATTATTTGAGGGGGTTTTAGTGAAGTTTTGATTATTTTTGTGGAGAAAAAACAAGCTTAATAACTAACAACGTGTGGCATAAACGCACATACTTGTTCTTAGGAGCAATTGATACTGATTTATACTGAAAGAAACTGACTCTCATTACCTCCGCTTCCCCTATATCGCATTTAGATCAGGTGAATTTTCTGGTCACTGGAACACTTGAATATAGTTCTCTTAGAAAAAAATTAAAGCTCTCTTTGATGTGTGACACGGTTCGAGGACCTGTTGGAAGATCAACGCTTGTTATTTTCAGCTAGTGGATTCTTCTCTCTAATATTTTAATGTATTGATCATTTTTCATCATTTACCACCAACAAAGAAGATGAAGATAGAGCAAAAATGAGTCAATTGAATTTCACAAGACAGCTGCGTACCGAAACAGTCTTACCAAATATAGAAAATGTTACGATAATTCCCTTCATTCGGATTAATTTACTCGCTCCTGTAAGTTATGCCGTGTCGTATGCTGTACTCTTGCTGGCATGTGCTGTAGAAAGGATTGCGTTGCCGGCAGACTCTATCGGGTCTTCTTGGGGTCGACGGGATGGAGAACGTGCCACCCGTGTACTGGGCGGCGAGTGCGGCGCCCATCTTCATGCTGTTCGCCTGCCTGCGTTTCGGGATTCTGTGGATCCCGGAGGCCATCTTGTTGCCCATCGCCGTGCACTCCTTCTTGAAGGACCGGAAAGAGGTCAGTGCAAGCATGTCAAGGTCGCGGGCTCTGCGCCCAGAGAAATTGAAGCGCGATTTAAATGTAAGGGTTGTTTGAATGCTATGGTGTGGCAGGTATGTCACTGGATACCAGGTCCACGACAGTGTTACGGAGAAGTTACTTGACAATTATTGTCACAAATTGACCTATATCAATTTCCATTTTCTCTTTAAGGCAACGAAATAATCCATTAAAATGAAATAATACCTCAGTTCAATTTCAAATATTCAGTTGAGAGTAAAATTTTAAAAAATTGAATCAAAATAACTAATTTTGTAATCCTACTTATGTGAGTAAAATAAAAGCATGACGTTTCTACGTTCAGATTAGAAGGTTTAACAAATATTATTTTCTCTTAAAAGCGCTCGCCGTCCGTAAGCGAGAATTGTTAACTTACAGAGACTTCTTAATTTATTTCACATTATTTGCTAAATACAATAAATAACTGATGGATTTAATAACACAACATAAAACTAAAAGGAGGAAAGAATTCACCTATCAAACATATATCAAAATAAACATGAAATAGTAATAAATAGTAATTCTCGGTTATTTGATAGAAAAAATCTGGCAAATATATTTTTGGATGGAGTCATTATTCACCACCTCGCGTCGCTTCAGCTTGCGAATGTGTACACTCCTTTCGGAGGTTTAAGGAGAAATGACCGCGGTGTCAGAAGAAGTAGCCCGAGCCCGTACGAGCGCTAAGTATCTCGTGCGGGTGCGTTTTGACGTGCCTGGGCTAGTGCAAGAACCGACTTTCCTTATTCAAACAATGCAAGTGACAGAGACTATCCCGAAGACGTCCTCAGAAATTGTAGTTTGCGGTATCATGGTTTTGTGGCTCTAAATTACTTGGAAAACTTTCATCTTGGCACTATCGTGCAAACCTCCATATCTCCTCCATTTCATTGTTATTAACAGTCCGGGAGAGCCTGTAGTACATCTGACGCTTGGTCACTAAAAAAAAAAAATTATTATCCTAGTTCGACAATATTATAGTATACTGAAGAATCTAAAATGTTCAGTGTATACTGTCATGTAAAAATGATATATTTGTATATATCATTGTGGGATTATAAATTTAAAGTGGTCTACGCTTGGTCACATATCTTTAACTTTTGAAGAAATAAAAGAAGTCATCTCCGTCAACTTAATATATTTATTTACATACACTGAAGAGACACATATTAGACAAAATGGGTGAATGAATATAGATAATAGTTAAATTTAAAATTATAATAATTGGCAATTAAATTACAAACTATGAAATGCAAGGAGGGATATTAATATTAGCAAATATATACCAGAAGCAAATGAATTTACAAAATATAAAATATAAAGAGGGGATTAATATAAACTAGTGTACCCGTGCGAGAGCTCTCGCGTGTTAAACCCTACCCTCTTTCCTATTTTGCCATTTTCATACTAAGCCTGTAATATATATTTTTCTTAAAGACCCTCCTATCCTCCGTCACTTGTTCTACATGTCTCTTTGTAATTGATAACAATACAGTACACCCACACCAAGACCCACTATTCTTATTTAACGGTATTACCGAGCAAAATATTACACCCGTGTGATTCAGTCGCGTAAAATATCAAGTACATAATTTAATTACACATACCGTTTCAGATTCTACAGGCTCTGAACAGGTGGGTAGAATCGAGAAGCGTTGAATCAGCAAAAATGTAATTGAATGTACAATATCTGATCCTGTAGATTACCTTTCTTCGAGGAATTTTGCCTCAAATTTTAGTTTTTAAGGCCTTAAAACGCTTCGTTTAGGAATTATAGACTAAATAATATTAAAGAGTGTTGCGGGTTGCATTTGGCATGAATATTTACAAGATATTTTTAAAACAAATACTTCATATTTTTTAAGCCAAAGTTCAATCCGTCACGACTACGTGAAATTCTCTTTCATTAGAGACATAATTTCTAAATATTGATTGCGTATGAGAGCCGCAAAAGGTATGTATCCAACTAAAGAGACGATACATTTAAAATTATAATTGTTACAGACAATAGCAAATAAAATTGCAAAATATGAAATAACAGAGGAAAGCAATTAAAATTACAAAATATGAAATACTAATAAAGCAAAATCACATTATGAAAGTGCAGAAGATAAAAAAGGGGGATAATAATTAAAACCAATTGGAAATGATATTACAAAAAGTGGAAAAGAATAAATTGAGCCGCTTTGCTTACCTGGCTATGGGTGGCAAAGTTGGGAGACCGTGCCCAGAGGGAATATGATTCAGGGTTTTTATTGCTTTCTGGAGCTCCGGCAAGGGGACGGAAGAGGTCTGTTTTGTGTCCTCTTGGAAATGTCTCAGGTGGCAGGGGGGGTCAGTTTGCGAGATCGGGGTGTGTAAACTATTAGCAGAGGGGACAGAGAGAAATTAGATTGTTCATTGAGGCGAGCTTCAGATTTCTGCTTGGCTTGAAAAATGTGAAAGATTTCTAACGCGCGTCTGTTCCAGAATTTATTTTCTATTTCAAGAATTTGAATGTCTTATTCGGGGTGGAATGTGTGGCCTGTGTTTATGTATGTGTATGTATGTGGCAAAGTGCAATCGGGTTGTATTGTTTTTCCATGCATGTAAATGTTCTTCAACTTCAGCAGAACAGCGGGTAGCGTATTTCACAGACGCCCGTAGTGAACCACGTGTCCGACTGAGTATTCCTGTCACTTCGGCTTGTATCGTTTACACTTATTGGATAATTGGAAATGAGTGAATACACATTAAATAACAATAAACAACAAGAATTATCATCCGTTTCTCGGACAATTTGAGTAGGTTTTTGTGTGCAGTTTCCCGTGGTCTATTCAGCAAATGCTGAGATGCTTTCCTGCTTCACTTTTAAACAGTACATATAAATTCACTCTTAGCTGACGTTTTCTTGAGGTGAAACGTTGCTCTGCGAGGGGAGAGAGTGTGAAGTCATTCGTCAGCAGAAACTTCTAATGCAAACTGTAGCTCGTGTCTCGTTGCAAATAGTTTCCTTTACTAAGGAACGAACATTTAATGTTTCAAACGAGGTTTGTTTATTCAAAATTCATACTCGTGTATCGTGTATACAGCATCATCCACTAGATACATGTATCCCGTAATTCCTGTTTTTCTATGTTAGAGAAAGTTATTACAATAAAATAAATAAATAAATAAACAAGTGAATGGATGAATAAATGAATGGATACTTGGAAGAATAAGTGAATGGCAGGATGAATTAATAAATGAATGGTTGGATGGATGAATGATTGAAGGAAGGGAGACTAGATCGATGAATGCATGGATGGATGAGTGAACGGATGAATGAATGATTGAAGGTATGGGAGAATGATTGAAGGGCTGGGAGAAGGAACTGAAGGCCAGGTGGCTGCTGCAGGAGAAGTGGCTGATGAAGAGCCTGTCGATGAGTACCCCGGGGGGCTCCACGCCGCCCGTGGCCGCACCCTGGGTCACGGCGGGTAGCGGCGGCGGCGGCCGCGGCGGCGGCGGCGGCGGCGGCGGCGGCGGCGGTGGCGGCGGTGGCGGGGGCCGCGGGAGCGGGGCCGGGGGCGTGGACGTGGTGCGGCGGCCGGGCGGGGGCAGCCAGCAGGGCCACGAGTACCAAGAGGTCAACACGCCCACGCCCTCCCTCGAGTACCTGTCCGTGCCCGCGGATTCACAGGTGCGCCTCATCTTTAACTTGCTCAGGGCATCAACTGCTATCACTGCAATCCTTCTCACCTAGAGGTCTTGGGGTTACACTCTCCCCGTGGCAGCATTTGCTATATTAACTCTACCGGGAGAGGTGGCTCGGGGCATCAACTGATGTCACTGGAGACCCTCTGACCGGGAGGTCCTAAGGTTACACTCCCGACGGAGCCAGGATGTTCGACACTAGCTTGTCAGCTAGGTCGAACTTAGTCGCTGTCAGCAAGAGATTTCTAGAGGCCGGCTGTATGTATGTATCTTCATCGTAATCAATATCATTATGCAACGGGTTGCGGCCTTCAAATGACATTTATGCAATGGGAGTAGAAAAATATATACAGTCGACTCCGGTTATAATGAACTTCCGGGGACTAACATATTCACTATATCAAAGGTTCGCTGTATTCGATGATGTCAGAAGTAAATGGAATTTGTCCTCAATAATTGGTTTTATTAATATAGCACAAGATTCATCCACAGGAGAACTGAAAATTTCAATATCTTTATTTCTACGTAAAAATAAATTATTTTCAATTGTTTGTTTCCTACATTTTTCATTACATGCTTCTCCAGAGTTCGTGCTCTCTCCATACTTGATTCTGCATTGTCCTCTCTCTAAATATCTGAGCATCGTAATGTCTTGAGTACGAGCCTCTTGCACTGTAGGAACATCATCTGACTCTCGGAAGGTACTTTTAATCCAATTAATTTCCAGGAATTTCCTACGTTCACTGTAACCGAGGTTCAGGTACACTATAACCGAGTCTTCTTATGCTTATGCTTATGCTTATAATGAAAGGGAAATGGGACCGTTGAGTTCACTATAACCAGTGAGTTAAGTTCACTATAACCGATGGTTCATTTTATGCGACTTCACTATAACCGGAGTCGACTCTATTTCGTACGTTTACTATAGCCAAGGTTGAGTTCACTATAACCGAGCCTTCTTATGTAATGTAAGTGAAACGGGTTAAATTCGACTCTATTTCGTACGTTTACTATAGCCAAGGTTGAGTTCACTATAACCGAGCCTTCTTATGTAATGTAAGTGAAACGGGTTAAATTCACTATAACCGAGGGTTCACTATATCCGAGTTCACTATAACCAGAGTCGACTGTATTTCGTACGTTTTTTCCGGTTAGTTCCTATAACCGACTTTTATGTAATGTAAGTGAAACGGGTTAAATTCACTATAACCGAGGGTTCACTATATCCGAGTTCACTATAACCGGAGTCGACTGTATTTCGTACGTTTACTATAGCCGAGGTTGAGTTCACTATAACCGAGTCTTCTTATGTAATGTAAGTGAAACGGGTTAAATTCACTATAACCGAGGGTTCACTATATCCGAGTTCACTATAACCGGAGTCGACTGAAACTTGATGGCTGCTTGCAGGCGTGGGGCGGCGCGCGCCCTCGGGAGCCCAACTGGCGGAACGGCGGCGGCGCGCCGGAGCGGTGGAGCCAGCAGGAGGGCGGGGCGGGGCGGGGCGGGGCGGGCTGGAGCGCTGGAACCGCGAGGGCAGCGGCAGCAGTCGCTGCAGGCGTCGCCCGACCGCATGGGCGCGGAACCGGGCAGCGGCGCCGGGGGCGGTCAGCGCCGCCGCACCACCGCCGCCACGCCCCGCCTCCGCCGCTGCAGCTGCAGCAGCACCCGCGCGACTCTACCAGCTCCCAGCAGCAGCAGCAGCAGCAGCAGCGCTGCAGGCGTCGCCCGACCGGGGTGGGACCCGCGCTCGCCGCTGCCCGCGCCCGGCGCCCAGCCGCCCTTCTTCGGCGCCCCGCCGCCCACGCACACCTCCTTCGGCCACCCGCCGCCCCAGCACCAGCAGCACGCTCCCTTCAGGTGAGCACTCCTTCTGCTCTCTCTCTCTCTCTCTCTCTCTCTCTTCTCTCTCTCTTCTCTCTCTCTCTTTCTCTCTTTCTCTCTTTCTCTCTTTCTCTCTTCTCTCTTTCTCTCTTTCCCTCTTTCTCTCTTTCTCTCTTTCTTCTTTCTCTCTTTCTCTCTTTCTTCTTTTGTCTTTCTCCATTTCTTCTTTCTCTCTTTCTCTCTTTCTCCTTTCTTTCTCTCTTTCTCTCTCTTCTCTTCTTTCTCTCTTCTCTCTCTCTCTCTCTCTCTCTCTCAAACAGAGTCGGGTTAGTTACAGCACTTATAACTCAAGAACGTCTCGACCGATTTCAATTATCTCTGATTTGTTAGCAGAATAGTAGTAGTGTTGGATATTAGAATAACTAGAATAGAAAAAAGAGCGCACACTTAAAATAGCGACCTCGAACGCCAGATCTCTCCTTTCAAATGAAAGGGAAATAGAATAAGAAATTGCAATAGAGAACATCCACTATAATATTATAGGTCTATGAGGACTAAGGAAAAGAGGAGAAGCCATGATAGAGAAAAAACGCCAATTTATTCTCGGTAAGACGAAAGGACAGCAGGTGTTCGCTTCATTACTCACAATAAATTAAAAAATTTCACTGATGATATTGTCGGCATTTAAGAATAAATATGCGTTCTTACATTAAAGCTAGGGAAGAGGAAAATTTCAATAATTCAAGCTTATGTACCAACCACGAGCTGTAGAGACGAAGAACTGTAAGAATTCTATAATCACACACAGACAGCACACTCAACCAAATTTAGAACCGAAAGGAATTTTGTAATTGGCAACTTTAGTTCTAAGGTAGGAAAGAAAATGAACAACGCAACTTGTCACCCCTTTGGCCTAGGAATACGAAATGAAACAGGAGAACGTCTAACCGGGTTTGCAGAAGGGCATAAACTAAAAATGGAGCATTTTACAAAATGAACAAGACAGATGGACTTGGCTATCATCAGATGGCCAACACAAAAACGAAATTGACTAACAGATGATCTAGAAAGTGAAATAAATAAAAATATTGAAAAAGGGTTAAGTTTGAATCTGATCACAGACTTATAAAATGCTATATCAGAATACACAATGGTAAGAATAAATGCCACCTCTGGAAGAAAATACCAACACAAGATTTCAACAAAAACATGTATAAAAAAGTTCTTGGAGCCGAAATAGAAACCAGAATCAAGAAGGAACAGGAAGAATCAATGCATACTCCAAGAAGTTATCAGGAGAAATCAACAATCTTGAACAATGCATCCTGTCAGCGGGGAAAAATGCAGCTACGGACTGTTCAAGACTTAATGAAAAATGTGTTACGCGAAGATACTTTACAGCTTATAAACCAAAGAGAATTGCTACGATCCAAAAGGCATATTTCAGAGCACGTTATTGAGTACAAGGAGCTAAACAAGAAACTTGAAAGATCAATCTGCAGAGATCGAAGAAACCATCTGACAGACTTAACATACATAATTATGGAAAATAGAAAATCTCTTAAACTATTAAAAGAAAAACGCCAATAGGGAAACACGGATGATAGCTTTCGAAAATACTGACCAAAGAAGGTATCCTCAAGGAAAATAATAAAATAGCAATCCAATACTACAGAATCATTTTTGTCAGCACAAATCATACACCCATAAAACGGTATGATGACAACGAAAAAGATGAAACTGAAATTCCACCATTCATCATATCTGAAGTACGTGAGGCAATTTCGGAAATGAAAACTGGAAAACGCCGGGAGAAGATGGCATTCTTGTCAAACTCCTCAAAGAAATTGTCAAACTTTTCAACCTTTTATTAAAATCGGAAGAACTACCCTTACTATGTTTCACAAGTACCATAATACTCATTCGCAGAAAAGGTAACAGAGACAATTTCACTAACTGTAGGCTAATTAGGTTTATGTCCAACATGTATAAACTCTTCTCTAATATCCTGACGAGGAGAATGACCAAAATACTAGACGAACAGCAGCCACCGGAACAAGCAGGTTTTCGAACAGGTTTCAGCACTACAGACCACCCGCAAACAGTCAATCAGATCATCGAAAAAGCGCTAGAATTTAATATAAAATTGAACATAGCGTTTGTTGATTTTACGAAGACCTTCGACTGTGTAGAACACACATTTATACTTGGAGCACTCAAAAATCAAGGAGTCTCCAGCAAATATATTAACATTTTAAAACAACTATATGCACAAGGCCAAGGACAAACAAGAACAGATCAAGAAGAAGAAATATTTCGAATTAAGAGAGGAGTAAGACAGGAGGACCCAATATCTCCAAAATTATTTAATAGTCTGGTTGAAATGTGTTTCCGTAAAACAAATTCGTATAAACAAGCAAGTGTAAATGAGAACGGACGACGGCTGACAAACATCCGTTTTGCAGACGACATCGCTCTATTTGCTACCTCGACTAAAATTCTAAAAGAAATGTTACACGATGTAAACGCAAGATGTACTGAGGTCGGTTTAAAAATGAACTTATCGAAAACTAAAGCAATGAGTAACAGTGGTGAACGACAGTAAGATAGAATACGTCTAAGAATATGTTTCTCTGGGTCCGCTAATGCCATTTACAAATAGGAGATAAGGAAATCGAAAGAATTGGATTATCATGGAGAAAATTCTAGAGTATTCCCTTCATTTTACTAAATAAAAAGATAAACGTCAAAAACAAAAAGATATTAATGGACTCATGCATCTTGCCTGCATTGCTTTATGAATCACAAACATGGTCCTAAACAGTAACGCAAATAAAATGAATAAAACGGTGAAACGAAAATGGAACGAAAAATTCTAAAAATGTCGCTCTTAGACAAAATACCGTCTACGGAAATTAGCAAAAAAGGCCAAAATCAAAGATGCAGTACAGCAAGCCAAAATGAGCAAATGGCATCAAATGGAGAGGACACATCATAAGACAAGACCAACAACGATGGATATATACTACAACATCCTGGAACCCTCGGTATGGTTGGAGGAACCAAGGGAGAGAAGATGAGCACACGAGCTAGGCAATGGCAGCTGGTTCCATCTGGACGAGACTGGCCCAAGAGAGGACAACATGGAGACAACTGGGATACGAACCGCAAAAAGAAAAAGATACTCCCCAGTGCAACTAGTGTTTCTTATAACTACTATTCTCCTTTTTTTGGTTAAAAAAATAATTTGATGATATCCATTTCTTTTAGCTACTGTTTTGTTTTGCTTAATATTTGTTGTCTTATAGTTTGTTTTATTGCACAGTTTCTTATAGCTACTATTTTATTTCGCTTATATATTGTCTTGATGATTTTACGTTAGTGAATTTTAGTGAATATCAACTTACTGTAAACCCTGCTAAAACAGGAGGTGTTTGTCCCTTGCGGGATGATGTAGAATAATAATAATAATAATAATAATAATAATAATAATAACGTTTATTTTACTTTAAGAAGATTTGATCGCTGATTATAGTTTTGAGAAATTGTTAGGTCACTTCGATGTAATCAATGTAAGCTCGTGTGAAATATTATTCTCTCTTTTCTGCAGAATGTCCTGAAAATATTGTAAGAATTAAATTTATTGATGTTTGTTTCGTTTGTAAAAGTTAGAAATGACTAATGTTCTTGGCTATCGAAATAAACTCAGTTATTCACCACAGGCTGGTCCATTGAATTTTTTGAATTGGACTTTTTCAAGTAAAAACTTAGTTTTACTTTCTCGCTACCGCTTACGCAGTAATGAGAAAATTATGTAATTCTGTGCGAAAAAACGGCGAATTTTCGGCAGAAAAACTCTTATTACAGGGCCCTGGTAACGAAAAAGAGGATAAAACCACTTGCCAAATTTAGGGGGGAAATCCTCTAACCCGTGGTGTAGCCAAAATTCATGTTTTGAGGGTCCTTTATACTGAAAATTCGAAAGACGGCAAAACATCTGGTACATACGTGGAGGTACACGCTTGTGATTAAATCGCGTAGAATTTCAAGTATTAAGTTTAATTTCACGTGCAGTTGAAGATTCTACAGGCTCTGAACAGATGGGATAGAATCGGGAAGCGTTGAATCAGCAAAAATATAATACCATGTTCAAGAACATCTGATCCAGTAGCTTACAATGTGAGGAACGTTTCTTTGACGCCTTTGAGGTCAAAATTTTCCTTTTTAAGGATCTAGAACGCCTCGTTTAGGACTTATTTAATAATATAGTTGATCAACTGTTGCGGGTTGCATTTGACACGAATATTTAAATGCCTTTTCTTTCAACAAATCCTTTACATTTTTAAAGTGAAAACGCAATTTGTCACGTCTTCGTGTCCTTCTCTTTGTTTAGAGACCTCATTTCTAGAGATCGGTTGCGTGTGAGAGCCGCAAAATGTACGAATGTAGGAGGCGATAACTTGGGCGTGCGCGCGCTGTGTTGCAGGCCGTCGGGGCAGCATCCTCGCGGGCTGCCGGTGGCGGTGCCGACGGTGCCCGGGTCGGGCCAGCAGCAGCAGCAGCAGCAGCAGCAGCCGGCGTCGCCGTCGCCGGCGCCGACGCCCGAGCCGGGGGCCGGCGCGGAGGGCGAGGCGGAGCGGCGCTACGTGGAGCGCCTCAAGGACCACGACGCCGAGCGGCGGCGGCGCGAGGCGCGAAGGAGAGCGAGCGGCGCCGCAGGGCCGAGCGCCTCGAGGAGGAGGAGCGCAGGGAGCGCGACCGCGCGCTGCAGGAGGTGCGCGCATTCATTCTTTCATTCAATTGTTCATTCACTAATTCATCCTCCACTCGTTCGTTCTTTCAGTCGATCATTCATTCATTCATCTGCCCAACCGTTTATTCATTCATTCATTCGATTCATTCATTTCATTAATTCATTCATTAATTCATCTATCCACCCGTCCATCCACTCGTTCATTCCTTCAGTCAATCATTCATTAATTCATCCATCTGCCCAACCGTTTATTCATTCATTCATTCGATCAATCGTTCATTCATTAATTCATCTATCCACCCGTCCATCCACTCGTTCATTCTTTCAGTCAATCATTCATTAATTCATCCATCTGCTCAACCGTTTATTCATTCATTCATTCGATCAATCGTTCATTCATTAATTCATCTATCCACCCGTCCATCCACTCGTTCATTCATTCAGTCAATCATTCATTAATTCATCCATCTGCCCAACCGTTTATTCATTCATTCATTCGATCAATCATTCATTCATTAATTCATCTATCCACCCGTCCATCCACTCGCTCATTCTTTCAGTCGATCATTCATTCATTCATCTGCCCAACCGTTTATTCATTCATTCATTCGATCAATCGTTCATTTATTAATTCATCTATCCACCCGTCCATCCACTCATTCATTCTTTCATTCAATCGTTCATTCACTAATTCATCCATCTATCCGTCCACTCGTTCATTCTTTCAGTCAATCATTCATTCATTCATCCGTCTGCCCAACCGTTTATTCGTTCATTCATTCGATCAATCGTTCATTAATTCATCTATCCACCCGTCCATCCACTCGTTCATTCCTTCAGTCAATCATTCATTAATTCATCCATCTGCCCAACCGTTTATTCATTCATTCATTCGATCAATCGTTCATTCATTAATTCATCTATCCACCGTCCATCCACTCGTTCATTCTTTCAGTCAATCATTCATTAATTCATCCATCTGCCCAACCGTTTATTCATTCATTCATTCGATCAATCATTCATTCATTAATTCATCTATCCACCCGTCCATCCACTCGCTCATTCTTTCAGTCAATCATTCATTAATTCATCCATCTGCCCAACCGTTTATTCATTCATTCATTCGATCAATCGTTCATTCATTAATTCATCTATCCACCCGTCCATCCACTCATTCATTCTTTCATTCAATTGCTCATTCACTAATTCATCCATCTATCCGTCCACTCGTTCATTCTTTCAGTCAATCATTCATTAATTCATCCATCTGCCCAACCGTTTATTCATTCATTCATTCGATCAATCATTCATTCATTAATTCATCTATCCACCCGTCCATCCACTCGCTCATTCTTTCAGTCAATCATTCATTAATTCATCCATCTGCCCAACCGTTTATTCATTCATTCATTCGATCAATCGTTCATTCATTAATTCATCTATCCACCCGTCCATCCACTCATTCATTCTTTCATTCAATTGCTCATTCACTAATTCATCCGTCCACTCGTTCGTTCTTTCAGTCAATCATTCATTCATTCATCCATCTGCCCAACCGTTTATTCATTCATTCATTCGATCAATCGTTCATTCATTAATTCATCTATCCACCCGTCCATCCACTCGTTCATTCCCTTCAGTCAATCATTCATTAATTCATCCATCTGCCCAACCGTTTATTCATTCATTCATTCGATCAATCGTTCATTCATTAATTCATCTATCCACCCGTCCATCCACTCGTTCATTCTTTCAGTCAATCATTCATTAATTCATCCATCTGCCCAACCGTTTATTCATTCATTCATTCGATCAATCGTTCATTCATTAATTCATCTATCCACCGTCCATCCACTCGTTCATTCTTTCAGTCAATCATTCATTAATTCATCCATCTGCCCAACCGTTTATTCATTCATTCATTCGATCAATCATTCATTCATTAATTCATCTATCCACCCGTCCATCCACTCGTTCATTCTTTCAGTCAATCATTCATTAATTCATCCATCTGCCCAACCGTTTATTCATTCATTCATTCGATCAATCGTTCATTCATTAATTCATCTATCCACCCGTCCATCCACTCATTCATTATTTCATTCAATTGTTCATTCACTAATTCATCCATCTATCCGTCCACTCGTTCGTTCTTTCAGTCGATCATTCATATTCATTCATCTGCCCAACCGTTTATTCATTCATTCATTCGATCAATCGTTCATTTATTAATTCATCTATCCACCCGTCCATCCACTCATTCATTTGGACATTTTTCGATCCTTCTTACCGGGAGAGGTGGCTCAGTGCATCAACTGAAGTCACTGCAGTGCCTCTGACCGGAAGCTCCTAGGTTCGAGTCTCGGCGATGACAGGATTTTCGACACTAGCTACATATCTAGGTCGAATTCAGTCGCTGTTTGGAGGAGAAGTCTAGCTGCCGGCTGCTCTCATCGGTAGTTTTCCGTGGTTTCTCCGATCAACACCAGGCAAATGCGGGAACAGTACCCTAACAAACAGGTCACGACCGCGCGTGATCTTTCCTACTTCTTCCTTGTCTTATTCTCACCCCTTACACACACTGACACATCACGCACTGCTTTACTTACACATGCCGGGAGACCGGTCGGGAGCTTAGAGCTTGTACTGCGCTTGCCTAGCGGGACGGTGCCCCGGTGGTGAGAGATACCTGATTGCGGAGAACTCCGCTAGCCGACGGTAGGTCGGCGCCGGATCTCGCCATTCTGCAGGGAAAGAACATCGCTACCTCCCAATGAAAAAACATGCCCTCCACTTACGGGACTAATGACCTCTCAGTAGTTGACGCCCTCGGAATCACTAACAATCAATTCGTTCAACACTAACAATCAATAACACATTCGTTCTTCCGTTCATTCATCTATTCTTGCAATTCTATTTTCTCGTAATTCTATATATTATATATATTATCTATATATTATATATATTCTATTTTCTTGCAATTCTATTCATTCTATTCTTGCAATTATTTCATCCGTTCATTGTATATATATATATATATTGTCGAGCAGTATTCATTTTATTATCATTCATTCATTTATTGTCTTCATTCAGTTTCATCTGCGAGTGTTTCATTCATTGTTATGGTGTATAAAGGGATAAGGATTAATTAAAATTATATTTTCCGCTAAAAAATCTGAAAAGTAGTTGTTCTGAAAAAAAACTTTTAATGTAATTAAAATAAATGTAAATTTAAAGTAATTTAGGAATTACTTACTGAAAATGTAATATTTAAGGGTTCTGGGACTGTTAACAAGGTCTTAAGCGGAGAATCAAAACGTTTCTCGTCTCGATTTGTTTCATTTCAGCGTTACATTAGTTTTCAGTATTTCTTCAGTCAGGGTCGTTTTAAAACTTTTGGGGGCCTTGGGTCTACATTAATTTGGACGGCCTTTATTGTTACTTTCGCCGATACCTATTTAAATCCAAGCCATACCCTCCACCCCATTAATGACACGTTTTGTTAAAAAAAAGCACTTCTCATCGCATTCTTGCATCAACGAGCAATATTCTTTATTATAAATATCCAATGAAGCGCGACGTAACACTCCGTTATTCCAATTTTTTGTGTATAGTTTAATCGTACATCACTTTTGTTTAAGTTCTTTATTTCATTTTTAGAGAATGAAGCATTAAGATTTTTTAAGAACTGTCGGGGTCCTTGATCATCCGGGCTCTGGGTTCGGGGCACCGGCCCTTTATGCGCGTGCGTTAACTGGGCCTGCCTTAAGTTATTCTTTCTTAAGGATTTGTTTACAATAATTCAAGTGCGTCTGTTCAATGTGAACTTTTGTACTTTCTGAGCGATATTTCAAGCAACACAAAATTGTTATGAACCTTAGAGAGATATATAGAGGATTGTATTTGAAAGAAATGAATCTATCCCTGTAATGACGACAGACGTTAAATGTCTTACAGATTGGACAAATCAGTCGCATTTTAAAAGCGAATCGAAAAACCAACAATAATTTGCTGGGAAACGAGACGCAATAAAAAGTAGAAAATGAAAGTGAATTACTAATGTTACTATTAAGAGATATAATGCATCTCATTTTAAGAAGAGAACTCATCTCAATTATCGTGTGAAGTGAATTGTAATCAATGACTTTAGTAAATTATTCTCATTATTTGAACTTTATCAAAATCATAATTTGTGTGAAATGTATGATTTGTATATTACTGTGTGAAATAATTCACTTATACATTTTCGATAGTTCCAGTTTTGTTTTCAAATTAATTGTATTAGTTTTTCAACCACCAATTCATCTAGTTAAAACAGATCATTTTCTGGATCAAAATAAAAATTCTACCTAATTGTCATCGAAAATGAAATTCCTATGCATAGGCTAAACCACGATGTATTTTTTATACAGCGGGCTAAACCAAGGCTTCACAAATCTACGCTTTTAGCCATCCTTCCCCATTGCAAATTGAAACTTGTGCTGGCATGTATGTTGGTGGCAAATGTAAACGCCTAATTCAAGTACTTCGAAATTTTGCAGACTTATTGCAAAGATCTGGATATGATCTAGATAGAAGTTATATCAAAATACTCTTCTATTCTTTATTAGTAAGTTCTGCAAAATTTACAAAAATATGGAAGTGTTAAGCAAATTCGGGGAAATGTAGTTGTAGAAGATTTTGGGACCGAATTTTCGGAAGCAACTGAGAATGATCTTACATTGGGATCAGAGTATAATACTGAAGAACAGCTTAAAGATGATCTTTTAAATTCATTACAATGTCTTTGGGCTAAACGACCCTGTTCGCTTTAATCAATACTATTGCGACAATAAACACTGAGATTTCATTGTTGCCTTTATGTGTTTCTTAAAATTGTTCTTGAATCTGTCTCTTACAATATAAAATTTATATCGGCATTCATACTTCGATCTTATCAATTGCTTATCTCTACAATAACGTATCAGTTTGTCACGTATTTCCTGTGACGCTGAGTACTACTATCAATTCAAGAGGCAGAATATAAAATATAACATTCACGTCTGATAGAAACTATATCAGTCATGTAAAGATTCACCACTAATGATAATTCATTAAATGGGGAAATAATTCCTCATGCTTTTAATGAATATAATTATGATAATTACATTTGTAACATGCAAACAATACTGAGATTTGCATATGAGGTTAAATATTAATTTTATTTTTAAAGACTCTCTGATATCTTGAGAGGTCTCTATTTTGCAATGGGTGTCTGAGATTACAAGGTTATTTCGTTTCTCAAATTATCTGAGAATGGATGATTCTGAATCAATATTGATTAACACGTCAGTTTAGGGTGTCGTTAAAATATTAAACTTACTCTTCTACATTATTAACAATTTATTACCCATTTAGAAAAAAATTGAATTTCGAAGAAAGAACGAAATCCATGACGTTTATTTTCAAGACAGAAGGTTTACGTTAATGCTAGTGCATATAGACAAATAAAAGTAAATTCTCAAATGAATATTCGGTAAATGCGTGAATAGTTTTTAGGTTTGTAAGTTGTATAACACAATCGGTGAATTAATTTCTGGAAAAAATTATACATTATACCTTAATGTTGATTCGCATCTCTCAATATTATTCGAAAGAAACGTACGATCAAACTTAAATTAATATGACTGGTTTCCATAATTTTTCTGCATACATGACACGCGAGTTTGAATATGTAATAGCAACCTGAACCTGTCAACTCACGATCAGATAAACCGGATGCCTCGATTAAGCTGCATGTAGTGTTAGCAACCGCCGCTAGAGGGCAGGAGTAGCTTGTATTTTCGCTTGCCAGTTCAGACGTGTAGAGTGGTTCCGTCATCAAAATTATGTACTAAAACAACGATACCACAGTCTAATAACACAGTCCCACAGCTCTGTGCTTCTTCCCTGTGCTGAAAATAGGCCCTACTGACAGACGTAGCATCATTAGCGCTCCAAGTGGTCAGTAAGATGGTCACGCCCTAGTGCCATACCTTATAGAGATATATTTATTATTTCTGCCGGTAGGTTTTTACAACCTGGTGGCAGAACACTACAATTTACTTATTGCAATACGAAATATAAATAAAATTTAACTCTAAGTTATTTTAAGACAATAATAATAATAATAATAATAATAATAATAATAATAATAATAATAATAATAATAATAATAATAATAATAATAATATGATAAAAATGAGAGCAATAATAACAATTGTAGAATTAACTCTACATTTTATGGCTGACCTGCACAATTATTTTAAACTATTAAACACACGACGTTTCATTACACTACACTTCACTCCACATTTGCACTTCATTTCTCTTTCTACTTCTATATTGCACTACACTTCACAACACGTCACCACACTTCAATACAATACTTCTTTAAATATTATTACATATTTATTGAAGAAACACATTTAGTACCCGTTATGTACGCTAGATCAAAAATTTGACGTCGTAATTATATTATTTTCAAAATCTAATTCACATTCCACTCCAATTTTATCATTTTCTTTTATCAATGAAAGCTTAAAAGTATAAAAACCTAAGAACAACGTCTAATATCCTGTATAATTTCTTCCAGGGTCGGCAGAGCGAGATCTGACAATTGACATTTGAGAAGGAATTTCTTTATATTTTGTGGTTTTATGTACTCCAAAATGTGGAAATTAAATGAATATTTGGGTTTTCTTCACACGCACGCACACATACATTCAGAAAGAAACATATTTATTAAATGTCTTACACATTTATTATTATTTAGAGATTACATCAGTGTCATAACACTGTCACAGTAATTACGTTGGTGGAGGATTTTCCAGTTTTTTTTTTTGTTTTTTTTTTACCAGGAACACCAAGAGGAGTTTCCTTCCATGTTCGCATTCTTATATATATATATATATATATATATATTATTATTATATTTATAATAATATACTATTTTCTTTTAAATTAAAATAAATTTTTGGCTAATTTTTCATTTTTATTACAAAAGTCTGAATGAACTGCACGTTTTGAATGTTTGCTCTCAATTAACGTTTCCTTTGTTATGTGTTTCACTAATCTTAATAATTATCACCCTAAATTACTCAATGAAGTATTTCCTATTTCTCTTAGGAAGTTGCGCAAATTGAGTATTAACTGCCTTCTCTCGAAATGTTCTGCGCATAACCTTGTGTTGCCAGGAACAGAAACAGACAGGTCCCAGCTCATTGGCCGCTTGGAGACGCTCGTGTTGCGCCAGGTCCAAAGTTCCCTAGTGTTATTAGACTGTGCCGATACTTCCATCCAGAAAAAAAATTAATATTCATTTATCAGAAATTCTACATTTGTCATCACATTTAAAAAAGAAATTAACAGATATAACGCTTGATTAGAAGTTTCATGTCGAATAATCGGCGGCGCTAGCCGAATTCGTTTACTACGCTCCGTAAAGTCACGATGGTTAAGCGAATTCGAGACTTGCGGGTTCTTGGTTGGGTGACCGGCCAGGAAGCCCGGGATCTAACGTCGTCGAGCCTCTGGCCGAAGGGATAAAAGGCACTGACTGACTACGACGTGACGAGACTTGACTTGAGATTATTGTAACGGAGGATTACTCCAAAAATTAAAAAGCACATTAATGGAGGATTACTCCCCAGTGCAAAGCGCTCAACGCCCCTTAAGGGGCTTGGAGACGCGTTGCGTCAAGGTGTAGACGCAACAAATTAAAAAAAAAAAAGTTTGTGGGCAGGACTCATTTTTCAATCTCTTCAAACACATTAAATTTTCGATGTTATAGTTTTATTTTCTCTCTGCACTATGCATATACATTTGTATTTTCCTAATAAAAATGTCTTCGTGCGACAGACAATTCACGAGAGGGCTCTCTGAAGGATAGCATAACTGACGGTTTTTGATTTTATTAATGTTACTGTTGAGACAAGAGACGTAAAGGAATCAACAGAGTAAACGTTGTGCACATGAAGGTCCCTTTGTATAATATTGAAATGTTTGTAATAATTTTTTTAAATATAAAATCGAAAAGCATGAAAACTTTCTCGTTGTTCATCATCATCATCATCATCATCATCATCATCATCATTATTATTATTATTATTATTATTATTATTGTTATTATTATTATTATTTGAGCGTATTCAATCCCTTGCTGGCAAAGGCTTCCTGAAGGTTCTAGAGAACTAGTTTCACATTTTATATAACTGTACACAAATCCATCAATTCACAAGAAAAAGTGTTGAAGATTTGAATAGGGACAACCTTAATAAAATGGGTGTGTTTTTGAAGTTTTCATTTTTTAATCAATAAAGTGATATACACGTAATAGCAAATCATTGAAAAGATGTTTTGTATTAGGTTAATTTGACATAAACTTAATCTAATTACTAGTATGGAATTTTCTTTAGTTTCCGTCAGTAAAAAACATTCTTTTATTTTATTATTTTTATTTATATTACGTCAAAAACAGTTAAAACTGTGTATGACGTGCTATGGAGAGCAGTGAATTGTGTGCACATTTTCAAAATTCTGTGATCCCTACACTAAGCTTCTCCCTCTGTCTAGGCTACCGGAAACGTCATACCACTTCCTTTGCATTGCAAAATATTTTTATGTTTATGACGACTTTTTTTAATATTGCCATGGCCGAAAAAATCAACCGAAAATTCACCCCAAAACTTCTCACTTACTATCTACAACTAGTATGTTCCTCTAAACAATTAATTTTCTTGGTAGGAATTTGATTAAATATACCAGTCAAAATTGTGCTCATATCCGGTCCACTTTGAAACCACATACCCAATCATTCAACTCATAATACAGTAGTATATTATTTTTAACATACATTCTAATTCTTGCTACTACTCACTACAAATAACAATATTTATAACAATAGAATAGGCAAAATGACTAGTGGCGAACAAGGTAGGGTGACTACACGTTCCGTTTTTCACGTGATTGTCCTTCGTTTGTTATGAGTCCCGACAGAATATTAACGGGACACGAAATGTCTCGTTTTTTTTTGTAATTGGTTATTACCTCACTCTCCCTTCACGCACTCTGGCTTTCGATAATTCGCTAGCTTTAACATTTCAACAACATTTATCCAGAAAATTTGAGGAATGGGAAAAATATAATCTAGAGATTGATAAAAAATGGTGTTTATGTCTTCCACACATTTAAAAGTCAAGGTAAAATCAAATGTTCTAAGTTTTGCTCTGGCTGTTCCAGGCAAAACTGGTGTGGAGAAAAGAGTATTTTCAATTGTGAATTCCCTTTAGACTGCTCAAAAATGTTGTACTATCGAGACTATTTTAGCAATTGTAAATTTAAATCTCATTTGCAAGGCCTGAGTTGAAGGAATTCTACAACTTGTTAGCAAGAACGTCCGAACTCTTGCAAGATATCAAATCATCTTTTAAATACAAAGTTCATAGTGATATTCCTGAATGGGAAGCCACAAATTCATGTTCAGCAGCGTATTACGTCTGAAACGTAATTCGTACTTGTCTCTGTGAAGCTACATATGAAGAACATTTTCATTGTAAGCTCATGTACTGTTTTGTCCCGTATTTGCCCTTCCGTATTTCAGAAATGTCCTGTTTTGTCATAAAAATATTGTCACCCTAGGCTAGAGACTTGGTCAAAGTATCCAGTGGCTTGGCCATAGAATAGTTACTACATGGAAAGTATAGCTACCCACAATCCTTGCGCCGATATGATGCGCATGGTGGCTATATTGAAAGTGTGTAAACGACCCGTCTTTTGTTGTGTGGTGAAGGTATTACCTGCGCACGTTTTTTTGAGCCCTTGCTTCGCTTGTTGCAAGAGGAATGGGGAGTTTGGTTATTTTGGAAAAAGGAAGTAATATCAGATTTGTAGTTCGAATTTCAATGCAAAATAGTTTCTATTACATTATTATATTTGTACCCAAATATTTCTGGTTATCAAATTTTGTCTACAACACTCATTGCTATCGTTTATTCTTAATTCAACTAATGTTGACAAAGGAGTGGGGGTAGATATTCCGGGGCTCATGAAGACGTGCGCGTATAATACCTTTTATTCGTGTTTTAATCGTATTTTGTGTGCGTATAACTATAGTAGCAAAATCATATGTAACCCGAGGGGACATTTGCTTCGTATGGGAAAATATTAATATCGCTCATATCAATTATTAATAAAAAATAGAGATAAAAAGGTAAAGAATTATAGATGCATAAATAGTAGTGCTACAGAATGGCACAGACTTTGTCAAATTAGTTTCCTATTTTGTTTGGTGTGGGCTAGTTTATCGGACATGCGACATACTCTAGCCAGCTGCCATCTATCGTCGCCTGAAGTGCATTTTTTTTTATTTTCTCAATTCTTCAGTTTCCTAATTGTAGAACCAAAACATTCATTTTTGGACAGATTTTTTCACAGAAAATTTTCGAGTTCTCGGAAACCTTTATTTGAAGTCATTTAGAGCAATTTAACTCACAAATGCATTACACTTTACAAATTGCTGGAAATGTGCATATTAACGGCGTGAGAAATATAGTTAAAAAAACTACATTTGTGTAATTTTTGAAAAAACAAAATAATATACAAAAATAGATTTTATTTCATAATAAACTGCGCAATTAGAACTACCCATTGAAAAAGTCAGAAGAATAAAATTAAAGCCGTTTTTGAGAAAATGTCGTTTAAGCTGACTCTTGTGGCCCCTTTGCACAGTTTCAAGATGGCGGTCCGCGCTGTGCTGTGGCTCACTGAAGATTCAAGGAGCGCCCTCTACTTTCCTGGATTTGTAGACTCCCGTGGCCGGAGTTATTGTATTCTTGGCTGTCCGGGATGAGGCGCGTCCTGGCCCATGGAGCTGACGTTTTGGTCTTCTTGTTGTAGCCTTCGGCTACGTCATCTCCATGGACCAAGACGCGGATCACGCCGGACAGCCAAGAATACTTTTTTAAAATTTTTCCCTCCGCTAGTATCCCTGGCGAGGCGGGAATTTATCCAAAATACGGATGTACCATTTCTACTTATGGGGCTAAGGGGAGGGCAATATCTTAAATAAACTAACTTCAATTTAACATAAGTATAAGTATTTTATGCCATTTTGGGTGAACGTTGATTTAATATATTTTTTTAATCTATTCTTTGAAAAGTTTTTGTGATTGTTCTTATTTTCTGTAACATTCACTCTCTCATTCATCCTTCATGTATATTTAGAAACTCATCCATTCTACACTACGTGCACTATTTAGCCAGAGCGCCGAGTGTATAGAACGATTTTCCTAAGGATGAGCCAAAGTGACAGTTCGCGAAAACAAGTGAACATCACATGTATTTCAGAGAAGTATCCCTCCGCCGCGACAGCTGTTCAGCCACGCCCCTTCGTAAAGTGATAATGACTCCTGTGAAAACATTCCGATGCGGAAGTCCAAGAGTTTCGTTGAGGTATATGCACGTACGCGAGTCCGGGAAATATTTAAATTTAATTACTTATATGAAAAATCTCTTAACATGTTCTCACAACCAATAAAAGACTACTGCCACGAATGTCAATAGAAAGCTCTCAATCACAGCTCGCCACACAACAGCACAAAGGCCGGAGCCACGTGCATCGGTACGGATCTCGCATTCAAGTCTCGGTTTTCAAATAAACATAATATTTATCACACAAAAAGTAAATTTAATGTAATGTTTATAGAAAAATAATTTTTTTTACAGAAGAGCACATATCACTGCACTTCCTAATTTCAATTATTTCTCGCGGCGCACTATATTTTTGTCGGACGAGGACGTCACAAAAGGAAGCGTCGAAGCCATTTACAAGTTAGCCAACTGCAAACAAACGAAAAATGCAGGAAGGGAGTCTAATGGGCTCAAGGGCACGATGATCACAGAATCTTCAGTTATGTTGCCAGCACTAGCTGTCACTTTGGCTCATCCTTAGGAAAATCGTTCTATAGCTGCCGCCGCGGGACAACCTGCCCGAGCGCCGGCACTCGCCCGCGGGGCGCGCCGCCGCCGCGGCCGCCGCCGCCGCCGACGACTTCCCCGACGAGGACTACGACAGCGACGGCGAGGACAAGCCGCCCGTGCCCGTGCCCGACTACACGCTGCACTTCAACCGCCCCAACGACCGGCCCGCGCTCGACACCAACCGCGACTGAGCGAAGGCCGCCTCACAGGCGGCGCCATGTTGAGTTTTCCTTTCCTTAAAGGCCCCACAAATTCAACATGGCGGAGTTTCGGCTTTTTTCTTCTTTCTGGGGTTTTTATCCAGCCGACAGCCGGTTACCCTTTGCGTATATTCGACCATACACTAGACACCAACACACTTGCGGGCTCCTCTGATCTGGGGTCAGCAGAACGCGAGACCCTCCGCGACAACACATACATACAAAGACAAGGGACAAACAACCATGCCCAAGGCGGGACTCGGGAGTTTCGGCTTTGCCAACCGCAATGCAATAGCTTTCAAATAAGAAATGTGGGATGGAGCTCGCTCCCGTAAGCTCTCAACGCAGCGTTTTGCCGCTTTAGACGGTTCCACTTGGCACACATGTATTTTGACACGACGCGCACCCATCTCCAAAAGTCCCTAACTGAAATACTTCTATTACATGGGGGATTTAAGTTGGAGTTGACTTCTACTTCCTCCAACTTAAATTCTAATCAAAATTCCCTAAGCCAATGTAGTATGGCGGGCGGTTTACCGGAGATCGGTATTGAGGGTCTTATCTTACGTGAAACACTTCTTAGCCGCAGGGGCAATTGATCAAGGGAGCCCGACATTTCAATCAAAACGTTCCCTCCTCCGCAATTCATAAAGCTCTGGGGCACTTGATGCAGGGACCCGACATTTGAAATACATTCCCTCTCCTTCAATTCATAAACAAAAATCATTTCTCCATGTATCGAAAATAACTTTAAACTTTAAATTTGGATTAGGCATGAATGCATTTTATATTACCGTACTTTCGAAACAAAAAATAAACTCGGGGCCGCAAATAAGTCGGGCCCCCTCCCTCCTGGTCATCTCTCGTTGGCCCTGTACCTCCTTATCGGTTTGTTGCAAGTGTGAACCACATTGTCATTCCCATCGGGTTTTCAGATTGTCTCTTCTAACTGCCTCGTCCGGTGTCCTCGAGTCGCCTTTTATGGCGAGGAGATTCAATACGTAACGCATTTGTCGATAGGAGTATAATTATAAACCGCTCTATTCCATTTACTGTCTTTCGGCGATCTCACACAGTAGATATAAAACAAATCCATGACTTTTGTTGATAAGATTTCACCGTCATTTGGATTGTCACGAATTTCAAGCGAAACGGATAAGTTATTCCAAATTAATAGGCGGTAAAACGTGAGTCAGAAAGATTTCCTCTCTGTGGTTTCACACTTTCGGTGCCACCTTGTCTATATACATGCGGAATGTAATATATCTCTGACCCAATGCGTGAACACAGCCTGCACATCGTTTCATACTCAAAAGCAAACACAACTGAACACAAGATCAATTTTCTTATTGAAGGTGTAGATAGGAACCATCGTACAGCTAGTACGATGATTAGGCTACATAGGTAAAGCTACTACGTTTCGATTGCAACAAGCAAAGAGTTAAACTATTTCCGCCCAAATTTAGAGGAATGGCTTGTTAGTATTTCACACTATAATTTAATTGCATAGCTTTGCTTGCATAATTTATATTTGACTTGGTTTTTGAAATTCCATTGTTCGAAGACAAATTGTTCATTCCTCGCAAACACTTAATCTATTTAATTTTGTGTGTGACCGAAATTCACTACGTGAGAAGTTCATTTATGATACTAAGAACTTCATTAATTGGAAGAAATGTAAAGGCGTATTTCTATTACGTTTATTTCAGTTAAAGGCTTACATTTTCATTAAAAAATGTTAAGCTTTATTTTTAAAGTTTCATTTGTATTACAATCAAATGAATTGCATTTTAAGTTGTATTAGTGTTTTTGTTATCCTAATTATTATTTTTTGAAATGGGATGTTTGTATTATAGTTTTAAGTCAGTTCAATAGCGAGTTGGATTATGATTACAATGTTGAATAAAACTGACTTGTGTTGGCAAGTAATCACTGGAATATTTTTATTATAAGAGGAGTATTATTTACAAACATATTTTTTTTCATTTTTGTTGGTTGTTTTCTTTTTCTCCATATTACATCATAGAAACAACACTTGCAAAAATATGTTAAAACCTATCACCAAAGCTATCATAGACTGAACTAAGAATATATGGATTAAATATCAGGGGTAGTACTTATTTATCACTACAAATTTTTGCATTTATTGCAAATGTAATGAAGAAAAAATAAAAAATTTTAGTACCACAAAGTATCTTTAAACTTTCTTACTTGCTCGTATTTGTGTTATTTTTATATTAGTAAATGTATATGTTATTGCGTCGTTTTACTTGTCAGAATACGAGTATTTGCTCCTTCTCTAATGGTACAGACATGAAATATACAAAAAGAAAGAGGATCTGTTGGAATTCATAGATAAGTTTCATTATTATTCAGGGTGTACTGAATTCGTATCTTTGATCAAAATTCACCAAAGATTGTGGTGTACGTTTATTATTTTGCTAACATACATTAATGTAAATAATAAATCATTGCTTAATTTAATAAGCGTTAGAAATAAGTGCAAGTAATTTTAAGTATAAGAAATAAATATAAGAAATAACTTATTTTACTCATTATCAATCCAGTTTTTCTCGCATTAAATCGGTCATTAAATTACATTTTACATCACAAACCTATTTGTCATCTTTTTTTTCTTCGATGTGAGATGCTATAACACAGACTTTTGTACACATCAAGACAATAATCCACAAAACGTCAAAATAGTTATATTTAGATTAATTTTTGTAATTGTTGGAAGGTCCTTTGGTTTTTTAGGTAGACATTTATATTATATCAATTTTTATTATTTTTTAATGTTTATGTTTAAAAAATCATAATAAAAATTGGTATAATATAAATATCTGCCTTAAAAACCAAAGGACCTTCCAAGACTTACAAAAATATTTAAAAAGGCTATAAGTAATATCAAGAAATTTTCCCTTCGTAAAGAAATTTTTTACATTAAGTGCGTGAAGTTATTGTTTTTTGCACGATCGAGGATGAAGGTTTTTGCCGGAAAGTAGGAATACTCCAAGAATGGATGCGAGGTAGTGACTCATTGTTGTTGCATAGTACCAGTTCCTATTGTGCGATTGTTACACCATGGTTATAATTACTTAATTTAAAATGATTGAAATCAATGCTGACTTTCCACAGGAGTTGATCGAATTTATCAACGCTGCAGCATTTAATTTATTACCCATCATTCCTAAGACATTAACCAAAATAACTTGCCATCATTTGAGAAATTAGTGTATATCTACATGAGATTTGGTACGAGTTTCATAACATATTACTTCGTACGTGTTAATTGTTACCTACTAATTATGTATTAATAGTGCATTGTGAGTTAATAGTTATTGTGAAGTGTTGAATAGTGAAATTAAAGTTGTTTAGCTATTAATGCGTACTTATTTTCATCTCTTATAGCATGCCTACCGAGCGCAAAAATCTTTTTCGCACTGACGTCACGAAGAAAGTTTTATATAGTCCAGGCCGCGTATTAGGTCGCACTAGATTCGCAATACGGCAGCATAAACAATTTCCTGTCGGAGTAGCCAACTTATGAAACTATACTCCGATCAACTGTCTCGCTTTTGTTTTGTTTCTAATTATCCACACTCCTCGCGCGGTTGAGTGACTGTTCACTGTATAATAATGTTGGCCTCGTTTTTCGTTAGAATTAAAATGAGATGTTCATCTATAAACGAATATTAACTGTGTGAACAAGTTCATTAAGTTTCCATTATCAATAAATGCGAGAAAAAGGTACATTAAAATGTGTCAAGAGCAAATGAAAAATATAATCTTAAAAGTTATGTGGTCAAATTTCTGTGTTAATAATGCTTTTGAGATGGTAGTATTATCAATTTCTAATGGTACATAAATATCTTATTAAATAAACATTTCTAATGATAAATACCCTCACGTGTGAACCTTCGTTATTTAATAATTATCAATTTCTTAATGGTTTCAACTCTTAATGATTTATAGCCTGACTCTTAATGATTTAAGCCTAACTCTTAATGATTTAAGCCTCTCTTCATTAATCTAGGAATTCTACCATTACCATGCCTTCTTATTTACGAATCAGTGGTTTTTGTAAAAAATGACTTGCTGAAGGGCAGGAATATTTTTTCAGAAAATGCCGAAGTCTATTACTATAACACTCGACGTAGAAATCATATTCATCAGGTGACAGTATCAACATCTCATTACAAAAAATTCACATACAATACATGTACATTATTTTACAACACTTTGCCAGATGACATTAAACGATTAAATTCAATAGAAAAGTTTAAATCCCAAGTGAAATCGTTTCTGCTGCATAACTGTTTCTATACAATTAGAGACTATACTGAGCATCACAAGAAAAGTAACATTAATTTTCACAATGATACATAATGCATTATTTACCACTTGGACTGTATAAATGAGTATAAACAACCTGTAACAACTATTGTACTACAGCTTCCGGGTCAAATGACCCCCATCTCGATCAGGTTTTCGTCCAGTTTCCTGATCCATTGAGCAAATGCTGAGATGGCCCTTGTTTTGCTTCTGGACATAAATGTAACTTCATTTTCTGTGCACGTCTTCTAGAATTCAGTGGGAAATACAATTATTCAAATTATCGTTTCCATGTTGTCGCGGCAGGAAGTAATAAGAGCCAAAATTTATTGCTTATTTATCCTTGAAAATAGAGTTTATTACATGGGTTTTTTATTGTTTTTTTTTCTCCCTTTCAAAATTCAAAATTTATTGCTTATTTATCCTTGAAACTAGATTGTATTACATGCGAGTTTTTTGTCCTTTTCCTCCCGTTCAAAATTCAAAAACTATTGCTTATTTATCCTTGAAAATAGATTTAATTACATGGGAGTTTTGTTTGTTTTTCTCCTTTCAAAAACTCAAAATTTAAGTAGTATATGACTTAGTGTAGGGATCACAGAATTTTGAAAATGTGCACTCAATTTACTTTTCCCCATAGCACGTCATACGCAGTTTTTACCTGTTTTTTTGACGTAAATAAATAAATAAACTAACTTCACTATGATTACCGGTGAAAAACAATTGGAAAATAATAAATAAAAATTAAAAAATGCCTGGCACGAAACTTAAATATGATTGGATAATAAATATTACAAACCGCGAAAGGCAAATTGCTAGCAAAAATAGTAAATTGGCACTGCACACTTCACATGAATGGCTTTTAATGTTGGCGGAATCTACGGAAGTAGTCATTTTTTTTGTTGCAAACTGAAATAGAAAAGATGCCACTACTACGTAAACTTAATATATAGAGTGTAATTATGTGAAGGTTGGCAGCGGCTTTTACTAACAGAAATCGAAACGAAACTATCCTAAATCGAGTATGAATACATGTTCTGACCCGATAGTGATTTCAAAAGTTGTCCCTAGGTTGGTCTTCTTAGCTGGCCAGCACTACAGCTTGTGATCATCAATATAATTTAAACTAGTGGTGCTACAGAATGGCACAGTATTTTTTGTAGTAAAGTTTTCTAATTTCGTTGGTGCGGACAGCCATTACGGTGTTGCCCAATCCTCTTGCTAGCTGCCATCTATCGTCGCCCAAAGTACATTTTCAGTCTCGTATACATACGTATATACGGGAGTAACAAACGTAGTATAGAGAACGTTACGTAATGCTACGGAAAATGGATTTCGAGATTTCAACGGAAATACACGTTTTGGAGTCCCTTGATAACGGAAACGTGTGTTTTTCAAAACGTCCGTCCATCTGTCCGTCTGTCTGTCCGTCTGCCCGTCCGTCCATCTGTCGTATGTGAACAAATCTAGCACCTAAACCACACGTACGATCTTTTCCAAATTGAAGAAACCCCTGTCCATCTAGCTCTAGTTCAAGCTTTGAAACTTTGAAGAATATTCTTTAAAATTTGGAGTTACTAACATGGCCCAATGGACATTTTCAAAATTTTCTAAAAATCGGCTCCATATTTTTTTCTTTAAATGTCTTGTAAGAACAGAGAAAATACACTTGTAAAAGTGGCTCCGATTTCCACGGTTTACTCTCAATGTTCGAAAATTGCAAGAGTTTCATTTTTTTCCTCGTCTTCCTGCAACTGTAAAATTGAAGATTTGTCCTACAAGTGAAATTTTTTGTCCATAAATATCTCTTTCATTACGGTCACGTACATTTTTTTCAAAATTTTAGTACTTTTCGTGCAATAGTGCAAGAAATATTTGCAATTTTAAAAAATAACAAAACAACATTTTCTAATAAATAACACCAAATTTTTCCGTTAAATTTTTGGTTGTAGTAGCGACAAATGTACCCTATACGATGCTGAATATTGCCCTATTCTTTTGTATTTTCAAAAATTATTTTCAAAAATTACAAAATGTTTTTTGTTTTACTTGTCCCTCACGTCGGAAATATTTACACTAGAGGCGATTCTTAACTTTAATAAATCTATGAGTACATGTGCTTTAAAGAAAGGCAAATAAAGTTTCTCGAAAACTCAACAGTTTTCTGTAAAAATAAATTTTTTATACACAAATGTAAATTTTTTGAAATATCTCTCACGCCATTAATATACATCAACTTCAATTTCCATCATTTAGTATACATTATTGCATTTATTAGTGGAAGTATTTCAAATTACATAAATAACAATTTTCGAAAACTCAATAGATTCCTGTGAAAATAGCTTCAAATTGCGCCTTTACAGTAACGCCTAACGCCACTGTTTTAAAGACGGCTCCAAATTTTGCAATGAAAATTGCTATTTAGGACGAAGTTTATTACATTTATTAGTAATATATCTGAAGACAGTAATAGATAATCAGGAATTCAAATGTAACCTTTTTCTGGCGCCCAAATGATTTATAAATTCGGAAATTGGTTACGATTTACATTTATCAGTAATTAATAGACATTTTAATATATCATATATATATATATATATATATATATATATATATATATATAATTTCATGTACAATGTAAAAATTTTGTACTGTCTTCATTCGCGCGAGGTGTGAATGACAACAAACAAAACAAAAGCGATAGTTGATCGGAGTGATAGTTTCATAAGTTGGCTATTCCTTCAGGAAATCCATTTAGCTGGCTTCCGAAAGATCGCACGTGGTCCGTGACAACTTTATTAGGGTACTACTTGGGCATTCACCTGGTGTTGATCGGAGAAACCACGAGCAGAGCGGGCGGCCGGAGAATTCTCCTCCAGACAGCGCCTGCATTCGAGCGAGCTGACAAGGTAGTGTCGAAAATCCTGCCACCGTCGGGAGTCCATCCTACGACCTCCCGGTCAGAGGCGCTGCAGTGACATCAGTTGACGCCCTGAGCCATCTCTCCCGATCGAGTTTTGTAGTGTCGCAATAGGTAAATGTGGTGAACTATGACGTAGAATATCCGAAGACGATTGCAGTCGTAAGGAGGAAAAGGATAATGTGGCACGCGCGAATTCCAAGTAATCACGGACGGTTGGTGGCGTTGATTATAAAGTCACGAGCCACACGTACACCTCATTGTGTAGCGATAAGATTCACCGGCGATTTGAGATTATCTGATGAGTGACTCATCGCGGACACACACTCAAAGGCCTTTTCCCATTAAACCTGTCAATCAAATGTCACATTGGAATTTCAGCATCCTGGATTTCCTCCCATTGTACTTTTGGGTCACTTCCATTATCCTTTCTCATCAATCTGTTAAATATCGTGTCCTTGGGATTCGAAAAATAAATCTCTAATTGCCGCCGCTCATAAGAAATCTGAACTCTTTAGTCTGTATCGGAAGTTGGCGGCACGATTGAAGTAGAATTTGTTGCGTCATTGAACATGATCATGATCTTAAGGCAGTAACACTATAAGCCAAACACGCCCCAGCAAGCCTTGCGATATTTGTGAAAATCAATATCTCAATTTTGGCCGAAATCATTCTCTACTTGTTACTGTCCCAAGCCCTTGTTACATACGAGACATTTCACGTCAAATCGCACACTCACAAAACACCACTATTTTTTGGTGACATGAAACGTTTTTATACAATCTAGGATTGAAAATACGTGACGCGTTTTTTTCTAATCCCACCCCTTTCACAAATATTATTAATTATATTTTCCGAAGAATCGAACTTTTTCAATTTTTCGATATTTTTCAAATACTTCTCGTTGTGTATATTTCTAGAATGTTTATTTATTTAGTCAAAAACACTCAAAAACTGTATGTGACGTATGGGGAAGAAAATCATCTGCGCACGCTTTCTTGAATTTCAGAATCCCTTCCCTACAATTTAACTATTAAATCAATATTTCTTCTTGATTGTCAATATATGTTTACAAATAAAAGTATCCAAAGTTTTTTATGACCATCATTTATTTCAGGAATTGCACATTTCGTAACTCGTTTTGTTACATCATCAGGTGCTAAACTTAGTGAGGGAACGCTATCCCATTAAATTACCTCTGCAGCAGAACATTCAAGGAAACATGTTGTAACCGTCACGTATCTACCTAACTATTTCGTAGTACGCCGAATTACAGAAGTAAATCTGTTATTTACTTGTTTTGTGACGTGTGATTACACCGTCACACAAACCTGGAATACCTCAAATTATGGATAATTCCCTATCGGTGGTGGTTCGTCTTTGCTAACTAATATTCATTTAACAAACAAACACAATTTCATAGATTTAAAGAACAAGTAACATATATTCTTTCCAATATGATCCTTCGTACACTCACATTCACATATTCTCCTACGTGATTACTTTTCCTTTTGATTACACAATGGTAGCTAACTCCCTACCTAAACTGCAGTTTTCTGTAGAATAATAGTGACTCTGATCTACATTTACACGAAACAAACAGTAAATACATATGTACACTTCTCAAAACAAATTATCTCTTAATGAAACCCACAATTCACAATTTAAATAACCATCCTGTAAAAAAAATAACAGCTTTCATTCATGTTCAAAACTGCGTGACCTCGCAGTGCAAAATTCTGTTTTACAAAGTCTCTTGACTGTTCATGAAATAACGTTTTATCAGAAACAATTTAACAGCTTTCATTCATGTTCAAAACCTTTTTTTTTTTACATAGACAATTCCTCTTAAATGATTTCAAATAACACCAAGTCAATTATGTATGAATTTAGATAAAGAATTATACACAAGGACGACTTTTATCAATAAACATAAAAATTATTTAGATCTGATTTCTCTTACGACTGCAAAAATAAATTTACTGGTTATCAAGACTAATATTTAGTAAAACTTGTCCGATCAATGTCTGTTACTGAGGAAGCTCATGTTACAACGTTTTAATTTGTGCAATCATGATTCTATCTTGAAAGTTTTCCAAGCTGCAATTTAGTAAATATTCTTTCTGCTTTTCTGTGACTCACGACAGGCGAATTTTCCAAGCTGATCCCGCGCTGCGTAGACGGCTGTCGAGCGACGTTCACGCCCCAAGGTCGTCGTTGTCCTGCGACGGTTTGTGCGCTGCCTACCGCGATGGAATCGGAGTATTTCCGTACGCCTTCTCCTCGTTGTACAGCCCAGTTAAATCACAGCTTACACGAAGGTGATGGTCGCGTTAGAATGCGAGTCCAAAAAAACTCCAAATTATAACTTTATTATAGTGAAAGTTGAGCCAGTTGTTGAATAAATTATGCTTTTCAGAATTATTAAATTCTCAATAGAATTTTCGAAATGAAATCCCATAAATAAAAATGAAATAGAATAAAAGTAGAATAAGTAACTGCTCAAAACTAAAACTGAAAAAACTGAAAAAACTGAAAAAGCTGTAACAAAGAAACAGAAACACGTCCTATGTTACAAAAAATCTCTTCTATATTCCAGCAACGAGAATGTAGCAACGTGGTTTTATAAATTCATTTTAGTCCACTACCACCGTTATTCTTACATTCGTTGCATTACTTGTTTAATATTCCTATCGAATTTTACGTAATCTTCACATATCACAGTGATTAATCCCATGAAAAATACTTAGACAATTACCTTTTAATAAAGCTTCATTTCTGGTATTTTCCACGTGTCCCTCGTCGGTTGTGTGGTGGAATAGTACCCATCTACTCACTTCAGCGTCTCGATCCGGAAAGAAAGACAATCTCGTCCGAGTCAAGCTTCATGCCACATTCGCATTTCTACAAAAGTTCTGATTGGCTAGGGCGAAAGTACGTTCAGAAATTTGTTTCTAGGTAACGCCATCTCTTCGCTACTCTAGGAACTATTTGTAGGGCAAGATGTCGGGTATTGTCACTTCAATATTTCTTTTGTCACGAGTGTAACCGATGACAAGCGGTTACAATGTACCTGATGATGTAACAAAACGAGTTACGAAATGTTGTGCAATTCCTAAAATAAATGATTGTCATAAAAAACTTTGGATACTTTTATTTGTAATTTAACTATTAATAGTTGAAAGATGGAAAATAATAATAATAATAATAACAACAACAACAACAATAATAATAATAATAATAACAACAAATTTAAAATAGCGAGGGATTAACATTTCAAAAACTAGATATTTTCGTTGCCAAATTATACAAAACTTATTTTTAACGGTAAAGGAACAAACAGATTTGATTTTTCTGTATTGTTAACAAAATAGAAAACTCACCCTAAGCTCTACTACCACTACAAGCAAAAGGAAAGTTCAACAAAACGTGCGCATAGTGAAGCTACATTTACATCCAGAAGCAAATCAAGGGGCCATCTCAGCATTTGCTCAATGGATCAGGGAAACTGGACAAAAACCCGATCGAGATGGGGTTCTGTTCATTCTCGCCTGAGATATGCATAATATTCGGGGGAAATGCATCTCATAGCTTCCAGACATTTTGATTACGAAAACGAATTGTATGAATAATAAGCAAATCCCACCCACCTGATTCTTATAAGTCTTTCTTTATTAATGTAGGGGTTTTTCAATTGCCTTGACTCTTCATTTACGAATCGGTGGTGTTTGTCAAAAATTACTTAAAAAAGGGAAAATATTTTCAGCAAACGACGATATCTATAACTATAATACTCGATATAGTGATCATATTCATCAGGTGACAGAATCAACTGCTCTCAACAAAAAATTCACAAACAATACATGTACTTTATTTTACAACACTTTGTCAGACGACATTAAACGATTAAATTCGATAGAAAAGTTTAAATCCCAAGTAAAATCGTTTCTGCTGCATAACTGTTTCTATACAATATCGAGCATCAAAAGGAATATGACATTAATTTTAACAATGAAATGTAATGTATTATTTACCATTTGGACTGTATAATTCTAAACAACCTCCAACAAGCATTGTACCGCAGCTTCTGGGTCAATGACCCTCACTCGACCAGGTTTTTCGTCCAGTTTCCCTGATCTTTGGATCAAATGCTGAAATGGACCTTAGTTTTGCTTCTGCACATAAACGTAACTTCATTATCTGTGCATGTCTTATAGAATTCAGTGGGAAATATAGTTATTCAAATTATCGTTCTTCTTGTTGTAGCAGCAAGAATATTATTCCTTCACAAAGGACATAATTCGGGATAATAACTCAAATTTATAGCTGATTTACCCTTAGAAATAGATTTTATTACATCGGAAGGAATATTTTGTTAACAATACTTTGCAAAAAACGCTAATTTCTTTCTGGGTTCAAAAATTCATGTAGTGTATATCTTATGTCAGGGACCACATAGTTATGAAAACGTGCACAGAATTCACTTCTCCCCGTAGCACGTCACTCACAGTTTTGAACTGTTTTTTGACATTAAATAAATAACAAAAATAACAAACATGCGCGCGTTCATGTTTGAAACTTTTGCGCACATAATACGGTTTCCTGTATAAAATTACAAAACCTAATTTAACTTCAAAAAAATTACTTTCATTTGTTATAAATATAATTTTGGTAAACATTATTTAAATATTTAAAATATATTTTAATTTTAAAATTTTTAAAACCATTTTATATTCGGACCGTGGCCGCATTCAGGCATGTCTCGCGATGGACCCATGTGCCGCAGCAACTCTATGTTGCAGTTGGCTTCGAGGTAGATATGGAGCTTGACCTTCTAATATATTAGTAAGCCCTGATGAAGAATTTCAATATTGACCGTGAACCACATCCTTTATTTCACCAATGGTCGTGAATTCGACAATGGTCCATTTTAAAAATTCACATTTTTACATTAGATCGACACTTGAGTTAATTGTAAAAAATACCTCTGTATATTTCTAGACTAATTTTCTATAGATATACTTCAAAGTGGGTCTCACATAAATAACATTTTTAAAAAACTTCACAGGGGCAGGTAGGCAGCCCGCCGGACATGCTTGTCGAACTGCGGGGTGTCAATGACACGATGCATCGTGACATTCAAACACAAAGCAACGGTGAAACTTATGTCATGTTATGAACCGCAGAAACACACTTATGGTCTCAAATGGAAGTCTTCTGGTGAAATGCGACTATTGAGTTTATTTATAAAACAGTGACACTTTTGGAAAATGAAAACCATTAAACTTTAAATTAAATTAGCAGGTGAACAGGCTAACACACTTATACATAGCTGTTTTAGAGTGCAGTTACGGAGAAGCAACCAACGCTACTGGTCGTACAAAATTAAACTGCTACTAGAACGTGCAGGTCTGGGAGACGTTTCTCCGGAGACGGTGAGAGATAGGGGAACACGTGAGATAGAACGGCTAATTTCCGATAGACTTGCGGATATTAAAAGGCAAGAGATTGTGGTAGCAACGGCCGAAAATTGTTCGCTAGTGGCACAAATTCACGCGAGTCCGTTAAGGGGTGGCGAAAGTTACGTACAAAGGACGAAAGAGGACGCAAGAGGACACCTTCGAAAGGACGCAAGAGGGCGATACGCTTGGTTCAGGGTCGGGTGGTGGATGCAATGTAGATTAAAGAACTAATGGTAATGGCATCTGTGTGCTTTGGGGTGATAGGGAAGACTGGATCCACATCATTTTAATTTGCTGTGCGACCGAAACATGCATAGGCAAATGGATGGGAATAGGAAATTACTACTTAACACATATGAACGTACCGCTCGCCCAAAACATTTTAGGTGATAAAAGATCAAAATTCATGAAAGAATTAGGAACATTTCTAGGAAAGGTTCAGACCATTAGGGAAACTCAAATTAGGGAGTGGGAAAATAGCACCGGTTAGTACGAGCGGAGCGAAGTCTGGAGATTAAATAAATAAATAAATAAATAAATAAATAAATAAATAAATAAATAAATAAATAAATAAATAAATAAATAAATAAATAAATAAATAAATAAATAAATAAATAAATAAATAAATAAATAAATAAATAAATAAATAAATAAATAAATAAATAAATAAATAAATAAATAAATAAATAAATAAATAAATAAATAAATAAATAAATAAATAAATAAATAAATAAATAAATAAATAAATAAAAAAATAAATAAATAAATAAATAAATAAATAAATAAATAAATAAATAAATAAATAAATAAATAAATAAATAAATAAATAAATAAATAAATAAATAAATAAATAAATAGTTTAAAAAATCGCATAGATTAGCATGTACTCGGCTTCTGACGGCAGGTTTTCCCCCCTTTAGGGGTTTTTCCTCAGCCGTACTTTATGGTCTCTTTTCCGCGGCTTTGATGCAATGGAGAGACCATTTGGGTGAATACCAGAATTCGAAAGGTTAGAACGCGGTAGAATGTACGTATTGTAATGGCTTACCGTCAATATGAATGAGATCAGCAGATAACACGCATTGCTGACGAGGATTTCTACGTCAAAGATGCTCGATTACAGATTGGAGAATATTTGTCA
The DNA here is from genome assembly GCA_964035755.1 of Teleogryllus oceanicus. Taxonomy (NCBI): domain Eukaryota; kingdom Metazoa; phylum Arthropoda; class Insecta; order Orthoptera; family Gryllidae; genus Teleogryllus; species Teleogryllus oceanicus. Next base: position 65,875,630 of record CAXIVR010000012.1, on the reverse strand, counting down.
TTATTCCTCCCATGGTATGGAGGTATGGAAAGTATTAAACCATCCAATGTGTTCACATTGTGATCTGAGTTATCAAACATGAACTGACAGAATTCTTCATAATGTGGTTTTGCAGATTCGTGCATCTCCAATATTTATATTTTTGTTTCGATACTAGCAGTCATTTAATATTTTGTTTTCAACATTTCGAAAATATACAACTGATGTTCTTGGTTGATATCAATATGCCTTCTCCATTCTTTTGAAGGAGGCACGATTGTATAGTGCTGCTATCAGGTCGGTAATCTCCCTGTATTCGCCCATCAAATAATCAATAAGAAAGTGGTATACGTTAGAGTTTCCTTCAAGATACGAATGGATGAACCACATGGTCTCATTAACATACGTGCCTTGGCGAAATGCCTTTTCTTCCTTCTTCTTCTTCTTCTTCTTCTTCTTGTCACCCTGCACAAATGTTTTGTCAGGAAAGATTGTACTGTGCTTCTTCTTCTGTGACTAAATTCTCGTCAGCAATACGTGTTATTTTCCGACCCCATTCATATTGACGATTTTCTTCCGCATTATTGATGATTTTAAAGAAAATTTCATAAACTTGCGCCCAAAATTTATTTGTGGAATGGGCAGTCTTTATTGTGATTGTGAATAATTATAATAATAATAATAATATTATTATTATTATTATTATTATTATTATTATTATTATTATTATTATAAAACGAAGAAGAAGAAACGAACGTCATTTTACTCCACTGAAATACTTTTGATGTAAGTAAATCGTGTTAGTTGGCAGAACGTAAAGGTCTACTGTGACTTTAAACAGGATTTTCAAACGTGAGTGTAACCTCAGTAAGTATTAAAAACAGTAGTAATTAATCTCTTTTTATTTATAATGATCTTAAAAATTTACAAATACTACATTTGAGAGACTATTAGCTATTTTGGGCAACCAGGATAAAAAGGAAAATTTGGTGAAATTTTAAAATCTCGTAGCTCTGTTGCTATTTTCTTAAAAATAATAATTTATGAAGCACATTTGTAGAGAATTTTATGACGTTTAAAATTGTGCAAAACTGTTTTTGCGCTAAGACCAACTATTAAAAAGGCATTATTCAAAAACAAAATATGCCCTTTTTTTAGCTATCCAAACTTTCCCCGAAGTATTTCGAGATGGAAAACTTAGAGTTTTCTTTATGAATAACAATATAAACATTTTTTTAAATCTATCGTGTTGTATTGCACTATTTTTTTTAAATCTATCGTGTTGTATTGCACTATTTCGTATTGTATTGTAGAAGTCTTCCGCTCGTGGAGAGCTCAAAGATGCTGTCTCTGAACACATGCTGTCTGTGAAGGTGTAGAGTTTGATCCTAATAGCAGACATAAAAATTTACATCAACTGAAAAATGTAATTAAAAATTCTTGCTTGCAAATTCCACCTTGACTATTCTTTCATCCAAGTGCTTGACATTTCATTAGTACTGTTCGAAAGGTTGACAAGATTTTCATGAACTGCAACAATACTGAATATTGGCTTTCGTATAAACCACATTTTCTCGATTTTATTTCCTAACCTGGAAGACGTGCAGCGTTGTGATTTTCCCCCTAAGTTTTTATGTATTAAAGATTTAAGCTTGTAGATTTTGTGGTGAGTTTTGTAAACAATATTTGATATCTGAGATTTCCAAGTGAAACGTTTATCAAGGTATAATCCTAAATATTTCACAGCGATATAACAAGGGAATATCAAAATGATTAGAGGACGAAGCCCCCAGGACTAACAAACCTGGGGTATAAAAATCGGATGCTGATCCCCCTGATTAATTTCATGCAAGACTTGCAAAGTGATAAATGGTACTGAGTCCGTATAAGTGCATGTATGCAGCGCCCAAAACCCCAGACCCACCACGCAACAAAACCAACAAAGGGGAATCCTGCGAATGTTTTTTCTTGACATGTTTACCAATACCCAGAAGCGCGCTCCGCGGAGGCCAAGGGCGGGCCGAGCCGTGGGTGATTGCGGGTGTGGGTGGCGGTGATGGGCCGCGATAAGGCTGCTATCGGCGCCGCGATAAGCGATAAGCGCCGGCCGCCGCGCTCGCGTCGGGCGCCGCGAGGCCCAGTCCGACCCCGCGTCCTGCCTCCGCGCGCCTGCCCCGCATGGACTCTCCGCTGTTCAGGCCGGCGGCCCTCGCCGCCTCCGCTTGCACCGCGGTGAGTACGCTGCCTCGCTTGTCATTCATAAGGGTAGAGCATGTTCTTTCCTGGGGAGGTGGCTGTGATCTTCCCCCACTGGAAGGTGAGATTCGGCGCCGACCTACCGTTGAGTGGTTGGTGGGTTAGTGATTCCGGGCGCGTCAACAGCTTAGGTCATTAGCCCCGTAAGTGTAGTGCATGTCTTTGTCGGGAGATGGCGGTGATATTTCCCCGCTGGATGGCGAGATTCGGCGTCGACCTACCGTCGACCAGCAGGGTTTTCCCCAACCAGGTATCTCCCACCAGCGGGGGTACCATCTCATCCGAAACCAGCTCTAATCTCCCGACCGGTCTCCCGGCGTGTGTGGTAGTAGAGTACGTGTAAGCGTTTGTGTGTGTGTGTAAGGGATGAGGAAAGGGCAAAGAAGATGAAGGAAAGATCGCGCACGGTCTGTGGCCCGTTTGTTAGGGCACTGCTACGACATTTGCCTGGTGTTGATGGGAGAAACCACGATAATCACCGATCAGAGCAGACGGCCGCTACAATTCTCAAGACAGTGACTGAATTCGGCCTAGCTGACAAGCCAGTGTTGAAAACCCTGCTACTGTGGGGAGTGTAACCTAGGACCTCCCGGTCAGAGGGACTGCAGTGATATTAGTTGATGCACTGAGCCACCTGTCGTGTTGTGAGTACACACCAGGACAGGAGGCTCTCGCAAGATGTGCAGGGTTGGGTAGCATACTTTAAATTTAATATTCAAATCCTTCCGATGCAAAGATTACGCACTTTTTAAATCATTACATTTTGGATTCCATAAATACACTTCATTTTCGATTCCGGAACTGACGCTCGGTAACGTATCTGTAAAAGGCGAGCCCTATCCAGGGAAGAATAAAGAGCATTATTCTGGAACGCAACTTCGAATGTTTTGTGGCAACCTATACTTCGGAGTAGAGTTTCTCTCTAAAAGTGTAATAGAACGTTCACAAAGACCTCATTTTAAAAATTACAGCATTGGAAGTTATCTCGTATCCCTTCATCTCATTTTAAGAGCCTAGGACACCATTTCCGAATGATGCACTCTGTTGTAGCACTGCGTCTGCCGCAAATTTCAAATGCACCTTTTGTTACTTTCATGTTATAATCAACAAACATCTAGGTTTTTCTTAATAAATCTTGATAATTAAATAATAAAATTTGATGCAAACCTGGAAAGTAATTTTGAACTTGCAGTAACACGATCACGGGAGGTTTGGGCCGATGGTTTCTTCTAAATGGTAGAAAAGAGGCATCTTTTCTTAGGGCATTATAACTTAGCAAGTTGAATAGGAGTGTACTTCAAATGTAAAAATGAGCGAGTCCAACATTAACCCTAGATTGTTGACAAAATAAATGATGAAAGCACGGAATCTCAAACCGGGCAGTAACCGCTACCGAATGCTTAAGTTAAAGATTCTCCGAGTGAAGAAAAATACCTCAATTTTTTTGTACTGGAGAATTTATTTCAAATGTTGAAAAACTAAACATCGTTTCTGAATTAGACGTTACCGTTTTCTATTTATAGTCTTATTTTCACTCTTCAATTTATATTTGCATTCTCTAAGACGTTTAAGCAAGTACGAAACATATCTGCATATCAACAAGACATTTATCGTAAAAACTGTATGAACGTTTATACACCTTAATAATTCAGAAAATGATTAGCCATATCACGAAGAAAGTGTCTTAGGTTGACGGAGACATTGACAAGGAGAGATCCATTTCCTTGGTTTGTGCCGGGGTCCCTAGATACCTAGTTTCGAACCTTCTCACGAATCTGTTAACCCTTCGAGTATGTTTCTTAAATACTTACGTAGACTCTGTTTGGGGTCTTTTTGACCCCGAATGCTTTACACAATAAGTTACAAGAATTTGATGCAGGAATATTATTTGCTTTATTTACTATATATACTAAATAACAAAGAATAATATTTAGAAAAAATTTAGCTATCCTCATTACTATCATAGTGCTATCTTACCAGCATGTTTGATACAAGGCTACCAAATCGTAATAGATAAATTATCGCTCAGAATCTGCAATATTACACAACCGAAATGGACACATTTTTAGAACTTTGCATGTAATTTAAATGTCAAATGTGGCACTTTTGACTCCAATCACTTGAAAATCAAATTATTTCCAAGAAAGAATCAAACTTAGAAAACTGAAAAGATTACAACATATGTAAAACTGGGCGTAAATATGTAAAAGAATTTCTTGTGAATAATTTCCAGAATGTTGCGAAACATTATAATGAAACAAACTGTCTTATTTAATTTCCTGATTTTCATCCAGACGTTTATTTAATTCACATCCAATATTTTCTAGCTTGATATTATTCTTTTCTAATTTCGTATTCACGTCCGCATTCATAGTTTCTAATTTAGCATTTATATTATTTATATCGGAATACATAACGGCAAATTTTCCATTTAATTCCGCCATCATTTTTAATATTAAACTATTAGGATCTTCTTTCTCCGATGCTACCTCTACAATATCTATTTCGGGTGACGCTACCTCTATTGATTCACGTACAGGTTCTACTTCGGCCGCGATTACGTTCATGTTTTCAGATCGTGATTTCTTACTTCTCGTATCCATCGTAATTTCTTTATCAAGACTTTAAATTATAATTTCTCTATTATTACTATTACAACCTTGACCACAATGAAATGGTTTGGCAAAATTTTCCTTAAACTAACAACTGATTTTCATGCCAATTCTTTGCTTCATCTGTATTATTTATTTAATTATTTAAATTTAATTTAAAAATTCCCCAAAAAAGTCTATTTTTTTTAAATTTAATATTTCCTCTTCCCTTTAACATTATTAAATATAAATTCAACGTAACCCGTTCCAAATTTATATAAGAATATGGGCGCCAGGAAAAGATTACGTTAATTCAATTTTAAAATTAATCTTCAACTGCTATTTCCATTAAATTAATATCCGGCTAACTGGGTCGATGGGTCTTATAAGAAATAATTGCTATTGCCTACTAATAGCCGATTATTCGATCTGCCATCTGTACAGATCTGCCGAGGAATCTGAAAAGCAAATATACATATCTAGCTACTCATTTGCTGGAATTGACTAAATGAAAATCATCTTTTCTACTCACAGAAACTTGTAAGTTTATTCAATGTTCATTGGTAACAATACGAAACTTTTGGTCATGACCAGTCTCAAACCTTATATTGCAGTACCCGTGTTCGCGCGCTGTTGACCGATGTCGCCGCGTAGAACCATTTTCAATCTTTCCCGGTGTCGATGGCTCCAGGTCCAAATACTATCATCTTTTCTTCCGTTCTGGCACAAGCGTACTCAAGTCACTGATCCTCACCGCCTCATAAGTTGATAAGACTTAATTAATTTTCCTTTTAAAAGTTCCCAGTTCTTTCTACACGTATACTTAAAATATTAAAAATCAGCAAACTATTATCTGCTTCAAATACTCCCAGTCCTGTTGCCGACAAATCCACCTAAGTTCACAATTCTAGCTGCTGCACTCGAAATATTTCCAAGTTCCAATTTCCGCACCTTCCATCAATATTCTAAGTCCGACAACCATACGCTCCAAAGTAGATGTTCACAATTCCCAAACTCCCAACATCAATTGTCTACACACGATCCGCACAGCACCACGGCATAAGTCGGAATGAATCCATATTCCCCTGTTTCAGCCCTTCAAAACTCAGTCCATCTTTCTACTGTTTCTTGTCAGAAAAAATTCCATGCCTAGCCAATCCCTCAATTACTTACAAATTCAACTAGCCGCGCCCCAGACTGTCATTGCTTTCTCGGCCAATTACCAACCAGTTTGCTTTATCAACTAGCCGCGCCCCGTGGTTCAAAGCAATGAGGTTTGTTGACCTTGACGACAACTCGTCTACCGTTGTTATGCCGCCTTATTTGCATATGTCTATCCTTACCATTCACCCTGTTAACAATAAATGTGACGCAATACAATGTCCTACATTATTGGTATGTCACAATAATGTTTATAATTATTTGTCCCTGTGTACATAAAAGACCCCAAACAGAGTTTGAGAATTAAAGAGTAATGTTTGCTACCAAAGTGTTGGTTAACCAATCATCAATGATTTTTATGATAGTGTTATTAATTGTCGAATTCTTTCCTTATTTTCGTTTCGTGTTGCGTCATTAAAACACTCAGTTATTTATTGTATTAAGCAATAATGTGAAATAAGTATCTGTTAGTTAACAATTCTTGCTTGCGGACGGACAGTGCTTTCAACAGACAAGAATATTTATCTGTTAAACCTTCTAACCTGAACGTAGAAAGTTCATGCTTTTATATCACTCTTCAGTAAACAGGATTACAAAATCAACATATGTTTGATTCAATATTTTTTAAGTTTTATTCTCAATAAAAAATTTGAAATCGGACTGATGTATATCGTTTTAATGGACCATTTCTTTACTAAAAGAAACTAGTAATTAATGTAGCTCAATTTGTGACAATAACTGTCAAGTAACTTCTGGCAGACTGTCATGGGCCAGGTATCCAGTGACGTACTACCATTCCGGGACAATTTGTACACTCGTTACTTTTCAATCCCGCGCCATTTTCTTTGGACGCAGTGCCCGCGACCTTGACATGCCTGCTGTAGGGTTTCTAGAGTCCTTCCAGGCACGTCCTTATAGGCGCACGCGTCTTTCCATGTTTATTAATGAATGATGACAATAATGTTCATTACAAACAAAATCTTGCATTTTTGTTATGTTTTTTCTGTGTTTATTGTTGTTGATATTCATTATTATTATTATTATTACTATTATTATTATTATTATTATTATTATTATTATTCGTTTGTGCATCACAAATGAGTATGTATGACGTCAATAATTGCACATTATATTACATTTCTCTGATTGCCAGAATTTTTGAGAGTGAATATGTAAGTGTCAAGGTTTTGATTCAGAAATAATCCGAATTTTTCGGTTTTCGGTCAATGTGAATGGATCTTTTAAATAATTATTTGTAAATGGTTAAGTACTGAATTGTTGCTTTAGAGAAACGTTCAATATTGAATATAGTATTTCGTAAAATTTATTTATTTATTTATTTGCGTCAAAAAACAGTTAAAAACTGCGTATGACGTGCTATGGGGAAAAGTGAATTGTGTGCACATTTTCAAAATTCTGCGATCTCTACACCAAGTCATATACTACTTAAATTTTGAATTTTTGAATTTTTGAAAGGAAAAAAAAACAAAAAACTCCCATGTAATAAAACCTATTTTCAAGGATAAACAAGCAATAAATTTTGAATTTTGAAAGGAGAAAAACAAACAAAAAACACCCATGTAATAAAATCCATTTTCAAGGATAAATAAGCAATAAATTTTGAATAGAAAATAAGCAATAAATTTTAAGCAATAAATTTTGGCTCTTATTACTTCCTGCCGCGACAACATGGAAACGATAATTTGAATAAATGTATTTCCCACTGAATTCTAGAAGACGTGCACAGAAATGAAGTTACATTTATGTCCAGAAGCAAAACAAGGGGCCATCTCAGCATTTGCTCAATGGATCAGGAAACTGGACGAAAAACCTGATCGAGATGGGGTCATTGACCGGAATCAGTAGTACAATAGTTGTTACAGGTTGTTTATACTCATTTATACAGTCCAAATGGTAAATAATGCATTATGTATCATTGTTAAAATTAATGTTCCTTTTCTTGTGATTCTCAGTATAGTCTCTAATTGTATAGAAACAGTTATGCAGCGAAACGATTTCACTTGGGATTTAAACTTTTCTATTAAATTTAATCGTTTAATGTCATCTGGCAAAGTGTTGTAAAATAATGTACATGTATTGTATGTGAATTTTTGTAATGAGCTGTTGATACTGTCACCTGATGAATATGATTTCTACGTCGAGTGTTATAGTAATAGACTTCGGCATTTTCTGAAAATATATTCCGCCCTTGAGCAAGTCATTTTTACAAAACCACTGATTCGTAAATAAAAGACACGGTAATGGTAAAATTCCTAGATTAATGAAGAGAGGCTTACATGAATCACGTGGGTGGGATTTGGTTATTATTCGTACAATTCGTTTTGTAATCTAAAAGTCTGGGAGCTATAAGATGTATTCCCCAGAATATTATGCCATATCTCAGGCGGGAATGAACATTCGCGAAGTATACACAACGAGCAGTATGAAGGCTGACTGAATTTGCAAGAATTCTGAACGCGTAGCATAATGAACTTAATTTTGTGTTCAATTCATTTAAATGGACGTTCCATTTAAGGTTTGACTGAATTGAGAGACCTAAAAATTTTGTTGCCTTAACATCAGTCAATGGTACACTGTTCATTTTCAATGGAGCACAGAATTGTTTATTTGAAATAGAAAACTGCATTAAAACCGTTTTCTTTTCGTTTACTATTAATTTGTTATTTCGGAACCAATTTGAAACATCTGATATTGTACTATTTACGGTTTCTTTATTGCAAAGGATGTTCGTATCATCCGCAAAGAGAACCGTTCTTCCGTTTCGAATCGTCGAGGGCATATCGTTTACGTAAAGTAGGAACAGAGTAGGGCCTAAAATCGATCCTTGAGGAACTCCACATGCATTGGGCAAAGAGTCGGAAAGGTGCGTACGTAATGTTCCATCATTCCAGTAAGGTATTTCAACTTCTGAGATCGTTGTTTCAGGTACGAACATAACCAATCTAGAGCAATACCACGAATTCCATATGAAGGTAATTTGGAAAGTAAAATGTCATGATCAATGACGTCAAAAGCTTTTGAGAGATCTAAAAATAATCCAATAGGTGCCTCGTTTTGATCCAATGATGAGGCGACATCTTTAAGAAAAGAAAATATAGCTGTTTCCGTTGATTTTGATTTTCTAAATCCATGTTGGCAATCTGAAAGCGCGTCGTGTTTAGTGAGAAGGTTTCCATTCGTACGTAAAAAGTCTCTCTAATATTTTTGAAAAACTGATAGAAGAGAAATGGGCCGATAATTTTGAATTTCATGTTTGTTGCCTTTTTGAAAAGCGGCTTAATTTTAGCTGTTTTGAAAATATCTGGAAACGTTCCAGTGCATAAAGATGCATTAAATATGTGAGTTAACGGGTGTATAATGGCATACGCACAAGTCTTTAACAAAGAATCCGGGAATTCATCTAAACCGGACGAATATTTATTTTTAGTTTACCGATTATTTTGAGAATTTCATAGGAAGAAGTTTCGAAACGAACATTGTGTCTAAAATTTTGGGTGAACTGTCTGTTTTTGAGTTTTGTGCCTGAAGACCCTTAGTGAGATCGGCAGCAATTCTCGAAAAGTATTAGTTAAAGAGATTAGCCACTGTTGCCGGATCGTTCACATTTATATCGTTATATTTTAAAACAACATTCTCTACGGGTTTTCTAGTTGATTTGGTAGTATTTTTATTATATTCCACATTGCTTTTGTTTTATTATTTGAGTTCAAATTATCCTGATCGTTTTCATGATTTTATGTTTCATGTTTTTATGTTTCATTTTCAAAGTTATCAATAAAAATATTTTATGGTTTACTAGTTCATTGCTGTGTGTTTACGGACCTCAAACAAAACACGTAAAGGTATTGTTAATACCTTTGCGGGTCTTTCCGATTCTTATGTCCTCGGTCCTTTTGCATACTTTATGGCCCGCTCTAATACCAACACATACATTTTTAAGAATTCGAATTATTAAAGTTACGACGCAAGCAAATACAGTACGCAAATGCCATAATGCTCAAATAAGCAAAATAACTCGTTCTAAACGCTTAATTGATATTAAAGTACCAATTTTGGAATGTTTCCGTGAATATATATTTGCTACCAGTCCCTCATATTTCACTGTTACGTATCACCTTTTTAAAGTATGTGCTTCTTGAGTAGCAGTACTACTCGTAGTAATAAGATGTTTAAGGAACATCGGCTAACATCCTCGAAATGTTATTTTTTGTGTTATGACATATTATAAATTCCTTTTGGCAATAGAAGCAAATAACCTAAAAGTACTGTTTCATCAACGCAATTTACACTGTTACGTAACTCTCAAATACACCGTAACAATTTTCATATATTTTTCGAGATTTTACTGGAAACCGCTGTCCGTATATTGTTAGCTTTTGCGAGAATTTCGGTATGAATTATATTATTTCATTTTGTACGAACAAATCAGTCTAATAAAGATTACGCAATAGTAATTAGATATACTGTTTTGTTTATTTGACGTCATATTGACAAATGACTAATACAGTGCATCATTTTGCTTTAGACGCAAGAAAAATTATAAAATGTTTCGAGTTCTCGTTTAATTCAGCTACGAACTAGCAAGCCATAACGTTTTGTATGCTTCACGGGCGTTACTAGATATTTTTGTCCCGAGTGCGACTTCCAACCACGAGGGCCTCTGGCCCTCGGGTTTAGAAGTCACCTGACGAGCAAAAACAGCTAGTAACGCCCTTGATACATAAATAACTATTGAGGCACCCCCTCCTAGAGTTATGAAGCCTGCTCACTGTTTCGTGACGTCACCGTAGGTAGTCATGGAGAGCGTCGGTCATTCCTCGCTTACTTTTCTACAGCATTTTCCACACCACGAAACCCGTTTTCACTTTTGTATTAAAAATTATCAATTCATTATAAAAGTTCTTTTAAGTACACTTTTTAATAAACTTTGGTTTTCAATACAGTATATTATAACCTATTTACTGAGAATACAACTGATGAATTTACTGGAAAATATTCAATCTTCTGCAACTTGTTTGATAATATATCAATTTCTTTTGACAAAACTTAACAAAAAATAAGGTTTTCCAGCGTAAATGTTTAACTAAATCATTTATTGAATAACATTAACACAAGCATCATCAATCTAATTCCCTCTCAGATATTTTAATATAGGGGGACAGCAAACATTTCTTTCATTGGTGACTTTTGAAGCATTCCTTATTACAAGGAGTCATTGGGAGCAGTCACCCATTCTCATCTTACATTTTCTTCAGTGCATATTCCAGGAAACTAAATTTTCTTCCCTTTTTTAATTCAATAGTATATCAATGCATGATTAAAAACTTTGTTCTGACCACATGGTTTTTAGTAAACATATTTCTTTACAATACAATACATTAAAGCTAATTATTTACAATATAATACACAACACCTATTTATTTACAATATAATACCCATCTATTTATAATACATCACTGAATTTATTGGAATGTACGTAGTTTTATCTGTAATTTCCATTTCCAGTCTTGCTCGCTTTTCATAAGCGCCTTCTCGTCTGGAACACTCCTTAGTAAGGTGAGCTGAACAGTTAGGGAACACAGATGGTACAGCATCACTTCTTAAATTCGGTATATTCAGTCTCGATGACAGTTTCTCTCCTTGTTCATTATACACCTTCTCCCAAATAATGTCATTTTGATGGAAATGAAGGTGGCATACCTGAAAGAAGAAAAAATAATATATTACAATATGTATAATATATTATTATTATTATTATTTTTTTTTTTTTTAAACTAAAAAAATTATACAGTGGTTAGTCTATAATATCGAATATGTAGTACATAGAATTTAAATTTCTCTTTCAAACCAATTTTACCAAAGAACAAAAAAAATTAATTTGAAATTAATTCATGCACTACTGAGACTTTTACTTTCATACTTCCCCAAGGTAATTCCTTTGACATAAATTATTGTTTTGTTTTAGTAACTTATTCATACAAGTTAAAGGAAATCTCTAAGATTGTTTATGAGGTTAGGAATTTTTTATGCATTACTTACAATTGAATGCTATAACTTTAGTGCTACGATTCTAAGATTATTTAACTGATAGTTTAAGTTTTTACTATCACTATTCCCTTAACAATATAGAAAATAGTTGCAAGTTCAGCATCATATTACAAGGAAGAACTGCAAGATCTAATTGCAAACAACTTGGTTTCGTGATAGAACATTAGGAATATTACTAAATAATGGCAATACCCTTAGCAACTTACATACAATTTATGCTTTGAATAAATAATAAATAAAATAAATGTAGGTTCTACATGTGCTATGAACCACAGCCTTTCCTTCGAGGATTTGGAGGGAACAAAATCTTCTCTGCGAATAGCAGTCGTCCATTTCTTCCGCAAAGCAGGATCTTTTTGAAAACAAAAATCATGTACTTTCAAGGCTTCATCGTAGTTTCCTCGACACCTCGGAACTACACATCTAAACGGCATATCAAACCGGCAGTATATAATACAAGTATGAACTGCACCGAACACACGGACAACACCAGACGAAATCAACTGAAAACAACATGCCTGCGCCCAGCCCACCCATGCATCATGACTACCTACGCCGCCATCTTAGTGACGTCACGTACTTGTGATCAGGCTTTATAACTCTAGGAGGTGGTGGTTGAGGTGACTTCGTTTCCCGCTCTTTTCTTTCTTTCTGCGCTGAACTTCAGTTCACGGTGATTGCAAAGAAAATTGTCCTCAAGAAGTATTATGTGAAAGTTATTATTGCCATGAGGTTCTGTGTGATACATTTTTTTCATTTATTTTATTTAAAGTCGTATCAACAACAAGGTTATTAGTGACTGAAAATGTACTATAATTAATACAAGATTGAAATTACATAGTGAACATACTATTTAAACAAGTATTGAACAGTAATATACAAATCAGAGATTTTTATCGTTATACACTTTTAAATTGTACATAATGTTAATTCTTTTTCCTGGAAATCACTTGAGTATAAACTATTTTTTAAGATTATCAGTGTGTAGGATTGATTGGCGTTCATGGATATATTTTGTTCATGACTGAAGGATATGGACAGGCAGTTGTTCGTTGCATAATTCACATTTTAAGGGAGCTGTGTGAATTAACATATGTGAGGGAGTTAGCTCAGTGTGTTCAGATCTGATTCAAGAAGGTATCACTTGATTTTTCAGACGTTGCTTCTTATTGAAAGAAAATCATGGCAGTACATCAATCATTTTATGTATATTGACACATTTTAAATTAGCGTGGTTTCGGATCGTAAACCAAGAGTCAGTACGGCACAACAACTAAGCCGAGATACTTCTGCCTGTTACGATGTATTTCGCTGCAATTTTTTATTAATTACTCCCCAAAATGCTCGGAGAGGTGTGTTACATTTAAAAGAGTCTGATTCATTAAAAAACTACTATGCATTGACTAAAGAAAAAAGATAATTCGATCGCATATATTCTTCTACATCTTATAAAAATAGGCCTGTGAAAGTTTCTCTATTAGAGCCTCCACTAATTTAAAGTGTGTAAATAGGCCCGTTAAGACCAAATTTCTTTGTCGCAATCCACAAGAACTTTTTTTAGAGTAAGAAGATTTTATTTTCATTTAAAACACTTTTGGAAGTTCATCTCCGTGGTGGATCAAACGTATATACTACCTTAGTTGCTACATTAGATAGAAATCCAAGCCAAAAACCCTGAAATCCGCACCGGACCCTGTTTTTAGAGTCGTAGCTCCTTGTTAATGTAACAAAATTTTACTATACTTTCAAAGCAATGTGGTCTTTTCGTCACTTTCTAAACGTCTTCCATTTTCTCCCAGTTATACTTCAAACAAAGAATGATTCGAGCTTGAAGGTAATGGCTTCACAGTGTCTCTGTTATCCTGATCAATATTAAGTATTTTAGCATTGAAAAGTCAATCAAACACATCTTGTGTCAAATCTACCACCTCACCCCTCCTTTTCATACACCCTGTCATCTTCACCACTGACTGCATGCTAGGAAATTCGTATCCTACTATAATTTCATCTTCCGACAGAGTATTTAAATCCATTTTAAAAATCTAGAGAATGAAAATCACGCAATATTCCAACAAATGATCCACAAAACATCATTTGTAAACGCCAAACAAAAAGGCATGTCACGAAACAAAATAAAACATACCTCAATTCTTACCCATGTTATTTCCTGACGGGAAGTTGAGGCCCAAGTAGAAAGTCACAAATATTATGATTCCCTAGTAGATAATAATTTAAATATTAGTATCCTAATACGAAAGAAATATATGCTAAAAACAGATCACACATGAAAGAAAACTCTCACTTCAATTACAAACAATGCAAAAGAAAGTTAACTACTAAACAAACGCCAGTTTCCTCGAACACTGACAACACAAAATGCTAGTATCTAGTGGCCACAGTAAGTACTACATTTTCTTTCGTCATTCGGTACTCAAGAACCCCGTCAGTAACACAAACAAAATCATAAAAACAATAATTAATAATCATTTTTATTAAAATTATAAACCATTGTTTAACCCATTAGTGCCCAGAATAATTTTGTGCGCATAGCGCTATCTCATTGTTGACTCGTTTGTGCGCACACAGGAGCCCATGGAGCCCTCTGGTAGCGTAAATACATGGTAAAATTATCAGTGTAAAATTATCAGCGTAAAACTTATCACCATAATTAGCAGCTTATATTATCTTTTAAAACATGTGATGTGCCATCTTGCTTTCTAAATAAATCAGAACTAAAAGTAGGCACACGAAACCCTCTTTCATGATGTACACGATTTTATGCGGTACATGTATTTAAAAACAGGTTAAATAGAAATATTCGCTATTACCAGGCTCATTTGCAGTCTAATGTCACATTTCTGATCTAGAGAGTCTCTGGTAGGTCTGAGGATTATACGGGATATGAGTGCAGTGTCAGGAGAAGTTGCCAGTGCCCGTAGGAGCGCGTATTTTCTCAGGCGCACAAGTAGCTTGTGCGGGAGCGGTGAGGCGTGCCTGATCTAGAGAGTCTCTGGTAGCTCTGAGGATTACAAGGGATATGAGTGCGGAGTCAAAAGAAGTTGCCCGTTCCGTAGGAGCACCAGGCTCCCTGGGCGCGCAAATAGCTCGTGCGGGCGCGGTGTGACGTGTCTGATCTAGAGAGTCTTTACTAGCTCTGAGGATTCCAAGGGAAATGAGTGCGGAGTCAGGGAAGTTGCCCGTGCCCGTAGGAGCGCTTGGTCCCCAGGCGGGCAAGTAGCTCGTGCGGGCGCGGTGTGACGTGTCTGATCTCGAGTGTCTCTGGTAGCTCTGAGGATTACAAGGGAAATGAGTGCGGAGTCAGGGAAGTTGCCCGTACCGTAGCAACGCCGGGCTCTCCAGGCGGGCAAGTAGCTCGCGCGAGCGTGGTGTGACGTGTGCCACTTCTTACACTATGCAAATGACGAAACAATCGCAGACCAATGTAATCAATGTGAAATTAGGGAAAGGGTTGACTTGGTCACTGACCCTTCTTACACTGAAAGAAGGGACTTTAAACTACACCATTTGACCACACAAACTCAAACTCTCTCAAACTCTCATTGGCGATGCTTGCGTTTAACTTCAGATAGCGTCCGCTGCCATTGCCGTGACTGAGCGCGTGATGTTGATCCCATAGGCATGTAGTTCCATAGTATGTCTCTGGTCCCAATTTAGAGAGGGATCGCGATGATGTAGGCTGTCGCGGTCTGTTAGAGTGTGGTAGTCGATCACCCGGACTCTGTCTTACGGCGTTACTCACGTCGTTAGCCTGAAGGTGGAGGCAGTGAGAAGGCGATGCTAAGCACCTGGTGGCCGGGCAACCGACCATCCGCCAATTGGGCATATGGCGCGTCGACCTCGGAGCAGGATTGGGCAAAGGATGCTTTTCGGAGTACTCTGAATCTCACTTTAAAGTCCGGCGGGAAACTTGAAACCCCGTCAGGTTACTCCGACACCGACGTTACCCACGTCGTGAGCTGGCGGAAAGCAATGGGGAGACAGGATGGGGCTCCAAGCCGCCGGGCCTTAGTCCAGGTGGCCCCGAGTTGGACTATCGGCTTTGTCCTGGCAGTGACCCGATATTCTGAACAAAGAAGATGGACTTGTTCTCGGCGCATGTGAGTGGCGCATTGTCGAGGTTTTGGTACTAGCCTGGATAGGTAGGAGCTCTGATTCTCTTTGCTTGGGTTTCACAAGTAATTCTTTTAAAATAAGGCGTTCAAAATGTTGTTGCGCGCTACAGATCGTTAAAATAAAATCTAAAATTACAAATTTTTGTTAACAATTGCAAATTATATTTGGCGCCACTCTTATTTTGAATAATTATTTTCGTATCCTTCGGCAGAGGCACCCAAATCTAGCGAAAATAGGAATATTTAGAAGATATAGTAAAGGAATATGTAAAGTTGGGTTGTAGTTGGTGCTAATTTCGAATTTGCTATCAAAATAGTAAAATTCAATATGGAGAATCAAATACAGGAAAATATTTTTGAAAATATTCAATTTTGGCTGAAATAGATATATTTCGAAAATTTGGGGTTGACTGCGATTTTGATTTTGGAATTGTAAAACTGAAAATAGTGAATTCAGTCAGGTGGATATATTTTTATAAATTCCATTCAATTACATCTATATGAGGTCTATGAGATCGTTAATGGCGAAATTGATGTCGAAACTGTTATATATATATATATATATATATATATATATATATATATATATATATATATATATATATATATACACATACTCTATATACACACACATACTAGCTGAAGTACCCGAGCGTTGCTCGGGCATTTATTACAGTAAATTATTTAAAATGAATAGGAATTCAATCTTTCATGCCCTGCGGCAGGACCTACCTCTATCTCTTCCATTGAATCCCTTTTCCGCCCTACTCCTGCCATGCTCTGCCCGGCCACGCCACGATAGCTGTCCTCTTGACCCCAATTGGAAATTTCCGGATTACCTCGCCCACTTTTCCACAAATAATAACCTATTTCTTATTTGAAGTTTCAGCTTCTAAATATTCGCTTTATATCTAAAAGCAATGAACAACAAAATAAAATACTTGTAAACTCACATATATAGATTTTGTGGAATTTTATATAATATTCCAACACTATCAATAAATTTGTCACGTAAAACTTATCCTATTTTTATATTTTTTCTTCTATTGTATTCATAAAGAAAGTTTTGAAATTGATCTGTCAACTCATAATCTTGAAGGGACTTACTGTTTTAAGAGAGTATAACATGCAGAAGTTCATGCACGGGTACGGTAGTTGGTAGATCCGGAGTAATAGTTATAGATGTCATAACGTAATTGATGAATCATAATCATAAAAATAAATGAAAATACTTGTATCTATTCTGAAACATAATTACCAGCTTTCCTAATTCTGTAGACGACAAAAATATAGATGTGTAGTGTTCTATGTGCTAGTAACATGTGTATGTGCAGGTAAATCAATTCATCATGCGACTGATATTAGAAAACTAATGATCCACCAACATTACATTACGTGTAAATAAATTGACAATGCACAGAGCCACATAACAAAATAATATTAGCATCATTATTTTATCTTAAGTGATGGAGATTATGGATCCTAAAATATAAATATAGAAACGAGGATTCCTAAATATTATTTGATTAGACAAAATATTTTTAGACAAATTAATTTTTGCTTATTTTTGTTTTGAAAAATATGAATGAGCTCATTCATTGAGAGCAATTGATATGCAAAAGAACTGTACAGATTAATCTTAATATGTAAATGATCATTCCTAAATTACACACCACTGTTCAAATATTGAAGAAAAATATTTACTGGATGGAGGAAACGTATACACATTTTCCATTTTACCACTTTGAACCTAAGAACCTAGTCAAATTGAGAGTCCTAATGAACAGCTGCCCTGCTACTTAGAGAAGTATTCTTCCCTATTTGCAGTATTATTTTCAATGGGGAGTGAGTACTTCAGCAAGTCGATCTTCCTCTCAGACGATTCAAAATTTTAGTAGACTGCCTATCTCTTGGCATTTGTAATCTGTTTTGGCAATTGTGACACTCGTTTCGTCAAACAATCGGTTGTCACAAATTTCTGTAAAAGACGTTGTTTAGATTGCATACGATATCTATATAATTGTAGTACATTGTACATTACTGTATATTATTGTACTTTTTATTCCTCAACCTACCTCAATTATTAAACACTTTCAAACTCAATGATTTCTGGCCACTCCACTTTGTATATAACACGGACAAAGAGCAATGCATGAACATTGACATTCTTTACCACTTCAGTTACGGCTTTCTTTCAAATGTTCACACAGGGACATTACATAACCTTATTTAAACTCAAATGAATTTCGTAATAATTCTGGACATTGATGAAATCAGTAGTAGATATCAGACGTCATCCTCTGGTAGCGCGCAGCAGAACTATTGGCATTGATGCACTCTTGAATCTGTGATGTAGAGCTAGGCAAAAATGTCCAGAAAAGTAATTATTTTGAAAATATATTACTGTTTATATTTGTAAATCATAGCCTATAGTACTCCAGGCCTTTAAAGGATGCTAGCACAAAAATTGCATTGGCATTGGTTCAGTAGATTCAGAGATTACCGCGCTGTAAGACAACGCACTTCTGTCTTTATATATTAGTATAGATAACAATGCAAATTTTTTATGCAATATTTACACATTGTCTATCACTTGCTCTACCTTTAGCAATTACGTGATTACCTTAGAACTGCGGTTGCGTTTTAACACTTGCCTAAACACTTTACATAAAATTATATTTCCTTCACTTCACAAAAAATCACAATAAAATAACTGTACACCAGACAATAATACATGGAAACACAATAAACTGAAAAAGAATCACATACCTAAATACCCTTTGCAAACACTTACAAAGCAATTGTCACTTGAATAGTGAATGAAATATATACGAAATATATGAAATATATACAAGACGTTGTTTCACTTTCACGTAGATTATTACTTTTCTAAAAACAGTAGTTCGAATGCCCGATCATTGGCATATACTTCACTTGTTCGTCCTATTTTAGAGTACGGAGCGGCCTGCTGGGACCCGTACAGAGAAGGGCAAATCCAGGCGTTAGAGAAAATGCAAAAACGGGCCGGAAGTTTGTAAATCATGGACGCGTTGATGGACGAGATGAATGGGAACCCTTATCTAAGAGACGGAACGGGCGCGTTTATGCGTAATGTACAAGACATACAAAGGGGACTCACCATGGGCAGACATCAGTAAAAGATTACAGAAATCTGATTAAAATGGAGAGGAGACCATCCCTGGAATATACGATGTAGAAAGCAAAATGATTAGCAAGTTCTCTTGTGAATCGTACTATAGTAGATTGGAACAAACTACCTGCAAAAGGACTAGAGACTCTTCCTTCTAATGTAGTGAAATTTAAAAATATACTTAATTCTATGTAGGTCATCATTAATAGCACTGGGACTTTTATCATTATTATTATTATTATTATTATTATTATTATTAGTTTCATTATTATAATCGTTAGTATTATTAATAATATAGTCATGTCTCTTATTCAGTGAAGTGAAGTGAAGTGAAGTGGAGTGAAGTGTTAGAAAAGCTATAAGTCAACATATAGATAACTCAAAATTAATTATAACTAGGATATTAATCTCTAATTCTAATTGTAATTATATTTGTAAATATTCGTAATAGTTTTGTAATTGTATATCTAATTGTAATAATGTTTGCCACCGAGCATTAGCTCAAAGCAAACTTTAATAAATCTATCTATCTATCTATCTATCTATCTATCTATCTATCTATCTATCTATCTACTTTACGCAATTTAACCAGCAAAAATCGTTATACAATGAACGTACAATTAATAATAACTTACTAATTATTGGTTTTGAACAATTTGAAAACGATTAAACAATAAATTGAAACACACACTAAAAGAACAAATATTATCGTTAATAGAAAAATGAAAAAATAGGTTTTACAATTCTTTACAGGAATTAGCTATCTGGCTTCCTTTTACGACTGCAATATTGTAAAGATTACGTTTAAATGATTTTAATTTAATTACCGACTATCTACGTCTGTAAGTAAGGTGAATTCTATCTCTGTAGAATAATTTTCTCTCCTTTAAACAGTTCCTTTTTAGAATTTCTAGTGAAGTTTTCTGACTCATGACACGTCGTCTCTAAAAATATTTTCACAGCTTGGAGCGGCAATGGTGACCAGATCCTTTCAAGGTCGTGGCAACCTTGCTTCGGCGAACACGTCCTCTGGTGAATCACTATCACAGTCCTTCGAATTTTATACAATATGACTGCAATAACTCCGAGTAATGAATTTCTTACGTGGTAAGCCAAGACGAGAAAGCCAAAAAGAAGCTGGAAATAGAAAGAAACATTTCCTATAGCACATGCTTTCCACTTCAGTATACTTGAACGTTGAAATATATTTCCTCGTTGATAGAAAAATAGTATATTTCTACGTAATGCGTTCACGTGAATTATCAAAATATTTATGATTTAAAATTCTCAATTCTCTCGTACATGGTATCGTTATTTTAACATGATGATACGAATTACCTATTTCCAGCTTCTTATCGTCGAAATACGCGAATTCTCGTCTCCGTCCAACACGAATAATTTCGGTGCGTCCAGATCGCCGGTCGGCAGCAAAGAGAGAGCTTTTGTAACGGTTTCCTTTACCGCACGCAAATCCTCAAACAGCTACTTTCACCTCGCAACACCACCCCACTCATGGCGAAATCAGGAGTTTATGAACTACACTGCCACAATTGCGAGGCTAAATACATCGGACAAATAGGTAGAAACTTTAATGCCAGAATTAAAGAACATTTACATGCATGGAAGCACAATACAAACAAATCGCACTTTGCTACACATCTTATAAACGCAGGCCACACTTTCCACCCAGACTCAGACATTAAAATTCTTGAAATAGAAAATAAATTCTGGAACAGAAGTGCTTTAGAAATCTTTCACATATTTCAAGCCAAGCAGAAATCGAGGCCCTTCTCAATGAACAAACTAATTTCCTCTGTCCCTCTTTGCTTTGCACTTGCTTTGCACTTGTCGATGTAACCAACTTAGGAATAATTTTAGAAGTGACAAATAATAAATACATGATGCGATTGCCATCAGCAAATGTTACAGTTTTAGGAAACTTAACAAAAATAATTTTTACCTTGTCTTGAATATTTAATAAACCGAAAGCAAAACCCAAACAGAAAGTTCTTGAATTCTTATCTTTTGCGCTTTATTGCACTGTATAAAAATTAATTTTAGAGATTATTTTAGTGTTGCTACTCATTCATTTGTCCAAGGTTCAAGTTTGTTACAAGCTTCATCGCTAGCATGATAACAAACCACAGCTCGATTCTTGAAACTTTCAAAATATTAAAATTGGTATACAAAAGTAATTTCACAGTCACATGAATAAGAGAAAGGGCAATTCTATAACCACAGATAATTTATGATAAAGTGTGTTAGATTTCTGTCATAAAAACATCATTACAGAAGTTTTGGAAACGGAAAAGTTTATTTAAAAGCAGTTTTATTTACTGAAAAAAACATTACTCTTATACACTTAAATTATAACTACATTTCTATGTCGTCAAGGATAATTGGGAACATTGGGAACATGTGGCAAAAGCAAAATATCATCCATATGAAAAATATAGTATGACAATTCACATTACTGATAACTATGTGCAACACTTACTTACATCCTTTAAAACTTCTGAAACATAAAGTGCAAACTTTATTACAAATTTTGAAATTGTAAAATATTTTTTTAATTTTTCTATAAGAATTTTAGTGTTTTACAATGCACTACCCTTCCAATGATTATATAAGGTTTTCAACCAATTTCAAAATATAAATAATATTCAATTAAAAAAATTGGTGAAATATAACATTTATCTGATTTCTTTCTAAATATTTTGTAGGTTTACTGATTAAATGGCTGAAATTTGAGATTTTGTTAGTTCAAAATTTCAAAAATTATTTTATTAACCATAGTTGGTCTTAATAAATTTCATCATCGTACCTCAAAGAATATTATATGTTGCTAAATTTCTAAAAACATTTCACAACAGTTTTTAGAGCCACCACATTGGTTTAAAACAAACTAAACAACAACTTGTCACAAATACTAAAACAAAGAAACAAACATTCCCTACAACAATCCACTCAGTGCAAATATAAGATTTCTCCCAAACTTCTTTATAATGATCTTTCTTCTTTTCTTAACGTTTCTGTCCACTAAAGAGGAACCTGCAAAAACATTTCAATTTAACTAGAATCTTATTAACTACTTTTCAAGGTCATAAACTCGCCACTGAGATGATATCGTTGTTTTGTACGATTCTTAAAACAGAAAGAAACAAAATTGAACTTACGTGTAATATTTCACTTAGTCAAATGTGAGAGGCCGATTTATTAAGATCTTTTGCATTTTCTGCACCCTTGAAGTAGACTTCGTCTTGCCGTAACGTGGCAAATGTTATTTCTAGAAAACATCAATTTTTTCAGTTTATGTTAGGTAAGGCATGTACTCTCAATGAATTTACAAAATCGAATAACTGCAACTGCAATGCTCAACACAAAACAATAAGATCAAAAACAGTCAACTCACTAGAAGTAACAGTGATGTATTATCTTACAATAGCGAAAACGCCATGAATCATTTATCAATTTGATAATTTTTTCTACTAACTTCAAAATAAACTGTACATTCTTTCCTTCGTTACTGCAATTGAAGCGAACAATGAAACAAATAATTGTTCATAAAACGTAAGTCACAAGAGTTATATACAAAATAATAGCATATATGACAGTCACATGCTAAAACGCAGCTTGAGGCAGAGTGAAGTAAAGGTATTGTTACGAACTCCAGCAGAGAAATAAACCTTTGTCGACGATATTACAATAACATACGCATCTTTTATCACGTTTTAACTTCTTACATATTTTTTTAGATTTTATTACTTCCGTTACTCACTTGTTAAAATCAATGTCATGTGAATGCAATAATAGGCGTGGCAGAATTCAGACGTTGGAGCGTCAATTTGGCACGATAGCCCCGGTAGCAAGGCGCGCTCACGTATACACACACGTCAATGCGCAAGTTTCTGCCATGGCGTCTGGGTTTTCTGGTACCTTAAACGTATTTCAAAACGCTCTCATTTTCACGGACGCAGGTGCATTTCATATCAACATTTATGTATATAAATAGACTATTTTTCTAAAAATCCTTTCTCGATGGGCGGAGGCGGAAAAGTTACAGCTTTTAAAGTAAGCCTTAATTTCTCATTTACATAACACGGAGATAAGTTGAATTGGCAAATTCGCTTCATTTTGACTGTTTTTCTAAGTGTGGTGTTATATTCTAACACATCCACGTATTTCCTTTCACACGTGATGTGGGCGTGATAGATGCCTTTTCAGGCAATTTGTTAACACATTGAAGATCTCAGACAGTCTTCTGTCTCATTCACACACTCCTTTTCTTATTATGACGATTTTTAAAAGAATCTTTTATACTAACCTTGTCCTGACAATAACGAACACATAAAATAGATTTATTCATTTGATGTAGTCGTTCAGCAGTTCAGCTGCTGAACGACTACATCAAATTGAATAAATCTATTTATATATATATATATATATATATATATATATATATATATATATTCTAATACACCCCACCTCCTACCTTTCACACGTGGTGAGGGCGGGATAGTATGAATGCTCGTGAAGCAAACTTAAAATTCTCAGGAAGCAGGACCTTTTGGGTATGAGAAAGGTCTGAAACATTGACACAATGAATCTGATAAAATACGAATAAAATGAACGTATATTCAATGAAAAATTACAGTGACGCAATTTTATAACAGGATAATGCACTTTAAGTAGTTGGTCACCGAAAAAAACAAGGCAAAACAGAAAAAGGCGTCACCTCGACTGCCTTCTTCCTTTCCTGACAATTTCTTCATTCCTCTTCTGAATTTTCATCTACCAAATTATTTTACTCTTTTTACTCACTAGATTTTCCATGCACGGCTTTTAAAATGAATTTTACACTTGCTTTAAGGAATCCTGTTCACAGGTGCTAGCCTTAGGCTTCGCACTCAGTGTAACACTGAACATTTAAGGAGAAAAAACAATAAAACGTAATATACACGTTACTTAATCTGACCCCTTTACATATCACAGAAAGCAATTACTTTTAACACAATACAATAAACTGACTTTTCCAGATAATATCAACTGTACAACATGTGAAAATCATGAATTATTTAAGTAAAATTGTACAAGGTATGGCCTCTTTGAATGAATTTAATGACACGTGCAGTAAATGAACTTGAAACTGCCACTCACATCGTTCGGAATACTTCACCCACCTATTCTGGACTTTTCGCCCACTCTTAGCATGAATTGCATAATACTTTACGGCTATTCTCTTTCCCTAATTGATCGCCGCATAAAAGTTATCTCACAAGCCCCACATCACTCGCCTGTAGGTAACCTTGCGGATTTTCTGCCGCTCGCCCCACGTTGCCACTCTTCTTCGCTTGCTGTCCCACGACGTTACGAATTTCCTTCCCTCGAACTCCGGACTCCGCCAAGCCTCCAATTTCCACACCCTTCTTCCGTTCTTCCGACTCGTACGATTCTCGTTCCAGTCCAAAACTTTCTCACCTACGCTTCGCTCTTCCTGGGGTCGTCCTTCTTCTTCTGCCGCGCCTCGTACAAATTTGTTCGCGCTTCCAGCTTCGAAAAATTAATGTTGCTGAATTTATGATTTAAATGCTCGGCCTACCTACCACACTTTGGGCATGTGTGGTCTCAGCGTGCAATATGAGATGTTGGATTTAGTTGATGTCCTTCTGAGCGAATTTTACAAATTTAAAATTACTTCGAAGTCAGTCACTTCACTTGCTCTCTCAAATATTGTGAATGTTAATGCGAAGAATGTTCGTGCACTCCACTTCTTAATTACATCACTTTCACAGATACGCTTCTTAAGCTAATTTTTAACTACCAAGTTAAAATAAACTCCTATGCTATCAAGTTACAATCGCCTTCAGAACTCAGTCTAGTCGCCGTCGCTGCTGCAATATAGAGAGCACCTCCGAGGCGCGCCGCGATACTTATGGTACTCGCGCCAGGGGAAACTTTGGAGGGTGAATATTCTCCTCTTTCCGTGACCTCCCAGAAAAACATTATTCGCTAGTTCGAGCGTCAGAGTTCGAAAAGCTGTGGGTAGTTGGCGCGTTTACAAGCCATCGGTCCGCCGCGTACCCTACTCCTCTGTGTTCGTGAGCTTCCTTTCGTAGCTGATGGTGGCGTTATGGGTTGTGTAACCCACGACGTCATAAGCTTCTTCCTCAACCTCTCTGCATATATATATATATATATATATATATATATATATATATACAGTAAGTGTAAATGGGTATAAGTCAGGACGAGAGGACCAGATCAGCAGCAACCCGCTAGAATTGTCCTCCACACAGCGGCTGACTTCAATGTAGCTATCAAGACAGAGGCAAAAATCCTACCGGGAGAGGTGGCTCAGTTCATCATCTCATTTCACTGCAGAACCTGTGATCGAGATGGCCTAGGTTCGAGTCCCGACAGTGGCACAATTTTCGCTTTCCAGCTAGGTCGAATTCATTCGCAATCTGGAGGTGTATTCTAAGGGCCTGCTGCTCAGATCGGTAGTTTTCTGTGGTTTCTCCGATCAACGCCAGACGAAGGCTGGGGCAGTACCCTAACAATTGGGCATTGGACCGCGCGCGATCTATCCTTCCTCTTCCTTGTGCTATCCAGTCGCCTTACGCTAACATCTACTACACTGACATACATGCCGGAGGACAGGTCGGGAGATTAGATCTTTTCCTGGCTGTGGCGGTGGCCTTCTGGTGGGAGATACCTGGTTAGGGAAAACCCCTCTAGCCTACGGTAGGTCGGCGCCGGACCTAGCCATCCAGCGGGGAAAGATCACCGCCACCCCCTATGAAAAGCATGAACTACACTTAAGGGACTCACTACCCAAGATCACTATCAACCAACCAACCAATCAAAAATCCTCTATTGTGATGACTCAAACTCTAAGACCTTCCGATCGATGGCGCTGCAGTGATAAGTCGATGCCCTGAGCCACCTCAACCGGTGAGGATAATCGAATCGTACGTCTCGAAGCAGTGAAGAATGCAAAGAAGCTGAGGGTTTTTTCGATAGTGAAAATGTTCGAAAGAAACCAATTGCGCCAAACTTCATATAATGATTATGGCTAAAGGATGTGATTTAAAGGACCACTAACATTATGCTACGTACTCTTGTTGGCAGCAAAATACAGTCGACTCCTTTTATAGTGAAATTGTGCCCCTCTTGTGGGAGATACCTGGTTAGGGAAAATTCCGTTAGCCGACGGCAGGTCGACGCCGGTCTGACCGTCCAGCGGGGGAAGATAACCGCCACCTGCCAATGAAAAAGATTCGTTACACTTACTGGACTAATGACCATAGTAGTTGTCGTGCCCGGAATCACAATCAATCAATCAAGGAGTCGTCTGTAATGTAAAATACTTTGTTCTTCTTTGAGCGTAGGTGCAAGCGGGAGCGTGGTTTGTGCTGAGTTTGATGGCTCTGCTGACCTCAGTGGAAGTGCTGGGTCCCACGGCATTGGAAGACGTCGTGAACTACCAAACCGTTACAGGGCAATTCAACCTCGCCATGATAAGCTGTTATTTTCCACGTAAGTACTGAAACTGAGTGGTTTCTCATTTTCTTTATTATATTTCAAGTCTCTCGCTTAGCGTGGTGCCGTACAGCCGACACCTAGACTTTAGAGAACCAAGGTGCCTGCTTCGCTTGCAAACTCGGGCGGTCAGGATTCGACGGTGAAGTCAGGTGAAGTTATATCAATAACAACTTTCTCACTTTGCGTGCAGTACTCAGAAGAACAGCCTTGTGCATTGTTTAAATGTGCCAGTTCTTAAGGCCAATCCTTGCAGACGATGAAGTTAGTTCTTCAGAGATCAGTCCATTTGCACTATGGGACCTCTTTCTCTACCATCTCCGACTTTGCAGCCAGGACCTGATGGACAACCGCAGCAACGTTATTGTGCCGACTCAGATATTCCGTTTGTGCCACTGCAGAACACTCGCCCATTATGTGTTGGAGAGTTTCGCCGAGTTGATTGCAAAGGCGGCTACACTCCCCATCACCCCCATCCTCACTATCCCCAATCACATACCTTTGGTAATTGCGAGTGGAGGTTCCTTCGTCCTGAATAGAAATGACGAAACCTTTTGTCTCTGCAAAGAGGCCAGATTGTGTTAGCCAGAAGACTGTGGGTGCAATGTTTACAGCATTCCCTTTGAGTTCAGCAGGAAACCTGCCGTGCAAACGCTTCTGGGTCCATTCACTCAGCCTATCTTCTTTGGTGATACACAGTCTCTCAGAGTCCGCTTGATTGAGGTCCAATGGAGTAAAATTCTAGTCCGTGGCACAAATTTCTTCATGCACAACTGTCGTTTTCTGAGGGATGTATTTGCGACGATTGTTGATTTGCCTCGCGCGCACGGACTCGTAACACGAAAGACCTCTGCCTCCTTCGTTCTGAGGTATGTATAGTCTTGCCACTGAACTGTTGGGATGCTTCATGCGATACTGGGTAAGGGTGGTCCTAACTTTTCAATTAAGCTCCTGCGGTGTAGATGTTGTCCAGTGAAGAACAAATGTATAGACAGCCACAGGTACTGCCCAAGTTTTGATGGGTGATTTCTTTCCATTTAAAAGAGTTTTACAAATGTTTGCGACTCTTTGCAAGACTTTATTTTGAATATCATGCATCCTCATCTGCAATGCAATCATATGAAAGATGCATCCTCATCATTGTTTCACCTGTGCTCAAAAGTTGATTCACGCCTAAATATTTATGTCTCCTCTTGCCCACGTTCTTGGATATTGGTGCCACACATCAGGATGAGTTATTATTTGATAATTAATAATCTTTATGCTATACTGTTATCTCTTTCTTCGCCCCACGTTGGGAACGACAGCTTAAACGCTTGGGGTGACTTATTGATTTAAAGAACACAATACTACTACTACTACTACTACTACACTACTACTACTACTACTACTACTACTACTACTACTACTACTACTACTACTACTACTACTACTACTCACTCACTACTACTACTACTACACTGCCACTACTACTACTACTACTCTACTACTACTACTACTACTACTACTGCCACACTCTGTGTCTGTGTGTCTCTGTGTGTGTGTCTCTCTCTGTCTCTCTGTGTCTCTCTCTGTCTTTCTCTGTGGGTCTCTCTCTCTCTCTCTCTCTCTTTCTTTCTTTCTCTGTCTCTTACACATTCAATTATTTCCTTTTTTCATGTCAACGTGACTGCGATATGAGAGTGGTACCTCCTGCCACTACCCAAGCTGGCGAGAATCCTCCCGGCAGTTCCTACCACGCACTGCTCAATTGTTCTTACAGTTTTTTCTTGATTGGCCGATCACCTATCGAAACCCGATCTGTTTATTCTTTGATTATATTACACTACCTTCATAATTATACTTTATTGAAGCCATCATTTGTCCTGTCAGAGTACTATATTTCATATTTGCTGAAAGTGTTGCCTAACATTCTTTATTAAATTATGTCGACGCTTACTCGATCATCCTTCGTAATACGTCGCACACTATTAGTTAGAGTGAATTAGTAAAGGTGTTTTGCACGAGGAAAACAAGCATGAGAAGCGCGCTGAAGCGAGGAAAACAAGCATGTTTTGAATACGGCATATTATAAATGTTTTGTTTGTTTTTTACTTTATTCCAGTATATATTTGTACACATTCATATTTAATAGATTGATTTTCTAGAGATGTCTATTTCAATAAATTGTGATCACAACTTGACTTCGGCTTCACTCTCAAAAATTTCTGCATTTCTCTTAATGTAAAGTACATGAAAGTAATTTTCATGTGCGTAAATTAAATTTAATATATACGTAAAGTAACATTAACGTACGTGTACATTGAATTTAATGTATACGTGTGATTAAATTTAATGTGGTCAAGCAAGTTAACAGTCGTACATTCAACTTACGTTGATTTTAATTTAAGCATTAAATTCAATGTAGTTACATTAATCTCCCTTTAATGTACAAAGTACATTAAAATTTATGTACAGTCGTATATTAAATCTACATTACATATAATATAATTTCTGATTATGAATTTTATGTCTTCAGGCTCTGTGTATAAATCCTGCTGCATAAGCAATATAATTCTGAAAGGAGATGCCTTAATGGGTGTCAGTATTGTGTATTTGTTGGGAAGTTTGACCTGGATTTGCTCTTCAACACTTCTTTTACTGGGTAAGTCAATCAACTCTAACGATTTAGATCCCTACAAACCATAGTCAAATTAATTATATTTTATTTCGGATTTTCCGGGTTTCTGCTCATGCGCATTATCAATTACGAATTTCCACTCATGTATTCTCAATAGCAAGAAAACTGGATCGATAGCAATCATCTTATTTTTATTGCAAAGAAATTAAGGATTTATATATTCGATGAACTCTTATATTTATATTTTTCTCACAAAAAAAGCATACCACTATATTAATTTTTCGTTTAATTAACTAAATATGCTTATTAATTCCATGAAAAATTGTTGATGATATCTATGTTAATAGCACCCATGCAATTAAAACTCTGCACTTACCTATCAGAATTCAGAAAAGGAGCCAAATAATGTAATTAAGAAACTGTAACAAGACGTAGTCAAGGAATTTGTACTCGATTACGTACATACAACTACATAAAAACAACTAATGAATAAAACTAAATTGGCGAAGTAAACGTTAAGCTAGCTGACTAATGTAACAACATAATATATTTAATATGAATAAATTAAATGTTTTACATGTAAACCATTTGGTCTTAGGATTACAAATGTAAAAAATGTAAATGTCAGTTGTTTACCCGTTCTAGCAAAACTGTGTGAGAAGTGACTTCTTTTGTTTCACTTCCCAATATTTATACATGTTGTAGTCTCTCTCATACCTGTCTTTACTCTCGCGGGAAGTAATGTTTTTATGACTTTGTCAGCTTCTTCTAATATTTTATACGCAATATGTTCAATACGTTCCATATGCAAATACTTCTTGCAAACAAACAAAATGCAAGTTTTGCTAAAATAGATATTTTTCAGAAGCACTCGACATTTCTCGAATGGTAAAGATATGTTTGAATTTCTCAGGATTTAAATTAACCTTAATTGGAAACGAAAATGTATTGAACGTAACACGTGCATAAAGGGCGTTGCACTCGTGGTATCTACGAAAACTCGCTCCTATCGTCGCTCGTTTTCTTCAACATACCACTCAAGCAATTGTACCCCTCTTTATCCACTCGTTTCGTTAATTACTGTAATTGAAGCACAAATATAATTTTGCCCTCTGTATGAGCTAAAAAAAACATCATTTCCTATATCAGTTCACACAATCATATAAATAATTCGTATAATTATGGTAAGCCTCTTTTTAACGACATGAGTTTGCCCTTTAATAATGGTGTTGTTAAGAGTGTATTTCATAAATACGTTTTTGAGGTATTCTTTATGAAATTCTGAAAGCTGAAAACAAATAACATCAAAATAATTTTGCAGATCTGATGAATAAACAAAAGAATGCAGTGACACTTACTCTAACTTGGGCTGGAGTCACGTGGAGTATCTCATTGCTTGATTTCGTAGTAGCGATTTTATTTGGTATTGACTACCATAATATTGTGGTGAGTAAAAACACTAATTTCAGTGACGGAATTAATAAATGTTCGGAAAAATTGTGCTTGCCTTTTCACCTACTTTTGCTCCTTTTCGGATAATTCATACCTTTTCCTCATTTTCACGTGCTCTCATTTGCTATCTGTCAGCCACACTTATTTCTATGACTAAGGGCTGTATTCATAGTCGCCACTTATAAGAAGGTAGGGTGTTTTTATGACATAAAACATAACATTTCTGAAATATGGAAGATAAAAGCGGGAGAAAACAGAACATGAGCTTACAAAGAAAATATGCTTCATATGTGACTGCACTGCTTCACCGAGACAAGTACAAATTACTATTTATACGTAAAATGTCATATTTTAACAACTTATAAACAACCTGCTGAATATGAAATTGTGGCTTCTCATTCAGAAAGAATTGAGATCTAGCAAGAGTTTTGAATTCCTGAATAACAGGTTGTAGAATTTCTTATAGCTCACATCTTCAAAATAAATTTTAATATCACAATTGCATAAATAGTTTCGTTAGTAAAACATTTTTTCATCAACCCAAAAAGAGTTCACAATTGAAAATACTCTTTTCAACACATCATTTGCGCCTGGTACAGCCAGATCAAAATTCATGGATTGTTTTTCCATGGATTGCTTCTACTTTTAAATGTGTAGAAGACATTTTGTGATGTCTTTTACATGTGTGTCTACACATTTTTTAAATGTGTAGACACACATATTTTTATCATCTCTACATTACATCTTCCCATTCTTTAAATTTTCTGGATAAAAGTTTATTGAAATGTAATAGCTAGGGAAGTAGCGAAAAACAGAGTGCATTTAGAAAGAGTGAGGTTATAGCCATGAACGAAAAAACGGTACATTTGAAAAAAGAACAATCCCGTTAAAAACGAGACGTCTGGTCACCCTATAACAAGGAAAAACTTAAGGAGATACGCTGCTAGTATTGTACTACTTATGTTAAGTATTTTTTACGAATGCGAAATGTGCATAAAGCATTTTCTTATCAAATGTAACATCTTATAGCTTAAGTATTTCCTTATCCTATAAGAAACGACTCTCAATGCGGCCCTAAGTCTTGTAAAAAGTGGCGATTTTTCGACAAAAACTCACTGATACGGAGAAAATTGAAACATCCTGCAATTTGTAGCTTGTAAATTATTTCTTCTATTACTTTCTGTAATCAGAATAAAGGTTCCCTGGATACTTGATATCGAAATATTGGTTAACAGAAAAACGTCTGTATGTCTCCCATTGCCTATATATTTCGATGCATTTTCTCCGAAATTCATATTCCTCCATGGATCTAAAATATTGTAATCGTGCCCCGGAAAACGGAGAATTTTCGCCAGAAAAACTTGTATTACTAGGACCCGTCCTGGTAACATAATAGTTCGTAAATCCTGTTCCATTGCTATTAAATTACTTCCTTTAACACGTGGGTAGCCAGAATCCATTTTAAATTTTTTAATTTCCGAAAGTTGCAAAAGTTAAAATTTTATGGATTCCCTTCAATAAATACATTATCAAAGATAAATATTTTTCTTAAATAAATATGTTCTTCAAAATTCTGATATTAATTGAAGTTATGAACACTTTTTTCAAAATATTAGTGATTTTCGAATAATTTCGAGACAACTGTAAAAATGTAATCAAGATTTTCACAGAAACAGCTCCGAGTTGTTTCTTTCAATTTTGGCACTTATAGAACACAATACATGACATAAGAACCTTTTTGATTCAACATTTATGTTTTCAGATTTACTCTATTTATTTATTTTTCTATACTTCTTTTATTTTTTGCATTTATGAGAAGAAATATTTCAAACTATTTCTAAAAGTTCTCAATTTTGTGAGATGAAAATGGGTGTGAAAACAACAAAAACTGCTATTCATTTGTTATTGTAATTCTCAAGATGTGATTACATAAAATTTATACTTTGTATTAAGTTTAATGCTAACATTTTAATTTAAAAATAGCACGTTTGACAACCTTCCATTAAACCTTTAAGTTTCCTTGCCTATTTTAGAAATTTAAATTACTTTAAATAAGTAAAATTAAAAGTAAAGATATTAGAAGATAAATTATTCTAATGGAGGGGCGTTCCTTGTGACTCCCTCGATGCCCGTAGGCCTGCAGCGTAACCTAAATTTCTTGAATGGTGTGTGCTTACAGGCGGTCTGTGATGCGGGCGTTGGTAATATATATGCAAGTGTGGCGGGCATGTTGATGTCTTTGAGCGCTCGTGGCTATGTCCTGTGGGTGCTGAACGTCGTCGCCGCTTCGCTTCTGTTTCGCGCAGCCATCAAGGTAAGTTAAGGCCAAGGCAAGGCCAAGAAAGTCAAGGCACGGTAAGCTGT
This sequence comes from Teleogryllus oceanicus, assembly GCA_964035755.1. Classification (NCBI taxonomy): domain Eukaryota; kingdom Metazoa; phylum Arthropoda; class Insecta; order Orthoptera; family Gryllidae; genus Teleogryllus; species Teleogryllus oceanicus. The sequence goes on along the minus strand of CAXIVR010000012.1, from coordinate 65,842,312 downwards.
GTGAATGCGTGAAAAAGCAATATTTGTATTTCTCTTACTGATGTCTGTACCGCCGGTTGCGGCACTATCTGTAGCGTTAAACAGCCGTGCCTTCTGCGCGGTTGCGAAAATGCGGCAGCGATGGTGTTGCGGTTAGCGTGTCGGACTGCTATACCCTAGTTTGCGGGTTCAAACCCGATCGCCGTGGATTTTTAAGGGCGAGAAAATCCTTCGAACGCCTTCCTTCGGAGGGGAAGTAAAGGCGGCTGTCCCATGTTAGTACATTTACTGCATGTAAAAGATCCTCAAGCCTAAATGACGCCTCTGAGCTAAATTCAACTTGCCTCTTTCGTCGCCCAAGTAGTAATACCTTCTTTCTACCATGATTGGTGAAAGGAGTGTAACGAAATTTGCGTGGTCAGACCTCATGGCCTGAGTCTCGCCCTGATTCAATAAGCTCCCGTAAAATAAGGCCAATTCAATTCAATTCAAGAATGGAGTCTGTGCGGGGCGCAATTGAAGAGTCGCTGTAAGAGCGGAGACCGCACACCGACGCGGCATGGCGTGAATCACACCACTGAATTCAATAATAAAGAGGCTCTCGCTCGCGCTTCAACGCGGAAGATCCGTAGCCTACGCGGATTGGCTGCAGCGGAAGTTTCGCGTCACATGTTGCCTTCTGACATTCAGACCTGCGCGGCAGGCGAGTGTTGCGGCAACGGATTGGCAACGTTTAATCGGCGGCGAATTTTGCAACGTAGTCCGACGCGATTCTTCTGCTGCAGCTCGAGTTTGGTGGAAGTCCGCCCGTGTTCGGGAGTCTTCCCTCCCCTCTGGGTCGAGCGACCTTGCCAACCGTCACCAAACTCTGGCTCATAATTGACGCTCCGGTGTGAACGGTCCCACGAATTCCGCGGCCGCGTGTAGCTCGGATCTTTCCGCGTCGCACCCGCTGTGGGTCTACCGCGCCGGTCTTAATATAAAGGCTCCCACAGACCGCCCCGGAACATTCGCCGCTTGCGCGGAACATCCTCGACGGAAATTTCGCGTCACGTGTTGAAATATGAGCAGACCTGCGCGGCAGGCGTCTGGCGCGGCAGCGTTTTATTCGCTGTGGATTTCTATTCGCGGTCGGACGCATTTTTTCCGCGGCCGCTCCAGTTTCGCTGTGGAAACCAAGGCAGAGACTCGTCCGGTCTCGAATATTTTCAACTCACCAGTGAATCTGACACGTCAGAAGGGTCAGAAAAAATACTTCTAATCGTGTTCAGTAATTTAATTCATTTTAAGTAACATTAAACTTCAATGTTTTAAAATTCTGTACATTTTATTAATGAAAAGTTTTAATAGAATATATATGAATGCAATAACAAGTTGTTCTTCAGGTGAGATAATTTCATTATTGTTAAGTATCAGATTTTTTACGTCTTCTGCGATCAGATTCAAAATTTCATCAAAACAGACACGTGTCATTCTAGAAAATTCAAAGCGTTTCTCATCCTTTGTGGTATCAAGGTGTGAAATTCTCCGTCCTTTTATCTTTCTAGGTCAAAATCAAGGACCCATTTTGTACGTTTTCTTAAGCAATATTAACAATTGGAGGGAAAATCGTAAATAAAGAAGAAAAAGTGCAATAGTATGCTCAGAAAACGTATTATGATTAACTTGGCATTTCTACCCTCTGCATGAATAGAAGCGAACCCATCTTTATTGGATGAGAAAAACTGTCACCAAACGTTGACTCATAATTAACGCTCCGGTATTTACAGAGCTGCGTTTGAAGTAAATCAGCTGTTACGAGGTCATCCAATCGAAAGGCTGAACGCCATTATGACATCACTGAAGTGACGTGTTAAGTACCGGTTGGACGGCACCCTAACAGCAGATCAAATGTCAAGCCCAGCAATGGAAAAATTGCAGTATGGCGCGAAACTTTCCGCTCCGCATCCGCTGCGGATCTTCCGCGTCGGTCTGTGGGAGCATTAATAGTTGCGCCAGAGCATGGTACATTGTGGAGTAAATAATGTGTACATTATTTCTTGAAAGAAAATAGTATTTTCTCGGTTATTCTTGCATAACTAGAGCATATTCATGGTCTTGTCTAATCGTTAAAAATCAAAGTAGCGAGGAATTTTACTATTCCCGTTTATTAAACTTAAATGACCTTGGCTACTTATGTCAATCCTCATATAATTAAAATACCTGGTTTTTATTCTCCGTTCTTACGGCTAAATTGTTAAAGCAATCACCCTTTTGTGGTGCCATTTTGTAGCTAACTTTTAGATCCCGCTAGATGTGTATTTTTTGTCTCTCAAATTCAGTGTGGAAGAAACGCATAAAAAAATTCCATACTTAAGTTTAATGTGGTAGAACATACAAACCTTAGCAACACACGTTGAGCGTTCGTTGAGTAGAACTCGGAAACCGTACTTCCTAAAACTAATAAAACCGGATGCTGAGAGTCCCATGAGTCTCAAGGTACTTTTTATATTTTATTTTTAATTTGTTGCGACTGTTTCGCCCCAAACGCGTCTCCTAGCCCCTTAGGGGGCGTTGAGCGCTTTGCGCTTTTGGAGTAATCCTCCATTAACATTATGACATATCCGTCACGTCTCGTCCAAATCCGTTGTCAAGACGACCGCCAAGCGCCTCCCACCACGCGCTCCTGCGTCACCACCAAGCCGCAAGAATTGGAAAGGAAGTAGGACAGGGGTAGGGTTTAGGACACTTCACAGGGGTTGGACTAACCCTTGTGAAGCAGCCAAACTCGTTTTGTTGGAACAAATTTCACAAGAGATTCGATGGGAATTGAACGCGGACCTCCTTGGTGAAAAGCGAGCAACTTCGCTCTGAGCTACGAGATGACACATGCCGTAGTCTTCAAAAGTTATAGTCGTCAAAAGTACTCACGCTGTAATCTTCAAAATAATACTTTTTTAACCTTCAGTTACATTATTGATGGTTTAACGTGCTTGGTTACAATTACCCAATGACTCGCGTGCAATTTTGAAATCTGTAGAACATTAAATTGATTATTTCAAAGGGATTATCGCAAAGTGTAGGTCTCTTTTTTTATAAACGCTTACCAATATTTAAATGTTTCCAAGAATAGTACCTGCTCCACTTCAAGTAACCCTTAGTACAGGGGTCTGGCAGAACTTGGATTCAAATAGCAATTTAATTCTACTTTTAAAACAATTGAAGGGCTCAGTAGAAAAAGGTGCTATCCCACATTTTCTGCCAAATTGAGTTATTAGCATTATAGAAAATTTCAGATATTGTTCTTATAGTATAGTTCGTTATTTAAATCCAATACGTTATTTAATATGCAAGTGTACAGTATTTAAATGTTTAAAACGGTATTGAAATATATGAGGGATGTTCAGGTAAAACCCTCATTATCTCGGAACTTCGTCAGTGTCGGATAACCCCTTATTCTACTGAGCCCTTCAATTGGGAAATATGGTGAATATACGTGCGGGCCCGGCAAGAAATAATTTATGAAGTACAAAGTAGCAAAATGCAGTTTTTAGTACAATATCTGAGTTGCAGAAGAAGGAGGAACGACTTGTTATATCCAAATCAACAAACACGTATGTTAAAAGGTAGTTTATTACAACACACTTTTACAGGAGATTGTACCATGGACAAGCACAAGTGCCGTATAACCCGTAGATGTACCGAAGAGAATGCCAAGTCGCCGATTGCCAGTAGATGTCCAGATAAACTTGCCGAATTGCCAATCGTCCAGGAGAGAAGTCCGTTATCTTGCTGGTCACTGCTCACTACACTTTCACTATAAACTCACTACTTCCCTTTAGCCGGGATCGCTTCGACTGGCTCCGGCTCCCGGAGAGGGCTCATTTATCCCCCCTCAGGGCTGAAGCTTCGCCGGCCAGCCCGACCGAAGCGTGAAGGCTGTACGCGCTCCGCTGTCTCTTGGCCCCGGGGGCGATGTCTTTGAAGGGCGCGCGGGCGGCCTTTTTATTTATTTATTTATTTTACGTCAAAAAACAGTTAAAAACTGCGTATGACGTGCTATGGGGAAAAGTGAATTGTGTGCACATTTTCAAAATTCTGTGATCCCTACACTAAGTCATATACTACTTAAATTTTGAATTTTGAAAGGGAGAAAAAAAAAACTCCATGTAATAAAATCTATTTTCTTTTCAAGGATAAATAAGCAATAAATTTTGGCTCTTATTACTTCCTGCCGCGACAACATGGAAACGATCATTTGAATAATTGTATTTCCCACTGAATTCTAGAAGACGTGCACAGAAAATGAAGTTACATTTATGTCCAGAAGCAAAACAAGGGGCCATCTCAGCATTTGCTCAATGGATCAGGGAAACTGGACGAAAAACCTGATCGAGATGGGCCTTTGCATGCCTCCACCCTCCGCTTCCATTCGCAGGAATCGTCGGATCGGAGCAGACCTCGCCGCTATTCCGACTCCTCCAACAGCACTGTGTACAACTCCCCAGCGGACGCGCTCCAGGACAGGTGAGTTCTTTGCGTCAGCGGCGAAGCTTCAATTTCGGCTTAGGGAATGCAACGTGAAAAATAAGAGTAAAATGTAAAACTCCTCAATATTCACCATGTTTGGTTCACTATATCCGATGATGACAAAAGTAAATAGAATTTCTCCACAATAATTGATTTTATCAATAAACAGCAAAATTCATCAACAACACGAACTGAAAATTTCAATTTGTTTTTTACTATTTAATTTTTATTATTTAAGGTCACATCAACAGCTACGTCATTAGCGACCACTATTGGCATTAACATTATGGTAACTATGAGGGTGAAACGAAATGGTAATGATAAGGGGTGAAAGGACGAACACAAATACAACCATGTCCCAGGCGGTACTCGAACCCGCGACCGTTCGGTCCGAGTTCGCTACGACTGTACTGCCTCAGCGATCCCGGCAACCGGCCCGACTTTCAACGTCTCTATTTATGCGTAAAATTAACTATTTTCAATTGTTTGCATCATACATTTTTCATTAGATCCTTCTCCAGAGTTCGTGTTCTCTCCATTCTTGATTCTGCATTGTCCCCTGTCTCTAAGTGTTGTAATGCAGTATTGACACCTTGCAATGCCTCTCACACTCGTGCAACACCATCTCATTCTCGAAAGGCCCTCTTAATCGCCTAGTAACATACGAGAACAATTGGGTTCATTATATCCGAGTTCGCTAAAACCGGAGTCGACTTTACTTACTATGTGTCTTGAAAACCTTGTAAATATTATTTTAAAACTGTAACTATTGAAATTTCACATTTTTTTCGTTTGAGAATCGAAGACGAGAACAAAAGTTTTTAAGACCCGTACACCCGCACATTCATGATTCTTGCTCATAAATTTTGCTATTAAAACGTCTCTGATATTTTTAATGTTCGTAATGATTCTGAGAGTTGGTTTTATGGGTTTGCGTTAATTATATTTTTTCAAAGAATGTTAGAGTCTGTATAGGCAATTTGTCCCCGGCACAACAATACGATTCCATAATTATATAGTCACAATTGGATCGTGTTGTGCCGGCCATTCTACGTCACAGATCTACAAATATACAATTGACTACAAATATACAGATGCTATGCGCTTTAAAATAAGGTAACAAACTTAAATAAAACTACAATGCTCATAAATTAATCTTGTTCTCTCATATACACCGTAGAAAACAATCAAGTTTCGAAACTCGATAGCTGTTTCATAAGAACGCTGGATGTAATGAATCATCATGCATCTGATTCACAGCACAGACAAGGCGACAATTCAGAGTGAGTCGTTCATCCTTGTGTGGAATCGAATCCTCAATAGCGCGGTGTTTGAAATATGAATGGAACAATTGTAATATAAAAGAAAAGAACAAACGGACAATTTACAATTAATTTAAAATAAAAATAGCTGATATTGCCAGGGTATGTAAAACATCACCCACATCCATGAACGCTACGACCCTGCACGTATCGTAGCGCACTTTCGCTATACTTGGGTTTTCGTAGCGTGGCGCGTGAGGGACTTGTCGTCACGATGGAATATGACACGACTTTTCGCGTCTTACTTGGTCGTGCCGCCAGATGTCGCATGATCGCGACTGTATCAAGCAGTGCTGCAGATCAAGCGACATCTAGCGGCATGGCCTAGAAAGACGCGAAAAGCCGTGCCATATTCTATCGTGAATACAAGACCTTCACAAGTTACGAAAACTCAAGTATATGCTTCGAATTTGTTCCTATTTAGAAATTTTATCCACCCATTTTGTGGAGATAGATTCAGACTTAAGTCATTTTCATACAATGGTTTGGAAGGAGAGATAGAGAGAGGAAGAGAGAGAGAGACAGACAGACAGACAGGCAGACAGACAGAGAAAGAGAGACAGAAGAGAGGAAAGACAGACAGAGAGAGGGCGAGACAGAGACAGAAGAGAGACAGACAGAGAGAAGGAAAGAGAGCGAGAATAGCTGGAACCAAGTGTCAAAATATTCTGTATGCTGCAGTTTAGCAGGGACCATTGATTACGAACACCCGCCCCCTATGCGAAAAATATACGAAAAGGTAAAAACCTGCCGAGGTTCTAAGTGTTACAAAGTTCCACAAAAACGTCCCAACAAATGAGGATCAAACATTCAAAAGATGACATGTCCATTTGGAGAAAATTGGAATTTGGAGAAATCATCTGTGGTTTTTACCTAGAATTTTATTTCCAGAAAGAAACGTGAAAAGTCACAATATATTAAGTAGTGCTCTATTCATTGGGTTAAAGACGGTGTTGAAAAGTGTAAAATTTGTGGTATGTTTTTCATTTTTATTGGAAAGGAGCCTCAGGAATGGCTCATGGGCACTAGTTTCCCGTGCTGTAGTCCCGGGTTCGATTCCCGGTCGATGCAAAAATAGTTTAGGTTTTCTTTAAACTCGTCCTAGTTTCTGTAGCTGTGTGACGAAGAAAAGCTCAAGCAGGCGGATCTTGCTAGTTACGGTGAAGATAATACGTCATGTTCGCCTCATGTCGCTCTTACCCCAAGCATGGGAATTTAACTAGGCCCAGGCATGGAGCCAAATACGTGATGATATTTATGATGATATTTTTTCAGTATTTAGTTACATTTCTCATTTTTATCAATTGCTAAAATCTACCATCTCAAAGAATTTGTGACTGCATTGGGAAAATGAGGAAGGAAATGGTGAGACCCAAAAAGCTTGCAAGACCCATGCAGCCCTTTTCCGGAAGGGGCGGGCTGCTCCGTGCCGGGCGGGCCGCTCCCAATGGGTTCCCTGCTTTAACTGAATAGCATGCGAAACATTTCGGCCGGGGCTGGACTGTGCCGAGCGGAGCTGCTCCGTGCCGGGCGGGCCGCTCCCAATGGGTTCCCTGCTTTAACTGAATAGCATGCGAAACATTTCGGCCGGGGCTGGACTGTGCCGAGCGGAGCTGCTCCGTGCCGGGCGGGCCGCTCCCAATGGGTTCCCTGCTTTAACTGAATAGCATGCGAAACATTTCGGCCGGGGCTCGACTGTGCCGAGCGGGCTGCTCCGTGCCGGGCGGCCGCTCCCAATGGGTTCCCTGCTTTAAGCCTGTTTTACACGGTCATTTTTCATCCTTTTTCATCATTTTTCTGTACAGAAACTGGATGGTAAAGGACGTTCGGTTCTATGCGTACCGAAACTGGATGAACGTGATTCGGGCGTTTTACACGGTCACTCCTGGTCTGTACGTAATCGCGATGAAAATACTTCCTTCAAACGCCGAAAAAAGCGCTGGAAGTTTAACAGTTGAACATCGGATTTACGGAAACAAATTAAATTAGCGGGAAGAATGATCAGATAGTTACGAATTCGCAGAGTAAGGAGTAGAAAGATGTATGAGGTATTGTGGTTTTATTTGCGAGAGGGATCACTGAACGCAAAGACTCAATATCACAAACAACACGTGCCCACGCTACGCACCAGATAAATATACTCCCTGCCGGAGAACTCACGCAATCGAAGAAAGTTCCATAAAGACTACACTAGGGGCGCTGTAGTCAAACTGGATGAAATCTGTACGGAAAAATGAAGCATGCTTCATTTTTTCGTACAAATTACATCCAGTCTGCTCCGTATCGACAGGAAATGATGAAAAAATGACCGTGTAAAACAGGCTTTAGAAAGGAGTGAAGTGGACGTTTGCTGATAAACGCGTGCGCGCGGCGGCGCGCAGTCGCAGCATGGTGTTCCAGTCGCAACCGCAGCAGCACCAGCCCTGGGTGACGTCGGGCAGCATTCCGCGCAGCCGGCCCGTGTCCACCGCGGGGATGTACCCGCCCCTCAAGGCGTGGGACGGCGGCTACCAGGACGGCGGCGGTGGCGGCGGCGGCCGGCCCGCGCAGGCGTCCCGCGGCGCCCCGCCGCCCCCGCGCGGGCCCCCGCCGCCCGCCCCACGCACGCCCAGGCCGGCTACGGCTACCCCGACGTGCAGCGCGGCGGGCTCGCCGCGCGCATGACGCAGGTCAGTTCCTTCATGTGCCTCGCCACTAGAAAGTCTCTGCACGACGGACATCAAGGGGGCGGGAGCTCAGTGCAGCGCCTCTCACCGGGAGGTCCTAGGAGCGAATCCTGACGGCGCACAGTGGTCTATTTTGCTCATTGACGGGGACATTTGCCTTGAAACCAAAGTTGTTGAAACCTCAATGTATCGATTTAGGAGTGTGAACAGAAGTTTGAATTGTTCGAAAAAGTATGAATAGACCATATTCTATGAAGCGTAGAGCGATAAGGATTCATGTAACGAAGCGCGCTCATTCTTGTTTGGAGGTCGCTCGGAAGGCTGTGTTCGAGGTGTCCTAGTACGTGCGTGTTATATTCCAGTGTGTCCCCCTAAATATTGAAAATAGACCACTGTGCGGCGGCAGGATTTTCGATGGCATAACGAAGTGGTGTCACCCGTGTTAAGTTAATATTTATAATGTGCAATGCTGCTGGTTGGTGGGAGAATGTCATTCAGTAATGAGATATTCAATGTGTTTTAATAAATTTTGTTCTTAAATGTTTTGATTGAATTTGAGTATTTAATTATTTTGAATAATTTTAATTCATCGTGTGCATGATGTTTTCAACATTGAATATTGTTAAATTCACAGACGAAGAAATACAAAATAATGTAATTTATAGGATTATCTTTATATTGCAGCACCGAATTGAGGGTTGGGCATATAGGCGAAAGTAAAAATAGGGGACCATAAAATTAACTAAGGCCCAAAGGCCACCAATGGTGTTAAAACGCCCCTGGCTACAGTAGTGGAAATGCTATAGTAACATTTTTCGCTCATTTTTTCCTAACATCGAGATTTGTTTGATTTTGTACGTGTGTGTCTACTGAAATGTCGATCGAATTCTGAATCTTTTATCTTTCGCACGCATGCCGTAAACTGTCTTCTGAGACGCCACATGGTAAAGAACCATTACTGTCTGCAATAAACCTGCAAACCTCTTTCCGGCCTGGAGAAGGCAAGTAAATGTGTAAGTGGGAGGATAGGAGAAGGAAAACGTAGGAAAGATCGCGCGCGGTCCGTGGTCCGTTTGTTATGGTACTGCTCCGGCATTTTCCTGGTGCCGATCGGTAGTTCTCTGTGGTTTCCCCGATCAACACCAGGCGAATGCCGGAGCAGTACCCTACGAAACTGGCGACGGACCGCGCGCGATCTGTCCTTCCTCTTCCTTGTCCTATCATTCCCCTTACACACGCACTTACACTAACATGTACTACACTACCACGTATTCCGGGAGACCGGTCGGGAGCTTAGAGCTTGTCCCGGCTGGGGCGGTGGGAGAGTCCCGGTTAAGGGGAAACCCCGCTAGCCGACGGTAGGTCGGTGCCGGATCTCGCCAACCAGCGGAGGAAGATCACCGCCACCTCCCGATGATGAAACATGCACTAGAGTTGCGAAGCGAATGGAACCCCAAGCCAGCGGGCTGGGCTGAGCGGTTTGTTGCGCGCAGGGTCCGTCGTCGCAGTACGGCTCGCAGCGCGGGCCGGCGCCCGCGACCGCGCCCCAGCAGCTGCCGCGCGCCGCTACCGGCGCCGCCATCCCCGAGCCCGACTACGACGCCGGCCACGCGCCGCGCCGCTCCGCGCTCAAGAAGGCGCCCTCCAACGCCGCCCCCGCGCGCGCGCCCGCGCCGCCCGCCGACTGGCGCCAGCCGCAGGTACTAACCTTTTCTTTTCTTTCCCCTCTTTTTTTTGCGCCCACATTCTTCTTCTAAGGCCCTACGACCTTCAAGTGAACGTCAACTATCCTTTTCTATTTTGCTCTATTCTTTGAGTGCTCCATCCAATTTTCAATCTTTCAATTTTTTCGTGTTCTTCTGGTACGTAGCGCCCACATTTCTTCTTCTAAGTCCCTACCCTTTTCTATTTTTCTCTATTCTTTGAGTGCTCCATCCAATTTTCAATCTTTCAATTTTTTCGTGTTCTTCTGGTACGTAGGCCCACATTTCTTCTTCTAAGGCCCTACGACCTTCAAGTAACGTCAACTATCCTTTCTATTTTGCTCTATTCTTTGAGTGCTCCATCCAATTTCAATCTTCAATTTTTCGTGTTCTTCTGACGTAGCGCCCACATTCTTCTTCTAAGTCCCTACCTTTCTATTTTCTCATTTTGAGTGCTCCATCCAATTTTCAATCTTTCAATTTTTTCGTTTCTTATCCTTTTCTATTTTGCTCTATTCTTTGAGTGCTCCATCCAATTTTCAATCTTTCAATTTTTTCGTGTTCTTCTGGTACGTAGCGCTCACACTTCTTCTTCTAAGGCCCTACCCTTTTCTATTTTTCTCTATTCTTTGAGTGCTCGATCCAATTTTCAATCTTTCAATTTTTTTCGTGTTCTTCTGGTACGTAGCGCCCACACTTCTTCTAAGGCCATACGACCTTCAAGTGAACGTCAACTATCCTTTTCTATTTTTCTCTATTCTTTGAGTGCTCGATCCAATTTTCAATCTTTCATTTTTTTTCATGTTCTTCTGGTACTCATTGAATTCCAGCTAATGATCTTGTTCTGATCAATTCTGATGTATTCTGTCATGTGACATCCTTTTAAGATGACCAAGATAACTTAATCTCATGGCTGTGATAAAATTTAATGTTTTTATGGGGCTAATTTCAGGCCCCTACAAAAGTTTTGGGCTACCTCCCAACACTCTGAATTTAAAAGATTCAATTGGATGTGGTAAACTAGCACTTCCACTTATTCAAAATTCAATTTTTTGTACGGTCGAAACAACTGAATTTTGAGCACCTGTGCGCCATTTTTCGAACTTTTGACGGGGGAGGCATGAGCGTGAAAGAGAAACGTGGTGAACATGGGATTCATTAAGTAAATGCAGAACACAAAATATTAGTTTAAGTCAAAACTTTTTTCGTTTTCGTCTTTTTGTTTACCCTCTTCATTTTCTTTTTTCTTGTTTTTTTTTCTTACCTTTCTGCTTCTCGTTTTTGTCTTCTTTCTCATTCTCCTCCCCTTCTTCTCTTACCTATCTGCTACTTCATCTCCTCCACCTTCATATTTTGGCGGTCATACGATCGCTCACAGACTCCCTGTGAAGCTGGCTGCTTGGCCCAAACATGCACACCCTTGTGTCATTCTATCCTAACCCCCTCTGCTGGTTAATTTGTTTTGCAATAATTTGTTTCATGCAATCCAAAATGTATCTGAGTATTGCAGAGCAGGAGCGCTAGCAATTCATTTTTCAAACCTGAACTCTAGATAATATTTAGAATGTATTTTACGTTATATTTAATTTTTTACTTCTCTTCCTGCTTTTGTCCCGAATCCACCTAATCTGCATATTATTTAAACCACCAAAGGTTTTCATTTAGAAAGACGTTTGAACTAACAACTCAACATAACTTCGTGAATTTAATTTAAATGCTGAAACGTTGATGAACTGATTTATATTTGTGATGTGAAGTGATTTATTGTAGTGAAGAGTGAAAACGTACTTTTGGATGATGAAGAAATTAAGTTTAAATTCACAAGAGAAGAAGTATAATTGAAGTTAAAGAGACATTTCAAACTTATCTTTACAAATACGCGAGAACAAAAAAATATGAAAAAGAGTAAGTTTTACAATTTGGTATTTGTTTGAAAGTATTAGCAAAATTCATAAATTTCATAAAAAGAATATATGTGAGTAAATGAATTTTGAAGAATATAAATATTTTTAGTAAGAAAATCAGAATCACCGAGTATTTCCAGATGGGAGGAAGGCAGAAAGGGACGGAGCAGGGAGGGGTGGGAATGCAATAGAATAGATAAAAGTAGGCTCCGCCGCATGACAGAAATAAATGGGATTCCTTTTCCTAGCTAATAAATTATTATGATAATATCCCAGCAACGTAGGGTGATTTAGCTATTATACTAGCGTACCCGTGCGAGAACTCCCGCATGTTAAACCTCACCTCCTTCCCTATTTTGCCATTTCCATATTAAGCCTGTAATATACATTTTTTTCTCCAAGGCCTTCTTATCCTTCGTCACTTGTTGTGTATGGCTCTCTGTAATTCATAACAATACAATACACCTTAGTCAATACAAACTGTTCTTATTTAACGTCATTACTCAGCAGAGAGGTACACCCGAGTAGTTCAAACGCGTAGAATATCAAGTCATTAGTTTAATTTGACATAAAGTAGTAGATTCTACAGGTTGTGATCAAGCGGGCTTAAATCGACAAGGGTCGAACAGCAAAACTATATATTAGAATGTTCAAGAAGATCCATCCTGGTGTGAGGAGCATTTCTTTGAGGCCTTTGACCTCAAAATTTTCGTTTTTAATGCCCTAGAACGCTTCGTTTAGAAGTTGTTTAATGATATAGATTCAAAAAATCTGAACGAAGTGTTGCGGGTTGCACGTGACATGAATATTTACATGCGTTGTGTAAACAAATCTTTCATATTTTTAAAGCCAAAGTGCAATTCGTCACGTCTCCGTGACATTCTCAGTCTTTAGAGCTATCATTTGTAAAGACTGGCGGCGTGTGAGAGCCGCGAAAGCAGACGCAGTGCTGAGTTGCCGCCCTGTGCCCCCAGAGCGCGCGCGGGTGGCCGGCCCAGCAGCCGCAGGTGCCCATGTCGCCCGACGGCAGCGGCGGCTGGGGCCCCTCCACCGGCAACCGCTGGGGCGGCGGGCACGACAACCGCGGCTGGCAGGACGGCGGCGGCGGCGGCGACCGCTGGGCGTCCCGCACCGGCTTCTAGCCCAGCACAGCACGGGAGCTCCCCATCGCTTCACTTCTCATGCGCCCTTCACGAACAGCGTTGCCAGATGCCGCATGAGGGAATCAGGAATCGAATCTGCGCCAATGCGGAATTTTCCGCATCAACACCGCGAAGCCGACATGAGCGTGAGGCCTGACAGTTGAACTGCCTTGACGATTTCATTAGCCAATGCTGTATGTTATTTTCGTTTCTTTAATTCCAAATAAGAAGATGAAGGGGGAACCATTCTAAAAAATATCACTATCATTATTAACCTACAACATCCCGTAAAGGGCCAAGGCCTCCGGGTTAGCTAGGTTAGGTTCATATTTGATATATAGGTTGTTATTTGTCAAATCACTAAAGTAAAATTATCAAAATTATCAAGACAATATATAAGCGAAACAAAGTAGTAGCTATAAGAAACTGTATAATAAAACAAACTATAAGAAAACAAATATATGAAAGAATCAAAATAGAAGCTATAAGAAACACTAGTTGCACTGGAGATCATCAAATGCATCAAACATATTCTAAAAAATATCATTGAGGCATAAATGGTTGATTTTTAATCGTCGAAGAAAAATTGCGGAATTTGTGTCCACTCGTGAGGATTGTGGGAAGCCTTGAATGGCCCCGAAGAAAATGCGGAAATTGCGGAATCTGGCAACACTGATTGACGAATGTCGCAGTTCGCTTTGGACATGTGTTTCGAATGTGACTCAAAAGCTGTTTTGAGCGTGTTCTAAGAATATGATACGTGACCATATGATAGGGATACGTCGAAATAAGCTCGCTCACTGATTTCCCTATGATACGATGCCGAACAATCGAAATCTGCTGTTCTATTGAAACTGGGCACAAATCTGCTATCAATGTCATGCTGATATTAAATCAAGGAAATTAATCGCTGTTTTGTACGTTTCAAGAAACTCCTGGAGGTTTCATAATCAAATTGGGTTTGGAACTAAATTTAGGTTATAGAGCTTCAAATAGACAATAAAGTACTTTTGGAATTTCAGATGTTAAATATGATTTCTTTACTGAAGTATATGAAATGGTGGATTTGTATGGAGGATGACGATAATCTTGTCAATGTCCTTTCGCAAATTATTCCTGCTTTAAATAATCTTGCTTTGTTTTATAAAAAACTAACTTTCTTAATTTTTCATGGTGTAATCATCAATCTCTATTGCAGAGATTAAATTTAATGAAGATTCGTATGAATTTTGCTCCTTTTCACATTATATACTATATCTTTCATCATTAAAGAGAACAACACACTTCGATACTCACTGAAATGAAATACATAATATTTAAATTTACAAGAGCAAATGCATACTCCGTATCATATTCCTGCGTATGTGAGCACAATTCATTGAATGATGTCTCAGAAAGCAAGTAAATCATGAAGATAATATTCACAAAGAAAACGAATTGATTAATGACAATATGCACAAATCTGTTATGGAAAAATATGTAAAAATTATATTTCTTTTTAAATACTGTAATAAATTATTATTAATTTTTTACTACACATGTATCAATGGATGGATATCCATAAATATATATGGTCAATTTTGGGGAAAAGTAGAGATCCTTCATTGTGCATCAAATGTTTATTGTTATACCATGTTGTCATGTGCCAAGAATTAAAACTCAAATAGCTATGAAAACAGCCAATCAATCACAGACATTGATAAAACCTCTGATTTTCGTTCTTAAAAAAAATGAAGGTATATTCACAAACAGTCGAAGGCAGGCTCGTGTTAACGAACGGGCCTGAAGTGCCCGGGCCCAGGGTCCCCCAATGTTCAAGGGCCCCGGACAGTTCTTAAATAATTTGTTTAATTCTAAATTTTTTAAAAACTAAAATAAAAAACTCATAAAAAGTGATGTATGATTAAACTATTCGTAAATAAATTGACATAACGGAGCGGGTGTCGCCCATCATTGGAAAATACTTACAGTATTGAATGTTGCTGGTTGGTGCAAGAATGTCACACAGTCATGAGAAGTTAATTCTTTTTTTTAACAAAACTTGTCTTTAAATTGGGGAAGAGGGTGAGATTGGTGAAAGTAAAGAGTAGGGGGTTTCTAAATTAACGTAGGTCCAAAGTCCCCCAAAGCTGTTAAAATGGCTCTGGTTGAAGGTTGTCCATTTGTCTTTCTTCATACAATATTTTACCTCATAGTCCTTGCAAAGAAAAAAATATGGATACTCGAGTAACTGAGAACTATAATCAACAATATTAGAATTATGCTGGGATTATTTGCAAAAAATTAAATTCAATATAGGCCTATTCTTCTAACGTTGAAGGTTTCAGTTATAAAAAAATTGTGTAGAGTTTTGAACACATACTTCACAGAGACATCATCCCATGAGGACGCCTAACCTGAAGTCATAATTTATTTTAACAGAAATACTAACTAGAAAAAATGTAGATTATAAATCATTCAGTCCTAGGGTGAACACTCATACATTTCTGCTTTATTATCTATTGCTGTTAAGTTGCAAAATTAAATTTATGGGAAAGCAATGAACAAGTTACTTAATTTTATAAATTAGCACTTTCTCATTAATCAGGTTTCTACTGATCAAGAGTACAATCATTTATGTGGTCATATGAATGTAGTTAATAATTTAGAAAAAACATGTTTCCCAAGAGTAAACTCGAAAGGTAAGGTATCGATTTCATCGTCAGTCTTTTAACTCACTCTTTTAACTCAATTGATTTTTGTTTGGTATTGTACAGCAAATCTTGAGGAGAAAACATTCCTATGTACTGGGTTACAGGAGAAACACGAGATTTTGCTGGCATAGGAGAAAGTTATTTTTCGTCTTCTAATGTGAAGGGGCTCTTCTTCAGCTTCGGCATAGATACTTGAGACCGGACTTGTCCTGTAGGCTCCAATTGCCATTCGCAGACCATTAATATGGATTGGGTTTAGTCTGTTTAGTACATAGTTTTTTGCTGATTGATAAATAATTGATCCATAATTTTTTATCTGCACCCCATGAGGTTGAGGAAATAGATTTGATGATATTCATTCTGAGGAGGCATTCACTTTTTAGTGCATTGATGTGTGGTTGCCAGGTGAGATTGTTATCAAAATCATGCCAAGAATCTTGATTTCCTTTTCACAATTAATTGCTTGAGAATTTATATTGAGTTTTAGTTGAACGTTGGTATTCTTGTTCTTCCCAAAGATGATGCATTTTGTCTTCGTTTGTGAGAATTTGAAACCAACTTTGTTGGACCAATTTTGTATTGAGTCAAGGGAGCTTTGTAATTGTTGTTGAATAGTTTTAGGGTTTTTTCCACTAACTAATATGGTGATATCATCAGCGAACATATATATTTTTACTGGTTTCTGAATAAGTTCGGTTATATTGTTTATGGCAATAAGGAACAAGGTGACACTAAGGACGGAGCATTGGGGTAAACCATTACATAGTTTGAGTTTGTCGGAAAGGATGTTATTGAATTTTACTTAGAGAAATCTTTCACGAAGAAAGTTGGCAATGAAAAACCTGTTATTTTGTCGCCTCTGATATTTCAATGTATTGCGAAAACGAGATGATTGTTAGTAGATATCATCATCCAATTTTTTTCTTTTGGTTCTTCTGAAGCATTTCGACCGCCTATATTCTAAGCACATTAAAACTTTAGTTTGAGTGGTATCTCCAATATTGATGGTAATATTATTGAGCTCAATGAAAAAAATATAATTATTTTCGTATTGCTTTGTTACGATTTTGTTATGAATATTTCTACCGCATAGTCAATTGAAAAGAACTCACAAACAGCACTTAAAATATGCTTTACATTTGCAATAATAAATCAATTTGGCGTCCAATTTTAGTTATTAAATTTCAATTAAAAAAATCTTTAGACTTCAAAGCAAAAGATACCAAATAAAGTTGAAATCAACAATTTAGATACCACTGATGTAATAAAATTAATAGTTTCTGTTCTGTGAAATTTTATTCCTTAAAAATTCGGGATTCACGACACAATCTTTGCGACAAACCACTTTATCTACATTTACGTCGCGCATTCGGTTATAGGGAACCTGAACCTCGGTTGTAATAAACCTAGGAAATAAGTCCTGGAAATTAATTGGATCTCGTATCTTATGAGGCGATTGATAGGGCTTTCGGAGAGTGAGATGGTATTCTAACAGTGCAAGCGGCATTGAAAGGCGTCAAGACTACATTGCGATACTTAGAGACATGGCAATGCCGAATCAAGGATGGAGAGAGCACGAGCTCTGGATAAAGATCTAATGAAAAATGTACGAAGCAAACAATTGAAAATAATTGTTTTTTTAAGTACAAATAAAGATATTGAAATTTTCAGCTCGTGCTATTAATGAATTTTGGTGTTTATTAATAAAATTAATTATTGTGGAGAAATTCCATATCATTTTGACATCACCGGTTATAGTGAACCAAACATGTTAGTCCTCAGAAGTTCACTATAACTGGAGTCGACTTAAAACTCTTTCAGTCTGGTCAAAAGTGTCAAAGCTAAAACAATTTCCAGAGTATGAAAAAATGTGTGACTCTCCAGCTGCCTATCTCTCATTCCACGCACGTGCGTTAACAGGCTCTTATCGACAAAGAGAAAGATTTATCTTCCATTCACCTTTGATTACGTAGCTATACTTATCAATCAAATAATAGAGAAGGTACAAAATCGACTCGCAGATCGGACGAGAATCTTTGATAACACGTTAAACCTCTGCATTGCTTTTTATGTTGTAATCTTCATCCTACTACTACAGCCTATTTCTACTACCATTAGCAATAGTCTTGGAAAATGATACGTGTACATTGAAAATATGTCATTATCACATTTGCACAAAACTTGGGTTACCATACGTCCTACAAAAAGGCGGGATATCTCCTATATATCGACATGTGACCCGCTATCCCGCCAGATTTTTCTTTGAGGGTCCAGATACCCTGAATTTGTATACTCTGTTATAATTCCAGACAGTCCCACAAAAAAAGCTCTTTTTGGAACACCTTGTGAACTACATCAGAGGACGAGGCTGTATACTTGGATTTATTCAAAGCTGCGTCTGACATAAATCAGCTGTTACGATATCCAATCGGCAGGTTGACCGCTGCCATAGTGACGTCACTGTAGTGACGTGTAAGTTCACGGTTGGATGGCACCGCAACAGCTGATGACCGCCGCCATAGTGACGTCACTGTAGTGACGTATAAGTTCACGGTTGGATGGCACCGTAACAGCTGATGACCGCCGCCATAGTGACGTCACTGTAGTGACGTGTAAGTTCACGGTTGGATGGCACCGTAACAGCTGATGACCCGCCAGAGTGACGTCACTGTAGTGACGTGTAAGTTCACGGTTGGATGGCACCGCAACAGCTGATGACCTGCCAGACGCAGCTTTGAATAAATCACAGTATACAGCGAATGCAAGCCGCAAATTCCCCTACTGAGTATCTGGCGACTCCGTGTTCACTCATTATATGGCAACTATGATTTGAGAGTTCATCTTTGAACAAGAAATAAAATCTTCTTCTGTAATGAAACTTTAATTTATCCTGGGTGTATACTTTCTGGAAAACAGAGGAAAGTGAGGGAATTTCATTGATCTGAAAACGTTTGGGTATTTTTTCTAGAATCATCGGAAGTCAGGGAAATTTCTGAACAATATAAAAAACAAAAATAAATACTTTGAAAAAAAACCATATTTTAGCTTTCAAAGTTTAAAAAAGACTCCATATTTTTCAAAGAAAATTGCCACATAGAACGAGGTTTTACTCATCTTTAATATTCTTAAAATAATATTTCGGTTATATTATTAGAAAACCGAAAAATGGGAAAAAAAATTTAAAAAATGTACTTTAGGCGGCAGTAGATGATAGCTGGTAAGAGTATGTGCCAAGTCCGAAAAGCTTACCCAGACCAAATAAATTAGAAAATTAATACGAAAAAGTCTGTGCCTTTCTGCAGCGCCACTAGTTTATAGTTGTACATGTTATTCCTACGAATATAATGTAATCCAAATAAATTTGGTCAAGATTCAAATATTATTTTCACTTGAGATAAATAATTTCATGGTTCAGTCTTTTTGAATTTGATGAATAAATGCCCATCTCTAACAATCTCAGTTAATCACTAGTAATGGAGTAAATTTGTTTCATATACACTGTTTCTGTTTCTCAGTGCATACCAAAGGGCTTAGTATCAGTACAAATTATTTAATATAAGGTGACCAATCTTCTTCCTTTAAGGACGACAATCCGTCTGTCCTTCTTCGAAAAGTGTCGTCCTATCTGTTCTCCTTTTCGATATTTTAAAACTAATGTGTCAATCTAGTGTTAATGTGCTAATGTGTTAATCAAGTGAGAAATCACCATTGAATGTTGATACTCTAGCTGCAACATTTACTGTAAAATCCAATAAGAGGGCTAGTTCTTGCTCCGAAATTTCCAATATATTGTTAGATAATGATATATTGTCTAAAAATATTCATTCAATGGAAAAATATTCTTTAATCAAATAATTAAAAGGAATTTAAGCATAATTAATGAATTTTTGTTTGAATAAATAAAATATTCCGTTTATTTACGTTGTACCTTTTTCTTAAATTTTTTCGTTATTCTTTTCATTGAAAAAAATTGATCACCTTATTTAATATTATCTTTTCTTTGTATTATTTCGTAATATATTTCTAATTTATGTATATACAAGAAATGACTTTTATACTACTTCAACTCAAACCAGTCTAGGGAAAGGATTACCTCAACAAAGGTATTATATGAGGAAAACTATTAAAACAACAAATAGATTTGAAGCGGGGGGGGACAAGAAGAAGATAAAATATACATAATTTTAAATAGCCAGATTATTTCCTTCAATAATTTCCAAAATAATTGAAGATAAAAATTAAATCTTCGAAACCATTAAAGGGAATAAAGGATAGCGGGGAATAGGTTACAAACATTTTATTGAAAATCTTTGTAAAAATAGCAGTAGTCATATATTTTATAACAGTATACAACGATGGACTAGATATCCTTCGTGGACGCTCGTTCACGACTGGCATAAGGCGTTACAGAGTCGATATAATGATATACCCTCTCCCCGGCGCTTTGAGGCGCGCGTATGTATGCCCAGGTTAAATAATACTCATTAGGAATAATTAATTAATATCTATAAATACTACAAGATAAAGTATGTATAGAAAAGTTGTCCAACAGTCGCTTCGCGAATACATCACCGGATTTTCTGGGACAAGAGTAGCACGTGAGAATAATCAAAATGTATAAATTAAATAAATATAATATTGTAATACTTAATGCTTGTAATCAATTAACAATATTTCACTCACGACTACTTATTGTATCTTAGTTTGCAGGATAAACTATCAGAAAATTATTCTCCCATGATACATATTTCCCATGCTTCTTACTTTGAAGAAGAGTATATTGTACTTAATACAATATTTATAGATTAATAAATACTAAATATAGTTTAAATTAAAAATCATTGGCGATGTTTTCCGCGAATGCCTTGGCACATTTGAAATTTCGGCAAAATGCCGAATATATGTTGGACAACCTTGACAATATGAATAATTGTGTGTACTGTATACTCATTTTGGGCCAATTGTTTGACCCTTCAGAATTCATGGGTATGTCAGATTTATTTCACTACTTGTAACCATGTAAATGTCTAGTTTCATCTAATGGTAAAGAGTTTTGCCGAATGATCTCCTTCAAATAACAGGCTATTACTACAAGAGAAGACAAATACCACTCATCTTTCAGAGACAACATATCTGTGAACTGAAAAAATGGCAGTTATTTCTGATTTCTATCCTACTTGAAATACACTCTTGAGAGAGCCCTATTTCATTTAATGATATTAATTCTCAAAGTGGCCCCACAAATATATGCATTTTATTTCTAACATAAGTACAACTCCCTAGAAACCAGTAGATTAGAAACTTTGATTTTTGAATGGCTATTAAAAGCTTTTCAAAGTGATTATTAAATTTGCGAATGCTTGTGAAATATTCCTAATTTTTGTTTTATTGTTTCCGTGCCATATATTGAACATGGGGACTTAGAGACAAGTAAACACTATGGGAGTGAATGTTCTCATGATATGCTAAAAAAGCACCTCTATTTAAAGAAAAACTGGAAAAAGAACTGCTGTATACGTAGTACATAAATAGCTATATAAAGCTTGTATTCGATCTAGCTATAACAGGAAAATTAATAATTTTCAAATTTTTGATAATGTCATTCAAATTAAAAAGTAAACTGCAATAGTCTTCAGCTTTGAGTAAAATTATTTAGTGTGACTCAATTATTGCACTGGTGGTATAAAATGGAATTACGTAGGAAACCTTTTTTAGTCAACAAAAATCATTCAAATAAGCCGGTATAATCTATCATTTTATATATTTTTATGTTCTCAGAATTTATGTTTTTTATTCAAATTCAAAAATATCTTTTGTAACAAGCGCAGAGAGTAATCGATAACAGCATTCATTGATCACAAAATTGAGGAAGTCCAGTAACAAATATACTGGTAGACGATATTGTTCCGAGTGAGATCGTATATTGTTATTGATCAACAGAGGGAATGAATTTCGTTTCTGGTAATTAAAAATGTAATTGTATGAATCTTTAAATGTTTAAATAAAAGGAATTCAATGATGTCATTTTCCAATACAAACCACCGTGAAGTTGTCGTGATTTCGGAGGAAGAACCCTCTTGTCACGGTTCGATAACTACAAAATTATGCAGAAGCTTCAGTAAGGTTGAGGTCAATCGGTTCCAGACAAATCCCGAAGGATACATGACAGAGGTGTAGGTAGGATTCATTTCTGAAAGAAGAGATGTGGCCAGCCAACATCCCTCTTCCAACTTAAAACTAAAAAGTTTATTTATTCAGTACGTAACATATTGAGTGACCCTAGGAAACTTTCTGGACAAATGGTTCTGCCAATAAAAGAAGAATAACTAAAGTAACTGTGTACGTTACATCTGGAGACCGAATTTTAAACAGAAATACTTCTTTTAAAGTAAACACGCGGCATGCAAAAATCAACATCCTCTAATCATGTTGCAACTTTGAAATTGGATTTTTATGATAATTGTTACTTTAATGTTCCCACGTATGGCATTTCTTTTGTGTTTTATTCAGTTTGTAATAAACAAACCGATAAACATAACGAAAGAAAGTGATAAGATCATCTACTCTTTTAAGACTTTCAATGAGACAAAATATTTTCAGTTTGAAATGTTGAATGTAACAAAGAATACTCCTCGTGAAGTACAATACAATCTTAAATAATGACGCGTTTAATATAAAATAAATTTTTATCAATAGGGGCGGATTCTGATGGCCTAAAACATCGCCAAAAATAATCATTAAAATATCTTAAAATGTTTCTAAAATGTCCTAAAGCAAAGAAAAATTACGTAAAAATTGACATCAAAACCAGCTTATAAGAAAAACTCAAGCTATTGAATATGTTACTGATGTAATCGAGACTCCTTCAACAAGTTTGCAAGCTCAGTTCAAGCGAACTCGGGTTGTAAACTTTTGGTTTGGACCGTTCTTTAACAAAAAATCTCTGCCTTAAATTATCTCTCAGTCGGTCGAAATGCCAATGACGCTGATAGGCGCCACAGGAACCTCAGATTGCATACTCACAACGGCCGACATTGCAATTTCTGAGCGACGAAATCGAATAGGCTGTTGAGTAATTCTGTTAAGAACATTTGTTGCAAGTTGTAAATATTATTTGTGGCACGTTCCATTAAAATGATCTTAAAATGGAGTAAATCGGCGAAAAATGCTTTAAAAATTACGGAAAAAGGAATAAAATAGATGAAAAATACAAAAAAAAAATGTCGTATAAAAATGGGTCATTTGCTATTGATATAACAAAATGAATGTATATCCTAAAAGACATTGTTTTAAAGTGAAAGGGAAAAAATGACATTTCATTAAAATCCGCCCCTAGTTATCAATAATCGATATCAACTTCTTCTTCTTCTTATTATTATTTTTTGTTGTTTTTTGTTTTTCGTGAGTTTCCCTTTAAAATCCGGTCTCTGACGTGAACTTACTCCTGTCGCCCAGCGGCTGCTGTTTGTTTCCCTAGTGCGGCGTTGGCGCCGAGCGTCGCTCTCATGGCTGGAAGCGGTCGTAGGGCGTAGCGTAGTAGACGCGCGCCGTCTTGTGCGGGGCCGCGAAGGGCTGCGAGGGCGCGTGTCGCGGGTGCGGGAGCGCGTTGAGGCGCGGGGCGGCCGCCTGCGGGCGGTAGAAGCGCGGGACGGGGCCGTGCGCGTGTCCGAAGGCGGGGCGGGGCCGCCGGGGCGCGGCGGCGGGGGCGGGGGGAAGGTGCGTCCTCGGCGGCCGCGCCAGCGACGACGCCGGGCGGCGGCGGCGGCGGCGGCGGGACGAAGGCCGAGGGCGCGTCGGCGACGGCGGCGCCGGCGGCGTCGGGTGCGAGCGGCGGAGGCGCCGGCAGAGCGCGCCCGCGAGGGGTGCCCACCGCCACCAGGTGCTGCTGGTCCTGACCGCAGAGAGATTACATTCACAGGTTCACTAGCGTATACAAAAAACACAACATCAAATTGTAAATGATCTTGGCTGTGCAGGTGACGCCGCGTCCAAGGCTTTTTTTTTTTTTTTTTTTGTAATTCGTTGCGTCGTTGATAATCGTTAATCGTTGTCGGCTGTGTTGCCGACGTTTCGACCATCTTGTCGTGGTCTTCCTCAGGGCTGTTGTGCTGTTGTGAGGAAGACCACGACAAGATGGTCGAAACGTCGGCAGCACAGCCTTCGACGCGGCGTCACCTGGACAGCCAAGATCATTTACATGACTCTGGCCGCGGAAGCCTACGACTTCACATCATCAAATTGTAACGTGTAGAACATAACTAGTTTTTCTACGTCCATTGTATAATGCTCACATTTGAGGCCTGTAACCGGTTGCATAATGATAATCATTACGATACAGATTTCATTATGATACAGGTTGTTGACCAATGACAGAGAAGTTTGCAAACCAAGTATTGACACTGAATTAATCATTAAGAATTGTTCCAGTAAATGTTTCGTTTGATTGTTTACAGTAAAAGTGCCTTTAACATTATATTATGCTTGTCGATTTTAATATCCTTTATTATCAATATTTAATTTATATTTAATTATTAATTTAATACTTTTTTGTGGAATATTGTTTAAAATAAATTGGATCGTAATTGCACTGTGATCATATTTGACTAGCGTAGTACTCCCTCGCAGGTGGACTGGTAACCATAGCCACCTGGGCAGCACGCGAGAGTAGGGTTAGGTGCCCTGGGCTGCATCCTACATTACAACTGACACGAAAGTATTCAATGTAAAAGTTTAACTTGCAAACGTCATAGAAAAATATCGATGAAACTCGATGGAATGGGTATTAATACATTTGTAAGATGTTTACGATTCTCCCTCGTATCATAATATCACACTCGTGTATGAATACCCATCATTACTTCATCATTTCATAATGTACTATTGTAGCTTAAGTGGTGGGTAGTGAATCGGACGGTGGCTAGCACGTCTGAACGATTAGCGTATCAAACTGCTACACCAATATTTGCGGGTTCAACTTCAATCGAAGCCGGGGATTTTTAAGGGCAATAAATATTTCGTAGGTTTTTTTTTTTTTTTGAAGAAATAAACTCGTCCGTCCCATGTGGTATATTTACTGCGTGTAAAACACTCTCAAGCCTAAAAGAATGAGTAACTCGTCTGTCCCATGTAGTATACTTACTACATGTAAAACACTCTCAAGACTAGAAAGAATGAGTAAAATTCGAATCGTCGCCCAAACCTTTCGCTACCAAATGTGCAGGATATAATGGCGCATTAGTGCTAGTCACACTAGTGCGACCCGTATTAGAATATGGCGCGGTATGTTGGATCCCGTAAAGAATATTGCAGTAAGTAATCTAGAAGACCAGCGCAGAGCATCCAAATTTACTTTCAGGGATTCAAAAAATAGAGATGTATGGGAGTCATTCGAGAAACGGCGGATTAAGTTGTGACTCTGTGCTATGTACAAAGCATACACAGGCTATCCTGCTTCGAATGAAATCCACGGTTGTCTATAAAAACCTACATACTTCAGCAGCGCGGATCAGATGCACGTAATTAAGACAAGAATGCAGAAAACGTACGCCGGGAATTTTTTATTCGCAATCCGAACTATTAGAGACTGGAACAGTTTGCCTGCGACAATCTTAGAATGCTTTTCTCGAAGTGTGAGCAAGTTTAAAAATAAATTAGCTTTCAAGCTAATTATGTGTATTTTAGGTCAATATATCTCTGTTAAGTTTCTACTGTTAAATAAGTAGTATTTCCTCTTAAGTAAGTCGTTTAGTTGTTCTTATTAGTTGTATAGATATTATTATTACTATTTTTATTATTGTTATTATTATATTTGTTGTTGTTATTTTCATTTTATTACTATCTATGTAGTGCAGCGTAGTGTTGTGTAATGAAGTGGAGGGAAAGAAATGCATCACAGTTAAGTGTTGTGTAGAGAAGTGAAGTGAAGTGGAATACGACCTACGCGGTGATATTATGTACTATTCATTATTTATTATTGATTTTTAATTAACTACTATTTAGTATTTATTGTTAGTCAATGTAAGCTTAATGCATGTACAGTTAAGATATTCTGCCACCAAGTTTCAACACTTAGTAGCAAAGTTCATAATTATAATAAATGTTGATGGCGAAAGGATTCTAAGAAAATATGCCAGGTGAAGCCGGATGGCCTGGTCTCCCGTTATGCAAATTTAGACATCACTCAATTGAGTATAATGGAAATAACAAAACAACAATAAAATTGAAATAATAAAATAAATGTTAAATACATGCTGTAATAGTGAATATTTAGGTAAAACATGTCGAAAATTGGTGTTGTTCAAGTTCACTTTACTTTACTACACCACAGTGCATGGTTTTACGTTGCAGTACGCTTTATTGCATTGCTTCACGCAGCATCACATAATTAACATCTTTTAATTGTAACTAATTCTAATTTATTTCTATATCTACAGAAACTTGAAAGAAAGTTGCTGCAGGTGAACTGTTCCAATCTTTAAATGTTCTCGTTTTAAATGAATATTTCCCAACAACGGTTTATAGTTTCTTGCCTCAAATTTTGTGAGTGTGAAGTGACATTATGATGTAAATGTGAAATTTTGTGAGTTCTGCAGAAAAAGTTTGTTTTTTGTAGTCTAAGTTGAATTTATTTCAAATCGGTTGACCTATGCACGATTTATAATGAGCATAAAGCTTCACTCTTGTTTTTCTTGTTTGTAGTGTCTGTCATAACTCTATAAGGTGCAAACTCTGTAAGTAAATTTTGATGTTTTCACTCTATTCTATGTAGGTTTTCTAGATGCAAAATTTGGAACGGGTCCTAATATGTGGTTCCATACTTTTTGAGAGTGTAAAATTGTTTTCATATCCCTTATTTCTCCCTGATTTATTTTGGTTCGTTATTCATAACCCGACCAAGCGAAGTGTAGGACTGAGGAGACACCGGTGCATCTGAGAACTAACAAGCGACAGTCGCGTCGCGCATTAGCGCTGGGGCGGTGTAGTCTGATGCGTTCATGTTCCTGAACCAAAGTAATGAAGCGTAGTACGTAACGCTAATTAATCAGCCCTATTAGTTTTTCCTCGGATAAATTTCCATAGAAACATTATGTCAATCACATAGAAAGCACTTAATAATCTGATCATTCATTAACGATTTGAAACATCTCCATTAAGCTGAATTTTATATGAATTAATACTAAGTAAGTAGAGATGTTAAAAAATTATAGATGGTTTTTATTATATCTAATAATTTCATACACTCATGTTCCAGAATTTGTTGGTAGCATGACTGAAACATCTCGTTACTTTTAGGGACTCAAGCTACTTCCATTGTTCAAATTGTCATTAATATTTATTAATATAATTATCGAAAGCGTCGGCATTTCTCCGTGATTTTAAATGAACTGTTACTGGTTTTGTTGAACATAAAATGGCATTACAAGAGGATTATATAGTACATATCTTCAGACCTTGGTCAAAATCAGTGCTTCGTTTTTCAGTTGCCCTGAGTATACCAATAGCTCTGTCTCTTTCTCTCCGAAGCAAAACAAAGCGCAGGGCTGCCTACACGGCTAGTCCTACACTCCCCTTGGTCGGGTTATGCATTGGCCTCTGAAAGAATTCAAAGCTGCTCACCTGCCCGAGGTCGAGCGCCTCGTACAACACTGATCCAGCGACCGCCTGGTCTTCCGACGCAGCCGGCAGCGCGTCCTGAACCTGCAACCGACAGACGAGAATCACTCACTTGATTGCTTTATTATTGTCTGGAAAAAATCTTCATTTTTAGTGAATATTATGGTTGCAAGATTCCTAATTTGTTGTTTCAAATTTTTAAAAAAATCTACTACAGTCGTTTGTGTTCAACAGAATACTTTTTGTGACCAATCTCAACCAAAACGTATTCCTCATTGTGTGATTGCGTCTTCTTTACACATTGATTCACATAATAATATCCACAAAAGATATACTTCATCATTCTTTTAGATGTCCTTCTCTTTAACTTTCTCTTGAGATTTTGGATATTTATAGAAATAATTTTAAACATATAATTACTCTTAATATATTATGATAATTTATCTTTAATTCTATACTGCTCACATAGTTCTACATCTAGCAACTTTAAGCGTTATAACCAGCCACAAATTCTACCAGACGTTGTGACGTCAAACGCTTGAGCTCCAAAGGTGTTAAGTTTCACACAGAATGCAAACGTAAACGTAAGGTAGCCGCAAAACCTAGAAATGAGTTATAAGGAGAGACCATTCACAACACTTTGACGTAATCGTAGACGTAAAGCCGTAAACTTAAAGAGTTCACAAGCATCAAGCTTTTACATTAAGTTTACGTCGCAAGTCTACCGCAGACCAATCAGAGAGTAGCATGAAAGAAACAGACACGTTGGATTTTACATTGTGTTCAGGTAGTTTGTGGTTATGTCATTTTTGTTATGTGCTGTACTAGTTTGCGAACGGTTTTGATGCGAGTAGTGAATTCAAAGTAAGAATTTGGGCTACTTTTGTTGTGACTAACTTGACGTGGCGAATAAAATAATTACGTTCGACGAATTACTCGTGAATTTAGTGCAAGATAATTCTTGTTTATAAAATAAAGGAAATTCGAGCATTAATACAACAGCTACACACATTTATATATAAAGACAAATCGATAGTAAAATCGAAGAAAAAGCTGGTAACCACAGTGAAAAATTCTTTTCGCGATAATACGTGGAAACGAAACAATCAAGCTGCAATAGGTTGAAATCTGTTTGCTTTAGGCCAAACTTAGGTTTCAGCTTACATTCGTTGTTACGTTTAACTTTGCTTTGTGATTGAGACCTTACGTTCACTATGAATGCTTGTTTTAACGTGTAAATTTTACTGCTAAGTTTACATTACGTTACGTTTAATTTATAGTGAATGAGGTCTTACGTTTGTCATTGTGAATGCTTGTTTTTACGTGTAAAATGTACTGCTAATTTTGCGGCCTTACGTTACGTTTAAGTTTATATTGTGAATGAAATCTTACGTTCGTCATTGTGAATGCTTGTTTTTATGTGTAAATTTTAATGCTACGTTTACATTACGTTACGTTTAAATTTACATAGTGAATGAGGTCTTACGTTTGTCGTCATGAATGCTTGTTTTTACATTTGACTGCTACGTTTACGGCTTTGCGTTGCGTACCTGGTAGTGGCCGGAGGCCGTGCACGAGAGCAAGTTGGGCTCGGCGCCGAAGCCTCCGTGGTGGTGGCTGTGGCTGCCCGTCGCCACCACCAGGTGGTGCGACGCCTGAGCCTGGGGCTCATGACCCGACGAGTCGTGCAGCGTCAGCTCCAGAAACTGTTGTTGACCTTGCTGTTGCTGTTGTTGCTGCTGTTGTTGGAGGTGCTGCTGTTGTTGTTGTGTGTCTTGCTGTTGTTGTTGAAGTTTTGTTGTCTGGAGATGTTGGTGTTGCGCCTGGAGTTTTTTTGGTTGGTTTTGAGCTTCCAGATGCTGTTGAGCTTCCAGTTGCTGCTGAGCTTGGATGTGCTGCTCCAGTGACTGCTGAGCTTGGATTTGCTGTTGAGCTTGGATGTGCTGCTGGGCTTGAATCTGCTGTTGAGCTTGAATCTGCTGCTGGGCTTGGATCTGTTGCTGAGCGTGGATGTGTTGTTGAGCATGTAAGTGATACTGGGCTTGCAACTGCTGTTCTGCTTGGAGTTTCTGCTGATCCTACAGAAAGGACACCAAAGGAAGTAAATATTAATCGACGTAAAAATATTAATATTTTAAATCAGAACGTTCAGAATAAATAACCTAAATAACCTTCAGAATGTGTATCAAAGATTTCAAGACTTACAAATTTTGGAGTACAATATGAAAATTAATGTTTTCGACTACTTTAGCTTTACAACATATTTAAAATGGAGGTTTCAATATTTTAACAGATTTATTATAGTCTGTTAAATGTGTGATCTGTAAAATTATTTACTTTAGTGATCGCTGTTAAAACTAAGTTAAACCCGCATTGCACTTCTTTTTTAGAAAATTATCTTAATATTAATGTTCATTGAAATGTTGAGAACTTTGATATTTGTAATTTTAGTAATTACCGTACTCATTGAAAAATATAATTTTCAAGCAGTAATTCAAAATTTTGACAATGGTAATGTAATAAATTTCTCTCTGCATGCATTCTTAGAGGACATTCTAACATTTTACTTATGAATGCAACTTTTTGTGAGATATATGACCATTAGAGTTTATTTAAAAATTATTCTTGAACTAAAAACCGCGGTGGTTGCGAATATGATAGCTAATTTCATTGTATTCGTACATATTCGTTATATTCATATTGTTATCTACATTTCTCAGATGTTATCAAAAATGTCGATTAGAAATCCAGTGTCACGGATAATGCAGTACTTCCGTAGAAAGTGACAGATATCTCTTAGATAGAAAATTATGACCTGATCACCTATTAAAAATTCCATATCAATGTATTATCAAGGAAAGTACTTAAAGAAATGATTCATCACAGATAATACGGAAAACATGCAAGCAATGGTTTCTCGTGTACTGAAACTAATTTCATAATATAAAAAATGAAATAAACAATTTCATATGATTACCACTTAAAATTCAATGTCCATTAAATAATATCAAAATCGTTTTCTCAAATAAAAGGGTTTTCTCCATTTTTCAAAATAAATATTATAAAGCACATCATGTTCAATGTATAGCTGGTGTTATAAAAATATCACCAGCTATACACTTTAATTTTGTATTTAAATATTAATAACAGCTGGTATTTTAATATAAATAATAGCCGGCTTTACTTCCGGTCTAAAGGAAGGGGTATGAAGGATTTTTTCACCCTTAAAAATCCATGGCATCACTCAGGTTTGAAACCGCGAATTTGAGTATAACAGTCCCATACGCTAACTGCTACACCATCGACGACCAATTGAGTCAAGTTAATGTAATTGCAAAATGCCGGACATGTATTTGCATCCATTCTATCAGAAGAGATGTGCGAGGTGGAGGTGAAATGAGCAGGCTCCACACCTGAGCGTGCTCGTGAGCCTCATTGCAACGTCACCACCTGGCGGCGGACCTTCCAACTTCCTTAGGTGATGTCGGAGGCTGACGGCCACAGGGAACGAACAAAGCCCGACTCAAGGGGGAGCTGTGACCCCCGTGACGCAAGGCGAGCAGGGCAGTGGAGACTGACCCCCTTGCGAAAAGGGCATGTGTTGGTCGAAATAGCCATCCGCACCCCTCTGAGAGGCTGGGAGTGGGGGATCACGTGACTACCAAGATGAGTTAGTGGAGAGGAGAAGAGGAGGAGTTCCTTTATAGGGTGCGTAGCGTGCGGTCGCAATTGCTGCCCCGGAGGCGGAAGTGTATTTCTTGTGGCACGGCGAGAGCGTAGCACTGGTGTCAGGGCACCGCGTCTGGGTGGAAGATGCACTAGCCTGGGGACGGGGAGCAGTGTGCATGGGAGACACGGAGGTGGATTGTGAACGTAACGCAAGAGCTGTACAAAGGGTAAATTTGTAAATAAAGGGATGTGTAAATAGACCACATGTTTAGGTTGTCATTTCGTGACGACGACGCCATAAGAGTTTATCAATTTCTAAGCATTGCTAATGTTTCGACTCACGTATCACGACCTTCATAAGGATGTGCTGACATAAGGATGTCTTGATGAAGCCTAATGCAAAGGTGAGTTCCTCCGGCGCACCGATTTTTGCTCTTTCTGCGCACCAGCAGATTGCGTCATGAACCACGTGACCACAGCATGGACACTGTTTGAAAAGAAAGTCCAGCCGCTGGTCTCCATGTTGCATGGAGAGCGAACAGTGTTGAGAAACATTTTGAAAGTGATACAAAATGACAATTTTCAACGGTAACCAACCAAAAATAACGCGATGAAGGTGTACAAGATGCAATATTTAAAAGAAATGCTTCATAAATCTGTTTCAATGTCTTGTAACGATGTAATAATTTGATAGCTGGCTACATTTAAAATTCCCGCGAATATTGTGACGCAAACTTGTGTCTGAAGCTCCTTGACTGAGGTCGGATACCATGCGCAAGAGCCCTCCCTGGTTTCCACCTCACATATGAGATCAAAACGTCTCTCAAATATATTTTAATATAATTGACTGAAATCCTCCCTGAAGGATGTCAAAAAGAAATTCTAGCTACTGACTAATAACTAGCCTCTGTTAATTATTCCTTTCTCCTGAAAATTGTACGTAACTGATGAAGAAAGCAGTTCTGGTGAATGAAATGTATTGAAATGAGTACGACAAAGTAATTTTGAAGTGAATATGCTAAAGACACTTTCAAACGAGTTGCATTTCCATGCTCGATTGCAAAAAAAAAAAAAGTATATATCACTTTTGGTTAGCTAATAATCGAACTTTACGAAACAGTTCGGTTTGTTTGTTTGGCAAGATTTTCAAATTTCAACAAATTTTATTATTTTTAAATACATTGCAATTTTCATAAAGTACGTCGTACCTACATTGTGATTTACATAAAACGACGTACGATATTCGAGGCATATCTTATTACAATATTTGATTGGATCCCAAACTCGACATATTTTGATAATTCTCCAAACACATACTAAATGTCTGACGGTACTTTAATCGTAATTGACTGACTGATTGCTTAGAGATTCCGAGATCGTTAACTAAGTATATTATTCCCGCAAGTGTAGTGTATTTTTTCCTCCGGAAGTAGCGGAGATCTTCCCACGCTGATTGGCGCGGTGCCGAACTACCTGTCGGCTACTAGGGTTTTCCCCAACCGGGTATCTCCACCGCCCCAGCCGGGACAAGCTCTAAGTTCCCGGCATGTCGTAGTGGCGTGTGGTACTGTAGCGCATGTAAGTGCACGTAAGTAAAGGGTGAGACTAGGGTAAAGCCTGTTTTACACGGTCATTTTTTCATCATTTTCTGTACAGAAACTGGATGGAAAAGGACGTTCGGTTCTATGCGTACCGAAACTGGATGAACGTGATTCCAACGTTTTACACGGTCATTTCTGGTCTGTACGTAATCGTGATGAAAATACTTCCTCCAAACGCCGCAAAAGCGCTGGAAGTTTACCAGTTGAACATCGGATTTACAGAAACAAATTAGATTAGCGGGAAGAATGATCAGATAGTTACGAATTCGCAGAGTAAGGAGGAGAAAGATGTGAGGTATTGT
Organism: Teleogryllus oceanicus; assembly: GCA_964035755.1. Classification (NCBI taxonomy): domain Eukaryota; kingdom Metazoa; phylum Arthropoda; class Insecta; order Orthoptera; family Gryllidae; genus Teleogryllus; species Teleogryllus oceanicus. Next base: position 65,809,209 of record CAXIVR010000012.1, on the reverse strand, counting down.
GGTTTTATTTGCGAGAGGGATCACTGAACGCAAAGACTCAATATCACAAACAACACGTGCCCACGCTACGCACCAGATAAATATACTTCCCGCCGGAGAACTCACGTTATCGAAGAAAGTTCCATAAAGAGACACCAGGAACGCTGTAGTCAAACTGATGAAATCTGTACGGAAAAATGAAGCATGCTTCATTTTTCGTACAAATTACATCCAGTCTGCTCCGTATCGACGGGAAATTATGAAAAATGACCGTGTAAAACAGGCTTAAGGAAGGGAAGGAAATATTATATAAGGAAGGGGAAGGCCCGTAGCCCGTTTGTTAGGGAGCTACTGCGATATTCCCCTCTTAAGAACCCTATTTCACAAATAATTATTTTCTACTTCCATTGTATAACGCTGTCAATTGATGTCTGCAACCCGTTGCATAATGATACCCATTACGATACAGATATCATTATGATACAGGTTCTTGACCAATCAGACACAAGTTTACACACCAAGTATTGACAATTAATCAATGAGAATCGTCGTAGTAAATGTTTCTTTGATTGTGTACATTAAAATTGCATTTGATATTACATTATGCGTGTCAGTTTTAATTTCTTTTATTATTAGGATTTTTGTGGATGTTATTTAAAATAAATTGGATCGTAATTTCACTCTGATTCTATTTGACAAGCGCAGTTCTCCCTCGCAGGTGGACTGGTTACCATGGCCACCTGCGGCACCATGTGAGGGTAGGGTTAGGAATCTGTCCGCTAGGTGGTCTTGAGTGAATCTTGCACTACAGGAAACGATTCAATATAAAAGTTTAACTTATAAAAGTGACCATAAGTCGTACAAAACATATCGTATGTGACCCGTGTGAAGTTTACGATACTCCCTCGTTCCTCGCTCGTATCGTAATACCACACTCGTGAATATATCATGGTTTGATAATGCTGTGTTCTATTGACTCATTGTTGGCGGTGTGAGCCGTACCTGCAGCTGTTGCTGCGCCTGCAGCTGCAGGTGCTGGAAGAGCTGCGTGGGCGGGGGCGGGCTGATGAGGTGCACCTGCGGCGTGAGCGCCTCCTCGGGCGGGTGCAGCAGGTTGAGGTGCGGGTGCGGCGGCAGCAGCGCGGCGTCCGCGGCGGCGGCGGCGGCGGCGTCGCCCGCGCCCTCGTGCGCAGGCGCCGTCGCGGCGGAGGGCGGGGGCGGCGGAGGCGGCTGCACGGCCACCGCCACGCCCCCGCCGCCGCCACCGTCGCCGCCGCCCTCGGACGCGCCCGCCGGGAACAGGTCGCCGCCGCGGAGGTCCTGTGGACAACGAGCAAATAGGAAATCCAGCGCCAGGCGAAAGGACACTCTCTGCCCCACTCTCTTCCTTCTCTCCCCTCTCTTTCTTCTCTCCCTTTACTCTCTTCTCTCTCTCCCCTCTCTCCTGTCTCTCCTCTCTCCCTCTCTCTCCCCGTATCTCTCCCTCTCTCTCCCCTCTGTCCACCCCTATTTCTCCCTCTCCCCTCTCTCTCACACACTCTCTCCCCCTCTATCTTCCCCTCTCTCCTCTCTCTCTCTCTCTCCCCTCTCCCTCCCTCTCTTTCTCTCTCCCTTTCTCTCTTCCCTCTCCCTCTCTTCTTCTCTCCCTTTCTCTCTTCTCTCTCTCCCTCTCTCCCTCTCTCTCCCCTCTCTCTCTCTCTCTCCCTATCTCTCCTCTCTCTCCCCTCTCCCCCTTTCTCCCTTCTCCCTCTCTCTCTCACACCTCTCTCCCTCTTCTATCTCCTCTCCCTCTCTCTCCTCTCCTCTCTCTCTCCTCTCTTCCTTCTCTCCCCTCTCTTTCTCTCTCCCTTCTCACTCCTCTCTCCCTCTCTTCCCTCTCTCTCTCTTTCTCTCTCCCTCTCCTCTCTCTTCTCTCCTCTCTCTCTCCTCTCTCTCCTCTCTCCTCTCTCCCTCCTTCTCCTCTCCTTCTCTCTTCCTCTCTCTCCCTCTCCTGTCTCCTCCCTTTTCCTCTCTCCCTCTCTCTCCCCTCTCTCCCTCTCTCTCCTCTCCCTCTCCCTCTCTCTCCTCTCTCTCCCTCTCTTCCTCTCTCTCCCCTCTCTTCCTCTTCCCCCTCTCCTCTTTCTCTCTCTCTCCTTCTCTCTCCCTCTCTTTCTTCTCTCCCTTTACTCTCTTCCTTCTCTCCCCTCTCTTTCTTCTCTCCTTTACTCTCTTCTCTCTCTCCCCTCTCTCCTTCTCTCCTCTCTCCCTCTCTCTCCCCGTATCTCTCCCTCTCTCTCCCCTCTGCCCACCCCTATTTCTCCCTCTCCCCTCTCTCTCACACCCTCTCCTCCCTCTATCTTCCCCCTCTCTCCCTCTCCTCTTCTCTCTCCCCTCTCTTCCTTCTCTCCCCTCTCTTTCTTCTCTCCTTTTACTCTCTTCTCTCTCTCCCCTCTCTCCTGTCTCTCCCCTCTCTCCTCTCTCCCTCTCTCCCCCCTCCTCTCTCCCTCTCGCTCCCCCTCCCTCGTCCTCCCTCTCCTCCTCTCTTTCATACCCGTCCTCTCTTCGCTCTCCATCTCTCCCTCTCCCTCGCCCTCACGCTCCGGCTCTATTCCTCTCCCCCCACGCTCTCTGAGCAGCTTCCTAAGCCAGTATTAAGACACATATTTAAAATGTTCTGATATGTATTTTCACTCACTTTATTTGGAAAGGGTTTTCACTTCAAGCAAGGCGGCGGTTCGCAACTTGACCCGTAGGTATGTTGTGTATTTGCATATGCATGTGCTTACACGTAACACATATCTTCGTGTATGTTCATTTATGCATATATGTGAATAATTTTATTGTGACTCTCCAACAGATTTTCTCAATTGTGTTTTAGTTTCAAAGCATTTTTCTATTCTGTTTGGGCCAGATACTTTCATTGAGATGAACTTCAGTGATTGGAGTAAAAAGCAATTTACTGTAGTAGAAATTTAATTCATTCTGTATATGTTCAGCATTGATACATTATCATCTTGAAAGTAACCCCAATTAGAATTCGTGAATTGGAATAATAACGCTTCTCAAATCGTCTAGATATCACAAAAATGGCCAAGATATGATCGCCTTTGCGGAATACAATTCACAAAGAATTTGACAAATTTTATTCGATATTCGATAATCTCCATAACAAAACGGTTCAGCATAGGGCATTAATTATTATATATTATTATCAGTTTTCATTCTTGGTGACCGTTCAATAATACTGAATTGAATAAGTTATCAGTAAAACTGATTTTAAAAACGAAGAGAATGAAAAAGGAGACACTTAATCCTCGGAAAACGTTACATCCTTTGGTTTAAGTGTTTGGGTTTCGTTTTATCTTTCCATCGAAATGAACGAGATGAAAAGGATATGGATAATCTATCCTTCCATCTCAACCAACCACGTCACCTATCCAGTTTAGGCATCGGATCAGACTGGCATTTCAACGCCATTCAGCAACCTGTGAGGTGCGTAAAGATTTATCAGATCATATTTCACATCATACTTTCATATCACCTATTCTCTATGTAAGCTGAGCCGAATTTAAGATTGGGCAAAATGGGCGGCTGCACAAGGGCTCCCACCAAATACAAAACATGGGGCGGGGGATTGTGTATTTTAACAGTCACGCAAATTAAGCCAGGACTGCAGAGTACACGATATCCAGGAGATGTCGCTGAAATCTTCACTTAATCCCATTGATCTACAGACATGCACCAGACGTTGACTAGCCACCATAACTAAGGTCTTACCTCGAAAATTCCTCCCCTTCATTGATCAGTTCATAGCTTCGTTGGATCAACATTTCAGTATATGATGAACGGTACACATGGTCGGTACACGTTTTGGTTTCTTGGCTAGACTCAAGCATTGAAGAAGAATTGATTTAAAAAACCAAAATCTTAATCAAATTTACATAACGATGTCGAAAATCTTGGAATTGAGATAGTTTAATATGCGGACTTTTACTAACGATTTACAATAGGAAATTAATATTTCAGCAGCCGGGAACCTTATATGAAGAGTTAAATCATACAAGGCCAAGATACAGATGGCAATATTCCCCCAATATACAGATAGCAATAATTTTGACCCAAAATTCCTGTCTTACACCCCTCAAGAAGAAATTTAGATCATAAAAGCATTATGCTATTAACTAAGTACAATAACGAATACTACAATAAGCCATTCTTTGTGAAAGAACTTCTTTATGTATTAGATCTGAGCAAACATTCTCCACCTGGACCCGATAAGGACCCAGTTTTTTTAAGAAACTTTCTGAAGTTGGATTAAAGCATTTACTTCCCCTTTTTTCCAATTATGTCTGTACTGAACAACATTTTCCCGACCAATGGAGGGAAGCTATTGTTTTCCCCTTTCTCAAACCTTATAAAAATCATACTCTACCCACGAATTACCGCGCTATCTGATTTTGTTTTGTCACATGAAATGGATATTGGAAAACCGCATCACGCCATACCCAAGCGCTTTTACGTATACTGATGAAATGGCCTATAAAGAGACACTTATAACCACTCTTGCTAAATCTCATATAATAGGAAATATGTTAGCATTTATTGAAACTTTCTAACTACAAAATTGAAGATAGAGATTTTTCCTTCGAATGAAATTTCTTCTCCATTTTTAGTTCTTTTGTCAAGGTCTTGCACACTTTCTTGAAAACTGTAGTAGTTTCCCGCAATATTGCTTACGATATATGCAATAATAAAGAAGCAACAAATACAAGATTTTCTGAAAAACGGCTCCAGTTTTTTCTTTAAACCTTTTGTTGGAATAGAGTTAAATGTACTATTTAAGATTCTAGAAACGCCATTTTCTCGATTCTTTTTCCTTTCAAAAACTACACTAATGTATTTTTTTACTATTCTCTCACGTTTACTGTGCTATTTATTTAAGCGGCGATTTGCCCACGTTATTGTATTTATGAGCGCATGTGCTTTAAATGATGACATATAAAGTTTCTGGAAAACTCAACAGTCTTCAGTGAAAATGAGCTCAAAATCCAACATTTTCCGAAAGACTCAAACGCCACTTTCTCAAAAACGGTTCCAATTTGTTCTCCAAATTTTTTGTACAGATAGTAATAATTTTAATCTTTGTGATGACATAATTTTGGAGTTTTTTTTTTTTTTCAAAAATTACGGAAATGTATCTTTTAAAATATCTCTCATGCTATTAATATCCACACTTCCAGCGATTTGTAAACATTATTGTATTCGTGAGAGAATATGCTTCAAATGACTTGGTAGTATTTTGAAAAGTGAAAAGTGTTCTGTGAAATAGATCTTCAAATTTCCCTTTTACACTAACCCTTAAACGACATTTTCTTGAAAACGACTTCGAACTTTCAACAAAATTTTCCCTATATGACGAAGTTTTACTCTTCTATAATTCTGTTAATGTAATATTTCGATTCTACCATTCGAAAACAAATAAATTGAGACAATGTTTAAAAAATATATAGTTTGTCTGGCGATAGATGGCAGCTGGCAAGAGGATGGGGCTGCGCCGAAAACAAGTCCCAGCTCTAAGAAATTATAAAATTAGTACGAGAAAGTCTGTGCAATTCTGTGACATCACTAGTTCAAATTTATTTATTGTCTTGTAGGCACCTCATTATATAACCCGTTAGATATTAATAAATGCCCTGCATAACCCTAGCAATACGTCCAATTTCGCAGTTACACTAACTCACATACCACAAGAAACGTCAAGGGATGTTGCTGACATTGTGTTTAGAAAGTAGGAAAGATAATCGATTTTAGCATAATTGTTTGCGAAATCACTATACTTACAAGGTTCCATAATATATCATTATATTCTCTGACTCACCAAATTGTTATTTACATTATCTTTTGTGTTCACGTCAAACCGGGATTTTTGCCACGTGACTGATGATGACAATGGAGCATGCGATTATTGGGCATCCGCAACAGAAACCGCCTTCGTATGGAGCGCCTTTTAACAGCATTGGGAGCCTTGGGCCTAGGTTAATTTGGGGGCCCTCTATTCTGACTTTCGCATCCCTCATTTCGATGATGATCTGATATATAAAGGAAATCCTATCAATTCACATTGTAATTTTTGAAACTATTTTGGAAGTATTTCTTAGAGTTTCAATTTAACATCATTCGAACAATTCAAACAAAAAATTGAATATCTATCTATCTATCTATCTATCTATATATATATATATATATATATATATATATATATATATATATAGAGAGAGAGAGAGAGAGAGAGAGAGAGATATAGATATGTTCCTTATGGTATATATACCATATATATATGGTGTATGGTATATATATATATATATATATATATATATATATATATATATATATATTGAGACGAGCTCTGATATGCCCAGCGAGAAGCAGAACCCCAGGCAGAAACGCCCAAGATAAATCGCGGTGTTTACCACTTTGAATGTGGCGCGTTGGTACGTCATCATCGGACGTCAGCCGCGGCTGAAGTCGGACGTAACGAGTGGTCGCCAATGATTTCCCGGGGCGATAAGCGTTGGAAAATTAAATCCTGCGATTGGCCCGTTGACAGAAAAACGAGGAACAGTCTCCGAGGAGGAAGGGTTCCGAGAAACCGGACAGTCAGAGAAAGACAGTCGGGAAGGACAGTCGGAGAAAGGCCGCCGGAGAGTTTTGGTAGCAATCGCGACACATTCTGAGAAAAGGCCGAACAGCCTGATAGAGATCGCCGAAGGGTCGAGTAGACGATCATTACGTCGCAACTACGCCGCATCGCCAAAGCGGAAGGCTGAGGCGACATTCCTGGTGCAACACAGCCAAAGAAGCAAGTTTGTTGGAAACGGAAGACGGGCGTAGAGGCACGGCCGTTCTACGGACGACCGGAGAAAATTGTACTACTTCACGGGCGCAGCGCGGAAGGAGCAGCGCGGACCGGCGAGCGCGTAGCGCAGCGAGGGGCGAGGTCGAGCGGCACTGCGGCGGGAGCAGCCGTTCGCAGCGACAAGCAGCTGAGGTCAGTCACTGCGTTGGCCGAGGTCCAGGTTACGTGTTCCCCAATCGCCGAAGCGTGAGTACCCGTGCGACATTCAGACCGCGAGGTCGTAATATTTCCCAAAAGGGGTGATTAAAAGGTATAACTAGGAAGTGTTCTTGCCGAACGCATAACACGGGAATTCAGTTCAATCCAACATAGTGGAACGAACAGACTGAAAGAACATTTTAGTGCTAAGATCAGTAGGTTTGCATAAACAATTAAATTGCCCGAGTATTGTAATTAGCGGGCAAGATATGATTTTGAGTATTTAAGGTAGGGAGGTTATTGTTTATTTGCACAAGATGGAGCGAGAATGTTAATCCAGAATTAGGATTATAATTATCATAAAAATAGGATTGCAATTTGTTTATTATAATCTAGTGTGTATGTGTATGTGCCTCTGGAAAAAGTTTCAGAATACATGCCTAATTTTACCAGAGCCATCCAAGTGTTTCATTAGAATTCGATCCATCCTGATTCTATCCATTGCAAGCTACCCCTTATTTGCCTCTCACAGGCAAGACGAACGAACAACCTGACAGGCCTGGCGTCGGAGCGACAGTAGGCTGCCGCACGGCGCTGGTAACGCCCGAGCGGTGCTTCACACCCTCAGGGCTAACGACCCCTGGTCAAAGACAAGGTTGCATTGTGTGCGGCGCGCCGGAGGCCAGTCCACGGCGTGTGTGTTCCGTCACATAATATATATATATATATATATATATATATATATATATATGTTCCTTAATTTTATGTATAAGAATCTTAAGAGTTTCTTAATTACACTGAAAAATACTACAAATTAAATAGTTTAATTTTTATTGTATTGTACAATACCAAATTGAAAAGCATCGACCAGCGATATTCCATCCAATGACACGCGACCCATCACTCCGTTATGCCAATTTTTTGCGTATAGTTCAATCATACATTACATTTGATATATTTTTAAATTTTATTTTATGGAAAATTTAGTATTTATTAATATTTTAGAATTATCGGTGGCTCGTACTTTAACACAGGCCTGTTTGCTGTATAGAATAATCCGCATAAGAATTGTCCAAAATGACAGTTCACTAAACAAGTGAACATCACATGTTATTCAGAGATGTACCCCTTCTCCGCGACATCTTCAGCCACGCCTCTTCGTACAGTGTTTGGTTATGGCTCTTATGGCTCCAGCGAAGACATCACTACAGAAGTCTAAGAGTTTTGCTGAGGTATATGCCCGTACGCAAGTCCGAGAAATATTGAAATTTAATTACGTATGTAGAAAAATCTCTTAACATACCCTCGTATTCAGTAAAAGAAAACTACCACGAATGTAAAAACAGCTCGCCACCTTACAGCACAGGCGCCGGAAACACGTGAACCAGTACGCATCTCACATTGAAGACTCGTTTTAAAATAAACACAATACTTATCACACAAAAAGTAAATTCAATGTAATGTTTATAGAAAAATATTTTTTTACAGAAGAGCACCTAGCACTGACCTTCTTAATTTCAATTATCACTGGTGGCGACCTATATTTTCGTTCGATGAGGACAGAAAGGACAGAATAGGAGGAATAGTAGAAGTCATTTCCAACTGCAAACGAAGGAATGTAGGAAGAGAGTCTCTTGGGCTGAATTACTCAACGACCACAGAACCTTCAGTTATGTTGCCAGCACCATAGACTAAAGAGGTACATCTACCTATACATCTTTACTCTATGCCAGCACTAGCTGTGAAAACGGTGCTTTGTTATAAAAGTCGCTCTCTACCTGAGGGCTGTACTTGTGGTTGTGCGGCAGCGGGCGGCCCAGCTGGATGTAGGCCGCTTGGCCTAGCTGCAAGGGCGGCCCGCGGCCTCCCGGCCCCAGCTCCGCGCCCGGCTTCAGCTTCAGAGGCACTCCGCCTGCAACAGCAATCACGCGCCCTGATCCTATGCTCTCGGCCGTGGCCCACTCACGACTACAACAGCAGTCTGCAATGAAAAACGTCGGTGACGAGTTTCAAACATTTGTAGCGTCATGCACAAACGCAATTGTAACGAACGGCCGCGTGGCATAGGCGACGCTAAGGCACCACGCGTCAGCCTTTGTTTACGAGCGGATGTGACGTCGGCGGGAAACCCTAGGAGGCAGCGTGGTGGGGGGAAGGGCGAGCGTCAGCCCTGGCGAGCGGCGGAACGCTCTCTTGGTTACGGGACGCGGTGCGGCACGGATCGGAGTCTGGGTGGGCGCGGGCCGCGAGCTGTGCAAGGGCCGGCAATGTGTTGCCGTACAGAGGCTGACTCGATGTGAGTCGTAGGTGGGTTGCGGCGCTTCACGCCATCTAATGCTTGAGATTAGAGCGTAGTGGTGTGGTAGCCGTAACGGGAAATTACTCCGTGTAGGGATATTAGTAATTACGTTATTTTGTAATAAGGTGGGGTCTGTTAATAAACCTCTAAATTACTAAACCCACACTCGTCTGTGTTATTATTGCAAATGCATGACGCCACACATTCTAACAATGATTCATTGATTGTTAGTGATTCCGGGCGCGGCAAATACTATTCCCGTAAGTGTAGTGCATGTTTTATAGGGATGTGGCGGTGGCCTTCCCGCGCTGGATGCCGAGATCCGGCGCCATCATCTAGCAAGATTTCCCTCAATGAGGTTTCTCCCACAAGCGTAGTATCGCCTCAGCCGAGACAAGCTCCACGCTCTCGACCGGTCTCCCCGCATGTGTGGTAGTGGAGTGCATGTTAGTGTAAGTGTGTGTAAGAAGTGAGGATAGAACATGAAAAAAAGAACGAAAGATCGCGCGTGGACCGTGGTCAATTTGTGAGGGTACTGCTCCGGCATTCGCATGGTGATGATCGGAGAAACCACGGAAAAATATAGATTCGAGTAGCCGACCGCTACAATTCTCCTCCAGACAGCGACTGAATTCGACCTTGCTGATAAGCTAGTGTCGAAAATCCTGGTCCCGTTGGGACACGAACCAAGGACCTCCCGGTCAATGGGACTGCAGTGACATTAGTTGATGCTTTGAGTCATCTCTCCCGGTGAAGCATTCTAAGAAATAATTCTTTTTTTCGTTTTCGACAGGCGCAGCCAGATTTAGGCCCTCACTATCACGTATCTCTACCGGATTTACATCCTGGCGGTGGCAGCTGCTTCTTGCGGCGTCTTCGCATCCATCATGGGAGAACTTGCAGGACGCATTAATCTCGCCCTAAATAGACCCGTTTAATATATGAACATCACTATAGGGTAGTGCGTTTTGAGGAACATAAATTCAGCCTTGTTTGCGGAAAATTAATATTTTTAGATTGCATGTTTAGCACAGGTACGTCAAACCGTTTCCACACGAGCTACTTTCCCGCCAGGGGAGCCCAGCACACCTGCGGGCACGGGGACTTCCCCTGACTTCGTGCTCAATTCCCCTTATAATTCTCAAGCAACCAGAGACTCTCTAGATTAGAAACGTCACACCGCGCCCGCACGAGCTACTTGCCCGCCTGGGGAGCCCGGCGCTCCTACGGGCAAGGGCAACTTCCCCTGACTCCGCACTCATTTCCCCTTATAATCCTCAGAGCTAGCAAAGACTCTCTAGATCAGACACGTCACACCGCGCCCGCACGAGCTACTTGCCCGCCTGGGGGCGCTCCTACGGGCAAGGGCAACTTCCCCTGACTCCGCACTCATTCCCCTTGTAATCCTCAGAGCTACAAAGACTCTCTAGATCAGACACGTCACACCGCGCCCGCACGAGCTACTTGCCCGCCTGGGGAGCCGGCGCTCCTACGGGCAAGGGCAACTTCCCCTGACTCCGCACTCACTTCCCCTTTAAATCGAGAAAGGGGTGTAGATGCGCCAGCTGGAGCGCCAAGTTAAAAAAAAATACTCTCAATGTGAAAGAGAAATTGTTTAAATCTCGCATATAGCTTTTTCACCCGTTCTGCAAAATAAGAGTAAATCAACTATTTTCCTTAGAAACGTATTGTGCCAAATAAAAATCTTAGAAAGGTGCAATGTTCTAAGGAATTATAAAGAAAATTAAATAAGATTAAGTTGAAAAACGAAAAATACGAGTATTGTTTGTTAACAGAAAAAAATTATCAAGGAATATACATGAATAGTACTGAAATGCAGTAAACCATGCATTTTTTTTCAAATTAAATTTTATTTTGCAATTTGTTTGTGAAGAAACATTTCGCAAAATTACATAAATTTGTGTAAACTAGTACTTGAGAGGAGTAAAGTCCATAGACCGTACTCCACGAATGTTGTATTATTAATAGGTAACAAGCTATCATGCAATTTGATGTGGGATTCATTAGAGGAAGATAATGAAGAAAAAAATGAACGCAACCTCGTATATCCACCATTGTCTTCGTACACCCCACTCAAATATACACCTGTCTCATTTGCGTATAATCAAAGAACTATGACATAAATTTACAAAGATCACACAATTCTCGACAATGAAAATCTAAAAATAGTGAATGACTTAATTTTTTATGTAGTTTTCCTTGTTAATTGAGATGACTCGGCACCAGGCTTGGAGGAAAGTAAAGAAACAGAAATATTGTGTGAAAGAAACAGACATTCATTCGAAAGTGTCCTGAATCACCACCTGTCGCTGTGTCGTTAACGAAAATTACCTGTCTCCATTTCGACGACCTACAATTTGTAAATGCGTGGTATTTCGACAATTCACATTGCTTTCAATTGAAACCCTTTTGACTTCGGGAAAGTGAATGTTATGTTTGCCTGAAAATTCTTAATATTATTACTGGAAGATACAACTTTATACATCTTTACTGGGAAGAAGATTGTTCTAAATCATTAAAGAAACATTCGTGTTACGTTTTACGTTTGTGATAAAAATAGAATTCATCTGAAAGGAGTCATGACTGCTGAAAGATTGTTAACATAGTTATTGATTGTTAATTTCAAAATTCTCTAGCCTCTGCGCAAAACGTTAACATTTTTTTAAATTGTCATCTGCACGCTCATATTTTTAAATGTAAATCCCAGATGCTTTTTCGTTCCTTGTTGCACTCATACTCTCAATTTAGTAATTCAGTAATGATTTATTACTGAACTAATATTACTAATATTATTACTCTCAATTTAGTAATTCAGCATAATTAAATTTTCATTTAGTAGACTTCTTTTCTTTAATTCAAAATCTATTTGTATTTTTTCATCCTGAACCAAAAGGCGGAATTTTCAATCAAAAAATATTGTTCAATTAACTCTTAAATTCACATATACTTCTCGATGGGAAAGTCTTAATTGAATCTATCATACCATTGCGATTTGGTTCATGCGAAGTTGGCTAAAGCTTATCAGAAATCCGCGATGACAAAAATTCTAATGCATCAATCAGATACGAAGCTGAAAACATTTTGAAAAGTTACAAAGTTTTCAATTTATTGGTTTCCTGGTGAAATATTGTCGTCAGTGAATATCGCTGGAAACTATTGAAAGTCCTGATTTACCTATCTAATCGTGTATCGAAAGTTTTGCTCTTTTTAAAATGAACACAGACATATCGCAATAATTTTGATGAAATGCTAAGCACTGCAACTAGCTTGCTTATTCGTGCAACGTAGATGAGGACTTCTGCCATCTACAACCAGGCGAAAAAAGAAAACAATGTTCGCTTTTAAACATGACCATGAGAGTACAAATGATTAAAAAGACAATTTCCATTTTTCTAATAATATTATTGACATTACAGTTTCATCTATAGATGAAAGTGATAAGTTTAATTTTTTATATGTCTTCAACAAACTACCAAAAATGAGTAAATCAGACTATTAAAAAATTTATGGATCCAGAATTAAAATTTACCAATGAAACTGACACAGATAGTCCAAAAGATATAAAAGCAAAAGAACCTGCAGTGAACTAAATATAATCACGAAATTTCTCAAATCAAAATTCTCATGAATTGAAATATTAGAATTTATACATCGAAATAAAAAAACTAACCGAGTCATCTAACATTATCGTGATATTACAATTTTATTTGCCAGTAAGAGTATTTGCCAGTTTAGTAGCCATCAGAGAAACATCATTTTCAAAATTAAATATTATTAAAACCTTCCTACAATCAACCATGTCTCAAGAATGATTAACAGATCTAACAATAATACCAATTAAAAGTGAAATATGCAACAATATTGATTTAGAGAATATCATTAAAAAATTTGCAAATTTCTACATTCGAAAAGTGCCGTTGTAAAATTGTATACATTATATTTATTCAAACTTGTGTTAATTGTATATTTTATATTGTACATAGATGATTTTCGTTATTTAATAAAAAAACTATAATAACACTTCAGTAAATACTATTTTAAACAATGCAACTTTTCTACTATTTAAAGAACGCAATTATAGTATTCCTTTGAAAAGCGGCCAAATGGTCTTGCACCAGGACGGAGCGGCCCTGCAAGTCGCCACCAGGCGGAGGATAGACACAGCTATGATCTAGGTAAATAGAAACGCGTAAGATTGATTGATTGTGAGTGATTCCGGGCGCATCAACTATTGAGGTCATTCGTCCCGTAAGCGTAGTGCATGTTTTTTCATCAGGAGGTGGCGGACATCTTCCCCCGTTGGATGGCGAAATCCGGCGCCGACTTACCGTCAACTAGCGGGGTTTCCCTCAACCAGATATCTCCCTCCAGCGGGACAAGCTCTAAGCCCCAGACCGGTCTCCCGACATGTGTGGTAATGTACTGCATGTTAATGTAAGTGTGGGGTGAGGATAGGACAAGGAAGAGGAAGGACAGATCGCGCGTGATCCGTGGCCCCTTTGTTAGGGTACTGCTCCGGTATTCGCCAGGTGTTGATCGGAGAAATCACGGAAAACTACCGATCAGGACAACCGTCCGCCAGAATTCTCCTCCAGACAATGACTGAATTCGACCTAGCAGACAAGCTAGTGTCGAAAATCCTGCCGACTCGAACCACGGACCTCCCTGTCAGAGGAACTGCAGTGACATCAGTTGATGCTCTGAGCCACCTCTCCCGGTGAAACGCGAAAGAGAGAAATCGCATACCAAAACAAATGTCATGTCTCTTCCCAGTCATGAGACGGTCACTGGAGATAGACTTCCACCAAAAAACAACACGTTCGCTTCGTACTTAAGTACTCGAGAAGCTTCGAAAAACCAACCAATTTTCTCGCTTTCAACCGTCGCGAGACGCCACCACACATCCGCATAACTCGTCCTGGTTTGGCTGGCACCCTTTCTGGCGCGCAGAAGAAAAATCGCTCGCCCCCCACTTCCGCTAGATCCTTGCACGCGTGATGGAAGACTGGCCCGCGGCCGCGAGACGGCGGCGCCCCCGGCGGCAAAAAAATGAAGAGAGAAGCGCGCCCGCCGCGCCGCAGACGGGAATGCGGCGAACCATTAACCTAATCCACTGAGCAAAGGCGCCCGCCGCATCGCACCGCTTCAAACCGTCGCAGCCCTCCAGCACCCGCAGCAAAATCTCAATTTCACTAACATTACGGTGTTGCGAGAAAATAAAAGAGGTCATTTTCGTCAACATAAATGTTTATTCAGATAACCAGCTTTCGACGGCTTTGCCATCATCATCAGTCTACAAAGTACAGAAAAATATAAATAAATTACAAATAAAATACAAAATAAGATAGTAAATTAAATTACAATTAATAGATAGATTTAAATTTTAATTACAAATAGCAGATAAAATTGCGAAAATTGAAATGGAACGGAAGGATTAATATAGATAATAGCAGTTCAAATTAACAATTATAAAATACCAATAAAGAAAGACACATTATGTGATTGAAGTCGTAGGCTTCCGCGGCCAGAGTCATGTAGATGATCTTGGCTGTCCAGGTGACGCCACGTCGAAGGCTGTGTTGCCGACGTTTCGACCATCTTATCGTGGTCTTCCTCAGGGCTGTTGTGCACAACAGGAAGACCACGATAAGATGGTCGAAACGTCGGCAACACAGCTTCGACCGCGTCACCTGACAGCCAAGATTAAAAGACAATATATAGCTGTTCAAATTAGAAGTTATGAATATAAATAAAGAAATTCACATTCTGATAATGCAAAAGTAAAAAAGGGGGATAGTACTATTAATTAATAACAAATGATATTACAAAGATGGAGACCATATTACATAGAATAGAAATGATATAAATAGAAATGAGTACACGTATCAATTAGCCCCATTCTTTCATGCACTTTCGTGAAAAGTGCATTGCAATAAATTCAACCGTTCAAAAACTGCAGGAGATGTTAAAGTTACGTGACTAACCCTGTATATTTTATTAATTTCAAACAAAAATTACTCTAAAACTGCTTCTACAAAAAATTTTACGCGACCTTTTTTAATTAACTGATTATTTAGAACTGATTTTAAGTCAATAATCTCTATCTTCTACTTTGTAGTTTCCAAAGAATAAGTGATTGCAATCTTCAAAAATACGGACTGATCAATGAAAATTAGACTTCTGTCATTCTTTTAAAAGTCTCTTCTTCTACCGGTGGAAAAAAGTTGAACAAAAATTAGAAAAAATGTTTGTGAAAATATTTTTATTAGAAATTTCATAAATTTTAAGCACAAATTACGCGGAAACTACTCGTTTTTATTTTTAAAAAATTCCATTTCAAGAGCATCTTTTTTACAACAGAATTTGTTTGAGGCAATAATCTCTTTAATTTTGTAGTTTTGAAATATTAACTTTTTCAATTTTCAAAAACAACGGAATGATACCCGAAAATGGTACTAGCAACATATTCCTTACTGTCTGTTATTACATATGAGGAGAAAATTTAAAGAAAAAATTTGGAGCGGTTTTTGAGAAAAAAAAAGTACTTCCCTATATTTCGCACAAAATTACTCCAAAACTACTGATATTTTCGAAAAATTGAACATGGTCTTATTTTAAGATCTGTCGTTAAGGAACATATTTTACTAAGAAAAAATCTCATCTTCAAAATTTTAATTGTAAGAAGACGCCTAAAAAATGTAAAATTTTGCAATATTCGAGAATTCAGAGATTTTGACGAAAATGATACTTACACCATTATCTTAAGCGTTCATTACGCTATCCTAAAACAAAATTTAATCGAAAAATGTGGTGCCATTTGCTTTTGAAAATTTCCAAAGGGCTTCATGTGAAGTAATCCCCTCCCCCCCAAAAAAATAAAATGTGTTTGAAATTCCAGAAGATGTGGCATCAACCAGATCGTTTGGGGAATCCCAATTCTGGTGTTAAAATCGGCTGAACGGTTAAGGCGCTAGCGTTGACCACAGATGGACAGGCAGACGTTTTGCCGACCATTTTACCAATCATTGCACAAAATATATGGTCTGACTACATAACGGGTTAGAGGAAGTAATGAACTATGAATAGGAACACGATTTATCCACTTTTTCTTTATCAAGGACGACAATAAGAGTTTTTGTATCGAATATTCGATTTTCCGCCACAGCTTAACAACTGGTACTTTCTCTACACTGCTGTAAGTAGTAGCGAACAAAAAACACGATACCCACGCTGAATAAATAATAAGTAAACAGAAGATTTTTGAGGACCTGTACACTCGTTGCAAGCATTGTATTGAATTACAGAGACACTATGCAACGGTTTCATACCAAATATACTTATATTCTCTGTGTTATATTGTCTGTATGGCAACAGTCCTGGAACTTTTTGAATACGCTGTGTATATTCACCCACATCCCAGTTTTCCCTCTTCTTGTAGTTGTAGGTCACCAGGAAAAAGTCGTGTTTCACACCTGGCATTCCTCAGCCTCCGTCGACGTCGCCTCGTCACACTCACCACTTCCGTCGACGCCTTCGTCAACAGACTGGCTGGCGCCTGTGCTCCCACGTACTGTCGACTCCAGTTACAGTGAACTCGGATATAGTGAATTCTCAGTTATAGTGCATTCAGTTATAGTGAACCCTCGAATATGTATAGAACTATATTGACAGTGCTGCCCCTACAAGTGAAGCAAAGCGGCAGAAGGTAAGATGGCGGTGAGCACAGCTTTTGCCTTCATTTATACGAGTAGATTTGCCAATATAATCGTATAGTACTTAAAACAATTTTTGCTTAATCTTAATTTGTTTACCAACGACGATCGTTTTATTCTACAAAATGAAAAATTAATAAATGATCATTTATTACTGTAATAATTACTGTAAATTACGCTTCATCAGCTAGGAAATAACGATCTAGTTTAATCACCTTACAACCAACAATTAATATGCACATCAATCGTTATGGAGAAATTCTATTTAATTTTGATATCATCGAAAAAAGGGAACCTCTGTTATAGTGAACCAAAAATGTTAGTCCCCAGAACTTCACTATAACCGGAGTCTACTGTAATTTCTCTAGATCTTCTCCATAGTTCGTGCTCTCTCCATACTTGATTCTGCATTGTCGCCTGTCTCTAACAATAAGTATTGTAATGCAGTCTTCACACCCTTCAATGTCTCTTGCACTGTTAGAACACGGCCCCATCTTTCCACTTTTACTCGCCTAATAACATGCAAGATCAAATCAATTTCTAAGGCTTATTTCGTACGTTCACTATAGGCGAGGTTCAGGTTCACTATAACCGAATCAATTTAAGCTTATTTGTAATGTAAGTGAAACGGGACCAGTGCCTTAAGTTCACTATAACCGACGGTTCACTATATGTGAGTTCACTATAACCGGAGTCGACTGTACTCTCTCTTTTCCCCGTTTCTCCCTCGCGCGGTCTCCTGGCCGCTCAGGAAGTGTGTTTCGTGATGGTGACACTTTGAGAAGCGAAATGGTTTTCTTTTCCGGTCAGCAATAAAAGCAAAATCGGACTGAAGAACAAGGCATTAGAGAATGTAAAATACTCATAGAAAGAACAGGATCTTCCTCAATGTTTTCTTCAAAATGGAACAGTTTACCCCCAGCAACTTTCAAAACGTTTCCTCTCGGTGTCCGAAGTTTTATAAATAAGTTAGAATCAGCTGAGATTAATAGATGTTAATGAGTAGAGTAAGTGCTGTGAAGTGCTGGTCATAATTCAAAGCATAACGTTGTAGTGTAGTGCAGCGCAATGAAGTGTAGTTCACGCGATAAGTGCCTTTTTTAAATCTAATTTAGCCAAGATCTCTCTCGCTTGACGTGGTTTTTAGTATCATCAACTATAATTATTGTACATCATGGTAGAGTTGAAATAATTGTTATAATACTTAATATCAGTAATAGTATGATTATTGCATCCTCGTTTCGTTCTGTACTATTTTGTATTATTATTATCATTATTATTATTATTATTATTATTATTATTATTATTATACATTGTTTCTCGATATTCACCGGATTTTTATTTTACTTTGTGTCGGCGCAGTCAGTGGCCCTTTTGGTTGGGTGTTGTTTCTGCATCCGTCTGGTGTTGATTGGACAAACCACCGAAATCTACCGATTAGAGCAGCCGGCCGCTAGAATTCTCCTCCTGGCAGCGACTGAACTCGATCTAATATAGCTAGTGGCGAAAATCTTGCCATTGTGACTTGAACCCTAGCATCTCCCGGTCAGAGGCACTGAGTGACATCGATGACCCACCCATGGTAATGCTAGGGTTAATATTTTATTGACATCTTTAGCAAACAAATGAACCGTTTCAATATATGTTTGAAACAATTATGTGCGAAACTGTTTTCTTATTCTTTGTTTATAATTATAATTTGGGGATCAAAAATTCGTAGCAAATCCCTATCATATTATTGGTCTGAAACTGCTCAATTTTTTGAACATTGAATCGTTTGTTTGAGATTGATTGATTCATTGTTAGTGATTCCTGGCGCGTCAATTACTGTGGCCATTTATCACGTAAGTGTAGTGCGTGATTTTCCGAGAGTGTTCTTCTCTCGTTGTATTGAGAGATCCGGCGCCGACCTACCGTCGGCTAGTGGGGTTTCTCTCAACCAGGTATTTCCTACCAACGGGGCTCCGTCCCAGCCGGGACAAGCTCTAAGCTTCCGACTGGTCTCCCGGCATGTGTGGTAGTGTAGTGCATGTTAGAGTAAGTGTGTGTGTAAGGGGAGAGGATAGGACAATGGAGAGGAAGGAAAGATCGCGCACTGTCCGTGGTCCGTTTGTTAGGGAACTGCTCCGGCACTCGGCTGGTGTTGATCGGTGAAACGACGGAAAACTACAGGTCAGAGTATCCGACCTCTAGGATTCTCCTCCAGACAGCCACTGAATTCGACCTAGCTGACTAGCTAGAGTCGAAAATCCTGCCAATTTTGGAACTCGAACTTAGGACCTCGCGGTGCTCCTCAGAAGGACTGCAGTGACACGGAGCCATCTCTCTCGGTTTGAGGCTTTACGTTGTGACCTGCATACCCATCTTATGTTCTCGACCTCCAAATTCAGACTGAGTATATTTGAGAAGTGAGTGCGCTGACGGAATGAATCCACGCCCTTGTGGAATGCTGCTGCAAGTAGGTTGGAGCGTTCGACTCCACGAAAAAGGCGGACTGCATAGTCACCCCCAAGACCCTGAATGAATTTTCAAAAGATTTTCTTTGACGATCTAGGAAATCATCAAATACACTCTATTATTTAGTGCGATTTACGAAACCTGTCAAGCTCCACTTTTTCAAGTGCACGTCAATTGGAAGTAACGGAATGTATCATATTAATATTACATAAATCCGACATTAATCTTGGGGAGAGAAAACAAAAAGCTAGTTAGTTTAGGATATTGAGTTTTACGGGAAAAATGTAGAATAAGTGCTTTATTTTGCATTGAAAATTAACAAATGGAAAATTAAATTAAGTTGATTATTTTCAAACCAGAAACATTAGTTTCAACAAATACTTTCTTTTGTATTTTTACTTAATTGAAATAGGCACTGGTAAAGAGAGTAGTCCCCTTACAATAGTCTACTTCATGCCTTCATATATGTCATCCACCTTGACTAGGAGTCTCAACAAAGTGCTCGCGTCTCATTAATTTCCTTTCTTGTTGAAATACGAAAAAGAAAATCATTAACACAAAGTAAATTGTAGACGTAATGCATCAGAAAAAATCAATAACACTGAAAGAACAATAAAGGAAAAAATATGGATTTTGGCTACACGACATGTAAGAGAATTTTGTTTCTAAATTTAGCAACAGGACTTATCTCCTTTTTCCTTAGGAGAACCCAGTTATAAGAGGATTTCGAGTCAAAATTTGCCGTTTTCCGGGGCACGATTACATAACTTTTTCTTGTTACGGAGAACTTCGTAAGGCGAAAAAGTAATAAAGAAAGAAGTGCATGACTCAGTCAAAAACAAATCTTGTGTATATTCACCCATTGGTGCCTAGCGTTACCATAAAACTCCGGCGGCGTTATTTCAATGTCTGTGCTTCTTTTTTCTTTTTGCGAATTTTATTTCTTCAATAGATGTAGACATTCTAAAAGAAACACATGAGTAAGATTTTTCATTCCTGGATGCCTTAATTTAGCCGTGATCGCTAAGGCAATGTACACTCCTGGCCAGGGTGTACATTATTAGACTTGCGTCGGTTCAATCATCAAAACGAGGTTAGCTGCTACACACCTATGGTTAAGTCGGAGGGAGAGGCCGGTGTAAAGCAAACGGTGGTTGATCCTACCGAAGTTGATGGGGCATATGAAGATAAGATCTAACCGTTTTGCTTAATATAGAAAAAAATGCTCATTGGTTAACGCTCTGAAGCGCTCTAGTAACAAATATTTAGCAACACAACAAATGGTTAGCGCTAAAGTTTTCAAAAACATGCTGCCAGAGTGCTCGAACGCAGTTCCTGCGCTCGCAGGAACACGACAATGGGCGAGGGAAGTAGTTCGCTATTTCGGTAGTAAAAGTTCATCTATTGCTGTTCAGGACTGTAGTAACGAACAACACACATACCAGAATAAACAATAGATACCCATTCGATTCATTCCTAAAAATATTCTCAAACATTTGTGAACAGTAGATACTCTCATGAGTAATCTACCCCAATGTAGTAGCAATAGTAGAATTAGGTTAAGTATAGTATTAAGTTAGTAGTAAGTCATCATTACATATGAAAGAGTGTAATACTGACCTATGTACAACCCAACATACAATAAAAAAAATGTTTAAAAAAAATTAAAAAAAGGACTGTAGTTTCGCAGCCAGACTAGACGCAATAGAACACATCGTAGAAACTAGCGATATCTGAGACCAACAAACATCTCTGCAAAGTGAAGCAGACTCATTGATTGTTAAACGTGAGCTATCGGCAATGTTTCTCTAAAATTAAGGTTAAAGGTCACGAACCGCGGCGTGAGTGTTACTCTTCACACCTGAAAATGAGTCGGTCAGTTCCTGGTGCGCACCTTTCGCCCCTGCGAGAACGAAGCAGACGCGCGGGATTTTGAAAACATCACGCGTCTTCACATTGGGTACGAGAAGGAGAGAGCACGCAGTAATGTTGGAAAAAATACTGATTTTTTAAAATATCGCTTTTCATTAAAAAATCGTAATAAAATTAAAGAAAATTAATGTAATAAAAAATATTTTGCGAAAATACCAAAATATATAAAATAAGTAATATAGTACCAAATATGTAAAAACATGTAACGAAAAAATCGAACATTATGTTAGATTCGCTAGTTTACAAATTTGAGATGGGTAAGTAGAAAGACAAAAAACATGTAGTTGCATAAAAATGCGGTGTAGCTTTGCGAGCGAGCACTCACCGAAGGGCTTTCCGAGGAAGGGCTTGCCGCGGAACTTGGCCTTGTGCGGGGGCGGGGCGGGGGCGGGCGCTGGCCGCGCAGCTTGCCGGGCGCGGGCTTGCCTTTGGGCGGCTGGGGCGGGCAGGAAGGCGGCGCCCGCCGAGTCGGCCGCCGCCACGTGCTGCTCCAGCCCCGCCGCCTCCAGCGCCGCCGCCTCGCCCAGCAGCGCCTCGTGCGCGTGGAGCAGGTGCTGGTGCGGCTGGTGATGGTGCTGCTGGTGGTGGTGCTGCTGGTGCGCGTGCGCGTGCTGCTGGTGCTGCAGCGACGGGTCACCCGACGGCCCGTAGCTCGAGTGGCCGCTGCTGTAGCCGCCCGAGTCGTGCACGATCGGCTTCCACTCCTGCGGGCACCCAAACAACAGACATATCAAGTGAAGTCGTAGGCTTCCGCGGCCAGAGTCATGTAGATGATCTTGGCTGTCCAGGTGACGCCGCGTCGAAGGCTGTGTTGCCGACGTTTCGACCATCTTGTCGTGGTCTTCCTCAGGGCTGTTGTGCCAAGCAGCCTCAGGGCTGTGTTCCCACAACAGCCCTGAGGAAGACCACGATAAGATGGTCGAAACGTCAGCAACACAGCCTTCGACGCGGCGTCACCTGGACAGCCAAGATCATCTAAACAGACTTATTAGTTTTATTATTTAAGATCGCATCAACATCTAGGCAATTAGCGACCACTATTGGAGTTAACGTTATGGTAACTAAGAAGATGAAATGATATGGTGATGATTAGGGGTGAAAGAACGAACACAAATACAAACATGCCCGAGGCGAGACTCGAATCCGCGATCCTTTGGTCCGATTTTGCTACAACACGACTGCCTTAGCAATCTCGGCTACGGGATTGGCCTATTGATTATTTATTACTAGTACTAGGTTAGCGTGGCGCCTTCGGTGGATATTTTCATTGTTAAAAGTTTAATTTGTGTTTTGCAAGTTCGTAGTAAACAAACTTTAAGCTCATTTCTTTTACCTAAAATAAGCAGACAAAAAGGCATTTATTTTTACTGAAGTAAGCAGGCAAAAAGGTATTTAATCTACGTAAAGTAAGGGTGCAAAAAGGCATGAAGACAATAAAAAATCATATTAAAACAAAATATTCTAAAAAATTAAAAATTAAAATCATTCACCTTATTGCTCAAACTATAAAATATACGTTAGCACTTAATGTGTAAGGAAACAATCTTTTGTTTGTGTAATGAACATACATAATTGGGTCTCGTACATTGATTCCAGGTGTTGAAATTGAGTGTAACAATTGTTGGAACATTGACAACATTTTACATGTAATGCAGAACACACTGCGCACTCGTTCACACACGATATGTGAGACGTTTATTTGTTTATCTTCAAAGAGCTGTTTGCCAGTTTCCGCTTGCCAACCGGTTTAGGCGAGGTTATTTGTCAACGAATTCTCCATGCAAATGCCGGCGCAACACATTAAACATGGATCTTCACTTTTCCACTTTCTCACATTCCTTATTACCTTTCTTGAGTGAGAAATATTTTTTAATCCAATCATAAATTAAGTTTTTCTTACTTTTCCTTCCAAGAATTACTATATTCCCTATTTTTCCATTTCCATTTTAAGCCTGTAATATATCTTCATTTTTTTTTCAAGACCCTCATATCCTCCGTCAGTTGTTCTATATGTCTTCTTGTATAATAAATACCCCCTTGTCAATAAAATACCCCCTTGTCAATAAAAACTATTCTTATTTAACTTTATTACTGGTTACTGGTACACCCGTGTAATTCAGTAGCGTAGAATATAAAGTAATTAGTTTACTTTTACATACGGTTGAAAATTCTACTGGTTCTGAACAGGCGGGGTAGAATCGAGAATTTTAGTTTTTAAGGTCCTGAAACTCTTCGTTTAGAAGTTATTTAACGATATAAATTAAAAAATCCGGCCTAGTGTTGCGGGTTGCATTTGATATGAATATTTTATATGCGTTTTTTTTTAAATAAATCCTTCATAATGTTAAAGGAAAGTGCAATTCTTATCGTTTCCGTGAAATTATCTTTCCTCGGAGACCTCATTTACAAAGATTGGTTGCGTGAGATTGCCGCAAAATGTATGCATACTGCTGAAATAACATAGGAGGCGAGGTTTTTAGAACCAATTGTTATAGCTTGAAGCGAACGTGAAAAATATAGCTATTTTCAAAACGTTCATTTATTTACATGACGTTGTTTTGAATAGTAGTAAAAAATGATGATTTAAATCATCCTGAAAACTTTCTAAGGACTTCGGAGTAATGTGGGATGTTAATAACAGAGAGAGCGCCCCACTTGCTCTAGAAGTGATCTCCATTCGAGCGAAAAATTACAAAGTGAGGCAGTGTCCAGGAGTGAAGGACCCTCTGGAGAGTAATGAGTGCGTGAAAGTGTTCAGCCAAATTCGACTGCGTCCTCAATTTGAGAACAATGATTGCTCATCAATAGGGGCGGATTTCTATGACAAGTCATACTTTATCAGTTACTTCAGGGCACAGCAAATTGAAATTTCTTGACATTAATTAGAATTAGATGCTCCGTATATTAATATGTTAGTGTATATTTGGCTGATTATTCCTGATGGTGCATGTTCGTACAATTATAGGAGCATATTTTGCATATTTCGTTAGAATAGAGAGGAGTGGGCGAATTTCTTTAAGTCATACTTTAATATGCTAATACATATTTTGACTTTCTGTTTAATCACAAATTTCCATAAAACGTTTTATATAATTTAACAATTGTCTGTGAAATCCCAACGCGTGTGCTTTGCGTAATTCGTCGTTTTCTAAGCCTCCTCTCCTCTTCTTCCCGACCATAGGAACTTGTCATAGCACCGCGGAAGACGGCGTGCTTCCGAATCCGCACTCAAGGCCAGCTGCACATTTTCAGGAATGTTCTCCAAGTGATTTAACATTACGTTCCTTTACATCATGTGATGTCGAAAGAAGTTTCTCTCCCCACAAGACGATACTCAGTTTCAGTTCATTTAATGGGTTCCGGGCAAGTGGTCCGGGCGGTAACCAATTGCAACAATCTTGATATTGAGTGATACTTAATGAACTCTTTAATTATTCAGCCTAACAGTTGATTTTTAGACTCTCCCTCAATAGACCACTCATCATTCATCAACTATCCACCTTGCGACTTGCGTCCTTTTTTTCATGTATAAGCCAGCACGTACATTGAAATTTCAGCTTAATGTAAAAAGGGATACATGCAGACACTAATTTTTTTCGTCTTCAATAAATAAATTGTTCCCGTTTTGTCCCAAATATGTGTAACTACTTGAGTCTTCCCTGTAAAATCCCACACGATGATATTTGGTTCATAAAAAGATACTATAATAAGACAGTTTGGTGATTTTATTCGAAGCAAATCAGGTGACATTGTTTGTATCCACAACTTATTCTTCTTTGCATAGAGAAATATATTCAGGAAGTATATTACTACAAGTAGATATTTACTTTTTCTACTCCCACTGTATAATTATGTATGGCTGGAATCCTTTGCAAAATGATACTTATTACGATACAGATTTCATTATGATACAGGTTCTTGACCAATCACAAAGAAGCCTACAAAGCAAGTATCCATACTTAATTAATAATTGAGAATCGTTATAATAAATATTTCGTTCGATTGGGTACATTAAAATTGCTTTTAATATTATATTTGTCAGTTTTAATTTATTTTATTATTAGTATTTTTTCGTGGAATATTATTTAAAATCAATTGGATTGTCATTTCACTTTGATCCTATTTGACTGCAGAGGAGCGCAGTGGTAGCTATTGGAGAGAACATTGAACTGACGTTAAGACCTGAACGCAAGTCGTTTTGTGTTATATGTTGCTGCCGAGTGATTGTCCTTAAGAAACCGGCCATTTTTTTAAAAATGTCCAGTGAATCAAATGTAAAGTTAGCACCTCTATAAATAAGAGAAAAAGTGAAAATGGTGACGTCGAAGTTATTGCCGCAAATTTTGTACTCTGGTAAAACGAATCCACCTGCGGTGGTAGAATAGGGAACGGTTCGCTAGAAGGCTTTGACCGAATCCTACATATCAACTAGTACGAAACAATTCAATGTAAAATTTCAACTTATAAAAGTCGTAAAAAAAGTACCGTATGATTCTCGATGTAATGGGTATTAATACACTCGTGTGAAGTTTACAATACTCACTCGTATCGTTTTATCACACTCGGTATTAATACCCATCATTACATCACCGTTTCATAATGTACTATTAGTTGATTTATAACACTATTATCTGTGTAGCTTTCGGATACGACTAAATTTTACTGCAATTCTCACGTTTCATTGACTCGTCCTTACCTTGTAGGGCGCAGGAATACCGCCGAGCCTCGTCCGTCCCTCCTTGGAAGTAGAAGGGGTGGAGGTGATGCTGAAACAATTGATACTCGTGTAAGCGAACTCTCAAAAGAAATATGGTAAAAAAAATTGAGATAGGAAAAAAATTGCAAAGGCAAAAATATTTTTAAAATTCGTTGGTGGAATGTAAAATATGCTGCTATTGGGATAAGTAGGTTTAAGTGCAGAAAGGTATTTCGTTAAAATGGTTTAAATGTTGAATTTAATGGCCATAGTAAAGGAACAATTCTGGTCTACTTAATATATTAAAATTATAATAGTGTCACAGCTCGTAAGATTGAAGTTCCGAGATACACGCGCTACAGTTCTCTCTGGAGGGTTAAATGCAAGCTCACACACTTAATAATTGATGGATATGGAGGAAGCATTACTAAAAGAATTTTCATGTGTTCAGTTGATTACGCTTATTTTAAAATTTTATAAAATAACGATTCAACATCGATAATCGTATTTTTAGTTTTCAATGTTGCAGCTCATGGATGAATTTAATTTCTAAATATTCCATCATAGATTGTACACCTTCTAGACTTCAAAAGAGACTAAAGATACTAGTCCCAAATCGAAGTACATATTCCTTTCCTTGAATATAGATTCGCTCTTGTAAAGATATTACGGAAATGCTGAAAAAATTAATATAAAGATACTCTTAAAATATAAAATATATTAATATTTCTATTGTTTATCAAACTTTACAATGCAGTTACAATGCATTCAATTCATTTCTTTTGTAGTTTGTGGGGGGGAGGAATGGACACTATATTACTGGTTCAGTTCCAAAGGCTTCATCCGTACCTAAGAAATTGCAGCTCATTTACCGATGCAAATCGTTTCTATTACACTATATAACTAAGAATATTTCTTGTTAACAAAATTTGCTCGAAAAATTCGTTGCTTTGTTCATTCAATGTAATATACTTTGTAACTAGTGTTGCTAAAACAGCACGTACTTTCTCGCTTGTATTTTCCCGCAAAATTACTCGAAAAGTACAAAAATTTTCTAAAAACATGAGATAATTTCAAGATCTATCTTTAAGGAATACATTTCATTAAGAAAAAATCTCTATCTTTAATATTTTACATGTAGTAAGACTCCTTCAAAATTTTAAACTTTTGCAATATTCGAAAAAATAGGATTTTCAACGAACATGAGTCATGCACTATTCTCTTAAACGACCTTCACCCTATCTAACAACAAAATTTAATAAAAAATGATGGTGTCATTTTGTTGAAAATTTGGAAAATGTCTCAGAGGCTTCATGTTAAGTACCCCCAAAATTGAAATCGATTTCAAATTCAAGGGACCGCCACATCAGACAGATCGACTAGGGAATATCAATTGTGAGACAAAGCGGCTGAACGGTTTAATCGCTGTTCAATCGCGATTTAATCGTTGTTCACTGACGAACAGACACACAGAGATGGACGGACTGACGGACAAATGGACGTTTTGCAGTCATTCGATTTTTCGGTTTCAACGACCCATAAAATATAGACTGTGGTTACACCACGTGATGGAAGATTTTTTTTTTAATTGGTTATTTAAGGTCGCTTCAACATCTAAGGTCATTAGCGACCACTATTGCTGTTAACGATATGGTAAATATGTGGATGAAACGATATGGTGGTGATAAGAGGTGAAAGGAATAACACAAATACAACCATGCCCGAGGCGGGACTCGAACCCGCGACCCTTCGGTTCGAGATCACTACACTACTGCCTAAGCGATCTCGGCCACCGGGCCGGCTGATGGAAGATTTGTTTTTATTTAGGAACTGGATTTATCCACTTTTTCGTTATTAGGGCCCTGTAGAGTTTTTCTGCCTAAAATTCGCTTTTTCTCCCGCAGCATTACGTAACTTTCTCTCTACTCCGTAGCAAGAGAGTAAAACTAGTCCTACTAAAACATCACATACTTTCTCTCTATATTTACGCGCAAAATTACGCGAAAAGTACTCAAATTTTATGAAAAATATACATGACCTTCTTTCAAAGTCTATCTTTAAGGAACATATTTCATTAAGGAAAAAATTCTATCTTTAATATTTTTGTTGTTGGAAGACTCCGAAGAAATTTTCAACTTTTGCAATTTTCGTACGATCAGGGTTTTCAACGAATATGATACCTGAACCATTCTTTTAAACGTTTTTCACACGATCCAACAACAAAATTTAATCAAAAACGATGGAGGCATATTTTGAAAATTCAGAAAATGTACCAGGGGTTTCATGTAAAGTCCTCCCGCAAAATTTAAAAATCGGTTTCAAATTCAAGAGGCCAGCGACATAAGCCAGATCGACAGGGGAACATCAATTTAGGAGAAAAGCCGCTGAACAGATTAGCTGCTAGCCTTGTTCACAGACGAACAGACAGGCAGGCAGACGGACGGACAGACAAACGTAGTGCCGTCATTCGATTTTTCGGCAACAAGGACACACAAAGTATGGATTCTGGCTATACTACATGTAAGATTATTTTCTTTGTTCTTAATTTAGCAACTGGATTTACTGACTTTTTCGTTGTCAGGGCCTAACATTACGAGAATTTCTGCTGAAAATTCGCGTTTTTTCGTGCAGCTTTACATAATTTTCTCTCTACTCTGTAGCGAGAAAGTAAAAAAAAGAGAATTCAGAATCTCTACAAATCTATAATAGTATACCGCAATACCAGAAAAAAAATCTCGAGAGGACATTCCCAGTTATTAGCAGTTTTTTTTACTTTACATAAATAACTAAAAATAATCGTTTCAATTATTGCACTTCATTTACTTAAAAATTTTAAATCATAGTTTATGAATGATTCATACAATAAAACAGAATATGAAGTAAAGGTTGGAAAGAGAGATTAATGCACAAATGAACGTGAGGAAAATATCCACATGATCAATATTCAACTATGCAGAAAAAAAATGTAGAACAGTCTCAAATCTATATTCCTAATTTAATAAATAATTACACTAATTATAACTAAACTATATTCTTCAAAATTTAATTGATTTCCAGTTGAGACTAGAAAACACAACTCACTTTCTTTGATTTTAGGAAAAATCAGATTTGTTACAGGAAGATAGTAATTGGCACATTATTATACGTTCGCAAGTAATTCAGAACACATTTGAGAAAACTTTGGCATAATTGACTTTTAAATCACACTGTTAATGGCGTTTCGTCTTAGTGGTTGAAAACATTATAATTTGAAAACATAATTACTGTAATATTCTCTCCGAAGACTGCCGGGGTCTTCCGCTACTCGCTTTCGCACGCTAATTTAATTCACCTTCGGAGCAAAAACCCGCTTATGATGCACAAGCCTCTCAGTAGAGAAAGACCAACAGATGACGACTGTAGCCGGAATCAAACACATAACTTGATTACTGTAGCCGGAATCAAAAACATAACTCCTGATAACACTGTTCAACAAAAATGTACTTTGGATTTGATTGACTGGTTGATTGTTAGTTATTCTGAGCGAGTCAATTACTATGGTCATTAGTACTTGTAGTGCGTGGTTTTGCTCGGGACGTGGCGGAGGTCTTCCAAGGCTGTATGGCGAGATCTGGAGTCGACCTACCGTCAGCGGTGTTTTCCCAGTCGGGTATCTCCAACAGAGGGACACCGCCCCAATCAGGACAAGCTCTATGCTCACGACCAATCTCCCAGAATTTGTGGTAGTGTAGTGCATGTTAGTGTGTAAGGGGAGAGGATAGGGCAAGGAAGAGGAAGGATTGACCGCGCGCGATCCGTGGCCCGTTTGTTGGGGTACTGCACCGGCATTCGCCTGGTGTTGATTGAAGAAACCATGTAAAACTACCGATCAGATCAGCTGGCCGCTAGAATTCTCTTCCAGACAACGACTGAATTCGACCTAGCTGAAAAGCTAGCCATCTTGCCACCGTCGGGACCGGAACCTAGGATCTCCCGGTCAGAGGGATGACCGGTTGGAGGGACATCAGATGATGCCCTGAGCCATCTTTGCCAATGAAATGGTTTGAATGGCTGCGTATGAGATTGAACTCTTTGTGTGGCTACACTTCAACACAGCTACGAATTCATGGCGAAGGTAACCTCCTACAAAAGATGGCTGCCTGACTCACCCTCCGTTCTCTATAAATAACTAGGGAACCCGTGTAAGAACTCTCGCATGTTAATCCCCACTCTGTTCCCAAACCTTGCATTTCCGCATTAAGAGGGAAAGCTGTTAAAAATACGTGTTTGTTTAAAAATTTTTTAAATATAAAATAAAAAACAATGTAATTTATAAAGGTTTATTCAGTAGTTTAGAGAGATTTTGTTGGAACAATTTACAACACTTACTTAAAAAACATTTGAAGTAATTATACAATCTTCCTTGCCAGTTATCTTTCCGCTTTCCTAGAGAGTCATAAAAAATATTAGAAGCGCTTTTTACTATTGAGAAAGCTTAAAATTGTCATGCAAAAATAAAGCATCGGGCAAGTATACAAACTACTGTTTGCAATGTTATTTAACTTAATTGTCGTTCAGAGAAGTACACCCATGAATTTCAATTGCATAGAATATGAAATAATTAGTTTAATAACATATTCAGTTGCCGGTTCAGAACTGGTGGGGAAGTATAGAAGTAGTATAGGTAGTATTGAGTAGTATCGATATGCGCAGGACCAACGAAAATGTAACAAAGTCTAAAAGTAGACTAGCTTGTACATTTTGATGCGAGGAACGTGTTTTCATATTTTCTCAATTTCTCCGTTCCCTAATGGTAGAACTCAAACATAACTTTATTGTGTGGTATGTGTAGAAGGGTACAACATAGTCCTACATGAAAATTTTTCTTGAAAAAGTTGAACGTTTTATGAAAAAATGTCTTTAAGCATTACTGTAAAAGCGACATTTGAAGCTCTTTTTCACAGAAAACTTTTGAGCTTTCGAGAAGCTTCACTGAAGAAGAATTTAATGTCAAGTACATTTACTCACAAATGCAACAATGTACACAAATCGCTGGAAATGTACTACATACTAACAGCGAGAGATAAACTTCAAAATAATTATATTTGTGTAATTTTTGAAAAAATACAAGAATACATCATTGTGACATTATGTCATATTATTCAGTCTATTTACTACTATCCGTTCAAAAAGTTTGAAAAACAATTGGGGCCGTTTCCAGAAGTCGTTTGGGTGTTTCTAAAAATAGCAAATTTTGAGCTCATTTTCACACAAAACTGTTGAGCGTTCGTGAAACTTTTTTGGAAAAAAATGTACTTATATATGCAATAATGTAAAACAAACACCGCTAATGAACATAGTAATGACATGAAAGACAAGTAAAAAAACGAAGAAACAATTTGGATCTGTTTTTGAGGAAAGTTTTTTATTCACTGCATTAATTTATAGCTCAAATTACGTAAAAACTAATTTAAAAAAAGTGAACATTTCAAAACTACAAAATTGAAGATAGATATTTTTCCCTGAAATAAAGTCTGTTGTAAAAAGCAGCTCTTGAAAAATGTCATTGAAAAACGAGGGACATGACAAAATGTCATTGGAAACACTTAATGGATGGCGCGGGTCTCATTCTCGTTTATCTCTGAATTTTCGAAAATTGAAAATTTTAAAATCTGGCGAGAAAGTATGTGATGTTATAGCACCACTACATGTTAATTCTTAACCTGATACTTTCGATAGTCAGTCGCTTAGTTACGCTGAGAAGATCAGCTATAGTACAGTTGTATCAAAATGTCAAGCCAAATTTCACAGTGCTTGTTACAGTATGACACCTCAGAAACATTGTCTGACCTTAAAGAGGTACACAGGATTATGCTTATGCTGTTTATTCTCAATCACCCGACCAAAATTTGGATCTCTAACTACTATATGATTTTCGTGGCTGAACCGATCATGACATGCCGATAGCCTTCAAAGGAGGTCACAACCTGCTTTTGAACTGAATTTCTTGTTGCTTTCTCTTAATCATTGACATTCCTAAACCAACTGTACTGCCCCGCCGTACAGGAAGAACCCATATTAATCATTGGGGAATCTAACTAGGAAACCGACATTTTTAGCACAAAGCGAATAATGATGAGTTTGCGAAAGTAAGAGAAGAAAGAATGGACTTGGAGGGAGAAAAGTATTGCTTATCAGAAACTCATCGTGTCAGCTTCCAAGTGCAAAGTAAACACGGTAATCTATCAGCTGCCAATTTCATGGAATAGTTTCGAAATACGACGGTAACAATTGGTATAGTTTCATCACATATACTAAGAATAACTAATAAAATAATTGAAATGATTGTGTAATATATTTCTGCCGATCTTAATTTAGTTTCACGTGCTTGCAGAGCACTATTAAGTAATATCATTTAAAATGCAATGTAGATGCAGACAGTAGTGCGATGAACCTTACCTTCGGGAGACGGTAATATATTACCACTGACTCACTTGAGTCACGTAACTTTAGCCCCTCCTGCAGATTTTTATTTTTTTTTTTTAATTTATTTCTTCTCGTTCGACATACTTGTCTTTCCAGGAGGTTAAATTATGAAATACATGATTTTTAACTTTTTGGGAATAGCCATCCATAAGCAGTGGTTTATATTACTCGGAATAACGTAAACATTGGGCTAGAATAAATGAAGCGAGGTTGAAGACTGTTTCAGTTTGATCTATTGACAGTTATGGGGGATTACGGTGGTTTGAATCGGTCTTTGGGATACCTCGATTTGATACGTGAGTATGCAGAATTGCGACCTAGGCTGAAGATTAAGAAGCATGGGGAAGTGTGAAGGTTTTGGTAAAAGTTTTGAGCTATTTGAGTTATGTGATCGCTTAATGAAGGCACTTTCAATTCTCTGCGAATCTGGGTGTTCGGAATAAACCAGGGGGCATTTAAAGTTCTTCTTAAAAGTACATTTTGAATGGCTGTTAATTTTTGGAGATGGCTTGTCGTTGCACAACCCCAAACTGGACATGCATAAGTTATGGTTGGTAGAATTAAGGACTTACATAGTAGCAATCGGCATTCGACTTTCAATGAAGAATATGCATTGATTAGAGGGAAGAGTTTTGATATTTTTGCAGATGCTTTGTTAGCTATTGCATTTATGTGTGGTTTCCATGTCAATCTTTTGTCAAGCAACACTCCTAAGTATTTTATCGGTGAGGAGGTCCACGGAATATATGTATTGTGAAGGCTTAATTCAGTAGGATTTTTTGAGCGGCGTAATGTGAAGATTTTTGCTTGACATTTTAACGGATTTATTTTGATTCTCCATTTTTTAGTCCAGTTAACATACTCGTTTAATGTGTTTTGAATTTAGTCCTTGGCTACAGCAATGTCGCTGTGCGTTGCGAAGAGGGCGACATCATCTGCGTACAGCGCTAATTTGGAGTCACCCTCTGTGGGGATATCGTAGCTAAAAATGTTGAACAGAATGGGAGAGAGTGCCGATCCTTGTGGCACTCCTGCATCAATGGTGCGCGGGTAAGAGATTGAAGAGTTGCCTGCAGTTTTTGAACAGTTGAAGTTGTTGCAATGCAATTTTAATTGAGGGAATGCATATTGTTATATGTTAGGTAAGTTTTTTTTGATTTTGTGTTTTTCAGAAGGAACGTTACATTTTTTTGTCTATATTGACGAGCGTAAAAAGACTAATCTAATAGTATACATATTTTTGTATCATTTTAATGTTTATGTAATGGTTAATCATTTTTATGAGTAATTTTTATTTTTTGCTAATAAATTTAACCGTTCAAAAACTGCAACAGGTGCTAAAGCTCTTTATATCTAGTAACTCACACTTCATATCTAGTTTAATACTTTTGTGGCTAAAACGTCACATGTCAGGCAAACTAACAGTGCGTAATTTCATAACTGTAGGTGCCGGAGCGCTCACCCCGTAGCCGACGCTGTGCGTGGTGCCTTCGGGCGCGAGGTCGTGTGCCACCTTGCTGCTGGCGGCGGCTGCCGGCTCCTCCCTGCGGACACAAGACACGCACTTAGCCAATGCCTTTGGGACGTCAACGGCTTTCGCCGTTAGTCCCGTTAGGGTAGTACATGTTTTTTGGCGGTGATCTTCCCCCGCTGGATGGCGAGATCCGGCGCCGACCTACCGTCGGCTAGCAGGGTTTTCCCTAAGCAGGACTCTCTTACCAGCGGGGGACAAGCTCTAAGCTCCCTACCGGTCTCCCGGAATATGTGGTAGTGTAGTGCATATTAGTGTAAGTGTGTGGGTGTGTAATGGGAGAGGATAGGACCAGGAAGAGGAAGGAAAAATCGCGCGCGGTCCGTGGCCCGTTTGGTAGGGTACTGTTCCAGCATCCGCCTGGTGTTGATCGGAGAAACCACGGACAACTACCGATCAGAGCAGCCGGCGCAAGAATTCTCCTACCGACACCGACTGAATTCGACGTAGCTGAAAAGTTAGAATCGAAAATCCTGCCGCCGTCAAGACTCGAACCTAGGACCTCCCGGTCAGAGACGCTGCGGTGACATTGGTTGATGCACTGAGGTACCTCTCCCGGTGTGTACGTGTCGAGACTCGGGCCATCAGGCCTGCTCTTCCGCGTGACCACGCAAATTTTGCAACCCTTCTTTCACCATCTCGCGGAAAAGGAGGTATTGCTTGGGCGACGAAACCAGCCGATTTGAATTTAGCTCAGAGGCTTCTTTTAGGCATGAATATCTTTTATGCAAGGTAAAGCTACTACATGGGACAGCCGGCGTTACTTCCCCTCCGAGGGAGGGCGTACGAAGGAAGTTTTCGCCCTTATAAACCCCTGTTTCGATCGGGTTTGAACCCGCAAACATTGGTTCAACAGCCCAGTACGCTAACCGTTATAGCACCGAAGCTGCGAGGGGGCGCCGCGTCACTGGGCGTGAACAAACAACAGGCTGCAAGCCCACCGCAGTTACACGCAAGCAACGGACGCTTATACGCGTTATGCACACGCGAGCGAGGAACGGTTGTGTGTACATTAAACACCTCCCCTTGGTCCCATCTTTTTTGCATAAGAGGGAATAACGAGTTCATTGAGCGTAATGACGTTTCAAATAAATGCAGTTCAAACAAGTTAAGTTTCAGGACTCTTCTGCTCGTGATGAAATTTCACAAACGCGTCGATCTAATTTTATAATGTTAGCCAGCTGAATTTATGAGTGTGTGCCTTCACATGGATTTTTCACCTTAACTTTACACAAAAATAAATTATATAAATTGTGAAACTGCAAGTGGGTATTTATTTCCTGCCACGTGTATGAAAAGTCGGTATGTTTTATTCTTAAATATTGCTCTTGTATGCACCGTTCTGCACCAACATTTGAAATGTATGATTGCAGTTAATCAATTTCCCATGATCCATTGAGCAAACGTTGAGGTACTGCATTACTTTTGTGAAATAAAATTAGTTTTTCTCTTTCCCACACTTCGCATACTTTGACTTTAAATAAAAAAATAAATAAAAAGCTATTAACAGGAGAAATTTTATAGTTCTTTCTTCTCGTGTTTGCAAATGTTTTAGTCTTTGATAGTTACAAATAACGACAGTTAATTGATTAAGTGTAGTTATTTGTAAAAGAACTTATTCATTGCGCACACATTCAAGTCATCTACATACAGTCCGTTTTACTTAAACTGAACAACTTCACGATATAACTCCCCTCCAACATAGCAAAAGTTTTCATTCTTTTTATCTATTCAATCTGTTTTATTTTGCGAAAAAAGTTCAATAACGATTGTAAAATCGTTTTCGGAAGATGCACAATAACTGAAGTAACCGCCGTGACCATTCAAACGCTCCGTTGGCTGAACTCAGTGGCTGTTTCTTTGCCACTTAGTTTACGCCAGTAATGCTGATGCGGGCGGGGAGAGAAATTCCACTTTTACTCGAACTCCTTCGCTGGCGGCGAACAAACGGCAGTGCGTTTGTTTGCTGTAACCGTGTTCAGGGTTGAACAGTATTTGATTGGTCAACGACTGGCAAGTACGTGCATTTGAAATACGTACTTTAAATCCATTTTGTATCTGAAAAACTGTATTTTTGAGTTTTCTAAGCATGTATTTTAGAGATGTATTTAAATACATAAAGTATGTGTATTTAAAAAAAGAAATACTTCAAATACAGACGAGGAAGAGGACAGTTGAGAACTAGGGTAGTTTCGTTTTGTTTGATTCCGCTAGTGAATGCACCTCATTGAAACAAAAATAAAAGCTCATTTCACCTGTAGAATTTGGATTCTCTTCATTTATAAATGATAAATCTAAATCATTAAAAGTGCTGCGCAATTATCCGACAATAAAAAAGCGTTTATACATTAATTATAGTTTATGTTCAACCACGCCAGTAGAATAACTATTTTCCTTTGCAAGTTTTATACATTTGCCAACTAGGGAATATTGTCCGATGATTTGTTTGAAAAAATAGTGGTTTTCCAAGTATATTCCATTTCTTTGTGTTAGAATATTTGTGAAATTTTAAAATTTTTGTATTTAAAATAATTATAGGCCACTTATAACGAATAATTATCCATTTATAACGATTGATTGCCTGTGAGAGCCGCAAAAGGTATGTATTGTACTGAAATAGCATAGGATTTTATGATTACACTGAATATGTGTGTTGAGTGGATTTCTACACACCATGTCTGTCTCGTAAAGTTGTTCATGTCAGGATGGTAGGTTTGATGTTGTCTTCTTGTATTTATTTATTTTACGTCAAAAACAGTTAAAAACTGTGTACGACGTGCTATGGGGAGAAATGAATTCTGTGCACGTATTCAAAATTGTGTGATCCCTACATTAAGACATATACTGCTTGAATTTTGAGTACAGGGAAAAAAGAAAAGAAGGAAAAAAAGCTCTGATGTAATAAAATCTATTTTCAAGGATAAATCAGCAATAGATTTTAAGCTCTAATCCATCATGTCCATCTTCAAGGAATAATACTTCCTGCCGCGACAACATGGAGAACGATCATTTGAATAACTATAAATTCAACTGAACTCTAAAAGTTGTGCATATATAATAAAGTTACATTTATGTACGTATTGCATTCCTCATTTCCTCCATAAGGGGAGGAGTATTTTGTATTTGATTCGCAAATACAGTCACAAAGAAAACCTTCATGACTGAGGATTCACGGAGGTAAATAATTGCCGATTGTCTGCACCACATATTAACCAGGGGAAAGTGTGGGGTTTAACACGCAAAAGTTCTC
The DNA here is from genome assembly GCA_964035755.1 of Teleogryllus oceanicus. NCBI lineage: Eukaryota > Metazoa > Arthropoda > Insecta > Orthoptera > Gryllidae > Teleogryllus > Teleogryllus oceanicus. Next base: position 65,771,834 of record CAXIVR010000012.1, on the reverse strand, counting down.
GCACGGGTATGCTAGTTTTTAATAATTTCATAGTTTACAAACAAATGTTATGTCGGCCACTGGTCATTCATAGAGAAAATGTTTTCTATTTGCTCATAAAGATGACACTAAACGTTATATCGCATCATATCGTTACAAATATCTGACCCAAGAGTTTCTCTGGAATACAATTATAATATTGTGGAATATATTGGAAGCAATATACGAATAGAATATCATAGTAGTTATTCTACAATTTATTCTGTATTTGATAAATTATATCCAACACACGTTATGATTCATTACGTTTTCAAATTTTAATCAACCATTGTCAGAATAATAACCTATTGTTGTCAAAAAATGTTTCAAGTTATAGAGTGGCTTATCTTGAAAGATAAAAAGATATGAATATTCTCCTAAGGCGACTGTCCCGTTGCAAATATAAATTAGGGAACAGCTAATGGGAAAAAATGTGATATTAATGAACGTTTTAGTACACTAATTATTGATGCAGAAAACTGATGAGCATGGAAAATATCTTTTAAATTTTAAAATTCGCCAGTCATAGTATTCTCCATCAATCACTGTTTTCAGCTTTCTGGATCGCAAGGTCACTATCACCTTTCCTTTCACGATTCACAAGTCATTAACTGAGATTAAAGGTCTTTCACGAGTGATTATCTCCGGTTTGAGATGATGAATTATAAGACACATCGATTAATGCAAAACGAAGCGGAAAAGGACACACGTATTTTAAATCTTCAGCAATGCTATCTTTAACACGTTTAACACGTGTTCTGTTATCGGGAGAGGCGGCCTAGTGCACCAACTGATGTCACTGTACCCCCTCTGACTGGAAAGTTCTAGGTTTGAGTCCGGACGGCGGCAGGATTTTCGACACCTGCTTGTCAGCTAGGTGGAATTCTGTCGCTGTCTGGAGAAGAATTCTGGCGGCCGGCTGCTCAGATCGGTAGTTTTCGGTGGTTTATCCGATCAACACCAGGCGAATGCCGCAGCACTACCCTAACAAACGGGCTACTGATCGCGCGCGATCTTTCCTTCCTCTTCCTGGTCCTATGCTCTCCCCTTTCACACACACTTACACTAACATGCACTACACTACCCCATGTTCCGGGAGATCGGTCGGGAGCTTAGAGCTTGTCCCGGCTGGGGCGGTGCCCCGCTGGTGGGAGAGTCCTGGTTAGGGGGAAACCCCACTAGCCGGCGGTAGGTCGGTGCCTGATCTCACCATCCAGCGGGGGAAGATCACCGCTCCCAGCCGATGAGAACTGGACTAATGACCTGTGTAGTTGACGCGCCCGGAATCGCTAAGAAGCAACCCACCAACCCGCCTATTCCAGCGCTGTTGCCGGCGTCGCGTGGGACGGGGCGGCCGGGCAGACAGGGCAGGGCGCCGCGGCGGGCGGGCGGGCAGTGGCCGTGGCAAGGTCGGCGGCGGCGTGGCGCGGTCGCTGACCCCTGGCGGCGGCGCGAGGGGCTTTCGCTGGCGGCGGCGGCGGCGCCTGCCCCCTCCGCCCCGCCCTGGCTGCACCTGACCCCGTTGCGGCGAGGATCTCGGCCGCTGACCGCCCCCCCGCCCCACCGGCGCTCTCTCCGCCTGCCGCGCCGCCGGAAGATGCGACTCGCCGCGGCCACGCCTTCCATGTCGAATCCAGTGCCCGTGTAGCGATACGATTGTACATTCTGATAACTGGGGAAAAGATATTGACGTACAACACCTTCTCAATAAAATAGTTTTTTTTTTCGTACATATAGTTTAATGTGTGTATTTGGGGGATGAAATGAAGCGAAATGAACACGTGTTGCACCTTTCGTGAGATAATGGAATTACGTATCCTTCTTAAGTGGTCGATACTATTGTCGATTCTGGTAATAGAAAAATTAAAAGACTACATTTCGAGTACCTATACTTGCCTTCGTAACGTGGAAAGTGAGGACTTCACGGTGGAATATGGCACGGATGTTTGCGTCTTTTGGGGTCCTGTCGCCAAATGTCGCATGATTGCGACCGTATTAATCTGTGCTGCAGATCAAGCAACATCTAGCGGTAAGAAAGACGCGAAAACTCGTGCGTTATTCCATCGTGAAGAAAAGCCCTCTCACGCGCCACGTTACGAAAAGCCAAGTATAAAGTATCGTATCATCCTTGGTCATGCTCCAAATCGCGAATTCATTGATCCCGATGTCAGATGTAGAAGTAGTAGCACTCTGGGGTCATTTTTTAAAAAAACAGTTAAATGCTTAGGAATTCATTATGAACATCAATTAACAATGAGAACTCATTCGAAATAGGAGAAAGGGTTAATCATAAAACTCAGAAACCCTACTGAATGATTAGCAGGATCGACAATTAACGCTTTCTCTAATAATATTCTCATAAACAAGTTGATACCGTGTGGAATTCCGAACTGCAACATTGTGAAACAGCTAGATATTCAAACATTGAAATACTACGTGATTCCAGTTGAAAGTCTTATAACAAATACAACCGGACAAATCTCTAAACATAGGATTCGCGCTATTTTCGAGAGCCCTTCCATCTATTAGACCAGGCACGTCAAACCGCGCCCGCACCATCTACTTGCCTGTCTGGAAAGCCGGGCTCTTCTACGGGCACGGCAACTTCCCCTGATTCCACAGTCATTTCCCCTCCAAATCCAGGAAGGGGCGAACATGCACAAGCTGGAGCGGCGCGAGGCGGTGAATAGTGGCTTCATACGAAAATACGTTTGCCTGACTTTTTATATCAAATAACCGAGAATTGTATTATGTTTATATTCTTACTACTATTTGATGTTTATTTTCTTACTAAATTCTCTTCTATATAAGCAACTTTAATGAGTGACTAGAACATGTTTGAATGGCAATTTCTTCTCTTGTTTTCGTTTTGTGTTGTGTTATTGGGCCAGGAATCCAGTGTCGTACAACCACTCCGAAGGAATTTGTACAACCCTTACTTTTAAATCTCGCGCCAATTTTCGCGCGACCTTGACATGTCTGCATTAGAGAATCACAAATTGCAGCAAAAGCAATGAAACTGAAACGAAAGTTGAAAACTGGTTGGTTTTAAATCTTGTAGCAAGCATGTATGCAAAAATGAAGATAAAAGAACGTTAAAATGACACAATCCAACTGTACCTCAGCCATAGATTGACAAATGATTAAGTAATGTGAAAACAAACTTGAAACACTACAATTAAGCTACGTAAAAATTATCAAACTCTACCGCCTTACATTCCTAAACACGAGTTATCTGTAAAAGAGAAATGAGGAGAAGCCTTCACTCGTATTTCATTTCTTTTCGTTACCATTCATCGAATGTTCATGTTAATATAAAATTGTAAATAAAGAGTTGATATAATAAACTATTAAGGGGTATTAAGAAATTATTTTTAAGTAGGATTCGGTTACGGGTTTGTGAAAAGAATTAAACTAACTCATAAAAGTCCGTAGATTCATCTGACGACCATCCTTACCAACAGATGTTGTCAATGACCTTAAGAATTTTGAGAAACTAAAAAATCTTCTACTTGTGCTTCTCCTTCAAGCTTAGACCTGTTGATCTATTGCGACTCGTTGATCACTCCATCTTCTTTGGGTCTGCCAATGCTTCTTTTCCCCGGAGATGTGTAGAGGAGTTGTTTAAATGATTATTTTCCATCCTTAGCATGTGGTCTTTCCATTTCTTTCAATATTCTTCGATTTTGTCGTTTAGATTGTAAATTCCACAGTGCTCCCAAAAGGTCTTCTTTTTTAGTCGATCTCTTCTTGATACTCCTAGGATTGACCTCAAACATCACATTTCAGCAGCCTGTTCTCTGCTACAGGATTTGGAATTTGTAACCCAGGTTTTACTCCCATAAAGGCCACAAGACACTTTGTAAAGTTTTAGGATTGTGTCTATTCGTATTTTACGTAAGGTACGAATCAGTCAGTGCGAATACAGTCGACTCCGTTTATAGTGAACTCGGATATAGTGAACACGGTTATAGTGAACTGAAGTCAATACCATCGTGTCCCTTACATTACAATTAAGCACAAGAAAATTTGGTTAAAGTAAACCCGAACCTCGGCTACACTGAACCTAGGAAATACAACGTCTTGGAAATTAATTCCCTCCTGAAAAAGAATCTATCGCCTCAGTGCAACAAATTCAAGCACTAGGCAGCTTGAAAAAATATTTTCGGTCAAAGGTCATCATCGAAGAAGTTTCCCCTGGGGTGAAGGTCGAAGAAATCTCCCCGGTGGACTCTGAGGAAAGCCACAGAGAAAATACTAATGAAAAAGTTCTTCACGAAGCAAAATATTTGAAATTATTAATATTTAAAATCAAATAAATATATTGAAATCTTCAGTTCGTGCTCTTAATGTATTTTTCTGTATTTCTACATTAACACGATCAATGGTTATGGAGAAATTCTATTTAATTTTGGCAGCATCGTAACCAAAAATGATTCGCAGAGTTCGCTATAACCGGACTCGACTGTACTTGAGCGGAGCCGGCTCGAGGTGCCAGGAGTCGCTGGAGGCGGCTGACCTGCTTGCGGGCGTTTCTCTCGCCGCGCAACCTCTCGCCACCTGTCGCCGCGGGAAAGCCTCTCTCAAGGAGTCCCCCCCCCCGCCGCCCCTTGCCGGTCATTCCGGGCGCGTCAACAGCTTACGTCGTTAGTCCCGAAAGTGTAGTGCATGCTTTCCGGATTAGTCTCGGTGGTTCCGGGCGGCAGCTTAGGATTAGTCCCGAAAGCATAGTACATGTTTTCCACGCTATATGGTTGTAATCTTCCCCCGCTAGGTGGCGAAATCCGGCGCCACCTTACACTGTCAGAAATGCATAGTACATGTTTTCCACGCTATATGGTTGTAATCTTCCCCCGCTAGGTGGCGAAATCCGGCGCCACCTTACACTGTCAGAAATTTCTGCATTACTTTTAATGTAAAAGTACACGAAAGCAATTTTCATGAACGTACATTAAATTTACTGTATGTGTACAATTAAATTTAATGTAATTTCTGACAGTGTACCTTCGGCTAGCGGGTTTCCCCCTAACCAGGACTCTCCCCCCAGCGCGGCACCGCCCCAGCCGGGACAAGCTCTAAGCTCCCGACCGGTCTCCCGGCATGAGTGGTAGTGCAGTGCATGTGAGCGTAAGTTTGTGTGTAAGGGGATAAGATAGGACAAAGAAGAGGAAGGAAAGATCGCTCGCTGTCAATGGCCCGTTTGGTAGGGTCCTGCTCCGGCATTCGCCTGATGTTGATCGGAAAAAACACGGAAAACTACCTATCAGAGCAGCCGGCCGCTAGAATTCTCCTCCAGACAGCGTCTGAATTCGACCTAGCTGAGGGCTAGTGTCGAAAATCCTGCGCCGTGGGAGTGTAACCTAGGACCTTCCGTCAGAGGCGCTGCAGTGACATCAGTTGATGCACTGAGCTACCGCTCCCGGTGCTGCTCCTTGTCGACCTCTTCACGTTTTATTTTTACTTTTTCATTTAAAATAAAAACTGGTGAAAACTATGAGTGAAGTTACTTAAACATACATGAGGGTGGCCCTATTTTGAAAAAGTTGGAATTTTATCCTCAAACCGGAAATTGATTAAGAATGTCAAAAAAATAAACCGGGATTTTTTTCAGATTTTTTTAAGGAAGATAACCCTTGTCGGGTAAGCGGTTGAAATTTTAAAATGGGTTTTACACGAGCTTTTCTGACAATAATAGACTTTCTAACGTTTCTTGTAGAAATTTCTTTGCAAATTTATGAAACTTGGTATGTTTCATAAACAATTTTTTTGGGGTCGCTCAGCACAATTTTTCGGTCAAAAATTAATTTATGACAGTCCTACAGGTTAAAAATATCATAAATTTAAACTTTTTTCATATTATTATGTGTTGTCGTTTCAAAGTTTTTGAAGTCGCTGAATTCAGATTTGATGCCTTATTTTCAGCGACTCAAAAAATCTAGAAAATGCCAACTGGTTTAAATATAATAATTGTCGTTATTTGGTTTAAATATAATAATTGTCGTTATTACTCGCTGAGTTTTACACTACCGCCTCCCGCGGTCCCTTGTCGTCCCCTTCTCGTTTTATCGTCTTCTATATTATTTCAGTGATATGCATACCTTTCGCGGATTTCACACGCCACTAACATTTATAAATGAGGACTCTAAAGAAAGAGAATTTCACGGAGACGTGAGGAATTGCACTTTGACATTTAAAATGTGAAGGATTTATTTAAAAAATAGCATCTAAATAACCATGTCAAATGCAATCCACGACACTCGACCGCAAGTTTTTCCAATTTACATCGTTAAAGAACTCCTGAACGAAGCGTTCTAAAGCCTTAAAAACTAAAGACCTCCAAGAAACGTTCCTCACAGCGTATTCTACAGGATGAGATCCTCCTGAACATTCCATTGCACTTTTGTTGGTTCGACGAATCTCGATTTTTCCCCACCTGTTCAGACCCTGTAGAATCTGCAACTATATATGAAATTAAACTAATTACTAGATATTCTACGCGACTGAATTACACGGGTGTTACTCTGCTCGGTAATAACGTCAAATAAGAAAAGTTTGTATTGAAAAGAGTGTATTGTATTGGTATTAATTACAAGGAGACACATAGATTAAGTGACGGAGTATAATACGGAAGTGAAGAAAAAATATATTACTGTTTTAATATGAAAATGAAAAAAATGGGGAAGAGGGACGATTTTAATATGCGAGAGGTCTCGCACGGGTACGCTAGTTTTTACTTATTCATTTAAAGCGAAAACTGTTGAAAACTACGAGTGAAGATACCAAGATATCCAGTATCATTATTACTCTTTGAGTTGAGCTCAGAGCGTTATCGCTCTGCAGTGACTCACGAGTGTAGGCGGTGGCGAATTTTCGACACAAGCTACATAACTGGGTGAATTCAGCCGCTCTCTGGAAGAGAATTCTAGCGGCCGGCTGTTCGGATCTGTAGTTTTCCTTAGTGTCTCCGATCAATACGAGGTGAATGTCGTAGCAGTACCCCGACGAACGGGTCACATATCGCTCGCGATCTTTCCTTCCTATTCCTTGTCGTATGCTCTCTTGTTACACAAACACACGCACAAACTACACTACCACACATACCCAGAGACCAGTTAAAAAGCTTAGACTTGTCTCCCCCAAGTGGGGCGGTGACCCGTTGACAGGAGATCCTGGAGGGAGAAGCCGACTTATAAATCGGCGCCGGATCTCACCAATCAACGGTGAGGAACACCACCACTCCGCGGAAAAGGATTCACCAACGGGTCTACCGGGGGAGGTGGATCAGTGCATCAACTGATGTCACTGCAGCGCCTCTGACCGGGAGGTCCTATGTTCGAGTCTTTAAGGCGGCAGGATTTTCGACAGTAGCTTCGGCTAGGTCGAATTCAGTCGCTGTCTGGAGGAGAATTCTAGCGGCTGGCTCCTCTGATCGGTAGTTTTCCGTGGTTTCTCCGATCAACAACAGGCGAATGTCGGAGCAGTACCCTAACAAACGGGCCACGGACCACGCGCGATGTCCTCCCTCTTCCTTGTCTCATCCTCTCTTACACACACATTTGCTTAATTACTTTTTTTCACCGATACCAAACCGCAGGTATCTCTTGTCATTAAACTTTTAGGCTATATCAAATGACACTATTCACCATCAAAACACCAAAATAAAAGGTTATACCAATTGGAACTATTTTAAAATGTTAATTAGCTCAAAAATAATCTTTCCAACTCGTATACAAAATAATGATGATCTCAACAACTCAATCATGAATATCATTCAAACAATCACAAAAGCTCACTCCGAATCAACTACTCCTCACATTACAACTAACAAACCAAATGCTGATGCACTTCCATATTATATCATAAATCACATTAAAACCAAACGGGCCATTAGACGCAAATGGATTTTAAACCGAAACGCACACGACAAAAAGAAACTAAACAAACTTACCAAAGAAATTAAAATCATGATTACCAATCACAAACATGTCAAATTCCAGCAGCATCTTCAACAACTCCACCCAAACTCTTTTATCCAGAACATCAAAAAGCCGAAATAATAGCAAACACCTCTCTGAAACATTCAAACCGAATTCAATAATTAACCAGCAATTCAATACAGAAATAACAGAATTTATGAAACAATCACACGCCACAGTTCCACACCCTATTCATTTCATCTCCCCAGTAGAAACCCAAAAAATCATCAAACAGCTGAAAAACAAAAAATCACCCGGACACGACAACATTACAAACCAAACACTTAAACAACTTCCCTTCAGCTGCATTGCAGCCATAACAGCCACCTTCAATGCTGCACTCCGAATTGGCTGCTTCCCTCAAACTTGGAAACACGCTATTATATTACCAATCAATAAACCAAAAACTAATCCTAATGACCCTTCAAATTACAGGCCTATTAGTCTGCTCCCAACAATAGCTAAAATTTTTGAAAATTAATTCTCAGTCGCCTAGTTCATTTCTTAAACTCAAATGACACCATACCAAAAACACAATTTGGTTTCAAACCAAATCATTCAACAAATCACCCTCTATTACGTCTAGTCGAACATATAGCAAATAGTTTCCATTCAAAAGAGCACACAATAGCAGTCTTTTCAGACATAACTAAAGCATTTGACAGCATTTGGCATCAAGGTTTACTTTATAAAATTCACCAACTAGGTACTCTGATTATCTTCAAAAATTATTCACAGTTATCTTACAAATAGAACTTTTCAGGTCAAAGTAAACCACATTCTTTCCAACACACACAGCATTCTTGCAGGTGTCCTCAAGGATCTGTACTTGCTCCCATTCTTTTCAATATCTATACAGCAGATCATCCCACATCATCAGATTCTAACATAACCTTATATGCAGATGATACAGCATTATTCTCATCTCATCAAAACATTCTATTAGCATATGACCATATTCAATCCCACCTTCACACTCTCACCACCTGGTTCCATAAATGGCGACTCAAGATAAATCCACAAAACACAAACAAAGATTTTCACCCTCCGAAACCCAAAAACCCCTCCACCTTTAAAAATAAATAATTCACAACTCCCCTGGTTAAACAATTCCACACCCACAAAATATCTGGGAGTACTAATAGATAGACGTTTAACATGGAAGCAACACATTAAGGCAGTATTACAAAAAGCAACAGCAAAAGCAGTCAAACTATATCCACTTATTAATTCCTCATCCACTTTAAAAGTTGAAACTAAATTGCTCCTCTACAAAAGTATTATCAGACCCACCTTGACATATGCCTGTCCAGCCTGGATAAACGTTGCACCCAGTAATATAAACGCTTTACAAATTTTCCAAAACAAATTTCTCAGAAGACTCATTAACGCATCATGGTTTATACCCAACAAACAAATTCATTATGAGCTCCAAATACCATCAATCACTGATCATCTGATCAACTTATCCTCCAAATTTTTCAATCTCTTACCATCCTGCCCAAGTACAGCCCATTTTCAACTAGGACAACAAGCAAACTCCCCAAACCGAATCAAATCTAGATTTCCTAAAGACATTTTCAAACCGCCTTAAAAACAAAATCAACAAAATCTTTCAAACCTTTATACCTATACCAATCCTTACTCAAAAATCTTTCCACAGCTAATAAAAATAAAATCAAATTACAATATTATATTACTTGCCGAGTAAGAACACTCGAAAAACTTTAGGAAGTTTCCATAATGTTAATTAATAAATAATGTTCTCACTTCTGTAAGGCCATATGGTCGATCGGATAAAAATAAATTAAAAAAAAAAAAAAAACTTTTAGGCCCTTTGTGTCAACATGAATTTAAAACTTATATTCTAGGTCGGAAGTATTGTAACAAGGAAAAATGTCTCGCCTATATTGAGAAGAAATACAAATCATGGGATGGGAAATTCTTAAATCATTGTTATTCTTAAAAGAACACGTAAGCTTCCGTCAGAGTTGGTGATTCATGGTAAATACCATATGGCAAATCAAATTAACTTTTGGTTGTTACTTGTTTGATTTTAAAGATTTTCAACTAATAACATTCACATTTAATAGGTTACCAGATTACGGTGGTTGAAAATTAAAATATTTGTTTCAAAATTGTCATTGCATGATTTTCGGAAGATCCGCGACCCGTAATAATTCCATAATACATAGTTGTTAGTCTAACATTAAAGACCGTGATGTGTCATAATTGATTTATCTTATTTTTTAGTAGTTGTTCGGTAAATTTTCATAACAAGAAATATCACATAATACATTTCTTCTCCATCCGTTTTCTCCTGTAAACCCTTAATTAATTACCAGCCTTTACAAATCACTTTGACCTACCAATCCTCGGCGAGGCTGTTAATAAAGGTAATGAATCTTGACGACCAAATGTTACGCGAAAGTGGCTGAGATGATGACTACAGGGAAAGCAAGACCTGATTAGAAATCACCTTGTTTTTGCAAACTTTCGAGCTAACATTTTCTATCCAATAGGTACATTTTGATTTAATATCTGTATTGCGGTCATTCTGAATATATTGCTTGTTTTTATTCATTGCTTCCTAATCTCAGGACAGAAATCAAAGAAATTCGTAGACGTATAATCGGAACAGAAATACAATGTGCTCATTCATTTCTTGTGCATTTTTTTTTAAATCTGAACTGATATCTCCAAAAATTTCGTCTTCTTTAGAGATGGTCTTTATATTTTGGGATCCGTATAACAAATCACTTTTCCCTTTCTACTTAATCTATTGGTTAATATATCACCTGCTAATTTGGGATTTTTATTTTAATTTTATTCAATTACATACTTATAGTTTAACACGAAGCTAATACAAAAGATCAATGAAGAAGAGTCAAATGTGATAATAGAGAATTTGATTAAATTGAAGCTACACAACTTACTTCTGACAATATCGTACTAATTACTCGAGACGTTGTTTCTGTAATAGAATTGTCATTAACACCAATAATCACTTTAAAATATGTCATTGACACATATCAATGTCATTAAAAAAATCACAGATTGTAAAGACTCATACAAAGCACAATAAAATCTCGGTAATTCGGCATTGGATATCTCCCATTATTGGATAAATTCAAGAATATTTTTCTCTCAATATTACATGATGTTATTCAATCCAGAAAAACTATTTTTTTCGAATTTTGAATTTGTAGTTCAATTATCTTGAGACTTAGAAATCAAATCATAATTCAAAATATAATTGCACTGGTAGGGAACAAACGTTCTTGAAAAAACAACTTTAGGGGACAAAGACTGAAGGAAAGGGAAACATTTTATGGATTTAAGAAGTTGTTTCGTACGTATATCTGGCATTGAAAAAAATTATCGAATGTAAGTATACTCTGTTTGTAGAGGGAACTACGTGATATATTCAGATTTTTTAGATGACAGCTTTAATACCCTAGGAATAACGATGAATAAGTAAGCCTTGTATTTATTTATTTATTTATTTATTTATTTATTTATTATTATTTATTGCTTTCTTTCTCAAGAAACAAATAGAATCTCTCAATTAACTTTTGTGTGTCAACTTTCGAAAGGGGCGTAAACTGCAAAATCGAGATCAAACTTTCCATTCAGACCGGGTGGACGTAATCACAAGAGCAGCCGGACGTTGAGCAGGGGCGCAGCTGCCACAGAACTTGCACTCTCATCAGGAATTAGATACAGTTCACCATTAAACGTCAGTTTCTTATTGTTCTTTTTTTATTAAAAGACTAGCGTACCCGGGCGAGAACTCTCGCATGTTAAAGCCCAACCCCATCGCTATTTTGCCATTTCCATATTAAGCCTGTGAAAAATCTTTCTTCTTCGAGGCCCTCTTATCCTCCGTCACTTGTTCCATATGTCTCCTTGTAATTGATAACAATAAAATACACCCTTGACAATACAAACTATTCTTATTTAATGTTATTACCGAGCAGAGAAGTACACCCGTGAAATTCAATCGCGCATAATATCAAGTAATTAGATTAATGTCACATACAGTTGCAGATTTTAGAGCCTCTGAACAAGTGGGGTAGAATCGAGACGCGTCAAACCAGCAAAAATGTAATAGAATGTCCAAGAAGATCTCATCCTGTGGCTTGCGGTGTAAAGAACGTTTCTTTGAGGCCTTTGGTCTCAAAATTGTAGTTTTTGAAACCCTAAAAAGCTTCGTTTAGGAGTTATTTAACGATATAGATTCAAAAATACGCCCCAGTGTTGTGGATTTGCATTTGACATGAATATTTAGATGTTTTTAAACAAATCATCATATTTTTAGAGTCAAAGTGCAATTCGCCCCGTCTCCGTGAAATTCTCTTTCATTAGAGACCTCGTTTATAAAGATTGGATTTTTACGCGAGCTGTAAATGTTATGTATACTACTGAAATAATATGGAAGACGATACTGGCATTGATTATTTATGCTGCAATTCTTAGATATACTGCGCCGGTTGTTGAAATGCGTTCATCGTTAAGATTTGGATTTTTAATGGAATGTGACGTTCAAATTAATCTGGAAATCATCGTTTTTTATTATTGGCATATTCATATAATGAACAACTTAGCAAATTCTGAAGGGACGGCTTCCTCGTAGTGTCCTCAATACGAAATAATAATCTCGTATATTGATAATAGTAATAATAATAATAATAATAATAATAATAATAATAATAATAATAATAATAATGTGACAACGCAAAGAGCATTGATGTTGATACACACACTGTGATTCAAGATCTTGAGCTAGGTAATACAAATATTTGGGTATTAAAGAATGTGAGAACATATCAGACGGGACAATAAAAGAGAAAACTCGTAGTGAGTATTACAGAAGATGGAGACTTGTCCTGCAATCAGCTCTGAACTCCAGAAATAAAATATCTGCAATTCGTAGATTAGAGTTTGGCGGTGCTTGTAGCCGAGTATAGTTTTGGACTAGTGGACTAGACTGAGCAAGAAATTTGAATCATAGATCTAAAAACTGGAAAACGGCTTCCAGTGCATCATGTGGCGCACCCTCGTGATGATGTGCAGAGATTTTATGAGTCACGTAGGGGAGGAAGAGGTCTCAGACAAATTAAACCCTCTTGGCACAATGCAACATCGGGATGGGAAAATATGTGGGCAACCATCACATGACCCACTATTGAGGCAGATCATTAGGCCTGACCGAAGAATGCTAAACAGAGGCATTGCAAGCGTAGCAAGAAGCATTGGGAAGAAAACTATGCAAGTCGCAGAATAACAGAGACTTTGAAATGTAGAAAAAAAAAAAATTTTGGGAGACAAATCACTCCATGAACAATACATAAAAAGAATGAACTAAGTGCTTATCAATAACGGTAAATCATTTATGTGACTTAAAAGGGGAAGAATGAAGCCAGAATCGGAAGCAGTAGTAATAGCTGCTCAAGATCAGGCATTGAGAACACGACATTATGATAAAACGTTTCTTAAAATTTCACAAGCTGTTAAATGCCGAATTTGCCAGGAACAGATAGGAACGTTTGATCATATTATCTCAGTTTGTCCGATTCTAGCAAAGAGCAAATAAGTGAAGAGACATGATGGGGTGTGTAGTTACCTCCACCGGCAGATCTGTGCTGCCCTCGAAGTTCGAAACTCACGTTCCTAGTGGTATGAACACTCACCAAACCCGGTGACGTCTGTTGGACCAATATTGTATGAGAAACAAATTCATACTGATAGCGCCAAACAAATCGGATATTGTTATCCAGGATTTAGAAAAAAACATACCTACTTGTAGATGTTGCTGTGTGTTGCGAACAAATCGTGCTAACGAAGTAGGCAGAGGGACGTCTTTAATACAAGAGTTTGAAAATCGAGAGCAGCCGACTGCGGTGCATAAAAGCGCAAGTCGTCTAGATAGTTATTGGAGCTCTGGTATTTATTCCGCAAAGTGTAAGAACTTCACTTAACTCCCAGGTCATTCAAAAGACTAGTAAGAGCAAGATATTGCTTTATTTGAATCAGCCCACATTTTGCACAAAGTTTGTGAAGTTCACGCCAATAATACTGAAAATAATGTATTCATGGATTATACTTTTCAGAGTGATCCAGAAAATGCTTGAGAAGGGGCATCGTCAGTTCAGACCCTTATCAATATGTTTGCAATCGATTTTTTAAAATTTTGAGGTTGAAATAAAAAAACTACTGCTTTGGAAAAGTGATCTTATACGGTAAATATGTTGATTATTATTTTGATGAACCTAGGACCATGAGGTCTTAGATTCGAGATCCTACAGTGGCAGTATTTTCGACACTAGCTTTTCAGCTAGGTCGAATTCAGTCTCTGTCTGGGGGGGAATTCTAGCGACCGGCGGCTCTGATTGGTTGTTTTCCGTGGTTTCTCCGATCAACACCAGGCAGGCACCAGCAGTACCCTACTAAGCTGGTCTCGAACCGCGCGCGATCTTTCCTTCCTCTTCCTTGTCCTATTCTCTCACCTTATACACGCACTACACTACCACACATAACGGGAGACCGACAGTCGGCTTGGAGCTCCCATCCCGTCTCCCCACTGCCTGCACCGCCATGCTATCGGCGTGGGTATCACCGGAACCTGGACAACCTGTCGGATGGTATCAGTTTTCCTGTCGGACATCTATATGTAGGATCCGGAGAACTCCGAAAAGTATCCCAATTCTGGCCAAAGGTACGCAAAACGTCGCACCATAGGCCCGACTCGTGGGTAGCTGGGCGAACTCGACTACCACGAGCTTAGCACCGCCTTCTCACGGCCTGCACCTGCAGGCTAAGGACGTGAGCAACGCTGCGAGACTCAGGGTCCGGGTGGTCGTCTACGACACTCCACCAGAGACGACAACAACCCACGCTTTTTGCGATTCCCCCCTGCGGGACACTACCACACATGCCGAGAGACCGTTCGAGAGCTTAGAGCTTGTCCCGACTGGGGCGGTTTCCCGCAGGTGGGAGATACCTGGTTGGGGTAACCTCGCTAGCCGACGATAGGTCGTCACCGGAGCTCGCCATCTAGCGGGGGAAAACACCGCCATCTCCTGAGAAAAAACAACACTACACTTAAGGAACTAACGACCCTAGTAGTGGGAACTGGATCACTAACAATTAATCAACCGAGTCTTCGCCAACTGTTTCTCTCCGCCCAGAAATTGACGCCGCGGCTGCCAGTTCCTGGCGGGTCGCGCCGCGGAGCGCCCGGGTCGCCGGCGCCGACGCTTTCCAGCCCCTCGCCGCGCTTTTTGCGCGCGCGCTTCCGGCGGCGGCCGCGTTTCACCTTCGGAAGCGGTGCCAGCGGGCGGGAGGCGGACAAGGCGTCGCGGTGGCGGTGGCGGAGGCGGCGGCGGTTGCGGCGGCGGTGGTGGCAGCGGTGGTGGTGGTGGCGGCGGCGGCGGTGGTGGCGGTGGTAGCGGCGGCGGTGGTGGCGGCGGTGGAGATGTCGGTGGCGGCGGCGGAGGCGGAGGCGGCGGCGGAGGCGGTTGCGGCGGCGGTGGTGGCAGCGGTGGTGGCGGTGGCGGCGGTGGCGGCGGTGGTGGCGGCGGTAGCGGTGGCAGTGGTGGCGGCGGTGGAGATGTCGGTGGCAGCGGCGGTGGTGGCGAGGCAAGCGGCGGCGGTGGAGGCGCCGGTAGCGTTGGCGGCGGTGGTGTTGGTGTTGGCGGTGGCGGTGGAGTCGGCTGCGGCGGCGGCGGCCCGCTTTCCGCCCTGCGGAACGCCAGCGCTGCATCGGCCACGTGTTAATGGCGCGCGCTGGGAGCGAGTTTTTCGGGAGTCCGGGGCTCTTGATGGGACCTCGGGGGAAGGGGTGGGGTAGGGTCCCTCGTAAAGGAAAAGTTTGCGTTTGAATGTTGACATTATTTGAAAACCGGAATAGTGTGTGGACTCGGCGGGGGCAGCTGCAAGAAGGAGGGAAGTGCATGGTCTTGAACATTTCGTAAAAAGAGGATGTAAAATTAATAATATTAATAATAATAATAATAATAGTTGTAATAATAATAATAATAATAATAATAATAATAATAATAATAATAGAGTTATTAAATTATTTGCATCGTGCTTTTTACGTTTGGATGGTTGTTACGTACAAGAAACATCTCATTAAAAAGTATTACATTATGGTTTTGATAAAATTTCTCGGTATTTTACAGCAATAACATGTAAGCATTTCAAAATCTAATCGCTGACTAAATCTTCTTCACAAGAATATTTACGTAAATATTTCTCAAGAATATAATATTTCTTACTTATACAATTTCCCAGTACCCTAGGATCAGTAAAAGACAAGTTGGACCAAAAGGGTAGTGCTCATTAAATTGGAAATGTGACGATTCAATGGAAGTACCGAAGAAACTCTTCCACAAGAAGAAATGCACAGAGTTTCAGTCCGCTGTTTGGAACGACTGTTTATGAGATGCACCGAGGAAAGTACGAAGAATCTGTATTCGAGAAACGTTCTCGAAGTAGCTGGATGAAGAGGCTACTGCCAAATGCTTTGGAGGGCCAACTTATATTCTTCTATTTTGTTGTGTTTGTTTTTGTTAAAATGTATATCAGATATACTGCAACCTATTTAGAAAAATACTATTCCATCATTTATACAATTGCCAAGACACTTTTAAATTAAATCTGCCTTGGTAGCACCATTGCTTCTTCAATATTATTTCTACCTACTGACATTCAACTCAATTTCTTCTTTTCTCTCTTTTTCTCTGTTTTATTTTGTATGTCAGTGGGCCTCGTTTTCTATCCGTGCCAATTACACCCACCTATTTGCTGGTCTCGAGTTCTCGATGATGGCTCACGATTGTTAATCCACCCTTTTTAACTGTCCTATCCATTTTCACATACGTTCGCACCGCATTCTTGCTGTTTCGACAAATCAAAAGCATCAAATTGATACTTCGTAAGCAAAGTGATACTTCCTACGCTGTATCAGGCATTTTTTACATTATTACCCACCAACAGCAAACGCGTTTCACGTGGTCACACATCATAGCAGAGGTGCTTTCGGAAGGCCGATAACAAACTCACGAAATAGAAGTACACAAAATTCACTAGCCATTATATTTTTAAGATCTAATTTTGACTTACGTCCACAGCGAAGAGCATTGGTACATAGCCCTATCTGGGGATCTTGCGGAAGCCCGAAGAGATGTGTATTCGTAAGGAGGTGTGTTTACCTATGTCAGAGTAGTTGTGCAAAGCACGGGGAATTGTACGAAGAAGAAAATCATAAAACGGTGTTCCTCAAGGGTAGATTTTGAGAATCACCTGAGATAATTTTCTCGCTCGTCTTGCAGCAGGGACCGTTGCTGCGCCAGGGAAATACTGTCTAATATGCGTGTATTTGTGGGTAAGGGTAAGGGTAAATAAATTCCTGCACGTGGCCTGGTGTTGTATGATGTACACACAAATGCACCTATATTAAATGCCAAAATCTGTTGTACTAAGTGTTCCACATGTCTGATTTTGGGAGCCGCCCTGCGATACACATTTTTTCCGGCACAGTCGCATCCGGGCCACTTTCGGAAGTCCGTGTCAGAAATCGTTTGAGTCTGTCTGTCGATTTGAAGGTATCTGAGTGGCTATGCGAATGTTCGGCCGGGTGTACAGCGTTCGAAAAGAAAAGTTCTACTGTGATATTAGGAAAACGGTGTTCCACAAGATCTGATTTTGCGTCCCGGCCGCAGCGGTGCGACGTTTTCTGAGCTGCTGTCGCATCCACACCACATTCGGAAGTCTGTGTTGTAAGACGTGTGTGCGTGTCGTCTGACGTGTTGTGTTTGGAGGTAAGTGTATTCGTGTAAACGTACGGCTGGGTGTATATTATTCGAAGACAAACGTAATAATTGTAAAATTCAGGACCATTCATGGTCAAGCTTCATATTCAGTCTCCAAATCAACTCCAACATGGAGTTGCTGCAGTACATGGGTTCATACCGAGACAAGTCTGAATCGGAACACAGCCCGAACATAAATGAGAGTTGTAGTGTCTCAGGTCTACGTGCTACAGCCACTTCATGCCACAAAACCGTGAGTATCCGGTCGACTACAAGTGAGAAAAGCAATATAACCAGACAACTCAATACTGAGGAAAACTGATGCAATAGTGTTTCTAGTGTCAATAGCTAAATTTTATTATTACATAAAATTTCGTCAATAATGATATGATCAATGAAATTTGATCTATATAGATAAATGTCTTCACGCCTTTTCTTTGTTTTTGTACTCTAGCCCTGATGCAGAGATTAAACAATTCCAAAACATTCGCAAACTATTTTTTCCATTGTTCATAATAGACCAATCCCGTGAACTACGACATCCCTCGAGAAACGCAATGCGAAACGCGTAAAACGGTGTTCCACAAGATCTGATTTTGGGTCCCCGCCGCAGCGATGCGCCATTTTTTGCGGCGCAGTCGGGGCCGGGGCGCTTTCGGAAGGCCAGTCCGACAAGGCCGCGCCGCGCCGCCGAAAAATGGCACACGGACGCGTTCCAGCGGCGGCGCCGCGCCGCGCCGCCCCCCGCGGGTAAGTGCGCTGCCCGGACTCGCGGCCCCAGAGGAGACGCGCCCGGTTTGCGCTCTTGGCGGCGGTTTCTCTGGGGGCGTCGCGTCGCCTCTGGTGCCCGCTCGCGCGCATGAACCGAATCTGGGGCAGGATACCTGTACTCTAACCTACGTTTGGCCCGGGAGAGATGGCGCAGGGCATCAACTGGTGCCACTGCAGCGCCTCTTACCGAGAGATCCTAGGTTCCAGTCCCGACGGCGGCTGGATTTTCGACACTAGCTTTTCAGCTAGGTCGAATTCAGTCGCTCGGAGGAGAATGCTATCGACCGGCAGCTCTGATCGGTAATTTTCTGTGGTTTTTCCCCGATCAACACCAGACAAATGCCGAAGTAATACCCTAACAAACGGGCAACGAACCGCGCGCTATCTTTCCTTCCTTTTCCTTGTCCCATCCTGCCCTTTACACACACTCTAACATGCACTACACTACCAAATATTCCGGGAGACCGGTCGGGAGCGTAAATCTTCATCCGACTGGAGCGGTGCGTCGCTGGTGGGAAAGTTCTGGTTAGGGGGAAACCCCGCTAGCCGACGGTACACTTATCAGAAATTACATTAAATTTAATTTAGATTACATTAAATTTAATTGTACAGGTGCAGTAAATTTAATGTACAAACATGATAATTACTTTCATGTACTTTTACATTAAAAGTAATGCAGAGATTTCTGACAGTATAGGTCGGCGTCGGATCTCGCCATCCACCGGGGGATGATCACTGCCATCTCCCGAGTAAAAAATGCCCTACACTTACGGTACTAATGAACTAAACTGTTGCCGTCGGAATAACCAACCAACCGAGGAAAAATCATGCAATACATGACTAATGACTGTTGACGCGCCCGGAATCACCAACCAACAACCGAGGCAAAAACACACTACTCTACACTTACGGGATAATGACCTAAGGTGTTGACGCGCCCGGAATTACTAACCAATCACCGAGGCAAACACACTACCCTTACGGGATAATTGAATAATTAACTAAGCTGTTGACGCGCCCGGAATCACTAACCAATCAACCGAGGCAAAGACACACTACCCTTACGGGAGTAATTAACTAAGCTGTTGACGCGCCCGGCATGACGAAGCAAGCGGCCAAGCCAGCAGGTGAAGAGAGCGCCTGCGAGAGTGGACGGCTGGCGGCGCGGCGCGGCGCGGGGTCGGCGTGCGCTATCTGTGCCGCGTTGTCGCCCTCGTCCTCGTCCTCGCCGTCCTCCCCATGACCGGTTTCGCGAAGAGGCACACTGGCGTTTTCCATTAATGGCTTCCCGACATCCAGCGCGAGATTCCACGGCAAAGCTCTAGAGCGGAGCACTTCATTTCTACTATTTTCTTCCTATTGGCATTTGCGTGCTTTATTTCCTTTTTTGTGCCAGGCATTTTTGTGACTATTCCGCTCGTGAAATTAAAAACCAATGTTTAACTGTACATAGAAAATGCCCCAATCAGGGCGGTGTATCTCATAAAGTTTATCAGTTTTTCTATCCGATTTTTTTACCGCTTCTCCCTACTGGCCAATCATAAACTACGACTCTTTTATCTTAGGAGCAGGCGGTGTACATCGATTGCTAAGTGGATGTCCAATAACCCTCGTATGAAGTACAGCCTTTGATTCAGACACATCTGTGAGTTATTTTCAATATTTGGCGCATTTTGGAACTGTGTTGGACATAATTTCACTTGTGGAATAGTCCTATTAAATACCACTCGTGCTTTGGAAATTCATAGATAAACTCACGCGAATTTATCGAGAAAAAATTACCTATGATAAATTCTCTGCCATAAGTTTTTATATTAAAGTTCAGTGATACTAAAATTTAAAAAAATTTTTATACTAGCATAAAATTAGCCCTTTCATTAGTACTATATTGAAATTAATGTTAGCGAAACGAATTCAAAATTAATAACCTTTTTAATATCTACGACACTAGGCGTTATTATCACTTCACCTGAATGTGAAAAATATAAGAACACCATATTAATTATATATAATCCCTGTGTGTCTTTCTTTCTTTTTTCTTTCTCCCTTTCTCTCTTTCCTTCTTCGTTCGCAAAGGTTCATTGTAAAAATACTATTCATTTTTGGTAAACGCTTCGAAAGAAATTATATAACACCTATGAAAATATACGCTCGTAATTTGTATCATAAAAACACTAGTAAAAGTAGAACACATGTAGATTTTGAGATTTCCTAAGTTCACCTAGTAAAGTGTTCGTAGAAGTTCATTAAAAAATATCTCCTTAAGGAATAAATGCTAGCATAAATTCTCGACCACCCCTGCCGTCAAAACTTAGACTGTTTGGGGTCTCTTTTAACCCCAGGGGCAAATAATGTTATGCAACACTGAAAATTATTCACATGAATTTCTCCTTTTAGATATGCTATTTGTGTCCAGTTTTACATGTGTTTTAAACTTTTCAGGTTTTTAAGTTTGCTTCTTTTTTGTTGGAAATAATTTCATTTTTATGCTGTTGGGATCAGAAATGCCACATTTGACATGTAAGTTCGAAAAGAAAAATTCTTAAAACGTGTCCATTTCCGTTTTGTTGTATTATGCTGCGATTTTTGCGTGACAATTTGGGGTACTTGACTATTACGATTTTGTAGCTCTATTTCAAACACTGTAATGCAGATAGACACTTCTGTAAAGTTATGAGGATATCCTGGATTGTTTTTTTCTGGAAACATTACTCTTTGTTATTTAGTACGATAAACTAAATAAACCAAATATATGTCATCGCTTTCTCAATTAATAATTCCAAATAACATCCCTGCATGAAATGCTTTCAAACTGTTGTATAAAACGTTTGAGGTAACAAATGACCCAACACAGAGACCACGTAAGTATAGGAGAAAGAGAGTCGCAGGGTAAGCAACTCGTTTACTTACCGCTCATCAGCTTCAGCTGCTATCGCTTGCGCTCGCAATAGTGAGAGACATGCCGTCGCCTGAAACACGCCAACCCAGGAACGATGTTAATCATCTTATACATATGCATACATACATTTAATTGAACTGAAATTGGGTATGACGCGGTGTCAATTAACTAATAATAGTTACAATAATAAAAATAAAAATTATAAAAGAGTACAGTACCAAACGAACATGCTATAATCATTCTATCACTAATATTAAATATTTTAACATTTTTTTCAACTCTACCATGATGTACAATAATAATTTCTTAGTGATGCTAAAAATCAATATAAGCTCCGTAGATATTGGCTAAATTATATTTTAAAATAGGGTATTAATCGCATTCACTACATTTCACTGCACTGCACTACACTGTTTGGCTTTAAATTACACAGACCAGCACTTCATCGCACTTCACAGCACATAGTTACTCATTTACTATCTATTACTCTCAGATTGATCTGGCTTATTTCTAAAACTTCGGACGCTTAGAATAAAAGCTTCGAAAGTTTCCGCGGGTAAACTGTTCCAATTTCTAATTGTCCTGTTGCAAAATGAAAATTTCCCAATATCTGCCTTTTGTTTCCTTGTTCGAATTTCGTGGGTGATGTCGCTGCGGACGAAATAATTTGGTTTAATAATTTTGTTATACTGATACTCATAGGAGTGCCCAAATTGGGGGAAGGGGAGCCGTGTCCCCACCTTCAAAGTTTTGAAAGGGACTCTATAAAACATTTTATTCCCGTAAACATGGTCAGTTTTTTTTTTCATTTTTTAAGCTGACAATTTGTGGAAGAGGTAGTCCATTCCATCTGGCAAAATGTAAATAGTTCAACATAAAATCAATTGTAAATCTAGGATTGAATTCATAATTTCATTATCCATGTAGTGTGTTTGATTTATTTCCTACTAAAAAGTCATATGAACATAAAGTTTAATGATAAAGGGAGCCTACAGCGTCCCAGAAATTTAGTTGTTTCCACTTTTGTTGTAGGCTGAGCGCGTCTTTCGTGGTATTATCATTTGGGAAAATAATTCTGAGAAAGTCGAAATTGTGTGAAGAAATGAATTAAAATGCTTCGGGGCAAGATAACGTTCACTGGTCACAATATGCCTTTCGCTATTAGTAAGTGTTAATATCTCGATTTGCCTGGAGGTGTTGTTACTATATCTGCCTTGTTCAAATACTTAAAACAGTAACAAGATGATACACAAATCAGCCAATATCGTGATATGAACATTGAAGAATGGCGGAAGGTTTTTCTTGTTACTGCCGCAACCTTTCGATCATTCCTATAAATATAACTCTTAAAAAATGTTATAATTTGATTGTACGGCGAGGTTCATACTAAACAATCATTTTTTGGGAAAGTTCATGCTCAGAAATCCTTTCTACTTGAAAAACGTTCGTATCTTTACTGACAACCTTGGAGATTGGTATACATGTGGTTGAATTATTAAGAATAATCTTGCGCTTACTACACGTCTTAACTTTGAAGATTTTAAATCGTTTTAGAAAGTTGTTGAAATGTTCACTTTTTGTGTACCATTAGATACACAATGGAAAATACTACTTTAAATAATCTTGAAAAAATGCAATTCATTATATTCTAAAAAAGTATTGAATCAAAATCATTGATGATAGTTGAGTTTCAGAATACTCGTCTAGTTTGATTGTTTGTGTTTACAGGCGCGTCAACTACTACGGTCATTAGTTACGTAAGTGAAGTGCATTTTCTACTCGGAAGGTGGCGGTGTTCTTCCCACGCTGGATAGCGAGATTCAGTGCCGTCCTCTCGTCGGCTAGCGGAGTTTTCCCAACCAGGTATCTCCCACCAGCGGGGCACCGCTCCAGCCGGGACAAGCTCTAAGCTCCCGCTCGGTCTCTCGGCTTGTATGGTAGTGTATGTTAGTGTGTGTGTGTGTGTGTAGGTAAGTGTGTGTGTATGGGGTGAGGTTAGAACAAGGAAGAGGTAGGAAGTATCGCGCGCGGTCCATGGACTGTTTGGTAGGGTACTGCTCCGGCATTCGCCTGGTGTTAAGTGGAGAAACCACGGAAAACTACCAATCAGAGCAGCCGTTCGCTAGAATTTTCCTCCAGACAGCGAATGAATTCGACCTAGCTGACAAACTAGGCACTGAAGTGACATAAGTTGATGCCCTGAGGCATGTCTCCCGGTCAGAATAAAGCTTGCGTTAAGTAAGTTCATTCATTACGTTTCAGGTTGTGCGTAACAATATTCATCAGAATGGATGCAGTGGGAATGAAACACGAGTTAATAAGTTTCACGGTGCATAGGCGTGTTCTGAGGCCGTGGAAGTGTAACGTGAGAGAAATGTTTGAGTCAATTAGTAGGCAAAAGAACCGTAAGTCAGTTTACGAAACGAAAGCACGCCAAACAGTAGTTTACATTACTCTTCAGAATGTATTCCTGTTACATCAATCTGCATGACACCGAAACCTTTGAGTGCTGATGAATATCTTCAGCACGAGTGGGAACCTTGTAATAGGTTACGCGAAAAAGTATCTGGCGACGCGGAAACGCTGAGTAAGAAGGATTCTTTATTCTCTTCTCTTTCTTTCTGTAACTTCAAAGAGTAAAATTTTTCTTCCCTTTTACTTTCTAATACGCCTAAGTATCTACGGATAAATATACGAAGAATAGAGAAAGATATGTAATACTGCGGAAAATCGATTTCGAGATTTCAACGGAAGTACACGTTTTGAAGTCCCTTAATGTCGAAAACGTGTTCTCTATTTTTCAAAACGTCCGTCCGTCTGTCCGTTATCTGTGAACAACGCCAGCCCCTAAACAATGGGTAGGATTTTTCCAAACTGAAAAACACCTGTCGATCTGGTCTCTCTCAAAGCTCTGCGCTTTTGAAAAACATTCATTTATTTTTGGGGGTATTTTACATGAGGCCTCACGCATTAACTCATTGGTCAGAGTGCTTGCTTTCCATGGCGGGACCCCGGATTCGATTTCTGGTCTGACAAGATTATAATGTGCGTTTTCATTACAATGTCTCAGTACATGTTGCTGTGTGACAATGAGAAAACTCACTTCTCAGGTTGAGAAGACCAGAATTGGGCGTCGAGATGTCTTCATGCTAACTACACGTACCCCCATAATCTATGGCCGCGAGGCCGGAACGCTGCTGGTAGGCCATGGGCTATCGTGCTGAGGACAGTCCGACTTTCCATGAAGCCTCTGGGACTTTTTTTAAAATTTTCCCAAAATCTGGCTCCAAATATTTGTTTAAATATCTTTTAAGAATAAAGGTGGCATAGGTCCGATTTTCACTGTTAACTCTGCATGTTTGAAAATTGCAAAAGATCTTCCTGCAATTACAAAATTGAAGATAGCCGATCCGAAGACTGAGATCGCTAAGGCTGCAGTGTTGTAGCGACCTCAGACCGAATGGTCTCGGGTTCGAGTCCCGCCTCGAGCATGGTTGTATTTGTGTTCGTCCTTTCACCCCCTATCATCACCGTATCGTTTAAACTTCACAGTTACCATAACATTAACTCCAATAGTCGTCGCTAATGACCTTGATGTAGATGAGACCTTAAATAACAAAAATTGAAGATAGAGATTTTTCCTTGAAGTAAAATTTGTTTTCCATATTTAGTTCTTTCAAAAAGGTCATGTACATTTTTTTAACTTTCAGTAGTTTTCGCGCGATACTACGTGCAATATGTGCACCTTTATAAAATAACAAAAACAAGATTTTCTCGAAAACAGCTCCAAGTTTTTTCTTTAAACTTTTGATAGGGATAGTGCTAAATGTACCCTATATGATTACATAAATGATATGTAGCTCTATTATTTTGTTTTGTCAAAAATTACAAAAATGTAACACATGGTTTCTCACAACGTTAATATTTATATTACCGACAATCTGTTCAAATTATTGAATTTGTCATTACATGTGATAAGGTGATATGAAGTTTCTCCTAAACTCAACAGTTTTGTGAGAAAGTGCTTCAAATTTGTATTTAAACTTTTCTTAAATTGTAATTTTAAGAAATTTGGGTTTTCGCCGTTTATATACACATTTTCCGATTTGCATACATTATTGCATTTAAGAGTTGAAGTGCTTCAAACGACTTCTAATGGTTTTTCGAAAACTCAAAAATTTTCTGTCTGGAAAAACCTGAAATTTCGCATTTACAGTAACGTTTAAAAGCTATTTTCTTAAAAGCATCTAAATTTTTTCAATGAAAATTGCTATTTAGGACTAGGTTTTACTCATCTTTAATATTCTTAAAGTACTATTTCGGTTCTACTATTAGAAAACCGAAAAGTGAAAAAAATTCAAAAAATTGTACTTTGGGCGAGGACAGATGGCAGGTGGTAAGAGGATGGAGCAAGACCGTAAAGGCAGTCGACATCAAGGAAATTAGAAAACTTTACTACGAGAAAGTTCATCCATTCTGTAGGACCACTAGTTTTTTTTATAGATTCTCGCTTTCTGCCCATGCGCCTCTCAAGAAATGAAACTTAAGTGTTATAATATTTAATAGTACGTTGTCTATTTCTAGCTTGATCCTCTACTTCTTTCTGTGTCCTATTCCCCTTTTTCTCGTCTCCATCTTGTTACATGTTATTTGAACAATTGCTCACAAACAAGTGTGTGTTTGCTCAAGTACATGTACATTTTGCTTGTGTTACTGTTTTAAAATTTCTCTTTCTGTAAAGTAGTTTTTCCTGCCTACAAATTGCATACGATCGATTTTCTTTGCGATCCCTATGTTTTACCGCACCCTCTTTCCTATTTTTCCATTTCCATAATGTAATATATATATATATATATATATATATATATATATATATATATTTAAATACCCACCTATCTCCCGTTACTTTTCTATATGTCTCCTTGTAATTAATAACAATACAATAAACCTTTGACAATACAAATTATTAATATTTAACGTTATTATCGAGCAGAGAGGTACACCCGTGTAATTCGCTCACGTAGAATATACGTAATAATAATTAGTTTAAATTCCACGTACAGTTGCAGATTCCACAGGTTTTGAACGAATAGGGTACAATGGAGAAGCGTCGATGCAGCAAAAATGTAATAGAATGTTCAAAACGGCCTCTTCCTGCAGATCGCGGTTACCAACGTTGCTAATCCCCTCCACGACAACGCGGCTCCCGCGCGAGACGAAGCATCGAGTGCGATATCTCGAAAACGGTTCGTCCGAGCGCCACGGACCTGTTTTCTTCGTCTCTTTTAAATCCCCGTTTCGAGCCCAGGAACCAAAATGTCTCCTGTTCCCGCCCCCGCCGTTGGCCCATTGCTCGAAACTGAGGATGAAAGCGTCGACTGGGTAGAGAATGTCGGATCTCCGGTATGTGCCTGGAAGAAATCCGAGGGCACTATGAAAAACAACCGATCAGAGCATCCGGTCCCTCTTCTCATCGCGGGAGGAGGCAGAGGTGCAATTGATGGCTATTGTATTCTTCGCCAGCTAGTGATTCCGGGCGCGTCAACTACTGAGGTCGTTATTCCCGTAAATGTAATGCATGTTTTATTTCTCTGGAGGTGGTGGTGATCCTCCCTCACCGGAGGGCGAGATCCGGTGCCGACCTACCGTCGGCTAGCGGAGTTTCGCCAAGGATCTCCTACCAGCGGGGCACCGCTCCAGCTGGGACTAGCTCTAAACTCCCGAAGAGTCTTCCAGCACGAGGGAGTGTAATGCATGTTTTTTAGTGTAAGTATTTGAAGATAGGACAAGGAAGACCCATGAAAGATCGTGCGCGGTCCGTGGCCCGTTTGTTATGGTACCGCTCCGGCGTTCGCTTGGTGTTGATCGGAGAAGCCACGGAAAACTACCGATCAGAGCTGCCGGCCGATTAAATTCTTCTCCGGACTGAATTCGACCTAGCTGAGTAGCTAGTGTGGAAAATCCTGCCCCCAGTGTGGGGAGGGGAAGCGTAGGAGCTCCCGGTCAGATGGGAGAGGTGATGGGCGGCGGGCGCGGGAGAGCGCTCCGCTCGCCCGCCCCGAGCACTTGGCGCCCACGCGCCCTGTCCGAACGAGGTCGCCCCCGGCGCGGCGCCGCGGTCAATGCGCGAGCACATGGGGAATAGCGGTTCGCGGCGGCGCGCGCACCGGCAAAATAGAAAGAAGAAGAAGAAGAAAAAGAGCGGCAAAGGGGAAGGGCCCGCGGGGCCCCTTCACTTCCTGGTGCTCACGCTGAGCGCGGCCGCCCGGCCCCCCCCCCGCCACGCCCCGCTCCGCCATGGCCAGCCACGCCACGCCCATCCCCGCCCCACCCACCGCGCTGACCAGTAGGGCTCTTTTTTAATAATGTGTGTGTGTGTGTGTGTGTGTGTGTGTATATATATATATATATATATATATATATATATATATAGATATGTGTATATATATATATGTTATATATATATATATATATTGGTTGATTGGGTTAAGTAATGTGTTCTTGAAATTGAAAGTGTGGTGTAAATTTAATTGGAGTGTAAGAGTGATTGGTCCAAGGATTGATTTGTAGGGAATAAAGTTTAATTGGTATGGTGGGGCGGAGGCTGATTGTTCACGTTTAGCTAAGTGTCAGGTGGGTACGCCCCTCAAGATGCGCTGGATCGCAAAATATTTCAGGTTGATTGGGTTAAGTAATTTGTTGAATTTAAACATGTGTGTGTGTGTGTGTTTTGAGGTGACGTACTTCCGGTCAATAATTCCACAACACATGAATTACATTTTTCTGTCCAGTAGAATTCTCAATATATTTAATAAATAATAGTTAAATAAATAAATATAATCAATATATTTAGCAGAGACTAATAGTTTTCCTCAGTACTGAATTGTTTGGTTACATTGCTATTTTAACATGTGATCGGCCGGATACGCATGGTTTTGTGGCGATGGAGTGGCTGCAGCACGTGGTTTTGACGCCACAACACGTTTTCATTCACTTACGTTCGGGCCGTGGCCCATTCAGACGTGGGTTGGACCCATGTGCTGCAGCAACTCCATGCCGGAGTGGGTTTGCAGACTGGATATGACGCTCTACCTTCTAATATGTTAGTAAGGTGTGTCCCTTTTATATTACTTGGTTTTTGTTTGTTTAAATATAATCTGGTGTACTGTAAAAATATATTTAAATAGTTGTCTTCATGCCTTGTTTTTGTATATATATATACTTCAGCCTTCAAGTAGGAATTATAAATTCCGAAACGTTGGCAAACTAATTGTTACGTTGTTTATAATTGACTAATCGTGCACTACATCCCTTATTTCACTAATGGTCGTGAAATTTACAATGGTTTATTTTTCAGTCACAAAATACATGTGACGTGGTAGCGGCAGCCGGACTGGGTTAGGGGCAGAAGCAGCTGGGCGTCGCCCCCAACCTCCTTCCCCCACCCTGACATCGTCTTTAAGTGATTCTACATATCTTTGAGGGAACTAATATGGGGTGTTTACATTTTTTCTTTCCAATGAACTGCGGATGATGTGCCTATGTTTGCTGAGTGTACATTTTATTATGCTTTGCGAATAGGAACAAGTTTTAACATGGAGCATGAAACAACAAGAAAAGTATATGAATAAAGTAATATATGAAAAGCATAAACTGACCTACTATGTATTAAGTTAAGATAATGTTAGGATCACAGATTATATTAGAGGCAATACTAGCCGGAAAGCACATTTACATTTCACTAACATTGATAGTGGTAACATCACAAGCAATATTGGCCATCCGGCACATTTACATTTAAATAATTTTTTATCTAGTATGTACAAGTTGTCATACATGAGTGAAAGTAACATAAAATAAAAGTTTATGAAATGAATAAAACGATGAAGGTGGCGTTGGAATGCCCTGTGGCTACAAGGTCTAAGTTAGGTTCTGAGTCTGGATCGGGGGCTTCTCTGTATGAGGGTACGGCCACCGCAGAGAGGAAACCAATAGGATTAGGACAAGAAGCCATATTGGCAATCACTCCCGATTTCCATGCTTGCTTGTGACCAACATTATCGATTGGTTGAGATTCCTTGCTAAGCTCTTTAGTCCCGGTAATGCATTAGATGCTACAGGTGGCGGTGTTCCTCCTCAGCCCAATGGTGAGTTCCGGCGCCGATCTACGCGTGGGCTTGCGGAGCATAACCATCTCGTTTCAGGGCCCAGCTCCAAGCTCCAAGCCACCCACCCATCTTCCCACGTTTATGGTAGAGTGCGTGAACGTTTGTGTGTAAGGGGAGAGCACAGGTCAAAGAAGAGGAAGAGAAGAATTGATCGGCCGATAGAATTCTCCTCCAAACAGCAACTGAAATTCTTTCACCGACGGATCTCAAACCCTAGGACCTCCCTCTCGTTGCAAAGACAGCACCAATGATGACTATGAGCCGGAAAACCGGAACGAACGGTTTCGAAGATAAAGGGAACGAACGCGGCCCAAAGCTGCGCTGCCGCCGCCCAAGTCTCTCTGCGTCTCTGCTAAAATTTCGGAATCGTTCCACGGGGGAAAATGGCTCAGACCTATCGTCGGCTAGCGGAGTTTTCCCTAAACAGGTATCTCCCACCGGCGAGTCACCACCCCAGCTGGGACAAGCTCTAAAACCCCGACCGGTCTCCCGGCATCTGTGGTAGTGTACTGGATGTTAGTGTAAGTGTATGCTTACGGGGAGAGGATAGGACAAGGAAGAGGAAGGATATACCGCGCGCCGTTCGTGGGCCGTTTGTTAGGGTACTGCTCCGAAATTGGCCTGGTGTGGATCGGAGAAACGACGGAAGACTACCGATCAGAGCAACCAGTACTTAGAATTCTTCTCAGGACAGCGACTGAATCCCACCTAGCTGAAAAGCTGGTGTCGAAAACCCCGCCCCCGTGGTGAGTGCCACCCAAGGACCTCCCGGTCAGAGACCCTGCAGTGACATGAGTTGATGCCCTGAGCCACCTCTCACGGTTTGAAGTGCGTACTGCGTGTGGCGCGAGGGGGGGCGAGGGGGCGTGGATCAAGGTAACAGGGGTGCGGGGGCCTTGACCCGCTGGCCCACACAGCGCCGCCGCGCGCCGCTCGTCACCTGTCGCCGGCTCCGTGGCCTCTTCCGGCGACACTCTTCCTCGATTTCTCTCTCTAGGAAGCACAGTGGCACAGCCTGAATTTTGGACCGGGAGAGGTGGCTCAGGGCATCAACTGTTGTCACTGCAGAGCCTCTTACCGGCAGATCCTAGGTTCGAGTCCCGACGTTGGCAGGATTTTCGACACTAGCTTTTCAGCTAAATCGAATTCAGTCCCTGTCTGGAGAAGAATTCTAGCGGCCGGCATTTGATCGGCAGTTTACCGTGGTTTCTCCGATCAACACCAGGTAAATGCCGGAGTAGTACCCTAACAAACAAACCAAGGACCGCCTGCGATCTTTCCTTCCTCTTCATTGTCCTATCCTCTCCCCTTACACACACACTTACACTAACATACACTACACTACAACATATTCTGGGAGCCTAGAGCTCGTCCCGGTTGGGGCGGTGCTCGCTGGTGGGAGAGTCCTGGTAAGGAGGAAACCCCACTAACCGACGGTAGGTCGGCGCCGGATTTCGCCGTCCAGCGGGGGAAGATCACCGCCATCTCCCGAGGGGGAAAGCATGCACTACAGTTACGGGACTAATGACCTAAGCTTTTGACGCGCCCGGAATGACTAACAACCAACCAACCTGAATTTTGGCTTAGAGTATGTAACGCGAGAAATGAGAAAATAACATGTAATTCCTAAATATTCCCCATTCACCAGGGTACGAGTACTATTGTGTCTTGAGAGTAAATATTATTTAAAACTGAATAACTATTGTAATTTCGCACTTTTTTCATTTAAAATAGATCAGGAAATAGGTTTCTAAGATTTTTAAATCCCTTACATCTTGCTTAGATGTTTTGTTATTAAAATGTCTGACATTTTGTAATGTTCGTAATTATTCTGAGAGTTGTTTTTTTTGGGGGGGGGTGATTGAATTATATTTTGTTTTTCAAAGAATATTAGTTTGTATAGGCCTACTTCTTGTTTTCTATTTGTCCATTGGATAACAATACGATTCCATAATTATGTAGTCACACTTTGATCGCGTTGTGTTCGCCATTCTACGTCACAGATAGGCATTGCAAGGGCACGTACCATTGAACCAGCTCCATTAATTCCATGTGATTGATAGCATGCTCCATTGAACCAGCACAATCCCTAACCTAATTGTCTACACATACAGAGATTCAACATGCATTAAAATAATGTAATAAACTTAAACAAAACTATAAATTAATATTAACAAACACCGAAGAAAATAATGAAGTTTCCAAACACGGTGCGTATGCGTGCCTATTGCTTGCGATATTGAGTTAAACTATCTAAAAAATGTGTCTGGGGGTGATGGTTGTTAAACCAGAAAGTAATGAAATCGTTTTATAGCACCGTACTTCCTGCACGTCTTATTTTGATGTGGTTTTGGTGGAGTACTTTTACTATCTGCCCACTTACGTTTATAATGTAAGGTATAATTCGTGAAGAATGTGAATTGCGTATTTCTTTGCAAAATTTCTTTACCCTGAAGGCGCGCACGACACGTATCCTGTGATGAGGTGGTTATACAACGCTCAGCCGTATTGCTTTTCCCTTGTTAGGAGCGAGAATTTTCAAACGAAAAGATGCGAAGGGGCTACGGCGATCTCCATTTAAACATATAATGAAGCAGTGCGAATACTTAAGTGGAGGAATACACGATGTGGACTGTTGATGGGAGGAGTATTATTTTATTATATAATATCAACCAAATTATGGAGGAATATGTGGGGGGGGGGGGCTCGGTTGCGTACACAAGGTTCTACGGGATGGCCTTCTCCTAGACTGAAAGGAGATGAACCGGTAACTGAGGGTCGTATGGCTAGGTCTTTGTGAAGATTTGTGTTGCTTATATACCAAGGGGCGTTAACTGCAGTTGTGAGGACCCTCTTTTCCTATATTTGAATTTTGTTAATTGTTGTAGGGGTGGCGTTACACCAGACTGGGCAAGCGTACGTGAGTAACGGACTAAAATGGCTATATAGGAGAGCAGAATGAAGCTTTAATGTGCATTGACGGTTAATTACTGATCGAAGAATAGCTAAGCGCCTATTTCCCTCGTTTCTCCTTGGATTTTTGATAGATTGATTTTTTCGTGTTTCCGGGCGCGTCAACTGCTTTGGTCATAAGTCCCGTTAGTGTACTGCATGTTCCTTTTCTCGGGTGATGGCGGTGATCTTCCCCCGCTGGATGGCGAGATCCGGCGCCGACCTACCGTCGGCTAGTGGGGTTTCCCCCTAACCAGGACTCTCCCACCAGCGGGGCACCGCCCCAGCCGGGACAAGCTCTGAGCTCCCGACCGGTCTCCCGGAATATGTGCTAGTGTAGTGCATGTTAGTGTAGGTGTGTGTGTAATGGGAGAGGATAGGACAGGGAAGAGGAAGGATAGATCGCGCACGGTCCGTGGCCCGTTTGGTAGGGTACTGCTCCGGCATTCGCCTGGTGTTGATCGGAGAAACAACGGAAAACTACCTATCACAGCAGCCGGCCGCTGGAATTCTCCTCCAGACAGCGACTGAATTCGACCTAGCTAAAAAAGCTTTTTAGCTAGGTTAGGTAGTGTCGAAAATCCTGCCGACGTCAAAACTCGAATCTAGGACCTCCCGGTGAGAGGCGCTGCAGTGACATCAGTAGATGCACCGAGATACCGCTCCCAGTGTTTCTCCTTGGAGGTGACGTGGTCTTTCCATGTCAATCTGGTATCCCTTAGGACGCCTAGATAACGGACAGGGGCGGTTGTGGATCACCATGGTATTATTGTCGAGTCTAATTTTAATTGGAGTGGGAATCATTTTGTGTGAAGGTGTGGTTTAGATTACTGGATAGACTGGGCGAGATGACTCAGGGCATAAACTGACGCCACTGTAATCACTCTGACCGATAGGTCCTGGGTTCGAGTCTCGACGGTGGCAAGATTGTCAACACTAGCTTTTCACCTAGGTTGAATTCAGTTGCTGTCTGGAGGAGAATTTTAGCGGCCTGCTGCTCTGATCGGTAGTTTTCGGTGGTTTCAACACCACGCGAATGCCGGTGTACTACCATAACAGGCCACAGACCGCGCACGATCTTTCCTACCTCTTTTTGTCCTATCCTCACCCCTTACACACACTAACATGAGCTACCCTGCATGCCGGGAGACCGATCGGGAGCTTAGGGCTTACCCGGCTGGGGCGGTGCCTCGCTGTTGGTTAGGAAAATCCCGCTAGCCGACGTTCGTCGGCGCCGGATCTCGCCATCCAGCGGGGGAAGATCAGAGCCTTCTCCCGGGGGAAAAACCCTCTCTGCACTTACGGGACTAATGACGATAGTAGTTGTTGCGCCCACGCGCCCGGAATAGCTGACAGTCAATCAATCATGAATGACTGAATGACTTATTGACTGTTTCTCGCCCGCGTTGCAATTTTTGTGCACTACAAACTCATAGACACGCGCAAGTGCTGCGTCAATTTCTTCCTGCATCGCAGTGCTTAAAATGCACGATAGAGTGACGCTACTGATCCTGGCATACAATCGACTCCGGTTATAATGAACTCGGATATAGTGAACCCTCGGTTATAGTGAACTTAAGTCACTGGTCATGTTTCACTTACATTACAGATAAGAATAAGAAGATTTCGGTTAATATGAACCTGAATCTATCGGTCCTCTTGACAACTGACTGCGACGTGACGTGACATGACTTAAAGATAATGGAGGATTACACCCGCGCATGTTAATGAAGGATTACTCCCCAACACAAAAGCGCTCAACCCCCTTAAGGGGTTTGGAGACGCGTTGCCTCGATATGGAGACTCAACAAATTAAAAAAAACTCAGCTATAGCCAACGTAGGAAATAAGTGCTGGAAATTAATTGGATCTCGTTTGCCTAATAGCAAAAGAAGGGCCCTCGAAGAGTGAGGTGGCCAACACTGGAAGAGACATTGAAAGGTGTCATGATTATTGCGATACTTAAACAAGTATATATTATAACTTATAATTAAACGCAGAGAAAATGCCGAATCAATCAGAGAACACGAATTCTGGAGAATAATCTACAGAAATTGCTCATGAAAAATGTACAAAACAAACAATTGAAAATAATTGCTTTTTTTTAGAACAAATAAAGGTATTGTAACTTTCATTTCTTGCTTTTAATGAATTTTGCTGTCTCTCTGTATTAATAAAATAAATAATTGTGGAGAAATTCTATTTAATTTTGACATCATCGGATATAGTGAACCAGACATGATAGTCCCCCGAAGTTCCCTATAACCGGAGTCGACCGTACTTCCTTCATCACAGTGCTTACAACACACATGCGGAGAATAGGGTGACCGTGCTGATCCTAACATATTGCGACATAAAAATGTTAAGTAAGAGCATAATGAGTTCATAGTTGTAAGCCATTGCAGCGATAACGTAGTAAAACATGTTCACGATCACTTGTAATAACTTTGTTCGTAGTAGCAGAAGCTAACGAGTTGCAAAACAAGACACGAAAATATTGTAAACGAAACGATTATAAACGAAAAATAACATCCCAGCCAAGATGAGCTGCCATGGCAACAGTGGTTGGCGTGGTAGGAATACGAGCGGAATCTCTAGGAAAAAATGAAATTTGTGACGCGTCGGTATGTGTGGTAGAAATCCTAAAATAATTACATCAGATCAGCAGGAAATCACTTCCTAATAGTTTCCTTAATCCAGCTGTTAATTTGACGTCGAAAATGCACGTTGCCGATCAACTGAATATCTCTTGCCCAAGAAACAATCGCTAGTGCCACTCCAAGCATATGACGCATGATTAACTTCAAATCATTCTATGCACAGGACTGGCGAACGGAACAAATCTTTGTAGCTGCGAGAACACCTTGCTCTTGACCTACTCACGCTACTGAGAGGTAGGCATGAGTTCATCGACCGATTTGGGAATGAATGGAGGCCAGCCAAGGTCCTGCGATATGCTTTGCAGTTTCCCCGCGGTTTACAGTTAAGTCTTCTCCAGGAACCCTAGTCTTTTTCGGAACTACACCTTTCACTTGCGTCTCCCACAGATACCCGCTGCTAATGAGCTTGACAGGAATTTCAGATGCAAATGATGTTCTGATTGTGATCGTCCATTGTCGGGGTTGGGCACTATTTAAATAATTATTTACAAAGTATTTAAATACTAAATTTAAAGTATTTTGCCAAATTCTGCCCACTGTAATGATAACACTACGGAACAATTTTTATTCCATACCCTCAGATTGAAAGTAGGTGATTTCAAAGGAAATTATCACAATGATTTCGAAATTCATTATAAAAAGTTTCTATCACGCAAGGTTCAAAAAATATAGACATGTTTTGTTTTTGAAATAAACAACATCCTATACTAATTTTTGCAGTGTCACTCCGGTTATATTACTCAAAAATTAGTAAGGATGCTGCAGGTAAGAATAATTTTAAAATGAAATGTATACGCATATTCGTGCAGTAATACACAGACATTAAAATGGTTTGTTGGTATTCTCCACAACATTGGTAGAGCGAATAACAATGATTTGAGTTTTCTATTCAACCACAATCTAAGGTTTGTTGTACAGGTGACGCAACACTGGTGAGCAGCCTATGGTTTGTCCTAATCACAAACACGACAGCCAAAGTATAAAGAATAAGCAAATTTTGTAATTTTATATTGTTTTTCGTTTGAAGTGTGGGTTTAAATCTTCCACAAACGTAACAGGAGTTATGTGGTTGATTCGCACACTTTCGATATGAAATGGCGATTTGCGTTTTATCGAACCGATTTAATTCTACAGATTATTTGGCGAATGGCACTTCATAAAATACACAGAACTGTAATGTATTAATGTATTTGAGTCAGCCGCAAACCAGACACGAACTTCACACGCAATGCGAGGACAGTACCGCATGACGTCGACTGACTCAAAATCTGCCACCCCAACAGCTGGGTGCTTGTATACTGGCGATAAGGTAAGGGGCTAAAATAATTCCTTTCGGTAACTGATGCACAGTAGGAAATATGATGGTGCACATGACGTGTTTTAAAAATATCCACTAAGATCTACTCATAATGGAGCACGACTACCAGACGCGAGAATAAAGACGGCAATCTTCGAAAAAAGGAAGATAAAAAAATATAAAAAAGGGCCAAATTTTGTTGATATCTCATGAAAGTGGCATAGATGAACTGAACAAATATTTTATTTTTAAATAGATTTTATGCATATTGATTGTACATATCTAACATATGCAATTTAAATGCATTTGCATTAATAGGAAAATACGGTATGGTACAGTATAATGATGCAGTATATTTAAAAACAGTGACGTGATACAACGTTTTTATTGTGATATTCGTAATCTACGTATAAAATCGAATGTGCTGCTCACTCTACTTCCTAGAGATAAGAATCTTGTTCCCTAGTGTAAATTATCCGTAAAGCCCGCGTACGGGACCTGGCCTACCAGCAGCGTCCCGTTCTCGGGGCCATGGGTTAAGAGGGTACGAGTAGTTAGCGCAAAGAGGGAAATAAATGGTTTACTTGACTAGGTAGTGTAGAATCGGACAACGTCTGTGCGTTTCGTGAAACCTATTTAAAGAGGTTGTCACATTACTCTCTAGTCAGCCGAACGAAAAGTTGTAATTTTGGAACGTGCTTGTTAAAAAATGAAGAACGAGTATCAAGTATATTATTTCTGTATTTCGCGATGATTGGTAAACGAGTATTTTTTAAATGATGTATTAAAAAGTGTTAATTATTTTACAAACGCAAGCTAAAAGCTAATTTGACTCCAAATACCAACATGAAATACTGAAAATACTGGAGTAATCAACGTTTATGTATGACTGCATTTCTCTTCAAATTCTAGTTATCTTATAAGTAGGACATTTCTTACGTATTATGTAAATGTTTTCTTTCAAGAATAATACCTTTAGATCGCAATTAACTCCTTCAGAGAACTGATAACTTTC
Organism: Teleogryllus oceanicus; assembly: GCA_964035755.1. Classification (NCBI taxonomy): domain Eukaryota; kingdom Metazoa; phylum Arthropoda; class Insecta; order Orthoptera; family Gryllidae; genus Teleogryllus; species Teleogryllus oceanicus. The sequence goes on along the minus strand of CAXIVR010000012.1, from coordinate 65,734,261 downwards.
AGGCAATAAACTTGGCAACGTTTTATATTTATTTTATTGGTACCAATGGTTTACGTTTTCGGGAAGGTCAAGAACGTACAGAACAGTGTGTGATTGAATTGAGCTGAGTTGTTTTTGTAGGTCTTATAACCTGAAAATCATGTTCGAACAGTTGAGATATAAAGGGCGATTTGTTACGAAACGTAAGTTATCGTGGAAAACAAATTTGTCTGTACCCGCGAAACGAAGAAACGGAGAAGAAAACGTTACAGCCGAAGACATGTTTCCTGTTGATGGTCGCCGCATCGTGCACGTTGAACTCGCTAAACAACTCGCAAACAACATTTTATCATCATTCATCATGAATGACCCCGTATACGCATGCCAGCTCACAAAGCAATGCCTACAAACAGTCTCTCAGTTTCGCAATATTTAAAATTCCCGCCGAGTGGTACGTCCTGCAACGTTGCCGCACTTTTTCGTTCTTACGAAAAACTGATGACAGATGTTATTTTCTTTTCACGTTTTTGTCCAAACTACACGGTAAAATCGTTTCATTTCTATTCTCTTCTTACATTTAATTAAAAGATTATCTTTAAAACAATACGGTTGAATCACTTTATATTTTGGGAAAGCATGTAAAAACATCTAATCTTGTGATAAATTTCAGTTGCGAAGTTTAATCTTATTTTTGACATAACGTGACAACCTCCTTAAAAACTTTGTTGTTTGGTGTTTGTTTGCATGCTTGCTTGGCTTGCTTGCTTGCTGGCTGGCTCTAAATGTGGTTGCCACCCTTACTTCTCAAAATAAGCCTGCTGAGGTATGAATTGCTACGGTCTTCCAACTTCGATACTTTGGCCCGACTGTATCTGCGACCTTGAGTCTTCCAACCATGAAGATGACGCGAGAATCACATCAAGTGGAACATTCTTAATTTTTTTCTGCGAACGTTTCTAGCTGAAACTTTCACAAATTTATTTCACTTTCTAAACGACTCCCGGAATTTTATAGTTATTCGTCGCACGCTATGTTGGCAATTTGTACTGCCTTTGCACGAGCAGTTGAAATTCGCTGAGAATGTTCGGTTGCTGGAAACTAGGGATGGGCGATTATTAAATAATAATCTATTAATATCAAAACGATACATTTTATTAAATTAATATGCATCGATTGATAGTTTCGAATTAATCGATTAATCTTCTATAATCGATTAATTTTTCTCATGTTTTAAATATTGCTTAAAATCGTTAATTTTTAATTTGTAAATTAATTAATCGTTTACTAGCATTTAGATGCGCGGCACAATTTAATTAATAATCTACACACTATTCATGAGAAAGGACTGTAACTCCGTTGACAATGAAAATGGTCCTAGAATTTCATGAAACAGTGACATGAATAACTGTAATCTAACGATTGTTTAAAGACGATTATAGGAAAACTGGTAAATTATTCTATTTCCTACTGAATATAATACCCTCACTAAAATATTAGAACATACGTAGTGACTTTTCATGATTTTAGTTTTATTAACAAAATATTAACGGCTTTGTTTGTGTCAATTATGTTTTGTAGTTGGAGAGAGATAAACAAACGTCAGAAAAGTAGAAATGTACTTTCATATTTTGCTAGTCTTCAACATCAATATTTGAATAGAAAAAAATCGAGCTAAAAATGGGAAAGATCAATCGATTAATCGGTATGATACTAATCGATATCAATTTTTCGATTCATCCTTTAAAATAATCGATTGTTGTTCTAATCACGAGTAAATCGCCCGTCCCTACCGGCAGCCAGCCGAGTCGCCCAGAGGCGGCGGCGATCCGATCCGATCCGGGTCATCGCACGGAGGGACTGCGAGCACGTGCGCCGGGCGACACCGGGCGGGCGGCCCGCCAACCCAATTGCGGGGGGGGGGGGGGGGCCGCCCCCCACCTGTTCGCGGCGGACGTCGTCGGTGCTGCCGCTCCCGGAGGCGGGTCGTGGAGAAAGCTCCCCTCTTTTCTCGCACCGCCACACCCGCCGTGAGGCCTGCGTCTGCTGCCGTCGAAAAATTTTCCCCTTCAGACACGCAGTTTGGTTCGACGTGCGGACCGGCAGACATGGCTCAGTGCATCAATTGATGTTGCTGCAGTCCCTCTGATCAGGATGTCCTAGAGTTACACTCCCCACGATGACAGGATTTTCCACTCTAGCTCGTCAGCTAGGTCGAATTTAATCGCTGTCTAAAGGAGAATTCTACCGGAGCATTCTTTGATCGGTAGTTTTCCGTGGTTTCCCAGTTCTACACCAGGCGAATACCGGAGCAGTACCCTAACAAAGGTCCACGGACCGCGTGCGATCTTTCCTTCCTTTTTATTGTCCTATCCTCTCCCCTTACACACACACTTACACAAACATGCACTACACTACCACATATTCCGGGAGACCGGTCGGGAGCTTAGAGCTTGTCGCGGCTGGGGCGGTGCCCCGCTGGTGGGAGGCTGGTGAAATTCCCGCTAGGTGACCGTAGATCGGCGCCGTAGCTCGCCATCCAGCGGGGAAAGACCTGCCTCCTCCACTTCACTGCCACCTCCCGAGAAATAACATGCACTACACTTACGAAACGAATGACCCTAGTAGTTGAATCACTAACAATCATTCGTCGTACGGCTGCAGATAATTCTAGTAAGTCACTTTGACACTATTTGCTAACACTTCAAGTGTGTGAGAAGTGAGTTTTCACGAAGCACCAGAAGAAAGTGTTCAACAAGGTTACGAATCATACTGGAGGGGTTGAATTATGGGCATAAATGAGCGATTGAATAAATTGAGCTGTACTTAGAGATTGGGCGTTTCAGTTTTTGCCCCCTGGTTGGTCATGCTGTGTAGTAAGGAAATCAGAGCTATGGCTGCGCTTGAAATTTCGTTCCATTTGCTCTGATAAAGCAAACTACCTCCCCGACACGCCCATCGCGACTACGATGCCCTCTTGTGCCGACCTGGATGGCCGAGGTGGCTAAGAGCGAGTACCGACTCAGCGCTTCCGTCCGAAGGGTCGCAGGTTCGAGTCCCGCCTTGGGCATGGTTGTTTGTCGCTTGTCTTTGTATGTATGTGTGTCGCGGAGGGCCTCGCGTTCTGCTGGTCCCAGATCAGAGGAGCCCGCAAGTTTGTTGGTGTCTAGTGTATGGGCGAATATGCGTCCCATCGGGACGCAAAGGGTAACCGGCTGTCGGCTGGATAAAAGCCCTAGAAAGAAAGAAGAAGATGCCCTCTTGTGACCCTACGTGGCGAGACGCAGGACATCAGTCTCGCTCTTACGCCACTCCTTTCACCATTTCACAGAGAAAGAAGATACCAGTCGGGAGACCAGATTGGAGATTTAAATTTAATTCAGAGACCTCTCTTACGCTTGCGGATATTTAAAAAAGTAATTAGCCCTTAAAAATCCATGGTTTTGAATGGGTTTGAACCGACAACTCTGGGTACAACAGCCCGCTATGCTAACGTTAAACCGCGAAAGACGCTGAATTTTCGGGCGCCTCCGAAATCTTCCCTCTTTGGAATTCTCAGTTTAGTTTCCCTCGCAGCTTCCTGTGGCAAGAATGAATGAATGCCTTAGTTTGAGGCTCTTCCGTCTGACCACGCAAATTTCGTTACGCTCCTTTCACCTACTAGGGGAGAAAGAAGGTATTATTTGCGCGACGAAATAGGCAATTTGAATTTAGCTCGGAGGTTTCATTTAGGCTTCAGGATCTTTTTCATGCAGTAAATCTACTAAAATGGGACAGCCGGCTTTACTTCTCCTCCGAAGGAAGGCGTACCGAGGATTTTTTCGCCTTTAAAAATCCACGGATTTGAACCCGCAAACTTGGGTATAACAGCACACGACGCTAACCGTTACACCATCGCCATCGTTTTTGGTACGTACGTACGTGTAATCAATTTCTAGCAATTCGGGTCTACGAATTTCTGGGGATTAGAATCGAGAGATAACTTTGCTCAAAGAAGATATGAATAATGTGGAGATAGAGTTGGATGAGACAGAAGAAAAGAGATTCCCTTTTTAGCTATTAATCGAGTCGACGGGGATTCTAATTAGACCCCTTAGAAGTGGTCATGCTGTATTGTTAGAAAGTTAGAAATATGGCCGTAATTCGAACTTCAACCTATGTTTCAACTCAGATAATTTTGGCCTTCCCTGTAAGAGCATTAGACAAATGATACAACAAGCACTGCGATATAAAGTTCAGAAGCCAATTGTGTATTACAGTGGAAGGACCTTAGGTAACGTCAAAAAATATGCGTGGTGTTTACTGAACTGTAATGAGTGAGGGCCTAATTTTCCCTCATAGGTTTCGATATATTTACTTCGATTTTTTCCCTTTAGATTGGATTACATTGATGACTACGGTCATCTGTGCAGTATTATCCAATTTATACGGGTCGTGTAAATATTGCTTCCTCACTCATTTCTCAAGCGTGATTCCGGTGTTGGCCCAAAAATGTTCTCTATCGAGTTTATACATTTGGTCTTTCACAAGTGGCATAAATATAATGTCCGTACGTATTGTGGCGTTGTTTATTAACACTTCGAGTCTACAGGAACTAAATTTCGGTAGATTAAAACAAATAATCGAGTTGATTATTGAGCTGCAATAAGGGAACATTTCAAATATAATCTCTTGGGTTTGCCCGCGCCCTTGACAAATCCTAATAACCTTTGGTTTTGGTTTCGGGTTTTGACCTATTGGTTCGATGTATGTGCTGTCTTTTCCAGAACCGTTCCACATCGTGTCGTTTAGGTCCTTGGGGTAAAATTTTCTTTATACAGAATACTTCACTACAAATCTCCTTTTTTTCACTCTTTCAACAATTTTCCCACGTAACTTTTGAGTCCTGACGACGGCAGGATTTTTGACACTAGCTTTTCAGCTAGGTCGAATTCAGTCGCTGTCTGGAGGCCGGCTGCTCTGATCGGTAGTTTTTCATGGTTTCTCCGATCAACACCAGGCGAATACCGGAGCAGTACTCTTCCAAACGGGCCACGAACTGCGTGCGATCTGTCCTTTCTTGTCCTATCCTCACCCCTTACACACACATTTACACTAACATGCACTACACTACCACATATTCTGGGAGACCGGTCGGGAGCTTAGAGCTTGTCCCGGCCGGGGCGGTGCCCCGCTGGTGGGAGAATCCTAGTTAGGGGGAAACCCCACTAGTCGACGGTAGGTCGGCGCCGGATCTCGCCACCCAGCGGGGAAAGAAAACCACCATTTCCCGAGGAAAACAACATGCACAACACTTACGGGCCTAATGACCTAAGCTGTTGACGCGCCCGGAATCACTAACCAACGAACCAACCAACCCACGTAACTTCCTTCATCGCTGCTGACGATTATTTGGTGTCTGTAAGAGATGGCGCGCCTTTTGTCGATAGATGCTCGCAGCGAATGAGGTCACAAACCAGGAAGTGACGATGAGTGTTACTAAAAGAATAACGACGCTTCCTGAGCGTATTAAGGGCGTTTGAAACTCTACCTTTACACGGGGCACGTTCCAAAGGCCTGATCTGCTACCACTTTCGAAAGTCAAACACGTTCGCTCGTCTTGTGTCTTGCGTCTATCTAGTGTCTTGTTATAGTGTCCCAGTCAGCTGTAACACGTGCCTGTATCTTGACCCGGAAACTTCCCAATTCAAAGGTTCAATTGTATGACTTTTGGATTGAATGGCGAACGCTTGTTCGTTGTGCGCTATTTACAGTACCAACGTAAGGAACAAGACGTCATTTGTCGACAGAAGATAGTACCGGATTGAGGTCCTATTACGAGAAATTCCACATTTAACTGTTGTGATTGTCGTTCAATGCTTTATCTGGCAGGAACTGCCACATTACTAACAAAGGAATGAAATGTATTTTTGCAGAAATACTAAAACGAAAATTAAATATACAATTTGGTGCTTCAAATTGATATCCATTTGCACTGCCTTGTTCTATCGACAGAAAGTACATCCCTTAAACGTCGTACGAGGATCAGTAATCACAAAATCTCTCTGCCAATACAGAAATGATGCATATGGACAGAGAAAAGATGGTTTAATAAAATATTGAAATAGTTTTAGGTAGGTATAAATCATCATTGACCCCCCCTTTTAGCTCATTGGTCAGGGTGTTCGCTTTGTATGACGGAACTTCGGGTTCGATTCTCGGTCGGGCAAGGTTAAAATGTGCATTTTCCTTGCAATGTTCCAGTATATGTTGTTGTCTGACGATCAGAAAACTCACTCGTCAAGTTGAGAAGACCAAAATACGGCGTCTTCGTGCTAACCACAAGAACACTGTAACCCATGATCCCGGGACGCTGCTGGTAGGTCATGGTCCGTACGCGGGCTGTCGCGCCAAGTACAGACAGACAGACTTGTAAATACACTGTAGGTCCATTTACATTATTAGAGAGTCCAACATATTAAACATATGAATTATTACACCGTACCTTATATTTCAGTGTTATATAATAATCCACAATATAAAAAGAATTGATACAAATTATTTCAGTTGTTTATTTTATTCAATTTTATTTATATAGCTAAAAAGTTTATTTCAAATTACATTTTACTCTCTTTGTTTGCCTTTAATTTTTTTTTCTAAAATCATTTTCAATTAATCGATTAATTATTATTGTTCAACCAATTAATAGATGAATTGAAATTCTATTTTTCTTTCGATTATATTCATCGAAATAATCAATTACAATCAATTGGAAGAGTTTTGCGATCTCTACGCACGGCGACTTTCAATCCCGTTCACGCGTTGAGCGGCCGAGCGCCTGCAGGCGGTGGAGCGCTCGGCGACGTTCGATTGTTCTGTAGATAAGCGAGAGTCGAAAGGCGGCCGGTCGACATGTCCGTTCAACATCATCTTCCCACCGACCTCAAGACCCCCCCGCCTTTCTCCGAGCGTCGGCGTGGTGCCTCGCGAGTCTCCAGCGGTTGTGTCCACCCGAATGCAGAGCTCTATTTCACGGTAACTTATTTATTTATTTATTTATTTTACGTAAAAAAAACAGTTAAAAACTGCGTATGTCGTCTGTGATCCCTACACTAAGTCATACACTACTTAAATTTTGAATTTTGAAAGGGAGAAAAACTCTCATGTAGTAAAATCTATTTTCAAGGATAAATAAGCAATACATTTTGGCTCTTATTACTTCCTGCAGCAACAACATGGAAACGATAATTTGAATAATTGTATTTCCCACTGAATTCTAGAAGACGTGCACAGAAAATGAAGTTACATTTATGTCCAGAAGCAAAACAATGAGCCATCTCAGCATGGACTCAATGAATCAGGGAAACTGGACGAAAAACCTGATCGAGATGGGGGTCATTGACCCGGAAGCTGTAGTACTATAGTTGTTACATGTTGTTTATACTCATTTATACAGTCCAAATGGTAAATAATGCATTATGTATCATTGTTAAAATCAATGTTACTTTTCTCGTGATGCTCAGTATAGTCTCTAATTGTATAGAAACAGTTAATGCAGCAGAAACGATTTCACTTGGGATTTAAACTTTTCGAAACACTTGGAACTCTTTCTTGGGATTTAAACTTTTCTACACACAGTTCGTCTTCTATTATTTATACGGAATATTTTAATGGATAGCACTCCGTTTACCATGCGTTTTCCATGCTCTGACAATGGATTCCGAAAAATTGATAAAATATTGCAAGGTAAATTTCACTGAGATTGTGATAAAGTGGTATTCAAGGACCAAGAGGAGCCTCTTTGCGGAGAATTCAGAGGGCAGCAGAGGTAACTGCAGGGCATCAGGCGTCCGGACGATTTCAATAGCCTATATTCCACTTTTGTAAGTGGCCTTTCCTTTTCCTTTCCTCGCTTGAATTGCTCGCTGAATTTCCTTTCGCCCTTCACCATTCGTTTGGAGATTACCTGATGACAATCACCATCACCTCATTTCGCCTTGGAACTTGACCGTGTTAACAATGGGCGTTTCCTGCAGACTCTCCACAAAACGAAAGATGATCATACAATTAAACAAGTGTATTTTTAAAATATCACCAGTAAAGTAATAACGTCATTTGATAGTTTAGTTAATGTTCAGGGAATGTAACAGATAGTGCCATGAGATTTTTGAATAAGGGGTTTCTGTTCCTTTCAATAGGATTGGAATTACTCCTTGAAAAGGAAAGGAAAGGAAAAATATGGAGTTGATTTTATGAACTTGATTGTTGAAAAAGTATTCTGACAAATGTAAGTGCTTCCAAACATGGAAGGTATTTTTCTGCTGAAGTCACTAGTTTGTAATATTTTCTTTCTGGCATCAGTCTCCGAAATGCAATGCCAGTTTCCGATCTTGACTGAAAAAATGGGTCTCTTCGCAAATCGTAGAGTTCTTATTGAATGTTATCGTCCTGCTGTGAAATATCACAAGTCATTGGATTGAAAAAAAAATAGACGTGGCCGCATTTCATTAAAATACCTTGAATCTCAAACTCAAAATCGTTCATTGACTCCAAAAGCATACTTAATGCCGAAATGCAAAAGCACAAATCTCTGACTGAAATTTCCTGCATGATTTCTTTGCATGTGGGAAAATGAATTAGATTGTTTTTTGAGGGTGGATTTAAAAATTTCCAGTCGACTTACATCTAAATGCACAACTCAGGTTTAGTTGGATTTCGACACAGCAACTTCAAGTCCAGCTTAATCAAGCGCTAAGGTATGTGTGTTATAAAAACTAAGTTACAGAAAAAATATGAATCAAGAAGCATTTCTTTCATTTCCAGCAAACTGGGTGATTGACACGTATATTCGGTTACTTTTGGAAAACCAAGAACAAAGAAAAGAATTGTTGTAGACAGTTACCTGTGCCTAACCAGCACACTTCCGAAATATAGTTAAGAATAGAAGTCACACTCTCCTTTCAGTTCTATATATTCGACTACACATAATATGATCTGTCCTAATATTTATACGTTGTTTGGTCTCCTAAACATAATTACGAAAACATCTGCATATTTTTTTAAGAATAACATATTACTTTAATATTTTTTAATCTGTTGCAGACCGCCTGTTGACCATCTCTCTTCTAGATGTAGAGAGGTTGAAAATGAACAATTAGAGGGAAATTTCATTTGACAGTTACACTTACGTCATATGCCTCTGTCAGGTTTACGCACAGGTGTTCGTCAGGTCACCTTTCAATGCAGCCGCGTAAAATGTATGTACCTGCCGAACATCTGTGCATGGAATTTGAGTAATAATCAGAAGTATATTCCTCATTTGTTACTCCGTTCTACGAAATATCCCACCATAAGTTCATTGGCAAAACGTGATCACTTTCGCCCCTCTAAATACCCTTCAAGTTTGTAACATTTAATCTGAGTCATCAAGCATAAACGTTCACTGTAAATTTGTAAAACTTTCATGAACTTAACGTATTTATTCAGCCTATATAATGTAATTTAACAAATAAAATAAAATGGAATGGGCACATTCCCTTAATTTCAAATAACAAATGTTTCTTATTTGCATTAGCTTAAAATACATTATTCACATTGGGATTTATTCGACAATAATTCCCTGAATATCTTACGTATAATAGCTTTTTACAAAACAAATGTTATTTCAATGTGAAAATGCAAATTATATATTTTTCGACTAAATTTAGTCAGTATCAAAGCTATTATACGTAACCGTCTCTCATTGAAAAGATCAAAATTATTATTAATGGTACGATTGATAAAAGTGACATTATAAAAGTAACAAGTCAAATACGCAAATCAGTTAATGATACATTAAGGTAGTTGATGCAGTCAGACGAAAGTATTTTGTTTTTTTTTTCGTTACATTCACAGATTTATCTGAAGATAGCATCGTCTCACTTTCAGCACTAGGGCCAAAAATTGGTCTTTTGGAACGTTCTTATATGTCCTGAAAGAACCACTTTGTTTAGTGGCTGTAAAAAATCTATATTAACGAGTTCTACATTGTCACTTCCTACATCAAGATAAAACTAGCATTTCTCGCACGAGTGTGCGAGAACTCCTCGCATGTTAAACCTCACTCTCTTACCTATTTTCCATTTCCATATTAAGCCTGTAATGCATCTTGTTCTTCAAGACCCTGTTATCCTCAGACATTTGTTCTATTTGTCTACTTGTAATTGATAACAATAAAATACACCCTTCTCAATACAAACTATCCTTGTACACCCGTACACCCGTGCAATACACTAGTGTAGAATAATAATAATAATAATAATAATAATAATAATAATAATAATAATAATAATAATAATAATAATAAAATTGTCTTTATTTGTGGCGAGGCTAGAATATCAAGTAATTAGTTCCATTTCACATACTTTCATATTCTACAGGCTCCGAAGAGGTGGGGTAGAATCGAGAAGCGTCGAACTAGCAAAAATGTAATAGAATGTTCTAGAAGATCTCATCCTATAGATCACGGTGTGAGGAACATTTCTTTGAGTCCCTGGGCCTCAAAAGTTTAGTTTTTAAGGCACTAAAACTCTTCGTTTAGGAGTTATTCAACGATATAGGTTGAAAAATTCGATAGAGTGTTGCGAATTGCATTTGACAGGAATATTTAGATGCGTTTTTTAAACAAATCCTTCATATTTTTAAGTCAAAGTGCAATTTGTCACGTCTCTCTGAAATTCTCTTTCTTTAGAAACCTCATTTATACGGATTGGTTGCGTGTGAGAGCCACAAATCGTATGTATACGACTAAAACGTTGACGTTGCTAAAACGGAGACGTTGCTAAAACGGAAACTAAAACGGAGACGTTGCGTACATACAACAATTACAATTGTTAAAAATGGTAAATATGAAATACAAGGTTTCGACTTGTTTCATCATTGATTGTTAGTGATTCCGGATATGTCAACTACTACTACGGGCATTATTCCCGTAAGTGTATTGTATGCTTTTTCATCGTGAGGTGAGGGTGATCATCCCCCGCTGGATGGCGAGATCTGGCGTTGACCTACCGTCGGCTAGCGGGGTTTGCCCCAACCAGGTATCTCCCACCAGCCGGGCAAGCTGTAAGCTTTCGCCTGGTGTTGATCGGAGAAACCATGGAAAACTACCGATCAGAGCAGCCGGCGTCTAGAATTCTCCTCCAAGTCTGTCAAGCAACTCTCCCCGGAAGGTCCTAGACTTCGAATTATGGCGCTGGGGGATTTTTTATGTTAGCTGAACTGCTGTGTCTAATAGAGCCGCTGTCTGACGGAACAGTCTCGCGCATTCTCCTAGAGGGCGTTCTCCGTGTCGTTTTCGATCAGTACCAGGTGTCCACCGGACGACAACCCTAACAAAAGGACCAGAGACCCCGCGGGATTTTTCCTTCCTCTTCCTTGTCCTATCCTCCCCCGTTTCACACACAGTAGCATGCCCTACACTACCTCCCATGTGCAGCTTCTCCGGACTGGGACGGTGCCTCGCTGGGAAAAATACCTGAAGGCGATCCCACTAGGCTGGCGTGTTGGTCGGCGCCGGATCTCGCCGGATCCAACGAGGGAAAGGCACCGCCACATCGCGGGATAAAACATGCATTACGCTTACGGGGAGAATGGCCTTATTAGTTGTGCTCGGAAACGTCAATCAGTTAGTTAACATCAAGCATCAATCAGTGATATTGTAAGACAGCTGCTCTAAATGACTTTTTTGTGAAAAGCATTATCGCCTCCTGTATTATTTCAGTATACATACCTTTTACGGCTGTCGCATGCAACCAATCTTTATGAATAATGTCTCTAAAGAGAGAGAAGTTCACGGAGACGTGACAAAATGCACTTTACCTTTAAAAAACGTGAAGGATTTATTTTAAAAAACGCATCTAAATATTCATGTCAAATGCAACCCATAACACTCGGCCGGATTTTTTTAAATCTGTATCGTTAAATAACTCCTAAACAAAGCATTTTAGGGTTTAAAAAATAAAATTTTGAGTCGTAAGATTACGAAGAAACGTTCCTCTTACCGTAATCCTCAGAATGAGATCTTCTTGAATATGCTAGTACATTTGGAAATGGAAAAATAGGGTTTAACACGCGAGAGTTCTCGCGCGGGTACGCTAGTTATTACACATTTAAATAATTATCCTCGAATAATCATCAAAAGAATGAATGTGGGATTTTGTAAGATATCTCTGACAAGATGAAATGCGATGTGTAACCTTTATTAAGTGGTAACTCACTCGTCGTAATGGCGTGCGCCTTCATGTTCGAATCCGGTTGCCAGAGAGTGGGAGAACACGGTCACATCCCGTTGGGAACGTGTTGGATGAAACGCTCAGTTGGAGTGTCGGCGACCTACACCTTACACACATCTGACTTTCCTGTTTCACTCAGTCCATCCTCCTCTATTTTGTGGCCTAATCCTAAACGTTGATACTTCAAACTTCCTGATCCGAGCCCATGCCATACGATTGCGCTGTCATCGTTAAATATTAAGAACTGGTTTAAAAACAATTTGCAAAAGAAATCGTTGTAAACAGATCTTTATTGCATTGAGAGACGACTTTCGACATCTTACAGGACAAAAAAGTATCCCTGACACACGCCAAACTCCGAACGACTTTTTAGTGTTGTGTACTAAAATCCAAATATTCATGCATAAAAAAATACTTTATATACATAAAAAAATTACCGGGAGAGATGGCTCAGGGCATCAACTGATGCCACTGCAGTTCCTCTGACCGGGAGGTCCTACATTCGACTCCTGACGGTGTCAGGATTTTGGATACATAAATCGGATTGCTACCACATGTGTAACGAAATTAAGATTCTCTTTAAATCTTCTACGTCGCGGAAAATAAATACATTTCAGTTTAGTTCTTGTTCTTCTTCAAAGTCCCTTATTACTTTAAAAAATTTATTTTAAATTCAGAAATCTTCCGCGCATTGATTCGTTTTGAAGTTTTTTTCATCATCCTTATGAATAAATGTGTTTTAAAGTACTTTCTGGAAAACACATTCACCTTAATGATCTGTGTGAAATAAATCAAACACTCGTTAAAAATATAAAACGCCATCCCATGAACCGCTCATTAATTAAAACTGGATACAAAAATTTGTTTTCTTCCAAAAGGAAAAATATGTGTAAATTACTTCATGACTTTCATATACTTCTGACTGTTGCAGCTAGCTGTCTATGCCAGTATTTTCCGCCAGGGGATGTAACACGTAAGAAGTAGAATTGATGGAACAGTCAGAATTTTTTGTAAAAAATCTATTTCTTCAAAACACTGACTTTATTAATCCCTTCAAATTAAATCAAATAAATCAATATTAAATTCAACTTAGTGAAATGAATAAAAATGTGTGTTTTAATCGAATTACTTACCAATATTCTCAAGTGTGGGGAGAATTTGTAAGAGAAAGCAGGTCGGAGGAAAATGATATTCTGAGGTGGGTGCATGATATTAAGGTAGTCTAATATATCAAAACTGAGTGATTTACTGATACACAAACACATATACCACCTAGGTCGTATGGTAGCACATACTTCGCAGGTAGAAATGCGCTAGCTAGTTAGCTCAAAAAGCCGCTAAAGTGACAGAAGCGATTTACTTCATTCTTTTATTATAAACCATTCATAAATAATAAATAAAATACATATAAACAATAAAAAGAATACTAATGAATTAACACAAATATGTGAACATGTGTAAAAAATGCATTTTGAATCACAATATTCTTATGAATGGAGCTCTTTAATATCCCAAACCTCAAGTGTGGAAGGCCCCATATACATCATCCACACCGCTACCCTGATAGAACCGCAAATCAATAAAACATTACGACTTTCATGTTTTCCTGTTTGAGTCACTTCATGAGTCGCTCTTCAAAACAAACTGTATAAGTAAAGCTGTCTCTTTCTGTCTCCATGTATATTTCATTCACACATTAGAGAGAGACAGAGAGAGTGAGACAGAGATACAGAGAGAAAGAAGCACAAATAGATATAAAAAAACTATCCAGCAAAATCACATTTTCTCGACACAATAATGACCACAAAACAATATATTATACAATACTATTTTGAATTTTTATTTTCTTGTACATGCCTGTATATACGAAGTAATATACGGAGTAATATTTTGGGGGTGTCGGGATACTTTCGATCACAGTGTATTTGACAACTTACGGGAGGTATCAGTGAAGGGGACTCGGCCCCTGTGAGAGAAGACGGGGAAGCTTTTTGCACCCAGCGTGCGAAGTAGTACATTCGATAGGATGACGCACTCGTTTTAGATGTTCGTCGATTAAAGGAGGTACAGAACCGCCCTCTCACCTCATGACCGTCATCAAGAGATGGCGGGGAGGTGAAAGCGAAGATGGCAGTGATTAGCAGATGTCGTAGGAAAGGTGCTTTCATCTCGCCGCGGCAGCAGGTAATCACTAGACCACGGATTTTAGGACAAATGCCTATTTAGTTCTTTTTGAATGTTGTGGAAAATAATTACAGATGTTTACGAATAGTAAAGAAAATTATTTTTAGAAATAAAAGAGGTATTCTCCGTCAACTTGGTATACTTATTAAACTAGCAGGCTTTGACGGCTTTGCCGTCATAATCAGTCTGGCTGCTTTCGGCAAAAGTCGGAAGACCGTAGTCTTCCGACTCAAGCAGTGAGACTGTACTCTTTCGACTTTTGCCGAAAGCAGCGACACTGTTGACTTAGCCATCGCAAGCCGGCTATATCAATAAATATACTAAGCCGGCCCGGTGGTGGAGATCGCTAAGGCAGTAGTGTCGTAATGATCTCGACCGAAGGGTCGCCTTTTCGAGTCCCGCCTCGGACATGGTTGTACTTGTGTTCGTTCCTTCAGCCCTTATCATTACCATTTCGAGTCATCTTTACAGTAACCATACCGTTAGTTCCAATAGTGGTCGCTAATGACCTTCGTCGCTTGATGCGACCTTAAATAACAAAAAAAAAAGTACCAAGTTGACAGAGATGACGTCTTTTATTACTTCGTATAATGTCAACAACACCGCATTAGAATTCCCACAAAGCATCTAATAGTGCCTAACACGTTATTTTTCATGCCAAATAGTGCCTGATTACGTAATTATGTTACATTTTCTAGGTGCCTAAATCGTCACGTTTGTGTGCCTAAAATTACGTGATCTTGTACTCATACAAGCCTTTCGCAACATCTTTTCCAATCAGGTCACTTTAATTTTAAATTGTTAGAGCGATTGTGATTTTCCGAGAAGTCCAAAATATTTGTTGAATATTGTCGAATTTTTGTAATTCTTATATTTAGGGTGACTATTCTTATATTAACAGATGACTCCGGTTATAATGAGCTTCTAGGAACTAACATGTTGGTTCACTATATCCAAGGTTCACTATATCCGATAATGTCAAAATTAAATAGAATTTTCGTACAATAATTGATTTTATTAATATAGAGATACAGCAAAATACATTATCACCACGTACTATTTGCTTCGTACTATTTCATTAATAATTTCTGTAGATGCTTCCCAGAGTCCTCGGGGGAGACTACGATTATGACCTTCGGCCGACGATATTTTTTCAAGCTGCCTGAGGCGATATATTTTTTTTTCTAGGAGGGAATTAATTTCCAGGACTTTTCCTACGTTCACTAAGCCGAGTTTCAGGATCACTATACCCGAATCTTCTTATGGTTATTTGTAACGTAATTGAAACGGGACCAGTGAATCAAGTTCTCTATAACCGAGGGTTCACTATATCCGAGTTCACTATAACCGGAGTCGACTGTCTTTCCTACGTTCACTAAAGCCGAGTTTCAGGATCACTATACCCGAATCTTCTTATGGTTATGTGTAACGTAATTGAAACAGGACCAGTGAATCAAGTTCTCTATAACCGAGGGTTCACTATATCCGAGCTCACTAAGACCGGAGTCGACTGTCTTTCCTACGTTCACTAAAGCCGAGTTTCAGGATCACTATAACCGAATCTTCTTATGGTTATGTGTAACGTCATTGAAACGGGACCAGTGAATCAAGTTCTCTATAACCGAGGGTTCAGTATATCCGAGTTCACTATGACCGGAGTCGACTGTCTTTCCTACGTTCACTAAAGCCGAGTTTCAGGATCACTATAACCGAATATTCTTATGGTTATTTGTAACGTCATTGAAACGGGACCAGTGAATCAAGTTCTCTATAACCGAGGGTTCACTATATCCGAGTTCACTATAACCGGAGTCGACTGTCTTTCCTACGTTCACTAAAGCCGAGTTTCAGGATCACTACAACCGAATCTTCTTATGGTTATTTGTAACGTAATTGAAACGGGACCAGTGAATCAAGTTCTCTATAACCGAGGGTTCACTATATCCGAGTTCACTATGACCGGAGTCGACTGTCTTTCCTACGTTCACTAAAGCCGAGTTTCAGAATCACTATAACCGAATATTCTTATGGTTATTTGTAACGTAATTGAAACGGGACCAGTGAATCAAGTTCTCTATAACCGAGGGTTCACTATAACCGGAGGCGACGGCGCTGGATCGTGGACTCCTCCTATGCTGCAGCCTCGCGCCTCCAGTGCTGCGCGGCGCGGGAAGTGGGCGCTAACGGTGCAGCGGAGCCGCCAGTCATTGTCTCACGGCCTCTGCCGCCCCCCCCCCCCCCCCCCGCCGCGCCGCGCCGACGTAACCAACCACGTAACGCGCCGGCGATGCAGGCGTGCCAGCCACGCCCGCGCCCAGCCCGCGCACACGCGCCCCGCCACAGCGCCTTTCGGCTGCCACTGCCACCGGGAGAGGTGGCTCAGGGCATCGACTCATGGCACTGCCTGGGAGGTCCTGGGTTCCAGTAACGACGGCGGCAGGATTTTATTCGTTCAACACCAGACGAATGCCGGAGTAGTACCAGGTATCTGCCACCAGCGGGGCACCGCCCCAGCCGGGACAAGGACGAGGAAGAGGAAGGAAATCGGCTGGTTGATTGGTTACTGATTCCGGGCGTGTCAACAGCGTTGTTCATTAGTCCCGTAAGTGTAGTGCATGTTTTTTCCCTCGGGAGATGGCGATGATCTTCCCCCGCTGGATGGCGCCGACCTACCGTCGCCTACCGGCGGCTAGTAGGGTTTCCCCTTAACCAGGAATCTCCCATCACCGGGGCACCGCCCCAGTCGGGACAAGCGCTAAGCTCCCGACCGATCTCCCGGAATATGTGGTAGTGTAGTGCATGTCAGTGTATGTGAATGTGTAAGAGGAGAGGATAGGACAGGGAAGAGGAAGGGCAGATCGCGCGCGGTCCGTGGCCCGTTTGCTATGGTACTAGCCCGGCATTCGCCTAGTGTTGATCGAAGAAACCACGGGAAACTACCGATCAGAGCAGCCGGCCGCTAGAAATCTAATCCAGACAGTGACCGTATTCGACCTAGCTGATAAGCAGTGTGTATATCCTGCCTCCGTCGGAACGCGAACGTGGGACTTCCCGGTCAGAGGCTCTGTAGTGACATCAGTTGATGCACTGAACCTCCTCTCTCGGTCTGTGGCGTTAGGATTCGAGTGACCGGGACCGGGAGGTTCTAGGTTACACTCCCCACGGTGGCAGGATTTTCGACAGTAGCTTCGTCGAATTCAGTCGCTGTCTGGAGGAGAATTCTAGCGGCTGGCTGCTTTGATCGATAGTTTCTCCAATCAATACCAGGTGAATACCGGAGCAGTATCCTAACAAACGAACTGCGCAATCCTTTTATACTTTCCCCTCTTTCACTCACAATTACTCTTTCATGCCGACAGTATCACACTTGTCATGAGACCAGCTTAGCGCTTGTCTCAGCAGAAACGGT
Source organism: Teleogryllus oceanicus (assembly GCA_964035755.1). Lineage (NCBI taxonomy): Eukaryota > Metazoa > Arthropoda > Insecta > Orthoptera > Gryllidae > Teleogryllus > Teleogryllus oceanicus. The sequence goes on along the minus strand of CAXIVR010000012.1, from coordinate 65,716,441 downwards.
GTCTCGCTGGTTAAGATACGTGAGTGAAAAAAAAAAGAAAAAGAAAGAAAAGAAAAGCTCTCCGCAAGTTCAGGTGTAAGCTGCCAAACTCTCATCATCCGTCGGATGTAGGACACCGCCATATCCTAATATAATGTTCCCTATACTGCTAATTCCTTCGAGGCGAACGACCGATGTAGCTGATGTTCCCGAGATCAGTTCTCACTGATTCACTAAATCTGCGTTGTTAAACAGGCATTCCTTTGCACATGTATTTCGGTTTTCATAACGTGGCGTGTGAGGGTCTGACTTCACGATGGATTATGACACGACTTTTTGCGTCTTTCTCGGTCGTGCGGCCTGTCGTCGCATGATCGATTCAAGCAGTGCTGCATATCCACTGACATCTAGCGGCACGACCGAGAAAAACGCGAAAGGCTGTGCCATATTCCATCGCGATAACGCGCCATGTTATAAAAACCTAAGTATAGTAGTTTGTTCATTGTTATATATATATATATATATATATATATATATATATATATATATATATATATATATACTTTTTCAGAAGATTACGTAGTAAAATAAGATTTTGTTCAAAGAAAAAATTACTACCTCAGGTGAAGACAAAAGTGCCTGCTGCTATATTTCGCAAGTTAATGAAATCCTATATGCGGAGTAATATACGTAGTAAAGAGAAAGGTATGTATTGCTGCGGAAAATTCATTTCGAGATTTCAACGGAAATGCAGATTTTAGAGTCTATATACCAAAAATGGGCTTTTTTCTTCAAAACATCCGTCCGTCCGACAGTCTATCCGTCCGTCTATCCGTTCATTCATCCGTTGATCCATCTGTGAACACCACCAGCGCCCCCCGGAAAACCCCGGCCAAGCTCAAAAAAAACCTTTTTGTAACTTTTGAAAAAATAAAAGTATACATCAATATGGCATTTATGTCATATTATAGTGACATTTATGACAAATTCTACCATTTAGTAATTTTTTAATATTACACAAAATTTAAGCAATACCGCACGAAAACTACTCAGAGATTTGAAATTAAATACACATGACCGCAATGAAAGAACTGATTATGGACAAAAAATTTCATTTGAATACAAAATCTCAATTTTTAATTTTGTAGTTGTAGGAAGACGCCGAAAAAATTAAAACTTTTGCCATTTTCGAAACTTTTTGAGTTAACAGTCAAAATCTGACCTATGCCACCTTTATAAGGTTATTTTACTCTATTCTTTAAAGAAATTTAAAGAAAATATTTGGAGGCATTTTTTGAAAATTTTGAAAATGTCGCAAGGGCTTCATGTAAAGTACCCCCATATGTTAAACAATGTTGTTCGAATCCTCAAAGCTTCGACTCGAGCCAGATGGACAAGGGTTTCTTCAATTTGGTAGAAATCCTACGTATAGTTTAGATGCTAGAGGTGTTCACAGACGGACGGACAGACAAACGGCCGTAGGTTTTTCCGTCAATTGATTTTTCGGTATCAAGGACCCACAAAACAATATGTGCAATTTTAAAAAATAACAAAAATGGACTAAAATGTTTTCTTTATTATTTTTGATAGTGATAGTGCCAAACATACCCTATAAGATGACAAAAACGCCGTTATGCTCTAATATTGATTTCTTTTGTCAAAAATTACAAAAATGTACTTACTTTGACTTGTCTCTCAACTCGGTAAGATTTATATTAGAGGCAATTTGTTCACGGTATTGAATTTATAAGCACATGAACTTTAAATGATGTCACGTAAAGTTTTTCGAAAATCTCGTTTTCTGTGAAAACGAGAAATGCTCAAATTTTTTGAGAAACACCCAAATGCCATTTTCTCAAAAATTGCTCCAATTTTTTCATCAAACTCTTCCAACGGATAGTGCTAATTGCACTGTTCAAAGTGACGTAAAATTGATTTTGGAGTATTCTTTTTTGGTATTTTCAAAAATTAGACAAATGTAATATTTTTAAATATCTCCCACGATGTTAATATGCACATTCCCATCGATTTGTAAACACTATTGCCTTGTGAGTTGAAGTACTTCAACTGACTTCAAATCAAATTTTTTGAAAAGTCAAAATATTTCTGTGAAAAATAGCTCGAAATTTCGCTTTTCCAATAATGCTTTTCCAATAATAGTGTTAACGCCATTCCTTAAAACCGCTCCAAATGTTCTGGTTTAATGGTTTTACTCTTCTTTAATATTCTTAAAGTAATATATCGGTTCTACAATTAAGAAACCAAAAAATTGAGAAAATGTCAAAAAAATCTACTGTGGGCGAAGATAGATGCAAGCTGGCAAGAAGATGTGGCAAGACCGCAAAGCCAGTCCACACCAAGGAAATTAGATAGCTAATACGAGGTCTGCGCCATTCTGTAGCAACACTACGTACTTTCTCAGAGTAATATATGTAGTATAGAGAAAATTATGTAATGCAACGTGAAAAACCGGGGAATTTACGCCCAAAAAATGCATTGCCGGGCCCTCATAATGGAAAAGTGGATAAATCCAGTGCAAAATTAATAAAAAAATCAGGAATGAAGTGATGAAGCAGAATTCATGTTTTCTGAGTCCTTGATACCAAAAGTTGGCGGAAAATCTGTCTGTCCGTCCGTCTGTGAACAACACTAGCGGCTCAACCGTTCAGCTGATTTTCTCCAAAATTGATATTCCCCAAACGATGTAGTTGATGTCTCGGCTCCTTGAATTTGAAACCGGTATTTTAATTTTGGAGGGTACTTTACATGAAGCTTCAGGCATTTAAATTTCTTTTAAAAATTGGCGCCATCGATTTTGATTAAATTTTGTAGTTGGATAGTGCGATGGACGTTTAAAAGAAAGGCTGTTGTTTGTTGAAAACCCTGATTTTTTGAAAATTGAAAAATTATGAATTACAATTATGAAGATAAAATTTGTTTCTTAATGAAATGTGTTCAAAAAATCTTCAAATAAGGTCATGTTGAATTTTTCGAAAATATGAGTATTTTTTGAATAATTGGGCGTCAAACTTAGTCGCCAGCTCTGAAACTTCTGCGTTTTGTGATCGTAATTTTATGGCAACTATAAGCCGGCGGCGCTAGCCGAATGCGCTTACTACGCTCCGTGAAGTCACGAAGGTTAAGCGGATTCGAGACTCGCGGGTTCGTGGTTGGGTGACCGGCCAAGAACCCGGATCTAACGGCGTCGAGCCCTGGCCGAAGGGATAAAAGGCACTGACTGACTACGACGTGACGAGACTGGACTAATATTAAAAATAATGCCCATTAATGCAGGATTACTCCCAAGGGCAAAAGCGCTCAACGCCCCTTAAGGGCTTGAGACGCGTTGCGTCAAGGAGTGGACGCAACAAATTAAAAAATAAAAATTTAAAAAAAGTATTTGAGGTAGTTAGATGCTACGTAAGGTAGAATGTGTTTATTATTTCATATTTTACTGTCCGTTTCTTACATTGGAGCTTTTGTTATATTTTAGAAATTCTTTTAGAAATTATTTAAAACCTATTTGAAATAAACGCGAAAGAAAGATCGCTATACTTCTGTCGCCCGCTCCCAATATCCACGGTTGGTTCTATGTAAGTTAGAACTTGTATACTATTTCATATTTAATTTTATTATTATTTATATTATATTTATGTTATTTTTGTTATTATTTAATTATATTTATGTTATTTAATTTTAAATTGCACTCTTTAATTGTGTTAAATGTGAAAACGAATAAATGAGCGGTCATTGTTGGTCGTTGCAACTCATTGTTGATAATAGAAGGCGATAATAACGACAGTTTTTCGTTCGCGGTAATATATATATATATATACATGTTTGTATATTTGTAGAATGTTACAATACCGTAGTGTTTAGTAGTTACTGTTATATATTTTTCGATATATTTGTTTGTCATCGCTATTAGTATCGTTTCCACGAACATGAGATCTGCACCATTCTCTTCCCATTCGGTTTTCCACGAACATGAGACCTGCACTATTCTCTTAGACGTCCTTCACACTATCCAACAAAAAAATTAATCAAAAACAATGGAGCCATTTTATTGAAAATTTTGAAAATGTCCCAGGGGTTTCATGTAAAGTACCCCCAAAATTAAAACATCGCTTTCAAGTTCAAGGGATCACGACATCCGGTAGATCGATAGGGGAATGTCAATTTCGGAGAAAATTGGCTGAATGGGTTAGCCGCTAGCGTTGCTAACAGACGAACGGACGGACCAACTGTTAATCGATTTTTCGATATTAAGAACCCACAAAACATAGATTCTGACTACACTTCGTGTTAGAGCATTTTCCCCCAATTTTAGCAACTGAATTTATCCACTTTTTGATTTCCAGGGTCCTGTAATAAAAGATTTTTCTGCCGAAAATTCGCCACGTCCCGCAACATTACGTCACTTTCTCTTCGTAAGAAGCATATTCTTAAAGGCGAGAACGTGAAAGTTACTGCAAATATAGTCGATGTAAATTTCAAAAATTTTATAAATTTCTTATATTTAATGAGTACTTTCTTTTTGCACTTTCTTTCTTTAATATTTAATCCGAAAGGGGTATTACATATTAAATAGAGCGCGTATCACTAGAATAAATAATAAATGTGTTTAAAATATCAAAGCTACTGAATTCTGAAAACTAATGTCGTATATAGGAGTTGTCGAAGGCTAATATGACAAGTATAAACCCGTGCGCTTGAAGAAAGATTCAAAGAGTGCTGTAACGTGTTCTGAGCACATGTGAGACTATTGAAAATTGCGCAACCACAAGAAAATTAATACGTAATATTAAGAAACTAAAAATGCTAATTCTGATTCAAATATTAATATGTAGAAAACTTTACCTCACTACTTGCTTTAATACAGGTATGTAAACTGCAGTTTTGTAGAAGATAAGAAGAAATAAAAGAAGTCATCTTCGTCAACATATCAGTTATGTTGCATAATAAGACGCGCTAGCAACCCGCATTACACAGAACACTGCAACACACACACTAACATCGTGCATATGTATTATCAGTCATGATATGTTGACGAAGATGACTTCTTTATTTCTTCTTATAAGAACGTCAACAACATCCAATCAGAATTCCCACAATTTGTAGAAGATGTTAATGTAACAATATGAAAAGTGGCAAAAAATGTCTGTGATAATGAGAAAGCACGCTTAAGCGATGGAGATTTCCCTTCAATATTCCAACCCTAGGTCTCTACCTACGTTAAGAACTTCAAGATAACAAGCTGAAGCTAACAGAAGAAGTTTGGAGAAGGCCAGTGTGCGAAGGGCTGTATGTGCGAGCGTATGTGGAAAGGATTACATTTTCTTCCTGTGATAATCTTGTGAATTGCTTAGTACGAGAAGTTATGAGTGGGTGAGAAAAAAGTGATTGTTTGATATTTATTCTCAGTGACACGGTTCATTTCATGAAGACTTATTTACTGAATGGGCACCATACACTTTTGATCAACCAAGAGTGAATTCATATGTCCATTTTTCATAGCTACAAAAATATAAAATCATTGAAAATTAAATTTGTTTCCTCCCATTGGTATATAATAATGAGTTACCCCTTTTTTTCCAGTTGCTTAAAAATTTTAAACAAAATGACGGAATTTTTACCTCCTGTTTCTACAGATTATATTGGAGTGAATGAAGTTTTTAGTTGAATATAAACTTCAAGAATATTAAACTGAAAGAAAAATACTCAAGGTATTAGTTGTAGATTATCTTTAATCAGAAAATAAAGTGGGAGTAATTACAAAAAAATAACTAGATGAATCACAATTACGCAAGTTGAGGCTCATCTTCTTCCCCTTCCTGGTTGGCTGTTTTATTTTAATTTCAATGTAACCAATAACTATTTTCTTTTAATATCTATGATATTAATATTGGCAATTGCAAATTTAAAAATTGTTACAATTAGGTCGTTGACCATTCGACGCGTACAGTCCAGACTGTTGTTTCGAACTCGGCGCTTCCTTTCTAGATGTAGTCACAACCAAGCGCCCAGGCCTTGTGGAGAGGGCGTTATTATGCACGATGTTAGTGTGTGTGTGTTGCAGTGTTATGTGTAATGCGGGTTGCTTGCGCGTCTTATTATGCAAATCTCGCACAGTTTGCTAATAACTTGTTGTTTTTTCTTGAATCTGTGTGATGTAGGGTCGGGAGGAGCAGCAATACATTTACTGGAATATTGTCGCTAGTCCGTCAAAATCGTCATCTTTCCTTGGCATATTATATGTCGCTGAGTTCCTAAACCAGCTTTGTCAAGGTCACGGGCAAGGTAACAGCTCGCGGACACTGCGTTAAGAGAAATTGGCGCGAGATTTAAAAGTGAGGGTTGTACAAATTCCTCCAGAGTGGCGGTGCGTCACTGGATACCTAGCCAATTGTCACTCTTTGGGAGAAGTTACTTGATAGTTATTGTCACGAATTTAGCTATATTAAGTCCCATTTTCTCTTTAAGGCAAAGAAATTATCAATTTAAGTGATATAAAGCATCGGTCCGATTTCAAATTCTCAATTGAGAATGAAATTTTAAAAAAATGAATCGAAAGAATCTTGATTTGGTAATCCTGTTTACTTAAGAGTGATATAAAGCATGAACTTTTTACGTTCATGTTAGAAAGTTTAAGAGAGAAATACTCGGGTGTTATAAGTGCTGCCCGTCCGTTAGCGAAAATTATTAAATTATAGAGACTTGTTATTCTATTTCACGTAATTGCTAAATAGAATAAATAATTGAATGATTTAATAACACTACACAAAATAAAAACAAGGAAATAATTCGTCTTTTAAATATACTCCTGTATTTAGCAAACATGTATATATAAGGGAGAATTAAGTAAGAAAATAAGTAGCGAAGAATATGAACATAATACAATTTTCGGTTACTTGATTGAAAAATCTGGCAAATGTAAGTTCGTATGAAGCCACTATTCATCGCCTCTTGCCGCTTCAGCTTGCGCGTGTACACCCTTTCCTGCATTTTAAGGAGAAATAAGTGCGGAGTCAGGGTTACCCGTACCCGTAGGAGCGCCGGGCTCCCCAGGCGGGAAGGCGATGTTATGTGTCTGATCTAGAGAGTCTTTGCTAGCTCTGAGGATTACAAGGGAAATGAGTGCGGAGTCAGGGGAAGTTGCCCTTGCCCGTAGGAGCGCCGGGCTCCCCAGGCGGGCAAGTAGCTCGTGCGGGCGCGGTGTGACGTGTCTGATCTAGAGAGTCTTTGCTAGCTCTGAGGATTACAAGGGGAAATGAGTGCGGAGTCAGGGGAAGTGTCCTTTGCCCGTAGGAGCTCCGGGCTCCCCAGGCGGGCAAGTAGCTCGTGCGGGCGCGGTGTGACGTGTCTGATCTAGAGAGTCTCTGGTAGCTCTGAGGATTACAAGGGAAATGAGTGCGTTGCCCGTAGGAGCGCCGGGCTCCCCAGGCGGGCAAGTAGCTCGTGCGGGCGCGGTGTGACGTGTCTGATCTAGAGAGTCTTTGCTAGCTCTGAGGATTACAAGGGGAAATGAGTGCGGAGTCAGGGGAAGTGTCCTTTGCCCGTAGGAGCGCCGGGCTCCCCAGGCGGGCAAGTAGCTCGTGCGGGCGCGGTGTGACGTGTCTGATCTAGAGAGTCTGTGGTAGCTCTGAGGATTACAAGGGGAAATGAGTGCGGAGTCAGGGGAAGTTGCCCTTGCCCGTAGGAGCGCCGGCTCCCAGGCGGGCAAGTAGCTCGTGCGGGCGCGGTGTGCCGTGTCTGATCTAGAGAGTCTTTGCTAGCTCTGAGGATTACAAGGGAAATGAGTGCGGAGTCAGGGAAGTGTCCTTGCCGTAGGAGCGCCGGGCTCCCCAGACGGGCAAGTAGCTCGTGCGGGCGCGGTGTGCCGTGTCTGATCTAGAGAGTCTTTGCTAGCTCTGAGGATTACAAGGGAAATGAGTGCGGAGTGAGGGAAGCTGCCCTTGCCCGTAGGAGCGCCGGGCTCCCAGGCGGGCAAGTAGCTCGTGCGGGCGCGGTGTGCCGTGTCTGATCTAGAGAGTCTTTGCTAGCTCTGAGGATTATAAGGGGAATGAGTGCGGAGTCAGGGAAGTTGCCCTTGCCGTAGGAGCGCCGGCTCCCAGGCGGGCAAGTAGCTCGTGCGGGCGCGGTGTGCCGTGTCTGATCTAGAGAGTCTTTGCTAGCTCTGAGGATTATAAGGGGAATGAGTGCGGAGTCAGGGAAGTGTCCTTTGCCCGTAGGAGCGCCGGGCCCCAGGCGGGCAAGTAGCTCGTGCGGGCGCGGTGTGCCGTGTCTGATCTAGAGAGTCTTTGCTAGCTCTGAGGATTACAAGGGAAATGAGTGCGGAGTCAGGGAAGTGTCCTTGCCCGTAGGAGCGCCGTGCTCCCAGGCGGGCAAGTAGCTCGTGCGGGCGCGGTGTGCCGTGTCTGATCTAGAGAGTCTTTGCTAGCTCTGAGGATTACAAGGGGAAATGAGTGCGGAGTCAGGGGAAGTTGCCCTTGCCCGTAGGAGCGCCGGCTCCCAGGCGGGCAAGTAGCCCGTGCGGGCGCGGTGTGCCGTGTCTGATCTAGAGAGTCTTTGTAGCTCTGAGGATTACAAGGGGAAATGAGTGCGGAGTCAGGGGAAGTGTCCTTTGCCCGTAGGAGCGCCGGGCTCCCCAGGCGGGCAAGTAGCTCGTGCGGGCGCGGTGTGACGTGTCTGATCTAGAGAGTCTTTGGTAGCTCTGAGGATTACAAGGGGAAATGAGTGCGGAGTGAGGGAAGTTGCCCTTGCCCGTAGGAGCGCCGGGGCCCCCAGGCGGGCAAGTAGCTCGTGCGGGCGCGGTGTGCCGTGTCTGATCTAGAGAGTCTTTGCTAGCTCTGAGGATTATAAGGGGAATGAGTGCGGAGTCAGGGAAGTTGCCCTTGCCCGTAGGAGCGCCGGCTCCCAGGCGGGCAAGTAGCTCGTGCGGGCGCGGTGTGCCGTGTCTGATCTAGAGAGTCTTTGCTAGCTCTGAGGATTACAAGGGGAAATGAGTGCGGAGTCAGGGGAAGTGTCCTTTGCCCGTAGGAGCGCCGGGCTCCCCAGGCGGGCAAGTAGCTCGTGCGGGCGCGGTGTGACGTGTCTGATCTAGAGAGTCTTTGCTAGCTCTGAGGATTACAAGGGAAATGAGTGCGGAGTCAGGGAAGTGTCCTTGCCCGTAGGAGCGCCGTGCTCCCAGGCGGGCAAGTAGCTCGTGCGGCGCGGTGTGCCGTGTCTGATCTAGAGAGTCTTTGCTAGCTCTGAGGATTACAAGGGAAATGAGTGCGGAGTCAGGGAAGTTGCCCTGCCCGTAGGAGCGCCGGGCTCCCAGGCGGGCAAGTAGCTCGTGCGGGCGCGGTGTGCCGTGTCTGATCTAGAGAGTCTTTGCTAGCTCTGAGGATTATAAGGGGAATGAGTGCGGAGTCAGGGGAAGTTGCCCTTGCCCGTAGGAGCGCCGGCTCCCCAGGCGGGCAAGTAGCTCGTGCGGGCGCGGTGTGACGTGTCTGATCTAGAGAGTCTTTGCTAGCTCTGAGGATTACAAGGGGAAATGAGTGCGGAGTCAGGGGAAGTTGCCCTTGCCCGTAGGAGCGCCGGGCTCCCCAGGCGAGCAAGTAGCTCGTGCGGGCGCGGTGTGACGTGTCTGTTCTAGAGAGTCTTTGCTAGCTCTGAGGATTACAAGGGAAATGAGTGCGGAGTCAGGGAAGTTGCCCTTGCCCGTAGGAGCGCCGGGCTCCCAGGCGGGCAAGTAGCTCGTGCGGGCGCGGTGTGACGTGTCTGTTCTAGAGAGTCTTTGCTAGCTCTGAGGATTACAAGGGAAATGAGGGGAGTCAGGGAAGTTGCCCTGCCCGTAGGAGCGCCGGCTCCCAGGCGGGCAAGTAGCTCGTGCGGGCGCGGTGTGACGTGTCTGTTCTAGAGAGTCTTTGCTAGCTCTGAGGATTACAAGGGAAATGAGTGCGGAGTCAGGGAAGTGCCCTTGCCCGTAGGAGCGCCGGGCTCCCAGGCGGGCAAGTAGCTCGTGCGGGCGCGGTGTGACGTGTCTGTTCTTGAGAGTCTTTGCTAGCTCTGAGGATTACAAGGGAAATGAGTGCGGAGTCAGGAAGTTGCCCTTTCCCGTAGGAGCGCCGGGCCCCAGGCGGGCAAGTAGCTCGTGCGGGCGCGGTGTGACGTGTCTGTTCTAGAGAGTCTTTGCTAGCTCTGAGGATTACAAGGAAATGAGTGCGGAGTCAGGGAAGTTTCCCTTGCCCGTAGGAGCGCCGGGCTCCCCAGGCGGGCAAGTAGCTCGTGCGGGCGCGGTGTGACGTGTCTGATCTAGAGAGTCTCTGGTAGCTCGGAGGATTAGAAGGAGAGATGAGTGCGGAGTCAGGGAAGTTGCCCTTGCCCGTAGGAGCGCCGGCTCCCCAGGCGGGCAAGTAGCTCGTGCGGGCGCGGTGTGACGTGTCTGATCTAGAGAGTCTTGCTAGCTCTGAGGATTACAAGGGAAATGAGTGCGAGTCAGGGAGTTGCCCTTGCCCGTAGAGCGCCGGCCCCAGGCGGGCAAGTAGCTCGTGCGGGCGCGGTGTGACGTGTCTGTTCTAGAGAGTCTTTGCTAGCTCTGAGGATTACAAGGGGAAATGAGTGCGGAGTCAGGGGAAGTTGCCCTTGCCCGTAGGAGCGCCGGCTCCCTAGGCGGGCAAGTAGCTCGTGCGGGCGCGGTGTGACGTGTCTGTTCTAGAGAGTCTTTGCTAGCTCTGAGGATTACAAGGGAAATGAGTGCGGAGTCAGGAAGTTGCCCTTGCCCGTAGGAGCGCCGGGCTCCCAGGCGGGCAAGTAGCTCGTGCGGGCGCGGTGTGACGTGTCTGTTCTAGAGAGTCTTTGCTAGCTCTGAGGATTATAAGGGGAATGAGTGCGGAGTCAGGGGAAGTTGCCCTTGCCCGTAGGAGCGCCGTGCTCCCCAGGCGGGCAAGTAGCTCGTGCGGGCGCGGTGTGACGTGTCTGATCTAGAGAGTCTTTGCTAGCTCTGAGGATTACAAGGAAATGAGTGCGAGTCAGGGAAGTTGCCCTTGCCCGTAGGAGCGCCGGCTCCCCAGGCGGGCAAGTAGCTCGTGCGGGCGCGGTGTGACGTGTCTGATCTAGAGAGTCTTTGCTAGCTCTGAGGATTACAAGGGAAATGAGTGCGAGTCAGGGAAGTTGCCCTTGCCCGTAGGAGCGCCGGGCTCCCAGGCGGGCAAGTAGCTCGTGCGGGCGCGGTGTGACGTGTCTGTTCTAGAGAGTCTTTGCTAGCTCTGAGGATTATAAGGGAATGAGTGCGGAGTCAGGGAGTTGCCCTTGCCGTAGGAGCGCCGTGCCCCAGGCGGGCAAGTAGCTCGTGCGGGCGCGGTGTGACGTGTCTGATCTAGAGAGTCTTTGCTAGCTCTGAGGATTACAAGGGGAAATGAGTGCGGAGTCAGGGGAGTTGCCCTTGCCCGTAGGAGCGCCGGGCTCACCAGGCGGGCAAGTAGCTCGTGCGGGCGCGGTGTGACGTGTCTGTTCTAGAGAGTCTTGGTAGCTCTGAGGATTACAAGGGGAAGGAGTGCGGAGTCAGGGGAAGTTGCCCTTGCCCGTAGGACGCCGGGCCCCCAGGCGGGCAAGTAGCTCGTGCGGGCGCGGTGTGACGTGTCTGTTCTAGAGAGTCTTTGCTAGCTCTGAGGATTACAAGGGAAATGAGTGCGGAGTCAGGGAAGTTGCCCTTGCCCGTAGGAGCGCCGGCTCCCAGGCGGGCAAGTAGCTCGTGCGGGCGCGGTGTGACGTATCTGATCTAGAGAGTCTGTGGTAGCTCTGAGGATTACAAGGGGAAATGAGTGCGGAGTCAGGGGAAGTTGCCCTTGCCCGTAGGAGCGCCGGGCTCCCAGGCGGGCAAGTAGCTCGTGCGGGCGCGGTGTGACGTGTCTGATCTAGAGAGTCTTTGCTAGCTCTGAGGATTACAAGGGGAAATGATTGCGGAGTCAGGGGAAGTTGCCCTTGCCCGTAGGAGCGCCGGGCTCCCCAGGCGGGCAAGTAGCTCGTGCGGGCGCGGTGTGACGTATCTGAACTAAAGCATATGAATTGCTTTCCTCTTAGCAATGATATTTTGAAGGTAAGGAATGTGAAGTGTTTAGTCTCTGGTTGCCAAATAGTGCACAAAGATACTCTATCGATTAAAGCGATTAAAATAAAGCCCGACTTTTTACTGTGTCGCCTTGCAAAGTTCTTTGTAAGAAGAGAAAGTTGTGTAACCGTGCGCGAATTATGGCGAAATTCAAACGGATATTTTGATTTTTAAGGGGACTTCCTTTAATGAAGCTATCGTTTGAGCAACAGTGCTCCCAAGAGTTTTCTCGCGAAATGTCAATCCATTTTCATTGGAGAATATGTGGCGTCTGTGGCAAGGCAGTGCACGAAATGCGCATGCGCCGCTCGCTGCAGTGGACCGCTAGGCAAACGCCGGCGCCCAGGAGCCGGCGCGGCGCGAGCATTCACAGCCACAGCCACCAGGCGGCGCGGCGGTCGCGGGCGCAATTTTATTACGGCAGGTTAACACAGACCAAACACCCAAGTGGAAAGATATGACTCACGAACCTCTCTAAAAGTCTGACACTGTTTTTATGTTACTATTTTGTATTCACTATTTCACTCATGTCTGCCCGTGTTGTAAGCAAGAATATATTCAAATTAAACCAATCCCTGATGTCTGTCGCCATGTGATTGCCACTCTTGCACTCTGCTGTAATTACTTTGTTTACCTTTTTAACATAAAGATAGCAATTGTTTTAGGTCCATAATAGTTTGTGAGCATCAATTTATTAAAATGTGTCGTTGTGGTAATGTTTGAAACTCTGAAATAGTATCTATTATTAAAGATTTAATGCCAAAAAACAACAAAAGAAACAGAGAAAGCGTGTGGAAGCAATTTTAAGAATTTTGAAGAAGAAATTACTCATATTTTAGGCAATTAATATGCGAAGATTGGATGGTGAGTACAAAGAATATATTATCAAAACTTTGTGGAGCGTTCGAACTAAAATTATTCAGAAAAAAACTTTCATGAGTACACACGTGTGTTCAATCCATTCGAAATTGACGAATCCCGCTGCTTATTTGTCTTGTACACCTGCCATTTGAAATACTTCCACTGAATACCAAGGCAGGGAAAACTCAACTTCCTACAACTTTAATAATTGTGTTTTTAATAAATGTTCTGGTAAGTAGCTTTGTTATAATTGATTTTTTTTAGTTTTATTACAATAAAATCGAATCATATTTGAAATCATTTTCTACATTAAAATGTTATTCGTATTTCACTTGTTTCTAAGTTATTCCAGAAGGCAGTGATAACTCGGAGGTGAATGAAAGTTTTACATATTCCAGTGACAGTTTTGAGTAATATTTCTCCTCTTCGTAATTCCTGTGATTTTAATTACCCATTCGATTCATTTAATGTCGTAATTCGTGAAATAGACACTAAATATCACTGGAGGTGCTGTGATATTACTTATGAAAATTTCACTCAATCACAATTTCTGGTCATGCCAGAAAGAAAGCAAACTCGCTTGATGCTATCCAAAAGAGTGCATTTTGCACTATCCCCATCAAAAGTTTAAAACACTGGAGCAATTTTTGACTTGATGAAATTTTGGATTTATGAAATTATGAAAATTTCGAAATTATGTAAATGCTCGAAATGCTTTATGTAAAGTACTCCCAAAAATTAATGAATGCCTTTCAAAATCGTAGAGCTTGTAGTGAGATACGACAGACAGACAAGACAGACGGATGATTGGACATTTTGAAAAAAAAAAAAACATCAGGGTGCCCCAAAACGTGAAACCTCGAAATCGATTTTCCGCATCATTACATAACTTTTTTTAAATTGCGATTATTACTCCGAATATACGTACATATACGAGAAAGTAAAAAGCCTAAGGTAGATTTTATGATGATGATTTGATGGTACTCACTCCGCCTAATTATATGTTAACACCCAACATAAAATGAATAAATGTTAATTTATCTACGATTATACTCAGTTAAGCATGCATAATTTGAATATATGGAAGGTACAACCAACGCCGTACTACACATCCGAGAAGTCAACACAGTAAGGTTATGAACTGTACTCGAAAACCATTTGGAGTTTTGTTGTTGTTTTACAGAGGAAAATTTATTCATGTTGTTAATGTGCTCAATATAAAGTTGTAATAATATGATAATAAATGTCAAATTCTCATTGTTGAAAAAAAGAAAAGAAAAGAAAAGGCTGAAAATTTATAGTAGTTGCCGTCAATCCAATAACAGGTTTAAACCAGCAGAACTTCAGGAATCGCAATTTTGTATAGAGTTGCACGTCCACAAATAAAATGGTAACGTTTCCCAGGAATGAATCTCACGAAAAAAATAAATTAACATTAGAATAGTTATGGTTGAATATTCAGAGAGCTAATGAGCATAGCAGGTAAACTAAAAGAAATTGAATTAATCATAATAGTGATAAATGCAATATTAGTCGGTCAACGAACACAAATATTACCCGCGCAACTTTTCTTGAGCGATGACTTCACTTCCCCTCGCTAGAGCAATAAACTGTGTAAGACCAACGCTTGCAGCGTGCATTGATAATAACATTCGAAACACATTTAATTGGCGCATAATAAAATGTATGTACAGTAGAAACCGAGAACTGGTCGTATTTTTCTTAACAATATATATATATATATATATATATATATATATATATATATATATATATATAAAGATGTGCAGAGCAGATCCAGATCCATCGCAGCAGATACCCCGAACTCAAATTATTAAGTATATTTTATGATGTATTATCATAAAATTAGAACTCAAATTATTGAGAAAGTTGCGAAAGCATGACTGATCATCCAGAGATTAGCATTGCTTCAAATAATCTAGTGGCCGATGGAACGAATTTCTCCAAGCCATCGCTCAAGGAAGGTTGCGCGACTAGTGGATGGGAAGCGCCTCACCTGCAAGACGACGTGGAGCAGAGGGCGTCGTGCGCGCCCCATGGTGTCGGAGCGAGGAGCAGCAGCTGCGGACGTCGCGACGCCGGCGTTCACTGGCGACTGAGGCGCCGCCGCCGCCGCCGCTGCCCCCGATCCATGCCATTCGCCGCCCCGCCCCACCCGGACACCCCTCGACACCCTCCGCTCCCACCACTCCCTCGCACCGGCAGGGGTGCCGCAGGGCATCAGCTCATGGCGCTCAACACCCTCTGACCGGGAGGTCCTAGGGTTACACTCCCCCACGGGGGCAGCGTTTTCTATATTAACTCTACCGGGAGAGGTGACTCAGGGCATCAACTCATGGCGCTGAAGACCCTCTGACCGGGAGGTCCTAGGGTTACACTCCCCCACGGGGCAGCGTTTTCTATATTAACTCTACCGGGAGAGCTAGCTCAGGGCATCAACGCATGGCGCTGAAGACCTCTGACCGGGAGGTCTTAGGCTTACACTCACGGGGCAGGGTTTTCTATATTAATTCTACCGGGAGAGGTAGCTCAGGCATCAACTCATGGCGCTGAAGACCCTCTGACCGGGAGGTCCTAGGGTTACACTCCCCCACGGGGGCAGCGTTTTCTATATTAACTCTACCGGGAGAGGTAGCTCAGGGCATCAACTCATGGCGCTGAAGACCCTCTGACCGGGAGGTCCTAGGGTTACACTCCCACGGGGCAGCGTTTTCTATATTAATTCTACCGGGAGAGGTAGCTCAGGGCATCAACTCATGGCGCTGAAGACCCTCTGACCGGGAGGTCCTAGGGTTACCCTCCCACGGGGCAGGTTTTCTATATTAACTCTACCGGGAGAGGTAGCTCAGGCATCAACTCATGGCGCTGAAGACCCTCTGACCGGGAGGTCCTAGGTTACTCCCACAGGGGCAGGGTTTTCTATATTAACTCTACCGGAGAGGTAGCTCAGGGCATCAACTCATGGCGCTGAAGACCCTCTGACCGGGAGGTCCTAGGTTACTCCCACACGGGGCAGGCGTTTTCTATATTAATCTACCGGAGAGGTAGCTCAGGCATCAACTCATGGCGCTGAAGACCTCTGACCGGGAGGTCTAGGTTACTCCCACGGGGCAGGGTTTTCTATATTAACTCTACCGGAGAGGTAGCTCAGGGCATCAACTCATGGCGCTGAAGACCCTCTGACCGGGAGGTCCTAGGGTTACTCTCCCCACGGTGGCAGCTTTTTCTATATTAACTCTACCGGGAGAGGTAGCTCAGGGCATCAACTCATGGCGCTGAAGACCCTCTGACCGGGAGGTCCTAGGGTTACTCTCCACCGGGCAGCGTTTCTATATTAATCTACCGGAGAGGTAGCTCAGGCATCAACTCATGGCGCTGAAGACCTCTGACCGGGAGGTCCTAGGGTTACTCTCACGGGGCAGGTTTCTATATTAATCTACCGGAGAGGTAGCTCAGGCATCAACTCATGCGCTGAAGACCTCTGACCGGGAGGTCCTAGGTTACTCCCACGGGGCAGCGTTTTCATATTAACTCTACCGGGAGAGTAGCTCAGGCATCAACTCATGGCGCTGAAGACCTCTGACCGGGAGGTCCTAGGTTACACTCACACGGGCAGCGTTTTCTATATTAATCTACCGAGAGTCAGCATCACTCATGCCTGAAGACTTGACGAGGCTAGGTTCTCAGGGCAGCTTTCTATATTAACTCTACCGATAGCTCAGGGCATCAACAGGCAAACCTCTGACGGCCAGGTCGCCAGGTTTCTCCTAGGAGTGCTACACTCCTCACGACGGGGAGGTTCTTCTATATTAATTCTACCGGGAGAGGTAGCTCAGGGCATCAACTCATGGCGCTGAAGACGCTCTGACCGGGAGGTCCTAGATTACACTCACGGGGCAGCTTTTCTATATTAACTCTACCGGGAGAGTAGCTCAGGGCATCAACTCATGTCGCTCAACACCCTCTGACCGGAGGCCTAGGTTACACTCCACGGGGCAGGGTTTTCATATTAATTCTACCAGGAGGTAGCTCAGGGCATCAACTCATGGCGCTGTAGACTCTCTGACCGGGAGGTCCTAAGATTACAATCCCCCACGGGGGCAGCGTTTTCTATATTAACTCTACCGGAGAGGTAGCTCAGGGCATCAACTCATGGCGCTCAACAGCCTCTGACCGGGAGGTCCTAGGGTTACACTCCACGGGGCAGCGTTTTCTATATTAACTATATTCTATATTTTCGATGATAGTTTGTCAGCTAGATTTAATTCAGTCGTTGTCTAGAGGAGAATTCTAGTGACCGGCTTCTCTGATCGGTAGATTTCCGTTCTTTCACCGATCAACACCAGGCGAATGCCGAAGCAGTACCCTAACAAACGGGTCATGGACTGTGCGTGATGTTTCCTTCCTCTTCCTTGTCCTATCCTCTTCCCTTACACACTTACAGTAACATGCACTACATTACCATATACTCCGTGAGACCGGTCGGGAGCTTAGATCTTGTTTCAACTGGGGCGGAACCCCGCTCATGGGAGATACCTGGTTGCGGGAAATCCCCCTAGCCGACAGTAGGTCGGCGCCGGATATCGCCATCCTGCTGGGGAGATCACTTCTACCTCCCGATGAAAAAACATGTACTACACTTACTGGAATAATGATCTCAGTTGTTCACGTGGCCGGAATCACTAACAACCAACCAACCATCCCTTGTTTCCGCGTATCTTGAAAACATTTTTCTCCCGCACTCTCTAGACGTTTCAGTTTAAGGACTCCGCCAGCGAGAGTGAGAAGACACTGCTATATGGGAAACAAATGAATTATGTTTTAAAAGACATAAATCTGTATAAAGAAATTCAAATTGCATTTTAAATTCCTTAGTAAAATTTCTTTTATAATAAAGGCTCTAATAATTTTGCTAATTTAATGTAGTATAACTAAAGCTATCTCTTTCCATCTACATGTATATTTTATTCACACATCAGAGAGAGACAGAGAGAGAGAGAGAGTGACAAATAGAGACAGAGGAAGAGGCACAGAGAGAGAGAGAAGAGAGAGAGAGAGAGAGAGAGAGAGAGAAATTTCATTTTCAAATATAGAAACTATTTTTTTGGCCCCTGAGCATATTACCAGAATATTAAAAACACGAATATTAAAAACTCGAAGTTCCGGAGCGAATCATACCAATATTTTGGAAAAGACTCCTAAAAAGAACTATCCACCAAAATCACATTTTCTCGAAACAACAATGACTACAAAACAATATATCATGCCATAATATTACTCTATTTTGATTTTTTTATTTTCTCTTGTACGCCCGTATATACAGAGTAATATACGGAGTAGAGAGAAAATTATGTGGTGTGTCTATTAGAGAGGAGCTTAACAGTTTTTCTTTAATAACTGTTATCACAATAACAGTCGAATCGTAATAGCTGTTATTAATAATAGTTGAAAAATAACAGGTCCATGACCAGCAACCTAACACGGCCGACTGCTAAGAGTTAAAGCCGTTGTGGCACTGCTAAGAGTTAAACTACGCAAAACGAATAACGTTGGTAGCACCGTAAAGCTTGTGGCCTTACGGCGTTTGCTTGCACTACTTTTCCAAACATTTTTGGACAGAGAAGCAGCTGATATGAACGAGACTGGATGAACTGCCAAGGATGAATAGTAATTCATATAATGTGTAGCAAATGTGTATATAATATTACTAAAATAAAAGTGATTCGGGTTCAGATTGCAAATATTCTTTCAAATATGCAACGTGCATAGTGAAGTGACGAGTGCCATAAGTAATGAGGAGAAACTGTGATTTTGCTAACCTATGAGCTAAAGTGTGACTGTTGAAAATCAAGTATTATAATGCGAGTTATTTAACCATAACTCATTTTATTTTATCGGACCAAGGAAAATATTAGTTGATCTCACATAATCAGCAATGGGACAGAAATAAGTTAACAAACATATTGGACGGACTTAATTTAAAGGACAAACTTCTTATTGTAGTGTATACAATAGAATATAAAAATATTGTGGCACATGGCGTGTAATAATGACGAATTATGTATTAATGTATTTATAATTTGAACACTGATAAATCTTGATTGGTTAGATGCAGTGAAGCTATTATCGTAGAAAATGGTTGCCAGATTAACCTGTTGTAGTTCGGATTAGGCCCAGTAGATTGCAGGTCTATGCATTTCAACCGATAACAGCCAATAACATGATAAACGAAAGAACTGTTATTTTGCGTAACAGTTACGAAACGATAACGGTTATGAAATAACAGTTTAGCTGTTAAGGGCACATCCCTAATGTCTATACATGGTACAGAGAAGGAAATGCTGCGGAAATTCAGTTTCCATATTTCAACGAAAAATACAGTAGTGAATGTAATTTAGAGATTATTCGATTCCTGGAAGAGAAAGTTTTGTAGTTTAGGTTTTATAAAAATTTAAATATTAAAGAAATGAAACAAATATGTGATAAATTATCTATATTAAATCTTTCATTAACTAAAATTTTGCAATTGCTTATAATGGATGGAATTGTGGCTCTAATTTCTTTGAACCCTAATATCATGTGTGTGTGATTACTTCTGATCTTCTAGTTCTGAGCATGGGGAGCTTTTCAATCCCCTTTTTGGCTAAGTTGAATTTGGGTGTTTGTACTGTAATGTGGATGAAAAATGATTTCGGTGCCATTAAATTCTCCAAATTATAGCGCATAATTTTTTTAGTTATGAAATATTCGGGTGGTTCTCATTTCTCTCTCTCATAGTTAGGGGAGAGTTTCAAAATTTTGAGTAGTGGCCCATACAAAAACCAGAATTCAATTGTTTAGACCATGCAAAAAATTTTGAATTTTGAGTAAGTTGGAGTAGTAACTTAACCTCCCCCTATTTTGTAATCTTAAATTGGGAGGTTTCAGGGTATCAAAAATAATGTTTTGGTGTCACTGAAGAGCCCAAAATTAGCCTAAAACTATGACGCAAGAATTTTTGAGTTTTGAGAATTTGGGGTGGTTTTGGTTTTTGGTTTTCTTATTTAGGGGTGAGGTTTGGAATTTCGAAAAGTGGCGGTCAGGAGCCCAAAATTTACTTGTTTTGATCGTACAAAAAAATTTGAATTTTGAGTAAGTGAGGGTGCTAGCTTACCAGCCTCAATTTGAAATTTTAATTTCGGGGTGTTGGGAGGTAACCCAAAGTTTTTGAATGGGGGCTGAAATTAGCCCAAAATTATGGCGCAAAAATTTTTCAGTTTTTCGAAAGTGGGGGTTCTAGCTTTACCGACGTTCCGAGAGGGGAGGAGGAGGGCGGCAGTGCTGGGACGCAGAAGTCAGTCTTCTTTGGTTTAATTCTCCACCCACTAGGATAGCAGCGCTAAAACACGCAAAAGCACGTTTTTGAAAATTTCTTTTTATCTTCTGGCCGGATACGAAAACGATGTATCAGTTCCCCATAATGAGGATCAGACGCGTCGAATGACGCCTCATATGTCTCGATGAGAGCACGGGAAGTGGTCCAGACGTGAATGACTGAACCGCACATCCGCACATTCGGGAGTTATTCAAATACTGTATAGGGATATACGTACGTATACGAGAAAGGAACTAGTGGTAAAACAGAATGACACAGACTTTCTCGAAGTAAAGTTCTCTAATTTCCTTGGTGTGGGCTAGATTTGCAGTCTTGCCCCGTCCTCTTGCCAGCTGCCATCTACCGAACCCCAAAATACATTTTTTGATGTTTTCTCAATTTTTCGGTTTACTAATGGTAGATTCGAAATATTATATTTAAAGTATTGAAGAATACTAAAACCTCGTCCTATATGGAAATTTTCCTTGAAAAATTTCGAGCCGTTTTTAAGAAAAAAATGTTTAAAACTCTAGTGTAAATAAGAAATTTCAAGCTCTGTTTCACATGAATCTTTTGTTTTCAAAAAACTTCATTTTATGTCATTTAAAACACTTTTACTCACAAATACAATAATGTATACACATTGCTGGAAAAGTGCATATTACCGGCGTGAGGGATATTTAAATAAAGATTTGTGTAATTTGTGGAAAAAAAGAATACAACAAAACTAATTTTATGACACCTTAAACAGTGCTATTAGCACTATCCATACTGGAACATTCCCGACGTGGACTGGTGCCAATTTGAAACAATCCCCGTCTTTCTATTTAACAACAGGCCCCACTTGGAGCGACATTTTGAAACATAATTATTACTGATAAATGTGATTTGGGCGCCAGGAAAAGTTACACTTGAAACCTAATGATTCCTACGTAATTTAAATATCTCTCATTCCAAAATTATGTTGTGCTAGCTCAGTTAATTGGGGTTCGAAGTTCATAATTGTTGCTTCAATCTGTCACCATACGAGTGGCGAGGAATGCTGGATTGCACGTAACGAACAATGATAATCAGCTTTCTTTCAACTTAACAAATTAGAATTTATTATAGTATCAACTATGATTCTGTTGCGTTAAACAATTATTACATTGATAATCAAAAATGAATTGATCGTTGGTCATGACCAGTTTT
This sequence comes from Teleogryllus oceanicus, assembly GCA_964035755.1. Classification (NCBI taxonomy): domain Eukaryota; kingdom Metazoa; phylum Arthropoda; class Insecta; order Orthoptera; family Gryllidae; genus Teleogryllus; species Teleogryllus oceanicus. The sequence goes on along the minus strand of CAXIVR010000012.1, from coordinate 65,694,941 downwards.
CTCTATATTACAATAGTTATAAAACCTTGTGGGTCTTCGCGCGCTCTTCACTTCTTCGTTCGACGGCGCGCGCCCCTTAGAACCTTCTCCGTCAACGCAGCAGAATCTTGCTTCTGGATAAAGTCCTCGCCTAATGTCCGTGATCTGATTCCAAATTCTCCCGGCGATACTATTATAATCCGTGACTACCCTCACTTGCGTCATGGGTGGACGCCTAGACACGCATCTACTTCCTACAAGAATGCTCTATCCTAATATAAGAAACGATAGTTAGCTATATGCAACTGTCAATTACAATCTTTCCTCGACCTGGTAAAATCTATCAGGAGCCGACCCGCTCCTCAGCGCGTTGCTCGAGCGAATGAATGTTCTTCTAAAAACTCGGAAGCATCCGAATTTTATATATTTTTCTTTTGTCTCTAAAAACTGCTTATTCCGCCTCTGCTCTGTCATTTCAACCTAACGAAAATGATCCTTAACGCCGGTTGTTTATTTTCACTTAGCGATCTCCTCGCGTTCGTCTATTGATATCCCTATATTCTATGTCGTATAAAATGACATTTCCATAATAAAAATTTTCGTCATTTTGGTATATCACAGTACGAAAAGTTTGAAGAAAAAAATGGAACCATTTTTGAAAAATGGGGTTTTATCTTTTTTTGAAAATGCGGAATTTTGAGCTCGTTTTCACAGAAAACTTTTGATTTTACTTGAAACTTTATGAGATATCTTTTAAAGAACATGTACTTGTAAATGCAATATTGTGGGAAAATCACCGCTAAAGTAAACAATTACGACGTGAGAGGTTAGTAAAAAGTATTTTTTTGTAATTTTTGAAAAAACAAAATAATAGACGAACTTGACATTTTTGCCATCGCATTACTTAGCAATATCCTTACCAAAGATTTAAAGAAAAATTTGGAGGCGTTTTTTGAGAAAATCTTATTTTTATTTTTAAAATCGTACATATTGCGTGCAATATGTGCGATTTTAGTACTAAAGTGTTCAACTTTAACTTTTTCTTTCTCCCTACTACTAAAATGTTCAAAAACGTATCCTAGAACTTAATGAAGGAATTATTTATGGAGAACAAATATCATTTGAAGGAAAAATCTCTATCTTCAATTGTGTAGTTGTAGGAAGACGCGAAAATTTTCAAACTTTTGCAAATTTCGGAAAATTACAGTTAACAGTATCGCACCCATACCACCTTTACAGAAGTATTTCACTTCTTTCTTTCAATAAATTTATAGAAAAGATTTGGAGTCATTTTTTTACATTTTGAAAATGGCCCTGGTTTTATGTAAATTAAGTACCCCTCAAAAATAATGAATGCTTTTCAAAGAGCTCATGATTGAGCTAATGAATGAAAATCGTAAGAGATTTGAGTGTCGCGAGATTGTCAGAGATTTATTCCGTTTTGGAAGAAACCGTACACATATTTGAGTCACTAGTATTGTTCACGTACACCAAACAGACAAAACGAGGGACGGACGGACATTTTGCCGTCAATCGATATTTCGGAACCAAGGACCCCCAAAACAAGGATACCCCACGTGTTAGAGATTTTTTTATAAATTTAACAACAGGATTTATCCCCTTTTTCGGTACCAGAGCCTGGAAACAAGAGATTTGCTGCCGAAAATTCGCCGTTTTTTCGCACAGCATTACATAACTTTCTCTCTACTGCGTAAACGGTAGCGAGAAAGAAAAATTAAAGTTCTTTTGGAAAATTGCCTTTGATAGTTTCTGAAAATGCGGAAATTTTAGCTCATTTTCACAGAAAACTTATTTTCTAGAAATTTTATAAGACATCATTCAAAGCAGATGTACTCATAAATGCAGTAATGTGTGCAAATCGCCGCTAATGTATATATTAAAGTTGTATGAGACAAGTCAAAAAATACACATTTGTAATATTTGAAAAAATGAAGGAACAGGGCTGATTGGCATTTACGTCATCTTATAAAGTACGTTTAGCACAATCTCTACCAAGGTTTAAAGAAAACTGGTGCTACAGATTGGCAAGAGAGATCGGTCTGGGCTAGCTATTCGGACTTGCCGTATTCTCTCGCTAACTGCCATCTATCGCCACCCAAGTACATATTTTGAAATTTTCTCATTTTTTTGGTTTCCTAATAGTGGAACCGGAATATTACTTTAAGAATATTTTAAAGAAGAGTAAAATCTTACCCTAAATAGAGATTTTCATTGAGATGTTAAAATTTGGAGCCATTCTTAAGAAAATGGCGTTTAAGCGTTACTGTAAATTCGAAATTTCAAGGTTTTTTCACACAACAAATTAAGTTTTCAGGAAACTTCATTTTGAAGCATTTTTAAGTATTTTGAAGTTCTTTTGAAGTATTTTGAAGCACTTTAACTCACAAATGCAATATTCTTTCCAAATTGCTAGAAATGTGCATATTACCGGCGTGTTAAATTAAATTGCACATATTGCTCGCAATATTGCGCGAAAACTACAAACATTTTCAAAAATATTACCTGACATAAATGAAAGAACTAATTATGGGAAAAAACTCATTTGATAGAAAAATCTCTATGTTCAATTTTATAGTTGTAGGAAGGCGCCGGAAAAAAATCACACTTTTAAGATTTCCGAAATTCAGAGTTAATAGTGAAATTTGGACCTATGCCATCTTTATGGGTGCATTTGACTCTATTCTTACAAGAAATTTAAAGAAAAAAGTTTGACCCACTTTTGAGAAAATTTTGAAAATATCACGGGTGCTCATGTAAAGTACCCTCAAATTTTAAAGAAAGAGTTTCAAAATCGAGGCGCCTCGAGTCGAGCAAGATGGACCGGGCAATACGCCACCTTTATAAGTGCATTTGACTCTTTTCTTACAAGAAATGTAAAGAAAAAGTTGAAACCATTTTTTAAAAAAATTAAAATGTCGCATGTGCTTTATGTTAGAATTAATGAATGTTTTTCAAAATCACAAAGCTTTGAGTGCGGCCAGATCGACAGAAGTCTACCCTACGTGTAGTTTAGGCGCTATTAGTGTTGTTTACTGACGACAGACGGACGGACAAACGGGCGTTTTGAAGAAAAGAGGGGGGGGGGGAACAAGCGTTTTTACGGTATCAAGGGACCCAAAAGGTGTATTTCTGTTGAAATCTGGAAATCGATTTTCCGAAGCATTATATAACTTTCTCTATACTTCATATATTACTCCGTATATACATGAGAAACTAAAAGTAGCAAAATAACTTCCATCATTTGAATAAAAATTTAATTTCAAGTCATTTCTAAACTTAACCATTCTTTTTATATATTTACCCCCGCCAACGCATCCTGTGGTAAAATCCGGAAACGAATTGCCTGAATAAATCAGAATAAATTTTCATTTCATAGGGGTGTTGTGCGTTTCATCGCCAAGTACATGTGGTTCTTTCATTTTAACAATTTAATTGAGCGCCTTTAAACTTCAATGTTGGTTACGTGTATGGAAGTATGTTGGTAGTCTTGTGCAATTTATTGATGGAATATCTTAGGCATGGAGCTCAATGATCTTAAGTATAGTGTTTGTGTAAACTCGTAGCACTCGTCAGTGTGTTGGTGCGGTGTTTGGATTTGTTTAGGAGCCAGTTAAAGAGCAGATGTAAGGGTGTTTTTTAGCGCACGTGTTTATGGTATTTCGCTGTGCAGTCCTAAATATGAAGCTTTTGACGCATAACATGCTCACTTCGAAATGTATGAAAGGAGTGACAGTGGGATATCCACTAGGAATTATTGTAAGTTCTCTCTTACCAGGAAAGTTGCAGTTGTTTGGCAGTTGTGATGTTTTTTTAAGAATTGCATTCTATTCTGTGCGTTGTAATTTATGGCATGTAGAAATCCGTGTTTTCATTTTTTTTGTGAAGATTGTGATAATTTTTACCTATATTCTTTTCAGGCAAAAGATATTAAGGTATCAGAGACTGAATTTAATTCTGAATTTGTTTCTAGAATTATTCCCAAATTAGATTGGAATGCTTTATGGAAAGCGGCTGATAGTGTAAGTGCAAGGTGTATTTTCTCCTGCTTTCTTAATTGTGAACACAATTGTTCTGTAACATCTTAGATCTTTGATATCCATCATTTTGTTGTTGCAGATAGGTCATTCAGGAGATTTACCCCAACAACTTATAGAGGATTATGAAAATAATGAGGAGTTTCTTAAAAAAGTTCACCATGTTCTGTTGGAGGTAAGAGGAGTATTAACTTTAAAATCAAACAGAAATAGTACTTTCCACTGGCTTAGGTGGCTCAAGGCATCAATTGATGTCATTGCAATACCTCTGAGCAGGAGTTCCAACAGTATTACCATGACTGATGTTAAGGTAACAAAATTTTTAGGTCTCTCAATTCAGAGAAACCTCAAATGGAACGTCCATTTAAATGAATTGATCACAAAATTAAGTTTATTATGCTACATGTTCAGAATTCTTTCAAATTCAGTCAGCCTTCATTCTGTTTGTTGTGTGTATTTTGCAAATGTTCATTCCCACCTGAGATATGGCATAATATTCTGGGGAAATACATCTTATAGCTCCCAGACCTTTAGATACTTTTTGATTTACGAATCAGTGGATTTTGCCAAAAATGACTTTAAGGGCGGGAATATATTTTCATGAAAAGATGATGTCTTTAACTATACCACTTGACGCAGTAATCATATTCATAGATTACAGAATTAACAGCTCACCACAAAAAATTCAAATACAATACATGTACATTATTTTACAAAACTGCCAGAAACCAGATCTTATTCTAAAATTTAAAAAAAATTACAGTTGGGTGCTTTTTGTGGGAAATCTGATGCGCTGTTGTCGATGTAATTACATGACGAAATGAAGTCATCTCCATGAACTAAATTTATTTATGTAGAGAGCTGGCTTTGCTGTCATCAGTCTACAAATATAAAAAAAATAAAATGCCTAGTAAATATAAAATAAAACAAAGTAGAGGATTAATATAACAGTTCCATTTAAAATTTTTACATCAATAATAGTAAAATTATTATGTTAATTATTATAGTAACTTTTATTTATATTAATGCCCCACTCAGTCTTATTTTGTTTATATTTGTAGACTGATTTTGATGACGGCAAAGCTGTTAAAAGCTGGCTCTCTAAATAAATCTATTAAGTTGACGGAGATGACTTGCTTTATTTCTTCAGATATTTTTTTAAGAATGTGAGAAAATGTTTGAAGAAGAATAGATGTTATGTACTAAAAGACAGTGATTGCTTTTAGGTGGAGGTCATCAATGGAGAGCTTGTGTGTCCAGAATCGGGGAGGAAGTTTCCCATTAGCCAGGGAATTCCCAATATGTTATTGAATGAAGACGAATTGTGAAGAGAACAGTGACAGACCTTTAAAAGTTCATTATCATATTGTGCAACAGGAAAGTACTATTCCCTGCTTAATTGCTGAGTGTATACTTCCAATTTTGAAAAAAATGTTGATTATCTGAAAAAAGTGATCAATGCTTACTCCAAAAAAAAAAAATTTATATAATTTTTATCTATTTTGTGGAAGAAATTTGAACATATTTACAGGAAATTGAACATGTTGAACATGAAAGATTGAAGTGTGTTTTGTAAATATTTAATTTACAATGTTATCATTGCTTTTGAGAAGTATTTCTACCTAGATGTGAAGTATTATCATCCTATTAAAATATGTACAAGATTGACCGTTTTTCAAATGTCTAACCACTTCACAGTGTACAAGCATATTTGAGTACTATAATTTGCTGTTTCATGGACGTGCCATGCTATCTAAATGTTTAAATCACATTGTTATTTCAATAGGATCATGTTGGTAATTAATTTGTGAAGTTAGTTACTACTCATAAATCAGTACTATTTGTACTTTTATTTATTAACTGTTGAATAAATATTTCCATAAGAGGTGTTTTTGCATCTTATTTACCTTTAACTTGTTTTCAAAAGAAGACTGGTTTTTGTTGAGTACATAACACGCTTTTATTTCATCATCATGAACTGCAGGTGTTTAGGTGTGATCCTGTTCCCGTTTCAGTAGACCTAGTAGATTAATCTTCTAGATATTCCTGATTTTTTCCATCTCATTAAAGATCTTCCAATGTCTCTGTTTCCAATTGGTTTATATTTCCAGATGAGTTTGGGTAGTCTGTTACTCTCCACCCTGCAAAAGTGTTTTTTCCATTTCTTTTATGATTCTTCAATCTCTTCTATTAGATCTTTGTTTTTAATTTTCTTCTAATGTCCTTGTTTCTCAACCTGTCTCATCTCATGATTCTTAAGAGTTGCCTTAGGAATGTCATTTGTGCTGCCTGGATTTTCTGCTTGTTGTCTTCCCTTATTATCCATGTTTCTTAACAATAGAGAAGCATTGGTTTAGCTGTGATGTGAAGTTTCAATTTTGTGCTAGAATCTAATCCTTCCCTAAGTGTCTTTTAATGGTTCCGCACATTCTGCTGTACTTTCGTAGTTTTCTCTCGATGTCTCCTTGAGAATGGTTTAGTGCATCGATTATGTTTCCCAGGTAAGTGAATTCTCTTGCTTGCTCTACTATTTCCCCATTTATTTCAGTTTTAACTTATCTTTGTTCCTTTTCGTGCATTGCCATGGATTTTGTTTTGTTTTTTGATATTCTCATGGAATGTTCTTTTGTAACTTTTAATAGTTCAAAGATTGCCCTCTGCAAGTTGTCTTCGGATTCTGCTTCTATTACCTGGTCATCTGCGTTCAGGATTGTGTCATTCTTTCCATCTCCTTTGATTGAAATTCCCTGGTTTATCTTCTACCCTATGCCAATTCCTTATTAAGTTGTTAATATAGATGTTGAAGAGAACCAGTGATAACCACAGCCTTGTCTGAGGTCTTTGCTAGTTGTTATTGATGTTGAGTTTCTCCCTTTTCCCAGCTGTATTTTTATTCTGAATTTCTCATAAAGGCTTTGTGCTGCTTTAATTAAATGTGGGATGTTTTTCTCTTCCAAGATTCCCATAGTTTCTTCGTATCAACTGTCATATGCTTTTTTGTAGTCCACAAGTATTACAAATGTAAGTAGGTTAACTACGCCTTTATTTTATAGATCAAAATTGTATTGCTGTACTTTCTTTTAAACCTTAGATCCAGAAGAGAAATGGGGAACTGCACACAGTTCAGGTAGTGTTTTTAACAAGGATGTGCTGAGTGGTATTTAAATGAACATAATGAACTTCAAGGTTATTTGATATAGACAGGTTGGTGATTTTATTCTCCCTGATGAGCTGAAAGTTTTTATATTCTAAAATAGTAATAATAAAGTTAAACAAGAAGTAGCTTCCTTCTAAGGTCTGTTTGTGTATATATGTTCATACCATTATATTGAAGGTCATGTTTGTCCATTTTTAATTTTCTGTTCTGATGGAAAAAAAACTGATGAATGCAGTACTTTGGAAATGTCTGAAAAAAGCATGACCTTATGAATAACTTCAACGTAGTTAAACAGTCAATATCTTGGTTTTGGACTAATACAGGTGTCCAGGGAGGAAACGTTGAAAATTCGAAAATAAGTTGTTAAGAGAATTGGAAGCATATTTTGTCTAATAAACTACATGGGTATTCAGAATGGCTGAGCTGCAATAAGCACTCAAAAGTTGGTTTGAAAATATGTTTCTAGGGAAAAATTTGCATTGTAGAAGCACACAAACAGCCCAGAAACATGTAAATTTTTAATGAATGAATATGTTAGTTCAGAAAGAAAAATTAACAGAAACAAAAAAGCAGTGAAACTGTGTAAATTGGATGTTATTTTATTTTCTGGGATAAATTTTTCTTTCTGAACAAATATATTCATTTAATTTGTTAATTATAAACAATTTGCATATTACATATATATACACAAACAAGTATATATGTTTATTTACCCCTCTACGATTATCCTGTTTTGTACATCTCCTTAGTAGAACTACCTTCTCCATGTTCCCCTTGTATTCCTGCAACTCGTCCCTGCGAGTTCCTTGCTAAAGCTTGCCTTTCTATTGCTCGTGTAGGTTTTCTCTCCTATCCATCGCCATTTCCTCTTTCTGATCTGAAGTTCAATTGGTACTTCAGTTTTCTTCCAGTTCTTCATTTCACATTTTCATGGGCCAGTAGACTTTAAATAATTTTCAAAAACACCTGTTTATAAAAATTTGTAATTTGATTTGTATGGTATTACTCCATTGCCAAGTTTCTTATCCGTAAAATAAGACGGCCTTGACATTGCTGTTGAATATTCTCAACTTTGTTTCCTGTGAGATATTTGTTTCTCCATACAGGATACAACTTCTGGATCATGGAATTTGCTTTACCAGTTCTTACCTTTACTTCTTTTTTTTTTTTTTTTTTAATGTCAAGTTTAGTTTTGACTTGAATGTGTTTTATCTTTCTTAGTGTTGGGCTTTTTATGAAATCTTGTTTACGAGGATGTAGTCAATTTCATTCTTTGTTTTTCCATCTGCCGATAACCTTGTCCATGTATCATTCATATTTCCTTTGAAGAGGTTTGCAATTTTTGGCTTTCTCTTTCTTAATTTCTTTCCTCTTTCATTACTTTGCCCTATACCTTTTTCCTATTGTTTCCTCTTCCGGATTTTCTTTTCTTCCAACTTTCAATTATATTATTACATTCAATTATTGCCTATTTTCATTGATTTCAAGATACTAGTGTATTATAAAATTCTTCAATTTCTTCTACTGAACTTTGGGTTGTTGGTGGATCATTAATTTGGATCTTTTTATATATTATCATATATTTGGATCATTAAGATTGTTCGTTTGTCTAACTTCAATTTTAGCATTGTAATACTGGCCTTTATTGTACCAAAACCTTTTATCCTTTTGTTTACAAGAAATCCTGACTCTCTTTGTCCTTTCGTGTTTCCAAAGTACGCAACTATATCTCCATTTTGTTTCTCGATTATTCCTTCTTCCTGTTCTTATTTCACATAGTCCATCACATTTTATATCTTATACCATAGTCTATGCTTGTACCGTGCACCACGTGTATAGCGCCATTAGTATACTCTCTGATAGCCGCACGAGTGTGCAGCAACCTGGTGGCAACCAGAGAGTATACTAATAGAGACGGCACTCAATGTTAATCCCAACGCTCTTATTCAAATTTCTAATTTTCATGGAGGGGGGAAGCCGCCATCTGGGCCCTGTTTGAGCCAATAGCGTCGAAGGGCGTTCTACCAATGGAGGTGGCGCGTATTGACGACCGGGACATTTAAAATGAAGTTGTTTTCAAATGGCGTCAAATGAATACATTATTTTATGTAAAATACCTAGGTAATTAAGAAAACTAAAATATTAGGATTTGGAATCCTAAGTCACTGAATGGAATTATTGTCCAGGTAGTAAAATAAAAAGTTATTTTATAAACACAATATTTATTTCTAAATTATGTAAATAGTCATACACAATATAAACAATAATACAATTTTTTACAAAATAAATGTGAGCAAGTAATCAGACATAAAGATTATTTTACTTTGCCATTGACTAAATATTGAAACCATGAATTTAGACAATTGTCCAAATATAACTAGTGACCATTACTTCTTTAATATTGCATCATTATTAAAATGACATTCCAGCTATCAACACCTGTCAAATTTCAGCCTATTATCAAAATTGCTACTAAGGTACAATACAAATGAATATTATTGATAAGTTTTATAAATAAACAGGAAACTTGCATCTGCAGAGTCACAAAAACTGTCTTTTTTGCTTGCTTTCTTCAAAAAGCAATATTACACATTAAACTGCATTACAAAACATGTTTTACTCTACCTAGTACAAGTGATGAACAAGTAAAAAAATTACATGATTCTACTTCCTTCATTAATCTCAAAGCAGAGTTTTGGACTTGGTATGTTTCACTAATATTCCGATATCACAGGCTAATATTTGTCCAAAAGCATGGCTAGTTGCTCAATGGATAGTGGATGAAAATCCAAAGTGATTTATATCCAGAATTACTCAACATTTGATACAGATATTGAACAGTTTTCAATTACTAAAAAATATTTTCATATCTTTCCCAATCATGTTATGTGACTCGCCACAATTTCGCAAACAATATAACTAAATAAAAGCACTTATCATACTCAGGAGATTATACCAACAGACATCTAAAGAACCATGAAATATGTTTAGAAAATAGCTAATGTTTCCCGGGTAAAAATACAAACTGTTATACAAAGACTTATACATAGTTCACAAGACAGATAGTGGGCCAAAAACACCTGAGATAAAAATTTACTGCAACAGAAACACCAAATGATTATCACTCAAAAATACAATTTTTATTCAATTGAATCCCAAAAACTTCAATTTGGTACATGTCTCCAAGAAAGTGGTCCTGCAGTTTGGATTTACTAAATAACATATAGTAACTGGAAGTGCTACAGAAAAAGCTTTCTAAAGTTAAGTTTTAATTTCCTTTAGGTGGACCGCTCTATGGTCTTCCTCATCCTCTTGCCAGCTGGCATCTACATGCCTTAAAATACATTTTTGCCATTTTCTCAACTCTTGATTACCAAATAGTAGAACCGAAATATTATTTTAAGTTTTAAAAGAAGGTTAAAACCTTGTCTTAAATAAGTTCATTGAAAAATTTGAAGCCATTAAAAAAAAGCGTTAAGCGTTACTGTAAATGCAAAATTGAGCTCTTTTTCTCTGGAATCTATTTGAGTTTTAAAACTTCATTTGAAGTAATTTGAAGAACTTCCACTACAAATTCAATAATATATCCATTGAAATGTGTATTACTGGCATGAGATATTGAAGAAATAAAAACATTTGTGCAATTTTGGGAAACAAAGAATCTGCAAATGACATTACATTATATTATATTAAACAGTACCATTACCACATTCGTTGAAATAGTTTAAAGAAAAATTAAAGCCACCTTTGAGAAAATGGTGTTTGAGCTATTCTGAAAATGAGTAATTTTGAGCTCATTTGAATAAAAAAGTGTTGAGTTTTCAAGAAAATTTACTTGACATTATTTAAAGTGCATGTACTCATAAATATAATACTGATCAGAAAAAAAAAAGTGGGAGCCGTTTTAGAAAATCTTTTGTCATTTTTAAAATTCAAATAGTTCACCCAAAATTGCTTCAAAACTACTAATATTTACAAACAATCTTACACCTTAAATGAAAACTATTTATGCACATCAAATTTAATTCGAAGGAAAAGTCTCTTAACTTCAATATTGTAATTGAAAGAAGTTGTGATAAAAACACACTTTTAAAATTTCTGAAAATTCAGAGTTAATCTTGAAAATTGGACCTTTGCCACCTTTATAAGTATTTACTCTGTTCTTACAAAAATTAAAACAAAAATTTGGTGCCTTTTGAGAAAATTCTAATCATTTCTTACGGCTTCATATAAGTTCCCCAAAAACTAAGGAAGGTTTTAAAAATTTCTAACCTTCTACTAGATACATATGACAGGTTTCTTCAATTTGAAAAAATTCTACATGGTTTAGGCGCTATGTTTGTTCACATACTACAGACGTTTTGCTTCCAGTTGGTTGTTCGGCATCAAGACCCACAAAACCAGATTTTGACTACACCACGTGTTAAGGATTTTCTCTTCATTTAGTAACCGAGAACTCAGGAGAAATGTTGTCACTACATGCGAGCAGATCCTGCAAATGAAATAAGGATGTTTAATTAAATTAACACGAAAAGTTTTTTTTATTACACCTTCTAGTTGCAATATAATAATAATTATAATAGAAACGTACACCTTTGTTGTGGTAAGCCTTCTATAAATGACCTGAGTGCACCCTCCAGAAACTCAGGACGCACATCAACAAAATTATGGCTCCGCATTAAGTGCTAGTCTGTCTGCTGCAGTGAACATTTCCAGCGTGAAGTGCTCCATACATACATATCTCAACATTATGAAATTTCCCAAGGACTAGATGCCCAAAATCAGATCCCCAATTGCCTTTAACCATTTCCCTACACCTGTAATAAAATTAGCAATGTATTATTGAGCTATTATAGTTATATCAAAATCACCTTAATGTTAATATAGCTATTATAACTTATCAATTACATGATTTTTAAAGCAACCAGTGCTTTCATGACTTCAATACATTGGATGTTCATAATAATAGTGTTTACAATATCCTCGCATATAATTACATTATGTAAATTAATTTCATATATTATTTACATGAAATACATACATACATACATACATACATACATGAGTTAATTTACGTCACTAAATGTACATGAAAAATTGTTATAGAACCATGCTAAGCATTTCATATCACTTACCTTTCAGGATCTCTTGGAAACTTAAAGAATTGCTGTTCACTCCTTCTATTTTGGTTGTATCGGCAATTGGGTACCAACAACGCCTAAATTGGGGCATTTCGAGAAACACCAACGCGAAACACACAAACGCTAAAACACACAAACCTCACACAAAAGCTATGGCAAAACCGTTCAGATGAAACCGTTTCGTTTTTCACACAAAGCATGTTAATGATTGCCGGTTCTGTCCTGTAGATTTCGCGCGCCGCGCCTTTGGCCCTTCGACGCATTGGCCCCAGAGGGCACATGGCGGAATTCGTTTCAATTCAAGTTTGAAATTCAAATATATTTCAAATAAGAACAGGCCGGAGCCTATCTACTGGCAGAGGACTGGTGGCAACACAGCGCGATAGCTGACCAAACGTCATCAGCTACTATAGCTGATATAGTAAAGTTGAAGTGTTAATATGCATATTATAGCATATAACGCTATCAATTTGACCTTTCGTGTTCGAAACATTTGTCATAAATCTACATAAAATCGATACGTGACCATTTCAGTTGTAGGACATAAATGTCAGGAACAGGAACTCTGCATGGAAGTGACGGTGTAGGGCGGTAGTAATTCAAAGACTGATATACCAAAACAGTTTTGTTTTAGGGACAAAGTATCCCAGGGAAATGGAAAGAAAACGTGACAACCTAAATTTCAGCAAATCTCTATCAATATGCAATTTGTTTGTGAAGAAATACGCAAGGCGATGTGTTTGTTTATAATCTACCATATGAAATAGCAGAATGGATACCTTTCACTCCAATTTCGATAATGCAGAAACTTCGGCAAATGCTTTGGTGGTTAGTTGGGCAAGGGAAAACGCAAGGCATTATTTAAAAAGTGTTATTGACCAAGAAGCGGAAAATTGGGACGACGTTAACCTCCAAACTTGGAAAATTGCCACTTACAATATAGTAAAACGATTAAAAGACTCTACGCAAATGGGGTACTTAGTCAACAACATTAGGCGAAGACTTAACATTTACGCAGGAAATACATGTCTTAACATAGAAAATCGATCAGAACCTGTTCCTGTGTACTCTATTCGACGGAACATTCCCTTATCTTCTGTGAATAACTGGAATAAAAAAGAAATTGACGTTACTCGTCCAAAGCATCACCATCAATTAGCTGAAGATATTTCTCCACAACAGCCATTGAATACGCGTCTTCAAGCCTTCAAGATGTTGGTTAACTCTCAGCTCTCTGATGTTGCTTCATGTGATTATTGGAGTGTACTTCATTAGGAAAGGTTTCTCAAGTTTAATTGAAGGATTAAGGTCTCATTATTCGAGAAAATTTCACAAATTCTTGCCAAGTTTTGATCATGGACTAGAATTTAATAATCCTGTTCATCATCGCATAATTAAAATATCACACTTAATTTTAGAAACAACTAGACTGGTTCCAGAACACTGGGTAAGAATGGGAGAGAAAGCTGTAGAAGAAATTATGAATATATTTCTTGCAGTAATCTCTATGCATACATTTGACAGTATGAATTCAAAAAGTGTGTTATATCCATTTCATGTGATGACTACTATAGATCCCAAAGCTAAATGGTGTAGGATTTGGCTCCATTGTGGGTTTGGGCGACGTGTATTTATGTCTCAGCAATCTCGTGTTATTACTCTTTTAAGGTATGTTGTAGAAGAAATATCAAACTATCTAAATTCAAAGAGAGAAGGGAAACCTACTAAGTCAATCAATTTTATTTGTAAAAAATCTGTTAGACTTTCAGTGTTTAGCCATTGCGTCAATATTCTGTGTTGTTTTGCCACCTACAAAAGGGGTCATTCTTTCTTTCCTTTGTCTTGTAAAATTAAAAATGATCCAGTAACCCTTTCTGAAATGCTTTGCATACTGATTAATCATTTAAATGGCAGTCAAGAATTAAATTTATTAAATTTTAAAATTATATCTGATGCAATGGTGACACTTATTCAAACAAAAGAATCACCCTTCTTGTCTCTCACTGAAGTCTTTATGGTTTGCTTAGAACCAATGAAGGAAGTCATTGACCACACAACAGAGTTTTCTGACCATCATATACCATGGCATACAATTGATATTTTAGAAGCTTTCTCAAAAAACGAGACAGGAATGATGTTTCTTGTAGAAGGTAAAAGTAACGGCGAACATGACATGATATCTCCTTGGGGTAAAGCACATAATTCTGAAATAGTTCCCAATTTCCATCCTGTGAATATAATTATGGATTATACTGATATCCTGTTAAGAAGTAGAGAGCTTAGTGAAAGGGCATTGATACCATTACTCCATGTATGTACAGTTTTTTTCAAATATTATGACTTATGTTCAACTTCATCCAAATTACCACTAATTGAGAGTTCTGTTATTCATTTTCAGTATTTTCAATCACAAAGTAAAGATATATTTCATTCAAAAATTGAAGGAAGTTGCATGGAATCAGAAGAATTAAAGAAATCCCTTATTAATTTTTTGGCCAGTGTTGTTAGTCAGCCTGGTGGTTTATTGGCTGTTATTCAATGTGGTTTGAACATTTTAGACCTCATACCTTTAGTGTTTCAAAATTCATTTTTGTTATGGGAATCATCAGAGTTTCGGAGATTAGTTTCAATGTTCACAGTACTCGAAGATGTGGAAGATACCATGGCTATTGAATGTACAAAACCATTAAGTAAAGTTTTATGCAACCTGTGGACTGCCTTAGAAGATGAGGAATCATTTGTAAGAGGAATAGAAAGGAATATTAATACTGCAATTATGCATTACATGAATGTGGTACATACTTTCACTTGTACCCTTTCTGGAACAAAAATCTTTTTTTCTGAATATGAAGGAAGTGAAGAGACTTTACTAGAGAGTGGTTACAATCCTATTTCGCCAGCTGAGTTGATTATGATAGAACATTCCAATGATCCGTGGCACAAAGTTGCCTTGCTCACTTTGCAGACTGTTACAAGAAATCTCGATGCATGGTTGTACGTAGAGTCAAAATTCAGCATTGAGAAACGGCTTGTGCAAGTACAGCTACAAAACGTCACTTCACCAATATTTGAGAAACCTTCTTCGGGAGAAAGTGACACCAAAAAGAACATTATAATTGATGAATGTAGTTTACTTCGCCACCAGATTTTAACAAAGACCCATATTATAAGCAAACTTGCACAAGAGGCTTTTTCAGATTTCAACATAGAAATTTTGGAAAACTATATGTCCATGCAGTTTCCTGAACAGAAGACTGATGTAACTGGGCAAGTTTCTTATAATCTTTCTGGTAAATCTGAATTCCAACAATTGCTTGAGAGTTCAGATGAAATCACAAACAACACACATTGGCTTGTTTGTGCCAGAAAAGCATTCCGTTCAAAGCAAGATGATGTTATTGCAAGTTCTATTGTTTCCTTGATAAAATATGTGTCTCAATGTAATGGTGATACGAACACTGGGCTTATTTGGGTTAATGAACCTTCTATCTTGAACCACGATATCTGTGCTGAAGAAATGTTAGGAGTCAAAATATCTGTTAGATATGGTGTGCAGATAGGACTTTTGGAGGAGGAATTACCTAATAATCATTTACTTAAAGAACTTATACAGCGTACTCAAACTGTTTTACAAATTGATAAAAACCCTACCATCTTTAGAGGTTTTGATTGGTTTATCTCGTCTGTTTTTTTACTATGTGCAGGAAATTTAGAAGAGTGTCAAAAATTTTTAAATTATTTTGTTACTCTACAAGTCAGTTTGATACTATGGCCTTCATTTGCAGAAAGCAGAGGGTAAATTATTTGTGTATTGTTTTCAGCTCGTTAATAGAAATGGTAATTTCAGAAAGTGTTCCTCTAGCTTCTGCTGCCCTCCGTGCAACTGGTGTTCCGTGGGGGGTTGTGTGCTATAGCTGGCTGAGTCAGTGTTTCTGGACAATTCTCAAATGGAACCAAGTGTGCGAATGGTTAACTCTGTGTATTCTTTACCCACCTGATATAACAATTTATTATTGCGCTGCTTTGCTTAATTATTTGCAACCAAAAATCCTGCGAGCTGCTGTTGATGAGTTTACATGGGATCAACTAGTTCATGAGAATTTTATTGGCTTTTCCATCATAGATCAAATGACTTTTTTGGACAAATTAGTTAAAGAACATCGCACCACTGTGCTGCCTAAGCTACTCCGTGCAGTAGAGATTAATCAGTGATTTAGTTATCTCATGGAAGAAATCTTGTGCAAATGATACACTGATTACTGTATTGATCAAACTATGTTATCTCTTCACGTCAAAAGATAATTATTTCTGAGTGAAATTAATTTTTTTTTAATGTTTTGTCTCTTTTGGTGCTGTAATAAAAATTAATATTGGAGTAATCGTGAGGAATTTCCTTTATCACAATTTTGGTTTATGCATTCATATTTTGGACATTTTGAACTGTAACTTATTCACTTTCTATTCAGTTAAAAGCTTGCTTGCTTGCTTTTTTTCTTTCTTTCTTTCTTTCTTTCTTTCTTTCTTTCTTTCTTTCTTTCTTTCTTTCTTTCTTTCTTTCTTTCTTTCTTTCTTTCTTTCTTTCTTTCTTTCTTTCTTTCTTTCTTTCTTTCTTTCTTTCTTTCTTTCTTTCTTTCTTTCTTTCTTTCTTTCTTTCTTTCTTTCTTTCTTTCTTTCTTTCTTTCTTTCTTTCTTTCTTTCTTTCTTTCTTTCTTTCTCTTTCTTTCTTTCTTTCTTTCTTTCTTTCTTTTTCTTTCTTTCTTTCTTTCTTTCTTTCTTTCTTTCTTTCTTTCTTTCTTTCTTTCTTTCTTTCTTTCTTTCTTTCTTTCTTTCTTTCTTTCTTTCTTTCTTTCTTTCTTTCTTTCTTTCTTTCTTTCTTTCTTTCTTTCTTTCTTTCTTTCTTTCTTTCTTTCTTTCTTTCTTTCTTTCTTTCTTTCTTTCTTTCTTTCTTTCTTTCTTTCTTTCTTTCTTTCTTTCTTTCTTTCTTTCTTTCTTTCTTTCTTTCTTTCTTTCTTTCTTTCTTTCTTTCTTTCTTTCTTTCTTTCTTTCTTTCTTTCTTTCTTTCTTTCTTTCTTTCTTTCTTTTCTTTCTTCTTTCTTTCTTTCTTTCTTTCTTTCTTTCTTTCTTTCTTTCTTTCTTTCTTTCTTTCTTTCTTTCTTTCTTTCTTTCTTTCTTTCTTTCTTTCTTTCTTTCTTTCTTTCTTTCTTTCTTTCTTTCTTTCTTTCTTTCTTTCTTTCTTTCTTTCTTTCTTTCTTTCTTTCTTTCTTTCTTTCTTTCTTTCTTTCTTTCTTTCTTTCTTTCTTTCTTTCTTTCTTTCTTTCTTTCTTTCTTTCTTTCTTCTTTCTTTCTTTCTTTCTTTCTTTCTTTCTTTCTTTCTTTCTTTCTTTCTTTCTTTCTTTCTTTCTTTCTTTCTTTCTTTCTTTCTTTCTTTCTTTCTTTCTTTCTTTCTTTCTTTCTTTCTTTCTTTCTTTCTTTCTTTCTTTCTTTCTTTCTTTCTTTCTTTCTTTCTTTCTTTCTTTCTTTCTTTCTTTCTTTCTTTCTTTCTTTCTTTCTTTCTTTCTTTCTTTCTTTCTTTCTTTCTTTCTTTCTTTCTTTCTTTCTTTCTTTCTTTCTTTCTTTCTTTCTTTCTTTCTTTCTTTCTTTCTTTCTTTCTTTCTTTCTTTCTTTCTTTCTTTCTTTCTTTCTTTCTTTCTTTCTTTCTTTCTTTCTTTCTTTCTTTCTTTCTTTCTTTCTTTCTTTCTTTCTTTCTTTCTTTCTTTCTTTCTTTCTTTCTTTCTTTCTTTCTTTCTTTCTTTCTTTCTTCTTTCTTTCTTTCTTTCTTTCTTTCTTTCTTTCTTTCTTTCTTTCTTTCTTTCTTTTCTTTCTTTCTTTCTTTCTTTCTTTCTTTCTTTCTTTCTTTCTTTCTTTCTTTCTTTCTTTCTTTCTTTCTTTCTTTCTTTCTTTCTTTCTTTCTTTCTTTCTTTCTTTCTTTCTTTCTTTCTTTCTTTCTTTCTTTTTTTTTCTTTCTTTCTTTCTTTCTTTCTTTCTTTCTTTCTTTCTTTCTTTCTTTCTTTCTTTCTTTCTTTCTTTCTTTCTTTCTTTCTTTCTTTCTTTCTTTCTTTCTTTCTTTCTTTCTTTCTTTCTTTCTTTCTTTCTTTCTTTCTTTCTTTCTTTCTTTCTTTCTTTCTTTCTTTCTTTCTTTCTTTCTTTCTTTCTTTCTTTCTTTCTTTCTTTCTTTCTTTCTTTCTTTCTTTCTTTCTTTCTTTCTTTCTTTCTTTTTTCTTTCTTTCTTTCTTTCTTTCTTTCTTTCTTTCTTTCTTTCTTTCTTTCTTTCTTTCTTTCTTTTCTTTCTTTCTTTCTTTCTTTCTTTCTTTCTTTCTTTCTTTCTTTCTTTCTTTCTTTCTTTCTTTCTTTCTTTCTTTCTTTCTTTCTTTCTTTTCCAACATGTTCATCTGCAAAGCCATGAAGTTCTGCTGGTGAAATGTGTATTTAAAATGTGTATTTTTGTAACTCTCAGAAATATATTTATTAGAAATAAATCATAAGACTTCACCTAACTTTGTAAGTCTCTTTGTGTTTTTTCAATTTTCGAAAAATTAAGGTTTTTAACCAACATGAGACCTTCTCCATTCTCTCAAATGTCCTTTATAACTATCCAACCACAAAATTTAATCAAAATTGATAACACTTTTTTATTTTATTTTTTAATTTATAAAATTTCTGAGGGTCTTCATGCAAAGAACCCTCCAAAATTAAAATATCGGTTTCAAATTCAAATGGCTGCAATATCTGCCAGATCGATCGGACAATATTGATTATGGAGAAAATAGGCTGAATGGTTTAGACATTGTTTACAGACACGTTTTGCCGTCAATTGATTTTTCAGTATCAGTCCCAAGCCTCCCAATATTTTATTGTAAATTTTCTGTTACCCATCAATATCAAGAAAATCAGTGACATGAAGAAATTGACCGAGTGCACTGCAGACCCTGCAGTGCAGCAGGGCGTATGAGGATGATTAATTATAATTAATATTTAACATCAATAATTATTGAACACAAATAAGTACGGCTGCTGTTGTGGTTTTTGTTTTTAGTTATAAATAAACAGTAGTTGTTCATGCTCTGCTGTTGATAGTAATTTTAAGTTTAATGGAATAGAATTTAAGCATTAAAATTTTCATTCTCTCTTTATTTTTTTTTATATTTCATTAATTTTGGTATAAAGTATAATGTGTTTCTATTTAACATCCCACTGTTCTTTGTAAAGTCATAATTTTACCCAATAAAAAAAGTTTTTTTTGTAGAGAAAAGTTATTTTATTTGCAGAAACCCATCAAATACAAACCTTTTATAATTTTTTATGACCTAGAATACTCTAGGTCATAAAAAATTAAAAAAAGTTTGTATTTGATGGGTTCTATCTAAAAATAAAATACAAGCATTAGCTGTCTCTAGGAGATATTGAGAAATGCTGTATTTTTTTGTCTAGGCAAAAATCTACAATAATATTAAAAGTAGAAAGTTATTTTTTGTTTTTCTAAAGTTTGAAAACATGTACTTGCTGGATTTCTGAAATAAATGATTCAATTCATGAAATTAAATGACTACTTCCACTCCAAACTCAATCACTATAGATATTAATCTGTTGCATTTTGTGTAAGATAACCAAGCTTCAGAAATTTAAAAAGAAAGGCATGTATGAAAAAATTATTAATTTTTAAAATTTATACCTTTACATTTTTAGTTGTTTGTATTGAAGATTTGATTGTTCTATATTGGTTTTCTAGTAATGTTTTTTTAAGTACACTTATTATATAAGCATTTCAATGATAGCATTGAAATCATTAATATGTAATGTTAAGTGCTGAGTAGACGAATAAGGAAATGCTTTTTTCCTTCTCTGAATTGTTAATGACAGCAAAGTTTCAGTTGTGAATGATAGTAATTAAATGATCTGTTATTCATCTGGAAATCATTATTTTCATGTTCATCTAATTATTTCATCGCAATTTCATGAGTAGTGCCTTTGCACTGCATGAAAGTGCACCAAGATTAAACATACTGTGAATGTCCATACTAACTGAAATTTTTGATATCTAAAAGTAGTTTTTCATTCCCTTCAGTACTTTGTAATACCCAATGGATTATTGATCACTGATTGATGTAAATATAATATATCTCAAGTTATTACAGACTGTTATTGAAGAAACAGTTTATAGCATATTTCACATGACATTTTATAGCATATTTCATACATCACAGATATGTAAAATATACAATAAACATTTCTTTAATGACTTTTTTAATCCTTGGATTTTTTTTTTTTTCATTGAAGTAAATACATTATTGTTGTGAATATGTGATGTTTTGATATTATTTCTAAAATCATTATTTGGAGAATTTTTATTTATTCTCTTTAAAGAAAATAATGTACCATTGCTTTTCTGATTTAATTTTAATAAATCTATATCACTTTATTGGATTGTTTGTCATCCTGAGTTACCTCTATGGCAGGGTATCCTTCATTTCCTACAGAATTCTAAAATAAATTGTAAATTACGCAAAAGGACGGTATAATAAAAAATACCACACAGCATTGTTAAACGCACCTCATTGGTCGCGAATATATTTCGTTATCGCCCCACACTGCGTGGGCCATTACCTCTCCATCCCTTCATCTTCTCTATATGAAAATCTATAGACTAGCGTACCCGTGCGAGAACTCGCGCATGTTAAACCCCGCCCTCTTTCTTATTTTTCTATTTCCATGTTAAGGCAGAATTATATATTTTTCCTCCGTCACTTGTTCTACATGTTTCCCTGTAATTGATAACAATATAATACACTGAAGGCGAGTTAACGGGGATTTCTCAGAAGTTAAAACGAACGAAGCTGGGCAAACAACCAGCTTGTAGTTCGTTTTTACTTCTGACCAAGCCCCGTTTACCTGCCTTCAATATTTCATCAATTGGTCGTTAAGAATTCTTAAAATATAATACACCCTTGTCAATACAAACAAATTCTTATTTAATGTTATTAACTTATTACCGAGCAGAGAGGTACACAAGTGTAATACGATCGCGTAGAATATCAAATAATGAGTTTAATTTCACGTACTGTTATAGATTCTACAGGCTCTGAACAAGTGGGGCAGAATCAAGAAGCGTCAAACCAACAAAAATGAAATAGAATGTTAAACTAGTGCTACAGTATGGCACAGACTTTCTCGTAACATTTTTTTTTTTCTAAGTTCTGTGGTGTGTACTGGCTTTAAGGTGTTGCTCCATTCTCTGGCCAGCTACCATCTGTCGTCGTCCAAAGTACATTTTTTAAAAAAATTTATAAACTTTTCGGATTCTTAATTAAAAAATTAAATTTTCACTGAAAAATTTGACGCCATTTTTAAGAAAATCACGATTAAGCTTTACTGTAAATGCAAAATGTGAAGCTTTTCGCAGGAATCTATAGAGAAATCGAAAAACTTCATTAAGTCATTTAAAGCACTTCCACTGAAAAATACAGTAATGTATACAAATCGATGGAAATGTGCATAATTAACCGCGTGAGATATATGTTTAAAACATTTCGTTTGTGTAATTTTTGAAAAATCAAAAGAATACACAAAAATGAACTTTACATCATATTAAACAATGCCATTACCACTATCCGATGGAAAAGTTTTAAGAAAAATTTTGGAGCCATTTTTGAGAAAACGGCGTTTGAGCGTTTCTGAAAATGCGAAAATTTGAGCTTCCTTTAACAGCAAACTGTTGAAGTTTCGAAAACCTTTATTTGACATTATTTAAAACCCGTGTACTCATAAGTACACTAACGTGAAGAAATCGCCTTTAATATGAATATTACCGACGTTGAAGACAAGTCACAAAAATTACACTTTTGTAGTTTTCGTAAACAGAATAGAGCAATATGGCGTGTCATCGTATAGGGTACATTTAACACTACACCTAACAAAATTTTAAAGAAAAATATGGAGCCGTTTTTTGAGAAAATCTTGTTTTTGTAATTTTTTACAATTGCAAATATTGCACGAAAACTAGTAAAAATTTCAAAAAATCTACGTGACCTTTATCAAAGAACTATTTATTGACAACAAATTTCATTTGATGGAAAAACTTCAATTTTGTAGTTGTAGGAAGACGCCGAAAAAAATGATACTTTTCCAAATTTCGAAAATTCAAAGTTAACCGGATAAATCGGACATGTGCTGTAACGTCGTAGACTCTCTCATCCTTTATGAGAGACGGTCCCGCCTGACGACCATGACAACACATTGCCATGGTGCGTATGAACACATGAAAGTCGTTATGAGAATCATCTGTTTTCCGCAAACGACACGCGGATGATATACGCTCTGTTCATTATTAAATTATTGTATGACATAGTCTTAAAATTAAAATAAATGTACATTTTAACCTTCGTCTTACCATCACGACGCTGCAATGCCACCTTTATAAGTGTATTTTACTCTATTCTTACAAGAAATTTAAAGAAAAAATTTGGAGCCGTTTTTAAGAAAATTTTGAAAATGTCCGGGGTGTTCATATAAAGTACCCCAAAATATTAAAGAATGTTTCTAAAAATTTCGAAGCTTCAACTAGAGCCAGTTCGACTGGGGATTCTTCAATTTGGAAAAGATCGTACGCATAGTGTAGGCGCTAGTAGTGTTCACAGACGGTGGGACAGACATTTATTTATTTATTTTACGTCAAAAAACAGTTAAAACTGCGTATGACGTTTGGAAAACAACCACTGTTTCGGTATCAGGAGACCCCGAAAGGCGTATTTCCCTTGAAATTTCGAAATCGATTTTCCGCGGCATTACAAAACTTTATCTGTACTACGTATATACGTATATGTACGAGAAAGTAACTAGATGGACAACAGAATGGCACAGACTTTCTCGCAGTAAAGTTTTCTAATTTCCTTAGTGTGGACTGGTACTGTACAATCTTGTCCCTCCTTGCCTGCTTACATCCATTGCTGCCTAAAAAGCATTTTTTTAAAATTTCGCAACTTTTTTGTTTTCAAATAGTAGAAAAAAATAGCAATTTTCATTGAAAAATTTGAAGCCTTTTAAAGAAAATGGCGATTAAGTATTACTGTAAATGCAAAATTTAAAACTTTTTCACATTAATCTATTGAGTTTTCGAAAACCTTCATTTGAAGTACTTCCCTTAACAAATGTATACAAATCGATTCAAATGTGCTTATTAATGGCATGAAAGATATTTCAAAAAATTATATTTGTGTAATATTTGAAAAAAGGAAAGAATACAGCATAATAAAGTTTACGTCATATTAAACAGAGCACTTAACACTATCCATTCGAAAAATTTGAAGCAATTTTTGAAAACATGGCGTTTGAGCGTTTCTGAAAATGCGGAATTTCGAAATGCGGAAATTCTGATATACGGAACATTATAACAGAAAATATTTTTTTCGAGAAACTTTATATAAGATATTATTTAAAGCACATGTACTAATAAATATAATGTGAAGAAGCCGCATCTAATGTAAATGTACCGACGCAAGAAACAAGTGAAAAGTTTTGTAATTTTTGAAAACAACAACAAAAGAATAGAACAATATGGCGTTTATGTCATCGTATAAGGGTTGTTTAGCACTACCCGTACCAAAAATTTAAAGAAAAAATTTGGAGCCAGTTTCGAGAAAATCTTGTTTTTGTAATATTTTTTAAAACATTGCAAGATATTGCACGCACTATTGCACGAAAACTATTAAAATTTAGAAAAAAATTACGTGAACTTAATGAAAGAACTATTTACGGACAACAAATTTCATATGAAGGAAAAATCTGTCATCAATTTGTAGTTGTAGGAAGACCCCCAAAAAATCAAACTTTTCACTTTTCGAAAATTCAGAGTTAACCTGAAAACTGGACCAATGCCACATTTATAATTGTGTTTTATTCTATTCTTACAGGAAATTTAAAGAAAAAATTTGGATCCGTTTTTGAGAAAGTTTTGAAAATGTAGAGGGGCTGTAAAGTACTCCCAAATTTTAAAGAATGTTTTTGAAATTTTGAAAGCTTCATCTAGAGCGAGATGTACAGGGGTTTCTTCAAATTTGAAATATCCTACGCATGGTTTAGGTGCTAGTAGTGTTCACAGAGGGACGGACAGACGTTTTGAAAATACAACAACACTTTTTCGGTATCAGGGGATCTCAAAAGGGAAGGGAACCATCAGGGAACCTAAAAGAACGGAAAGAAAACAAATATCATTGTAAATAACAAACGTGATATGAAACACAAACCTCAGCAGCCAGATAATACAGCCACAAACTTACTAATTCTCTAGGAATCGCGTACGCGCACAGCAATAGTTGCATCAAACTCTTTCCCGCCAAATATTGTGACGTCATTCTGACAATTTCTGTTCGTGGACCCCACCACCGCTTAGTTTAGTAAGGTAACCGACTGTTCGAGCGCAGCATTAAAGCAGATTTTTAACACTCGTCTCGTGTTTGTAGTTGGCTAGCCCTGTTTGCATATTCCGTGGCACCATGTGGGCTGTGGATGGCTGTGGAGGTTATGTCTTGTGTGGTCTTGTGTTAGACGTGTGTTGTGTGATAATTGTTGTGTATTTTGTAATTATATCAACTTTTAATTCGTTTGAATCTTTCAATATATTTTTAATATTGAATTGACGTGAAGTGCAAGAATTAAAATAAATCACTGAAAAATACATTTTGTTTAGTTTTTGATGATTTTCATAAAATATACATTTGAATCTATTACTTGGGATTTAATGTTTTTGTAAAATACTTGGTAAGTTACGTGTTCGGTCAAGAGAAGAAGAAATGTTCAGAGAGTTGTCGTGTGTTTGGTAATAATCAAAATCCATTTTTGATGCAAAGTTGATGCCTTTACTTCCAGAGAGAGTAGGAGCGAATGGCAATTGAAAGGAATTATGATATGGCACTTTGTCTTTAAATTATGATATAAAGTTTCCAGATTATTATTCATTGCAAAAGATACTGAAAACAAGAGAGTGAGAACTTGTAACCAAACAGATGCAGTCTTTTAAATCTAACTTTTGCACTGGAAATAATGTCAATGAGGGAACCAAGATAGTGGCAGATAAGGCAGATAGTGTGCAGTCGGCTAGACCTTCCTTCATGGACTCGTACATGTCATTCATTAAAAATAGAAACAAGAATACCTCTTTAAACATACCTCCTGAAAGTCAAACTTCTAGTTTTAAAAAGAATCACTTGACGTTGATGGAAAACGACAAAAATGTTTCAGGAATTGTCAATGAATCAAGTTATTTAAAGGAAAGGAAAAAAAAGAAAAATCATTTCTCACAGTTGGAAAATACCGTATCTTGTGATTCAGCACTAGAAAATGATAAAAGCTCTAAATTAAGTTTGCCAGTGAATAGGAAATCTATTTTATCAGTAAATAAGTCTGTAGAAAATGATAATGGACTCGCAAAAACTGTTAATGAATCAAATTATAAAAAAAAAAAGAGAAAAGAGCATAGTGACTCTTCAACTCCTGTGGAAACTGCAATAAATTATGATTCCTCTGTACAAAATGATAGATCTGCGACAGTAACTGAATTGACTTCACCGGTGAGTAGAAAATTTATTCCATCAGAAAATAAGTGTCTGGAAGAAAATAGTGGAGTTACAGAAACCATCAATGAATCAAATTATTTAAAGAGGAGGATAAAAACAAAGTTGAAAAATATGTTACATCAAGACTTGTCTCTAAAAAATGATAGAAACAGGGAAGTAACTGAAATAAGAAGCTCTGAATTAAGTTTGCCAGTAAATGGGAAATCTATTTCATCAGATGATAAATCACTGGAAAGTAATTGTGGAGTTTCAGAAACCGCCAGTGAATCTAATTACTTAAAGAAAAGGGACAACAAGAAGCTTCATCACCCCTCCGAGATGGAAAATATGTTATATCATGACTCATCTCGAGAAGAGGTTACAAGTTCTGAAGTAATTGTAAGAAGTAGTTCTGAATCAAGTTTACCAATGAATAGAAAATCCTTTGTAAAAAAAAGGAGAAGAAAGAACCATCATGGCTCCTCAAGGTCTGAAAATGAAATACATTATGATTCATTGCTTGAAAATGATAGAAGTGGGGAAGTTATTGAAATAAAAGACTCTGAGGTAAGTTTGCCATCGAATGGAAAATATGTATCATCAGAAAATAAGTTTTTGAAAATCAATAGTGGGTATTTTTAAATAATCTGGCAGGAAATTATGAACAGAAACTAGAAAAGAATAAAAGCATAATGAGAGTTACTTCTCAATTAAGTTAGTGGTGAAAAAGAATAATGAAGTTTCAGAAATTGTTAATGGGTCAAATTATTTTAAAAAAGGAGCAAAAAATCGCCATGATTCTTCACGGTTGGAAAATGTGATTTGTTATGACTCATCTCTAGAAAATGATAGAAGCAAGGAAGTAATTGAAATAAGCTGTGAATCAAGTTCACCAGTGAATAGAAAATCTATTTCATCAGAAAATAAGTGTCTGGAAGAAAATAATGGAGTTACAGATACCACCAATGTATCAAATTATTTAAAGAGAAGGAAAAAAATGAAGTATCACACTCCCAACTTGAAAAATACGTTACATCAAGACTCGTCTCTTAAAAATTATAGAAACAGGGAAGTAACTGAAATAAGAAACTCTGAATTAAGTTTGACAGTAAATGGGAAATCCATTTCATCAGATAATATATCACTGGAAAACAACATTGGAGTCTCAGGAACCACCAATAAATCAAATTACTTAAAGGAAAGGCACAAAACAAAGCTTCATCACCCCTCCGAGATGGAAAATATGTTATATCATGACTCATCTCGAGAAGAGGTTACAAGTTCTGAAGTAATTGTAAGAAGTAATTCTGAATCAAGTTCACCAATGAATAGAAAATCCTTTTCATCAGAAAACAAGCTTGTGAAAAAAAATTGGGAAGGTTCTGAAACTGTTAATGAATCAAAGTATATAAAGAAAAAGAAAAAAAAGAAGCTTCATTACTCACCAAATTTGGAAAATATGTTACCTCATGACTCATCTCAAGAGAAGGATACAAGCTCAGAAGTATTTGTAATAAGTAATTCTGAATCAAGTTCACCAATGAATAGAAAATCCATTTCATCAGAAAACAAGCTTCTGAAAAAAAATAGTGAAGTTTCTGAAACTGTTAATGAATTGAAATATTTAAAGGAAAAGAAATATAGAAGCATCATGTATTAGAAACAAAGAAGTAAATAAGGTTTTTAGAAAATATTTGAAAACTTCATTTCACCATCTAAAATGAAAAGGAAACTCGAAAAGGATAATTCTTTAATGAATAAATGTGAGGATGGAGTAACATTGACTAAGAGAATAAGGGAGAAAAGCTGTACAAAACACTCAAACACCCCATTCATTGAAGACCAAGATAATGATTGTTTGGTTGCGAAGACAGATTCTACTTCACCACCAGAAAGGAAAAAAAGAAAGACAGGAGAAATGAATTGTGAATCCTGTGGGTTAAAAAGAAAACCGAAGAAGATGCAAAAGCAAACAGACCAAAATGCTGCAGATATTTGTGTGGTTGAACAAAGCCTTCCCCTATCATCTAAAAGTGTTGGAAATGGTAAAAGAGAAAATAAATATCATCATGCTTTTCAGAATGAATCTAGTATTAGCCATGATGAAGCCAATGCTGATTTATGCACAAGTGGAATGGTGCCCTCATCTGCAGTGACAAGTCAAATATTAGAAAAAAATAAATTAGTTCTGCCTGATAAAAAGAAAAAAAATCCAGTTAGTAAAGTATTTCCAGACTTGACACCCTTATCACACAAATTTTTTAAGGATCATAATAATACAATACAAAATGAACATGACCTCAATGGAAGAAGCATTAATACAGAATTATTTCAAAATTTTAGTAAGTTTTCCCAATTACATAACAGGGAAATGGGAACACAGAAAGAAATTAATTCTGAATGCTCTGTGTTAACATCAAAAGAAAAAAATAAGCAAAGTGAAACTATGAATAATGTTTCATCTCACCCTGAGTCAGGGCCACAACCTCTATTATGCAAAAGGAAAATTAAGAACAAACGTAGGAATACAAATACATCTCCCAACAGCTATAATAAGAATTACATTAATGATTTTTGTTCATCTGAAAGTGAATCTCCTGTTGGGACAAACCGGAAGGAGAATGAAGCCAAAAATTTTGTGATCAAATCAAACGAGAATAAGTTCCATAAACAAACGAACATTATTACAATTTGTGATGCATCTGAGAATAGTCTATCTGCAGTGTTACCATCTTCTTGTGACGAAATAGAGAAACCTGTTAATACAAATTTAAATATACCTAACACAGACTCAGATGATGAGTCTGAGTATGATTTATTTGCAATGAAAGTTCTTCTTCTATGGATTTATTGACCTTTTATGCAAATAAAATAGGTAATAAGAAAGAAGAGTGTGATAAACTATGGAATGATGCCCTCACAGCTGAAGCATTTCAAGTGAGTAATTTATTTAGAAAAAGATAATTTATGTTTCTAAATCTAAACTTTCAGTGGCAGAAAGATGTGATTTATTCTTTGTCTCTTTTAATAAAAATTATCCCCCCCCCCCATATTTTGAAGATGTTGCTATGTTTTTCTTTCTCTTGAGCTAATTTATAATGGTGTTTTGTAGTTAGTTACTGATTCAGTGTTGGACAAAATACTTGAAAAAAGTATTTGAAATACAAAATAGTATTTTAAAATACAAAATACAACAAATAGTGATACTAATAGTGATGATTGTATATAAATGCATTTCACTCAATTCTTGAAAGAAATTTAAAGAAACAATTTTAAGCTATTTTTGAAAAAAATTTGAAAGTGTCCCAGGGGCTTTATGTAACATATCCCCCAAAAATAAAGTTTTTTTTCAAAATCGCAGAGCTTTGAGTGAGGCCAGATCAACAGAGGAAAAAATCCTCCGTATATTTTAGACACTAGTGTTGTTCAAATACAACAAACAGACAGGTGTTGTTTTTTTGGGGGGGGGAGAAGTATCAAGAACCCGCAATTTCTGAAATGTGACTACATAATGTGTTAGAGGGAGTAATTTACTACCTATTAGAACAGGATTTATCAACTATCATGGCCTTACAATACGAGTTCTTGTATCAAGAAATCTCCGTTTTTTTGCCGCAGCTTTACATAACTACGTTTATTACTCCGTATATACGTTCAATACGAGACAGTAAAAAGTGTTGGTGTGATACTGCAACCCTATCTCACTCTTTTACTAGTGAGAATCTTTTCTGTCATTCTAAAAAAATTCTAACTGGGATACCCTTGTATAGTCTATTGCTTCCACCAGGTGTATACTGGGTGTTTGGGGAGAAAATGTCGAAAATCGAAAATAAGCTCTTAAGACAATTTTGAGCATATTTTATGGAATAAACTACTAGGATATTCTGAATGGCTGAGCTGCAATAAGAACTCAAAAGTTGGTTTAAAGAAATGCTTTCTAGGAAAAAAATTGCATTACAGAAGCATAGAAACCCTTCCAAAACACGTAAATTGTTTATTATTTACGAATGAAATGGATATGTTTGTTCCGAAAGAAAAAATTAACTGAGAAATAAAAAAGCAGTTGAATTGTGTAAATTGGGCACTATTAGAAAGCATTTTTTCAAATGAATTTATGAGTGCTTATTGCGGCTCAGCTTTTCAGAATATCCATGTAGTTTGTTAGACAAAATATGCTTAAAATTGTCTTTTCAAATTCAAAAAGAGCTTATTTTTGAATTTTCGACGTTTTCTCCCTGGACTTCCTGTATATGGAATATCCTCTTCATTGAAGGATGGATATTCCATAGGTATTTCCTATTTATATTATCGAAAGCCTTTTCATGGTCTATAAAGTCTAGGTGGGTTTTGTGATTGAATTCTCTTATCTCATCAATAATTATTTTTAATGTAAAGATGGCATCTGTGCAAGATCTGCCTTCCCTTAATCTTCCTTGTTCTTTTGAAATTAAGTGGTCTGCTAATAATTTTAGCCTCTTATTTAGGATTCTTATATATAACTGGTAAATTGTAACTAAAAGAGATATTGCTCTGCAGTTGTCTGGAACTTATCGATCTCCTTTTCTGTATAATGATATAACTTTGCTTGGTGCCATTCTTTAGGGATCTGTTAATTTTCCCAGCACGTATCGAAAAAAGGGTAATATTTGACGGTGGAAGAGTATTCCCTCTTATTTTATCAACTTGGTATTGTTATGATTTGCGATCATTACAGTAATTTAGTGTTCCAGAGAATAAAGACTCTCCAATAAAATGTTAAGATTTATATTCAAAAAGACAGAAGACTGCAGCGCCGCGCGCAAAATTTTTTCTAAATTAACCGAATGCGGGGAAGAAAGTCAAATTTAACATAAACATTCAATAAAGCATAATATTGAGAATTGTTAGAAAGAACAATCAGCAAAATCGGGCAAGGGGTTCACAAAAATTCGAAGATAATCGTACATTTCAAGTTAAAAAGCATGAACATGGAGACCATTGTTGTTAGGGTAAAGTTGAGGAAGAATATAGTTTATAATAAATATTACGAAAACGCCTGAAGGGATCGGGCTGGAACTTTATTGAATAACGAGGCGAAATTTATGAACGTTTTCAAGACTAATCACGATTTTGGGAAACATCTAGAAAGCTAATTAAAATTAAATGTAGAAAAGTATAATTAAAATACATATTAAAACAAGAGACGCATCGTAGTGACGTCACGACGCAATATCGAACTAAAATGGTTGTATTTAATGAAATAAGACAATGAAAGGAAAAATAGATAGTGCAGTAATTATCAGAGAAATTATAGAGAGTATTGAGAACCGGTGACAAGGCCTAAGAACGTTTAAAACCAGAAAATTAAGAAACATTCTGTAATCTTGTTTGTGGTCACGGGCGAGCGATCGGCGCTTGTTAAAAAAAATCTATATAGGATAGTGGACAACAATACTCGACAGACGAGAGTAAAGGTGCAGTGTTGTAGCTCCGTGTTAGCGTAATGTAACATTTTAAAAATCATTGTTCGTAAGTGGACTTTGAAAACAGTTTAGATATTTTGATGCGGACGAAAAGATTGTAACAAACGGGCGAATGAATTCGTAAGTAAGGGCGAATAATTTATGGGTAAAAGCGACGCGAACATTAATTTTACGCGGTGGCACTTTTGAACGATGGTCGCGGACATTTTGTCGCAGTGTTTACAACACAACGTTTAGCGTGCTCCGGACAGTAAAAGCTAATACAAACAGATTATTTTATTTTGGTTCGCGTAACGAAACAGTCTCTCTTCGCCGCGGGAACTTTAAATGTAGTGAAAACTTTACGTTTCGTAGTGGTTTTCTTAACCATGTAGTTCGTGGTATATATGGTCTTGGAAACTGGTGGAAGCTGAGACGGTACCATTGCCGACGGCGACGCGTGATATGGCCGCATGTTGCAGTGTTCATTCGGTATCAGGGAAGTGATGCATGGATTTTTTTTTTTTTTTAATCTGGCAACTCCAAAGGCATCTGTCGAAGACCAAGTCCTGTTAATTCATTATAGAATAAGAGGGTCAACAATCTGAAACGACAGAATGCGCATTCGGTGTGGATGAATGTATTTTCGTATGTAATTTTGTACTATGTAATTTTCAGTGCGAATGGTCATTATTTTGTTCTTTTTTGTGTTTTTTAATATTAAGGGTATTGTTTGTTTGCTATGTTTTGTTTTGTGTGCCGTCAGAGGGCACTATCATTGTACATATGTTTGTCATTTTGAAACAGCAGAGGAAAAGAAACAGTCCATAAAAGTAGTAAATAAATTGAGATGAATGCATTCGGGTTCATCAATAACTTAATCACAATACATTAGAGAATGTGTTGTGATTAAGGTAGTTAGATGCTGATCCACGCGCGCGTTGCACGAGTACCACGTTTTGGTCCCTGTACGAGGGCCATCACAAGTTCACGCCCGCGTAAATTGTTAGAATTTTTAAAAGTTAGCTAGTAAACGGGCACATTAATGTAAAATAGATATAATATAATATCCCTTATAAAATAGAGGGAGTAGCCGAGTTTATTATAGTATTAATGTTGTTAAGTCCTAGCGATTATCTGTTTTTTGTTTCAATACTTCCAACAATTCTTTTATGTCTATCTTCCTAATTACCAGTAACTTTTTACTATTTGCGGTTCTTCTTCTTTGTACCATAAATATGTATAGTGTTGTATCCAGTCTATGACATTTGGTTCTATGTTCTCTCTTTCATAATTATTTATATAAATATTTAAGGTTTTCATTACCTTGTAAGCAAACATCTGCCTTCCAAACAGATAAGGTTCCGTGCAACTGATAAATCTTTCCCATGATTCTGCATGTGCTCTTCTCATTAGTGTTTTTGCTGCATTTCTTGTTTTTCTAATTATTTCTTGTTATCTTCAGTGAGATTTTCAAGGTAGATTTTATACTTTTTCTGTTTATTGATTACACTTTCTTCTATATTCTTTTTCTGTTTTTTTTAAGTCCTACAGTTTCTTTTGCAGCCTGTTTATTATTCACTCAATATTGTGGCATTCATTGTGTATATCATCACTTGAGGTATAAGATTGAAGATATGTATTAACCCTATTTTTGTACATCTTTCATATACTTTCACTTCTACATTATGTAAACATTGCATCTTCACTCTTTTCAAGTGGTGTTGTTTTTTTCCTTCTTCCATTGTGCTAGGAGCTTTATCCCCCTGGATATGTTCTAAGGAATTATGAGATCATCCCTTTCACCTCTTTACTATAGTGTCTTCTGTGTTCTTGAAAATTTTTTTATTTCCCATCACATAGTCTATTATAGATTTACAGCTGCCCTTATGTGTGAATTTGTGAATATCTTTTTTCTTTTTAAATGTGTTAGAAATAATAGTTTGTTACAAGTAGTGAATTCTAATACAGTAAACCCTCGTTAGCTCAGACTTGCTTAACATCAAATTCATCATTAATCAAAGTGAGGTACTGCCAAGAAACATAGTACTGATGATATATAGATAAAAATCAGATAACAAGGAATATTATAAGAAGAACACTGATTATTTCAGTCCCTTGGAATTTTTATTAACAAGGATTTACTCTAGTTTTTCTCCATTAACATTTTTAATGTTTTCATCATGTCTTCCCTTTATATTTAGTATATTAATACTGCTAACTCTAGCATTCAAGTCGCTGAACTACATTTATTTTGATACAGCTACAGCTACATTTATTTTGATATTTTCCAAAATTTTAGCTAGTTCCAACTTTTTATTAGTAATTCCCCTCGCAGTCCAAGTGGCAACTTTTAAATAGTCCGAGATCAATTTGCATTTTCCGGGTCTTTGTACAGTGTTCTCGTTTATTTTCTTGGAACTGTTACTGCAGTAATAGTTTAGATATTTAGAATTCAATTTGTATTTTGTCGACCTCCTCCTTGAATTATTACTTGGAAATATCAGAATGTATGTTCAAAAATTTGAATTAAATGTACATTTTTAATATTTGTTTAAATACGTATTTGAAGGGAGCTAATGTTACTGTACTCATGGTTGATGAAATAGATTTTGTATTTATTTATGAGCATTGTAAGTTCATTTTCAATTTTTTTGTGTTTGTTTGGTTTTGTCTTTTTAGAATTTTTGCGAAGTGGATGTGAACATAAGACATAACATTCCTGTACTACATATGGATGATTGTAGCGTTTGTAAAGTACCAACGAAACAAGAAAGGGAGCAATTAGTTTCTTTGGGTATGAAGCAAATTCCTTTCAGTAAAGATGAAGATGCAATTATAATGAATAATTGGAATGATCTTTGTGAAGTAAGTAATGTAGTAGTTGTGAAGTAAATAATTTGTAGCATTTTTTTATTTTATTGTAGGTTTTGCATTGTTTTGGGAAAAGTGGTATTATGTAAGAAATTTAATGGGTATTTATAATAATATTGGGAATGTTGAAGAGTTAAAATGATATTTTAATACCTGTGTACTTGTTATTTACTTTTCAAGTAAAGTGTGAGAGCTAATACTAATATAAGAAAAATTACAAAAGAAAGTTAAGCTTATGAAAGAAAAGTGTTTTCATTAATTGTTTACAATGCAGAAATATCTGGAATTGGTCAGGACAAAAAATTATTTCAGTTTAGGGAGATTTCCATTTTATGTAGGGTTGTC
Organism: Teleogryllus oceanicus; assembly: GCA_964035755.1. Classification (NCBI taxonomy): domain Eukaryota; kingdom Metazoa; phylum Arthropoda; class Insecta; order Orthoptera; family Gryllidae; genus Teleogryllus; species Teleogryllus oceanicus. Next base: position 65,660,366 of record CAXIVR010000012.1, on the reverse strand, counting down.
CATTTTAAGACACTTTTTATATTGATATTTCCTTCCTGAAACTTGTAAATTAAATGACTTTATTATAATTATAAAAGTATATTGACATATTACATATTTATGGAAGAAATCACCAATAATTGAATATTAAACATTTAAAAGGAAAAACTTTACAACCTGTCCACAAACAACTACAATTAAATTATATATACATATAAATTATATATTACATATAAAATTAAATTAAATTAAAAACTAAAATTTTGAGGCCAAAGGCATCAAAGAAACATCCGTCACACCGTAATTACTGGATGTGATCTTCCTGAACATTCTATTACATTTTTGCTGATGTAACGCTTTTCGATATTATCCCACCTGGTCAGAGACATGTAAAATTTGCAACTGAATGGGAAATTAAACTAATTACTTGATATTCTATGTGATTGAATAACTGCTTGGTAATAAAATTAAATAAGAATAGTTTGTATTGACAAGGGTGTATTGTATTGTTATCAATTTCAAGCAGGTATTTACTAGAACAAGTGACGGAGGATAAGAGGAGCTTGAAGAAAAAGATATATTACAGGCACATTATGGAAATGGAAAAATAGGGACGAGGGTGGGTACATGCGCAAGTTTTCGCACGGGTAGGCTAGTTAATGCATATTTGACTTTTGTTGTCCTATGAACAATTTTATTGTCATTCATTATAGTACCTAAATTATATTCTAATACGGTTGTTTTCAGGATAATAGTGTTTCATCTTCTGTACTTCTTAAACATGTCATCAAACGAGTTGGTGGTTACAAGATAGCAAAGAGAAGAATTGCTCAGTATTTAGGGAATGGCTTGCCGGATCGTGCTCTGTTTCAGATTTATCATAGATTTATTCTACTAAGTTCTTCAAGAAGAGGCCAGTAAGTGTGATTGTTGTGTTAAATTATTATTATCATTATTATTATTATTATTATTATTATTATTATTATTATTTCTCTTATTTCACTCCAATGGAGGCCAACATCTTACTCCAGGACTATGTAGCCAAAGGACGTAAGATTTCTGTTTGACATCTTGCCCATCTACTTTCCCAGTATTCTTCAGACAATACTGCAGTGTCAAAGATCACGGACTTCTGAATGGAAATGTACACATCACGGTGCAAATCTAAGATGTCAATACTGTTGTTCAGTGTGTTCGGGATTCCACCTGTAGCGCCAATAACAACTGGTACCACTATGACTTTTGCCATATCCCACATAGATTTGATTTCATCTGCCAATGGCAGGTATTTGTTAATTTTTTCCGTGTGTGTTTTCTTCAGATTGGCTGGTAGAGGGACTGCAATATCAATGATAAAGGTTTTCCTTTCAATCTTTAAAACCAGTACAATATCCGTGATATTGTTCGGAATTTATTTATCTGTTAGTATTGGGCGGTTCCAGTAAAGTTCGCAGTTCTCATCCTCTTTTTATGGGTGGCGGTTCATAAGAGTAGTATGGTGCCTGCTTCTCATCTCCAAAATACTTTAGCCTGAGAGCCTGTTGTGTTATCTTGGCCACACGATTATGCCTGTGAAGATATTGTTTTGGCGCTAAAACTGAGCATGCAGAAATAATGTGATCGATCCCTTACTCTTTTTGGCCACACATTCTGCAGTTGGCTTTTTATATGTTTTCACGCATGATGTACTTGCAGTAAGCTCTCGATGCGATTACCTGATTTTGAATCGCAATTATGAAGCCTTCCGTTTCCGCAAACAGGTTGCCAGTTTGCAGGTAAGCCAAAGAAGCTTGCAGATTTATTTCAGTGTTTTCTAATGTGTTTCTGTAACGGCCGTGGAGGGCTTTACTCCTCCATCTTTCTAGTAGTTGTTCGTTTGTAGGGATCTTCGAGGAAGGATCGTAGATTAAGTCGGAGAGTTTAAGTGGTGTGGCGCTGTGATCTGTCTTTATAATTACAGTCATCCACTAACTGGATTTTGCCTTCTGGAGGAAGTAGTCTCTAAGATCTTTTACTTGCTTATAATGCCTGGTCCTGACACTAGGAATACCTCTGCCGCCATCTGTCTGGGGCATTTGGAACCTTTCAATTGAATTGTGTGGATGGTGTGCTCTTGCTTTATAAAATTCTTTCCTTGTTTTTATGTCAAGGTTCTTCAGTTTGGTGTCGGTCCATTTTAGTATTCCAAAGGAATAAGCGAGTTCTGAGGCTGCATATGTGTTGATTGCTTTCGCTGTGTTACGTTCACACAACTCTGTCATGAAGATGGCGCGCTGGATGAAGTTATTACCCACCATTTCCTGGCAAGTTTGTCTTCTATGCCTTTAGACTGCAAATATCCGAGATATTTGTAATTCTCTTCCTCGGCCATTCCTTTGATGGTGCCTTGCACTTTATTTACTTGATATTCAGGATGTTCAACCCATTCTCCTTTACTCATACAGCTAATTCTCCACTTGTCGAGGCCAAGTTTCATCTTCACGTCATTACTGAATTTTCCTACACAATCTAGGAGGCTGTGAAGATGGCTTTGGTTTCCAGCATACACTTTCAAGTCATCCATATAAAAAAGGTGACTTACTTGTGCTCCTGATTGTTCCAGCTTAAATCCCTTCTTCTGCCTATTTAGCATTGATGTTAGTGGTTTCGCAGCAAGACAAAACCATAAAGGACTGAGAGCGTCACCTTGGAAGATACCTCTCTTGATTTTAATATTCCCAAGTACTCCAGTGATCCATTGCATATCTCAGGAATCCCTTCACATGATTCTCAACACCATAGATTTCCAACACTTCACTCAGCCACGTGTGTGGGACACTGTCGAATGATTTCTGATAATCTATGTATGCGGTATACAATGATCCCTTTTCTGTTTTACAGAATTGGTAATGATGGAATCTACTATCAGTTGTTCCTTGCATCCTCGTGATCACTTATGGCATCCCTTTTGTTCTTCATCCAATATCTTGTTGTTGTTTAGATGTTGGTATATTTTGCTGCTTATTATGGATGTAAACAGCGTGTACAGTGTTGGGAGACATGTGATAGGGCGGTATTTTGCTGGATCAGCTCTGTCTGTGTTCTCTTTGGGGAGTAGGTAGGTGATCCCTTCTGTCATGAACGGATGCATCGTCTGCGGATTTTCCAATACACCAGTGTAACACTTGGCAAGATGTTTGTGGAATTCGGTGAATTTCTTTATCCAGAAATTTTGCAATCCATCGGGTCCAGGTGCCTTCCAGTTCAATGTTTTTGCCAGGGCTATTTTCACATCTTCTTCATTGATTTTCCAGTTTAACATTGTTTTCAATCTGGTCATACGTTGCTTTTCAGTCCTCTGCCATTTTGCCTTTTTGTGTTCAACAGATTCACCCCACACGTTTTGCCAGAAACTGAAAGCGTCCTCAGCTTTGAGTGTGATGTCTCCGTCTGCTTCTATACTGGATGCTGTGGGTCTTAGTTTTCTGAACAAGTTCTTTTGGTTGTTTCTAAATTGGTTGTTATCTCTACGACGTGCCTGACTTTTCCGGTAACGTTCTAACCTCTTCGCAAGTGCAGAAAGCCTTTGTTTTTGAGTGTCCAGTCCAGTGTTCTCCTGCGTCTTCAGGCGCTCCAAGATAATTGCTCCAGCTCTCCTAACTTTAGCTGAAGCATTTGGTTTTGTGTATTGGGTCAGTATGCCAATATTCCTTCTAATCTGATCAATCTTGGAACATAGTCTTCGCTCCCATGGTGGGGTGTTGGGATTTTTCTTCCGTACTGGCTTTGTACTACTGACGTGTTGCCCATTAAGAATGAGAACTGTCATTGCTCCAATGTATGTCAGAGTATGCAAGTCATCTAGTGAGCCTTTCATCTTTTAACTGATCAGTTATTATGCGGTTGACATTGCTACTGATGCCTTTTGTATCTCGTTTAAAGATAATTTTCGGCAGCGTCTTAGGGTACAACAGATTCCTCCATACTTCATACAGTTGGTTTGAAAGACATCTTCCTCTTTTTGTGAAGTGCAAGGGCTGCCGCAACACGAACTTGATGTTCTTCATTTTTATCTCTGGTATCCGTCTTCTCTGCCATGCCCAATTCTACAGCTACTTCCTCCTTAATCGCATTGATTCTGTCCGCATCTATTCTGTTGTTCGTAAATATTGATCTACGTTGATCTATAACGTTCTGCACTGTCTTACGGCGTAAGCTGGGATACTTCTCTGTAACTAGTCTGTGTAGTTCGGTAGAGAATGGATCTTTCGGTGTCTCTATTTTAGTCAATCTATAGTAGCACTGTACCACATATTCGTTCATTTCATCTGTCCTCATGGTACGTTGCCTTGTTGACGGGACGAGAGTCGTGGGCTCGGGAGTACACACTCCTGCAACACTTCCCCCATCGTTTACCCTTAGGTGTTGTTGGGTAGGGTTGATATTGATATGGGCTGTATCTTGTTCGGGTAACTTGATAGTTGCCCGCCTCATCGGCACACTACCACAGGTGGCTCACGCCCAGCATCAGCTCCAGGCGCGCCCTGGCGCTCCCCAGGCAGCGGCTTTTTACCGAGGCGTCTCATGCTTCGTGTCTCCATGCTGTGATGGGTCTGTGCGTTTTTAAGCTACCGACAGCTTAAAGGAAATGGGAGAAGAGAAGGGGCAGTGGAAAAAGACAGAATAGAAGAGTAAAATAGAAACGACTCCCTAGCCCTCGCGAACCTAATAGCGTCGGGGTTAGAAACACGAGAGTTGACCGATACGAAGATTGGTCTACAGGACAGAAAACAGAAGTGTGCCACAAGTAAGTGGAAGCAATGACACACCAAGTTAAAGTGGGAATTACAGGAAGTTTAAAGGAGTGACAGCGGACAGCTGCTCCGATTAGTCGCCTTCTACGACTGGGGGAGGTCCCGAGGTGCTTCTACTAAAACCCCCGACACCACACGGGGTTTATTATTATTATTATTATTATTATTATTATTATTATTATTATTATTATACAGGGTGTCTGGAAAGGAAACGACGAAAATTCTTGAAAATGTTTGAGTGCTTATCGCGGCTGAACCAGTCAGAATATCCAAATAGTTTATTAAATAAGATATGCTTAAAATTGCCTCAGCTTATTTTCCAATTTTCGACGCATCCTCTCCGAACATATACATTGAAACATTGGTCCCTAGTTAGATGTCTGGGTCACTCCGCAGGTTGGGACCGGGACAGGTGGCTCAGAGCATCAATTGATGTCCTTGCAGTCCCTCTGACCGGGAAGTCCTAGGTTCGAGTCCTGACAGCGGCAGGATTTTCGACATTAGCTTGTCAGCTAGGTCGAATTCACTCGCTGTCTAGAGGAGGATTCTAACGGCCGACTGCTCTGATCGGTAGTTTTCCGTGCTTTCTCGGATCAACAGCAAGCGAATGTCGGAACAGTACCTTCACAAACGGACCATAGACCGCGCGCGGTCTTTCCTTCCTCATTCTTGTCCTATCCTTCTCTCTCTCTCTCTCACACACACACACACACACATACACACACTACACTAACACACATGCCGGGAGACCGATCGGGAGCTTAGAGCTTGTGGCAGGGGCGGGGCCCCGTTGGTGGGAGATATCTGGTTGAGGGAATCCCGGTAATCGACAGTAGGTCGGCGCCGGATCTCGCCATCCAGCGGGGGTAGAACACCACCCCCTCCAGATAAAACAGACACGCACTACACTTACGGGACGTCGCGCCGGTTGGGTGTTTGAATTTGACGGCAGCCGCGTGCGCGCAACCTTCTCACCCGGCTTGAGAACGCCCCACAATAGCTCGGGAACGCGAACGTAAAGAAAGTTAAAAGATGAATATCTCAGGCAGGCGTTCACAACACGACGGGAACGGGAAGGATGGTCAACATTTATTTCAGCCCGGGAACGCGAAGCCTCTCGACCAATGACAGTGCAGCAAATTGCGGCGAAGCTTTCCAGCTGATCGAGTGCGCGCAACAGGGGACACTGTTCCGGTCTGGAGCGGAATTGAGAGAGTCAGGCGATATTGAGGTTAGAGTGTTGATTTGCAAGGGTTTGAGGTAGGTTTGGTTAGTCATTGTTGAGTTGTTTTAGTTATTTTAAGTAATTATAGTATAATTGTTTTTCTATTCATATTAATACTTAAAATTAAAATTTTCCACAATTTTTTTTGTTTTGTTCAAGTACATTGGAGCTGTTGGTTTATCGACAAAATTTCAGTTTCTCGTAGTTGTATTTTCCGTAAGTTGGTAATAGTTTTGGCATTCTTCGTACTCATGGTTTTGTTTATTCTAATTAATATTCTTAGTTGAAGTATTTCTTATTCGTAGCAGCTCACGCAAACATGTCAGACATCAAACAGACATCAGACATGTCAATACAAAGAGTGAACACAGTAGCATAACTAAATGTGCTTTGGTTTCGGCAACTGTATCTTAAAGTTCTCGTTTTAGCCGCTTTTATTCATAGCGCTATTCCTCTTCCCGTTGACGTTTATTGTGAAGTGGACGTATAGAAGGATTTTATTAAGGATGAGCCAAAGGGACAGTTCGCGTAACAAGTGAACATTACATGTAATTCAGAGAAGTATCCCTCCGCCGCGACAACTGTTCAGCCACGCCTCTTCGTAAAGTCTTAGGTTATGGCTCCTGTGAAAACATCCCTATGCAGAAATCTAAGAGTTTCGCTGAGGTATACACACGTACGAGAGTCCGGGAAATATTTAAATTTAATTACGTATGTGGAAACGTTTTAACATGCTTCACAATCAGTAAAAGAAAACTGCCACGAATGTAAATAGTAAGCTCTCAATCACAGCTCGACATACAACAGCACAGTAAACGGAAACACGTGCACCAGTACGCATCTCGGTGTTAAAATAAACATATTTATCACACAAAAAGTAAATTCAATGTAATGTTAATAGAAAAAAAATTACAGAAGAGCACATAACACTGCACTTCCTAATTTCAATTTTTTCTCGCGGTGCACTATATTTTTGTCGGACGAAGACATCAGGGAAACAAATCAAAGGAAGCGTCGAAGCTATTTCCAAGTTAGCCAACTACAAACGAACGAATGCAGGAAGGGTGTCTAATGGGCTCGAGGGCACAACGACCACAGAACCTTCAGTTATGTTGCCAGCACTAGCTGTCACTTTGGCTCATCGTCATACCTCCCGTTCGCGGACTATTGTGGAGCGGCCTTTAAGGGTGCGCCGCCCCTCCGTGGTGACGCGGGGCCTGCGCTTGGTTCTATGGCGGCTGTAGAGGAGGAGACAGGTTCCAGGCACATTAGGGGATGGGGAGTTGGATGTGCTATCGGGTGTGGTGGCGCCAGTGGAGCTGGAGGAAGAAAAGAGGCGATCGCCGACACGCTGCGTCGAAGCAGGTACTTTAGTGTTTTTGTTTGTTTTTTTTAATTTGTTGCGTCGTTGTTGATGCAAGGCGTCTCTTTACCCCTTGTTGGGCGTTGAGCGCTTTAATCCTCCGTTACTAATAGGAAGTAATTACTATATCTTAGTCAAGTGTCGTCACGTCGCAGTCAGTGCCTTTTATCCCTTCGGCCAGGGGCTCGACGCCGTTAGATAACGGGGTTCCTAGGCGGTCACCCAATCAGGAACTCGCGAGTCTCGAATTCGCTTAACCTCCGTGACTTCACGGAGCGTAATAACGAATTCGGCTACTGGCGCAGGCTTTGGAGGTTGAAAGACGGACATCTCAGGCAGGCGTTCTCAACACGACGGGAACGGAAAGGAATGACTGCAAATGCTGACTAGCATTTGTCTTGTTCTCCACTGGAAGCCTCTCGACCAATGAAAGTGCAGCGGCGAAGCTTTCCAGTTGATCGAGCGCGCGACCTGCGCGCGGCATTTTTTCAGTTTTCCCCTCTCCAGTTACCCTGGAGAGGCGGGAATTTATCCAGATACGGGTGTACAATTTGTTGCAGCCTTTTCGGCTTCTGCAGCTTCGGGAGGGCGGATAACTTAAAAATACTACTTAAAACTAGCTTATATTTAACTTATAACTAAACAGTGCCACTTTCAGCTCATCAGTTATATACAGTTGTGATTTTTATAATTTCTTTAAAGTTCTTATGAATGTTCTGATTTCTTCTGTTTTTTCTTGTTTAGTTCATTCACTCTCCCTTTCATTCTTAATCTATTTATACAAACACATTCACTCTCTCATTCATACCACTGTTCGCTTCATTGCACTATATACACTATTTATACTGATTTCTCGCCTCGGCGCCGACTTTACTCAAGGGTCCGTGGCGCCGCGACGTCTTCGTCGTTTCCAAGCGGATCAAACCCGGCGGAGCGAGTTTCTGCGCCGGCCGCGCGATCTCCGGCATCTGGGAGCGGCGACCGCCTCCCACGCACTAGCTGCTTCCCCGCGTCGCACAGCGTCGGAGAACTTGTGCGGGGGAAGTGCTCGGAAGGTGAAGGTGACGTGCTTTGGGCCCTTTCTTCTATGGAAGACCCTGCGCACGCCGGTCTCGCGCAGGATGCGCGGAGCGGACTGCCTCAGCACTCTTTCAAACGCCGTCTCCGCCCGCTTCTGCAGCTCCGCCGGGAACTGATTTCGCACGCCCAGAACTCCGAACACGTCAATATTACGGGGAGTGCGGTCGGGTCTGAGATTTGTTAGATGCGGGCGCGCCGCTCTGTTCTCTGCGACCCGGATGGGGCGCAGAGTGGAAGAAGGAACGGCCGCGAATACCTCGCATGCATACGCCCACAAGGGGCGCACGCACGCGGCGAATAAGCGCCGCTTTAAAGAAATGGAAAGATCGGGAGAACGGAGAAGAGGGTTCTAATTTTGATTTTGGCCGCACGATGACGAGCGTGCACATGCCAGCGAAGACCGCTGTCAAGCAACACGCCCAGATATCTCGCTTCGCTCTGCCAAGGTAAACGCGCGCCCGCCAAGCTCACCGTTTCTTCGGGGTTTGCCCTCTTACGAGTGAAGTTGAGGCGACGCATTTCTCAAGGTTGAGAGCGAGTCGTTTCCGACTTAGCCATTCAGGAAAGGCGGCGAGACAGTCGCTTAAATACTTTACTGACTGCCTTCCGTTCGCCGATTTCGCATAATATGCGAAATCATCCGCGAACAGAATAGACATCTGGAAAAAGCATCTACGTGGTCGGGTACGGGAGGAAAAGCCGAAAGAAAGCGGGCCAATTAGCGGCCACGTCATTGGCCGTCCGTCTCCAGGTGTTGCTGAGGCGGAGCCCATCGTCTCTGTTGAGGTCTGCGGGCCTCCTGGAGATTCCCAAAGCCGCTTTGATCAAACGAGGCCACCACCGGTCTTCTATAGATATTTTACGGGTTTCGCAGTAATTGACAAGGTGACCTGTTTCGGCATCGTGTTGGGCTAAGACCGACTTGAGGGTATTTTGTAGCCGATTATGTCGCTTATGTTCCTGCGTCCGCTCTTCTACCGTGCGCCCGGTTTGGCCGATTTAAACAAGCTCACAACTGCAAGGGATCCCTTTCTTTTTTCTTCAGATTTTTCCAATTGATGGTGGTAATTACAGTGTTTAATATGATAAAATGTTCATTTTCGTGTATTCTTTTGTTTTTTCAAAAATTACACAAATGTAATTTTTTTAAAATATCTCTCACGCCGCATATTTCCATAGGCATATTTCCGATATGCATATTTCCATCGATTTGTATACATTATTACATTTGTGAGTGGAAGTGCTTCAATGGACTTCAAATGAAGTTTTTCGCACACAATAGTTTCCTGTGTAAGAGTGATTCAAATTTCGCATTAATGTTTATTTATTTTTACGTAAAAAAAACAGTTAAAAAACTGCGTATGACGTGCTATGGGGAAAAGTGGATTGTGTGCACATTTTCAAAATTCTGTGATCCCTACACTAAGTCATATACTACTTAAATTTTGAATTTTGAAAGGGAGAAAAAAACAAACAAAAAAACTCCCATGTAATAAAAAATATTTTCAAGGATAAATAAGCAATAAATTTTGGCTCTTATTACTTCCTGCCGCGACAACATGGAAACGATCATTTGAATAATTGTATTCCCACTGAATTCTAGAAAACGTGCACAGAAAATGAAGTTACATTTATGTCCAGAAGCAAAACAAGGGGCCATCTCAGCATTTGCTCAATGGATCAGGAAACTGGACGAAAAACCTGATCGAGATGGGGCATTGACCCGGAAGCTGTAGTACAATAGTTGTTACAGGTTGTTTATACTCATTTATACAGTCCAAATGGTAAATAATGCATTATGTAATATTGTTAAAATTAATGTTACTTTTCTTGTGATGCTCAGTATAGTCTCTAATTGTATAGAAACAGTTATGCAGCAGAAACGATTTCACTTGGGATTTAAACTTTTCTATTGAATTTAATCGTTTAATGTCATCTGGCAAAGTGTTGTAAAATAATGTATATGTATTGTATGTGAATTTTTTGTAATGAGCTGTTGATACTGTCACCTGATGAATATTATTTCTTCGTCGAGTGTTATAGTAATAGACTTCGGCATTTTCTGAAAAAATATTCCCGTCCTTGAGCAAGTCATTTTTTACAAAAACCACTGATTCGTAAATAAAAAGACACGGTAATGGTAGAATTCCTAGATTAATGAAGAGAGGCTTACATGAATCACGGGTGGGATTTGGTTATTATTCGTACAATCGTTTTGTAATCTAAAAGTCGGGGAGCTATAAGATGTATTTCCCCAGAATATTATGCCATATCTCAGGCGGGAATGAACATTCGCGAAGTATACACAACGAGCAGTATGAAGGCTGACTGAATTTGCAAGAATTCTGAACGCGTAGCATAATGAACTTAATTTTGTGTTCAATTCATTTAAATGGACGTTCCATTTAAGGTTTGACTGAATTGAGAGACCTAAAAATTTTGTTGCCTTAACATCAGTCAATGGTACACTGTTCATTTTCAATGGAGCACAGAATTGTTTATTTGAAATGGAAAACTGCATTCAAACCGTTTTCTTTTCGTTTACTATTAATTTGTTATTTCGGAACCAATTTGAAACATCTGATATTGTACTATTTACGGTTTCTTTATTGCAAAGGATGTTCGTATCATCCGCAAAGAGAACCGTTCTTCCGTTTCGAATCGTCGAGGGCATATCGTTTACGTAAAGTAGGGCCTAAAATCGATCCTTGAGGAACTCCACATGCAACGGGCAAAGAATCGGAAAGGTGCGTACGTAATGTTCCATCATTCCAGTAAGGTATTTCAACTCTCTGAGATCGTTGTTTAAGATACGAACATAACCAATCTAGAACAATACCACGAATTCCATATGAAGGTAATTTGGAAAGTAAAATGTCATGATCAATGACGTCAAAAGCTTTGAGAGATCTAAAATAATCCAATAGGTGCCTCGTTTTGATCCAATGATGAGGCGACATCTTTAAGAAAAGAAAATATAGCTGTTTCCGTTGATTTTGATTTTCTAAATCCATGTTGGCAATCTGAAAGCGCGTCGTGTTTAGTGAGAAAGGTTTCCATTCGTACGTAAAAAACTCTCTAATGTTTTTGAAAAACTGATAGAAGAGAAATGGGCAGATAATTTTGAATTTCATTTTTGTTGCCTTTTTTAAAAACGGCTTAATTTTAGCTGTTTTGAAAATATCTGAAACGTTCCAGTGCATAAAGATGCATTAAATATGTGAGTTAACGGGTGTATAATGGCATACGCACAAGTCTTTAACAAAGAATCCGGGAATTCATCTAAACCGGACGAATATTTATTTTTTAGTTTACCGATTATTTTGAGAATTTCATAGGAAGAAGTTTCGGAAACGAACATCGTGTCTAAAATTTTGGGTGAACTGTCTGTTTTTGAATTTTGTGCCTGAAGACCCTTAGTGAGATCGGCAGCAATTCTCGAAAAGTATTGGTTAAAGAGATTAGCCACTGTTGCCGGATCGTTCACATTTATATCGTTATATTTTAAAAACATTCTCTGCGGGGTTTTCTAGTTGATTTGGTAGTATTTTTTATTATATTCCACATTGCTTTAGTTTTATTATTTGAGTTCAAAATATCCTGGTCGTTTTTCATGATTTTAGCCTGTCTTATGACTTTTCGTAACAATGTTTTGTATTTTTTTTAAGTAGATAAGGAAATCTTGAGATACGTCATGACGTTTAGAAATAAAATAGAGAGTACGTTTATTTTTACACGATGTTTAATTTTCTCTTTTTAATAGGAAAGGATGCGTTAAAGAGAAATGAAAGCTTTGAGAAAAATAAATTATATTTTTCATTTGTGTCAATAGCGTTATTATAAACTGCCTCCCATGATTCTTTCAGCAAGTAGTCCGTAAATAACTTTATATTAACTGTAGTAAATGCTCTGCACATGCGTGTTTTATTTATTGTGTCAGTATTCATGTTATTAGTAATTGTAAGAATTTGTGCATCATGGTCACTGTAACCTAGATTATTCGTTATTATTTCATATCTAGTTGTTTTGTTAATTATAATTTGATCTATTGCTGTTTGTGATTTAAGAGTATTCCGTGTAGGTACGTTCACTGTAATATCTAAATTAAAAGAATGAATTAAATTGAGAAACTGCTCTTTTTCGTGGGATTCGCTCAGAAAATCAATATTGAAATCTCCACATACAACAATGGATTTAAAGAGAGTACTAATTTTGTTCAGAGTTATCTCTAGATTTTCTACGAAAATTGAAAAAATCTAAAACTTGCTTTGTTGGAGGTCTGTAGATGCAAAAAAGATAATTTTGAGCTAGTAAGATGTACAACTGTTATTTCAAAACTTTTCAACTGCATATAAATTGAATTCTGACAAGAAGGTAGAATCAATATTATTTCTTACATAAATACACGAACCTCCGTAAGCAGGGCCTTTATTTGATTCCTTGCTCTACAATAAGATCCTGCAAGGTAAAAACTAGGAATTTGGAGTGTGTTTAGATCATTATGAGATAACCAATGTTCTGTAAAGCAAAGAACATCTATTTGACTGAGATCACACTCTAATGCTGCCTCGATAAATTCAATTTTATTTGAAAGAGATTGTACATTATGATGCATTATTTGAATCTTTTGCATGTACCTACACGGATGCTTTTCTGCTGCATCTGACTGTAGTTGCTATTTATTTATCTCATTTTACCTCGAGTGCGTGGTCGAAGGAAGTATCGTGTCCCAGCAGTGTTAGGAGGTGAGGAAGGAGGGTTACAGATGTAGGGGAATGGATAATGGGAGAGGTAGTACAAGGATTAGGTTCAGGGATAAGGTATGGGTCCAAAGGGGTTCCGGAGGATGGAAGAGAACTAGGAGATGTAGGTGGGGATGAATCTTGGATAGGATACTGCTGAGGTGTAAGGATGTGTTTGGCAAGTTCGCTACCGAGTGCATGTTTTCCGACAAGGTTCAAGTGAAGACCATGCCGGGTGAAGTGTTTTCTGAGAGAAAGTTAAGCTCAAATAATTTAACATGTGTGCCTCTCAGATGCAGTTTTAATTTGTTGTTTGCGTGTCTAATTTCTTTGCACAGTGTTGGTTTGTTGTACCAGAAGGGCAGAGTCGAGATTACAATGTTCGTGTTTTGGGCGGCACGTTGTTTGTCAACATGATGCTCAGGTGTAAAGTGACCACCCAAATTGATGTCATTCTGCCCTCCTATGATGATGACTGTTTCCCGTTTGGTGAGAGTTTTTGTGTGGGTGTCCAATTCACTGATCACGTCGGCAAACCTCCCGTTAGGTTTAAACACACATGACAGAGAAATTGGATGGAGTTTCCCACTGAGCAGGGAGGAGATTTGTCGCCCATGGCTATCTGCTAAAATTAGTACCTTTTTGGTGGGCTCAGTAGGAATGTCCTTGTTTACTTGTGGGCCAGGTTGCGCAACTCTACGTGTCTTTGTTTCTTTGCGCTTGCTAGCCTGTTTGCGTCGGTTTGTGGGTGGACGTGTCGATGATGGGAGGGGGTAGTGAGGATTGGGAAGGCATGGAAAATCATTGTCATAATCTAACACAGCAAATCTGTTTTGAGTCATGATTGGTTGTGATGATTGTGTTTTTGCTTTCGCGGATGGACGGTTGAAAGTTTCTGCGGTGTTGCCTATTGTTGTCCAACCGTCTGAGTTTTGAACGACCTCTTCGAGCCTTCGGATATGTTCATCTAAATTATTGTTTACGTGTGTGAAGGCTTTCAGAAGGTCGGCTTTGAGAGTGTACAGAGTAGAAAGTGTATAGCGAATAGTAGCTATGTCACGAATGCTGGCAAATATGAGAATAAAAAATAGATGAGAAATCAGATTGTTTCCTAAATTATCTTTTTAATTTACGTGTATTAAATTATTTAATTTAAGTTACGTATTTATTTAAAAAATAAAAGAAATGTGATTCTAATTAGTATTTAAATGTTATTGGTTAATTGCGAGTAGAGTTGAGTGTGTTTCCGTTAATAGATCTAAGCTGCAAACTAATAAATACAATTAGATTACTATACTTTACCTCTTTAAAGGCCACAAAATTCACCACTTTTTCAATTATCACAACACTTTCACTAGTTGTTTAACCCTTTACGCAAAACTAAATTTATTTGTACAGCAAATATGTATTAAAAGTCTTTGAACTCGTTAAAATGCACGTTTGTCCGTTACGCTGTCTTTTAAACAAATAACTATTTACTTCTTTTCCACTGCTTCGGACAATATAAATCCCTTTCAGCGTTCCTGTAACAAGTAAACAAGTAAAGAAAACAATTTAAAAACAAAAAGTACCTGAAAGATGTAAGAAAGTAGTCAAAATTAGTAAAATATTGGAGCACAGTCCGAGCACGTCAGTCACGCAAGGAAGCAACCAACCTTGCCTTGATGTCCTTATCATTAACGGATGGCATCTTTTAAGAAGTTGATGAGTGAAGTTAGTTCCATAATTCTATTGTTTCTACGTATAAGTTTGGGGACAGACTGTATATTTACCCCGAAGGCCATGGTTTCATTTATTTATTGATTTATCTTCGTATTTGGATTTTAAATTATCTTCGAATTGAATTGTTGTGAGACAAATAATATAATACCTTGCAGACCCGAAGCAGAAATATTCCTAATAATATATACAATAATATTCCAGCTATAAAAATAATATACAATAATTATTTATTTTACATTTATAATATTATATTCCTAATAACGTTCCAGTTATTAGAAATATTGTTTTGTCATTTTGATGAGCACTGACCTATTTGTCTGTCTGCAGGTTTACTGACGAGGAAAATTATCTCCTTCTTAAAGCTGAGAATTCACAAGTTAAAGAAAAGTACGCCATCTTGTCATCAATCTTGAGGAGATCTCGAAATACAATCTATAAAAGACGCCGGACCTTACTAGCATTTCCCAGAGGTTTGCGATTTTTTAAAATTTTAATCATGCCCTCCATAAATCATACCAAATTCCAATTTTTTATAGCTTAATTTGTGTTCCAGACACGATTGATAATTATGAAAAAATTAAAACCAAATGGGATATTACATTTGCAAGCAAAGTTGTCCAACTTTTAATGCGTATTTCTGGAGCATCCTCAATAGAAGATTTTAGGGATACGATTATATCAGCGGACTTGTGGCGTCAGATGGAGAAGGAAATGAAGGTTGTCCATTGGAAGTTGCATCAGTGTTGGATTTACAAGTTGCATGTACAATTATTTGCAAAGGCACCTGTCTGTGAAAAGCAAGTACAGAAGAAGATTGTGCAGTGGTAAGTAGTTTTATTAATTATAAAGCATGTCCAAAAATTAGCTCTTTTCCTTATACTTTTGTCTGTTTAAATTGTAATGGGTTGATTTAGCTCAGTGATATTTAGATTACTTAGATTGTTGAAGTAGTTAACTATAGTGCATTATGAAACGATGATGTAATGATGGACATTAATACACGAGTGTGATATTATGATACGAGCGAGTATCGTAAACTTCACACGAGTGTGTTACTACATACATACGGTACTCTTTCTACGACTTTACCAAATAAATACGGTACTCTTTCTACGACTTTTGCAAGTTAAACTTATACGTTGAATCGTTTCGTGGCACTTGACATGTAGATTTCCGCCATGGCTGCCCTCGCATGCTGCCACAGTTGGCTATGGTTAACAGTCCGTCTGCGAGAGAGTACTACGCTAGTCAAACAGGATCAAAGTGAAATTACGATCCAGTTTATTTTAAATAATATTGCACGAAAAAATGCTACTTATTAAAGAAATTAAAACTGACAACATTATATAATATTAAATGCAATTAACATTTAGCACAACTTGATATACGGCATTGTATTCAGTAAAGTGCGGAATTTAACTCAGTACATGATAACGGCAAGTGTTAAAATCGAAGTATGTATGAGAAGTGTCACATGTCCTGAGGATCGCGAAGTTCTTGACTCATGCATAACACAACTTCAAACACAGCCCCTTGTGTAGATGCAGCATGGTTAGAGTACCTAGCACCTCTATGGTTGCCTGCGAGTTACACGGGCATGGACGAGATGAAGACGAGGCTGAATTTCGGTTAGTGTCGCGCCTGCTTTTAGATGACACGGGCGGCACCACATTGCTATTTTTCCAATCGAAACGATCATGTTATCACGTCCGTGATATTCAGAGGGAATTTTAACTTCTTTTGTAGAAGAGCGCAGTCAAAGCTATCTTTGCTTATAGTCTATGCGGACAGAGTGACAGTGCCCGACTTGACAGGGAGCACGAAGAAAATGAACGTGCGGTGATCTTGACGGGGTTGCGCGCCAGGAAATACCAGTAGAACCTTTTTTTCCTTCGCTGCATTGTTCAAGACAGCGCAGGTAGTAATATGAAATTCAAAGTTAAAATGTTGGTACAAATTTATGGTACTAATTTTTTGTTGTTGTTGTTGTAAATTTGTTTATTTATGGTCGCTTTATTACAGCTCAGGTCATCAGCGACCTCATTATGTTTACATCAGTACATTACATTTCAAGGTTACAAATAGTTGAATCATTACACCATAAACATTATATCAATTTATCATAACAAAATTGCATCATTATTATATTACATTCAACAATTTACTTATTACTAGAGTAGTTTCAATTTTTTTTTACGGCCTTCTTCAGATTTGAACAGTGAATATAAGCTGCCTTCGATGTTTAATGATTTCCTTAAGCAGGTCAGTCCTTCGCAGTCAAGAATAAAATGAGGAGTAGACACGGTAGCGCCACATTTAGGACAGGGTTCAGGGTTGGATTTTTTGAACAGATAACAGTAATTTAGGTTAAAGTGACCAATCCTTAATCTTGTAATGACGACTTCTTCTCTTCTTTTGAAGTTTGATTTCGGTAGACCTGGTTCCGGAATGGAGTGTCTTACTCGATGTAGCTTTGTAGACTCCATCTTCCATTGTGAGTTCCAATACTTGTTTAAATTTTTCTTTCATGTTAAGTATTAGAAATAATGCTAATAGAATCCAAACCCAACCAATTCAAACAAACCGCCTGTGATGCATGCCAGCGTTTATTTTGATAGCCAGGAAACCAGTCTTTTCAAACTTTTACAAATGAAACATACCATAATTAGCGATCAAAATTTCTTGAAGTAAAGAAGTAATTTGTTAGTTGGAAGTTAATTTTATGACCTTCCATAAATCTACTTTCTTTTATATGAATAGCACTAGAATCTACTTTCTTTTATATGAATAGCATATGATGTCAAATTACACAAAAAACACTCATATTTTCGAAAAATTCATCATGACCTTATTTGAAGATCTTTTTTTAATGAACACATTTCAGTAAGAAAAAAAAATGTACCTTTACCATTGAAGTTATAAGAAGACAAAGAAAAAAATAATTTTTTTCATTTTTCCAAAAAGCGAGCATATCAACCAACATGAGTCCTCCACCATTCTCTTAAGCGTCCTTTACGCTATTTAAGGTCAAAATTTAATCAAAAATAATTTTGCTGTTTTTTTAAGAAAAAATATCAATGTTTGACACAATGTTTCGCAAAAAATACTCATATTTTCTAAAAATAGAACATGACATAACAGACATGACATAAAGATGTTTTTGATTAACATTTCACCAAGAAAAGTAGTGGTGCTAAAACAGCACGTACTTAATCCCCATTAGATAGTTTCAATGGCGCTCATCTATTCGTTTTGTGAATGGAATAAAACAAATGTAATATAAATAATAATAATAATAATAATAATAATAATAAAATGAAATATGAAATAATATACAAATTCTGACTTACGTATCACCCAATTGCGTAAATTGGGAACGGGCGACTAAAGGCTAGCAATCTTTATTTCTTATTTATTTCGAATAGGTTGTAAATAATTTCTAAAAGATTAATTTGCAAACGAATAACAAAAGTTCCGTTGTAAAACACGAACGAAAAAATATAAAATAATTTACAAATTCTAAGTTACGTAGCATTCAACTGCCTCAAAACATTTCTAAAATTACTATCAAGAGACGCAGGATTTTCAGAGCGGCCGATTAAATTTGACACCCATTTACTCAAAAAATTCTCATGTTTTAGAAAAATTCAACATGGCCTTATTTGAAGATCTGTTTTTGATGAACACATTTCAGTGAGAAAAAATTGTATCTTCATAATTTTAGTTATAGGAAGACGCCGGAAACATTTTGAAATTTTTCAATTTTCGAAAAATCAGAGTTTTCAACCAGCATGAAACTTTCGCCATTCCCTTTAACGTCCTTTAGACTTCAACAACAAAATTTAATCAAAATCGATGACGCTATTTTTTTTAAATTTTGTAAATATCTGAGGAGTTTAATGTAAAAAACCCTCCAAAATTAAAATATCGGTTTCAAATTCAAGGGACTGCGACATCAGGCAGATCGATTGGGGAATATCTGCAACTTTGGAGAAAATCGGGTGAACGGTTTAGCCGCTAGCGTTGATCACAGACGTGTTTTGCCGTCAATCGATTTTGCGGTATCAAAAACTCGTAAAACATGGGTTCTGGCTACACCACGTGTTAGAGGATTTATTTAGCAACTGTATTTAATCACATTTTCGTTACTATGGCCCTACAATGCGAGTTTTTCTACCGAAAATTCACCATTTTTCGTGCAGCATTACATTACTTTCTCTTAAGAAGTTCCTTCTTAAGCGCGACAAAGTAGAAATCTTCATAATTGTAAGTTACGAAAAACGGCGAATAAATTTAGAATTTTTTTCCAATTTTCAAAATCAGAATTATCGACGAACATGACACCTGCACTCATGAGCGTTCTCTACGCTATCTGTTCTATACGCTGAATCACAATTGTTTATGCCGTTTTTGAGGAAAAAAATTGTTTAAAAAAATTTTAATTGTTTAAATTTACACAAAATTACGCGAAAATTACTAAAATTTTCGAAAGATTGTACATCACCTGATTTCAAAATCTAGCTTTGGGAACAGATTTCATTAAAGGAAAATCTCTTATCATAATTGTAATTGTAGGAAGACACGAAAATATGATTTTTTCAATTTTCGAAAAATCATGGTTTTCAAGGAATATGAAATCTACACCATTCTCATAAACGGCCTTCACATTATCCAAATCAAAATTTAATCAAAAACGGAGCCATTTCCTTGGAGATTTTGAAAATGTCATTGGTGATTCATGTAAAGTACCCCCAAAATTAAAATAATGGTTTCAAATATAAGGGTCATGTAATATAATCGCCAGATTGATTAAGGAATTTGAATTTGGAAGAAAATCGGCTAAACGGTTTAGCCGCTAGCGTTGTTCACTGGACAGACGGACGTTTTGCCGTCAACCGAGTTTTCGGTATTAAGAACCCACAAAACGTGGATTCTACATCCCGTGTTAGATCCCCCCCCCTAAATTTAGCAACTGGATTTATCCACTTTTTCCTTTCCAGGGCTCGGCAATAAGTTTTTCGACCGAAAATTCGCTGCTTTTTCCCGCAATATTACATAACTTTCTGTTTAGTGCGTAAGCGGAAGAAGGTAAGAACGTGTTATGTGCGAAAAAGAACCTTGAAAATTTATATTCTTAGGCCTGGAAAACCGGAAAAAAAAACTTGAATTCCAAAAACCCAGATCACTGGCCACCCTGATTTGAGGAACTGCGAGTGTTGGTTGGTTCATCACTCACGGTTAGACCACTTCCACCAATCGAGACATGACGTGTCAGTTCGACGCGTTTCCGTCTGCTGACGGGGAGTTGAGAATTTGTTTTCAGATCCGGCCAGAAGATTCTGGGAAATTTCTAAAACCGTGTTTCGGCGCTGCGATCTTAGGGGCCCCTTCATACGTATAGAACCATTTTCCTAAAAATGTGCCAAAGTGACAACTAGTGCTGGCAACATAACTGAAGGTTCTGTGTCGTTGTGCCCTCGAGCCCATTAGACTCCCTTCCTGCATTCGTTTGTTTGCAGTTGGCTAACTTGTAAATGGCTTCGACGCTTCCTTTTGTGATGTCCTCGGCCGAATAAAATATAGTGTGCCGCGAGAAATAATTGAAATTAGGAAGTGCAGTGTTATGTGCTCTTCTGTAAAAATTCTCTTTTTCTATACACTTTACATTAAATTTACTTTTTGTGTGGTAAGTGTTTATTTTAAAACCGAGTCTTGAATGCCAGATGCCCACCGATGCTCGTGTTTCCGGCTTAAAATCATTTTTCTTTCTATTCACATTCGTGGCAGTTTTTCGAAAGCCCAACTGGTTATGAGAGCCAAGCTGTCCTGTCCTACCATGTGCTTCTGCAAGCGCTGAAGAATCAGACCTTCAGCATTTAGCCCAAGGAATCCAGAACGCAGATGGGTCTGTACGATGATGCACTATCAACCGGCTTGTGTCCCTTCCTTAATAGTACAAGCTTCTGACGCTTCCAGTCTGCGACAAAGCCTCCACATCTCATGCACTCATTGAAGAATTCCAATAGAAGGTCCGGACATTCTATGATGACTACTTTCAGTACCTCGTTCGGTAACCCGTCCAACCCAGGTGCCTTGCATGCTTTCAGACATTTACCAACTTCTTGAAGTTCACGAGTTATGAACATGTCTCCCGCTTTGTCATAGCTGTTCCTTTTTGGGCGTTTAGGAAACACATGCCTAATTATTTCTTCGACCCATGTTTTATCTTTAAGAGCCGGGATATTCCACCCCCCATTCAACTTCCTCATAACAATTTTATTAGGCAAGCCCAACGGGTCGTTTTCGATTTCTAATAGGAAGTTTCTCTAGCACATGTCCTTGCTTATTGCGCGGTTGAGTTCCTTCCTCTTCCGCTTTTAATCCCTTCTCAGATGTTCATCCCCCTTTGCCCTCGTACATATTCTTCTGGCTGCTACGCAATCACTCCTTGGGATGGTTATTTCGTGTGTCATCCAATATTTTTGCTACCCCACAATAACTACTGGCTGTCTTTAGGGCATCGATAGGTTGCAGGCCTTCTGGATTATCTTTCGTGCCATGTTTGCCATACTGTCCATTGTTTGGGGTTGAACTCCTCACCGTAGTTCTTGAGTGTACCTGGATTCTGTCAGGGATCTTTTCAGGTTCTCTTCATTAAGCTTTCGAGCATTCCATGCCCGCTTTGGACAGTTTCCTCGCCTTCTATGAAACGAGTGTGCGAAGAACTGACTTCCTACAACCCTAAAGGATATATAGTTGTGCTCACTTAGGGACTCCTCCTCTAGGACTTCCCATTCTTCAATGTGACCTGCGAACTGCTGGTTGGCGATAGGCAGGTCAATTATTGACTTGGCGTCTCCCCTATTGAACGTTGGTTTAACTCCGCTATTTATTACAATCATGTCCTTTCGGTCTATCAGTTCACTTATTACAGTTCCTATTCTGTCCATCCTTTCTTCGCCCCACTCGGAGGATTTCCAATTGAAATATCCGATCAACAGTACATTTCGTTTCGATTCGTCCATGCTATCTTCCAGTTCCGCACGTTTATCCATGAATTGTAGTCTATGGTTTGGGGAAAAATAACAACTATATATACCCAGGGTTTCAGTCTCCACCCACACAAAGCGGTGGCTAGTTGACTTGTACTTGCTCGCCTTGATTCGTGGATTGCAAGCTTTCCCTGTACTCTCCTGGTACCATTCACCCAGGTCCTGTCGACAGTTCGGTTCGCTAAGAAGTAGCTCGTCAGTATTATTCACACTCGCTGTCTGCATCAGAAACTTTCGGGCTCCCTGGCTTCTACCCAGATTTACCTGCAGAAACTTTAGTTCCATATGTTCTTTTTTATTCGTGCAAGGGCTTCTCTCTATAAGGGGCAATTACCGCCTCCGGCCGCATGTCCATCTTCACCCCTTTGTCATTGCACGCTACGCAGCAGTCTTGCATTCTTTTCTATTCCTAGCCCTACTTTACCACATTTTCAGCAGCAGTTTCTTCTGTCAGGCCCCTTGCATCCTCTGGCCTCGTGGTCCAAGTCCAAACATGGGAAGCAACGACGAACTTGGATTCTTGTACTCACCCTACCGTTCACTAGCCCTATTCTGATTTTTTCTACCTTGAGAATCTTGTTGGCCATCTTCTCTCAGACCCTTATTAATGCTGTTTGCATTCCGGCATAACTTTTCAGCACAACGCATTCTATCTCAATTATCGACTCATTTCTTTCCAGCACTTTTTCCACATGAGCTATGACTTCGCCTTTGGTTGTCACCTCGTCGATATCCTTTACCTCTAGCGTTACCTTTGGTCTGAGAGGTTGTAAATCAGCGAGTTCGCTCACTGTTTTAGCCATGTTTTGGCAAAAGGCGTCTACGCTCTTGGTTTTCTTTAACTCGATCAGTTCTTCCCTCCTTGTTCTCCTTCCTCTTAGGACCTCATCGTTCCCTTTCATCTCTTCTGAGGTGCTGAGTTTTTATATGATGCCAGCATATGAAACCCCTTGTCTCGCTGTTATCTTTAGAGTCTCATTTTTTCTAATTGCAGGTCTAGCCTCTTTCCCATGTCTTTCTTTTTGCCCTTTCGTTAGATTTCCCATTGCTCCTCATCCTAAGCCTCTTCTATTTCGATCGATGAGTTTCTCTCCTCGCTCTGATTTGCTCCACTTTCGTCTGGGTTATCGCTGATCTTTTCTACCGCTTCCTTCTGTTTATTCTTTGTCTTGTCTCTTCTCAGAGTCTCCTCTGGTAGACTATGCGCCGCTCTCTTTTTAAGTGCGTCCATTCTATTTTTCCCTCCCTTGGTCTTCTCTTCTCTTTTTGAAAGAGCGTTCAACATCTCCGAGAACTCTCTCTTCTCGCCAGATGTATCGCGCCACCCATTCCTCAGGGCATCCATGTTTTCCAGTGCTTTAGCCAAAGCGTCCTTCACTGTCACCGGGTTGTTCTTCAACATAAACTTTTCTAACACCTGAAGATTCTGGCTCAGACCCTCAATAATCTTCCTCTGGTGTTCTTCTAACTGTTGAATGGTCTCACATTTTTTCATAATTCTGCTATCACTCGTAGTAATGTTTGCCAGGGGTGCCGATTGATCAACACCCTTGGCATTGCAGTCGCTGGGTTACTACGCCCGGTGGCCTGCTTGCTCACCACCGACCGCCGGTAATGGGGCTCCGATCCCTTGCACCATAATGGTTGATCCTAAAAGACCTTCCATCCCGGGTCTTTTCTTCAGGGTCGCCTTCCCCTAGCGTTTTGGAGCTACCGCCAGATAAAAGGAAACTGAAGAAAATAAGCGACAGTGAAGAATAGAGTTAGAATAGAAAAGACTCCCTAGCCCTCGTAACCTCGTAGCGTCGGAATCGGAAACACAAGTGTTGGCCAATACGAAGATTGGCTTACAGGACAGAAAACAGAACCATGCCACAAGTAAGTGGACGCAATCACACACGAAGATCGTGGGAATGATAGTATGTGTAGGGGAGTGACTGCGGACCGCTGCTCCGATTAGTCGCCTTCTACGACAGGGGGAGATCCCATGGTTCTATTCTTCTAAAACCCCTGATACCACACGGAGTTGTTGTTGTTATTATTATTATTATTATTATTATTATTATTATTATTACTCCTATATAGTATTTGAGTAATTCCTCCAGTGTGTGGATGTGCGCTTCCGTCTCTTACGGTTAGACCACTTCGAGACATACGAGGTGTCATTCGACGCGTCTCAGTCTCCTGATGGGGAACCGATAATTTGTTTTCGGAACCGGCCATAAGATTTCAAGAAATTTCCAAAAACGTGTCTTTTCGTGTTTTGGCGCTGCGATTTTGGTGAGTATGCCGGGAATTAAATCAACGCCACCTAAATATATCTATGTATATATCTATGTACTAACTAAACTCCAGTAGTAGACGTAGAAGAAGGCGTAGAAAAAGACGTAGACATAAAGAAAGACGTAGTGCATTGAAGTTTAGCAAGTAGATACATACAGTCTATCTTATCAACCTAATTAAATGACATAATTCGCATCATTAAAATTTCTGTGAGATTTTAATGAGCTAATGTTTTGTTGCATGATATCGTAGGCTTCCGCGGCCAGAGTCATGATCTGGGCTGTCCGGGTGACGCCGCGTCGAAGGCTGGGGTGCCGGACTGCCCAGATCACAATGTTTTGTTGTTTTTTTTAAATTATTTATTGAAGGTCGCCTTATAAACAGCTAGGTCATTGGCGACCACAGTTGCAAAAATACAGTATTTAGAAATTCACATACTAGTTACACATTTTCATGGGATACACATACACAAATCCTAATTCTAGATGTCATACATAGGGCAGACAATGTATAGCCATTAGCTAAATACTATTTAGCATATTAAATTTGGCGAGGAGTTCTATTATTTTCTTTTGACCGGGATAAGAATTGAATATACAGTAGAGATTATCATTGATGTTAAGGTTTGTTCTCACAGTCGCCATCACGTGGCAATCAACTATAATATACTTCGTGGAAACTGGGAGTCCGCAATTTGGGCAAGGATCAGGAGTAGCCTTTTAATTAGGTAGCTGTGACTGAGTTTAAAATGTCGATACTGGAGTCTGGTTAGAACCACTTGATGTCTTCTGCTAAGTCTAATGGAAGTGATGGGAGATTCCTCGATATTCTTCCTAACTGCTTGTAATTTGGAAGGCAACATTTTCCTGTTCCGGTCCCAAAGCTTCTTTACTGCAAGGAAGAGGTAGTTTTTAAAGTCGGGGAGTGTGCCGTCAGTATCAATTTCGGGAAGAGAGATTGCTGCATCCGCTTCATTGCCCTGGATGCCTATATGAGAAGGAAGCCAAGCTATTGTAACGCGATATCCTTTAAGGAAGGAGTGATAAATCTTTTCTTGGATTTCTTGGACCAGTGGATTTAAGGAATGTCGGTTTCGAATGGAGGATAGAACTGCTAGTGAGTCAGAAAAAAATAACAATATCTGGGTTACATGATCTTAGGATGTTAATATCAATAGCTTTGATAATAGCCCACGCTTCACATGAGAATATGGAATAGAAATCCGGGAGGCGATAAAGATTCGTAAGGGGTGGGATAATGGAAATAACAGCTGCCCTCGATCTTGATTGTTGCTTGGATCCATCCGTGCAAAATTGGCTATGATTTGCAAATTTGTGCTGGAACTCCAAGATTAGTTGCTTAATGATATCTTTTGGGATATCAGGATTTGTAAATTTGGTAGCTTCCGTATCGATTGACAAAGAGAAATGTTCCCAAGGGGGAAGAGGGCTGAGTTTCCTCTTCATGATATCATGAGCCTCAATGCCAAGTTCATCCCGGTACGTAGCAAGTCTAATACTTAGCGGTTTAGGGTAGTTAGGATAATTTGCATAGTGGAGGGACTTGGAGAGGTTACAGATATAATTAAGTGTGGGATTAGGGGGACAACAATGAGTCGAATAAGCAAATTTTAAGCACAGGAACTTTCTACGGAGGTCTAAAGGAAGGAGGCCCGCTTCAACTAGTAGGCTAGTACATGGGCTGGTCCTGAAGGCACCCAATCTTAGGCGGCATGCAGAGTTGATTATATGGTCCAAAGTTACTACTCCATAATCTAACTTTGGTTGTATCAACGACTTGTAACAATTGGTTAGGGAAATAGCGTCTGATCCCCACTTGTGTGAAGATAACATTTTGATTATGTTGAGTCTAACAGAGCAATCAGCTTTGAGGGTAGAAATGTGTAATTTCCACAAATGCTTATGGTCGAATGTTAAACCCAAAATTTTGCTGGTATTTGTTCTTCTTAGATTATGGTCACCAATTTTCAAGACTACTGAAGACGAGTTCAAAACTTTCCGAGATCTCAATAAAACCATAAATTCTGATTTCGTTGTTGACAAGATGAATCCTGATGATTTGGACCATTCGTTAATTGTATTGAGGGATTCTTGCATAATAGTTGTGATTAGATTAATATCTTTGCCGCTACAGAGGAGGGTGATATCATCAGCAAACATAAATATTTTCACTGGGGTTTTTACAATATTACTCACTTCATTTATGGCAATGAGAAATAATATCACACTTAACACTGATCCTTGAGGAAGGCCATTTGACATCTCAACGTGCTGTGACGTCTTATCTTGAATACGTGAGAATCTGTGTTCATGAAGTTCTTTATGAAAGCAAACATATTCCCCTTGATTGGCAATGTAGAAATGATAGATAGAAGCCTGGATTTTTGAACCATTTCGTAGGCCATCTCGAGAGCAAGCGAAACGACCATCGCATGGTGGTGCATGCTAAGGGCATCACAGATTTCTGAATCAATTCCGACTAAGTGGTCATTGGTGGAGCGAAAAGTTCTGAATCCACTTTGGAAAGGGGACAAGAGGCTTTTTGATTCTAGTAACCATCTTAAACGGTTGCATACCATCTTCTCAAGAAGCTTACAAAGATTGCTCGTTAAAGATATAGGGCGATAACTAGATGGATTGCATCTGTCCTTATTAGGCTTAAGAATAGGTATAACTATAGCTTCTTTCCATTGGTCCGGAAAGGTCTGAGTTGACCATATAACATTATATATCTGAAGAAGGTGTTCCAGGGCATTCACTGGTAGGTTTTTAAGAAAACTGTTGGGGACGTTGTCAGGGCCTGGAGCCGAGTTGTTAATGGTCATCGTTGGAACCTACCAATGAAGAAATAAGGTCTTGAGACATAAGAAATTTCGTTTCAAGAGTTTTAAAAAGCTCTGGATCATAGTTGCAGTTGCTGGAATTCTTAGCAAAGGATACAGCAAGTAAATTGCTGATGTCTTGAGGTTGTGAGTATTTATTACCATTTAAGTCCATTACCATGATTGGGGTGGAGTTCATCGGTGCGCCACTAATGGATTTGATTTTTTGCCATAACAAAGAGGAGGGGGTTCGTCTAGTTATTGAAGATGTAAAATTATTCCAGGATTGAAGTCTTGTTTTTAATAATAAGCGGGCTTTGGCCCTAGCTTTCCTAAAGAGGATTCCGTTTTCAATTGTTTTATTCTTCTTGTATTTTCGGAAATATATTTTCTTTTCCTTGATGGCTGCAGTACATTCCTCATTCCACCGAGGAACCTGGTGTTTCCTTATTCTTCCAGAACTTGGAGGGATGGATGAACTAGCCGCTAATGTCAACATATTAGTGAAGTCCTGAACTGTGTTATATTAATGAGGAGGAGGAGACGAGTCCGGTTTAGGAAGGTTGTCGACATTATTATTTATGGTGTGCTGGTATTGTAACCAATTAGCACGGTTAATCAACCATTTAGGGTGGGTTTTGAGATTCTTCGCCAATTGTCGATCGGAGAAATTGATGGAGATGGGGTAATGGTCATTGTCATAAAGTTGATCAAAAGTGCACCAAGTTCATTTAGTAGCAATATTACTAGTCACCAGACTTAAATCTATTGCACTCTCAGTACCATTGCTTGCGTTAAATCTTGTAGTACTTCCGTTGTTCAGGAGTATTAGGTCATCATATTTATCGAGCCATTCTTCTATAGATTTGCCCCTTCTGTCAGTTCTTTGAGCGCCCCACATGGTGTTATGGCTATTGAAGTCACCCACTATAATAAATGGTTTAGGAAGTTGTATTATGATATTGTCAAGTTCGAGAATATTCAACATTTGGCTATTCGGTAAGTAAATATTGCATATAGTCACAACTATATTAAGCTTAATCGATACGGCCATGGCTTCTAAGGGAGTTTGAAGAGGAATATTATGACTAAAAATATCTTGTTTCACAAAAGTCGCTACACCCCCACTTGCAATTAGAGCGTCTCTTCTGTTACAGAATACACTTCTATATCCACGTAACTGAGCACATATACTGCCTTTAAAGTTGGATTCTTGTAGGCAGAAAACTTGAGGACTGAAATCATCGATGAGAATATTTAAGAAAGGCATTTGGGGGTAGAAGCCATTGCAATTCCATTGAATAATATTCATGAGAAAATACAGAAAAATGTATGGGCGTAGTATTACAATGTAGAAGCTTGAATGAGAAGCTTGAAGGGTTTGAAGAAGGTAATGTTTGTAACGGTAGCTATTTGACTATAACCGTGGCCTATTCTAGGAGAGGGCAAGTTCAGTTTCCATGCAATGAAGTTTAGAAATGTATGTTGAATTTTTTCAATTATTTAAAATATTATTTTCATACATAGGAGACCAAACTGACGAAGCATATGTTAGAATTAGTCTAACAAATATCAGATACAGAATTTGGAATGATATCGGATTTTTAAAATCTGTAGTCATTCGTTTTATAAAGCCCAGCACACAATTTCCTTTTAGAATTATTTCATCAGTATGATGGGAAAATTTAAGTTTAAGATCAAAAAGAACTCCAATGACCCCATCAAGATTCTGATCATCAATAGAATAAGTAAAGTTGATATTATTATTCATCCTAAAATAAGTCATAAATTTACATTTCAAAATATTCAAATATAATTTGTTTATGCTACACAAGGAAGTCAAATCTGAGTTGTGTTAAAGATATGTACAGTCGCCGATATTATTTATTTCAGAGTAATTTTAAATCATCAACATTAATTAGAAATTAATTAGTGTGGCGTATGTGTTTTACATCATAAACAAATATGAATAGCAGTGAGCCCAATTGTGAAACCTGTGGCACACCTGATATAACCGTAATGTCTTTCAACACAAATTTTTATTTTTATTTATGTTACGTCAAAAAAACAGTTAAAAACTGCGTATGACGTGCTGTGGGGAAAAGTGAATTGTGTGCACATTTTCAAAATTCTGTGATCCCTACACTAAGTCATATACTACTTAAATTTTGAATTTTGAAAGAGAAAAAAAAACAAAACTCCCATGTAGTAAAATCTATTTTCAAAAATAAATAAGCAATAAATTTTGAATTTTGAAAGGGAGAAAAAAAAACAAAAAACTCCCATGTAATAAAATCTATTTTCAAGGACAAATAAGCAATAAATTTTGGCTCTTATTGCTTCCTGCCGCGACAACGT
This sequence comes from Teleogryllus oceanicus, assembly GCA_964035755.1. NCBI lineage: Eukaryota > Metazoa > Arthropoda > Insecta > Orthoptera > Gryllidae > Teleogryllus > Teleogryllus oceanicus. The sequence continues at coordinate 65,630,927 of CAXIVR010000012.1, read as the reverse complement.
GGAAACGATAATTTGAATAATTGTATTTCCCACTGAATTCTAGAAGATGTGCACAGAAAATGAAGTTACATTTATGTCCAGAAGAAACAAGGGGCCATCTCAGCATTTGCTCAATGGATCAGGGAAACTGGACTGAAAAACCTGATCGAGATGGGGGTCATTGACCCGGAAGTTGTAGTACAATAGTTGTTACAGGTTGTTTATATTCATTTATACAGTCCAAATGGTAAATAATGCATTATGTATCATTGTTAAAATTAATGTTACTTTTCTTGTGATGCTCAGTATAGTCTCTAATTGTATAGAAACAGTTATGCAGCAGAAATGATTTCACTTGGGATTTAAACTTTTCTATTGAATTTAATCGTTTAATGTCATCTGGCAAAGTGTTGTAAAGTAATGTACATGTATTGTATGTGAATTTTTCTAATGAGCTGTTGATACTGTCACCTGATGAATATGATTTCTACGTCGAGTGTTATAGTAATAGACTTCGTCATTTTCTGAAAATATATTCCCGCCCTTGAGCAAGTCATATTTTACAAAAACCACTGATTAGTAAATAAGAAGACACGGTAATGGTAGAATTCCTAGATTAATGAAGAGAGGCTTACATGAATCACGTGGGTGGGATTTGGTTATTATTCGAAATTGCTTTTGTAATCTAAAAGTCGGGAGCTATAAGATGTATTTCCCAGAATATTATGCCATATCTCAGGCGGAATGAACATTCGCAAGTATACACAACGAGCAGTATGAAGGCTGACTGAATTTGCAAGAATTCTGAACGCGTAGCATAATGAACTTAATTTTGTGTTCAATTCATTTGTTATTTCGGAACCAAATGATTTATGTTTAACATTCTGAAATCTAAGTAACATAATTTTTCATCCAGTTCAGGAATTTCCATGAATCCGTAAATTATAAAGTTTATCTAACAATATTTTATGATAAACTGTGTCAGACACTTTTGAATAATCAGTAAATATCGTATCAACGTGTGAGTTTCATTCCAATTTTTCACTAAATATAATGTTGAAATATCAATAAATTTCAATAAATTAGACAATGTTGTGTGATTACGCTCGAAATCATGTTGTTGATCTATAAGTATCTTTTAAAGAGATAGATTGTTTGTAATGATAACTTCAAATCATTTTGGAATTGTGCTTAACTTTACAATATGTCTATAATTTATCACGTTAGAATGAGACCCATGCAGTTATGCAACAGAAAATATTTTACAGTGGACTGTGGATACTAACTCCTGATGAATAAGATTCCTGTGTCATGTTTTATAATTATATAGAAATCTTGAGAGAAATAATTGAAGTGAATCATCAGAGAAATATGATAAAATACTCTACATTGTACAAATTATTTTTCAATCTTGATTTCTGTTTAAACAGGCTTTACCGGAAAAATTATTCAACAGTCAAGGAAATCAACTGGTCTGAGAGTCGGCACTTACTTCTTGGATCAACATCATCGTTTATGTGGATGCAATTCCGATTTGTTAAGAACAATTTTCAATTTAAAAACTTCAGTGGACTGAGAGGTTAGTATATTATAATAAAATTAATACAAATCAAAAATTTGCTCCTGTAATTGTTTTTTGTTTGTTTGTTTGTTTAATTTTTTTTTTTTTTTTTTTTTTTTTAAAAAAATTTTTTGGTAAAATTGGGTTTTTGATGGGTCATCGCGTTATCTAACAAGGTATAAAGTAAATGAAGATTTTTCATTGAGCATTGTAAATGATGAAGTTTGAAGAAGCAAACAAAGAAAGGTAATAAAGAGATTTTGTACATCGAATTCATGAAATTTACATTACAAGGATGAATTTATAAAGAAACTTCAATTTTATTTTTGAGTTTTTATCATTTAAATTATCCTTACCAACAGTTTTCTTGTATCTCTTAATTGTAATGTAGAAAGTGTATGAATTATAAACGAGACTTTTTGAGTAACCCTTTATTGAAAATTAAAAGTAAATTCTTTGATTGGTAGGCATCTCTAACTGTCAACAGCTTACAATAGTAAACAAGTTTAATAGTTCGACACTTGTGTGGGAAATCAACGTTTGGCTTCCCAGAAGACGGGCATGAGAACTATACAATTTATCAAGAGTCCTTGTTTTGGCTTTTATGACCATTACTAAATAATTTTTTGCCACTTGTAGGATTTAGATTTCAAAAGAGTCTCACCCCCAAATTGTTCACACAATCATTTCAAAATGTGTGCTGATTAAACACTTGATTTGTCAAACACTGAACTAATAGCAATGGCAATGAAATGCATTGTGCGACTGAAACGTGTTTTTTGTTCATGCATTGTGATAAAATGAACATTAAGGACTCCAGAACAAAAGCACAAAGATATGCAAGAATTATATTATTTAATTAATAACATTAATAATTAATAAACATTAAATAACATTATATATTTAATATAATATAATATGTCCAGAAATGGGTGCTTCTCATGAAACGTTTCGTGGGTCTGCCCTGTCGAGGTGGGTTGGTCCACGTCCTGACGGGGGGATGCAGAGAGGACTCTCAAGTATTCGTTTCTTTCACCAGACATTTTTTCTTCTCCCCATATATCATTCTCGTTCCTTTATTACATCCTTTCTCTTTTCTTCTCCCTCTTCTATTTCACTGGCCCCCTCTGTATGCTGAACGCCCACCCATGTGTTTGCCGTGCATGGCGACCCGTGTCGGAGGGAATGTATGTCCTGGCGGTTGAGGGGCCTGTCTGTTTCCCAATTACTCTCCTCGTGCTACTTCTTTCTTGGTATCTAGGGATACGTGCTATTACGTATTTTTGGAGAACATTCCTTGTAGGTCTGAATACACTTGCTTTGGCTACGGACTCTTCTAGACGGGCGGGCGGGAACTAACCCACTCCCGATCGACCGGCTTGGACTAGGTCTTGTACTGAACTCCAGGGTGAGCGGGGGATACACGGTGGTGCAGCGCTGTGCTATTCCCCACTATATCTCCGTGGCAACCTGGCACTCCTCCGATGGAGTGTCCCTTGTTGGCTCCGTGGTGGGTGGGGACAACGGGATGAACTCAATATCCATCTTCATGGATACTAAACCTTCACCCCGCCCTCTTCCGCAAGGAAGAGCGATGCCCAGAGAAACTATTGATTTAAATAGTTTCTTTTTAAAAGGAGGAAGACCGAACGAAGAAGCCTAGATTCCTCCTCATGGCATTCGCCGAGGAAGGAAAAACATTCAAATGTGTCAGTGCTGTTCGTTTGGCGCGCGCCATAGAGGAAACATTTGGAAAGCTGCAAGCTGTAGTGCGACAAAGGAATGGTACCATTCTCTTTGAAGCACGTACAGATGACCAGGTGGTGAAGATTATGAACACTAAGCAGATTGCCGGCCTCCAGGTGGATGTGACCACACACCCTACACTAAACCTCTGTAAGGAGTGGTCAACCACGAAGACTTTTCAACGGAGAGTGAGGAAGAACTAGTTTCGTTTTTTAAAGACCAAGGCGTGACTGATGTGTATAGAATCAAGAGGGGGGAGCATGGGCGAAATCCCACTTCCACTCTTATCTTGACCTTTAATCTTCCTACTCTCCCTGAGAAGATCTCGTGCGGTTTTTATAACCTCCGCGTCCGACAGTACGTCCCTAACCCTTTGAGGTGCTTCAAGTGCCAGAGGTTTGGCCACACACAGCAGCGGTGCATGGCAGACACCCCCGTGTGTGGTAAGTGCGGGAGATCTACGCACGAACCTGAACCCTGCACCATTGCACCGCATTGTGTTAACTGCGAAGGTGACCATCCGGCCAATCACAAGCAATGTCCAACCTTTTTGAGAGAGGGGGCAATCCAGAAGATCCGAGCTGCTGAGAAAGTGTCATTTCCCGAGGCCAAACGTCGGTACCTATCAAGGAACCCCGTTGATCTGTCTCGCTCCTTCTCCGCCGCTGTAAAGGTTAGGACTCCGGGGGTAGCAGCGGGTTGTCAAACGGAACGAGCTATCCCCAAGTTGGGACAGTGATTATCCTGACTAAATACAAGACAATTGAAAAAGAGCTCAGCCTTCGCAGAAGATCAAACCTCTTTCTAATGTTTCAATGGAAGTTGATAGACGAACACCTACTTCAGACCCGGTCAATAGGAAACAAAGACAACCACACTAACGAACTCGCACTGAGCGAGCACCCAGCCCTCTGGCAATGTCAAGGACGTTTCGTTCTCGGATGAAACTCCGTTGGGGCGGAATCCGAGCATCCGGCTCCCAACGCCGGAGGAAAAAACTTAATTATTCTCCATGGCTCTTATGTAATGGAACGTAAATGGTTACTCCTCGCGGCGGGACGATCTCAAGCTGTTGTTGTCCCGTTACGATAGTCTTGTAATGTCTCCAAGAGACTCATCTTACTTCGAGCCGTCCCCTGTCTCTTCGTGGTTTTTCCCCCTACAGGTTCGATGTGGATGATGGCCTCCGTGCTCATGGCGGAGTCGCTTCATTGGTTCACGATTCGCTGCTGTCTTCAGAGGTACCTCTTCAGACAGACTTCCAAGCAGTGTGTGTGCAGGTGCACCTTCCATCCCTCACACTCACTGTTTGCAATATCTACATCCCCCAGGACTGAGTGTATCTGCTCATGAACTTTAGGTCTGATCAACCAACTGCCTCTCCGTTTGTGATAGTCGGGGATGTAAATGCCCTCAGTCCTCTCTGGGGCTCTCCCGCACTTGCCGAGAGGTAGTGTATTAGAGTCGGTTATAGACTCAGCGAACCTGGTTATTCTGAATTCCGGTGAACCAACTCACTTTGCCGTCGCCACAAACTCAAGCACGTGCATCGATCTAGCACTCTGCAGCCCTTCTCTTGCAACCGTTCTGCAATGGTCCATCCTAGATGACCTGTACGGAAGCGACCATAACCCATTATCGTCCACATTGATGGGCTAGCCCGTGGGTTGGACGCGCCCCCCTCAATGGTGTGTCGGACGTGCTGACTGGCCGACATTTCAAGCGAACGTCAGTGTATCGGAGGAGGAGTTTGTCAGTGTGGAGGAAATGGCAGCACATTTTAACAAAGCTGTATTACGAGCTGCGGAAATTGCAATCCCCAAGTCGACTGGTAAATCGCGACACCCTTTCGTCCCGTGGTGGAACTCGGATTGCTCAAGGGCTGTTAGTGCTCGGAAGAAAGCTTTGGCGAGATCAAAACTATCCAACCGCGGATAACTTAATCGAGTACAAAAGGTGCAGAGCAAAGGCGAGAGAACCATTTTAAAAGTAAAATGCATCATGGAGGTCATACGTCTCCTCTTTGAATTGCCAAACGCCACCACGTCTGGTATGGAGGAAGGTGCGTCAAATCAAAGGATATCCTTCCTCAAACTCTGTGCCAGGTCTTCTAAAAAGTGGTCAGGTTATCACAGCTCGAGACGCCATTGCAGAGGTTCTTGCCACTCATTATGAAAACATGTCGAGTTCGGCAAACTATGCTCCAAACTTCATCCTTCTCAAAGAAAGAATGGAAAACCGCGCTTTGGATTTTTCTAGCAGAGCACATGAGGACTATAACACCCATTTCTCCATGTTTGAAATGAGTTCTGCTCTAATGCTTGCAAAAAGAACCACACCAGGTCCAGACCAAATTCACAACTTAATGCTGCAACATCTTCCCAAAATGGCCATGCAATTTATTCTTCGACTCTTTAACCGTATTTGGGAAGAGCACATTGATTTTTTAGAAATACTTTGACATGGGCGCCAATGACCTTAGCAGTTGAAGCGCCCTTTAAACCCAATCAATCAACGATTCCGCGCTCTCATAGCTTTTTTGTTTTCTGAGAGAAAGCGGAATATATAATTTTATCTGACATAAGGGCAATAAATATTTTCTCTGCCCCAGATCTCTTTTTAAAATTTATCTTGTTTACCTGAATTTTTTATGCGTAATGGATGGTTTCCTTTTAGGGTATATATGAGCTTTTAAATTAGCTGGAAAGTTGCACCAGCAGCCCTTTTCACAAACATTAATTGATTTTTTTTTAGAAATACTTTGACATGAGCGCCAATGACCTTAGTAGTTGAAGCGCCCTTTAAACCCAATCAATCGTGGGTCTGCAGTGCGATAAAAACCATGTGTTTTTTCAGCATTCCTTGATATATATGGATGCATAGTCTGCAAACTGACAACTTTAGGCTGTTGTCCATATAGTAAAACGATTTTTTTAACAGATAAACATTCTTTAACAGAGATTTTTTCAAGACATTTGTCAACGCTGCAAAACATACGTATTCAAAAAAAGGCGCCCACTGAGTAACTTTTCTATGATCTGGCAGTTCTATCGTCAACATCAATGTGTTAGAGACCAAAAACTGCACTTTTACAATTTTTGAAAACGAGAGAAATTGAAAACATACGAATGATATTAGGGAAGTATGTTTTTCCATTATTATGTATGGTGTAATGATTTACACGATCCCCAATGGTGTGCATTTGGATGATAAACAGTTCAAAACATTTACAGCAAAGACGCCATAGTAAAAAAATAAAACCGAGTGAGGAAGAGAATAAAGCGAACCCGATACTTGTGCGAGTTTGGACTATAAACATTAGATCCGGCTGTGATTTAGAAACATTTTGAAAGTTATCCCAGTGAAATCGCGTCAGGCAATAAAAGTTATTGAAATTTTCGTATTTCGCATGTTTGTGTTAAGGAAAATATTAATGGAGTCCATTGTTGGAGCGATGAAACGCTTATAAAGAAGAGGGTTTTCGAATACTGCAAGAAAACGCGATAAGATATCAAATTCAGACTTTCGGGAGGTAAAAGAAGAAAATTAGCTGCATCAGGTAAAATTTATCCCATTTAAATATCTTGACGGAAGTATCGAAATTTTAATAAAACAGATAAATTAATTCAAGCAAGAGGAAGCGATTAGCGAACAAATGCAGTGCGTTCCATTTCACATTCAAAAACGGAAAACAGGGAAAATAAAAGGATTTTGACCAAAAGAAAACAAGAGGAGAACATCAAATTTTAGGAAATTGCCGGGAGAAGTTTATCAAAACTAAAACGGAAATAAAGTGTTTCGAAAACGTTAGAAATTAAATATTTTGAGAGAACAAGGTGACGCGATCGTCAGTTATCGAGCGATCGGGAAAAGTGCTGAAGCAAGGATAACAATGCTAGGTTGAAGAAGATTTGCCAGAATGTGCCTGGACTTGGTGAAAGCAGGATGTGTTTCGCGTAGGCGATTCTTGAAAATTTTGTAAAGTGCGGAAGTTATGAACATCATCCGAAATAGTAACCGGGAATATTTTACGTACGTTGTGTAACAGTCGTGGAAAGAAAATTTCATAAAAGAAAGGGAATTTTCGGAACTATTCTGAAATTCGGCAACGCCCGCTGGACTTGCAGAGCGAGCGGCGGTACGAGAAATTTTGCAACGGTGGGGAGCGCGACGTTGCATTGATAATTAGAGCGCGGAATTTGATTCGGAATTCAGTGAGATTTTAATAATTTGAAGGGTTTATAAAAAAACAAACAAGATGGCAGCGTGAACTCCCACACCATGACGTGAACTCTGATGCGTATGCGAGTGTTCCGGAACTGATGGCGACAACGGAGGCGCTGTTGGGCGTGAATAATCACCCCAGACACGCAGATTCGTCGCAGAGGCAACAGCATACGTGAGCCAAAGTATTTTGACATTTGTTTGTTTTGTTTTGATTAGAAAGCTCTGTCGAAGACAAGCCGTGTAATTGGTAGATTTTAAGACGGAAATCTCGACAGAATGCATTCTGGGGTTTAGTTATATGTGTGAATGGTATTTGTTTGTTTTTTTGTAAATAGTTTGTGTGAATGAAAGAGTATATATATATATATCTACGTATTGTGTATTGAGGAGGAGAAATGTTTATTTTGTTGTTGTTTTGATGCTGGGTTGTATTGATGTGTGCCGTCAGAGGTACCAGTGCTGTTGCAGCACTAAATAGTGCAAATTGAAAGAAACATGATAACGGAGGCGATTGAATAAACTTCATGGCCATTTTGGGGGTCATGATTCGCAAAATCAATATGTTTTTCGCAATCATTTACGTAACATTAGACTGATCCACGCGCGTGAGCGCGTACCTTCTCGCGTCTGTACAGACGCACCGCAACCACGCCCAGGTGAGTGAAAAGGCCAGGTAAGCTAGCAGAGGGCAATTGTGAGTAGGAAAGGGGAAAGTTATTATATGTAGGCAACCAACGCGAGGCTAGTGTTTATTGGTTTGTTCGTAAGAAGGGCTAGAGCAGGGCAATTTATTAAACGTAACAGTATAACGTGCCGGGCGTGTAGAGAGGCCGCCCAACCCATTACAAGTGACCGCCCAACGTGTGGGCAGGTTTATATATATAAGGAGGAGAGGAAGGGGGAAACCGACCTATTACAATGGTATAATGTAACTAATGCATGATATTTGTTTGATGCAAAGTGTACATTGAGAAAAAAATGAACCTTTTATCTCAACTGAATATTTTCTGTTATATTCAAGTTATTATAATAACTACATTTTTCTGTTATTATAACCACGAATCTGTTTTAATAATAATTTCAGTTCCATTTTAAAGAAGATTCAATTTTTTGGATAACAGAAAAATTTTCATTACATTTATAATAAACACTGAAATAAATCTACAGAACTTTTGAAGCCATTTTCAAAGGGTATTTAAAGCCATTGGGATTTAAAGACGAGGAAGTGGTGAAAATTGTTTTTATTTTTTTTTTAACTACAGCAGCTCTCCAATCTAAATTAGTGGTGCTATCGAATAGCACAGACTTTCTCGTACTTGTTAGTTTTCTAATTTCTTTAGTCTGGGTAGCTTTACAACCTTGCGCCATCCTCTTGCCAGCTGCAATCTGTTGCCACACAAAGTACTTTGGGTTCCTTAATGGTAGTCTCAAAATATTACATTACGAATATTTAAGATCAGTAAAGCTCGTCTTATGAGGAAATTTTTGTTGAAAACTTTGGAGCCGTTTTTAAGAAAGTAGCGTTTACGTGATACTGTAAATGCGAAATTTGAAAGTCTTTCTCACAGAAACATTGAGTTTTTGGAAAACTTCATCAGAAGTTATTTGAAACTCTTCTCACAAATGCAATAACATACACAAATCGCTGGAAATATGCATATTACAGACATGAGTGATATTTCAAAAATTACATTTCTATATTTTTTAAAAAACAAAAGAATACAACAAAATGACTTTTATGTCATCATAAACTGCATTTAGCAATATCCGTATGAAGAGCTTGAAGAAAAAATTTGGTGCCTTTTTGAGAAAAGTCATTTGAGCATTTCTGAAAATGCAGAATTTTGAACCGTTTTCTCAAAAAGCGTTTGAGTTTTTGAGAAACTTTATGTGACATAATTTAAAGTACATTTACTCATAAATATAATAATGTGAACAAATCGCCGCCAATTTAAATATTATCGACGTGAGTGATAATATTAAATCAATATAGTGAATCAAAATTTTTGAAAACAACAACAAAAGAATGGAGCACAATGGCGTTTATGTCATCTCATGGAGTACTTACAAAGTTATAAGAAAAAATTAGGAGCCGATATTGTTTTTGAGAAGATCTTGCATTTGTTTGTTTTTGCAGGCACATATAGCAACAAATATTGCGCGAAAACTACAGAATGTTTCAAAAAACGTACATGACCTCAAAAAGAACTAATTAAGGACAACCATTTCATTTGAAGGAAAAATCACTCTCTTCAATTTTGTAGTTGTAGGAAGCTGCCAAAATAATTGAAACTTTACAATTGTAAATTGTTAATCGAAAATTCAGACTTAACAGTGAAAATTGGATCTATGCCACCTTTACAAGTAAATTTTACCCTGCTCTTACAAAAAAGTTTTAAAATAATTTTTTGTTATCAGAGCCCGCCAATAAGAGTTTTTCGCGCAATATTACATAACTCCCTCTCTATTGCGGATTCGAGAGAGTAAAAATATTTTTTGATAGTATATTTTTTTTTCATTTTTTAATCAGATAAAATAGTGTTGACGAAAACTTTTAAAAAATCTATTTTCTTGCTGTAGAGGATGTGGGTGGTGGAACGGGTGCCAAGAAAACTCTGAAAAATCTTATTTTTATGTTCAGTTATAGTGTAACTAGTCATGGCATTAGGTTTAGGAGAACTGTTTACTACCTTATTCGGAAGGACTCTTTGCCCCGCCCAATAAAATATCCATCCATATAAGGAAGCATTATCCATCTAAACAGTTGCTTTTATGGAACAAAGGATGACAAACCAAACAAAAAGCCGTGTTTCCTTCTTAAGGCCGATGAAGGGAAAAGGTTTAAACATGTAAGTGCTGTCCGTCTGTCGCGAGCTATAAAGAAAGCGTTCTGGAAGCTCCAAGCGGTGCGTTCTTTTTGAAGAACGTCTGGATGAGAAAAATTGAGATAATACTACAGTCCAAGCGAATTGCCGCCTCCAGGTGGTAGTGACGACGCATCCAACATTGAACCGATGCAAAGGTAAACCACAAGCACTTTGCTTCGGAGAGCGACGAATATCTTCTTTCCTTCTTCAAGAGTCAGGGCACGACAGAAGTGAATAGGATCAAAAGGAAGGAGAAAAGAAAAGTGATCCATATTTCAACCCTGATACTTACGTTTGACCGTCCGTCCCTCCTGAAAACAATCAGTGTCGTTTCTACTACCTCCACGTGCGACAGTAATTGCCAAACCCTTCGAGCTGTTTCAAGTATCAAAGGTTTGGGCAACGATGTCCGGAGAGCCTGGTGTGTGGAAAGTGCGGTTCGTCAGTGCACGCCCCACGATCCTGCACCACACTGTGTTAATCGTGAAGGCGATCATCCAGCCAACTTCAACCAGAGCCGCACCTTTCTCCGGAAAAGAGATTCAAAAGTTCAGTCGCCGCAAACGTTTCCTTCCATGAGGCCGCACGACGACACCGGGCTAGAAACCCAGTAGACCTTTCACGATCCTTCTCCAGTGCCCTAAATACTAAGTCCTTGGGTGTAACAGCAAATTGCCAAATACGTGCTTCCGTTCTAGTCAGGTTGTCAGGTGTCGACTATAGACTTCCCTGGTGATACGTCATGCTTTCAAGGTGGAAAAGTGATATCTACAAAGAATACAAAATGCAGCAAAAAGCTCCACCAGCCACCGATGACCCACACAACCCCCAGAAAATAGAAAAAAAGACCTCATAATATCTTAGGTTTAATGACATTCAATATTCAAGATATTGCAGCCATATCGACGTATATGAAATCATTTTGAAACCAAAGACGTCCAACTGGTGCTCTCTCCGGTGTCTGGTGCCTTGCCAGGAATTACACCACGCTCTTGGCTGTATTACTGGGTTTATTATTTTACTCTTTGGCCCATCGATATAACACGGAAAACATGCGACCTTTTGGTTGAGCAACCAGCTAGTGGCGCTGTCTAGCGCTGCGCGGTGACGGAGGGGGGTCTCAGAGGAATACCCATATTCTGTCTTCGTCTGACTAGCTGTAACGTAGTTTTATGAATTTTGCTTGTTATTGAAAGTACCCAAGTTCAGTCCATTATTGGCGATATTCAATGCATTGTTTGATATTTGGAGGTTTTTATTTGATATTAGTTTTTTTTTTAATTAAAAACGTACATTTTGTGACATTGCAAACGTTCTTTCTGTAAAGGTGGCAAATCCCTTAAGTGTCTCGCGGAAGCCAGTGTGGCTCCGGCTGGCCAGCGGTTAGCGAACGTTCTTGTGAATACGAATGTGTCGAAGATCTTCCATTATTGCCAAATATAGCAGGGTAGTGAAGTTTTCGAAATAAAATATTTTTATTTGCGTGAAACGTGTCCAAGCTGTAGTGCTTGTTGCAATGTGCTCGAGTAGAACTTAAGTGTCCAGTGGAAATTGAAGCCAGAACTACGTGCGCGGGAGGTGTATATTGTTACGTTTCTAGGTGGTGAATTAAAACTCCGGTATTATTTTAACCAAAACGTTTATGCTGCTTCTTAACACAATCACTAAAAACACTTGATTATTCTTTATATGCCACACTTCCCTTGATTATTTATTTACACTACACTTTTCTTGATTATTTATTTACACTACATTTCTCTTGATTATTTATTTACACTACACTTCTCTTGATTTATTTAATTACACTGTTCACTTCTCTTACTCGCAAAGTCCTAAGCACTGGCCACAGTTCACAGCACTGATCACAGTTCGATGCACTGACCACAGTTCAAGTCACTGAGCACAATCACTGCACTGCTATTCGCCGCGATGCACACACTTCACAGTTCAGCTTCCACTGCGGACTTAAGACTGACTCGCGGTCGCCAGCCGCCGGTATTTATACTCGGCGAGTGCCGTCGAGAACTTTCCGGGCCCCGCGAACGTTCTGGAATAATCTAGTGCAGGGACCGTCGGCAGATGACGCAACCCGCGCTCACAGGCAGGTCGTGCTGGCGCCGGCAGATGACTCAATCCGCGCATACAGGTAGTTCGTGGTGGTGCCGGCCGGTGACGCAATATTCGTTACAATATGCTTTTCACGGACACGGCGCATAAAAATTATGTGAGTAGTGTTTCAATATTGACTTTTATTTAATTTAGTTTTATTTCATTTAAATTGCTTACATTTTTATTATATATTGGTATTTTGAAAATTATTTACGGCATTCGATGGATTCGTTGGCGCACCTGCCGCAATGACAATATTTATATTCCACCTCCACAAACCGTATCACAGAATCAACTTGAAGATGTAATCTCCCATCTGTCGCAGCCTTTCCTTGTTGTTGGAGACTTTAATACCCACAGCCCCGCCTGGGGTGGCACGAGAGGTACTATTCTCATTTTTCCCTTCCGTTTCATGATTGTAAGGGTTAAAATCTAATATAAACGCCTGAAAAAAGTCTCGAAACATCTTTACTTATCAGTGCAACTTTAATGGTAAAGTCTATATTCGTCAGCGTAATGTGATTAGAAAATATACAAGAAGCTAAAAAAACATATTTTTTTATTTGTACGAAGTACTCCGGGGAAATTGATTTAAATCTGGCGAAAAACTTGTTTTATTTTTACACTTCAATTACAATTTTCAACATAAATTTTTTTTACCCCCGGGGGCAGTTTTGTCCACTACACCCTTTCTCTTTCAATCAACAACGACTGGCAATTAAATATAGTACCGATTATAATTCTAAAGAAAATGGTTAATTTGAAAGGAAGATGAAAATTCAATTAAGTACTGAGTGTCCTTTTCAAAATATGTTGAAATAAATTTTACACTGGGGCTGGTAGACCTAAGAATACCGTTGCAGGGTTAAATTTGGGGGACTTCACAGGAACCCCTGGAACATGCTCAAAATTTTCTCTATAATGGCTCCAAATTTTTTCTTTATATTTCTTGTGAGAATAGAGTGAAATACCAGGGTGACCACATTCTGGAAAACACAGGAAACAAGGAAAATACAGGGAATTTGAATCACAGGAAAAATTCAGGGAAAAAAATTTTTACATTGAAAAAAATTTTTTTTCGTCAGATTGCAGCTACTGGTTGTACTAAATTAACATTAATTATGTATGCATGTGCATTAAACCAAAGAATCATCTTTAACTAATTATTTAAAGTTTGTTAGAAATGTATCATTTAAAGTCATAAAATAACATACAATCATTAACATCGTCAACGTTGTTTAGTTATATTTGAAAATTCGCGCTTAAACAACTATTGGTGGACTTTGAAGATTTTGGCCTAAGGCATCCTCATGTACTTGTGTGTCGTGCTTAAACTATAATTGGTGGACTTGTGTATTCGGCCTATGCTGTACTTATTCATTGGTTTGAGATGGTCAGGCTGTGAAGCTGCCATAAAAGACTAGCCGATTCGAATCCAAATGTTCGAATGTACGAACACTCCTACAGGTAAATGAAATTTCTTGAGCTAAAATTAGTCAAATAACATTAACTTTTAGATAACCTAAAAAATAGCTTTTAGATAACCTAAAACGATATTTCAATCGTTAACATTTAAATTGTTAACGGTTAACAGAATTCAAACAGTTTTGAATTCAGTGTTTACCACTTATCATGGATGGAACGAAATTTAATCCAGAGTGGCTTCAACCACTCAAGTATCCGGATTTTCATCCTTGGTTACAACAAGTGCCCGCGAATGCGAAAAGTGCTTTTTGCAATGCGTGCCAAAAGAAGATTTCCCTGAGCAACATGGGCAAGAGGGCTGTCACTAGCCACATGTCCGGACAAGTTCACAAACGAGGATTGCTGCAGCGAAGCATTCAGTTAACATTTCAGTAAACAATGTTAGCATTGAAAACAGAGCATTATCACTATTAAACTGCGGATTATATGCTAATGCATTGTTTTTGTTTACGAATATGTTTTTATGAGAGTTTTAAGAAATAAGTTTCATAGAATTTTAAGTCGATTCGTGCATATTGTATTTTTATTTGTAAATCTTTGTATATTTTTGGAATATGATTAGAAAATATTTTTACATATTTTAGACCTTTTGGAATATGCTAAGAACATGATTTGTTACTTTGATTGACGTGTAGAATGTTCGCATATTTTTGCATATTTTTATATACTGTTATAGATCAATTCAAGAAAATAAAAACATGTTTTTCAAACGATTTAACACATTTTAATGAATAGTAAAAGAGTTGCATATAATCCGCACTCTAGTCATTATTATAGTAATTGTGAAATTCCACCGATTACTGATTTGACAGTTTTTGTCCTTACGAGCTTCGGAGTTTAAGTATTAACTTAATTCTAAAACGAAACTATTATTTTCAGGTAGCAAGTCGATCCGTATCTACTCTAGAACCAGACTTAGGCGTCAGTTCTGCGTCTCTGCCTGCTGCGACCGCCTCTACGTCTAAGGTCGCTACCTCCCAACTAGAATTCCGTCCTGAAACCGACGTTAGACAAGCTGAACTGCTTTGGGTCATCCACGTAATCAGCACGAAAGCAAGTTTCCGAGCTCAAGAGGGAATCTGCAAAATGTTCAAGAAGATATTTAGAGACAGCCGCATAACATCGGAAATGCAACTGGGTCGGACGAAAACGGCATACCTTGCTAGTTTCGGTCTCGCTCCGTATTTCCACCACAAGCTCACCGACGACATAAGATCTGCGAAGCACCTAGTTGTATGTTTCGACGAGTCCTTCAACAGGATTACAAAGCAGCAGCAGATGGACCTGGCCGTTCGTTTTTGGAACGAGAAGAAGAACGAAGTGTCAACTCGGTATTGGAACTCATCGTTTTTAGGACATTCTGCGGCATCGGACTTGTTGCGGGGCTTCAAGGAGGGTCTTGGAGATGAAATCAACCAGCAGAAAATCACACAGGTGTCCATGGACGGGCCACACGTGAACTGGGCATTCCTGGATCTGCTCAAAAAGGACATGTCGACGTGTGAAGAAGATCCCAAAATAATTGACACAGGGTCATGGGGCTTGCATGTAGTTCACGGCGCCTTCCAGACGGCGTTCAGGAAAACTTGTTGGGAGATCGACGTTTTTGAAATCCATTCACAACGTGTTTAAAGAATCCCCTGCACGCCGCGCTGACTTCGTTTTCATAACGAAGTCTACAGAATTTCCTTTGAAGTTCTGCAACTGCCGTTGGCTCGAAAACGTATCCACCTGCGAGAGAGTAATCAAGATTTTGCCTCATCTGAAGTTGTACTTTACGAGCAAGAACGTGAAGTTACCAGACACATACTCCGTGAAGAAGTCAGCAGAGATTCTTCAGGACCACCTGTTGCTCGCCAAGCTGAACTTTTTCCTGACGATGGCTTGTGCTTTGAGTCGTTTCTGAAGGAGTTCCAGACGCCGAAGCCGATGTTCCCGTTCCTGCACTCGGCTCTAGAGGACCCAACTCGGGGGCTACTGGAACGGTTCATAAAACCCAGCGTGCTGGAGGACGCCAATACTGCGTACAAGTTGCTGAACATCGACACCAAAAACGTTGACAACGCCGTGAAACTTCGACAAGTGAAGATTGGTCCAGCTGCCAAACATTCGCTGGAAGAAGCTCGTGTAAAGGAGGTGGACATGGACAAGTATAGACTGGAGGCAAAGAACTGCCTGGTGCAAATGGTTGGAAAACTGGTCGAGAAAAGCCCCTTGAAATATAAGTTCGTGAAGGCCGCTACTTGTCTTGATCCCAAAAAGATAGCTGCCAAGGCTGAAAGGTGCAAAACTGACTTCGAGACCTGCGTTGGGATGCTGCTAACTAGCCATCATGTTACGAGCCTTCAGTCTGATCGAGCAATCATTCAATTTAGCCGCTTTGTCTCGTCCGTCGACAAGACTGAGCTGAAACGGTACGATCGACTCGCATGTCAGCTGGACCATTTTTATGCGAAACAACTGAATGGCTTGGCGGAATATAAAGATGTGTGGCAGGTTGTCAAGATCATCTTGATATTTTCGCACGGTAACGCCTTCGTAGAAGGGGGATTTTCGATCAACAAGGACATGTTGGTGGAGAACTTGCACGAGGAAACTTTAATAGCGTTGAGGAGAGCTTGGGATGGGATTCAAGATGCAGGTGGCGGCATGCCATAGTCGTCGATCAAGACATGCTTCGCTATGCTCGTGGGGCCAGAGCTAAGAAGGATAATGCTACTGAACAGCGAAAGCGACGGGAAACGGAGTTGAAGCAGTTGAGTCGGTACGAGAGAGAGCAGAAGAAGAGGAAGGCTGAGGAGTTGATGGCGTTAACCAAAGAGAAGGAGGAATTGCGCATCAAGCAAAGTCGTCTGGACCTGCAAATTAAGAAACTGAAGAAGAAATAACTGTACATAGAAAGATGTGCTATGATTGTTAAATGTGATAGACGAAAAATGTAGTTGTTTTATTTTGCTAAGATTGTCAAATGTGATGCTAGATTGTTACTATTTCGTACTTATTATATGACGTTCTGCAATAAAATACAATGATTTATAAGGAAGTATTGTAAAACGCTGGTTATTTCCTTGAATTAGAATATGAAAATAATAATAATGGGAATAATTGTTATGAAAATTAACACGGGGAAAAATTCTAGAACTCAGGGAAAATAGATTTGGGTAACTTGTGGTCACCCTGAATACACTTACAAAGATAACAGGTCGAATTTTATGTTATCTCTTACGTTTTTAAATTTGCAAAAGTTTCAAATTTTTTGGACCCCTCTCGTACAACTACATTATTGAAGATAAAGATTTTTTCTTCAAATAAAATTTGTTCTCCCCAATTGGTTCTTTAAATTAATGTCTTGTTCAAGTTTTTGAAAATATGAGTAATTGTCATGTAATTTTGAGTGAAATATGGCCAATTTTAAAAACAAGATCCCAAAACTACTCAATTTTTTTTCTTTAAACTTTTGTTGCTGATAATGCTAACACACTATTTGCACTAAATGTTTAAAGAAAAACACACCCTGAATAACAGGACAAAAGCCATTTTGATGTATTTTACACTTCTTTAATATTCTTAAAGTCATATTACAGTTCTATTATTAGGCTGTGGAAAATTAGAAACTTTTAAACTCGTGGTGCTACATCAGCACATACTTTCTCGCATTATTGGAAAGAGCTGAGCTACGTAATATTAAAATATTGCAATTTCTGTACCACTAACTCATCTGTAACTTGAAATCGTCAATTCAAGCAATGCGCCTGTGATGCATATCTGCATTCATTTCGATAGTCAGGTGCAGAAATCGTTTCTTACTTTTACAAATGAAACAAACAGAACTAAATTTAATTGTTAGAGTATTTACAGCAAATTATACAGAAACGAGCAATGCAGTTGCCAGCACGGCAGTGTCAAAACTTATGTGCAATTCTTTGGCATTTTATGCTTTGCCAATATTTTCTTATCAATTCTTGGCAAAACCATTTATTTCCATCTGTATTCAGATTTCAACTTGTTTATGTGTTAGTCATAGTACATCAATCACAGGTGATAAATAACAACTCCTAATACTAATTAAATGACTAACATTCTATGATTGGTAATGTTAATTAATTTATATATATATATATATATATATATATATATATATATATATATATATATATATATATATATATATATATATATAAAATATATATATATATATATATAGCTCAGTATATATCAGTATATATATATATGACTTTTTTAAAGAGTTGATTTTTACAACAAACTTTGTCTAAGGCAAAAATCTGTATCTTCTATTTTGTAGTTTCGAAATTTTTTGCAATTTTTGAAAAACCGAGCGATACCCGAAAATGGGACTAGCAGCATATTTTTAACCCCCCTTATTACATATGTGAAGAAATGTCTATAAAAATTGCCTATATTTTGAGCAAAATTACATGAAAACTACTCATATTCTCAAAAAGTTGAACATGACCTAATTTCAAGATCTGTCTTTCAGGAACAGATTTTATTTAAAAAGAAATCTATCCTCTATATTGTAGTTGGAGGAAGATGACAAAAAAAATTTGAATTTTTGAAAAATTAGGGATTTTAACGAAAACAAGACTTGCAGCATTCTCTTATGTTAATAAAAAAATTAAGTTTAGTCTTAGTTTAATAAAAACATTTGTGCCATTTTTTTAAAAATGTTCACTGATAAAATACCCCCAAAAAATTAAAATGTTGATTTAAAATTCCAGGGGCTGTGACATTAGCCATAATGATTGGAGAATATCAATTTTGGAGAAAATCGTGTGAACGGTTTATGCACAAGCCAAAAGACATGTTTTGCCACTAATTTTTTTGGTATTAAAGATGCACAAAACATGGACTCTGGCTACACCATGTGTTAAGATTAGAAGGATTAAGAGGATCTTTTCTATATTTAACAACTGGATTTACCTACTTTTTCATTACCAGGGCCTGGCATTAAAGAGTTGTTGTGTTGAAAATTCAGTGTTCCAGCGCAGGAATGCAAAACTTTCTCTTCTTGCGTTAGTAAGGGTGAGATAGTAAATACGTCTTTCAAATGCTGATAGATGCTGCGAAGAGGGTGGAACACAAACGAGAAGCTAGTCCAGACTAGAGACATTAGGAAACTAAGAAGTACGGGAAAGCCTGTGCCATTCTGAAGCACCACTAATTTTTCTTCTTGAATAATTGGATGCACGGTAATCAGGTTACTAGTTGAGCAAATCATTTCTACTACAATAATAAGGGCACATTTTGAGGTGATATAACAATGTTTTCTTGGGATTCAATATATTCTAAATGTCAGTTGAAAACAATCAATTCCATAAACATCTTGTTTCACTGGTAAGAGATTTTTCACCAGCACACCCATATAAGGATTGATTATCGCTAACGAGTATAGAACCTTGTCACTGAATATAATTCTGAAATTTATTAAGGAGTGTGCATATGACATTTTGGCAATCAGAGAAAAATTAAAAGAAAATGACAGGGATTAAAAGATATTCTGAATGATATAAGTGACATTTATTGACATAATACCACATACATTTGATGCAAGTAACATTGTAGTAATGACTCATGAACTGTTTTAGTCATCCTCAAACAACTTGGATCAACTCAGTAAAAAAAAAAGTCAGCACTTCAACATTCAATCCTCTTGTTAATTACACACAAGTTTATCCAAAGTTTTTTGCAAACGTCACGAAGACCACAATCACAATTCATTCTCAATAATCTAAATTTTATTGCTTGGCCTGTTCCTCACGTTTTGCTATCTGCTTGTCTAAAGCCTGTCTTTCTTTTGCTTTCTCATAGAGGGGCAGAAGTTGACCACGACGTGCTAAACTCTTGAGTAATTCGACAATAAGAGGGAGATAGTTGTGTTTGCGTCGTATGTTTTCCACTTGATATTGCTTGGATTTCTGCGCTTCTTCGTCAAGTAGAAGTCGCAGTCTCGCCATTTCTGCTTGTTGAGCATCTGTCTCCATACCACTGTCCTGTAGAATCATTAAAATGTTGCAATAGGAAACTGTTGGTAATAGCACAGTTGAAAATAAAATGAGTAGCAATCACTCTTCATCCAACTGTGTTTTTAATGCTAACATTCATAGAGAATATTATAATACAATGAAATACAGTCGACTCTGGTTGTAGTGAACTTCTGGGGACTGAAATGTTTGGTTCAATACATCTGATGTGGACAAAATTTAATGGAATTTCTCCACATTGATTTTATTAATATAGAAATACAGCAAAATTCATTAACAGCATAAACTGTAAATTTCAATATCTTTATTTGTAAAACAAAAATTAATAATTTTGAATAATTTGCTTTGTACATTTTTCATTAGATGAAGATTAGTGAAACGGGATGAGTGACTGAAGTTCAACAGTGAACTTCAGTCACTCATCCTGTTTCACTTACATTACAAACAGGCTGAAGAAGATTCAGTTATAGTGAACCTGAACCTTGGCTATAGTGAACATAGGAAATAAGTCTTGGAAATTAATTGGATTAACCAAGGGTTCACTATATCCAAGTTCGCTAAAACTGGAGTCGACTGGTATAAAGCTTTTTTAGTGATTAGAGGTAACAATTTCACGATTTTAGTGATTGAAGGCTTTCATCTTACCTCTATCTCTTTCTGTATCTGCTGAATTTTCTTTTCAAAAGTCATTTTGCGATCTGACACTATTGCCATTAGATTAAAGTGAATCTCCCCTTCATTGTACCTTAAAAAAATAAAAAAAGGATGGTTCATTTCTATGTAATGAAAATCAACACACAAAACCTAAACTATTAAAAGTTTCAAAGGTCAGACCAAAACCAGTTTTTTCATTAAATATATAACAAACTGCAACTGATTGAAATAGTGTTGGTGTTAAAAGTGGCACAATCAAAAATATCTTTATATTCTAGGTTCACGTTTTGAAAAGAGGTTTACAATATACAAAAAACAGATGTTAGATATGAATGGCATTTTTAAAGTAACTTTAAAAGATGTTAGTGTCTTTTTTTATCTGATGCTACAGACAGAAAAGGTTCTCTTAAACTCTTCAAAATTATGCTCAAGTATTTTTATAGAAACTGAACAAATCTGACGTTGCACACTTCAATAATATTTAGTTCAAACAATGTTATAATTAATAAAAAATAGTGAGCTCTCAGACATTTTGAATGTGTGCACAAATATTTTCATCAACAGCTATTTCATTACAAATTGATAGGAAATCTTTTTGGAAATCAAGCCCATGTCTTTTTAATAAAAGAAAATTTTAATAACTGAAACCAGAATTATTTGAAATGGTATGATGCCTTGGTAAAAATTTACAATAGTAATATCACATACTTGCGAATTCTCTTTTCAATTTTAGGCCGTACAATGTCCAACCAATCTGCTTCAGGTGGTACAGCTCCTAGGTCAATTGGCCCTTCTTTCAATCCATCCAATTCATAAAGACGTCCATCAATTGGAATGTAACCAACAAAGTGGTACATGTCATCATCCTTGGAAGCCAACTTGGATTCAAATTCAAATAAAGTTTGTCTGAAATTTCCAAAAAATACTAATGGATACAGGAACATTAAATTACAAGAATTTTCTACATCTCAGAAGTTGTTCATGACACTAACCTTGCAAAGGAGTTGTGTACAGAGCGAATGGTCTGTGAATTACTCAATGTTAGACCTTTCATATTAGCATCGAAACTCTGACAAAATTCCTTGAACTCTGTCAATGTAGGACCCAAGGAAATATCAGGATGTTTACAGTTCAGCAAAATACTAAGTATTGCTTGGGTAGCACAGGCATTATTGATTACCTAAAACCACTTTTATTTAAAAGACATGCCCAGAGATATATCATAATGTACATTAAACTGAATGAATCATAGCTTAAAAAAATTAAAAGTAGTTTTGTTTATGGCAATGGACTCAATAATTCAGGCCCATAATGTACATTGATTTTTATTATTAAAGTATCCCAATAAATTTTCAGACAGTTATGATATAGTTGTAGTTTTTTTTATTTTCAATAGTTCAATTTCTCATTTTGTACTATGTTTCGAGGACACTTTTTTCAGTTTCAAGGACTGAAAAATTGTCTTTTGTAAACAGTTATGTTTTCTGGGCACTAAGGATTTCAAAAATTGTGACTAACCAAAAGCAAATTGATACAATTGATGATTGAAATGATGTACAAAATGAGAAATAGAACAATTGAAAATAAAAAACAACTATACATAACCATCTGAAAGTTTTATGGGATAATTTAATAATAAAAAGATTATTAGACAGTTAAAAAAAAATCAATACATTGATTTTTGCCTGAAATTGTCCAAAAATAACAATATTCTGAACTGAGAAGTATGACCATTACAATAAGCACTTGTTTAATGATGCATTTTAAGTTCCTCATGAAAGTAATAATGAAAAAAAGCAAAGAACTTGTGGTTATTTTAATAATTATTTTTACTTACACATAATTAAAGCACACATGATAATTATAAATATATGTTAAACTATGGAATTAACCTGTTTAGCAAAAAATATTTTCTCCAATCTACTATCTTGTACAATGGAACCACTAGGTTCATCATCTTGAACCCATTTAAATAAGAATATTAGTCCATGGATTGGTCTGTAACAAAATATTAAAAATGAAAGGTCAGGGTTTTTCATAAATTCATTAAACCTACTTTTTGATACAAGCACTTACTTGAGATTTTCAAATTGTTCTGCATCTAAACTCCACAGTTCTTCAACTTGTACTCCTTTAACGCCTATATGAAAAAAATATATATATAACGTGTTAGGTTATGTACACAATGACTATTCAATTGCCTCTGAAGTAGGGCCGATACTAATGGAAAACGTACATTCTAATAGCATAAATAACACTTTTGTCTCAGCATTCTAAAGTACTTACCAAATTGTTTGATAAGTTCAGTAAAAACTCCTGGATCACTTTCTATTAAGCACCAATTTCCTGCACTGTCAGCCATTTATCTGTTTCCGCAAACACCCAACAGTAAAACACTAAAGCAGCGTCTTCTTATCCCTTCAGGAAATAAATACGTAAATTACAATATCCTCTACCTGCACCAATAAAAGCGAATGTTTTTACTAAAAAATATGAGTGTATACGACGTACTTCGTTGGCACGCTCTTGTTCTGCACAAGTTTTGCATCCGTCGGCACTTGTCTTTCTGTTTGGTTGCTGCGCCGTGCGGTTGACCAGCGCTCGCCGCGCTTTCAACCGCTTTCAACCGAACAATTGAACAGCAATTTTCTCCACCCCCCCACCCCCGCTCAGACCAGCGTTTCACGGTCCCACAGAAGCAGAAGTCAAAGAAGAAAAAGCTGACAGTATATAGAGAATAAAAACACGTAGCGTGACTGACGGCATGGACGGTGTACTCAGCTGAAGGAAAGCAATATTGCAATGCATTTGCACATGTGCGTCAGTGACGTGTGACTGACCCTGTGTGAGTGTGTGTGCGCACACGCGCGTGTGAGTTGCCGTGTATTACGTTAGAGTATCGCTAAGCAATGAAGTTGTGGACCATGTGTTCGCGAACGTCATGTTTGATTATGTATGGTGTGCATTTAAGAGTTTCTGACAAGTTTTTACATTCTTTATTATATAAATGTGTCATTTCGATGTTATTACGCTTAAAATTAGCGTGCGGTTAGTATGCAAAGCTCTATAAGGAAAATTAACCTTTACAGTGAAAAATTCTAAGTTTTGTATTACGCCAAAGTCAAAAATGTCTCAAGTTTCGAAAAAGCCTGTTAACATGCCTGTGAGAAAAAGATTAAAACCTACTGTAAATTTGAATGTGGCGTTTAGGAGACGAAGAGATGCCAAAGAAGCCTCATCTGTAACAGATGTATCAGCTGAAGTGCTACCTGACCTGTCAAAAAGTAGTAATGGCAGCAATGAAGAGGCAGTTCCTCATCATTCTACAAATATTCGAAGGGAAGGACTTAGAAGTTCCAAAGAAATTGATGATGCTCTTAATACAACCTTTGAGTCAGAAAAATCATTTTCTTCTGAGAAAACTGTATTATTGCAGGATTATGTTGAACATTCATCAGAAGAAAGTGATAAACCTCATCGTGAAATAACTGTTTCCAAGAGTAGTCCATGTAGGTCAGTATCTTCAAGTGTTACAACTGTGTTAATGCAGAATGATGAGGATAGATCTAGAAAGTCCCTTAAAGATGTCTTGGAACAATCAATTGATTCTTTGGATGAATTAGATGGTTTTCATTCTTCAAACCTTGCAGTAGAGAAAGGATCAACCGAGGCTCCTTCTTCTAAAACTGTTGATGTGGCTGGAGACAATGAAGCGAGTAATGGGGAAAATGCTTTGAAGAATTCAAATATCTCTGATGTATTACAATCAGTTTCATGTTCCGAGGATATGTCACATGATCCAGAAAAGGGTACAGAGGCTACAACTCATGTTTCAGATCATGAATCTAGAAAATCATTGCCTTCAAATGTTCCTGAAGCATTACCACAAAGAGAGGAGAATGTGGACCTGCAGAGTTTGAATAGTGATAGCATTTCCTCTGTCAGTATACAGAGTGATTTAAGGCCAAGTTCTGACATGTCTCCACCCAAGTACAAAAGAAAAATGAGTTCTATGGCAAAACAACTCTCTGAAGCAAGGCGTGACTTTGAAATTCGCTTTTTCAACAAGAAGCCGGAAAGAAGTGCTCTAAGAATGTTTGACTTAATATACTATAATCCTTCTACTAATCCAATGAAAGCATCTGCAGATAAACCCAAAGAAATTGTAGTAAGTTCCCCATCAGATAATACAGCTACTAATTGTGCTGTTGAAGAGGATGTTGATAATCCTTCAGAGGAAGAGAATATTGAAGATGATAATGAAAGTGGAATTCCAGCTCCTCGGGTTAAAGTTGGTCCTAATGGAGAAATAGTGCTTGATGAACAAAGTCTTGTGATTGAAACTACACAGTCAAAAAAGAGTCGTCAGGAAATTGCTAATTTGACGGTGGTTGTAGACTCTGGAAGCAACACTACTTACCATACATACAGCAAAAAGAAACGCCAAAGAAATGAGTGGTCTGTCAAGGAAACAATTCGTTTTTACAAAGCTTTACAGACTCTTGGAACTGATTTTTCTTTAATGCAGTCTTTGTTTCCGTCACGCACACGTGTTGACCTTAAATCAAAATTCAAAAAGGAAGAAAGGATCAATGGACATTTGATAGAAAAAGCATTACGGTTCCCTTCATTATTTGATTTAAGTGAACTTGAAAAAGAACAGGTTATTGAAGAAAAGAAGAATACCAATGAAAAGAAACGGAAGGTACCAAAACAAAGAGTTAAGAAGAGGTCTTTGAAGTCTTTGGGATTTGATGAAGATGATGTTGGACCCCCATTAAAAAATAAGAAAAAGAAGGGAAAGCCATGTGAAGACAAAGGCAAAGACACAGAAAAAGAAAATATGGAATCTCAACCCATTGATTGTATGTCAGATGAAGAATATCAACCTCCTGCCACTGAACAAGAGAAAATCAAAAGTTCTAAGGTAGTAACTGAACGTCGAAGTTCTCGTGTTCTCAATGGCAAAATTCTTAACTATGCTGCTGTTGAGAATAAACATGATTTCCTTGAGGCTGGTGTTGATCTCCTTGAATCTTCTGATTGTGAAGAAGATAATGACTTGGGGAATGCAGTTGAAGATGATCAAGAAGTTTCTCCTACCGTAGCAAACAATTTTGATATGAATAATGTAGCACCTGGTTCTTTGGTTATTGTGACTACACAGCATCCAGATAATCCAGGTTATCAGATTTGCAATGTGTTCATGGTTCAGGAACGATCAGACCGAGATAATGTAGTGCCTCCTTCCACTCAAGATATTTCTTGTACCCAGTCCAGTGTACCTCCCATTCCTTTGGATACCACTGAAAGTGTTGAAGAACCAAGTTAACCTTGAAAGGTTACTTATGTATGTAAATGTTTTTGCGTATTATACATATTATAAAGTTTCCGTATTTATTGTATTTTTTATTCACTTGTTTCTCATAATTATATTAAAGTAATTGTACATACTCTGTTAATAATGTGTAAATAATTAAAAGAAAGTGGTGATTCAGAGGATTGGAAATTGAGATGTGGTAAATAATAATACACATATTCATATAAGTTGAAAATTATAATTGTACACGTTTGTTGTATACAAATTAGGGCTTTTGTGTTTGACATGGGTCTACTGAGCATATTTCATTTCAATAAAACCAAGGAGTTGTTTTACTTGAAAATTGTGAGAGAGAAGGTATAAAGTTAATGTGATTATAAAATAGTTTACAGAAACATTTTCTACATACGTACAAGTTGATTTTCTGTTTTGGAACAAATGGCACTAATTATTCTACAGGTTCTAGATAAAGGAATTGAAAAATATAGTATATACATATAATTAACAAGATACTGGTCTCATTTGGTCATAAGAATTTCAGTTAATGTATTGACTGCCTTATTCTCCCTGCATTTAACATTCTCTTGACAAATATTCAGCATTACCCAATATTCTGAATCTGATGTAAGTTAGGGTGGAATGAGTATACAAGTATTTCATCCCCTGTGAGGAAAGAATTGTCTATTTTAATACACAATTAGCCATTATTCTTTTGAATGCGGCACATTTCTGAAAAATATAATAAAAAAATAATGAAGTACGTAAGCACCTTGAGCTACCATCCGTAACATTCCTGTGGAAAACACTGCTTAATGATATTGAGTATTCTGGTGAACTGTTTGCATTTGAAGTAAAGCCTTTGACAATAATAGATTACTTCTTTAAAGTGCAAGTAAATAAGATGATGAATTATTGCATTGTGAATTACGATTTCTTTAATGTTTTCTTGCAATGCAATTTCATGTATCAGGTTTACAATTATCAAATAATTTGTAATTGGAAGATAATTTTGTGTAGTTAAAGAATTTTTGAAAATCCTTTTCTAATGTAATTCCTCAAAATAAAGAAACTCATTACCTTAAAAAATGAATTAGTTAATTATAATTTTATTACGTTTTATTTCTCGTTTTAAAAAACAAATTTATATATGAATTGTTTCAGAGTAAACAAATTCTGGCTATCATGCAGTTAGTCATACAAATTGCAGAGAAATGATTTCATTTGAAACTTTAAAGAGTTTATATTTCATTACTCGTATTGATTATACATTTTTTTTTAAATATTAGATGTAATCCACTTTCCTTTATTGTTCTTTTGCTTTTCTTTTTATGGACGGAGAGTACTTTAATTTGGATTTTTTGTGAAGGAAAAAGTGTGTGCTAATACTGGATGAGCATTTCTTACTTTTTTAATTTATTATTCCATTTTGGTAGAAATTGTATATTTAGCAAAATGTGTATACAAAAATTTACTATATATCTTTATGTTACTGGTCTTTAGATAATGCCAATGCCAGGTTTTCTATTGTATCGTGTAGTGCTAATAGGCCATTTGGTGGTGTGTATACTATTTATTTTAAATTTTGATCCAGTGGCCTGTTGCTTGTATTGTTGATTCTAGACTTGTTTGTCCAGAAAATTCAGTTTAGGAATTCATACCTTTGTACCTGCATTTCCATTAATTTGTATTTATTGTTTGTATTGTTACATGTTTTGTATTTAAGTTATAAAAATGATTCAAAAATTTTATGTTTTAATTTTTATTTGGCCAACATTGCCTTTTCGTGAAATCAAAAGAAGTTCCCAATCATGTACAACAGGAAAACACATCTTGACTTTATGAGCCAATGACAATCTGTTTGAAGTATTTATCAATTAGATTAAAGACACCTTCAGTGACTACTTACAGCAGAAAATTTGGAAAATAAGAATTGAAGACTTCCCACTTCCTTCAAACTTGCTTATGTCTTCTAGTGCCATGATGTAAAATGAAGATAATTTATTTATTTTTCTTCTTTTACACATAATAAGTTGAAAATATCTTATTAATATTGGCTTTGCAAAAATGGACTATGAATTGGTACTTTTTTGGACTTGTCTCCAACATGCTGAGGGTATAATGTAACCCAATGGTTGTTACTGGGTCAAGGGCCTGAGAATTACCAAAAGTTTCCAATTTTTAAGTGACCACTACTGGATCACAGTTGGTTTTAGTCACAGTCATGAGTTTGAAAATTGACCTTTTTTAGGAAAGGAATCTATTTGAAAAGAAGTATGCTAATCTTCTGTTTAGTTTGCATTTTAATAATGCAGTCCAAGACTATTAAGAAAACTAAAATAATGTTGCCTATTAAGAATAATGAACTATGATCAATAATGGTGTTTTTACCCTAAATACTAATATTTCTGAAATAAATTAAAACGTGCAAACTATGAGATACTTTTTAGAGAAATTATTGTTGTTATTAATATAACTTCTTATTCTAAGGCTAACTGTTTCAGATGTAACAGCTATTACAAAAACACAGGACCCAATTGATGTGAATTTTGTAAATAAGCCTCCAGAATTTCTTTGTATATGAGATAACAAATTACGAAAGTTCTACTGAGTTTATCAGAGCAACAATTCAAATGCAGTTCAATTTTCATTCTTTTAACAAAATTTTCTCCCTATTTCTGATTGGGTGACCTGTTTTAAGAGTTGAGTAAGAATTGAAAACAGTTTTACTCTGAATATGTAAATGAATATCATTCATCATCCTCTTAGACAAAAGATTATACCCGCAGAAAAAATTTGTTTTTCATTTGGATGAACATGCATTTCTCTGAATTGACAAAAGCATTCAATATAATTTCTTGAGTCAAACATTTATAACAAGAAATTTTGAAACTTTGAACTGGCTGAAACAACTATAAAATAATCGTGAGTCTTACTAAGAAGAAAGTTGTGAATACAAAAGAATGAATTTCAAAAGTAACTAATATTTCAATATCCAATAGTTATTCAGATAATTTTGAAAATAGATGGAAAACACTGAGAATTACTTAGTAAAGAGATTAGTGGGATCATTCTAGAGTGAAAATTAAGTATGTTTTGATTCAGTGGTGAGTTGTAGTTGACATTTACATAATTGAAATGATTGAAGGCGTTGTCATTGTCAACAATAGTATTTATTTCAATAAATCAACGCCTTCAATCATTTCAATTAAGTATGTTAAGAACTTAGGCTGCAGACTGCTTTTGGTTTCAAGAAAGGGTATTTAGTTTTGACAAGTGACCCAAGGAGGAATGTATGTAAATATGACACTCAGAATTAAAAAGAGATTTGGAAGTTCCAATAAAAGAGTGCTGGAGCATGTGTTTTGCTTTCCTTCTTGTGGTTTCTTACTCTTGCTTGGTTAGCAACTAAGGCCTCCTCCAAAGCCAACTATTTGTGGTAATTTTATTAAAATTATTCCAATGTTCCATATTGATTGTATCACATCCAAAGTAATATTTGCCATTTTGAAAGTACATTTTGTATTGCAAGCTCATAACAAAAACAAAACAATTATTTCAAAAATGTTTATGAGGGTGTGGTCCAATTGAAATTGAGCTCTCCACCCCTACTACCTGAACCTGTCCCTGGTCTGGATAATATTTTTGATTAACCTACTTATTTCATAGTGACAAGATTTAAATAAAAATTAAAGACTTCTCAATGGATCCTCAAAGGGACCCTGAAGAAAATATTGTGATTGTCCACATTCGTTGAAGTTTGATTTCTTTTGTCAAAGAACAGTAAAATCTGTATGTGACGATTGGGGGAGAAGATTATCTGCTCACCGAGTGAAGGATGAAAAAAATGAGGAAAATACACAAATGGCCCTATCAAGTTAGAAGCAAACAATCCCTATAATTAATATTCTTGGCTTTCAGAACTAATTTTGATGATGCTACATTAAATAGGCTCTTCAGCTTTCATTCATTATGTTGGGTTTATCCTGTTGCAAAACTATACTTCAAGGAGAATATCTTAGAATCAACAGATAATATAATTCTAGAACTCCAGACAATTGTTTACACCGTAAGTGGTACATTAATTCAAGAATGGGAAAATGAAAAGATTAAAATAGATTGATCACAGAAATATTCTCTCTAAACATATTCTTTCAACATCATGATTATGTTGGCTTATTGATGCCATTGCGGAAATTGTCAGTCATTGAACTGTGAAAAAAAATTATAAATGTTTCTTTTTTAATTAGTAATTAATTTTATCCAAATTACTATCCTGTTACTGTTAATATTGTATTTACACATCAAGTTGTATACCTAAATTTTCTTCTGGCAATGACATTTAAATTAAGGATTTAGAGATGTAACTACAAATTCATTGAAAACATTTGAGGAATAATAGGGAAAATATTCAAGATAAATTAAAAAATTGTATAGCTTACTTTTTCCGTGTTGTATTTTTCCTTATCGTATTTTTGAATATCATTGGTGATGAGTAGGGAGCGGATTTTAATGAAAAGTCAGTTTTTTTCCTTTTCACTAGAGAAATGCAGTTTAGTATAGAAATTCACTTTATGTTATGACGAAAGGAAATAAACCATTTTTATAGTCAAACCTTTTTCATTTTTAATGGATTTTTCGCTGATTTCATTGATTTTAATGGTACTTGCTTCAAATAATATTTACGGAATGCAACAAATTCTCCACAGAATTCCTGAGCATCTATACATAGTAGCGTATTCTATTTCTTCACTCAGAAGTTGTAATGTCAGCCATTGTGAGTATGTCATCTCAGGTTCCTGCGACACCTATCATCGTTATTGGTGGTTCAGCCGAATTCTAAAGACAGAGATATTCTGGTAAAGAACAGTCCAAACCGAAAGTTTGAAGGATGAGTTCACTTCAACGGCTCGCTCGTAGCTCATAGCAAAGTTGGTAGCTTTTTCACCACTGAGGTCCGGGTTCGATTCTCATCGATTCCCGTCGAATCTCATGTGAAATTTGTTCCAATAAAACGAGTTTGGCTTCACAAGGGCCAGTCCAACCCCTGTGAAGTGTCCTAAACCCTACCCCTATCCTTATTCCTTCCCATTTCTGGCCGCTGGGTAGTGACGCAGGAGCGCGTAGTAGGAGGCGCGTACGCGGAGATTCTACCGGGCGGTCCCCTTGACAACCGACAGACGAGACCAGACATACGTAAAACACTCTACGTTAATTGAGGATTACTCTGCGCTCAACGCTCGACAAGGGAGCGAAGAGACGCGTTGCGTCGATAGATAAGGTGATAAGATTAAGGACGCAACAAATTAAAAAAAAATAATTAGAAGGAGCTTCAATCACATCAACAACGTATCCAACAGCTTGAGTAGTTCATCTGAACTGGTTTAGAACACATTTTTTATCTTATTTTTTTTTGTTTTAGAGCATTTTTATTGATTGTTTTTGCAATGTTTTAGGCCATCAAAATCCGCCCCCTAGTGATGAAGCATTTCTTATCCTTTTTTTGGGGAATTAGGCATAGTGGAATGTTCTGGTCCCTACTGTTTCGAGTGAAAATATTTAGAAATCACAGGCAATGTAACTCACATGTGTGTTTGTTCACTTGTGAACACACTGGCAGTTGACTGACTGATGGTTTGATGTCAGACTGCTGATAGGTAAAATCAAAATAGTCTATAATGGTTGGTATCTCAAGGTGCAGAGCTTTCAATTATATCAAATGAAAAGTACAATTCCACAAAGTGTCTACATGTAACTTACACATCAACATCTTAGTGTCAACATCTTACACATCTGGAAATGTATCTTCACATTATTACAGGTAATTTTTGTAGTGCCACGTACGTTATATTGACAGTGGTCATAAATGTATCTACAAGATCTTAAATTTACATTCATTACACCAATAGAAAAGTTTGGATATTTACAGAAATGAGGCACATATACTTGTGAAACTTTACAGATCAAATTATTACAGTAGTACATCTTTTGGTATTACATCAGTTTATTTTACCTCATATCATTTTTTAAATGTATTTTTAATTTTGAAAATAAAACATTCCAAATAATTGAAATTCACATAAAATATTTATATTTATTTAAAAAATCATTTGACCAAATTAAGGCTGTTATTATACCAGTTCAAATTTAATGCATGTTTGATAATTTTAAATCAGTGTCTTCTCAACATTAAAAATAAATTATAAATCTGTTTACTCTTAAGTTTTGGAATAATGACTTATTTCATAAATGTGTAGAAGTGGTTCATTTATTTTCCAAATCACTTAGCTGTAGTTTTGTCTATCAGTATTAAGATTATTTTAATTATAAAAAATAGGTTTCTCTTAATGTCATTACTTGAAGGCCATGTTCCCATTGAAGTAAAAACAAATACAGCAGAGAGGAGAGTTCAACATTAATAGCATTTTAAAATAGAGTAGCACTTTCTCATTTCATTCTTTTAAACAAAGAAAGCAAGTCTGATTCATTAACATTCGTTATTTGACTTGTAACTGACACTTCTACAGCTTAAGAGAGAAGAGTCATTGATGGCAACAGATCACACAAGACTTTTCTGTACAGTTGCAAATTGAGCAGGTCTGTAAGGAACGATTCTGTACTTGCGCTTTTATAACCTGGCACTTGATGTAAATCAGCTGCTGCGGTGTCATCCAATCGAGATCTAAAACCTCGTCACTGTGACATCTTGCATCTCTGTGGTGACATTTAAATTTCCGATTGGACGAAACCGTCAACAGCTGATTGACGTCAAGTGCCAAGTGATAAAAACACAAGACTCGCGCCCGAACAGACGCCATTACCTCATCTCAAACGAGAGCAGGAACAGGAGTAAAGGGACTGCTTTGACATTATTATCAACATTATTTCCCGACGATCGTCACCATTTGGCGTATAAAACGTCCAGATTCAAAGCATCGAACTTAAAAAGAACCGTTTTTCTTTCATTCATTTGATTATTTGAGTGTTCTTGTATTTCTCACTTTTCTTGCTGGCTGCTTCTTACAAGTTCTCCTCCTCTTCGAGCTGCACGTCGGGGGGCGAGGCTTGGGACACGGAGAGAATGGGCAGGCCCTCCCGCAGGCCGCTCAGCGGGATGTTCTCGGCGCTGCGCGAGCGCCGGCACAGGTTCGCCGGGAACGATTGGTGGTGGCGGATGAAGTCGGCGTCGCGAGTGGCCGAGCTGATGTAAATGGCCGAGTTGACCCGCGGCCGCGACGGCCGGCCCGCCCAAGGCTCGTGCGGCGCCCAGTGGAAGTGCTGGACAGCAAACGCGGCGGAGGCACGCAGTTATGCAGAATCACTCGAAAAGAAGGAGCGGATTTCAAATATCTAGCACCAATGAACGACGATACCTATAGTGCGGTTTTCACAGACTTGGACCTGACGTTTGGTCAGCTGTAACTGTTCTCCAATCAAGAGCTTAACGTCACTATATATAGTGACAGTTCCCCAATCGGGACCTTACACGTCACTATATGTAGTGACGTATAAACTCCCGATTGGAGAACTGTCACAGCTAACGAAACGTCAAGTTGAACTGTGTGAAAACCGCAGTATACTGCGGATTTTATGGAGCTGCCTGTGAAGTAAAACAGCTGGTATTATACGCGCACGTTTTCTTGAGCCCTGGAATACCTACCCCCACTCCTTTGCCAACATTACTTGAATTAAGAATAAATTATAGCAACGAGCGTTGTAGACAAAATTCTGATAACTAGAAACGTTCGGTCCCGTATAATAGAAATTATTTTGCATCGGAAAACGAACTTCAAATTTGATATGATTCCTTTTGTGAAAATAACCAAACTCCCCACTCCTCTCGCAACTAGCGAAGCGATGGCTCAAGATGACGTGCGGTGATAATTCGGTCATCCAATCGGAAGATTGAACGCCACCACAGTGACGTCACTGTAGTGACGTAAGCTCCGTATTGGATGCCAGAGTAAAAGCTGATGAAACGTCACAGCCAGCAAAGTAAAAATCGCAATATAGAGACACATACGACACATCATTGGATAGTGGAAAATCCAAAGTTTTATTTTGTACATTCAACATGAGCACCATTTGTTGCACTACGTATGGTGATCAGATCTGGTGACCTGGGAGGCCACTTACGATGAACAAGATTTTGTACCACTTATAAATATGCTTATAACGAAGCGGCTCGTTGTTGAACTTGCCACCAAATGCAAGCTGGCCTGAAGCAATGGATTCACTCTGCATAATGCAGCACACAAAACGATTTTTCGCGTGGAATGGCAGTTTTCTTACAAACTACAGCGCTACTGTAGGCATTGAATGGAATTAATAGGGAAAGCTTAAAACTTGAAATGTTTCTCTGTCCAGTGATGCGTCGTCAACCATTGAAGTCAACGTCAACCGTTGTCAATGTGTCTCCAACCATTGTAGCTCATTGGTGGCGGATATTTAAAATCTGCTCCTTCTTTTTGAATCATTCTGTACTTTTTGTATGATGGCGCGCGAGGGCCTATCTTCATGATGGAATATGGCACTGTTTTTTGCGTCTTTCTCGGTCCTACCGCTTGATGTCGCATTATAGCGTCCGTGTCTTCAGTCTCAAGATATTAGAGAGTTTCTGCACCCTCGAACGTTAAAACACTATCGATCTTCTCTGCATGCGCAGTTCAAGTTTCGCATCTCTTTAGTGCGCATGCGCAGAAGAACGATAGTGCTGTCCGCCATGTCGTGCACAAATTCTCTACTGTATTCAGGGGAATCTAAACGTATCAACCAATGCTGCAAATCAAGCGACACGACCGAGAAAGACGTGAAGGCTGGCTCCCTCACGCGCCATGTTATAAAAACCGAAGTATATGCGATTGCCAACGCTATTAGGGGGATGATTAACGATTATAAGGAACACAGATGGTAGCTCCGTTCGGGGTTCGGATCGTGTTTGGCGATTTTGTTGCCCTGCGGAAACGACCTAGGTACTAGCTTGATATAACTTCTCGCTCAGTAATCTGAGAGGCGAAAGAAAACCCAACTTTTTTGTCCATCTCTCTACCGCGTGATTAACTAATTTAGTTTACTTGCCGAGTATATTGCCGCTTGGTTTTTGACTGTTTCATTTAAATATTGACATACCTATTAATTTGTTAGTACCTGGTGATATTAATGCGTTTTCCTTTCGTGGAGTCGTTTATAATAACTTTTCTAATAATGGGTTTTCTAGTTTGTCTTTTGGTATTTCAGGGTTCCAATTCCATGCATTTCGAAACTAGAGAAATTGAGCTACATTATTCTACTAGGGTATGGTCATTTGCGATTTACGAACTACTTCTGGACCCCTAAAATACTCCAAGAACAGAAGACCTTCTATGTTCCTTTTTTAACTGTGATGGAGCTTACTGTATTTCTAAACATGATACAAGCTCACATAACTGTGTTTTATACACATAAGGTTGACTTAGACAAGAAGACATAAAACATGTGATACACAGAAGCTTAATAATACAGGACAGTGGCTACAAGCTCTGATTTTGTGACTTGTTTGGTGCAGATTCAACTGGACTTGGATTTTCTATGATAACGTCTGTAACATTTTAAAGCCCAGCATTTTGATATTTGATAATTTGTATCTGTTTTTGTTAAATACATCTGCATTTACAAAAAAATGGTTCCAGTACTCTCTGTCTTATTTTCTTTTGCCAATACTGTAGAAAAACATACCCTCAACTGCCAAACAAAATGTTTGAATAAATCTACGTAAATTATAGTTTTTAATTCTTAAACATATTTTGTTTGCAAGAAAATACATCAATAAAATTTTTAAAAGCTGCAAATTATGCTACAGATTTATATATTATATTAATTAGTGGTGAGTTGCTTGTTACATAACACATTATTACATTTACTACATTTACTCTTCAGTTGCTAGAGGAAAGTGGTTGTGGATATGTTTAGGTTGGAGAAGAAATTTGTGTTGCATCTAATATGCCTAATCTACAGCAGGTGTCCACACTTAGTTGTAAGTAGATTCCACATATAGTGATCTTAAGGGATAAGATTTACAAGGAGAGCGAATTTTACTGAGTGCTTTACACATAAAGTTTTACAAACCCTAGTTTTCTTTGAAGGTCCTGCCTCATGAAGTACAGTTTGTTTTAAGTCTCTGGCTTTGCTAGAATTGTGCTTTGTGTTGCTGTAAGTAAGACATTGCCTGCAAACTACTGGGATAAGTTTCTACAGAATGTTTCTACTGGATGTGAGCAGTGCTGAGGAGGTAGATAAATAAAGTTTATTTTTTTCTACTGGAACATCATTTGGATACTTGCTGTGTGCATGTGTTTCATTACAATAGAACCACAAACCCTTGGCTGTTCATCATAATTATGGTAATTATTACACATTTTCAAATAGCAGGTCTACTCATTCTAGAAAAGAAAATGATATTCAGCATATGAAACAATTATTTGAGAGTTAGGATAATTACTTTTGAGTATGTGAATTTGAACATTACATATTAAGAAGAAAGGTTTTTACATGCACATTTTCCCCTGAAAAAATGAAAATCATAAAAATTTTGCATGTTTTTTAAATATTTTTTAAGGAAATTTGTATCAGCAAGTTTAATGTTGTTCACCAAAATATTTTATGAAATGTTATTTTAATTACATCGGTACTATTTATTGCATATTCATTTAATGTTCAACTCCAGCAATTTTTTTAAATTTAAAGTATAACAGTTGTTACATATTTCAATGCTTGAAATCAAGTCTTGACTAATGATGATCCTTAGCCATAATGATCTGCGTAGAAATATTGATGATTCCAATGATTAAAAAAATCCCCAGAAATATATAATAAAAATAATATAAATATATATTATTTCACTTAATTACTCTAGAGTGAATTTAAATCATTTTCATTATCATTGTTTACTTTAAAAATATTAGAAGTTAGCATATTTTATTTTTACACAAATAAGTGAAATGGAAGCATTGAAGAAATCATTTTCGAGTACCCATTATGAGAGTTTTTTAATCTCTAGAAGATACTATTCAAAATGAAAGAGAAACTGAAAAAAAATACTGGAATGTGGAGAAAAACGAAAAATGTGCCGTTTTGAAAATAAAAAAAGTTTTTTTCTTGAAATGTTGATGAAGAGTAAAAAAAGATTATTATAGGAAATTAAAAAAGGTAGTACATCAAAAGTATATTTTGTATTTGAATTTGTATTTTATAGCTAAGGTTTTGGTTTTTGCTGGATTACTGCCATTCAAAATAAATTCGATTTGAAAGACTGTTATTTGTAGAGAAAATATGATGTTGAACTGTTATCAGTGGGAGCATTTTAATAGAAATTCTGGTGTTCTCTCCATAAAAAAGTTATTTTAAATAATCTTAAATTATTTTGAGTAAAATCTCAGAATTACTTGAATTAAAATCAGTTGTTTTGTATACAGAGAAGCAATAATTGGTGCATGTTGCTTATTGAGACACTCATCTTCTCTAACTTGACGCACTGAGTTTTTTTTAAATTTAATATTAATTTGATTCTTCATGAGCCATCCCAATACTGCTTGCGTTTTTGAGCAATGTAGTGGAAATTCTCAAAGCACAGAAGCACGCTTATTTGGCGGCAGCAAGTTTGTAGTAAAACCAGCATCTCGGTAGAAAGATTCCGAACTAATGTGTGTAGTTCTTAGTTATACTTGAATTTTTATAACCTGACACTTGAGGAAAAACAGGTGTTACAGTGTTATCCAATCGGGAGCTAATACATCACGGCGACGTCACTGTGGTGACGCTTAAGCTCCCGATTGGTCGAAACCGTCAAGTGAACGTGGTTGTAAAAGCCCAAGTATTCGCGGTGTGTTTGACGAGTGCCGAGCCAAGGGGTTGTCGTGCGAGAGAGAGAGCCGAAGGTGCTAAGGGATGTGGGGGAGATGCACTCCACAGCAGCAATAGTGGTGAGAGTGAGACAGAGAAAAGAAGCAGGGCGCTAGGCTAGCAAGAACACAACGGAGACAAAAGAGCAGAGCAGACAGAACTACGGCGGTTGGGGGAACGAACTAAAGGGCTCGCTGCGATTATCGTAGCCGCTTCCGCCGCTGCAGGGGTGTAGGGGTGGTTGTTGAGACGAACTTTCTGCGAATTATTTACAGCTGCCTCCGACGGGACATCAGCTGTTACGATGTCACCCAATAGGGAGCTTCATGTCACTATGGTGACGTTCCACCTTCCGATTGGAGGACACCGTAACAGCGGATTTACGTCAGAGGCAGCTATAAATGAATCCAAGTATAGACGACTGTAGCCGACGGTCTCTGCTAGTCGGGGTACGTCTACCTAACCGAATGATCTACTTTTGGATTACTGAGTCACGCAGGTAATGGAAGAATTTTAGGACACGTTTTAAAATGCGCGCATTTGATTCATGTTGTTGAAAACTCCACAGAACATTTGATGAAAAAAATATTGAAATATTTACTCTGAAACTTATAGTTGGGTCTTCGTAACGTGGCGCGTGAGAGGTTTGTCTTCACGATGGAATATGACACGGCTTTTCGCGTCTTTCTCAGTCCTGTCGCCAGATGTCGCATGTTCGCGACCTATCAAAAAGAGCTGCAGATCAAGCGACATGTAGCGGCACGACCGAGTACCGCGAAAAGCCATGCCATATTCCAACGTGAAGTCAAGTCCCTCACGCGCCACGATACGAAACCCAAGTATAGAGGATTGTAGCCGACGGTCTCTGCTACACTTCGGATTTTATAACACGGCGCATGAGGGGCTTATCTTCACGATGGAATAAGGCACATCTTTTCGAATTTTCTTCGTCGTACCGCTAGATGTTGCTTAATCTGCAGTACTGGTTGATAAGGTCGTGATTATACCACTTTTAGCGGCACGAATGAGAGTGACGCAAAAAGTCGTGCCATATTCCATGAAGATAGGCCTTCACGCGTCATATTATAAAAACCAAAGTATAGTCTGGTTAAAACAATACGTCTATCTAACTGAATGATTTGTTTTTGGATTACTGGGTCACGCAGGTGATGGGGAATTTTAGGACACTAAGTTTTAAAATGCGCACATTTGGTTCAAGTTATTGAAAACTCCATAGAACATTTGATGAAAAACCGATTGAAGTACTCTGTAACTTGGTAGAAAACGGCGTGAACTCAAAAGGTTAATTCTACTTCACTGGGTCTTTCCGAAACGGTAGCGATCAGAGGGGCGAAATATCCCTAATAATGATTAAGTTTTTGAATTAACATCATCTTGTACAAGTGCTCATAGAGAGAGAGTAGAGTCTCGGTAATTCGATGTGGACGAGACCGGGCTTAACTCGAATGAATGAAAATGCGAATTATCGAAAACGACTAATTTATTAAAATACAAATATAAACACAACGTTTAAATTTCAAAGTAATTCTAATTTCACTACTAATTGAACGAATTTCCTTTTCTTTTTGTAGACATAATGGACAAACGATTCTGTAAACTAAATTAAAGAATTTCAGCGCAAAGGCACGTATACTCCGATTTAAATATAGTGGATTCTAACTTTTGATCAACTGGGATGCGGTTATCCCATTGGGAGCTTCGTTGTGACTTAATTTTTGGTATTGAAACTCGCAATTGGATAACCGCGTCCCACCTGATGAAATGTGAGAAGTCACTATAATTAAATTGGAGAGTAAACTCTCTCCTGGTCTACGGTTGAAGTCAAAATTCAATGGTGTAATTTTAGCATGGTAGTCCGAAACTGTTCGCCCGGAATAGCGTGCATTCTTTGGTATGATTGTGGGTTCGAAACCCACGGATATTGTGACCACGGCGAGGAAGGTAAAGAAAACCATAACGTATCCCGTATAATCATTAGATTATTCATTTAATAATTCCCACGAAAGTACAGGTATCAGATATCTACAACTGATCGCCAACGTCCCATTAAGAATAAGATTTACGAAGCCCATGGTGGTTCCGCGAGTCGCCCTGTGAAGGGCCGTGCGCGTCGTTCCCCTCTAAGCACGTGACCACAGCACAGGCACTTCACTTGAAAAGTCAGACCAGACGCCGCCATGTTACATGGAGAGCGAGAAGTGTTGAGAAGCATTTTGAAAATGGAACAAAGTGAAAATTTTCAACAGTAACTAACCAAAAATAACACGAAGGCGTACAAGATGCAATATTTTAAAGAAATGCTTCATAAATCTGTTTCAATATCTTGTAACGAGGTGATACATTTGGTATCTGGCTGCATTTAATATTTCCGCTAATATTGTGACGCAAACTGGTGTCTGAAGCTCATTGGTTGAAGTCAAATACGATTCGTAAGGGCTCCCCCCCCCACCTGATGTCGCACTCGAGCGTGCAGTATCACTGCACGATTCAAGAGGATATTCTTGTTGGGTAGTTAGAATCCTTGTTTTGTGGGTCCTTGATCCCGAAAAATGGATTGACGGCAAAAGTTCTGCCCGTCTGTTTGTGGTCACAGCTAGCGCCAAAATCGTTGAGCCGATTTTCTCCAAAATCGATATGCCTCAATTATTTTAAAGGAATTTTAGGCTCTAAAATGCATATTTTGATTTTGGGGGTACTTTAGTATAGTTTAATGTTTAGTGTAGTTTAATGTAGCCCCAACATTTTCTAAAATTTCTCAAAAACGACTCCAAACTTTTTTATTAAACTTTGTCGTCGGATAGCCTTTAAAGGCGCTTAAGAGAATGACACAAGTCTCATTTCCAATTTTAATTCTCAATTCCTGATTTTTTGAAAATTGCAAAAGTTCAATTTCTTTTCGTTGTCTTTCATCATCTACAATATGGAAGATCGAGATTTTTCCTGAAGGGAATCTGGTCTTTAAAGACAATGACCTTGAAATAGTGTCATATACAATTTTTCGAAAATATGAGTAATTTTCGCGTAAGTTTACGTGAAATGTAGGATTTTTTAAAAAATTTGTAAACTATTTTTTCCTTAAAAACGACTTCAAATTTTTTCTTTAAATTTTCTCCTCGTATCCATTAGAAGACGATAAAAAATTCGTGCTAGTCTCGTGTCCGGCGAACTCACTGTTTTTCGGAAATTGCAAAAATTAACAAATAAAAGTAAAAATATGTCGATAAGAGGTTTTGCCTGAAACAAAATCTGTTGTATAAAATCAGCTCTTTATAATTGGTTATGTACTATTTTAAAAAAATAACAATAGTTTTCGTGTAATTTCTACTTAAATGTAATGCAATTTATAAAAAACAACATTTTCTCAAAATCCGCTACAAATTGTTTCTTCGATTATTTTCAACGAATACAACAAGGAACGCTTAAAACAATGGCAGAGGTCTCATTTTCGTTGAAATATCTGACTTTTCGAAAACGGCAAACTTAGATATAATGCTAGAGAGTAGGTGCTACTGCGACACCACAAGTACGAGACAAATATGAGTTTGTTAAGTTTCACATTTGAGTGGAATGCATTTCATTTAATGAAAAATATAGTTATATTTTGCTTCAAATATAACAAATTTATAATGCATCATTTCATGCACCAAAATGCTTATTTTTCTTGAAAGTTAGTACATTTATGGCCTTGTTAGTACTTTTAACATTGAAAACGAAACGGAGATCTTGACAAAAGGCAATGATTCGTATCACCATTCTCATTTGCTTACACCCCGAAGTTGAATGTTTTACAGAGAGGGTAATTTCAAGTTTTCACCAAAGAGAGAGAGAGAGAGAGAGAGAGAGAGAGAGAGAGAGAGAGAGAGAGAGAGAGAGAGAGAGAGAGGAGAGAGAGAGAGAGAGAGAGAGAGAGAGAGAGAGAGAGAGAGAGAGAGATTACCAGGTGTAAGCGCAAGTCAGTACACACAGAGTCGAGTCTGCCAAACAGCGTCTGCATGTCGTTCAGTGATCATGTCGACGTTTGTGCGTGAAAAAGAGCATTTGTCGCGCATAGCTTTTATTATTTAATGAAAAGAAAAAGGCTGTGGAAAGTCATCGTTTGTTGGTAGAAAAATATGGTGAACACGCACCAGCGATTAGAACATGTGAGATGTGGTTTCGACAATTTAAACGTGGCGATTTCAATGTGAATGACTGCGCGCTCTGGTAGACCCCGAAAGTGCCAAGACGAGCAATTGTAGGCGTTATTGGATGATGATCCAACTTAAAAAAATACGAAGGAAAAATTTGGAGCAGGTTTTGCGAAAATGTTTTTTTTATTATATTAATTTCAAGCAGAAATTATGCAGAAACTATTCTTTTCTTCAAAATTTTCAAAAAATCATAACTTTAACTAAAATAAAATCTTCACCAATCTCTTAAGCATTCTTTACGATATTCGAGAACGAAGTTTATTAAAAAATTTCGACCCGTTTTGAGAAAATAAAAAAAAAATGTTGGAGCTTCATGTGAAGTAGCCTCCAAAAATCAAAATTAGGTTTAGGCGCTTGCATTACCACGGACGGACGAACGGACGGACTCGACGGACGGACAGGTAGAAAGACGGACACGCAGACAGACGGACGTATAGAAACGGACAGACAGCCGTTTCGCTGTTAATAGATCAGAAAATTTGGACTCGTTTATGAGAAAATTAAAAAATGTGGTTGAGGCTTCATATAAAGTGCCCCCAAAAATCAAAATATACATTTCAAACTCAGGGGGTCTGGAGTTCACTTAAATTATTCGAGGAATTTTGGAGAAAATCGGCTGAACGGGCGCTAGCCATAGATGGACGGACAGCCGAACGGACAATCGGCCGGCCGCACTGTCTGACGGAAGGACTGACGGACGGACAGACCGACAGAAGTTTGATCAAAGAATTGGTGTTATTTTGAGAAAACTTTGAAAATGTTTCTGAGACTACGTGTAAAGAACCCTCAAACATTAAAATATCCATTTGAAAGACTCGTGTTCATTCAGATCGGTTACAGAAAATTAATTTTGAAGAAAATCAGCTGAGCGGTTTAGGCACTAGCGTTGACCACAGACTTACAGACAGACGCTTTTCCGTCAATCGATTTTTAGGTATCAAGGACCCACAAAACATGGATTATGGCTACAACACGTGTTAGAGGATTTTTTTCTATATTATCAGCAGGATTTATCCCCTTTTTGTTACCAGGGCTGGGCAATAAGAGTTTTTCGGCCGAAAATTTGCCGTTTTCTGGCGCACAATTGCAATACCTTCTCTTCTTATGAAAAAAGTACAAGAAAGTAAAGGTAAGGGTTTCTCGAGTCGTAATATTTATTTCTTTTTTGTTCGAACGCCACCAAATTTATTACCAAGATTGCAGAGAGAAAGTGTTTTGAAGATATTATACTTTACTTTTCTTTAACTGTGTAACCTTCATAATTTTTAATATTTGCGGCGGATCGAAATGAAAATTCGGTCTGCTAGATGTTTGAATGGAACGCCCATGAGGCATTGGAAAGAATTTCACGATCGAGCTGCGGTAACTTAATTTCATGAATCAGAAAACCTTAAAAACATCTTAAAATGTCAGAAAATGGGCTCACATTCGAACCAGATGGACAGGGATTTCTTCAATTTGGAAAAAACCGTACGTATGGTTTAGGCGGTTAGTGGTGTTCACAGATGGACGGCCAGACAGACAGACAGATGGACAAACAGATGGACCGACGTTTTGAAAAACATAACGTTTTTGGCATCAGTGGCCCCCAAATCGTGTATTTATTTTGAACTGTCGCAATCTATTTTCCGCAGCATTCCATAACTTCCTCTACGCTACGTCTACGAGAAAGTAAAGCCGGTTGGAGTGTAGGGGTGTGGAGGTGCAGCGGCGGCGGCGGCGGGGGCCGCACTTACTCTAAGG
The DNA here is from genome assembly GCA_964035755.1 of Teleogryllus oceanicus. Lineage (NCBI taxonomy): Eukaryota > Metazoa > Arthropoda > Insecta > Orthoptera > Gryllidae > Teleogryllus > Teleogryllus oceanicus. The sequence goes on along the minus strand of CAXIVR010000012.1, from coordinate 65,587,149 downwards.
GTCTGCTCGGTGCAAGAGCGCGAAGCGGCAGCCGCAGTCCCGAGGCTGGGGCGGCCGAGGGTAGCTGAAGCAGTGCTCCAGCACGCAGCAGCCCTGGCGACACCACACTGTCAGCCCTCCTCCCTGGCCCTCGCGCTGCACCCAGGCACAGCTAAGCGACCCCACGCGGCGCGGAAGATCCGCAGCGGATGCGAAAGTTCCGCGCTACACGCGACGGAGAACCTACGCGGCGGCGATAACGCTCCCACAGACCGGCGCGGAAGATCCGCAGCGGATGCGAAGCGGAAATTTCCGCGCTACACGCGGCGGCGGAATTTGCGAGTCCGTTCACACCGGAGCATCAATTATGAGTCAGCGTTTGGTGACTGTTTTCTTCATCCGATAAAGACGAGGCGCTCGCTTCTATTCATGCAGGGGATAGAAATGCCTTACTATCGTTACTTACTTTTTCTGAGTACATGCGGTATAGTACTTTTTCCTTTTTTATTGACGATATTTAATCAAATTGTTAATATCTCTTTAGAAAACGTAGAAAAGGGGTTCATTATTTTGACGTAGAAAGGAAAAAGTACGTAGAATTGCATACATTGATGTCACACCGTGAAACGCTTTTAATTTACTAGAATGTCAAGTGACTGCTTTAATGAAATTTCGCAGAAGACAAGAAAATCTGACCAGGTGAGATAGCTTCATGGTTTTCATGAGTCAGATTTTCTTGTGCCTTCTGTTATCAGAATCAAAATTTCATCAAAACAGTCACTAGTTTTTTTCCACTTCATTGAAAGCATTTTCTCATCCTTTGTGGCATCAAGGTGTGAAATCCTCCCTCCTTTTTCCTTTCTAGGTCGAAATCATGGGCCCGTTTCCTACGTTTCCTAAAGAGATATTAACAATTTGATGAAAAATCGTAAATAAAGAAGGAGAAAGTACCATAAGGCATGTGCTTAGAAAACGTACTATGAGTAACTCGGCACTTCTATCTCCTGCATGAATAGAAGCGAGCGCCTCTTCTTTATCGGATGAGGCAAACTGTCACCAAACGCTGACTCACAATTGACGCATCGGTGCGAATTTCGTCGCCGCGTCGAGTGCGGAACTTTCCGCGCCGCATTCTCTGCGGATCTTCCGCGCTTGTCTGTGGGTGCCTATACTCTTCCGCGGCGCGGCGATCACCGACAGCAACGCTGTATCGGATTCAGTCGTTTTCAGCTTTGAACCGCAAGATGCGGGCTTGCAGACCTATATAATCGCCTGGTTGAACTTTTACGAGCAGTGGAAATGGCCTTTGAATTTTGGCAAGTGCGATCGTTGAATGACTGATTCATTCAGTCATTGTTAGTGATTCCGGGCACGTCAACTACTATTGTTATTATTCCCGTACGTGTAGTGCATGTTTTTCATCGGAAGGTGGCCGTGATCTTACCCCGCTGGATGGTGAGATCCGACGGCGGCAAGCGGTTTTCCCCAGCCAGATATCTCCCACCAGCGGAGCACCATTCGAGACAAGCTCTAAGCTCCCGACCGGTCTCTCGGCGTGTGTGGTAGTGTAGTGCATGTTAGTGTAAGAAGTGAGATTGGACAAGGAATAGGAAGGAAAGATCGTGCGCGGTCCGTGGCCCGTTTGTTAGGGTACTGCTCTGGCATTCGCTTGGTGTTGATCGGAGAAAGCACGGAAAACTACGGATCACAGCAGCCGGCCGCAAAAATTTTCCTCCAGACAGCGACTGAATTCGACCTAGCTGACAAGCTAGTGTCGAAAATCCTGCCATCATCGAGCGGGTGCGGTCGTAGTAAGGTTGAAGTAAAACGTGCAAGAACCGAAATAAGGGTTGGTTAATGTTAGGAATCATTGGTTCTCGAAGTTACGTTCCAGGACCGCGTCGTATAGGTTGGTTGTGTACTTTCACTTTGTTGTTTGTGTTGGCTGTTCTTCTCGTGAAATTAAAGCCAATAGTGTTTAACAATACACACGTAATGCCCTAATAAGGTCGGTGTATCACAAAAGGTTTTTGGGGTTTTCTATCCAATTTTTCTTACCGTTCTTCTTAGTGGCCAATCATAAACTGTAACTTTTGTATCTTAAAAGGAGGCGGTATACTTTGATTGCTATGTGGATGTCCAATCCACCGTGTATGTGGTATAACATAATCTCTTTGATTTGATTACAGCTTTAAGTTATTTTAGAATTGCCCTATGAAATATCACTCGTGCTTTGAGAATTCTCAGATAAATCCCCTCATCGCTTAGCGAGTCGGGAATTTATCGACAATTTCCAAAGCACTCGTGTTATTACCTATGATAAATGTTGAAGTGGCAAAGGGAAGCACGTTTAGCGCTGACTTGAGGTGGTGTAGTCCTTGGGGGCAGGGCACGCTCCGGCCAGGGTGACCCCAATTGAAAATTATTATTTCAATTCATATGATTCGTATATTTTAATTAAAAGTTTGCTTATATAATACAATTTTGTAATTTATTTAAATTAAGATTTTTCTAATGGCTTGAAGTTTACATCTCGATAAAGTGTGCAACTTGTTTGGTTCACATACATGTTACCTTCAGATTTTATTACTATCAAATTTTGTCTGTAATCGTCATTTTTCGTAATCACTCGAATACGAATATGTCAGAAATAATTTTAATGCAACACATAATAAACCGATTTTCGATCTAAATAAAAAATTGACTCTTCTGTAATATAGGTGAGTATGTGTTTATGTGCTTGGGAGGCAATGGTTGTGTATGAGGTACACCATTTGTATAATCTTGCGACCTATATTTTTTAAAGTTTCATTCTTTGAGGAATTTGAGTAATTAAATATTCGATCATGTAGAATGGCGGGTTGTAAAACAAACATTGTGATCTGTGAAAATTATCCAAAAAAAATCCATAATATTGCTTATACGATCTTTCCAATGTCATCTAAAATTTTAGAAAGATGTTTTGTGAAATTAAGGAAAACTGACGTTCATTGTGAAAATTAACGACTTTCATTTCTCCCTTCGCAATTGTCAAAATACAAGGACCATTTCCGTTGCTCATAAACTTGTTGTTTTTCTGAAAATACCGAATTTTAGATTTATCGAAATATCGAAACTTAAAAGTTCATTCCTTTACTTTTTCTTTGTTTTCATACTATTTTCTTTCCATTCGGATATTTTTCGTCCAGAAGTTACATCGTAATTATATTTGTAACCTTTATCGATAATATTTCATTTAAAATTAAACTATTTGATGCGAAAGATGCCGACTTTGTTAACATGAAAAATGTTTATATATAGTGTGACAGTAGTAACCATTTACAACTAAATCGCGAAATAATTTTCTTCATGAAGAGAAACGAAGATATTTACATAGTTTTACCTTTTGGGTTGTTTCTAGTGCCTGCTTTCTGCAAATAAAACATATATCCAATGAAATCTATTTTCTAACGAAGCCTTTACGTCGTGCGTGATATCATTGTGTAAAAACACTTGTCATATAGGCGTTCACACGACAATCATGTCTCAAATGTCTTGAAGATACGAAGAATTATCGTTTTCACGGCCCCAGACACGTATTTCATATGGAGTACGCAATGAAGTGCAGGACCTGCACACACTTGCATTCTCAGATTTATTTTGGAATTTTGTTTTTAAAATATGTTTACATCAAACAATCTACAGCAACTCTAATGCATCATACATGATACTACTTAACTGTTGCAGCAGTCTCTGGAGGCATACAACTTTGTTAACTACACAAGTCAGTGCCTCTGGGATTCAATGTGTCCCTCTAGCAGGGTTCCATAAGTAGCTTGTTACTTTACGCATTTACCAGTGTTTATTTACTACTTGTATTTAAACCATGTATGTATATTACTTTAACTTTTTATGCAAATGGGAATTGCACGCTAAAGAAGACTAAAGCTCGTTTCTCCGTGCAAATTACAGGGAAGGCTCACATGTCTTTTCACGAGGTCTTTTATCTCAGCGAGGTCGTTTACGCGTGTGGTCGTTGTTAATGACAGATTTTCAATAAGAGATTTTGTGTGGACTGAGCGGTGGAGGTTGGTAGGAGTGACAGTAGCGCTAAGGGCTGGACAAAGGGGCGTACTAGCGCGGGGCGGTGTGATGCGGGGATTTGGCGCTGTCGCGTTGGTAGCTCCTCGCTTGCGAATGGGACCGTGCTCTGTGTGGTGTAGAAGACGCACTCTGCTACTTGGTAGATTCGAAAAAAAAAAAAAAAATGGAATTTGGAAATGAGCGTGATGCTTCTGCAAGAGAAAACATTGCCGATATTTGGATCATAGTACTATAGCGATATAGTATTATCTAGTGCTATAGCGTACTATAACACTTTGTCATGGTATTATAGGTATTTTTTAAATTGTTTCTATACTTGGGTTTTTCTAACCTGACGGATGCCAGTTCATCATCTGTTACGGTGTCATCCAATCGAGAGCTAAAATGTCATCACGGCAACGTCACTGTGGTTTTGAAGATTCTAGATATTGCTCATTATTTACTTAACCATGCCTATTCTTGAGAGAGGGAGTGTAGGAGAGGGGAAGGAAAGTGAGAGTGAATGAGAGCGTGAATTAAATGCAAATGAGATTGGGGAGATAGTGTAAGAAAAACAGTGGCTTAAAGACGAAGGCTTAAAACAAAGGATGATGAAAGTGCATAGTGCGCGCGTGCACGTGTGTGTGTACGTGTCAGAGAGGGAGAGAGAGCGAGAGAGTGTGCGAGAGAGAGAGGTAGAGAGAGCGAGGGCGAGTGTTAGCGAGGGAGAGAGCGAGGGGAAGCAAGCGAGAGAGTGAGAGAGCGAGAGAGAGAGAGAGAGAGAGCGAGAGAAACATTGCTTGAGAAGAAGATGCGACTTTATAGAAAGAGAATATGTGTATTTAAGAAAGATAATATGCGAAAGTAAAAGAGATTATACGATATGACATAGGTGATCGAGGGATAAAATTTGAGTGGTTGAGAGTTATGAATTGCGTCATTCAAGGTATGCATGATTCAGAGATAAAGTGTGTGAGTGAGAGGGATGGTTTGTGTCAGAGCGAGAGATGACGTGTGGGAGAACGGGAGAGATGAAGCGCGCGAGTGAGAGAGAGAGAGAGAAGTGCGAGCGAGAGTGCAGGGGAGAGAGCAATGGTGTGAGAAACTGGAAGGGAAAGTCAGAAGTAACTGGACATCTTTTACAATTATAAAAATAAATTTAATTTATAATTTTGTTTATTAAAATAATCTAGCGGAATCTGAAGAATCATATAATTATAAAAAACTTAGTACAAATATTATTCATAGTTTTCACGTTATATTGATAGCACCGAATTCAATTAGTGATTATAATTTATATTGAAGGCGAAAATTAGGTAATTTTGCACCAAGGGCGTTATAAGGGCTCTAATGATCGACAAAATGCCCGAGGGCGTTTAGTCCGAGGGCTTTTTGCCAACGGAGATCAATAGAATCAGTTAACGCCCGTTTTACATACATAATTTTATTTTTTACCTAATTTTAATGATTCAGATGTACCTTTTTACTAATTAACTAGACGTTAACTTGCCTCGGTTTGCTTTTTCCCTCCCATAATTTCCTCTCATAATTTCCTCCATAAGAGGACTTGTAGCGTCCGTCATTCAACTGTTTTCATATTTCCCTCGTAACCACGAGCGTTTCGATCCAGGTTACTTATGCAGTATATATGGTGCTCCGTATCGAAGGCAATAACAAGTTATAACGTGTCAATAAAAATAAATACATTTTACAAACAAGTTTTTAAAGTTATACCCGATTTTCCTAGTTAACTCAGAGAAGTAGATACTATTGGAGTTCTCTCAGGTATCATGACATTTTCTTTCTTACAACTGAATTTATTAGTATTTAGTCTCGTGAATTAAATATGCTTGATCGTAAACTTGCATTTCAGCAATTAAGCCGAAAGTGACTGGTATTCTGGTGTTCGTCCAGAATCATCGCGCTCGCCGAATTTCATTTGTTGTAATGTTCTGGCCTCTGTAGTGGTGGTTTTATACACATGCCTCTCACGGCATGTCTTCACAGTGGCATTATGACACTGCGTTTAACGTCTTTCTCTGTCGAGCCGCTAGATGTCGCATCATCGCGACCGTATGAAGCACTGCTTGATCATGCGATATCTAGCGGCACGACCGAGAAAGACACGAAATGCAGTGACATAATGCCGCTGCAAAGACGCGCCTTGAGAGGCAGCTATTTAAAATCGCACTATAAGTGTCTCCACGGCCATGACAGGATGCCCAAGTAGCAGAGTGGTCCGCTCTCTTCTTAAGGGTCGTGTTGGTGCGTGCCCCTGAGCGTAGGCTAATCGAAGAGTGCATCTAGATCTCACTCTGCCCATCTGAACCCTTCTAGCCGGAACGGGACTAAACTCCACCCTAAAAGAGAACAATAATTCGTCTTTCCCTTTTGAAGTTGTGTTTGAAATTAATTTAACGTATTTACTAACATTTTCGTTTTTGATTTTACTTGTTCTTTAGTGTGAAATTTTCGTGAAAATTTTTGTTGGTTTATATCCTTTCTTGTTGTAAAGAAGCCAGATTGTTTCAGACGTCATGAAGCTCAATATTAAGCATCTTATCGCATAGATTTTACGAGAATCAATGTTATAGTTCATTGAAATTCCATTTATCAACACGTTATCGTCTAATATTAGATTGGACGATATTATACGAGATCGATTGACTTTAATCTCGTTTCTGAACTAATCTTGAAGAACATATTCGTGTACGTGCTTTTGGATACTCAGTGAATTTATCATGAACTGTAAAGGAGTCCTCGAAAAACATTACTGTACGAAATTCAATGTTTCTATTGAAATATTTAAAATGTATTATTATGGCATAGGTATTGTTGTTGTTATTATTATTATTATTATTATTATTATTATTATTATTATTATTTCGATTATAACTTTGAAGTTTTTACACATTTTTAAAATCCTTCCAGTGGAAATGACTTCGACAATTTTACAATATAAAATTTGTGACGGAACTAATGAAGCTTTAAGTTGGTAGAATTGAATAGTTTCGTCTTAGCATCAAGAGCTTGAATTATTATTAATCTTCTACTTCTTCGTCGATTCAATTTTTTCTACAAATATTTTGAATAATTTAAAAGGTCGTGTAATTTAGAATACAAATTTTTGTCTCTTCAATAATTACATTCACGTCAACAAAAGAAGAAAGATGAAATAAATGTCTTGTAGTGTGGAGTCACCGTGGCGGAGAAGGTTCCAGAACGGGTGAAAGTCGAGAACGTGTACCCTGCCCTCTGTTCCTGGACAGAATCTCGTGGCCATGTTCTTTGCTTATGTTCAACAGTTGAGAAAAACGCAGACACTATGTCAATGAGTGAGAGTGCATTGGTGATCGTTTAGCAACACACGTGACTAGTGCTGATTTAAGGCCTCGTCTATTGATCGGATAATCTCTAATTAATTATGATTGAGGTGTTTCTCGGAAAACGTGTACGTTGAGTTGATCCACACTATTACACCAAATAAAAATATCATGAAAAATAAGCTGTTTTAAATTCATGCGAATACTATAACTAAAAGAAAAACGTGTAATTGTCAGCGGTTAAAAAATAAATACTTGCGCCGACGAGCAACAAGAAAGGTGGATGTACTATTCTGAGATTCGGAGAAATCACCAACAGGTCGGAATCCATTCGTAATTTTTATAAGCCACCGACATGTTATGAATGTGCGATCGTGGGTGGCGTCAAAGGTTCAAAGGGCCTTGCGCGTGAGCATTGTGGACAGCGAAGGGAGGGAAAAGGGCGCTCGGGCGATGCTGAATTCCTCTTGTCTTTCTGGAGCAGAAAACACTCAACGCGACTTGATGTATTTGCATCTCTTTAATTTCACACGAATCTGTGGTCGTGTAAGAAATATTACGTTGTTGAAAAGTGAAGATTGTTTTTACTGGCTGATTGTTACTGGCGAAATAAAGGAGAGTGGGGTGCGGTTGAGAACTTTGACTAAGGCAAGAAACAAGGTAGAAATATTTAAAGTGTAACGTCAATGAACTTACTCGTAAAACGAAGCTCGGTTACGCAATCCTTCAAATTTAGGAGCAACTTTCTCACTGTGAATGATCAGGGAATTTTCAAATTTTCCAGTTAATTGGCAAACTCACAGTCACTCCTTTTACAAATTTGGACTATTTAGAATTCAGAAAAAACAGGAAGCTTCAAAATATAGTTTTTGAAAAGATTATAAAATCTAAAGATTTTAAAACTTTTGGTTCGGAATGAACGAACCATTTTTGATAAAGGTTTGGAATGTTTGGGAAGCTCCATAAACATTTAGATATAGAAATATTATTAAGTGAGATTCCAAAATCTTACTAGTCGGAGTAAACTTTCCAAATGTATTTGAATGCTTAAATAACTTTCAAAATAATTAAAAAATCTTTATAGACCACTTGTAAGGTTGAAATCTCATTCGACGAAATATTATTTTTCCTGTTTCACGCTTAATAATGTTGAAGTTTTTACCGAAAAGCTGGAATATCTAATATAAGTTTGTAATCTTGGACATATTCGACAAATCTTTGACTATTTGTTGCAAGCTTATTGAAGTTTGCTTCACAGGCACGCATCTCATTGTTCACGACTAGCTCGCAAGCTTACATCATTTCGTCAATCTACTATAGAACGATTTTCCTAAGGATGAGCCAAAGTGACAGTTCGCGAAAACAAGTGAACATCACATGTATTTCAGAGAAGTATCCCTCCGCCGCGACAGCTGTTCAGCCCCTTCGTAAAGTGTGTGGTTATGGCTTCTGAGAAGACATCACTATCCAGAAGTCTAAGAGTTTCGCTGATATATATGCATGTGCGCGAGTCCGGGAAATAATTAAATTTAATTACATATGTGGAAAATCTATTAACATGTTCTCACAACCAGTAAAAGAAAACTGCCACGAATGTAAATAGAAAGCTCTCAATCACTGCTCGCCACACAACAACAACACAAAGGCCGGAAGAACATCGGTACGCATCTCGCATTCAAGTATCGGTTTTGAAATAAACATAATAATTATCTCACAAAAAGTAAATTCAATGTAATATATAAAGGAAAAAAGAATTTTTACATAAGAGCACATAACACTGCACTTCCTAATTTCAATTATTTCTCGCGGCGCACTATATTTTTGTCGGACGAGGACGTCACGAAAGGAAGCGTCGAAGCCATTTACAAGTTAGCCAACTGCAAACGAACAAATGCAGGAAGGGAGTCCATTGGGCTCGAGGGCACGACAAGCACAGAACCTTCAGTTATGTTGCCAGCACTAGCTGTCACTCTGGCTCATCCTTAGGAAAATCGCTCTATAACAACATTGGCGAAAGGCCGCGTCGGGTGTAGTGGCCGGCAAGCGAACCCGGAGGGGAACCCAGCACTAGGATGGGCGATTATTAATTTATTTATTTATTTTACGTCAGAAAAACAGTTAAAAACTGCGTATGACGTGCTATGGGAAAAGTGAATTGTGTCACATTTTCAAAATTCTGTGATCCCTACACTAAGTCATATACTACTTAAAGTTTGAATTTTTAAAGGAGAAAAAACTCCATGTAGTAAAATCTATTTTCAAAGATAAATAAGCAATAAATTTTGAATTTTATTACTTCCTGCCGCGACAACATGGAAACGATATTTTGAATAAATGTATTTCCCACTGAATTCTAGAAGACGTGCACAGGAAATGAAGTTACATTTATGTCCAGAAGCAAAACAAGGGCCATCTCAGCATTTGCTCAATGGATCAGGAAACTGGACGAAAAACCTGATCGAGAATTGATTATTAAATAATAATCAATTAATATCAAATCCACGATTTTTGATTAGATTAATATGCATCGGTTAATCGTTCCGAATTAATTGATTAATGTTATGTAATCGATTTTTTCCACATGTTTTAAAAAATGTGTAAAATGCGTACAATAGTTAATTTTTAATTTGTAAATTATTGAATCGTTTCGTAGTTTTTTAGAAGCACGGCACGATTTAATTAATAATATTTGTTTATTCTTTATTTAAATAATATTCGTTCCACACACGTACTCATGAGAAACGACTCTAATCCAGTTTAAAATGAAAATGGTTGCAGAATGCCTAGATACAGAAACACCAATAATTGTAATCTAACGATGTACTTGGTTGAAGATGATTTTAGGAAGAGTGGGAATTCTCTTTCTTATTTCATACTGAATATTATTCTGTTACTAAACTATTAGATCAAACACAACGACTTTTCATTTTATTAGTTGTACTAATATGAAATTAATGGCGTATGTTTGTCTCTATTGTTTTGTAGTTAGTGAGAGATGAACAGACGAATATTGAATTAAAATAATAGAGCTAAAAATTAGAACAATTAATCGATGTGTTCATTAATCGGTAATAGATTAAAAATAATGGATTTCAATTTTTCAATCACCGTATAAAATAATCGACCGAATTATTAATCGCGATTAAATCGCCCATCCCCACCCAGCACCTCCTACCGGTCGTCCCACGACGCCGTAGCCAGCGGAAAGAGCGCCAGTAGCAGCAAGGGCTCGGTTCCACCACAGCGAAAGCTACAGGTACAGAGTAGTGCATTCCTTTGCACCGCACATTCCGCCATTTTATATCCAGGTGGCAGTAGCGTTCAAACCAGGGGCGTTGGCAATCTCTTATCAACCCAAGCAATGTGTGTGATATATATATATATATATATATATATATATATATATATATATATATATATTGTTGGTATGTTCGAGATCGATGAACTCCGACACCCTTAATCGATCTCCCCGAAAGTTTGCAGTGTTTTTTTTATAGAAAGGTTTTTATGCTATTCGTTGTGTTGCAACTCCTCTAGACGGCACTGCAGCACAAGAATCAGTAGAATAAAACGAAAAAAAAAAAAAAAATTGGAAATAATTGATACAAAAGCTTTTCTTTTAATGGCTTCATTTGTGGCCCAATAAGACTATTTAAGATTCTCTCCCTCGGCGGAGTTGTGCTTAAGTGGTGGGGGTAAGAATGTACCTCCAAAAGGAGTATTTTTGCGGTTTTAAGGTTATATTTTGTAAAGAACTCAAAATAAAGACAACATTAATCCTATTAAAAGTTGTAGAGCATTAACTCTCCATTGAATGATGGAGCAGATAGTTTTAAAATATTTATTTGGCCTTCTGATTTTTAGAACATTATTGTAGCTGATTACCAGATTATTTTTCTAGATTTGCATATTTTGCATAATGTACTCTTTCTAACAAAGTTTCATGACATTGTGAGCTGGCCAAAAGCTACGAGGATGTCTATTAAATCCACAAAAATAAATTTCCAATATGTACGATTCAGAATACGAGAAAGCAAGAGAACAAGCTTTAAGCTAAGGCTACGTCTATGACTAGCGTCAAGTTTCTAGAAGTGTCTGCCGGATTTAAGTACAGCAGAAGCATATATGTTTCACAGACACATATTAAGTCGTAAATATCATAACCTACGTGATTGAAGAATAAAGTTAACTTATCTTCTTCTTTTGCTTGTATAGCTGTCATAAATCCTTCGAACGTTCTTTTCCAATGATTTCATTGAGAAGTAGCAGGGTTGGACGTGTGTTCTACTTCCAGTTTTTCAGGTTTTAAGTATCGTTTCATATTAGATATTTTTATAAGTACATGCTATAGTTTAAATTATTAAATTGTAACTAAAAAACAAACTTTTAATTGCTTAAGGCTTTAATAAGCTCAAACATAAACATGTTTTCTACATTATGTAACCAAGTGAACTTATTAAACAACATATTAACATTTATAACATCATCATTACATAGGGACCACCTTTTTGATATATGTGTTAATTTAGATGATATTACCGAAGTTAAAACGAAACCTTTTCAAATAATGTAAATATCGTTCAACTTTGATGAGCACTAGCAGAGGAACGGGCGCTCCAAAAAATATGCGTCTTATCTCATTCAATGCAGACTTTAATGCCCTACAATTTTGAATAGGACCGTGTTTTCAATATTGTGAGTCATTTACGAGATATAACCGTAAAACAGCAAAAATACCCCTTTTAAGGGTACATTTTTAACCCCTACCACTTAGTGGTAAAAAGAGAGAGGGTAAGAGAAAAAGAGCGATAGAGAGGGGGGGAAAGAGAGCGAAAAGAGAGGGAAAAAAGGAGAAGGGGAGAAGAGAGAGGAGGAAGAGAGAGGAGGAAGAGAGGGAGGAGAGAGAGGAAAGGGGAGGAAGAGAGAGGAGGAAGAGAGAGGAGGGAAGAGAGAGGAGGAAGAGAGAGGGAGGGAAGAGAGAGGGAGGGAAGAGAGAGGGAGGGAAGAGAGAGGGAGGGAAGAGAGAGGGAGGGAAGAGAGAGGGAGGGAAGAGAGAGGGAGGGAAGAGAGAGGGAGGGAAGAGAGAGGGAGGGAAGAGAGAGGGAGGGAAGAGAGAGGGAGGAAGAGAGAGGGAGAGAGAGAGAGAGAGAGGAGAGAGAGAGAGAGAGAGAGAGAGAGAGAGAGAGGAGAGAGAGAGAGGGAGGGAAGAGAGAGGAGGAAGAGAGAGGGAGGGAGAGAGAGAGGAAGAGAGAGAGAGAGAGAGAGAGAGAGAGAGACGAGAGAGAGAGAGAGAGAGAGAGAGAGAGAGAGAGAGAGAGAGAGAGCAGTACAACGGCAGACGGTTTTTGCTACGACTAACATACGCGAAACCGTCCACAAAGCCTTCTGTTGTTGCTTGTCCTAACTCGTGTGCGCAGTGTGTGTGTGTGGGGGGGGGCGGTCTTGCCGGTGAGAAGATATTGAATGGCGGCAGCTGCTGAGGTTGCGCTACTCTCTGTACCTATGCAGCCTTACTAATAAAAGCTTGGTGTAACTTCGTTATATCACGCTTATTCCGGGAATAGTTACTTCCAGCATAAACTCGAAATAAAGATGGATTAAAAACTAGGTCGCCAAATATCCGAGAAAACCACAAAAAAGGGAAAACAATCGAATTAAACATGACAATGATACGATGAAACGAAACTCACAAACAGCGGAGTTTTTGCCTCCATGTTTTTGCATTTCCAAGTTATTCACGCTTAAACTACGTCTCTCCGAGGTTTAGCGGTTGCAATGGGAACTACAGCTCAGTTATTCCGTGGTCAAGTTATTCCATGTTATTGGTAAGAGTTTTGCTATTTTCGTCTTAAGCTCGAAATACAATTTACATCACGTTTATTAGTAAGGCCGAGGGAGTCTAGTGAATAGGGATGGGCGATTATGAAATAATAATCGATTAATATTTAATCGACGATTTTTTGATAAGATTAATATGCATTGATTAATCGTTTCGAATTAATTGATCAATCTTATGTAATCGATTAATTTTTCACGCGTTTTAAATAATGTGTAAAATCGTTACGTTTTAATTTGTTAGTTAATTAATCGTTTAGTACTTTTTTAGAAGCACGGCACGATTTAATTAATATTTGTTTATTATTTATTTAAATAATATTCATTCCACACTCGTACTCATGGGATACGACTGTAACGTAGTTTAAAACGAAAATGGTCGTAGAATTTCTAGATACAGTAACACAATAATTGTAATCTAACGAAGTACTTGGTTGAGGATGATTTTAAGAAAACTGGTAATCCTGTCTTTCTTTTTTCACACTGAATATAATACCATCACCAATTATAGATCGTACACCGACTTTTCATTTTATTAGTTTTACAAAAATGAAATGAATGGCGTATGTTTGTCTCTTTTATGTTTTGCAGTTGGAAAGAGATGAACAGACGACGAATTCCGTTAAGTTCAAAAGGAGAGGTGCATTTTTTATATTTTGCAAGTCATGAAAATTAATAATTAAATTAAAATAATCGAACTAATAATCGGAAAAATTATTCGATGTGTTCATTAATCGGTGTAAAACTAATCGATTTCAATTTTTCGATTAATCGTTTAAAGTAATCGATTGTTGTGCTAATCGCGATTAAATCGCCCATCCCTACTAGCGAAAGCCTTCTGCCAGCGCTACGGAGACGAGGGGTCGGGAGGGAGGTGTGTGGCCCTAAGGGCGAGCGAGTCCAGGGAAGTTGGTGTCTCACCACGTCGGCCAGCGGCCCAGCGGCCCCCGCGCGGCCCTCAGCCCTTAGCCTCAGCCGCTGGGGAGCAGCGTGTATCGCTGCAACATGCAGGTGGGCGGGCGGCGTCAGCGCCGCAGGTGGCGGCGGCGGCGGGCACCCCCGGGCACCCCCACCACACCGGAGCGCCATGTGCGGTAAACACCTTCCCCTCTCCCTCCCCCGAAACACTTGCATGAATGCTGAAGAAACTATGTCTATGTCGATTTTTTGTAAATTTTAACCTTTAGACTCTGTTTCTAAAATACTTACGTGGACTCTGTTTGGGACCCCCCCCCCAAAGTTTTACACAATAATTTATTGATTTTTGATACAGGAATGTTATTTGAAATTATTAATTGAAAAGTGATGCTATTTATTTGCTTTATTTACTAAACAACAAAAAATAATGTTATTTCCAGAAAAAAATTATAGTATATCCTCATTACTAAACATATAGATGTGTATCTTACCAGCGTGAGAATATTTGAAACGGGGCTACCAAATTGTAATAAATATACCAAATTAGACAGAATAGACAAATATACCAAATTACACAGGCCAACGAACAAAAAAAACGTTTTGTATTCACCTATTTCTTATCGTTTTAAGTGTGCTGATTCCAAAAATAACATTAAAATGCGTATCACCCACATTTTTCACATTTGAACATTTTCTCTGTATAGCTAGGCAAATACAGCTCTGAGTCTCTAGAAACGTATGAGATGCAGGAAGTTAGAATGAGAAAGTATTAGGATGACAAAGAAGGTAGTATACGCTTTGATAAAATATTTCTACATTGTGATCCCTTCCACCGCCGAGTATCGATAGTCATGGCGGTTTCACAGTCAAAATTGCGTTTGACAAGCAGTATCCAATGATGTTATAAGATCATGTACATGTTGGCATCAAATATATCATATACATTGCATATCATATACATCATTGGCAGTACCGTGTTTGTTTTATTTGAGGCGCAGGTGTTTGCATGGTAGCTAACAATATAAGATACTAGTTTAGCGATTAGTGTTCAATCATGGCTAGTCGTAATTGTAAGAACAGTCCTGTCAGTTTTTGTTGTGTTTGTGGTGAATTTGTGATTAAAACACCGACGATCATAACAGAATTAGATATGTGTATTTTTCATTTCATTCATTCAATCTTGGGCGCATAAGGCTAGGCATTTGAACACGTTATAAATACAAAAAACAACAAAAAAATACGTAGACTACCAAGCAATTGTTGCCAATATGCTGGATGCTTTCTAAAAATTGGGATGTTTAATGGGCCTCAAGGTTCACTTTTTAAACAGTCATTTACAATTCTTTCCGAACAATTTAGGTGATGTAAGTGATTTATTTATTATATTTATTTATTTATTTATTTATTTATTTATTTATTTATTTATTTATTTATTTATTTATTTATTTATTTATTTATTTATTTATTTATTTATTTATTTATTTATTTATTTATTTATTTATTTATTTATTTATTTTATTTATTTATTTATTTATTTATTTATTTATTTATTTATTTATTTATTTATTATTTATTTATTTATTTATTTATTTATTTATTTATTTATTTATTTATTTATTTATTTATTTATTTATTTATTTATTTATTTATTTATTTATTTATTTATTTATTTATTTATTTTTTTATTTATTATTTATTTATTTATTTATTTATTTATTTATTTATTTATTTATTTATACGCAATGAAAAAAAAAAACTCCCATGTAATAAAATCTATTTTCAAGGATAAATAAGTAATAAATTTTGAATTTTGAAAGGGAGAAAAAAAAAAACAAAAACTCCCATGTAATAAAATCTATTTTCAAGGATAAATAAGCAATAAATTTTGAATTTTGAAAGGGAGAAAAAAAAACAAAAACTCCCATGTAATAAAATATATTTTCAAGGATAAATAAGCAATAAATTTTGGCTCTTATTATTTCCTACCACGACAACATGGAAACGATAATTTGAATAATTGTATTTCCACTGAATTCTAGAAGACGTGCACAGAAAATGAAGTTACATTTATGTCCAGAAGCAAAACAAGGGGCTATCTCAGCATTTGCTCAATGGATCAGGGAAACTGGACGAAAAACCTGATCGAGATGGGTGACGAACAAAGTGAGCATTTTCAAGATCTGGAAGTGATGGAAAAACGTTATCACGTACGCTAGAACACCAACATGATGGGATATTACTTTTGGTCATTTCACCGAGAGAGTCAGCAAACGGCGCATTCGAGAAAAAGCTATATCAGGGGTTTGGCATATTTTCACATATCTTACTAGATCAAGTTGTGACTAAACTGTGAGTGATGGAAACGAACAGAGTTCAGGTGCGGATTCCGCACCCCAAAAACTATAAAAATGAGCTTTCAAGATTTAAAAAGTTTTTTGAAACCTGTTTTTTGTTGGCCTGATACCTCAGAAACCGCAACATAATATCACAAAACCGAAGTGGACATGTTTTTAGAATTTTTCTTGTTATTTAGATGTGAAATGTGACATTTTTTACTCCAACCACATTAAAATCAAATTATTTCCAACAAGGAAACAAACTTTGAAAACTGAAAAGATTACAACAGATGTAAAACTGAACCTAAATAGCATATCTAAAAGGAGAATGAGAATAATTTCCAGAATGTTGCTAAACATTATTTGTCCCTGGGGTCAAAAAAGAGCCCAAACAGAGTCTAAGGATTAAAAAATGCAATACAGCTCCCAAAAATGATACATGTTTCAATTTCCCCTCAAAATATTCAATACTACAAGTTTCTTAGAGTTTGGGACCAAAATCTCATTAAATCCATGTTACATTCATGAGGCGCAGTATTCATGTCATATACTGTTTTGATATTCTATTTCCTTTTCTCCTCCTGCCTTTCTTGGATGTCTAAATATTTTTTGTTGAAGTCATTTTTGGGAGCCAGAGAGAAATTTACTTGAAACTCTTGTTACCAGAAAGTTACTTGAAGCCAGCATACATTCATCTAAAAGAGCATTTGTCTCCTAAGAACTTTCCTTCCAAGGAGCTGTATCAATATTATCTCTGGGGGGCTTCTTTTTTCTATTCCCAGGACCAGACATTGATGGACCATTGAAATTTATTAATATTGGCAAAGTCCCAAGAAAGAAATGATTTACAGGATTTAAATTTCTTTTTTAACAAAATTCTAAAATATTGGTATGTAATAAATAAACTTTCCCGTAATATATCAGAGGACTTTACATTTTATTGAGACAAAATAAAAATAAAAAATAAAAAACAACAACACTAGAATATTTCAAAAACTGTTCATGAAAATTCTCTGTTATATTCTTGAAAATAACTCCAACAAAATTGTTTGAAGGTATTTTACAATGACAATACTTTTTCCTTGGCGAAATTGGTGGTCTCTAGATGCCCTCTTCGTTGGAAATATGATCAACACTTTAGTCGAGAATAGTTTGAGAAATTGTCTGTTTCTTTAGGAAATCAACTGATGGGAAATGGTGTTGACTTTGATTACTTTGCACAATAGATATCTTTAAGTGATACTATTTTCACAGCCTGTGAATGATAAGAAAAATTAATGGAAAGAATAACAAGTGAAAGCCTGTGAAATGAAATGTCTTCTGTTGGATAAGATTTTGGTTTAGATTGTTGGAAGAAATAAAAGAAGTCATCTTCGTCAACATATCAGCTTTATTAAGATAGCCGGCTTTCGACGGCTTTGCCGTCATCGTCAGTCTCGCTGCTGTCGGCAAAAGTCGAGCGACTGTGCCGAAGTGACTTCTTTTATTTCTTCTTATAAGAACGTCAACAACATCCAATCAGAATTCCCACAATTAGATTGTTGAGTTAGATTTTTCTTAGCAAACTTGAAATGAATAGACATTACTCATAAAATGGTATGCAATAATGAAAGAAAGTAAAATAGTAGTTTTGGATAAATTGATACTCATGTTGAAATTTACTGAAATGTGTTACAGGAAGAGGAATTGAAAGGAACCTTTCACTTAAACACAAGAAGGTATAAGAATTTTGAAGAGTTTTTAATGGACCCAATACAGGGTGTCAAAGATACTGCATTGCAAATGGTATCTTGTAAGTTTAAAGAAACAAATTTCTTTAAAGTTTAACTGAATTAATTTCATAGGAAAATATTTATTTTTGTGCAAAATATATTGGTATTAACATGTTCATTTCTTGCATAGAAGATTATTGACCCTTTTCATGAGTCTGGTGTCGCCCAGTTATTAGAAAACTCATGCTACGTTATTAGGATCTCCTGTGAATGGTTTTGTTTGAGGGTGCATTCCATTGTGGAAGCCAAGCTGAACAATCCTGCAATTAGGGTAGCATCCAAATTCTCATGCAGGAAACATTTGTTGAACAAACCATGAGGCCCTATTTGAGGATGGGCTTTGCAGTCATGTTCTCTCTGTTATGCATGTTACAATGTCATTGCTTCCCCAATGCATATTCTCTGCATTATAAATTTTAATGTAATGAAAATTATGGTCCCAAGTGGTTTCATTTGAAAACTGATCTGCCTTGGCCTGGTTTCCAGATTTTCAAAATATATCTTCAATTTAAACTCGGGAAAAATATATACAATTGAAAAATTAATATCTAATATTTTGTGAAGTTATATAATGGGAAATTTTGATTTGATTAGTTTTGATGTAATTAGAAGTTTTTTTAAATTGGTTTTTTTTTAATTTGGCGCAACAGATAATTTTACATTTTAATTTTAGTGGTATATTGGTATTGAGATGGCTAATGGTTACACAAAGGATGCCATTGTGACATGCTTTCTTGGTAAGTGTTAGTGAGCATGAGGTGAATGTATGATGTGTGTCTAACTAGGGAATATGCTGATGATTGCGGGGCAGAAGAAAACAGTATTTTACCAGAGGCAGCAGATGCTTGTGGTGTGTTTAATTATCCACTTCGGGATTTTCGTCCCTGTAAACCTTCTGAAAAAGGAAAACTTTTGATCTTAAATACAAATAGCATAATACAAGAGACTGAATTGATTAGTTTTGGTTCATATTTGTTTTCATCACTTGTTGTCACTACATTATGTGCCGTCTACCTATTTAGATATATTATTTCTGTAAGACATTTGTCCTCTATTTTAAATGATCTGCTATGTTTCTAATTTAATGCTAAATTGCTGTTATTTTTGTTCTTTTAATTTTTTTTTTTAACGACATTTTCTGTCATTTTCTTTTATTGGTTTCTTAATTGAATTGAATAGCATTGAATATTTGAAGGAACATGAAATTAAAAAAATATTGTTTGTATTCACTTTACTAGGTTTTGAAAACAATGTATTCATGTAAATACATAAGGTATATTGATAATAAAAGAATATATTTATATTAATTTTATATTAATTTTCAGTACATGCATTTCATTCCACTAGGCAGCTATTTAACAAGGATGAGAATACAAGTTATTTTAATTTGAAGGAAATTCAACCAAATATCTCCCTATTCTTGTTTCAGGTCAGCGGACTATTATTTTTACAGGTTCTGAAACAATTGAGCATTGCCAGAAACAGCATCCCTCCGTGAAATGTATCCTTCCATTTGCCAGATGAGTTGTCGGGTCCGGTGATAAAACCTTGAGAGTGTAGTTCGAAAAACTTTTTGTGAGTAATTTGGTACAACAAATTAAATTTTAAGAATGGATACAAATCATATCAAAAATAATGTTGGAATATTTAAATGAATTCTCTGATAGATAAATAAAAGTGAGATCTTGCACATCTAAGGTAAATGGACGGCTCACTATCACCAAACATCAGCCTGCTTTATTTTCTTTTATAAAGCTTGCAATTAAACTTGTAATAGGCCAACTTTTAATTAATAAATAATTCATGTAAATATTTTTTATTGTATAATATTTTGTGGTTAATTTTTGTTGAATTCTGGCGACATAACTAAATTTTTTGCTTGTGAACTTTCTTCAGTTCGTGGAATGAGAAAATAATAGGGAGTATCATAGTCACAGAACAAGTAAGACAACATTCGTGAAGTGAATGCAAATTGTTGCTACAAGTTTCTCACCAGCTGTGCCTCCCAAAATTATTTGGCAGAAATTTGTCAAAATGATATGTCATATGACTGCTCCAAATACACTTGAAAGATATGAGGTTGAATCCGATTAATATTGTTACAAATATTGAATTTTATGACACTGGAGTAAAAAAATTGCATTCTATGAAAAATAGTTGAAATGTTTTTTCCACTTCAACAAAAATATTATGCCAATTATTTTATCTTATCTTCTTGTTTTTTAATGTATTATTTTCTTTTTCATCCAGAAATTAGTCAATGAAATATTGAAAATGAGTGAAATCTGCAATTATATTTGAGTATTAATGATATTTTTTTTATTTACAAGACAGCTTTATAATTTTATCTGAATGTAATTTTTAGCGAACATTCAAGAGATGTCTATATTCCAACTAAAAAATAACCCTCAGTCACAATGAAATGATTTCACTAACTAATATTGAATGAGTTAAGGCCTATTGTTTCATGTTTCCTTCTTGCTGCTTTACTCCTTCCTCATATTCTGATATGATCATATTAATAATTTAAGGGTGAAATTCCTTTTTTCTTTCTCTTCATTTTCGATGTGTTTAAACATTCTTTTTGGTAAATATCATTGAATAATCATATCAAAGCAAAAATATGTAATAATATAGTTATTTATTTTACTATTAAGATTAATTTTACGAACTATATAAAGTAATAATAACAATAACAAAAGCACGAAAAGGAATGAAACTTCAACAGGTGAACACTTTGATGGCATAAGTCATTTATCTCGTGTTTAGTTGCCATAATATATTTATATTTATGGTGATTATCATCTACATTATTTTCATATTGTTTATTGGTAATAATATTGATTTGGTGTAAAATGTTTAAATTAAGAAAAAATATATGATAAATGCGACAATTAATTCGCATAAATTGCAATTTACATTAATAAGTCTAGAAATTCAGTCATGCCATATTACCATTATTAATGGTATTTACAAATAGTATTTTAAAATATTTCTTTTCATTCATTGTGTAAAATTATGCGTAACAGTAAAAAAAAAAAAAAAAAAAAACAATATGAAGAATAAATTAGAAAAGATACCATTATTATTCTTGTTTCTGAAACTTGTTAATTATAGTCTTGTGAGTTTTCGTCCATTTGATTCAGTCTATTGTTTGAGTGATAATTGACGTATTGGAATCAAATCAATTGCAAACTTTTAATCTTTAGAAATCTCCCTGATCTTTGATTTTATCCAGAATATTACTGTTAAATAATTGATGGCAAACTTTAATTATTAATTTCCATTTTTTATCCACATCCTTATTTTAAAAAACCTTATCAGATCACATCTGTTTGGTGCTTGTTGAACTCACCTGTGGGCAGGCTTGCCCTCCTTGGTGCTGTCCAGTGCACGAAACGCTTCCGCTTGTAGCAGCTGCCCCAGGTACCTTTAGCTGCTCTTTGTAGTCAGGCTGAGAAACAAGTGTATTAAAATTTACACACATTTTATTCATGATATATAACACAAATGGTTTTTTATGACTAGTATTTGAATTTATGTTCTGGTTGAAGGAAATGTGTGAAATTTATTAAATTAAAATAAGAGTTTGTTAGTAAACTATTTGTATGAAATTTTAAAGAAGTTTCATACCCATCCTAAGTGGCAATTCAAAGATGAAACAAAATATAGTTTTATAGGTCATTTTAAAGAATCGTTAGTTTAAAGGATGACTCAATAAAATGTAGGAAATTCAACAGAAGATATAAATATGAAAATTGAATATATTAGTCTTGAACTTTTAATCATTTATAAAATGCTTATAAACGGAATTAAGATTACACTGGTCGACAAGGTTTCCTTCTCAAACAATATGATTAGTGAATCTAATGTTGTTTTTTCATTCTGAATTCAGATATGTATTCAGAATTTTTCCATCAGGCAGTTTTTTTGTGACAGCTACTTTTTTAAATCTGATTTTAAATTCTCTTTGACCTGTCGTAGGAACCTTTACCTCATATGTAGCAATTTTATTCAAGCTGTATTTAAAGAAATTACTAGTAATATCATGCTAAAACACCAATAGGAAATACAGTACAGGTTCATTCATGTTTTGACGTGCTCAGCCTAGTTAATTTGGCGTTATGATGTGTCAGTGAGGTGTCTGTGAACTTGTTAGCATGAACATCACTTGTCATATATTTCCTACCTTTGTTTTTAGAAGTGTCCTGTGTAAGTTTTGTTTTAGTGTTTTGTATTTTCATCATGCCAAGAACATGTGTAAATCATGCAGATAATTTTTACTCTATTGAGCTGACTTGAAAGACTCACTTGTCAGAGGTGAAATTTAATGTCACTTGTGAAAAAGTGCTATTGATGTTACTTTGGCTGTCCTGTTGGGTGATTTTGAAAAGAGCTGAGCTGCAAATATATGTTTTGTGTGTTGAGACTATTGTCTTCACAGAGAAATGGTACACATCATATGCCATTTGTAATTGGAGGGAACTGAAGAATCATGTAAGTGATTCTTATTTCTGTTTGACAAATATTACAGGATTCTTGATCCCTTTCCCAGAAAAATGTGTATCCGTTTAATGAACCCTGAAAAATATATTTACCTTCATTGCATATTAAATTAGAAGAAATAAAAAATTTCGTAAAAGTTCTTTGGATAAACTTTTTTATGGATTCTCATACTTGACATTGAAATTTCTCTAAGTAAGTGATGCTAAATTAATTGAAGATTTTTCAGGACCACAAATGTAGTCATTAATGGTCATTAATGAACCTTTTGAAGAACTGTTAAATCTACTGAAAAAAGCAGCCTGGGAGACTTTTAAAAATTTATATTGAAATTGAATTTCCTTGGAAAACATAAAGCAGAAAACTATCAGGCATAGTGGCTGATCTTCTGCATTCTTATAAAAACTATGGGATGTAAGATGTCTTCGAAAGTTCACTTCTTGGACTCTCCTCCGGACTTAGACCTTCTTCCGGAAAATCGACGGGCTGTCAGCGATGGGCACAATGAGCGTTTTCATCAGTAAATTTCTACAATGGAAAACATGTACTAAAGCAAATGTAGTTGTAATATGTTGGCTGACTACTGTTGGACCAAGAAGAGAGGTGTTCCAAATACAGAATATGCCCGTAAACTATCATTACCAGGTACAGAATGAATAGTCAGATGTCCTCGCCACGGAAAATAAAGCGTCAATGATTGATTGTTGGCATCTGGCCAGCGCCTCGTTCCCATCCCGACCGGATGTGTGGATTTTTAAGGGCGAAAAACAATTCTTCGGAAAGTAAATCCGGCTGTCCCGTGTTGTAGACTTACTGTATGTAAAAAGACCCTTCCCCAAACGCTTGAGCGCACCGACCTTGGCACAGATGCCAACGTTACGACTTTGACCGCTGTGCTGTAGCCTTCCTCAGGGCAAAACGTGTGGATTGGGGCGCGAGGAAGGTGAGAGCGCCGCGCGCCTGCGCGCCGGGCACCGACCTGGTAGGGCAGCAGCATGCGTATCTTGCCCCATCGGTTGAAGAAGAGCGCGATGGCGGCCACCCAGACGACGAGCACGAGCAGCACGATGCCCACCTCGACGCCTCGCACGTGCAGCCCGCGCCCCGCGCCGCCGCCGCCGCCCCCGCCGCTCGTGATGGGCTCGGTGACGCCGGCCACCGCCGACGCCGCCGCCGACGCCGCAGACGACGACGCGGCCGGCGTCGCGGCCGTGGCCGGCGCCGCCTGGGCCGCGCTCTGCGTGGCCGGCGCCGGCGCCGCCGTCGGAAGCTCTGCCGGCATCGGGGTGGCTCTTAATGTCTCCAGACGAGTCAACTACTGAGGGAAGTGTAGAGCATGTTCGCTTCGGGCGAGTCAACTACTCGGTCATCACTTACATTAGTCCCGTAAATGTGATGTATGTTTTTCAGCGGGATGTTTTTGTTAGTGGATCCGGGCACGTCAAATAAAGAGATTTTTGTTGATTGATTTTTTCGTGTTTCCGGGCGCGTCAACTGCTTTGGTCATTAGTCCCGTTAGTGTAGTGCATGTTTTTTCTCGGGAGATGGCGGTGATATTCCCCCGCCTGATGGCGAGATCCGGCGCTGACCTGACCGTCGGCTACTGGGGTTCACCCTAACCAAGACTCTCCCACCAGCGGGGCATCGCCCCAGCCGGGACAAGCTCTAAGCTCCCGAACGGTTTCCCGCAATTTGTGGTAGTGTAGTGCATGTTAGTGTGTGTGTAAGAGGAGACGATAGGACAAGGAAGAGGAAGGACCGATCGCGCGCGGTCCGTGGCCCGTTTCTTTGGGTACTGCTCCGGCATTCGCCTGGTGTTGATCGGAGAAACCACGGAAAACTACTGATCAGAGCAGCCGGCCGCTAGAATTCTCCTTCAGACAGTGACTGAATTCGACCTACCTGAAAAGCTAGTGTCGAAAATCCTGCCGCCGTGCGGAGTGGGAACCTAGGACCTCCCGGTGAGAGGCGCTGCAGTGACATCAGTTGATGCACTGAGCTACCGTTCCCTGTCAAATAACGAGGTCATTAATCTCGTAAGTGTAGTGCTTTTCCATCGGGAGATGGTAATCTTGGTGGTGGGGATGGTGGAAGATGGTGATCTTCCCCCGCTGGATGGCGAGATCCGGCGCCGACCTACCGTCGGCTAGCAGGGTTCCCCCAACCAAGTATCTGCCACCAGCGTAGCACCGCCCCAGCCGGGACCAGTTCTATAAGTCTCCGACCGGTCTCCCGGCATGTGTGATAGTGTAGTGCATGTTAGTGTGTGTGTAAGGGGTGGGGATAGGACAATGAAGAGGAAGGAAACATCGCGCGCGGTCCGTAGTCCGTTTGGTAGGGTGCGTCTCCGGCATTCGCCTGGTGTTGATCGGAGAAACCGATCAGAGCAACCGGCCGCTAGAATCCTCCTCCAGACAGCGACTGAATTCGACCTAACTGACAAGGTAGTGTCGAAAATCTTCCTTCTGTCGGGTCTCAAACCTAGGACCTCCTGTATATTTTATTATACACTTACAGTGTACAAAATAATTATTGCATGTGATTTGCAGTACTCACTGCTGCAATTACTGAAATAAAATAAAATTTGAGGAAATTAATTAGTAAGTGAGGAAAGCTGCAAGAAAAACTATAAAAAACGATCATACTAATAATTCAGAAAACACAGAGAGATGGTTGGGTTTGTTCAGTGTAACACAGATCATCAAATCTCTGCACTAATTTCGAAATGGCAAAATGCATTTCATTCTGGAGATTTAATCTTGATCTATATTTTGTGTTGATCACCGCCATGGCTCAAAATTCTCCTTCACATGGATAAGTGGTATAAGGAAGTAGAACACGGTTACTTAACTCTTGACACTCATTCCTTACGAAGCAGAAAAATTCGGACAATGTTGCAGTTAGATACACTGTTTGTAGTGTAATTCCTGACGAAAGATCAATAAGTTGTTCTTCTTCTCCTGTTGTGAAATTTAGAAATAATTAGAGCATTATTTTATTCAATTATTACGAAGTTCTCGCACCTCCCTAGGGAGGCGCGCCTCACAGTTTGAATAACACTGGTCTGTAAATAATTTCATTATTTTACTCAAAACTTTGTCGCTGGATTTGAACTTCAAGAACGAAAAATTTCCAGCGACGATACATTCTAATGCAAAAATTAAAAATTCACACATTTTCGTTGTCAATTCACTTTTTTAGAGGGACACATTTTGACATATTGAAAAAAACAAAGCATTTTTACTACAGCTGAAATAACTGAAACATTGTATCGATTTTTTCCAAAATAATTCCACCCACTTGTGGATATGTTTTAACGGTTTGAAAAAGTCAGTACCGCAGAAATCCAGGTATTTTCATTATTTTATTTAAAAAGCAAATGAGTGACACATTTTCATGCCTACCATCGTGCTCCTCGTCATTTTCTTTACAGGACTATATTTTTTCTGCTTTCTTTTACAACAATCGATTTGGCAACAGTGTACGAGATTTTTCCACAAGAATAACATTGTCCGTAAGAGCCCATTGTGACTTCACTACGTGAAAATGACTTTTTTTTATAGTGTGAAGGAGCGGTGGCTCAGGGCATCAACGGATGTCACTGCAGCGCCTCTGACCGAGGGTTACCCTCTCCACGATGGCAGGATTTTCGACAGTAGCTTTCCAGGTAGGTCGAATTCAGTCTCTGTCTGAAGGAGAATTACTGAAGGAGAATTACGGTTACTCTGATCGGTATTTTTCCGTGGTTTCTCCGATCAACACCAGGCGAATGCCGGAGCAGTACCCTAATAAAAGGGGCACGGGCCACGCGCGATTTTTCCTTCATCTTTTTTGTCCTATCCTCTCCCCTTACACGAATATGCACTACACTACCACACATGCCAGGAGACCGGTCGGGGACTTAGAGCTTATCCCGGCTGGGGCGGTGGCCGCTGGTAGGAGATACCTGGTTAAGGGGAAACCCCGCTAATCAACGGTAGGTCGGCGCCGGATGTCGCCAGCCAGTGGGGGAAGATCACCGCCTCCCGATGAAAAACATGCACTACACTCACGGGACTAATGACCTCAGTAGCTGATGCGCCCTGAATCACTCATTAATCAATCAATCTCCCCGCAGTCGCGGACGCGGTCTGCGCGTCTGCTGGTGGACGAGCGTCACTCGTGTGAACACCGCCATTCAAGCGTGTTCTTTTCCAGCCGCGGCAACGCCACCCGAAAGCGCTGCTGAGTTGCTCCATGTGGAAGTGCTCTGAGTTCCTAGAGAGAAGTGATGCCTCCATTCATCCGACCTGAGGTAATTGCCTCAAACTTCTCTGCATTTTCCAAGCAAACGGAACTTCTGTCTTGATTTCTTGTTACTAATTACCGGATAGTGTACGCGAGAGGATTAATGTTGCTAGTAAACAATTTTTTTCTGATGCGTTTGAAGAATTTTCAGTACGATCTTCTACAGCTTCATAAAGAAAGCTCCTTGAATCGCAACATTTCAATCTGTTATGGTGATCCTTCTGCACAAGGGAAAAGGGTGAAAACTGTCTTTCCGAACAGAATTAGTATATCCATAGAGAACAGTATTAGTATTTATTAGTATAATTAGTATATCCTCTAAGCTAGAATGCATTACAGAATAGTACCTTCGAGTTATTTTACAGAATCTTATCCTCCGAGCTATCTTAGCCTCTGTCGATGTTAGAGGAACGCATTTTCACAAGAATTTATGAAGTGTGAAAAAATCATATTGCAAATAAAAAATTAAACGCGTGGTTAATTTGCAAAATTATGAACATAGGAATTTTTCTCTTCCAAATATTCGTGATGTAATCAAATCCTAAGAAACGCTGTCGAATTTTGAGAAACGTTTGCCAGTCGCCTGTGCACAAGCATAAATCGTTCAGTCGATTCTCTCCAAAACTGATATTTTCCAATCGTTCTGGTTGATGTCACACCCATTGAATTTTTGGGGGTACTTTAATGTTTACATTAAGCCCCTTGGACATCTTCAAAATTTTCAAAAAAGGTCTCTAAATTTTTATTGGAACGTTTAAGAGAATGGTTCTGGTCTCATTTTTGTTAAAATCCCCGATTTTTCGAAAATTAAAAAAAAATTAAAACTACAAAATTGAAGATAGAGATTTTTGCCTTAGACAAAGTCTGTTGTACAAACGTATCTCTTTAAAAAAGGTCATGTACAATTTTTTGAAAAAGCAAGTAGTTTTTGCGTAATTACTGCTTGAAATTATTGAAATGTATACATGTTTCACACCAGCTACGGGTCACGAGAAAAATAAAATGAATGATATGAAAAATGAGTAATTTAATTTTAATTATAATTTACTATTGAAAATGCAAATATTAATTCTATTTTATTTTCTGTTTTGTTTAATTTTTACTTAATTTGTATTTTCGATGTATTGATGTATATCTTTTTAAGCAATCCGCAAAGCTTAATAGAAATTTCGCAACAATGCCACATCGATATTTGAGAAGCTAACTGTTGTCGAACGTCGAGGTGAAAGCGGTGATAAGATACAGCTATTTTATTTAGTCTAGCTGGTGGTGATCCTAGGGCGAGAGTCAATACTTTCGTTTGCGATGAATTTCGCAGCATTTTTTTTTATAAATTACTCCTAAGCTTGCCCGCTGAGGTATGTTATATATCATTTAATATCTGAACCCCAAAAAATTACTGCGCATTGAATAAAAGAAAATTGTTATAAAGCGTATAACATCTTCAATAATTTAAATAATACTAGGCCCGCAAAAGGTTTTTCATAAAAGCGTATACTAATTTTAATTTCTTTTATTCAAAAATTAAGGGTTAAATTGTTTCTTATCGTTTTGAAGAACAGAGATTTTACTTTCATTTACAGTATTTTTTGGGGGATTCTTCATCTTGGTTGATCTAACGAACATACTATCATACATTTTATTTTCCTGCGCTCCGTTTGAGGCGGTGTCAATATATAAAAATGCGGAAATAAATTAACTTCACACTATAACGGCCGATGCCGTCATTTTGACGGTTGAAACATATTTAAATAATGTTACCTTTATTAAAATAAACAGTAGGTCATTATGATTACTTGACTTTAAATGTACTTATGATGCGAAAATGCGTACATGCGAAAATTTTGAAAATATTCATTCACTCGATTGTTATATTAATCATTTCATCTTCAAAGCCCGATAGTCATCAAATTGACTACTTTCCGATAGCTGCTAAACTCAGGGTTGCCAGACGTGTTGCGGGCTTTTTCCCCACCACGAGTGCGGAATTTTTCCAAATAATTTCT
Source organism: Teleogryllus oceanicus (assembly GCA_964035755.1). Lineage (NCBI taxonomy): Eukaryota > Metazoa > Arthropoda > Insecta > Orthoptera > Gryllidae > Teleogryllus > Teleogryllus oceanicus. Next base: position 65,558,128 of record CAXIVR010000012.1, on the reverse strand, counting down.
CCAATGAAACAAAATTCCCCAAATTCAAAACAAAAAATTTTCACCAAATTATGGACTAACGACATGAGCTGTCCCTGACGATTCCATTGGCTGTCCCTTTGAAATTCCAGTAATTCAAATTAACCAATAATCGTTCTCTAAGCTGCTCGAAGCCATATATTGTCTTCATTTTTCTCATATTTTTCTTTCTCTACGCCTGTCGTATATTTTTCTCTTTTTGATAAATAAATATGAGAGAGAATAAGGTCTCGTATTTCTTTTTTATTTATAATAATTAAAAGAATAATATTTCTACCTCGACTCCGGATGAAAATAATTTCCCCCAAAAATTTCCCCGGCCATTTGAGATCCCCATTCTTTCGCCACATCAAAATGTGTTCATCGGATCTCAAGTGTGGTTGTTCGAAGTCGGTGATGAAATGAAACTACTGGAAATCTTACGATGAAAGGCAACTCACGAGTGAGAAGCCAGAACTTTCGTAATTATTTTGATGTCAATTGCATGTATTGTAATTACAATATTGATATTACAAGCCAAGCGAATGCACATAATTTTCACAATGCTGCGCTGGCAACAGTGCGTTGTTTTTTACTTTGCTGAATTGAACGTTTTCAAATAATAGCTGACGTGTTAGTAGTGCAGAAAATACAATATTTCAATATTTCTAAGCTGTATCCAATAACGCGAGAAAGTATGCGCTGTTGTAGCCCCACTAGTTCCTGTATTGATTTATCTAGTGCACACAACAACAATTTGCGACGAGCATGTGATGTAACTTCTCCGCCACCGACAGTGATGAAACGGAATGCCGGCGAACTGGTTGTGTGATGAGACAGACGAGATGTTTTTACAGCCGTCCTATGCGAGGTACGTTCTGTGCGTTGAGCTAACACCGCTCCCTGGCGAAACAAAACACCAGTCAGCCTGCGGGAGGCTGTCCGTGGCGGTGCTCTGTGGAGCGAACAGCGCACGCGACACGCGACACGGGGCGCTGCACAGCTGGCGTCAGCTCGCTGGGCGCGCACGCACGAGAAATTATGCATGCAGCGCCGCCGCCGCCGGGATGGATGGCATTCACCTGGAAGGGAACTGAGCACTTGAATTCCCAAACATCTTTCTATTTACCAAGAAAATATTCGCTGGTGGGAGAGTCCTGGTTAGGGGGAAACCCCACTAGCCGACGGTAGGTTGGCGCCGGATCTCGCCATCCAGCGGGGAAGATCACCGCCATCTCCCGAGAACAAACATGCACTACACTTACGAGACTAATGACCAAAGCAGTTGACGCACCCGGAAACACGAAAAAAACAACCAAACCATCAAGTAAATATGATTTAGCTTAAGAAAGTAACGAAAAAATAAAGAAAATACTATAAGTGAGAAAACGCATCGATTATACTCGAACTAGAACCTTGGACCTCCCGATCAGAGGCACTGCAGTAACATCAGTTGATGCACTGAGCCACCGCTCCCGATAGCAGTTAAGAAATAATACGAGAAAGTATGTAGTTGTAGGTCACTAGTTATGTACTTAGGTTTTCATAACGTGGCGCGTGAGGGCTTTGTCTTCACGATGAAATATGGCAGGCTTTAGCATCTTTCTCGGTCGTGCCGCCGGATGTCACATGATCGCTATCGTATCAAGCAGTGCTGCAGATCAAGCGACATCTAGCGACACGACAGAAAGACGCGAAATGCCGTGCCATATTCTATCGAATATAACAAGGCCCTCACGCGCCATGTTACGGAAAATCTAAGTATATAACTAGTGGTACTTTCTCGCATTACTTCTAACTGCTACCGGGAGCGGAGGCTCAGTGCATCAAGTGATATTACTGCAGTACCTCTGATCGGGGTGTCCTAGTTTCGAGTCCCAACAGCGACAGGATTTTCGACACTAGCTTGTAAGCAAGGTCGTATCCAGTCGCTGGAGGAGAATTCTATCGGCCGGCTGTTCTGATTTTTCCGTGGTTTCTCCGATCGACACCAAGCGAATGCCGGAGCAGTACCCTAAGAAACGGGCCACGGATCGCGCGCGATCTGTCCTTCCTCTTCCTTCTCCTCTCCTCTCCTCTTACACACACACACTTACACTAACATGCACTACACTATCACATATTCCGGGAGACCGGTCGGGAGATTACAGCTCGTCCCGGCTGGGGCGGTGCCTTTCTGGTGAGAGATACGTGGTTGGGGAAGCCCCGTTAATCGACGATAAGTCACCACCGGTTTTCAATCAGGAAAAAATATTTTCCGCAGTGAGACTCGAAGTCAGGCCCTCCGAGGTAACTCTTCAGCCATTCTGCTAAGCTACAGAAACGACGCAAGGCTCGAACTTAGGCTTACGATAAAAATGTGTCTTAACCCTCTTATTACAGGGTTCTAGCAACAAAAAAGTTGATAATTATAGTTGCTTAATTTAGAAAAAAATTCTCAAACACTTGGTGTATTTTGTTGGTCCTTGAATGATGGGAAAACGTCTGTCTGTCCGACTGCGTGTGAACAACGCTAGTGGCTAAACCGGGCAGCCTATTATCATCAAAATTGATATTCCCCCATCGACCTGACTAATATTGCGATCCTTGAATTTGAAACCGTTGTTTTAATTGGGAGGGGGCGTACTTTACAAGACGCCCCAAAGACATTTTCAAATTTTCAAAAAAAAGGTTCCAATTAAATTTTGTTGTTGGATAGTGTGAAGAACCTTGAAAAGAATGATGGTGTTCTCATGTTCGTTGAAAACACTGATTTTTTGAAAATTGCAAAAGTTCAAAATGTTTTCGGAGTCTTCCTACAACTAGTGTATTAAAGATAGAGATTTTTCCTTAAATGTTACTTAAAGATCAATTTTGAAATAAGGTCATGTACAATTTATCGAAAGTTTGAAGTATTTTTTACGTAATTTTGCGTGAAAATACGGGCGAGAAAGTACATCCCGCTTTATCACCACTCGTATTATATATAGGTGGTACATAAAAAAAACAAAGGTGGTGATACTTTACACGTGATCTTTTCAATTTAACAGTAAAATATATAACACGAGTCAGTCTTTTAACTTGCGTAAAAAGCTTCATGCTAACAAAATACAATTAACCAATAAATAAGAATTCATTTTCCTAACAACCGTCGATAGACAAGTTCATTAAAAAAACACAACAAATATAAACAAGGTAATCACATCAGGATAAGTTAGGAGAATCTAAAATTTTTCAAGAATATGTTTCTGAAGCTATTTTAGAACTACAAAACTTATTTCCACACTTGAGGGGGGGACTCCTGCTTTAATTAATATAATATACACGGTGGAGTTTTGTACAAGGTGGAGCACCGTGTTTTCGGGTGGTATTATAATACTTTCTGCATTCTGCGTAAGGAGTAGCGAGAAAGTAAAATATTATGCAGTTTTCTTTGCACACTACTGAACAGTTTTTTGGCAGAGGCACAAAATTAACTTTTGTCGTGAGCTCCTGAAGGTTTGTCGTTGAACTTCATAATGAATTTTCTCTATAGCACTTCCTTCTAAAGCAAAAGTAATTGATTTTGCTTTTTTCTGTCCTCTGCTCTCAGGTAATTCCCTATTACTTCCTTCAGTTGACATGGATATGTAGCCCGGACAGTTTGGTAATTTGAAAGGAATGGCACCCTCCCGAAGATGAGGAAACTGAAGGTGCTGTAATTGTCCGCTAGTGGGAGATACTCGATTGAAGGAAACCTCGCTAGCCGACGGTAGGTCGGCGCCGGATCTCGCCATCCAGCGGGGGAAGATCACCGCCATCTCCCGACACAAAAACATGCACTACACTTACGGGACTAATGACCTCTGTAGTTGACGCGTCCGGAATCACTAACAACCAACCAACTCAACAGCTGGGTCTAATGGGTTTGCTGGCGCATTCTTCACTTAATAGGATTTTGCCACTACTCTTGCTAGGTAGAGAAAAGCCCGCGTTGCTGAAGAGGTACGAGAGGAGTGGGAGGGGATGGTGGAGTGGGGTGACAGTGGGAGGAGGAGGGAGAGTAGTGTGAATAGAAGGGGAGTGGGAAATGGGAGGGGTGAGTGAGAGTGGGAGAAGGAGAGGGAATGGGAGGGGTTGGTGAAGTGGGGTGAGAGTGAGAGGAGGAGGGAGGTGTAGTGCGAATAGGAGGGGTAGTGGATGGAGGAGGGGGAGGGGGAGTGGTTGAGGTAGTGCTAGTGGGAGCTGGTGGAGTGGGAAGGAGAGTGGGAGGAGGGAGTGCAAATGCGAGTGAGGGTTGGAGAAGAGTGGGAGGAAGAGTGGGAGAGGAGTGGAAATGCGAGTGAGGGTTGGAGAAGAGTGGGTGGAAGAGTGGGAGAGGGAGGAGGGTTGGAGAAGAGTGGGAGAAGGAGTGGAAATGCGAGTGAGGGTTGGAGAAGAGTGGGTGGAAGAGTGGGAGAGGAGTGGAAATGAGTGAGGGTTGGAGAAGAGTGGGTGGAAGAGTGGGAGAGGGAGTGGGAGGGGATGCAGGGCAGGGTGCGCAGGTTGGGGGGAAGAGTGGGAGAGGGAGGTGGAGGGGCCGCACCTGCTGTGTTGAAGACGACGGTGGGGCTGCGCGCCTTCTTGCCCTGGCGCACCGCCGTCACGAACAGTTGGTACTGCGTGTCGGCCGACAGGTTGTGCAGCGTCACGGTGCGCAGGTTGCCCGCCACCAGCGCCACCACCCTGTAACTGAGAGCACCACTCGTCACCAGACGTCTCGAAAGGCTGATAATATATGTGCACGAATCATGAGTAATGATGACATGACGAAAGTTTTATAATGCTCCTTTTTGCTTCTTTTTTTTAGCATAAATGCCTTTCTTTGAATAAATACTTTCATTAGGACTTTTTTGATTTATTTGGTCATAAAAAGAAAACCAGTAAAAACTGTATATGACGTACGGGGGAGAAGAATATTTGCGCACGTTTTCTTGATTACCAGAATCCCATTCCAACATTTTAACTATAAATAGTTGAAAGTTAAAACAACAACAATAGCAACAACAACAAGAACAAGAACAACAACAACAATAATAATAATAATAATAATAATAATAATAATAATAATAATAATAATAATAATAATAATTAGAAAACCGGGAGATTATCACATTTGAAAAACTAGACATTTTCGCCTTTTCGTCGTTTATTTTGCCTTTTATGTATTATTTTTATATACAATGATAAGATATCAGACATTAGGCCATAGTCGAACTTGACCATTCATTACGAAACCTTCAATTGTATTTTAAAATACGAGAGAATTTCCTCTATTTCTCCATTTCATAAATACCAGCCTTGTTATGAGAACATGCTCCATTGATAATACACCGACTGCATAGAAATTTTAAGTGGAACTAAATGTATATTCCCCGATGCTTTCAATATTGCTAATGTTCGACTTATAAAATACATGCAGTCACGTCAGTAGAGGTTGAGAGATCATTCTCCGCATTCAAAATAATTTTGTCTCCGAATCGTCACAAATTTTTAAATGGTGTGTCTAGTCATCACAAAAGCAGGTGACACGATACATATAGGAACGCGTAAACATTTGGAGCAGTTTTCGAAAAAATCTTGATTTTGTTCTTTTTTAATATTGCACTCAATATTGCGCGAAAATTACTAAAATAAAAAAAAGTATACATGACTCTCATGAAACAACGAGTTATAGACAACATATTTCAAGGAAAAATCTATGTCCTCATGCGAGCCACAGTTCCGTCCGGTACAAGCCGTAACCCGACCTGAGACGTCTTTGGGGGGGTGGCGAACACAATTCACCAGATGGTCGACTAGCTCAGTGAGACGTCCCAGTGTGGACACAATAAATAAAAAAAATAGGGGGGGCAGGGTCGTGAAGATCGTTTTGGATTGGATGCAAAATTACACACAACTCGAGTGAGAATCACTTTTCACTTAATTCAGAATATATTCTAGAAATATTTGCTGCTATGACAGATACATAAAATGGCACATAGAAAAATCAAATACAGAATACTTTGACTGTCTGTAGAAAAAACCACACACACACTAATAACTCGATACACAATTTCCTACTCTTCTTTACAACCCAATTTTTTAACACACACACACTTTCAGAAATTCGAAGAATCGTTAAAGTATTACTTTATACAAAAATGAAAGAAAAAACACATTGAAAATCAAAATTAGTACTTCTGACTTAACATTACTTTCACAAAAAAATGAAACTCTCTCTCTCTAAAATCCAGAGAATGATTACTATTATAATTCGTCTCTTACACAGGCTCTTAATCACTAAATTACAATATCAGATCTTCAAATCCTTTTTTAAAAGAAAAGATTGATTCTGTTCTCACGTATTAGAAGTCGGAAACAAATGTACTTTTACTTTTCTTATCTTTTAAGCATGGTAAATATGTTACCCTCCCTTTCTTTCTACGTGACGGATACAGAATAAGCTTTCTGATTAAAATGAATTACTCCTATCCCTACAAAACAGTTTATTTAGTACGACCTTCCTGTATTCTCTTCTCGGCCGCGTCGAGCAGTCAGCTGTGCTTTCTTCTACCCCTTTCCACAGAGCTGTTTCGGCCTTGAAGATTCGGGCCTCGGGTTGAGAACGCAGTTGCCCACCAGAAACGCCTTCTTCTCGTTCAAGTTTTATATTCTTGCGTACTCTCATATGAACTTTACTTAATAACCAAATTACGATTAATAACCAACTGGATATTCAGAGTTAAAATGGATCCAGAGATCACCCCTTTTATACGAGCACAAACTTTAAGAGAGTATGTGTATATATATATAAGAAAAAACTGGAAAGAGAAATGAATGCAACTATTAATTACTGCCATCTATTCAAAACTCCTCTCCCTAATTCTCCCATTATAAATTCATAACGTTTCTTATTATCTTTCTTCTAAGATTACGTTTAAATCAATTTATAATAGAATATTTACCTCTTCTTATCTTCCTGAAGAGTTTTTCTAAAAGTTGCAAATCTGAAGTCCACTGCAATATCAATTCCTGACGTGCCGTTTTCAATACGTTCGCCCAGTTCAGCTGCTACCCTCAGAAAGAACGTTTTCTTTCATCTGACCACCGGTCTCGCCCTCGGTCTATGGTGGCGGTCTCTCTTGTTCTAATTTCTAGTTAGCATTCCTAATATTCATCCGCGTTGTCGCGCGTTCAAAATACTCCTTTCCCTCGCTCTCTTAGGTCGCATGTGACACGTTTTCGAAGTCTAAGAAAACGGACGGTCACACTTATTTTTGCCGAAAATATCGAAACTTCTGAAAGTTTCGAAAATTCAGTGTTAACAATGGAAAAATAGACCTATGCCATCTTTAGAAGTGCATTTTACTCTACTGTTACGAAAAATATAAAGAAAAAACATTAGGAGGCATTTTGAGAAAATTTTGAAAATGACCCTGGGGCTTCATGTAAAGTACTCCCACATTTAAAAGAACGTTTTTTAAAATAACAGAGCTTCGAGTCGAGCCAGATTGACCGGGGAATATGTTTTCGAAAAAAAAATCCTACGTATGGTATAGGCGCTAGTGGTAGACGGACGGACGTGTTGAAAAAAAACAAAAACTTTTTCGGTATCAGAGGAACCTCAAAATGCACATTTTCGTTGAAATCTCGAAATCGATTTTCCGCAGTATTACATAACTTTCTCTATTCTACGTATATTACTCGTATACGGGAAAGTGAAAATCATAAAATACAACATTCTGCATTTATTTCATATAGTTCCACCAGAATTCCATAGAACTGAGTATACATTTCAGTCAATCTTCTAGTCAATTGCCTGCTGAAAAAAATTCTCAAAACTACCCATCTTTTTCTCACTTGCCTCAGACAATTCTCTTCGGCATTCTGATTCCTGTTTTTCACAACTGTTATTTCTCGTCACCGTAACATAATCCAGCCACCTCGTCTGGCTAATGTGAACTTCATCCGACCTTAAGTCTGATGAATAGTCCGAAACGTTTCAGACAACAGACTTAATCCACCAATTGTCGATAACGAAAACATTAACCGCTAATTCTGGAATTATCCAGAAAAGCACCTTATCCACATTGCAATGCGTAGGCATTGTCTCCATTGTCACACAGTCTCCATTTATTTATATTTTACCGGGTGGTTATCCGGCGTTGTCCGGGTAATTATTTATCCCCATCACCTATTAAACCACGTCGCCCTCTCACCCACTGTGCCCGCTCAGTGCACCTTTTACAGCGTACGTCTGTAACGGGTAATCATGTATATCAAGTTCTGTTCAATTGACATTAGTTCCGCGTTGAAGAATTAAGCTTATCACAAATACAAAATACATTTTCATTCACTCGCCGTGATATATCTTTTATTTCACCTTTTGAGGTCCTTAACTTTATTGATAAACTGAAACCAAAATTTTCTTTTGGACCTGACCTAATTTCTCCATATATCATTAAACAATTCCTTTTTTAAATCATTCGCTACATTGCTATTTTCCATTCCTGTCTTAGATTTTCTTACTTCCCTAATGCATGGAAAATAGTACATGTAATTCACATTGTCAAACCTAACACATCTACTGAAAATCCTTTAAATTATAGACCAATTAGCCTACTATCTTCAATTGGTAAAATATTGGAAAATGCATTAATTACAGACTAAATAATTTCTTAAATTCAATTAATGCTACACCACATTTCCAATTAGGATTTCAAACTCTTCGAACGATCCGCCAAATTATTCGCTTCACAGAAGAAATTTTATTAGCATTTCATAACTATAAACATTTTTGAGAAGTCTTTTTAGATTTTGAAAAAGTGTTTGATAGTATGGTACCCTGGCCTATTATATAAACTTTCTCTTCTAAAAGTTCCCAACTATTTATACAATTTTATTAAAAGCTTTTTAGAAAATCGTATCTTTCATATTTGTTTAAAACAAGATCTTTCACTTGCTAAATAAATCCATGCCTGGGTCCCTCAGGGAGCAGTACATTTTTTTAAAAAGCTGCCTTGGTAATTAGTGTGGAAAAAGCATTTCATATAAACATTTGAATTTTATAGAGGATAAAATTTCATCTATAAAATTGAATTGAATCATATTTCTACAGGACTTAGGGTTAAAGGGAGAAAAAAACAAAAAAGTCAGAAAAATATCAGTTTTTCTGGCCTCTCGAGTTAGTACCGAGTCTAGAAAGTGGGTATATAGAACAAATTGAGAGAAAAAGTTTTTATGACCTTTTTCCTGGTAACTTCCCTTTTTCAGAACCTGCAGACTAGACTATTCGTTATCTTAATATTTTTGCATACATCTTGTGTACATTAAGAATTAAGGCAAGATTAATCTGGTGCACTTGGGCAATCTCGGATAGGTCTCTGAGTTAACAGAGGAACTGATACGCCACTTTATACGCTCTGTTCATTAGAAAATGCAATCCTTGAATTACAGATATTGTGTGTTATATTTAAAAACAACGCAACTTAAATCCTACATAGCAATGGCAGTACCCATGCTAACTTATTCATGCTAAAACTGGACAGTAAATAGAACAGACAGAAGGAAAATATGAAATTCTTACGTTCAAGAGCAGGTTACAATATATTAGATAGACAATATAATGAATGACATCAGAACCGAAATGAATATTTTCAATCTGATGGACAGAGTTCAATTAGCCATTCAAGGAGCAACTGGCATTATCACTTTCAACACATGTTTCCAAACAGAATTCCCATAATTATGTACCAGTATAATAGCATTTTGAAATACATTCTTTAAAATTTGGGAGTAGTTTATATGAAACCCCTGGAACACTTTCAACATTTTCTCAAAAACGACTCTAAATTTGAGGCAAAAGTATGTGGAAAGACGTAATAGCTAGCCCAGACCAACGAAAATGGAACACTAATACGAGGAGGTCTGTGTCTTTCTGTAGCGCCACTAATTTCTCTTCGGTTAATAGTATTATCAATCCAAAAGAAATAATGTTTTAGTTATGTTCCGAAATATTTACAATGTATTATCTCAAAAAAATGATTGTACTGCACCAAAAAGAGTATTTCATTGTTTTATTAGAAAGAATATTGTTTATGCTCATTTATGCCCAGAATCTTTTTTCGGGGTAATTTCTTTCGAAACTAGATATTAGACTTCTTATAGCATTGTGAACGTGCGTGATAAGAACATTTTGATAGAAAATAATTAGATAGTAATTTTCTGGGACGGGTCGTTAACGACCCTGTGGGCAAAACATTAGAGAGAAAGATATTTTACATTTTTTCTATAGTCCGTTAATACACACTTATAATGCAAAAACACCTTATTTAGTGATGTAATTAAATAAAACTTATTGTGTAGAGAAACTTTGCAATTACATGTAAACAGCCTTTAGTTTTTTGTTTCTACACCCCGCGCACCGGCGTCTTGGTTGTCCAGCAATCAACAAATGCCCTGCTGTTTTGCGTGCTGACAGTGAGATAAATGCCGATGTTTATTTGACGTGCCGGCTCTGGAGATGAATGCGGAACTCCATATTTTTGCAGCAGAGTCTTTGCAACTTCTCTACGAAACTATAAGGCATTTAAAGACTGGCTTTTGCTAGTTGACATGCATTGTTCATAGCCACATCAAACATTCAGAAAACTACTGGAATGTACCATTTTCCTTAATTCCAATTTGGTCCACCCCACCTTATAATACCCCTGCATATAATACTAACGCACAATATGCCACGAAAGGTTCATCACAAAATAGCTAAAAAAATCAATGAATACATTGTTTTTGCGAGAGGCTCTTGCTGATGGTGATTCAGTCACTGCGTTTCGGGAAACGAATTCAGAAAAATTGTTCTACTAGGTCCAAGTTGATTCTCGACTGGATGGAAGGACTTTCAGAGTAGGAATTCGAAAATTCTGTTTCCTGTCCGTGTAACTGAATACTATGCGTGTCTTCCTTATTGTTATGTTCTAACAAGCCTACTGCAGACAGTTTTTCTTTCATCCAGAACTCCACGTGAGCTTGAAACACATTTTTGCTGAGAGGATCAGGATCGTTGCACATTTCATCTCTGACCATCGAACCAGCAAGTGGGGCTGTACTTACTATGACCAAATCACCCTGCACATCTCCGAGATCAGTAGACTCCAACAATGAAAGAATTTCGTGGGTACTTTAATCGTTTGTGTGGCCTAAATATGCAAAATATAAGAATGACAACGCCAGATTTACGTAACGCACAAGAATGACCAAATGTAAGGCGAGATATGACAAAGAGTCATATTTGCCCACTGGGTAGTTAACGACCTGCTACGTTTTTATACGAGTACAGCTGCAATATTACCAGAGGTACGTAATTAGTTCATTAATAATTCAAACGACATATTTTTGGATCGGAGCAATTCAAAATCACTGCACCTTAGTCTCTCGCCTCTCACAAACTAACAAGATTCTTTCGTATACGGTGTGGGATCTGACAATGACATATCACATGTGCATGGAAAGATTCTCAGAAATATGATAAAGATTATTGGGCGAGTGTTGAGATGCAGGAAATGCTAAGAAGACATATTATCGGGATGTCTGACATCATGAAAGATAAACATTTGACACTTCTGACAAAGAATGAATAATTTTTTATGTGGGTCGTTCACGACCCAGTGTGCGTAAAAGGGAGTGTCTTTAATGTTTTTCTGACACCTTGAAAGGGGAAATCGTCCATAATTCGTACTTTGGAGCCTGAAATTTGATATTCTACAAATGCATCTGAATATCAAAGCAAAGCATCATTTTCTCAAAAACTCTCTTGATGCGTCGAAATAATATGCATTTATTCTGACATGTAGTAAACTCACAAATACTATCATTTTATTTCAAAATGAAAGATTACAAAAAAGCATACAATAATAATTTTATTCTTCTTCCCTGTGTTATAGTATAGGAATGAAACGTATTGGGATCACCTTAACAATACGATCTCAATTTTTTTGTATTATATTTCGGTCGTTTACATTTTGCAGAAGAGATCAAGACCACAATGTTTTTGGAAAAGCGCATATCAGATGTTATAAATGATCGAACCATTCCAAATGTTCTATTTAGTTAATTTCTTGCGAATAAATATTAACACTAGAATCAACATTTTTATTTTTATTATTAAGATATGGGTTTATAACGAACGAAAATATTGAACGTTATTTTTGAACTAATATTAAAATAATTTTAACCTCCCTTTTAACGCCTTTTTTATTTTAACGATCTCATCCCTTTGTGACTGCCTAGGGCGTCGTATAGACGCTATGCGAGTGACATCCAAACGTCCACTTGGCGTCTGTCGACATCCACTCGCAGGGGGCTTTGTCTGGGCGTCCTCTGGGCGTCAGCCTCCCTAATCTCAGTGTAGACCGCACTTATCACTGCCTCTCCGCTGTCAACCTCTCGACGTGTGTAGCCTCTGCTCTCTGCCGCTCGCTCTCCCGTGATTCGGCTTAATCCCCCCGGTTTGCGTTCGGCAGCTTTGTCGGCCACACGCTAGTCTACACAAGGCAGCCTTTAATATGCTCGAAGGTACATTGTTTACCAATTAAGGCAGGATGCGCAAACTCAATTTTCAACCATTTGGTAATTTGTAAGTCTTATCCGTTGCGTAAGTGTACTGTGTGTCCTTCATTATACAAGTATAATGACATTGCCGCTCGTCGGATCAATATTAGTTTCCCTTATGAATTGAACACTGAAAAAATGTCTCAATGCCATTTTCGCCTTCGACGAGGATTACTTCCAGAGTTTTCACATTAACTCTAGGAGGCCTAAGGGGGTTCATTTTGTACCTCAGGACCTGTTTTTGTCATTTATTTCAGTTAATGTTACAATCAGCAAGAGTTTTTTTCTAGCTGAATTTCCTAATGCATTGAAAATGTGCTCAGTAGAAAATATACAATGATTATTTTTTTGTGGAAATAAATTTTTCCTGTGATGTGGTGTAAAATGTACCCCTGTAGCACTCCGTGTCACAAATAGTTAAGATTTTTATGCACAAATCGTTCAGAGATGAGTTTAAATTTCTACGTAATCACTTTTAGATCCATCATGTGTATATGCATTGTATCACATAGGTAACACCGTTACATTGTTTGGAGCTGATTATGTGCTGAATGAATACATTATTATAACATACGGTTTTCTGTTGATTGTTTTCCCAACATTCTTATTTTCAACAGTGATTACATTGAAATAATAAATGTTGTGAATGTAAAAATTAAGTGTACAGTAAGTATTCCAACACAATGAGTATCTACCAGTACCAAAACAGTAAAACAGCAAGCGTATTATGGTTTGTGAAGACTTGTAAAGTTTCTAAGAAATGAAAGTTTAAACGCAGTCTTCTAATAATTAACACAATACAAATAATAATACATCAATATTGAAGAAAAAATATTAAAATCAATTTGAAGTGAATATGATTCCAAATGAAAAAAAATGAAAAGAAACGGGGTCCAATATGTACCCCTCTAGTACTCCAAAAGTGTCAATTTCCTCAGGTCCCCGAGGGTTAAACATACAACCACATTGAATCTCGGTCATTCCGTTTTCCTCAGTCTTTGTTATAGCCACAGCTTAGAGCAACGTTCAAATTCCTGGAGCGGAGTAGGTTTGTGTCCTAAGTCAGACACAACAGATATTTTTACTCTCTCGCCTTACAAAGTACTTCCTAAGAAAAAGTTATGTAATGGTGCACCAGAAAACCACGGATTTTTTGCAGAAAAACTCTTTTTTGCGGAGCCTGGGTAACAAAAAAGTCGATAAGTTCTGTTGTAACATATAGAAAAAAAATTTCCTCTAACAAATAATTCTTCTTTTGTGTGTCCTGAAAACCTAAAAATCGATTGTCTGTCAATTAATAAAATTTATCTCACGTCAAATCAATTGTCTTTCGGTGCATCTGTATGAAAGGAATTAAATACTGTAATGATCTATCAACATGGAATTTAAATATATTATTAACACTACCCATGGGCACAACTTAGATTATGTTTTACCATGATGTCCCTAACAGTTCCGAAAGTTATTACTTTTTACTTTCTCGCCCTTACGAAGGTATTTTGTAAGAAGAGAAAGTTACGTAATCGTGCGTCGGAAGTTGTCGGTACAAACACTACCATTGCCGGGCTCTCGTTACGTGAAAGTGGATAAATCCAGTTGATAAATATAGAAAAAATTCCTCTAACACGTGGTGTAGCCAGAATCTATAGGTGGGTCATTGTGGGCCCATTGGTGGGTCCTTTTATGCCGAAAAATGAATAGACGTCTGTCTGTCTTCTGTCTGTGGTACACGCTGGCGCTTAAACCGTTCAGCCGATTTTCTTCAAAATCGATGTTCTGCGATCGATGTGATCGCACGCGAGGCTTTGAGAGTTTGAATAGGATATTTTGATTTCTGAGGGTATTGTTGCTGTTTTATGTAGTAATATTTATAGCTATTTATAGCTATTTATCCTGAAAATAGATTTTATTACATGGGAGTTTTTTGTTTTTTCTCCTTTCAAAATTCAAAATTTATTGCTTGTTTATCCTTGAAAATAGATTTTATTACATGGAGTTTTTTCTCCCTTTCAAAAATTCAAAATTTAAGTAGTATATGACTTAGTGTAGGGATCACAGAATTTTGAAAATGTGCACACAATTCACTTTTCCCATAGCACGTCATACGCAGTTTTTAACTGTTTTTGACGTAAAATAAATAAATAAATATAATATAGTGGAGTATTAGTACGGAGGTCGTTCGATAAATAACTTTGTTCGCATACTAAGAGATCACGAAAGCAACTTCTGCGAATTTTAATTTAAAGCTACAACAATATACGGTACAATTTCATTGTTGCAAGTCAATATCATTCTAGCTCATTGTTGGACAGCGACTTAAACAAAAGCGTTTGCGAGTCAGTGTGAAAGATGAATAGAACTGGAATTCATGGTGTTATCCAATTCTTTTTTATGGAAGGTAAAAACGCGAAAGAAATCCATGAAAGAATAACGCCTACATTGGGTGATTCATGCCCTTCGTATGAGACGGTGAGACTTTGGGTCAACGAATTTAAGCGAGGCAGGACAATCATCGAAGATGCCTCAAGACCTGGGGCTCCAAAAACAGCTGTGACGCCAGAAAACATCGACAAAATCCATGATATTGTTTTAGCAGACAGACGAGTGAAAGTGCGGGAGTTAGCAGAAGCATCAGGTATCTCAAATGACCGAGTGCATTTTATTTTGCATCATGAATTGAGTATGAATAAGCTTTGCGCAAGATGGGTGCCGCGATTGCTGACTGCAGAGATGAAACGAAATCGCATGAGAACATCTGTCGAGTGTTTGCAGCTATTCAAGCAAAATCCAGCGGATTTTTGCGTCGTTTTGTTACCATGGACGAAACTTGGATTCACCATTACACTCCAGAAAAAAAGCAGCAGTCAAATTGCAAGAGGAGAACCGGCTCCGAAGAAGGCGAAATGCAATCCATCAGCAGGGAAGGTGATGGCGTCAATCTTTTGGGATGCTAAAGGTATTCTTCTTATAGACTACCTAGAAAAGGGAAAAACATCACAAGAAACTACTATGCATCATTCTGGACAAACAGCTATCGCGGATAACGTCCTGGAATGGCAGAAAAAAAAGTGTTGTTCCATCACGATAACGTCCCAGCACATTCAAGCCATATCGCCTAGCAAAAATTGACTGAACTTCGTTTCCAACTGCTTCCACATCCGCCCTACTTACCCGATTAAGCCGCCTCGGACTTTAATTTCTTCACAAAGTTAAAAGCTTTCCTGGTTGGACAAAAATTTGTCAGCAATGAAGAAGCCATCCAGATAGTCAATGACTATTTCGAGGGTCTTGAAGAAAATCACTTCAGAGAAGGGATCCTTAAACTGGAGAAACGTTGGGTCAAGTGTGCTGAACTTCGTGGGAATTATGTCGAAAAATAAGGGAAGTTACAAAACTCAGATCATTGTTTTTCATATCGAAACAAGTTACTTATCGAACCCCCCTCGTATATTCTAAAAGATTTACACGTTTCTGTATTTTAAGAAAAATAATAATAATAATTACGCGAACAATAATTTTATTAAGCTAAACTACTAACGTACATTAATAAATTGGTGAATTTTAGTTCACTATTATAAAACGCGCGGGATATTGTTCAAAGTTACTGTGAATTTCCTTTATTAATAAATCCTCTTTCAATTATGTTTACCTTTTAAATGTTATCTACTTAAAAATTAAAAAGTTTCGTGCATAAAATCTGACATAAATAAATTATTTTATTAATGTAGATTTTAAAGTATGTATCCTACAGTTATGGGTAAACAATATAATAACCAATACACTTTCTATATTTTGATATATGATTCACTGAAAAAATGCATCGTCAAATTAACAGCTCACAGTTAAAATAACAATGACCTAATCTAATTGACCACACTAATCATATTAATTGCATTCAATAATAATCAATTAAATAATTAACAAAATTGGAAACAATGTATATAATTGCAGCACAATTAAATTAAAGCATTAATACAAACGAAAATTTTAATGTTTACAAATAGTTCTCACATTTGCCACCCCTCCAATAAACAACCCAAAAAATTCCGCGTTTGGTCAAGACACACCCAGTCTTAAGCATGTACAGATACACTTGTGTACCACGAGTCAGAATCTCCGCAGTCCGGGGGTGTCCGATGCTGGCGCGTGCTGAGCGACGCGCTCCCATTTGCACGCGCCGGGTCGCGCGTGTATTTCTGCGCGCGCCGCGGGCGGACGGCGCTGCGCGTCGGATGTTTGGGCGGCGCCCCGCGAGCTCGCTGCAGCCGCCTACGAGATCCATAAATCAGACTCTCCAATGACGACTCGCTACAGACGTCAGCAGATCACTTCACTTCAGTCAGACGAGGAATGGGGCTGAGGGTGAAGAAGTGGAGAAAATTCGCCGACATCAAAAGGATTCAATGCGTTGAGTCAGCTGGTTGGTTAGTGATTCCGGGCGCATCAACAGCTTTGGTCATTAGTCCCGTCAGTGTAGTGCATGCTCTTTTATCGGGAGATGGCGGTGATCTTCCCGCGGTGGATGGCGAGATCCGGCGCCGATCTACCGTCGGCTAGTGGGGTTTCTCCAACCAACGGCCACCGCCCCAGCCGGGACCAGTTCTAAGCTCCCGACCGGTCTCCCGGAATATGTGAGAGTGTAGTGCATGTTAGTGTGTGTGTGTGTGTGTGTAAGGGGAGAGGATAGGACAAGGAAGATGATAGAAAGAACGTGCGCGGTCCGTGGCCCGTTTGCTAGGGTACTGCTCCAGCATTTGCCTGGTGTTGATCGAAGAAACCACGGAAAACTACCGATCAGAGCAGCCGGTCGCTAGAATTCTCATCCAGACAACGACTGAATTCGACATCAGTTGATGCACTCAGCTACCGCTCCCGGTGCGTTGAGTGTTGATTCCTTATGTTCAATTAGTTCTTCCTGACAAATTGTGTAGTACTTTCATTACCATCTTCGGTGATGCAAAAGCTCCTTTCTGGAGTTACAAAAGTACATTATGAAATTATGATGTAATGATGGGTACACATACACGAGTGTGATATTACGATATTTGCTCGTATCATAAACTTGACACGAGTATTGATACCCATTACGTGGAGTGTCATTGGGTTCTTTTTCTACGACTTTCATAAATTAAACTTTAACATTAAATCTGTTCGTGACAGGTGACTTGCAGGATTCAGCCAAGGCCACCCAGCGGACAGCTTGTACCTGACCCTACCCTCGCACGCTGCCGCTAATGGCTGTGGTTACCAGTCCGCCTGAATCCAGCAATTATAGTGATCCATCTGCTGATGATAGTGACCTTCAATATAACGTGCTAGTGAATAACAGATTTCATCCACTTGCTAGTAAAGACTCCATGCCCGAGGACACAAGGTTCGAGTATCTAAAAAATCAACAAGATCAAATTAGTGTATCAAATAGAATCCCACCAATATTTGTAGCCCGCATCGAACAAGTTAATAACTTTATCAAGGAATTAAAAATTAATGTTACCCAAAATTTCGTAGCAGACATAAAAAACAACAAGGTTAAAATCAGTGCCAACACATCTACAGACTTTCGTAGCATAATCAAATATTTAATAAACAAAAATTTTACTAAAAGACCCATCTAACAAAAAGTATTCAGTTGTATTTAAAAACATACATCAGTCAATTACGGAACCCGAAATCTTCTCAGATTTAAAACAACGCTACCCATCAATCACCAAAGTTACAAGACTACTAAAAGACAATAATCCAATTCCTGTTGTGGCCGCCGAGTTTAACGGAGGTGATCCAATAGAAACAATCTTAGCAATAACGCAAATATGCAATCATCGTGTGAAAACAGAAAGACGTCGAAAACCTCAAGGCCCCTTGCAGTGTCAGAGATGTTTAGATTACGGTCACACGAAGAATAATTGCAATCATGTTATCAATTGTGCTTTTTGTGCCGGAAATCATTATTCTGTGACGTGCCCCAACAAAACTAAAACCCCACTCTGTGCGAACTGCAACGGAAATCATCGAGCGGACATACGTAATCCAAATTGCTCTTATTTTAAAGAAATCCTTGAAAGAAAAAACAACGAACGCAACAAAACTAATAGAAATGAAAACCCTCAAAACTCTCAATCCCCCATCTCAAACTCCAAAAATCGAACCCAATCAACTCACAAAATTCTCACACCACTCCCAGTCCTCTTCCCATCCAAATAATTCTGACTCTAACAATCCAATTATCAGTACAATAATCAACTCAATCACCTCATGCATAATTAATTTCATAAATTCTTTAATCCCTACCATCATCAGCACCATTCAAAACTCTGTCACCGCTTATCTAAGCAATAATAATGTCAACTCAACCCACTAATAATATATCCATCTTGAATTGGAATTCCAATAGCATCAATAATAAAAAAACAGAACTAATTCATTTTCTGCATCATCATAAAATTGATGTAGCATGCATAACTGAAACACACCTCAATAAAAAAAATAAACTATTTATTCCAGGTTACAGCACTTATAGAACAGATCGAACGGAAAATAGAGGAGGAGGGGTACTAATCGCGGTCAAAAATTATCTTTATCACCACCAAATTAATCTACCCGACACACCAGGAATCGAAACTGTTGCTATCCAAATATTTATAAATAGCGAACCATGGAAAATTATAACAGCTTATAAGCCCCCCACAGCCAAAATTATAAATGCAAACTTTCCTAATTTATTTCAACCTACCGAGAAAACTTTGCTATTGGGTGACCTTAATTCAAAACACGTAAGCTGGGGGTGTCAAAATAATAATCACAACGGGAAAGTCCTAGCTCAACTAATAAACATTTCAAACCTAAGAATACTCACCCCTCGAGCCAACCTACCACCCTCAAGATCGTACTCGTAATTCGGACATCCTCGACATAGGCATCACAAATACTAATATCAAATTCTACTCTACACCTACTTTCGAACTTGGCTCTGATCACATCCCGGTAATTATTACTACACACCAACTTATACCGCACCACGCCCCGTCCCTAAACCAAACTCAATAAAAATTAATTGGCACAAATTTCAACAAACAGTAATAAATTCCTTACCCCAAATAAAAACATTAAATACCCGTTGAAATAGACCAATCCATCTCTCGTTTCAACGAAATAATACACTCTACTCTAAAAATACACAACTAACTACTCCACCGGCTCAAATACAACCCGACATAAAATACTACCCAAAGAAATATTGAAAGCAATTTCAATAAAAACAAAACTAGAAGACTTTGGTACCGATTAAGAACACCTGAACTTAAGAGGAACTAAACCTATTAACAAATATCGCTAAGAGACTTCTTAACTTCAATAACTAACTTCAATAGCCAAAACTATCATAACTTAATCCAATCGCTCAGCGTCAGTAACAACACTCTGTGGCAATTCACACGAAAAATACGTAAGAAGAAAAACACGATACCTCCTATAAACTCAACAACAGATAAAGCGTACACATCCTACCAAAAGTCAGAGGAACTAGCAAGCTATTTTGCTTCAAGTTTCACTGTCAACAACACTAATTTCCATCCTGGACACATCACTATAACCAAATCAGCATCAGAACAAGAATATGGACCTCACCAAAATTACAATACATTTCACCCTCTGAAATCAAAAATTATTAATAAACTGCCTCTTAAAAATCACTCGGACACGACAATGTAAATAATACCGTATTAAAACATTTACCTGCCTCAGCAATAGCTACCCTCACAAACATCTACAATTCGTGTCTCAGAACAAATTACTTCCGCATACCTGGAAACACGCTATTATTATTCCCATTTGTAAACCGAAAAATCCTGCAAACGTTGACAGCTATCGTCCGATCAGTCTATTACCATCCTTATCAAAGATATTCGAGAAAATTATACTTAAAAGATTAAAAAATTACCTACACATAACGAAAATAATTCCTAAAGAACAATTTGGATTTACGGAAAAAAATGTCTACTCAACACCAGTTACTAAGAATATCCGAACACATATACACAGCATTCAAAAAAAAAAAAACATCACACAATAGGCGTATTCATAGATATCACTCAGGCGTTTGATCGGACATGGCATCAAGCATTAATGTACAAGATCAAACAAATTGGCACCCATACTACATAAAATCAATTATCAATAGCTTCTCAACAATAGAACTTTTTCAGTGAACGTAAATAATCATCACTCCAACCCTAGACTAATTAACGCAGGACTCCCCCAAGGCTCACCACTTTCACCCACACTATTCAACTTATACGTCGCAGATCTTCCTAAATTAACGAATATTCACATAGCCCAATTTGCGGACGATACAGCAATATTTTCTTCTGGCAACTCTATCATTGACATCAGAAATAGAACACAACTATACCTCAACTTACTCGATAGCTGGGCATCCAAACTTAAAATACAACTAAATTCATCCAAAACCGCAGCAAAAATATTCACACTAAGACCCTATACCTTTCCCACCCCCTAACAATAAAATTAAACAGTAGACGAAAAAATAAAACAGGCTAAAATAAAACTACTGCAAAAACCTATTAAATACCTTGGATTAACTTAGATACTAAACTAAATTGGAAACACACATAGACGAAAAAATAAAACAGGCAAAATAAAACAAATTAAAACCTTAATCTATAGAAACAGTCCATTACCATATCATTCCTCAATTGCAATATACAAAGCCATTCTAAGACCGCTACTGCTGTATGCTTGTCCCATCTGGATAAATTCCTCAAAAACCAATCTAAAGAAATTACAGATCATTCAGAACCAATTTCACATACTTAGCCACCAACTTTTATTATTATTTACCTCAAATCTCTTCCCTTGCAACCTTTAGACTCGCTAAAAACCCGAACCATACCAGAATAAAAAACAGATACCCCTATAATATATTCCTCAAAACCTTCTCCGAATTTGATCCAGAATAGAGGACCCAATAGGGCATCCTCAACCTTATGTTAGATTTAAGTCTTAGAAATAAGTTTTAAATGTAAGTTAGTAAGTAAGCCAATCAAACATATGTAAAGTTTATACTAAAACTGACCTATGTACATCCAACAAAAGCAATAAAGAAAAAACCAGTCCGCCTGCACGGGAGTACTGCACTAGTCAAACAGGATCAAAGTGAAATTACGATCCAATATATTTTAAGTAATATTCCACTAAAATATCTCTAATAATTAAA
Organism: Teleogryllus oceanicus; assembly: GCA_964035755.1. Lineage (NCBI taxonomy): Eukaryota > Metazoa > Arthropoda > Insecta > Orthoptera > Gryllidae > Teleogryllus > Teleogryllus oceanicus. The sequence goes on along the minus strand of CAXIVR010000012.1, from coordinate 65,536,314 downwards.
GAAATTAAAACGGAGAAGCATAATATAATATCAAATACAAATTTAATGTACACAATTGCACGAACCATTTACTACAACGATTCTCAATGAATAATTAAGCGTCAATAATTGGTTTGTTAACTTCTCTGTGATTGGCCAAGAACCTCTACCATAACGAAATCTGTATCGTAATGAGTATCATTTTGCAACCGGTAGCAGGTATCAAATGACAGCATTACAATGGGAGTAGAAAAAACAGTAATTCACACAGCATAGAACAGCCGTTCATGTAAACAACTAATCACATCAGTATAAAGAGTCGCATTCAATAAGAGTAACTGATCCAAAATTTTAAAAATAGTATATTTCTTTGAGTAAGCAATTTATGACGCTGCCTTGATTCCAACTGCAACGCGAGATATGTAGTGCATTCTTCTCGTGAATTTCACTGGAGAGAAGACCATGAGAACTTACCTCATTACGATTTGCCATTTTCTGCGTATGTTTGCACTTCTTCACAAACTATTTCCGTTAAGATGCTATAATTTGAAAGGGCCGGGGCCCGGCTGATCGGTCCCCATCGCTGTATTCTCCGGTCAAGCGCGTTCTAAGTAAAATATTCCTGCGCTTCTCGTGGGGGAAGGTTGGTTGCGGGCGGAGGTGCCTGTTTGTAGCCGAAGAGACGTGCGTCATCGGAGGAGTCACGGGCCAGGCAGCCGGCGCTGGCATTCCGAGGGGCGGTGGGGGCGGGGCAGGTGGCGAGGGAGGAGGTGAGTCGGGCGTATCTCGAAGGGCAGGAGAGACCACAGGAAAGAAGGCAAAACAGGGGGAAGAGGAGGAGGCGGGCACAGGAAAGAAGGCAAAACAGGGGGAAGAGGAGGTTGGTTGGTTGGCTGTTAGTGATTCCGGACGCGTCAACTACCGAGGTCATTAGTTCCGTAAGTGTAGTGCGTATTTTTTCTCGGGAGTTTGAGGTGATGTTCTCCCGCTGGATGGCGAGATCTGGTGCCGACTTAAGGTCGACTAACTTTCCCCAACCACGTGTCTCCCACCAGCGGGGCACCGCCCCTGCCAGGACAAGCTCTAATCTGTAGTGTGTGTTGTGCTAAGTGTAGTAGATGTTAGTGTGTGTGTTTAAGGGGTGAGGAAAGGACAAAGCGAGGACGAAAGACAAGAGGAAAGAAAGATCGCGCGCGGTCCATAGCCCGATTGTTAGGGTACTACTCCGGCATTCGCCTGGTGCTGATCGGAGAAACCATGGAAAACTATCGGTCAGAGCAGTCGGCCGCTAGAATTCTCCTGCAGCCAGCGACCTAGCTGAGAAGCCAGTGAAGAGGAGGGGGCGGGGGCGGGAGGCGCGGCGGGAGGTGGAGCGAGGCAGGTGCAGGGCGGGTAGCTCGTGGGGCGAAAGAGGGCGAGGGGGGGGCGGGCCTCGTAAATCGGAGCCGAAAGTCGAGGGCGGCGCTAAGTCAATAAGCGTCGATACGCCTCGCGTCGGAAGCGTCTGCGGGAAGCCTAAAGATAGCGTTGGCCCACCCGCGGCCACAAAGCCACGTCACGGCCCGCGCCTTCCTCCCGCCCCCGCCTCTGCCCCCGCCCCTCGCGCCCCGCTTCCGCGACCACCTCACCACCTCTTCTGGCGGCACGGCTTCATAGCCAATCGCAGGGCGTACAGACAAGTTGACTCCGGTTATAGTGAACTTCTGGGGACTAAAAGTTGTGGTTCACTGTATCAGATGATGTCGAAATTAAATATCTCCGCAAGGATTGATTTGATTAAAATACAGATACAGAAAAACACATTAACAACACGAACTGAACATTTCAATATCTTTATTTGTGCTTAAACAGCCAATTCTTTTCAATTGTTTGCTTTGTACTTTTTCATTAGTAATCTTTCTAGATCCTTCTCCAGAATTCCTGCTCTCCTCGTACTTGATTCTGCATAGTCCTCTGTGTCTATCGTAAAGCAGTCTTGACTCCCTTCAATACCTCTTGCACTGTTGGAATACAGTCCCACTCTCTGAAGGCCGTTTTACTCGCCTAATAAGAGTAACATACGAGATCCTTTCGGTAGCGGGATGGCGCGAGGGGCTAATGAAACTGATCGCTTTTTCCGCTCGGCACGGCGGATATTGCCAGGCTGAGGCAGTCGCGTGCTTCCTGACATCTACGTAAACCTCCAAGCGCTTTGTCCCGAGGAATATCAAGTGACACCAAGATTGAAACTGAAGCAAGCAATCCCGCGTCGCTGCCGCCAGTTGTAGCCCACACAGGACACGGCCTTTGCTTCCACAGTGACACTGAGCGGCATAAGATCATCAATAAGCCCATTGCTGGTCCCCTATTTTCATCTTAGGGAAGATTACCATTGTAACCTTTGGCCATCGATGTGTTTTCTACCTGTCTAGTGTTGGAATTTCTGGCGCTGAAGCGTTATATTCTTTTCCAGTAGGGAATTAATTTCCAAGACGTTCTATGTCCTACGTTCACTACAGCCGAGGGTCAAATCCACTATAACCGAATCTTCTTATGCTTATTTGTAATGTAAGTGAAACGGGACCACTGACTGAAGTTCACTATAACCGAGTGCTCACTCTATCCGAGTTCACTGTAACTGGAGTCGACTCTATATGGGTTTTCGGAACGTGGCGCGTGAGGCACTTGTCTTCACGATGGAATATGGCAGGCTTTTTGCGTCTCTCTCGATCGTGACACCACATGTCGCATGATCGTGACCGTATCAAACAGTGCTGCAGATCACGCAACATCTAGCGACACGACTGAGGAAGACGCGGCAAGCCGTGCCATATTTCATCGTGAAGATAAGTCCCCACGTGCCACGTTACGAGTATATTGGATCGATCAGTGATTACCTGGCGAGATAACGTTATAGATCTTCTTAGATATAGCTTAGTGACTGTTGTAGTCTTATCTCAATTCCTACTGAAGTCATTTCTGCGAAATATGTTTCACTAATGTAAAAGCCAAAATTCAATCTAATTGTTTAAATATTTTCTTTTTTAATTAATGCATTTGATTGTTTCAGTCAGTTATATATTTCTGCAACTGTGAAGTAACATGTGATGTGGTGGTTGGCGGTGATATAGTGAGTGGTGAACTGTAGTGAAGTGTTCTTTCACCTTTGTCTAATAACATCGCGTCAACTATCACAAAATGGCATGAGAAATGCTGTCTTTTATATTTCTCGCGACAAAAATGCGCTTTATATTTATTAAGTCAAGTCGTGCTCTCCGAAATTCTTGCTTTCCGACAAATATTTTACGATAATCTCTTTCCCAACCGGATCACCATTTATACCTCGTGAATCTTTTATTAATCATTTGTTACAAATCTACTTTTTCTCTCTTATAATAGAAGTTTTTACGAATTAATCAGTCAATCGTCACAAGAACTAAGCATTATTTACAGTATTATAAACAAAAAGAGAACTCATGCAAGGTACTTTTTGAGACATTTTTTTCTGACAGTTTTCTGTTAATGGCGTTGTAATATTTTTCTTTCAGAGAGTTCGCAAATACTCATTTATTTTATTTGTCGGATGGGGTTATTTGCGGGGAGGCTACCATTGGCCATAGTTTAACACAAATGTTTTTGATCCGAGTATCCTTTGAAGCCTACACTCGGCCCGGATTTAGGAGGAAAATATACTCATTATCGATAACTAACAAGTAAGTAATGAAAAAAATTATTGTACTGTTGACTCTGTGTGTAGTGATCTCGGATATAGTGAATTCTTAGAAAGTGTGTACTAAAGTCAATGATCCGAATCCACTTACAAATTTATTTGATTGGTTATAGTGAACTCTCTATATCGGCTTTACGGAACAGCAGAAATAAAATTCCGGAAAAAGTACTTTACGTCAAGATCGCAAATTCCAAGAAGATAGATTTCATGTGGGGCATCTCGTGAGTTACTTTTATAGCATTTAATGCGAATGGAAGTGACAGGAATTGTTTCATCCCATCGATGGCAGTTCTGCCGAGAAAAGTTTAATCGACGCGAATTACGAGATGAAAGCAAAATACATCTTATCTGCCTAGAACGTTATTAATGCGCCCAAATAGTCTTCCAGAACACAATACAAGAAGTGTGATGACAAAGGATATAAATAAATAAAGTACCGGGAGAGATAGCTCAGGGTATCAACTGATGTCACTGCAGTGACTCTGACAGGGAGGTCCTGGGTTCGAGTTTCGACGGTGGCAGGATTTTCGACACTAGCTTGTCAGCTAGGTCGAATTCAGTTGCTGTTTGGAGCAGAATTCTAGCTGCCTTGATCGGTAGTTTTCCGTGCTTTCTCCGATCAACACCAGGCGAATGCAGAAGAAGTATTCTAGCAAATAGGCCACGGATCTTTCCTACCTCACCCCTTACACACACTTACACTAACATGCACTGAACTACCACACATGCCGTGAGTCCGGTCGGGGTTTAGAGCTTGTCCCGGCTGGGGCGGTGTCCCGCTGGTGGGAGATACCTAGTTGGGCGAATCCCCGCTAGCCGACGGTAGGTCGGCGTCGGATCTCGACACAGCGGTGGTAGATCACCGCCACCGCCCGACGAAAAAAACACGGGACTAGTGACACGGTGTGTTTCAACAAGTCAAGTCATTCAAGAGTACCGAGACTGTGCCAAAACCCTTAACGTGTGGACACTGGAATCAATTGTTGTGGACGAACATCTAGAAAGAGTACTAATGAAATGCTGTACACCGCTGACACCCAGACATTAATAAAAGCTATTATTTTTAAGATAAAGATATTGAAACCTCGAATCCACAGCGTTTGGATATTTTAGTGAATCTCCATAATAACAAAATCAGCCATCGAGGAGAAGCTACTTTATTTTCACATTATCGAATATGGGAAACCTTTAATACAATAAACCAAAATGTTAGTCCCCAGTGGCTCACTATAACCGGAGTCGACTATTACGTAACAAACCAAAAAGTAACTATAAAAATTTATTTAAACTATAGTATAAATGATGCTGATCCTCTCATAGATCTATATCGGTAAAATTGTTGGTGGGAGCGACACTAAGAACTAATTAATTTATTAGTGTTTTTGAGTTTGATACATTTGACGAAATTTACTTCAATCGAGAAAAGAATTCGAAACGATTCTCAAACATGTCGAATTTCCCTTAGCGTATGACAATAAATTTGGACGTTAGAAAACGAAAGAAATTCTAGAGATAAATCTCGATCTTAGAATAAATGAAAAGATGCAATTGAATTTCGGGATCTGATGCTTTACAATTAAAACGCATAACTATGACATATTTTCATAATCACTTAATCACAGGATTGTAAGGTATGTTCCTCTCTTGTAAGTTTTGGTTTTCACGATTTATTCTTAAGAGGACAATAAATAATACGTTTAAGTTGAAATGTATAACTAAATTCAAGGAAGTTAATAATAATAATAATAATAATAAAATTAAAATAATGAATGATGATAAAGATCGAGATGGGAGTTTTGCAATCAGGAGCAATTACGTATATCAATTACTAATTTCAATCGAATTATTGGTATAGGAAACAATTGCTTATGAAACAATAAATTATAAGATTTATATAATAATAATAATAATAATACTAATAATAATAAGGTACACAATTTTAATATAAGTATTAATTAATTTAATATGAAACATTTTCATGGTCAGGGATACTAAATAACCTCAATGATGGGTTTTAGGATTGAATGAAAAAGGAATAATCGTGCATGATTCATAGCTTATTTTTAGTTCCGCTCGGAAATCTGGCTTTCAGTTTGGATCAGATAAAACTACAGACAAATTAGAATTTGAGCACCCACACTGACTCAAAACTCCGTACGTGAAAGTAGATTTTCTATATATATTTATATTTTTGTACTATAGAAGCAAAATAATCTTCACACTTTGGAATGTGCAAGTGCTTCAAATATTTTGTTACAGTTTGAATTCATCAGACCATTTTCCCCCTCGTGAGTTCAATACACTCGCATATAATTATTTTTTAAAATGTTGCAGATAGATAGCTCGTTTCAAGTAGTTTTGGATGATATAGGATCAATCTTCTGTGGATACTAGGACCAGCAGGAAGAAATACAACAATTTCAATTTCTAACATGTGTATAATTAAAATGACCTCTCCTATTTAAAGTAGAGATTTTGAGTCATAATTTCTAGCCGTTTTATTGAACATTTGAACTCATCACTTCGTATCTTACTTTGCCGTTAAAGAAATCATTTCTCCATCCCTGACTCATATTCTACCTCTTTAAATTCCCATCTCCAGACGACCTTCAGTCTTCAGCTTCATGCATCTTTCAATTCAACTCTGGCTGTTATCTCCGGATCACAGCCCGTTCTCCCACGAATCTCTTCTCGTCGCATTCGTCCTATTCTTTCTTTCCTTCTTTCTCACTTCTTTTCCAGCGTCTTTACCTCTCTGAATTTACATTAAACCGCGTTGCCGACCCTTGGAAGGTCCTGCCGACTCTCCTTTCTCTGCCTGGCGCGGAGACAATCTCACAACAATTTTATCCCCCAATTACTTTACAATCTTCGAAAATGAGGGCGCAGCCCTTGTCGGTAACGACGACTGAAATGGGTCGGCTCAAATGGCTGCTCTGTCGTCGTCTCTGAATAGCATTGTTCCCTACAGGAAGAGTCGGTCCTCTTGTTTCCCAGAATTGGTTGGAAAATCGATCTCATATTTCCTCCTAGAACATAATAGTGTGTGCGTACGTAATTTACATACAAAACCCATGTTTTACGTTTAAACTGCAGCTTTATTTGAGTTATTCTTTCACCAAAAAATGTATTAGTGTCCCGTGAGGTACATTTCCTGCGCAACGCTTTATTCGGTGTGAGAAGAAATGGAATACGATGTATCTGACCGCAAATGATTAAGTTCATACCATTTTCGAAGAACATCTTTCCTTTGAACTTTAAAAAAAATGCCCTTTCTCCTTCACTTTTCAGAAGTATGAATAAAACTGTACAAGATAAAAAACGTTTTTTCTAAATGAACGTTATGAGAAACTGTCAATGAATATTTTTTACGTCAAATGTAAAAATTCAAGCAAAGTTCATCTAAAACTGATAATTCTCTATGAGGTTTAACTAATGTAATATTTTTATTTATTTTTAATTCTTTCAACATGCATAATCTAATTATCGTAATCTTTACATCACAATTCTTCGTTCTCGAAAAAGGAAAATGTATTTTTATTGCCCTGTTTTTCTCGTAATATCAATAATAATTGGTTTTTATTTCAAACGTTACTATTATGCTGGATAGTATCCAATTTGATGTTCATAAATATCTTTATTCCTGGGCACCGACGCACGACTAACTACTACTTACGTTGCCGTATGCTGCTGAGCCGTTCATACAAAGCGACGGTTTCTGAAAACTTGTTCTAAATAAATATGCTTACATTGATTGCAATTCCACTAATAAATAATCCGTTTTACTATGAACAAAAGAATATAACATTTATTTCATCAATATTATTAACAAAACTAGCATTCAAATTCAAAGTTCTACCAATATCTACTTCCCAGTAAATGCTTACAAGTCCCCCCCCCAAAAAAAAAACTCGTAACATTCATTGTCCACGATCCGTTCAACACCACGGCATGTCAGAATGAATGCCTATCATATTCTTTCAATCCTTCAAAACTCGCTTCATCTTTTCGATTGTTTTTTTTACAGACAAGACTTGATGTACCTCCGTGCCTAGCCAATACCTAAATTTCTTACAAAATGAACTCTCTCTCTCTCTTTTCTCTCTCTCTCTCTCTCTCTTCTCTCTCTCTCTATATAATATATATATATATATATATATATCAAATAAACATAGCGCGGTAAGTAACGGACAGAAGATTGTGATCTAAGGGCATGTAGGATTGGTGATATATATATATATATATATATATATATATATATATAGTGACATACCAGACTGTCACACAATATTTTTATGGGAATTGGGAACAAGAATTTATTAAATTCTTCGTAAAAAGTGTAAAAGTTGACGGCATAGGCATGCAGGCAGGGCGTTCCTTAGCAACCAGGGAGGCGGAAGTAAATAAACATAGCGCGGTAAGTAACGGACAGAAGATTGTGATCTAAGGGCATGTAGGATTGGTGGTAAACTAGTAATGGGGTATGACGTAGAAGGAAACTGGAGATTGTTTTGGTAAAACAAGAGACAAGAAGGTATGCAAGTTATGGAGGGTTGAACTTCGTGATATTTGAAGAGAGGAGCTTTAGGCCGCATACCGTGCACGTCGTAGAGGTCATTGTAAATGATAGATGCGGGACTTGGTGGAATTTTGCGGGAAATAATTGAGCAGTGAGGACTTATATCTTGTGTGCGTAATTCTATTTGGAACTTTGAATAATTCTGGCACCGGGAGTCGTAAGTGAAACAATTAATAAGTTGAGGAGGACGTTGACCCGGCAGCGAACCGAGAACAAGGTACAAGAGAGAAGATTGGTCGGAGCAGTGGATTCTTCCTGGCCTCATCGTCCAAGAGCGCATGGATATATAAATAGTGGGAATAATAACGCTATTTAAAATTTTTACTACCGGTCATGACCAAGGTGACATTTTATGTTACAAAGAATTAATCGATGAATAAACTTACAACGTTCTCGTTTTGAAAAAAGGAAAGCTGATTATCATTTATTTAGCATATTGTGCAATCCAGAGTTTTAATAACTTCTTTCCAGAAACAAATTTCAGATTCCTCGCTCCTTCCGTATTGAGAGCGAATCGAATGATCGTTTGCTAGGAAGAAAGTAAGTACCGGCGACGAATATTTTCGTAAGAACCCAACCGGCAAAGCTAGTAGGATAATTATTTCCCTTTAGATATGTTTGCGGGAAATTTAAAATCGCAACCCTTTCCTGGCGCCCAAAAATGATATAAATTCGGAAACCGGTTGCATAAATAATTTAACAGAAACGGAGAGCGTTTCAATATATCTGAATTTTATGTTATAATAAACAGTGCAATTAGCACTACCCGTTGGAAACGTAAGAAGAAAAAAAATTGAGTCGTTTTTGAGAAAATGTCGTTTGAGCTGACTGTTGCGGTTCCTTTGGGCAGTTTCAAGATGGCAGGTCGCAATGCACAGTGCCTCTCTGAAGACCAAAAGTGCCGCCCTCTACTTGTTATTGTTCGTAATTAATCGATTAATCTTGTATAATCGTTTAATTTTTCACATGTTTAATAATGCAAAAATGTATAAAATCGTTAGTTTTTAATTTGTAAATTAATGAATCGTTTAGTAACTTAACTTATTTTAAGAAAACCCATCAAAATGGCATCATCTTAATTTTCTGTCTTGTTAAATTTTATTTCATTTATACTTTGTGTTTAGGTCAAATTTAGTTGTTATTTTAATGAAATGAGTAAAGCATGTTCATCATATAAAATCACGTTCACGTTTTTAAATTAAATACCTAAGAATGTAATAAACACGGTTTTTTCACAAATAAAATGTAACGACTTAATCGAACAAATCTCAATTCCTTTATTTCTTTATAAATCTTCTAATAAACGACAAAATAAATAAAATCTTTTTCAAAAAATTTTGATATAATATAAATCTAAAAAACAGATATTTAAATGAACAATATCAAATAGAAGCATAAACTACGTACATTAGTGAGTAGAGACGAAAAATTCCATTAAAAGATCTTGGCTGTCTGGGTGATGCCGCGTTGAGGGCTGTGTTGCCGACGTTTCGACCACGGTCATGGTCTTCCACAGGGCTGGTCTGTGCCAAGGTTGGTCTGCCCTGAGAAAGACCACGATAAGATGGTCGAAACGTCGGAACCACAGCCTTTGACGCGGCGTCACCCCGACAGCCAATATCATTTACATGACTCTGGCCACGGACCCATATGACTTCACTGAGGAATTCTTGTGTTGTACTAATCGCGATAAAATCGCCCATCTCTACTATGTCCAAGAGACGCTCTTGCGCATCGTATTCGACTCGACCGTATCGAGACATCAGTTTGCGTCACAATATTAGCGGGAAGTTTAAATGCAGCCACATACCAAAATCATCTCGTCACATGGCATTGAAACATATTTATGAAGCATTTCTTTTAAATATTGCATTTTGTACACCTTCATCGTGTTCCTTTTGGTTAGCTGCCGTTGAAAATTGTCTCTTTGCACCACATTCAAAATATTTCTCAACACTTCTCGCTCTCAATTAAACATGGCGGCCATGGTCTATTCTGTCTTTTCAAACGAAGTACCCGTGCTGTGGTCACGTGGTTCGTGACGCAAACTGGTGATGCGCAGACACCAGTTAAATCGATGCACCAGAGGAACACACCCATGTATTTCCACCACGCTGTGTGGTGTCTATTCTACTGTATTCTATTCTATTTATTTACTTATTTTACGTTAAAAACAGTTACAAACTGTATGTGATGTGCTATGGGGAAAAGTGAATTCTGTGCACGATTTCAAAATTCTGTGATCCCTACCCTAGGCCATATACTACTTGAATGTTGAATACAGAAAAAATGAGCGTTTGTTGCAAGGATTGTTAAGAAAATATTCGCTCCGATGTAATAAGATCTATTTTCAAGGGTAAAAGAGCAATAAATTTGGTCTCTTATCCCTTGTCACGTCCTTCAAGAAATAATACTTCCTGCAACGACATCTCGGAGAACGATACTTTGAATAACTATATTTAACCACTGAATTCTAGAAGACGTGCACTGATAATGAAGTTACGTTTATGTCCAGAAGCAAAACAAGGGGCCATCTGAGCATTTGCTCAAAGGGTCAGGGAAACTGGATGAAAACCTCATTGAGATGGGGATCATTGACCGGAAGCTGTAGTACAATACTTGTCACAGGTTGTTTAGAATTATACAGTCCAAATTATACAGTTCAAGTATAGAGTCCAAATTATACAGTTCAAGTATAGAGTCCAAATTATACAGTTCAAGTATAGAGTCCAAATTATACAGTTCAAGTATAGAGTCCAAATTATACAGTTCAAGTATAGAGTCCAAATTATACAGTCCAAGTATAGAGTCCAAATTATACAGTTCAAGTATAGAGTCCAAATTATACAGTTCAAGTATAGAGTCCAAATTATACAGTTCAAGTACAGAGTCCAAATTATACAGTTCAAGTACAGAGTCCAAATTATACAGTTCAAGTATAGAGTCCAAATTATACAGTTCAAGTATAGAGTCCAAATTATACAGTTCAAGTATAGAGTCCAAATTATACAGTTCAAGTATAGAGTCCAAATTATACAGTTCAAGTACAGAGTCCAAATTATACAGTTCAAGTATAGAGTCCAAATTATACAGTTCAAGTATAGAGTCCAAATTATACAGTTCAAGTATAGAGTCCAAATTATACAGTTCAAATATAGAGTCCAAATTATACAGTTCAAGTACAGAGTCCAAATTATACAGTTCAAGTATAGAGTCCAAATTATACAGTTCAAGTATAGAGTCCAAATTATACAGTCCAAGTATAGAGTCCAAATTATACAGTTCAAGTATAGAGTCCAAATTATACAGTTCAAGTATAGAGTCCAAATTATACAGTCAAGTATAGAGTCCAAATTATACAGTTCAAGTATAGAGTCAAATTATACAGTTCAAGTATAGAGTCCAAATTATACGTCCAAGTATAGAATCCAATTGCGTGGGGGCGGCGCGTGGGCGTGGCGTCGCACCTACCTGGCGTCGGTGGGCTTGTAGGTGACGTCGTACTTGTCGGCGCGGTCGGGCGCCACCCACGTGACGGAGACGGTGGTCGCGTTGAAGAAGATGACGGTGACGTTCTCGGGGGCGCCCGTCGCTGCCCCGCCGCCGCCGCCCGGCATGCACCCTGCGCACCACGCACCGCAGCGCTCATCTCCAGGGAACGGCAGTTAGGGCAGTAAAAAAGCAAAATAGGTACTACATATATGCAGTTGACTCCGGTTATAGTGAACTTTTGGGGGCTAATATTTATGGTTCACTATATCCGGTGTTCACTATATCCGGTGTTCACTATATCCGTGTTCACTATATCCGTGTCACTATATCGATGTTCACTATATCCAGTCACTATATCTGATGTTCACTATATCCTAAGTTCACTATATCCGATAATGTCAAAATTAAATAGAATTTCTCCACGACGTTTGATTTTTTAAGATACAGATACAGTAAAATACATTAACAGAAGGAACTGAAAATGTCAGTATCTTTATTTGTCCTTAAAACAATCCACTAAGATTGAAATTGAAGCAAGGATTCGCGCATCGCTGCCGCCAGTTGTAGTACATGCAGGACACGACCTTTGTTTTCACAGTGAAACAAAGCTGCCGTAAGGTGCCCATTATGGATCCACTTCCTTCACCTCAGGGGAGACTTTTCCCGTTATGAAGATTATTTTTCAAGCTACCTAGTGTTGAAATTTGTAGCATTGAGGCGATGTATTCATTTCCAGGAGGGAGTTTATTTCCAGGACGTATTTCCTATGTTCACTATAGCCGAAGTTCAGGTTCACTATTACAGAATCTTCTTATGCTTACTTGTAATGTAAGTGAAATGGGACCAGTCACTTACTTCAAATACCGAGTTTCACTGTATATCGAGGATATACCGAGTTCACTATAACCGGAGTCGACTGTATTTTCCAAATATGCAAATTCATTTAACCTTTACACTCGTAAGCGACGTGGATAATATACGTCCTAAAACTCGTACGGCATCTTAAGAGATGCCACGGGAATAATGGCTACTAGCTCGTATCAGTGTGTAATGTGACATGTTCTACAACTCGTAGTACATGTCTCAGATCCCACACCAAAATCGCTAATTAACTCGTAAGGCATGTCACAGATGCCGACGTATTTTACTGGTATGTAAAGTAAAGTTTTCATTGTTGAATCGATCTGGGCAATGATCTGTAAAACAATTGTTAGTTTTCCATCGAGTTACGCATGGACTCACGATCAAGTGTTTGCTTGTAGTTACGACGGAACGGAATTTATTGTAATAATAAAAAAAGCCAAATATGTACATATATATACATTTATTATTTTCCAAAATATGTAAGAAAAATTACAAAATATGTAAAATATTTTATAAATGTTGTTAAATATACAAAGTTCGGCGGCAAATCTTGGCGTCCAGGGAGGGACAACACGAATGACAAGCACTCCTCTTACGAAATTAGTGACCCTAGCAGTTGACGCGCCCGGAAACTCAAAATAATCAGTCAAGCTAATCTTTAAAATATTATCCCTTCATGGGCACGTATAAGAAACTAGTGATGCTATAGAGTGGCTCAGGCTTTCTTACTTCTTACTTTTCTATTTTCTTTGGTATGGGATAGCGTTTCAGACTTGCTCCATCCTCTTGCCAACTGTCATATCGCAGCCCAATGTGTATTTTTTTGAAATTTTCTCAATTTTTCGGTTTACTGATGAACCGACATATTACTTTAAGTTTTTTTTATACTGGTCAACCGACATATTACTTTAAGAATATCAAATACGAGCAAATCCTTGTCCTAAATAGCAATTTTCTTTGAAAAATTTGGGGCCGTTTTTAAGAAAATAGCGTTTAAGCGTTACTGTAAGTGCGAAATTTGAAGCTCTTTTTCACAGAAAATTTTTGAATGTTCGAAAAACTTAATTTGAAGTCATTTAAAGCACTCGCACTCAAAAATGCGATAATGTATACAAAACGTTGGAAATGTGCATATTAACGGAGTGAGGGATATTTAAAAAAACACATTTATATATTTTTGAACAAAAAAAAGAATACACCGAAATGTACTACTTTATGTCATAACAAACAGTGCAATTAGCACTATCCATTGGAATAGTTTGAAGAACATTTGTTGTGTCTACACCTTGACGCAACGCGTCTCCAAACCCCTTAAGGGGCGTTGAGCGCTTTGCGCTGGGGATTCATCCTCTATTAATGTGCTTTTTTTATTTTTTATTTTTGAAGGAATCCTCCGTTTATTACTATATTTATCAAGTCTCGTCAAGTCGCAGTCAGTCAGTGCCTTTTATCCCTTCGGCCAGGGGCTCGACGCCGTTAGATCCCGGGGTTCCTGGCCGGTCACCCAACCACGAACCCGCGAGTCTCGAATTCGCTTAACCTTCGTGACTTCACGGAGCGTAGTAAACGAATTCAGCTAGCGCCGCCGGCAACAACTAGCACAACTTTTGATTCACTTTTGAGAAAATGGCGTTTGAACTTTTCTGAAAATGAGAATTTTTGAGCTCATTTTCACAGAAAACTGTTGAGTTCACGAGAAATTTTTATATTACATTATTTAAAGCAATGTACTTATAAATACAATAATGTAAACAAATCGCCGCCAATGTAAATATTAACGACGTGAGATTGAAAAAATACAATTTCGTAATTTTTGAAAAACAAGAGCAATATGGCTTTTTATGTCACCTTTAGCACTATCCTTAGCAAAAGTTTAAGGAAAAATTTAGAGCACTTTTTGAGAAAATCTTGTTTTTGTTATTTTTTTAATATTGCACGGATACTAGCAAGTTTTCAAAAAATTGACCTTATAAAAGAACTAAATATAAAGAAAAAATTACTTGAAGAATAAATCTCTATCTTCAATTTTGTATATTTTGGAAGACGCTCAAAAAAATTCAAATTTTTGAAATTTTCGAAAATTCAAAGTTAACAGTAAAAAACGAACCTACGCCATCTTAATGAGTGCATTTTACTCAATTCTTACAAGAAATTAAAAAAATGGAGCCATTTTTGAGAAAAGTTTGAAAATGTCCGTTGGGCTTTCATTGTAAAGTACCCTCAAATTTTAAAGAATATTTTTCAAAATCGCAAAACATCGACCATACATGCATTTTGGAATGTACGGTTTAGGCGCTAGAGTTCACAGACGGATGGACAGTCGAACGGATGGACATTAGGAAAATTAGTGGTGCTACAAAAGCACATACTTTCTCGCATTAGTTGTAAATGCTCCGCAAATAGTATACTACTGCATCAACCAGCTAAAGTGATTTCAACCAGCATTTTCCTTTCTGCTTTGAGACCACATCTCAGCTCTTTACAGTTAACTTGTCGGCAACCATGCTACCTCTCCACGCAAGCGCTCTATGGATCGGTCTCGGGCAGAAGCATTAAAAGGTAAATGCCTGACTTATGTATAAAACCCCAACAACAATCAATTAATACGTTAGAAACTCCAAAACCCTCCAGTCCGCTCAGCTCTATCAGGAAATATCAGTTTTGGAGAAAATCGGCTCAACGGTTTACGAACTACAGTTGTCCAGAGACTGACAGCTGTTATGTTGATAGGGTGTTATCACCATCTAGCTGTTATGGTGATTGATAGTGATTCCGGGCGCGCCAACTCCTAAGGTAATTAGTCACGGATGTAGTAAATGATTTTGCACGGGAGGTAGCTGTGACTTTTCCACCCTCGATGGCTAAATCAAGCGCCTACCTACCGTCGGCTGGCGGGATTTTCCCCAAACAGGTGCCACCCGCCTCAGAGTATCCTCCTAACCGGGACAAGCTGTAAGCTCCTGACCTCTCTTCGAGCATGTGATAGTATGGTGCAAGTAAGTGTGTTGGGTGTGTAAATAGGACGAGGAATAGAAAGAAAAGATCGCACGCGGTCCGTTTGTTAGTGTACTGCCCCGGCATTCGCCTGGTGTTGATCAGAGGAACCACGGAAAGTAACGGATCAAGGCCGCCGGCAAGTATAATTCTTTTCCACTCAGCAACTATACTTGACCTATCTATTCGGCTAGTGTCGAAAATACTGCCATGTCCATGACTCGAACCTAGCACTTCCCGGTCAATGGCACTACAATGCCATTAGTTGATACTCTGAGCCACGTCTCCCGGTCAGCCGTTAAGGACACATAAGTCGGTCCCATGGGTAGCGTATATATTGTATTTAAATTGCGTGTTGATAGATTAATTAGTTTATTTAAATCGGTTCATACAGATGTACAGAAAGACAATTAATTTGATATGACATACGTTTTACAAATCAAACAAGAGAGTGCAAAACTTGTTTAAAAGTTCGAGACAACAAACAAAACAAAAGCGAGAGACTTGATCAGAGTTATAGTTTCATAAGTTGGCTATTCCGACAGGAAATCTTTCAAGCTGCCATATTGCGAATTTAGTGCGGCCTGATACACGGCCTGGAGTCTAGCAACACGATCGAGAAAGACGCGAAATGCCGTGCATCATAGTATGGATTCTCGCGGTCAGAGTCACTGCACATTCAGCGACAATGTTGCTCTGAGCTCAATACAGCCGGTATCGACCTTATTAAAGTGACATGCAAACTATGTCTCATAAACCAGACGTTACACACGCAAAGAGTTATTTTTACGTAATTGTTTCTGAACGTTTCAAAACTTTGGATAATAATTTTTTTAAGCAGTGACTTCCGAATTTTCGACTTAATTTTTTGTAATGCTTTTCAGAATCAAAATATGGCTACCGTTATCAATAATGAGTTTGGGAAGTGTAGTATTCGATGTAGAGATAAATCACTCCTTTGTGAGTAAACTATAATACTTAAATATACGTTGTCTCTTACAGACGATTTATATTTTGTATTTATCACTCGTTTACTCAATTTTTTCATTATTTAAATGTAGTGCTGCGCACAGTACTTGAAACATTCAGCATGGAGACTGAAATTAAATTCTACATCTATCTGTTTAAAGCGTGTTCTTTTAAAGTGCTCATTCATTTTGACTGAATGATAAATTTTAATATTTTATATCTAAGCAAGTGTTAACTTGCAAATTGTACCTTGTGTTTGAGTCGAATTAACCTTCGTGAAGAATCAGCGATGTTATAATTAAGCATTCTGTGCAACTATAGTTACCATTCATTAAATCTAAACTATTTGGGCCTTGATGTGGTCTTGTAAACATTTGCTTCTGTGGTAGTCGCCATTCGGGATAAATGCGTGTTAATTGGGCCATCTCCATGTGGCCATTCGGCAGGGACGGATCCAGTATAGGGAAAGTCACGATCCCGGAAATGTTTAAATTTTTCTCGAGAAGCATAATTTTATTGCTTATGAAATTCGTATTTGAAAAAAGTTAATGCTTTTTAAGAATATTCTGTCAACAATCTGCATTGATTTTTAAAGTTAGATACCCCACTCTTCTATTTTGACGATTAAAAATCTTCGTTTACCCTTAAGGTTTACCCCTTTCTAAAGGACGCACATCATTAAACAACTACAGTCGAATCCAGTTATACTGAACTTCTGGGGACTCACATTTTTGGTTCACTATATTCTAGGTTCACTACATCCGATTATGTCAAAATTAAATAGAATTTCTACATAACGATTGATTTGATTGATATAGAAATAGCAGGAACTGAAAATTTCAATATCTTTATTTACTCTTAAACAATGAACTATTTTCAATTGTGAGCTTCGTACTTTTTAATTAGTAATTTCTCTAGATTCTTCTCCAGAGTTTGTGCTCTCTCCACACTCGTCTACACAGTTGGAACACCGTCCCACTCTCACAAAATCTTTTTATTCGCCTAATATCATACGAGAGGGTCGACATATGAGCAACCTTTGGCTGGCGATACATTTTTCAAGCTGCATAGTGTTGGAATTTGTGGCACTGATGGGATATGTTCTTTTGCAGAAGCAAATTAATTTCCAGGATGTTGTATTTCCTACATTCACTATAGCCGAGGTTCAGATTATATTACCGAATAATCTTATGATTATTTGTAATGTACGTGAAACGGAACCAGTGACTAAGTTCACTATAACCGAGTGTTCGCTATATCCGAGTTCATTAAACCAAGGGTTCGCTATATCCGAGTTCATAAACCGAGTGTTCGCTATACCCGAGTCATTAAACCAAGGGTTCAACCGGAGTCGACTGTGTTAGTCGGCCGATGGGCTGCTGCTACTCACCGACGATGGAGACGCTGTGGAGGAGCAGGAGGGCGGCGACGAGGCGCGCGCTGCCTCCCCGGCGGTGGGGGCACCGCGCCCCCGCCCCCGCCGCCCCCGCCGCCGCGGAGCTCCGCGCCCGCGGCCATGGAAGACGCGGGCTGCCGACGCTGCCGCACCTGCAACGCACACGCACGCTCCTTAGCGGTCTCTCTCTCTCTCTCTCTCTCTCTCTCTCTCTCTCTCTCTCTCAACCCTTCAGTGGTCGTGCTCAGAATTGCAAAGCGAGTTGTCGCGTGGACGTAATCCAATTAAAAAAATTCGTATTAATAATTTTTTACACACAGATCGTCTTTTGGTTCAAATATCGACGAGTAATGGTATCTAAAATACTGAACATTTAGAAAATACCAGATAATTTAATAGAACACGGACATATTGCCAATTCTATGAAATTCTACACAAAAATGCATGTATTACGCCTTTAAACAAATATTGTCAAATTCATGCGCGTCGATATTTGTTTTTTGAAAATTCTTGTGTTCTATATGTGTGTGTTCTTGTTACAGTTTACATTACGATTATTAAATCAAGAAGTTTGATAAAATTGTTGAAACATTTGACACCTCTAGTCTGAATGCGTTTCAATGTCAAAATCAGATGAATATCTCATGGATTTTCTGAATGTGTCACATCCACTGGACACAATTTTCGCAGTGCTGTCAAGTGATCTCCTTTCGTTCACGTCCACAGAGATAACATCTCCAAGTTGCCCTTTGATTACTCTGCGAAACCCTCGACATCCTCGACAACCTTCTGGTCAACATTTATCTACTGTAGTACTTTGAATAAACATTCAGAACATCGATTGCAGCGATATTCATGTTGTCAGCTTAGGTCAGAAACTGAAACGCGAGTAGTCGCGTGGATTACTATTGTAATACAAGTTGTTTCCGGCGCTTATCACTAGTGCATCAGTTATCACTTGAGTCATATTTAGCTATAATTCGATAGCTGAGGCCTTCTAGGAAAGGTATTGAAATGTCTGTGCTTAGAGCTTGTCAACTCTCGTTGTAAACAGCGAATGAATACGACTGGAATACAATAGTAATCCACGCGACTAGTGAAGGGTTAAATTTATTTTCTGTCTGTTCGACTGTACAAGTATTTCAGGGAGATTAAAATTTAAAAATAATTAGCTTCGGAAGAGTAGATCACACGCACGTTAATTGCCCCTCATTATTAGGGCAAAATAAGTTTTATTAGTTATGATTATCGACAGAAAGTGTTTATATTTAATATTGTGAAAGTGTGGACATGCGATGAAGTAGTGTATTGGCGGTGTGTTGTAAGGGAAAGGAATAAATCTATGCAGGTCTACATCAGTCTTTGGGAAATCGGAATTTAATTCTGCGTGGAAATGTGTATGATTAAAAGTAGTTTTATGTGGGAAATATTAAAGTAATTTTAAGTTTTGTTTGGTTCTGTAATTGTTTCAAATCTGTAATGTTTCCTAAATTTAGTTCGTGATATAATTGATTATTGATATGAACCATGCGCATTCACCAGCACATTTACATTGAATGACTTAGGACGATTGTTGTATGAATTAAGTAAAATTTGCAAGTATTTTAACTTAAAAATATCTACCCAGAGCTATAACAATCGCTAAAAATCCGATTAGGTCTAAATTGGTAGTGGAGAATCAAATAATAGAAGAAGTTCTAGAGATGAAATATTTGGGAAAAACATTAACAAGCTCGGGGCAAATGGAGAAAAAACGCAAATAATAAAGGGTAGTTGGGTCGCTAGCTGTCTCGACTACTCAGTATGGTATAATGAACATCTAAAACAGGACTTGAAGTTTAGAGTTCATCAATTAATACGCAGACCAATATTAATTATGCAGGAGAAACAAGAAGCGAAACAAAATGCACCCAACCACAACTTGAAGGCCGCTGAAATGATAGTTCTAAGAAAATTTACGAATCACACTCTACTGGATAAGGAAGGAATTTCCTAACAAACATCAGGGAAGTGTGTATAATTGATCCCATGGCGGAATGAATTAAATTGAATGTGCCTATTTTACGTGGCGAGACTCAGGCCATGAGGCCCGCTCTTCCGTCTGACCACGCAAATTTCGTTACGCTTCTTTCACCTACTAGAGGAGAAAGAACGTATTACTGGGCAACGATACAGGCAAATTGAATTTAGATCAGAGGCTTCTGATCTTTACATGCGGTAAATCTACTAACATGGGACAGCCGGCTTTACTTCCTCCGAAGAAAGTGCGTTCAGGTTTTTTCCGACCTTAAAATCCACGGCTTCGATCGGGTTTGAACCCGCAAACGTGGTATAACAGTCCGATACGCCACGCTACACCATCGCCGCCGCCGCTGGGTAGAAGACGAAGAAAGGAATCGAATGATCATAAATTTAATATATAAAAACAAACTTAACTGTAATGTTATTATTTATTTATTGTTACTACATAAATTCAAATGTTGAATGCAATTTTTGAACTTTTGCTTTCGATTCAATATTAATGAAATTAAAAAATATTAATGTTAATTTTAAAATAAAAAAGGTTTATAATAATTTAAGGTTAGGCGAGTCAGAATTTCTATTCATTATTATATCCTGTACAATTTAATTTATAAAAACATTTGAACTTAACTGTAATGTTATTATTTATTTATTGTTACTATTTTAGTTGTTCCTGATGAAACAGAGACATCGGTCTGGGAAACGTTGTGCCAAGTAATAAACGTTATTACGAACTGACTGTATATAATTAATAGATACTGTAATTCATAAACTTTAGATTAACGGTCACAAAGATAATCTTAGTTATTTACTTAAGTTACAAAAGTCCAAATAGACACAATTTTCTAACAAGTAAGGATAGAGGTCAAAGAGTTCTATAGTTCTCAAAACAATTCACACTCAAAACTCAAAAATAACAAAGAAATTCAAAAACATATCTACCACTTCCCGAAAAAAACAAAAAACTA
The DNA here is from genome assembly GCA_964035755.1 of Teleogryllus oceanicus. Lineage (NCBI taxonomy): Eukaryota > Metazoa > Arthropoda > Insecta > Orthoptera > Gryllidae > Teleogryllus > Teleogryllus oceanicus. The sequence goes on along the minus strand of CAXIVR010000012.1, from coordinate 65,515,342 downwards.
TTATTCAGCAGATATACCGCAAAATAAAAATCCCACATTTCTAAAGAAAAAGTTCTAAAGAAAGTTTCATTACAATTTTCTCGTACGACGTCGACAAAGGGAAATATGCAATATTTTCTTGTTCTTGTTTTTAAAGCACGAGAGAAAAAAATTGTAAATCATTATTCATTACTTCTGATAAGAGATCTGAGTAGCGGACAAAGAGTTCCAACCGTAATGTAACAGAAGGCGCTAGAAGAATGACATTACGAACTAATACACTATTCTCAAGAGACGATTTGAAAATGTTTGTAGAGTTCCTAAAATGGGTTGATGCAAAATTTAAATTTTAGAATCATCCCTCATGGTATTTGAGGAACTCCTCGAGTGTGCAGATGTGTGGATGTTCCGGCACTCACGGCTAGACCACTTCCTGTGCACCAATCGTGACATTGAGGTGTCATTCGGTGCGACTCGGTCTCCTGATGGGGAACTGAGAATTTATTTTCGGATCCGGCCACAAGATTCAATGAAATTTTCCTAAATGTGTTTTTGCATGTTTTCCCGCTACGTTCTTAGTGAGTATGCCGAGAATTAAACCAACGCCACCTAAATAGATCTCTGTAGGTGGCGTTCATTAAACCCCAGTACCCCGTGATTATTATCAGTACACGGCACCATAATTTTCTTCCATGTTGGCACCCTGATTGTTTACAAACCAGATATGAAATGAAAATCGCACGGCAGAATTTGTATGATACGAATTATTTCATGGGTATTTTTTATAACAAATCTGCAAATTGCTATGGAAAATTGAATTAGAAGAATATGAACTACATAAGAAGAAAACCAGAAATGGAAGTACAATACTAGAGAAAATACATTTCTTAGGAGAGCAAAGATCGATTTTCAATTTAAAATGACTTAAAACTTATTCACATAAAACACACACACACACACACACACACACACACACACACACACATATATATATATATATATATTGAGATATACCAAAATTTTCCTCTCTCTCTCTACATCTATATCTCCAAAGATCTTAGCGTCCGGCTTGCTGGGTCAATGGGTCACGATATAATTATAATCCTTTATTACTCTATAAAGGATTATAGGATCCGTGACTATACAGCGCAGTTGGGAATCTGAAATAGAATGATTCTATTCCTAGTTCATTACTTTTTGGGATTGACTAAATGAAAATCATTTCTTTTCTAAAGAACAAAATTCAACAAAGTTTATTTTTCCCTTTTTTGGCAAACAATTTAGATAATTTACAATTTTAGGCCTTTGATCAAGATGTCTTTCAATTTACAATTTATACCGCGGTTAACTTATCTTTTCTTCGTTGATGTCCTCGTAGACTTTCAGTCGAAATATCTTGTGATCTTGCCGTAGTCCAAAGTTCCAAGAAATACACCAATATTGCTTCCACATCAAAATATCTGCAATATCTTTCACTGTCCTTAAAATTTCACTGATAACCCAATTCTATCTCGATTGTACTCTTTCCCTCTCACGAACATACGATCAGTTCAGTAGCGCGTTTCAGAGCAGAATGAAGTCTTCCTGCATGATTCATCCTCGAAGACTTCGTATTAAACTACCTTCATTTTTTTATAACATTTGACCGTCCTTCTCTCACCCAGCCAATCCATACGTTCGTTATATTTTGGTGTAGCTGACCTCTTAATGCCTTTACAAAGAACAAACTACATTGTTTATTCACGGTCGTTGCTAAGCTCTAGCTCTCGTGATATTTCGTAATGCATGTTCCACCATATTGTCTCCAAATAAATGTTAATTTATTTTAACGTGACATATCGGTATGTCAAGCTTCCTCTCCAAGCGTCATTTGGTTTGCTACAACCTAACTAAATGACAAGACTAAAATTGAACACTTTCTTCGCTTCTTCACACTAAACGACATTAACACTTTACACTTTGCACTGCACTAGGTCTTGTTTCTTGCTGCCTTAAAACTATTTACATTTCCTTTCGGAATGTGCCGACAATAACCATTTCATCAGGTATTTAAAAACCCTGTATCTGCTAATATTTGCTCCTATTAACTTCATTGAATACACATACACTTTAAATTAAACTCCTACACAAACTGACAAAATACACATAATGAAAAAACAATAACAAAAGAAAACTATTACACCTAATTTTACAACTATTTACAAATCTCTGTTATGACCAGTATATTTAATCATGCGTGTCGTCCTCATATATGGCTTCATGTTCCTGTAGTTATATGTTCCCATTTGCCGTCCATTTCATCATTCAAAATCGCGGCATTCTTGCTTAATACTTTACAAATTCGGTACGGTCCTTTATACAACGGGAAAATTTATAAAATAGCTTCTTATCCACTGACGACACTTGAGGTACTCTAATTAACACTTCATCATCCTCCTTATACTCGCCTCCGAAAGCATTGTTTCTGTTTTAGCTTTCTTTGGCTGCTGCCTCCTCAAATTGTCATAAATTATTCGCGTATTCTGACATCATCTGGGATCCACTTATTTCTGGAGTATCCTAATCCTTCGAAACGGATCCTTTCTCCTTTCCTACCCATGGGGACCTCTATAGGCGTGTTCGCGTGCTCCCATGCGGAACATTATTCAAAACATAGTTCAATACTGGAACGGCCTCCATCCATCGGTTATGGCTTTCGAAATGTAGACTCTAAATAAGCGTGAAATCTCCTTCATAATTCTTTCGCTGGAGTTAGCTTGAGATTCCGTACGTCGTGTAACATGTTTGGATACCAATTCTTCCATGTCTAGTTCCCATTTTCCACTAGTAAATTGCGTCCCCAGATCACTAATAATTTTTTTAGGTATACCGAATTCTTCAAAAAATTTGTGGCATTGCGTAATGCAACTCTGTGCATTCGCCTTTCTAATGGGGTATAATTTCGTGATTTTAGAGAAAACATCCATTATTACTAACAAATATTGTTTCCCCAAAATTTTGGGATTTCGGCATTGGTCCATAAGATCCACAGCGTATATTTCTAGTTGATGTAGGTATTATCGCTTCGCTGCTCCCTCATACCTTTTTTGGGGCTGTTTGGTTTCTGACAGACGTCACACTTATTGATTTGCTTACGGATTTGTCGCCCCATGCCCTTCCAATAGCTTTTTGATCTAAGTATTACTGATTTTGTTACACCCAAAGTGGCCGAAATGTTGGTGAGTAGATAGAATCAGTTCTCGCCTATGCGCTTCTGGTATCCAAATTTGATACTGCGCCCCTCGTTTCCTGATCCGATGTAATAATACCCTCATACATCTTCCACATTGAAAATTTCGATCATCCTGCCGTCGGTCGTTATCCTCCGCCGAAAAATGCTCAATTATTTGCCTCCCCACAGGATCCTCTTTGAATTTTCGATAATTCCTCCTTCGTCCATTTCGGTCGTATTTCATTAACGGGATAGCATTGATACCGGGTTCCACACTACCTTCCTCTTCCTTTATCCTGATTCTCGATAAATAATCGGGCAAAACGTTATCACGGCCTTCACAATATTGGATGTTAAAATCAAATTGTTGAAGCCATAGTGACCATCTCAACAATCTGTCGTTATTCAAATGACTTCTCATTAAGAAAATTAGGGCCTTGTGGTCCGTAATGACGGTAAATGGTCGTCCAATTAATATAGACCGTAATTTCTGCGTAGCCCACACGATTCCCAAAGCTTCCCGTTCACTGGTAGTGAAACGTCGTTCACTAAGAGTCAACACACGACTTTCTAGGGCGATTATTCTCTGCTTATTCTTTTCGTCGAATTGGAACAGCACAGCTCCCATGGCAAATCCACTACTATCTACTTTTAGATACATTCTTTGTCGAAATCTGGATAACTGATCAAAAATGTTTCTCAAATAGTTCTTTTAATTTTTCAAACGCCTCTTTACATTTTGTCCCACGCCCATTTCCTCCCCTTTCTTTAGCAATTCTATTATTGGTGTATAATTTCTGAATAACCTTGCAGAACCGGGAATAATAATTGCACACAATCAATCTTCTAACTTCCCTTACATTCGAGGTCGTGGAAAATTCTTAATCAATTCTTTCTTTTTATCTTGCATCGACATCCCTTGATCCGATATGACGTGCCCCATAAATTCTATATTCCTCCTTCCGAATTGGCATTTTCCAATATTTAATTTTAAATTATACTTCCGAAAGATTTCGAATAGTTTTTCAACTTCTTTAAATGTTCAAACATATTGGTAGAGAATAATACAATATCGTCGACGTATATGAAGTAGTTTCTTTAGTTCATCCGGTATTACATCGTCCAAATAACTGATTAAAGCCGCGCCACTGTTCTTAATCCAAAGGCCATCCTCTGAAAACTATACGTATTGCCTTCAAATGAAAAACTGACAAATTTTTGCGATTCTGGGTGTAGTCCAATTTGCCAGTACGACGCAGTAAAATCCAGTCCCGTGAATATCTGAGCTCCTTTTACCTTCCACATCATTTCATCTAATTTCGGCGGTTTTTCATGACGAGCAATGGTCTTGCTATTGAGTTTCCTAGCATCAACACAAAATCTGATCTTATTGTCTTTCTACGAACTATCACTATTGGGCTTACATACGGTGTCATCGATTTTTTATTATACCATCCTCAAGAATCGTGTTTATTTGTTTACGTACTTCGCTTTTATATACATGGGGATCGGGTATTGTTTCAGATTAAAGGTTCCTCATCCATCAATTCAATTTTAAATTGATATCCTTTACCGGCCCCTTGAACTTCCAAAAATATCTCTATATTCATTGACTAACATTTCAATAGCTTCACTAGCATCATTCCGTTTTCGTCGACCGCGCCTCTGCTGCGTGTGGATCTGGTTCCTGGTCTCTTCAATTTGTTCCGCAATATCGCAAATACATATATCTTCGCCCTCCTGGTCTTTGATCCCTAAACAATGTTGTTGCCCTTTGTCACCTCGTAACAATACACTCCTGTTACCTATGTCGACCTTGGCGTCACACATTTTTAGGCCATCAATCCCCAAAATAATTGGACGAATCAAATTCTTCACTACAATTGCCGGAAACTGAATTGTGATCCCTTGAACTCCACTTCCACCCAAATTTGCCGACTTCTCGTTTCGATGCGCCTTTCCCTTAGCTGTCCGAATATCCAAACTCCTGGTGGGTAGCTCATCAATTTTATTTCCTTCTTTAACTGCTCATACAATTTTCCGACACTGCACAAACATTAGCACCTGTGTCAATTAAAATGTCTACAGGTATATTCCGAAATATCCCCTTCAAAATTAAACACGTGCTATTCTCCGCCCGTTCGTCCGTATCTTCCCTTAATAAATCTTCCGCCGATACTTCAATGCTATTCAACTCCTTAATAACCATCACGCCCTCATTCTCATCATGAAATTTTAGGTGGCTTGGTATTACAAGCGCCGATGCATGCATTGGTATATTTCCCTGTGAACGCATCATGAATTCGTTTTCTAACTGTTCAATCTTGTCCTTAATATCCGACATATATTTCCAGATTCAGAAATGTTTCTAAGTCCCTCCTGTATTCGTTTTTCTAATTTACAATTGCACCATTTTAATGTTTCTAAGTCCCTCCTGTATTCGTTTTTCTAATTTACAATCCGAATTAACTAATTTAGATCCTCTGTTTTCAAATTGTTTCGCCATGTTGAAGCGACATTGCATTTAAATTATCTACACGCGATTCGACGATTGTCAACTTTTCGCATTGTTGATCATGTAAACGTCCTAATGTCACAATGTTTTCCTGTAAATCCTCAACTTGGGAATTAATTTTGTCGCCAGATTCTTTAATTCCTTCTGCATTTGGTCGACTTGATTATTAAAAGACTCAATTTTACAATGAATAATGTTGAATTAGCCGATGTATCCGCCGTAATTGCACTATTTTTGTGTATTTCTGACGAAAATTTCTTCAATTCTAATGACATTTCCGATGTCATTCCTTCCAATTTAGCGCTGATTTTTTCAAATTCAATATTCATATCTGAAGTGATCCCCTCTAATTTATTATTCATATCTGCTAACATCTTAAAAATTAAATTATTAGGGTCCATACTTTCTAACGGTGCAGCCATTATTCTTTCTGTGGTTCAATCTCAAAAATTTCACGCGAAATTTCTCCTCGGGGTTAGTATTAGCAGACGCTATATCATCTACATTAACATTCTCCATTCGCAATTTTCTGCTCCTAGTATCCATTTTGAATTTAATACAAATTAAAATCTCTGTTAAATTATTTTAAAAACACCAATGAAATGGTCTTGGCCCTTTCTTATAATTAACAATTAATTTCAAATGTCAATCCATAAATTTCAGATTCCTTTGGATCACTATATTATAATTTATAAGACAATTTTATCCGTGTACCAATTGTTATAAATTATAACAAATTATGCATCACGTTGAGGCGCCATTTTGAGATATACCAAAATTTTCTCTCTCTCTACATCTATATCTCTAAAGATCTTAGCGTCCGGCTTGCTGGGTCAGTGGTACGATATAATTATAATCCTTATTACTCTATAAAGGATTATAGGATCCGCTGACTATACAGCGCAGCTGGGAATCTGAAATAGAATGATTCTATTCAGTTCATTACTGTTTGGATTGACTAAATGAAAAATCACTTTCTTTTTTAAAGAACAAAATTCAACAAAGTTTATTTTTGCCTTTTTGGGAAACAATTTAGATAATTTACAATTTTTAGGCCTTTGATCAAGATGTCTTTCAATTTACAAGTTATACCGCGGTTAACTTATCTTTTCTTCGTTGATGTCCTCGTAGACTTCTCAGTCGAAATATCTTGTGATCTTGCCGTAGTCCAAAGTTCCAAGAAATACACCAATATTGCTTCCACATCAAAATATCTGCAATATCTTTCACTGTCCTAAAATTTCACTGATAACCCAATTCTATCTCGATTGTACTCGTTCCTCTCACGAACATACGATCAGTTCAGTAGCGCGTTTCAGAGCAGAATGAAGTCTTCCTGCATGATTCATCCTCGAAGACTTCGTATTAAACTACCTTCATTTTTTTATAACATTTGACCGTCCTTCTCTCACCCAGCCAATCCATACGTTCGTTATATTTTGCGTAGCTGACCTCTTAATGCCTTTACAAAAAACAAAAACTACATTGTTTATTCACGGTCGTTGCTAAGCTCTAGCTCTCGTGATATTTCGTAATGCATGTTCCACCATATTGTCTCCAAATAAATGTTAATTTATTTTAACGTGACATATCGGTATGTCACAATATATATATATATATATATATATATATATATATATATATGTATATATATTCGACTACAGAACACAAGTCAGACTGAGTTTGTGGACTTTTAAAATCTTAAAAAATTAGGAGACCAAAATATGGATGTGTTCAGAAACTTAGTTAACCCGAACTAAATGAGAATAATCTTATAATAGGATTAGAGAATAATGTAGAAGAACAGGTTACGGGTGATCATATTTGTTCACAATACGTTCAAATTTGAAAAGAAAACGAAAAAATATACCTGTGCTAAATTATAACTGTACGCATTATTTATTCCTATAAGTATTTCTTACGCCCTATTATAATTTTGAAATTGCAATATTACTAGTTTATATCCCATAAGGAGGTAATATACAAGGACATTGGGTGTTGGGAATTTTTGAACGGAAGTATAACATGAAGAGCTACTACGATTCATTGGTAAGTCCAATGCCAGATACTGTAAGAACATATTTGAATAAAGCTAGGCATGAAAGAAATGAAGAATGAAAGATATTTTCAACACATGAACTACTTTTAAAACAGTTTACAGCGTCGGCGATGCCAAATTCAACTGGAAGTTTTTATTCCAGTAAATTAAATTATAGAAGCTCAAAACGTTTTGTACATGATTTACATGTATGAATATTATGTTCACAGCTATCTAAAACGACATAACTACACAATTTTCCTTTGCTCTTATATGAACTATAATTTCTCACTACACGTCGTTTGCGATTTCAGAAGAATTTTGTGTACATTGTAGGTAATATGTCATACTATCATGATCAGATGGTTATAACTGGTGTCTCTTTAGCTTTTCCTTCAGTAGCTCAAAGGCGAAGATTCAGCGATAGAGTCTTCATATTGGTAATGTGTTGACCTACAAGAAACAGCATGGCCCGTAATGCAGCGCAGCCAGAAGCACTATAAATCAATGTGACTAATAATCATGAAAGCATTTCTTGTCCAGCTGTTTATCTTCTCGCCTCATTTGTTAAGGTCTGTGGTCGAGGTTCATGTATGACGGAAACCTGGCAATTGTTCAACCATTAACATTGGCTGAGGCAAACTCTTTAACGTATTTATGCCGTAGTCAATTTCAGTAGTTTCAGTAGGTAGTTCAGTCAGTTTCAATTTGAGGAAGTCAATCGAAGTTTAACAATAAATTTTTCATTGGTATTTAAAAACTGTGTGTAGGGCAGCGACGGCGGTAATTTATAATATAATCCATTAACAAGAACAATGTTGATGAGTCACAGTTTTTTGACGGAATGTCGTAAATAAAGTTTTTCATTTATTTAATTAAATATGCTCATTAATTTCATGAAAAATCGTTAATTATCTCTACGTCAATAGGACGCGTGCTATTAAAATTCCACTGTGCAATTAACAATTCACACCTACCAATCAGAACTCAGAAAAAGAGCGAAATCATGTAATTAAGAAACTATAACACAGATGTTTGCAGTCAGCCATGAAACATGAACAAAAATGTACATCACATATTTCGTACCTGCAATTACATAGAAACAACGAATGAATAAAAGTGAATTGGGGAAGTAAATGTTAAGCTAGCTGACGTATGAAGCAACATAATATATTTATCGTGCATATATTAAATGTTTTACATCTAAAAAGTTTGGTCTTAGGATTACGAACGTAAAAAATGTACACGTCAGCTATGTTTACCAGTTTTAAAAAGTATGCTATACCAAAACTGTGTCAGAAGTGACTAGTTTATTCCCCAATATTTATACACGTTGTATTCACTCTCTTACCTGTCTTTACTTTCCGGGGAAGTGATGTTTTCATGATTTTTTAAATTGGTTATTTAATGTCGCATCAACATCTTAGGTCATTAGCGACCACTATTGCTGTTAACGGTATGGTAACTATGTGGATGAAACGATATGGTGGTGATAAGGGGTGAAAGGACGAACACAAATACAACCATGCCCGAGGCGGGACTCGAACCCGCGACCCTTCGGTCCGAGATCACTACGACACTACTGCCTTAGCGATCTCGGCCACCGGACCGACTTTTTCATGATTTTATCGTCAGTAAGCGGTGCGCTCTCAGTCTGCGAGGGTCGCCGCACGCAAGCATAGTTCATTGTCTAGAAACCAGTACGTGTCATTCATCCAAAGCGACCACTTCGTTGCAGCCCAAGTACGGGTGTGCCGCACGGGGCGGCCGCCCCACACGGCGGAAGTTTATCTCTCTTTTCCGGTGAAAAAGTGTTAATCAACGTGTGAAGTGCTGAACAGCGTTTCTGAACAATCTAAGCTCAACAATGAACCGTGAAACGAGTCCCTTGGGAGCGACATAGCAGCTGCACTGAAACATCTACATGACGCAGATATAGGCGCGGATGAAGAAGGCTACATTCAACCCACGTATGCAGCAGTTCCACCTCCCAGGTGCGGCCAACTGCAGCATCGAACACCAAGAAATGTTTTCACTACCACCAGAGAAAGTAAAAGAATTAACATATGAAGAATCTCAACAGCATATTTACTTCCTTCAACAACAAGTATTCCAACAATTAATTTATCAAAATCCATACTCCCAAAATCCTTGCTCCTCCCAGTCTCCTGAAAATCTACCTGCTTCTGCTCCTCAACTTCGTGACCGAAATCAAGAACTGGAAGTGCTAATTTCCCCAGACCAACAACAATCAAATCCACGCATGGAAGTACAACTGCAAACGGCTCAATGTAATGAAAGAAAGGAAATTACTGAAAAACCAACGAGCATGAACACTAGTGAGAAAAATCTTAAACGCAAGAAATGCAAAAGTGAATCAGAAGAAGCTACTGAATATGGTGTTGAAGCGTTGTCACCCTTCGACCCGCTTGCTGACCTCCACGACAATGGGGAAGAAAGTGAAGAAATAGAAGCTCTATCAAACCTCTCTGATCTCACTAAATGAGATAATCTTGCGAGAAGCAGGCTTATTTGTGGAATCTAATATAAATACTGGGCATAAAGGAAATGAAGCAAAGTGTTAAGATACCAAGGGGAAAACATTTGTTTGATTTAGCGCAGATTTAAATAAATCTTGTTTTATATTTTCATTCGTGATTTTATTTCGTCAAAATAAAGACATCCTTTCTTTTTAATGACACCCCAGAAACCATGAACTTGAACAATATGTGCCTTATTACTTGGGTCTTCATGAACTTTGCATTTCATGCACTTTGAACTTCATTAAAAAGGTTTATTTAGGACGTAAAGCTTTTGCTAGTCATATATTTGGAAATTAAACATTGGGGTGTAACTCCAAACATGTAATGCGTGTAGGTAAATGAGGAAACCACAAATGACATGCGATGCGACTTCTGCTGCACTGTTTACTTACATAGTACATACATAGCACACGTATCGTCAAGTAGAAACTAGTGTCAGTGGAATAACAAAAAAGATGTGTTTCTCTGGTGAGAAGGAATGACAAACGTCTTGTCTGGAATTTAATCCGGAAGAGCTGGCGTCAGGTTACTGAGACCCAGATCAATTAATTTTTTATAATCAATCAATCAATCAATTCATTCTTCAATACAAGGCTGCGAGATAAGTTGTGGGTTTTGTTACTGAATTGGAAAAAATCCTGGAATTCCTCCTCATATCGTATCGGACCTCCTTTTTCCTGGCGAAGTGCAACAACTCGACGTGGCATGGACTCAACAAGACGTTGGAATTCCCCAGGTGCAATATTGAGCAATGCTACCTCTATAACCGTCCATAATTGCCAAAGTGTTGCCAATGCAGGAGTCTGTGCCTTCTCGATTGTCCAATAAATGTTCGTTGAGATTTATGTCAGTCGGTCTGGGTGGTCGAACCAATCGCTCGAATTCTCCAGAATGTTCTTCAAACCAATCGCAAACAACTGCGACCCAGTGACAGGGTGCATTGCCATTCTCAAAAATCCTATCGTTTGGTTATATGAAGTACAGGAATGTCTGCAAATGGTCTCCAAGAAACCATTTACAATGATCGGTTCAGTTGGAGCCAGTCCATTTCATCTAAAATCAGTCCACACCATTATGGAGCCATCACCATCTTGCACAGTGCCTTGTTGCCAACATGTGCACAAGGCTTTGTGGGATATGCGCGAACATTCCCGTCCTACCATAAGCTTTAATCAACTGAAACCGGGACTCATCTGAGCAAGTCACGGTTTTCCAGTCGTCGAGGGGTACAATCGATGTGGTCACGAACCCAGGGGAGGCGCTGCCATCGATGTCGTGCCGTTAGCAAAGGCACTCCAGTTGAGCCTTCTGCTCCCACATCCCATTAAAGCCAAATTTTGATGCACTGTCATAACTAGAGACCGGATTTTTATGTAATTCCATTTTTTTACCTTTTTCTTACCGCTCTCAACATTTTAATCTTGTCGAATTGTCGCCGACCTAACACAATATACAATTTTTTCGTTATATATTGTTTTACATATTTGATACAATATTACTTATTTTACATTTTGATACTATATTATATATTTTCGCTATTTTCTCAACCTATATTTTCATTCAATGAATTTTCTTCAATAAACTTCAATTTTCTTATATATTTTCATGAAATGAATTATTTATTCTTACTGCACACTCCACTCGAGGTACGCTACGTGAAGACGCGGTCGGATATTCTCACAATCCGGCGCGCCTGCTTCGGTTATCTCAGGGTGGAAAGTGCGCGTCAGCGACACATCATTTTCACCTTTAGGTGTGGAAAGTATCATTGACGACGCGTTTGGCGACCTTTAACCTTAATTTCCACCTTGGCGATTGCTGTCGAATAACATTCGATGAGAATATTCCGTGCTGCAGTGATTATTTTCTGGTCGTAGATATTGCCAGCTTCTATTCTAGTATGGCTGCTAAACTACATTCCTGGATAACAATTTGTGAAGGTTTTACTACCTATGGAAAAGTTGTACGGTGCGTGTGTGCATCAACCTCTGCTTTCCAAATGAATTTGAAAAAGTTTGCATTATTTTTAAAATTTGTATAGGATTTTTAAAGAAAGTAAGTTCCTATAATTTAAATGTGCTTTATAATTAGAGTATTTTAATATTACTCATTAAATCCTATTTTACATATTTATTACATATTCTTACTGCTTTCATTGTATATTTATGTACATATTTTGACTTTCATACTGCATATTTTTCCGGTCTCTCTAGTCATAACAGTTCGTCGTACGTCCCACATTGATCTCTGCGGTTATTTTACGCACTATTGCTTGTCTGTTATCACTGACAACTCTCCTAGGAGGCCTTGCATGTGCCCCAAGAATGAACAGTAAAAGCGAAAGTGAAGGTGGAGCGGGAAGTATAAAGCGGCGAAGGCCAGGGAGAGAGCGAGCCAATCTGAATTAGGGTATACTGTGTGGGCGTTCGCAAACTTGCCTTCTTGCGATCCATAGTTCCTGTGCCGAAGAGGATTTGGAAATCCCCTTACCCAGCTCTTTGCGACGGGTTATCGTGACAGGACGAGTGTCCGTCACATATAGCTACCACGGAATAACAATCTTCACCATCGTTTGACAATGGACATCAGCTGCACAGAAATAGATTAAGATTTTTTGCCTCGGATGAAAAGATGAAGTTTCACAATTATAATTTTAGGAGTATCAGAAAATATTGAAGTGAAAATAGCAGTTTTGTGAATTATAAAGTAGGAATATATACATTTTATTTTCCTTTTTGTCCAATAACACCGCGTGAATATTATTATATATGTACAACGGAGACCTTTCATTTCGTTTCTTTCAAGCACTCAGTTTCCCTCCGCGTCCAGCCGGACAAAGAGGAATTCTTGGAACCGTTGTCCCACCGGGGTGTCGAAAATCCTACCGCCTTCAGGACTGGAACCTAGGACCTCCCGGTCAGAGGCGCTGCAGTGACATCAGTTCATGCACTGAGCTACCGCTCCCAGTTCAACAAATAGGTATCATCGCCCCGAGCAGCCTATTCCCGAGTTCAAAAATATTTTTGATACACGCAGTCTTACGCATGTACATACTGCCATTGAAAGAACTCGCAGAATTATCAACGCGTCCTCTCTGTGATTTGGACTAAAAGGAAAGCATACAACAAGGCACAAGCACATACTGGGGCAGGCATCATTAATACAATACATCGAAATTTTTTAAAGACGAAGAAGACAGAATTTCAATTTTGTTTCGTCTTACACAGGTCTTCGAACACTTTTGCTGCTAGAAAACGAATCTTTGCATCACGAATAAATTAATTTCAATGTTCGGCTCTATTTAATATTTTATTGCTTTGATTACAATTTATTGTTTTAAAAATACATAAATGCATCAAAATACAATTTTATCAAAAACGTCACTATTTTGTATTGTGCTGAATGGAACTGTCTACAAACAATATTTCACTTCTCAATTGTTCTTGGAATTTTGTAAAATTTTTATTTACGGCAAAAATTTCCAGGTTCCTTACACTCTGTAACGCATTAGAAAACATGTCGATTGTTGGCGTGTAATTTGCTTTTTGTTCATTTTCTTCCTAGGTGTTACGATTAGTTCTCTAGTAGACCCAGCTGCTTGACAAGAGGGTACACTGTTGTAGCTGTTGATGTGCTATGTAGTATCTATATCAAATCTATGAGAATAACTGTTCTGTTCTTATGCTCTTGTCTGACACTAAAAGACTAAACTCGGTCACGTCTTACGATGTTTTGACAATTGAGCTCAAAATTCCACGCAACAGATGCGCCTTATGAAGAAGGTTAGCGCGATGGAAGTGTGAAGACTGAAGACGACAGAGTGAAGTCTAAAATCAGATTAATTTTCCGTTTTGGACAATATCACTTCAATAATAATAATAATAATAATATAATAATGATAATAATGATAATAATGATAATAATGATAATAATGATAATAATGATAATAATGATGATAATAATAATAATAATAATAATAGAATAAAGAAATATTTACTTAGAATAACATAACCCGGTAAAGGTGCGTCGGTATACCGACGTGCCTAAAGTATTGAGTCGCAGGTGTGATTGAGTCATTCCACAATCAAGGGTCAAAGACCCCCATCTCGTTCAGGTTTTTCGTCCAGTTTCCCTGATCCATTGAGCAAATGCTGAGATGGCCCCTTGTTTTGCTTCTGGACATAAATGTAACTTCATTTCTGTGCACGTCTTCTAGAATTCAGTGGGAAATACAATTATTCAAATTATCGTTTCCATGTTGTCGCGGCAGGAAGTAATAAGAGCCAAATTTATTGCTTATATATCTTTGAAAATAGATTTTATTACATGGGAGTTTTTTTGTTTTTTTTCTCCCTTTCAAAATTCAAAATTTATTGCTTGTTTATCCTTGAAAATAGATTTTATTACATGGGAGTTTTTGTTTTTTTCTCCCATTCAAAAATTAAAAATTTAAGTAGTATATGACTTAGTGTAAAGATCACAGAATTTTGAAAATGTGCACACAATTCACTTTTCCCCATAGCACGTCATACGCAGTTTTTAACTGTTTTTTTTGACGTAAAATAAATAAATAAATAAAAAGGAACAAAAAACATAACATTATTATGTTAAAAGTCTTATTAGACTTTTTAAGTTGTTGCGCTATACTTGAATATATTTTCTTGGACTTTTCAGAAACAATTTACATTCAAAGATACTGCTTTGACGCCTTGACTGAAAAATCGTGTAGATTACTTTATGCCGCTATCAGCGTAAATTGTGGTCAACATCATACTATTCGAAGATGACACGAGTGACGATGATTTCCTTAGTTTTAAAACACGTTCGAATTTTCCATATTATTTATGTCATTGTGGCCAATATACAGAGGAATACAACCAACTGGATTTGCATGCTGCAAATCCCACAAATAACTATTTTATTATAAGTTCACTCTTTCTAAGGTAAAATGGATGGGGAAATATCATTCCAATTTTAATAAAACGTTTGATAACAATCCTATTGCATAGTTTCACATTTTCATTGATTTTACCAAAGAAATTATTCGGGATATAATTATATATATATATATATATATTTACATTTTTCCTAAGTTTTTATCATCCTTGAAAAGTATGACGTGTTTCCTTTGAGGCAAAGTAATGATGATGTGAGCCCTCAATGTAGAAGTCTCTACGTGAGGTTTTCCGGAGTTCATCAAACCTGTTGCGGTGCCGGCAAGTACTCTCTAGGGAAGAAACTACCAGAGTTGGTTGAGAAGATCATAAGTTTGTTAGCTGTGGCAGCGATGCTCTAAGCTGCGCTGGTTAGAGAAACACTCGTGAGCTACAGTCTGATGGGCAGTCTGGGAAATGGGAAACTTATTTGTGTGCGTGAGAAGAAATTTCTCTGCATAAACGTCCCAGCGAGGGAGATCAAGAAGAAAAGTTCCCTGTTTTATTATTACCACATAGTATGCAAATAGTCTCATGGCTTTGATTCACTGTAAATAAAGATATTCGTACGGTGAGTTTGTGTCCTAAAATGTGTTTAAAATTGCAGCAGGGTTTTCGGAACGTATGAATGTCATGATGCCTGTTGCAACAAAAATGTAGCTGAACAAATTTACACAAAATGGTTTTCCAAAAAGTGGAAAGCACACTACTCAAAAACAACAAATAAAATACTCTCTTATAGCTGTGCAATAAATTAAATATTTTAACAAATACAGTCTTCAGTACCCGTGCGCGAATTCTCGCATGTTAACCCCCACCCTCTTCTCTTTTTTTCCATTTCCATATTAAGCCTGTGATATATGTCTTTTTTCAAGACCCTCTTATCCTCCGTCATTTGTTCTATGTCTCCTTGTAATTGATAACAATACCCTTGTCAATAGAAACTATTCTTATTTAAAGTTATTACTAAGCAGAGAGTGTAATTCACCCATGTATTTCAATCGCGCAGAAAATCATCACGTAGAATCGTACATCGCGTAAAATTTCACATCTAGCTGCATATTATACAGACTCTGAACAGGTGGTGTAGAATCGAAAAGCGTTGAATAAGCAAACATGTAATAGAAAGATCAAGATGATCTCATTTTGTAGTATACGGAGTTGGAAACGTTTCTTTGAGGCCTTTGCTGTCAAAAACTTAGTTTTCAGTGCCCTAAAACGTATTATTTGGGAGTTATTTAACAATATAGATTCAAATTAGGCCGAGTGTTGCGGGTTGTATTTGACATAAATGTTTAGATGCGTTTTTTAAACAAATCCTTCGTATTTATAAAGTGAAAGTGCAATTCGTCACGTCCTTAGAGACCTCGTTTATCAAGACTGGTTGCGTGTGAGATCCGCAAAAGATATGTATACTACTGAAATAATATAGGAGACGATACCTCAAGGTCCAAGTCTATAATTCGTTTCTCTAACTCAAAGCCCTTTGGGTATTGCAATCTGTGCCATGAGTTAACTCATCCGTACTGCAGAGAGGATTTAATCCTCGAGATATGTAAATGTAGTGGAATTTTAAGGTGCCGCAATGATTGTTGAACACACTTGTGTCAAATAAAAAAATTGTTAGACCACATTAGATAAAAAAGTGTTTGAGAATACTGAAACCTTTTTATCTGACGCAGAAATTAATATTATACAGTTATCAACAAATATTGGGGCTACGAATCCAAACCCTTTTTTGTATAGTGCGATTTTTATGTAGCTGATTCTGAAGGTCTGTCTTCACAGTGGCATTATCTCACTGCATTTCGGGTCATTCTCAGTCGTGCCGCTAGATGTCGCAGGATCGCGATCATACCGATCAAGTACTACTTGATCATTCGACATGTAACGGCACGACCGAGAAATACAGTGACGTAATGCCACTGCTAAGACAGGCTTTGAGAGGCAGCGTTATAAACCTAGTTTCGTATCTACGCCGCTAAAGAGTTTGTGGGTGACGCACAAGAAACTGTGCCCTAAATGCGTCAACGCTGTTCACTTCCGTGTGCTTGTGTTCTGGAATGTTCCCGTAGTGGCCGTCTCCGCCGGCTGCCGGCACGTCACGGCCCTTGCGACAACCTCTCTTTCCGCCCCTTTCTGCCCTTTCCGCTCTGGTTGCGGCAGCCGGGGCCAGCGCCCTTCGCCACCAGCGCACCCCTCCCCGCCACGCCCCTCTGGCTGAGCTACAGCCAGGAGACGAAGCTCAGGGCGTCAACTGACATCACTGCTGGGCCTCCGACCGGGACGTCCCGGTTCCAGTCCCCACAGTGACATGATTTACGACACTAGCTTGTCAGCTACCTCAAATCCAGTCGCTGTCTGGACGAGAATTCTAGCGGCCGGCTGCTCTGATCGGGATTTTTCGTTGTTTCTCCGGTCAACGCCAGGAGAATGACGGAGCACTACTCTGACAAACGGGCCACGTACAATTCGACCTTGGGATCGCTTGCCTGCTCAAAGCCATGCGAGGGTATCAGAAAGTCATAGTTCTGGGTTGTAAAGCATTGTGCGTTGAAAAGTTAGCATGCAGTCCGAATACAGCCAGTAAGTATGTGTGTATTTTGTGTACAGCCATTAAATGTATTTTTCAACTCAGAGCTGTCAATGAAGACTGTTTAATAATCATTTACTGGTGATTTCTTTCATAAATATGTTATATGTTAATGTATTTGTTAATAATAAAATCATGTAATTTACTACTTTCAGGGCAGAAACATCAATATCAGAAGTGTCAAAAAGTGGACAATCTTGCATAAAACGGAAACCTCCCTAAACCGGAAATTTGTTGTGTCCCGATCAATTCCGGCTTAGATTATACTGTATAAGGTATGGAATATATTCACGAACATATCGGATGAGTTTTTTAGCTTTACAATATTCTTTATAAGCAGTATGCAAGAAAGTAAAATAATTAAAAGTTAATAAACAATACGATACTGATAGCGTTGGCAAACAAATACAAATCGATTGAATACAATATAATCGTAATTATTGAACACTACGGTATTGTACTATTATACAAAGATATAAAATAATTTTTTTATATTACCGCGAGTGAAAGGCAGCCGTCATTATCACTATATGTTATCTGTGCGGCGTTAGAAGAATGGGTGACAACAACCAATGGCCGCTCATATATTCGTTTTCACATTTAACACAAAGGACGCAATTTAAAATGAAATTACATAATAATAATAATAATAATAATAATAATAATATTAATAATAATAATATGAAATATGATATAATATACACATTCTAACTTACGTATGTTACATAAACATGTGATGTAGCAACATGTACATTGTAGTTACCAGTATTTTTTCGGCGGCTTGTATTTCAGTAATTAGATGTTCAGTTCTACAGTAATTATAAAATCCTTTCTTTACACTAGAAATAACCATTTTATTTATTTTTTCCTACATCTCGAATTTCGTTAGGATTTTCTGAACTTATGGATTATGGAAGTTCGTGTTAGCGGCGTTCTATTGTATAGGTGTTTTGAAAAATAAAATAAGAATAAACTATTTTTTGTCAGAATAAAAATGTTTAATATAAAGCATTATTTCAAATTAAATTTTTGTAAGTGTTCGTTGCAACCAAATGTGTACACAATTCCTGCAGTTAGTCACATTTCAGTTTGATCTCCACAACTCTAATTTTGTTGGAATCTCATGGTGTTGCTTTAAATGTGTCTTGCTGAGATTTACGAAGTTTCATTTGGGTCTGCATTCATGAATTCAGGCTACTGTACTCATTTGTTTCGACTGAAAACTAGCCCGTGTAACGCCACGATATGTGCAGTTTTTTTTCTCTCGTATTAGGTCGTTAGAATAACTTCAAAGCAAACTCCTGTGGAGCGAAGTGTAGAAAGTTCGTCTCTGGGGCTTTCCTTGTTATCCCGTGACCTAGTGCGGAAGGGCGACATTCGGTCTGTTGACTTTCATTCTTTTACGCAAACAGTTGTACACAAACCTCGACGCTTTACTCGCCTCCACGTTGCGTGTTGTTGGATGTTAAAGACCTCGCTCTGACCTGCCCCGTATGCATGTTTAATGCGTTCTCGTTCGTGAGTCTGTTCTCGTAACGTTTAAAAGAAGAAGATGCCATAAATTGAATTTGTATTGATAATTTTTTTACTTTTTCTATTAATTAAAAATATAATATATCAGTTTAATGAAGAGAAAGTAAAAATACCTATTTAATAATTATTCAAGGATGATAATTCTAAAGAATAAATCATAAATTTGAATAAAACAACTTGCTGAAATCATTAAGTGGAAACACTTTCAAATTCAAAATAAAAGATAAAATTTATCCATAATCAAACATTAACATACACAATTTCCCTTTAAACGGGAATTATAACGAAAACGTTTCAAAACAACACGTCATTTGAACTTGTTATGTACGTCTAACCTCCCGTTTATAATTTTATGAACTAGAAACGAATAATAATATTAGGGTTGATGCAGAAACTAATGGCATTTTTTTCAGAAAGAAATGTTATCAGATAAAACAATTTTATTTGTCGCGTGAAAGAAATGCTGTTGTGTTGTGCATGAAATGGGTCTGTAAGCGAATATTATCATGGAGAACAACGTGAAATCAGTTGTCTGACTGCTGCCGTGCCCGATGAATGTAACCCGTTTTGAGCAGTGCCCTTGCACCAAGATAACAGTTCAATATAGGGAAATGCCCGTGCATGTGGCAGGGAGGTGGTGGAAGTTTTTTGGAAATTATTCCTTTTCATTCTGGACAGTTGTGAGGGGGCAGAAGAGTTTCTGCGAGGACGCTTAGACGAACCAGTGATTAGTAGAGATCAGAAAAATATGTAGTATGAAACGTCTAAATATGTACATAAATATGTAATCAAAACAGTAAGAATATGTAAGAAATAGGTAAAATTAGATATATTATGTAATACTTAAAAAATAAATAATATTAAAATAAACAAATTTCAAAACATATTAACCTAATTCAAAATTACATTTATCAAAAATTCCTAAAAAATTTTTAAAAATAATACAAACGTTTTAAAAATCATACGAAAAGCATAAGTTGATGTACGTTCTGCGCTTTACAACTTAACTGTCTGTAATAAAAGATTCGTCTATTGCTATCGAGGACCACAGTTTAGCAGCCAAACTAGACATAATAGAACTACATAATAATAGAACGTAATAGTATTCGTACAAACTGGCGATATCTACTATCAGCAAACAATCACTGCAACGCTGAACTCGTGGCTCATTGCAAATTCGCAAGCCTTTCACCACTGAGATCCGGGTTCGATTCCCGTCGAATCTCATGTGAAATTTGTTCCAACAAAACGAGTTCGGCTGCTTCACAAGGGCTAGTCCAACCCCTGTAAAGTGTCCTAAACCCTAACCCTATCCTTATTCCTTCCTAATTCTGGCCGCTGGGTAGTGACGCAGAGGCGCGTACGCGGAGATGCTACCTGGCGGTCCTCTTGACAACCGACTATGACGAGACGCGACAATGTTAACAGAGGATTACTCCATAAAAAAAACAAGCGCAGTAATGGGAGGATTACTCCCAGAAGCGCAAAGAGCTCAACGCCCCCCAAGGGGCTTGGAGACGCGTTGCGTCGAAGTAGACGCAACAAATAAAAAAAAATAAAATAAAAAAAAGTGCAGCATTCTCATCAAATTGTTACACGCCGGCGATTGGCTAAGTTTCTCAGAAATTCACGATTAAATTAAATTAAACATCACGAAACGCGACATCAGTAATACTTTTCACACCTAAAGGTGAATACGATCTCAGTGTGGCTCTTCCCATCCCTGAGATAACTGAAGCAGGCACGTCGGACTACAAACATCCGAATGCGTCTTAATGTAGCGCACCTCGAGTCGACAGCACTTACTAATTATGTAAGAAAAAAATTCGATTTTTTAAAATACTCTTTTTTTATTTTGTTAATTTTTTCATAAAAAATATGCAATAAAATTGAAGAAAATTGATATATTAAAAATATTTAGTGAAAATGGCAAAATATTTAAATATGTAATATAGTACTAAATATAAAACAATATGTAACGAAAAAAATTGATATTGTGTTAGAATGGCGACGATTCGCCAAGATTTCAGTTTTGAGAACGGTAAGTAGAAAGACAGAAAATATGCAATAACGTAATAATCCGGTTTTTAGTAATCAGCAACTCACGTGACTCCCTATGAGTTTGCGGACCGACCACACCCACACCCACTCACCCACACAGTAGTTGTCATGATTTGTGCCCCAACCCTCGAATACAGAGTGTGTCGGAATAAATGTTAGTAAAACTTCTCCTAGGGCATAAAGATTGTCAAAAATGATCATTTTTGTCATTAAATATTTAGTGAGAAATTTCATATAACGGAGATACACATGTGATAGTTCCCGCTAATATTTAGGCAACTCCTTTTATGCATTTTTAGGCATCCTGATTTATAGGCAAATTTATTGGCAGGCCACGTTTTGACGCAGTCAAGGACATTTTATAAACACCCATGAAAACATCAGATTTTGCGTCGAAAATGCCTTGACTCGAGAGGTTGATGGCGAGGGATATCCCTGCCTGCCGACTGCGCTATCTAACGAGATTTTGTAAACTACATTATCTAGACGTAGCGTTATTCAAACCCGATCGAAGCCGTGGATTTTTGAGTGCGAAAAGTCCTTCGTACGCCTTCTTTCGGAGGGGAAGTAAAGCCGGCTGTCCCATGTTAGTAGATTTACTGCATGTAAAAGATCCTTAAGCGTAAATGAAGCCTCTGAGCTAAATTCAAATTGCCTGTTTCGTCGCCCAAGTAATACCTTCTTTCTCCCCTAGTTGGTGAAAGGAGCGTAACAAAATTTGCGTGGTCAGACGGAAGAGCAGGCCTCATGGCCCGAGTCTCGCCACGTAAGATAAGGCATTCATTCATGAATAAGGCATTCATGTTTATTTTTATTTGAACTACAGCTTACTTGCAGCGAGCGCGCTTCTGAGAATAACAGTCGATCACAGTCGCGCTGATGAAGCCTGCGATGTTGCCGTTTCCGCATAAAGGATGTTGGATTGCGGAGAGACTTTTTGCTCTCCGGCGAACTGTTTGCCAACGCTCGTCGCACCATCTTCCGCGACGAAGGGAGGGCCGGTCACGCAACACGCGTGTCCTGGAGTCACGCGGCGCTCTCGCATTTGCAAGCGACTCCCTTCGTGCAGCTTGTAACACGCATGGCTTGAAATTTCCAACTTGAAATTTCCCTTTGTCTTCATGTGCCTGGTAAGACGTGCATGCGTCCATTATCTGGCGTAAGTTATTTTCTTCGCTCTACTTTCACCGGAAAAGATGGCTCTCGGCATCAACTGAGTCACTGCAGCCCCTCTTACCGGGAGGTCCTAGATTCGAGTCCCGGCAGGATGTGGCAGGATTTTCGACACTAAATTGTCAGTTAGTGCATGTCAGTCTTAGCAACGGGTATTAACATCCTTAGCAACGTAAACAACCATCGATTCGTCGCAAGTTTGTTAAGGAAACAAATTGTTATGTACAAAACAAATCAGATTCAAACAATTTAGAAGTAATTCACTTTGGTTTGGTTCACTATTAATAATAATAATACTACAATTACTCTTAATTGTAGTATTATTACTAGTACAGTTAGAAAAATGTACATTAGGTAAATATAACCCCATTTTTCTTACATTCCACCAAATGAAACTCTGCATCGGTAATAACATTTACTGACGATGTCCAGGTGTCGTCATTGCAAGTCAACGCGCCAATTTCGTATCCGAACGTCGTTTCTTTAGATATCTTTAGGTTCAGGAGAATTATTTGCATCCACCTTTCTGGAACCACGGTATACAAATATTGTTTATAAAGATATATCGCAAACAACACCCCACAATATCGTACTAACGTGTCGCAGCAACAGAATTCATGTGTTTACTATCGCAGCAATGTCCTAAACTTTCGCACAATACGGGAGATATTATGGTGCCTGAAAAAATACTATAGATACCACGAAATGTTACAGTGTTATTACTACCTCGTACAAATTATCGCGAGCGTATCAAGCAGTGCTGTAGATCAAGCTAAATGTAGCGGCACGACCGAGAAAGATGCGAAACATCGTGTTCCATCGTGAAGACAGGTCCCTCACGCGCCACGTTTCGAAAACACAAGTATAGTTTCAATTTTTAGCAACAAGATTTACGTAATGTTATTTGTTTTGACTGGTTTAACTCTTAGCAGTTGCCACAACTTTAAGCAGTCGGCCTCAGTCGACCATGTTAGATTGCTGATCATGGACTTATTATTTTTTAACTGTTATTAATAACCTTTATTAGGAGTCCACTGTGATTGCGATAACAGTTATTGAAGAGAAGGACCGGGAGCGGTAGTTCAGTGTATCAACTGATGCCACTGCAGCGCTTCTGACCGGAAGGTCCTAGGTTCGAGTCCCAACAGCGGCAGCATTTTCGACACTAGCTTTTGAGCTAGGTCGAATTCAGTCACTGCCTGGAAGATAGTTCTAACGGCTGCTCTGATCGGTGGTTCTCCGTGGTTTCTTCGATCAGCACCAGGCGAAGGTCGAAGCAGTATCCTTACAAACGGGAATCGCGATCTTTGCTTCCTCTTCCTTGTCCTATCCTCTCCCCTTACACACACACACACGCATACACTAACAAGCACTACACTACCACTAGCACTACACTACACTATTCCGGGAGACCGGTCGGGAACTTAGAGCTTGTCCCGGATGGGGCGATACCCCGCTGGTGGGAGAGTCCTGGTTAGGGGGAAACCCCGCTAGCCGGCGGTAGGTTGGTGGCGGATCTCGCCACTCCGCGGGGGAAGATCATCACCATCTCTCGAGGGAAAACATGCACTACACTTACGAGACTAATGATCTAACTTGTTGACGCGCACGGAATCTTTAACCAACCAACCGATTGAAGACAAGGTGTAGCCCATCTCTATTACGGTAACTGAGATTTATTCATGGCTCCTTGTGAAGTTACGGTGTCATCCAAACGGTCGGTTGAACGCCACACTAATGACGCCAGTGGCAGACTAGTGACACACTATTGACTTGTAAGGTCTCGACTGGATGACAATTGATGGAATGTCAGACAGCTATGGACAAATGGCAGCATAGGCACCCTGGAACCAGGACCACCTGCCAGAGCGAGCGAGGGCGGCGCTGGCCCCATCGGAATACGAAGAATCGGAAGGTTGAATGCCACTATAGTGGCGTCACTATATTGACGTGTAAGGTCTAGATTGGATGGCACCGTAACAGCTGATGGAATGTCACAGGCAGCTATGGACAAATGGCGGCATAGGCCCTGGCACCAGGGCCAACAGCCAGGGTGAGCGAGGGCGGCGCCGGTGCCCTCGTAATCGGATGAATCGGAATGTTGAATGCCACTATAGTGGCGTCACTGTACTGTAAGGTTCTGATTAGATGGCAGCTGATGGAATGTCACAGGCGAGGAATGTCACAGGAATAGGAAGAATCGGAATGTTGAATGCCACTATAGTGGCGTCAGTGTACTTGTAGGTTCTGATTAGATGGCAGCTGATGGAATGTCACAGGCGAGGAATGTCACAGGCATAGGAAGAATCGGAATGTTGAATGCCACTATAGTGGCGTCACTGTACTTGAATGGCAGCTGATGGAATGTCACAGGCGAGGAATGTCACAGGCATAGGAAGAATCGGAATGTTGAATGCCACTATAGTGGCGTCACTGTACTTGTAAGGTTCTGATTAGATGGCAGCTGATGGAATGTCACAGGCGAGGAATGTCACAGGCATAGGAAGAATCGGAATGTTGAATGCCACTATAGTGGCGTCACTGTACTTGTAAGGTTCTGATTAGATGGCAGCTGATGGAATGTCACAGGGAGAATGTCACAGGCATAGGAAGAATCGGAATGTTGAATGCCACTATAGTGGCGTCACTGTACTTGTAAGATTCTGATTAGATGGCAGCTGATGGAATGTCACAGGTGAGGAATGTCACAGGCATAGGAAGAATCGGCATGTTGAATGCCACTATAGTGGCGTCACTGTATTTGTAAGGTTCTGATTAGATGGCAGCTGATGGAATGTCACAGGCGAGGAATGTCACAGGCATAGGAAGAATCGGAAGGTTGAATGCCACTATAGTGGCGTCACTGTACTTGTAAGATTCTGATTAGATGGCAGCTGATGGAATGTCACAGGTGAGGAATGTCACAGGCATAGGAAGAATCGGCATGTTGAATGCCACTATAGTGCGTCACTGTACTTTGAAGGTTCTGATTAGATGGCAGCTGATGGAATGTCACAGGCGAGGAATGTCACAGGCATAGGAAGAATCGGAATGTTGAATGCCACTATAGTGGCGTCACTGTACTGTAAGGTTCTGATTAGATGGCAGCTGATGGAATGTCACAGGCGAGGAATGTCACAGGCATAGGAAGAATCGGAATGTTGAATGCCACTATAGTGGCGTCAGTGTACTTGTAAGGTTCTGATTAGATGGCAGCTGATGGAATGTCACAGGCGAGGAATGTCACAGGCATAGGAAGAATCGGAATGTTGAATGCCACTATAGTGGCGTCAGGCGAGGAATGTCACAGGCATAGGAAGAATCGGAATGTTGAATGCCACTATAGTGGCGTCACTGTACTTGTAAGGTTCTGATTAGATGGCAGCTGATGGAATGTCACAGGCGAGGAATGTCACAGGCATAGGAAGAATCGGAATGTTGAATGCCACTGTAGTGGCGTCAGTGTACTTGTAAGGTTCTGATTAGATGGCAGCTGATGGAATGTCACAGGCGAGGAATGTCACAGGCATAGGAAGAATCGGAATGTTGAATGCCACTATAGTGGCGTCACTGTACTTGTAAGGTTCTGATTAGATGGCAGCTGATGGAATGTCACAGGCGAGGAATGTCACAGGCATAGGAAGAATCGAAGGTTGAATGCCACTATATTGACTTGTAAGGTCCCGATTGGATGGCACCGTAACAGCCGATGGAATGTCACAGGCAGCTATGGACAAATGGCAGCATAGGCCTCCTGGTGCCAGGGCGAGCGAGGGCGGCGCCGCGGAGTGCTTGCGGCCGGCCCGTCGTCCCCCCTTCGCCCATCGCCCATCCCATCTCATTAGCATAGCAGCGGGCGGGCGGGCGCGCCGCTGTCTAACAAGGCCTCTACCGCAGTTTGTGCGCAATGCGGTGCCCTCCCCCTCCACCCCCTCGCCATTTGGAGCTTTCAAAGATGGATTACTTCTTCTGCGAGTGGACGTCGGTCAACTGGCACGGGAGAGGTAATGAAATACACAAATATACAAATACTAGCGGAACCTGGCAGACGTTATTCTTCCCCTCATCTCCCTCCCCCTCCCCCTCTCTCTGTTCCTGACCCGGTCGGACTATATTTTTTAAGTAATAAACTAAAAATAACAAAAAAACGTTGTATGTAACACGGCCTCTATTAGCCTTTAAGGAAGGTTAATGACTCCGCTAGCACTCCGACTCACAGTTAACCTTCATGCCTCATCCTTAAAATTTAATTTAGAGGACTTGTCACATGAATAATCATTAATAAATTATTAGTTCATAAAATTAATTCTTAAATTTTTAAATCATATGGAAGAAACAATGTGTTTAAATCACCTCAATCATATGCCTATCAGTTGTCCTGGGGTAAGAGCTTCCTAAACCTTAACTGTTTTGACTCCTCAATATCCTAGGAATTATGACTTTTCAGTCCACTGCCTTTCAGTAGCCCTCACAGCAATATTCAATCAATTTTCCATATTCGTGTTTTCCCGATGGTTCTCAAGTGTACTAATCCACAATTAGTTAATCCGTTAGATGCCTTGCACATTCACTTAAAGTCCCGGATCTTTCTTTTGGCATATTTTTGTCCAATACTTTCACTTGACTTGATTATATCGAACTGATAAAAAGGACAATTGGTTTTAGAAAAGTTAAACAATTGACATTGACCTTTCGGAGGAATACTACGAATAAAATTAGAATGTGATTGACATTTGGGTGTGGAGGGGGCAGTGCTGTGCATACTGCGCGCTCGACCATGTGCCCTCAACACTAAGTAGACAAACTGAAGAAAGGAATATCGAGAAACTCGTAACAAGATTATTCCTAACATTTGTTCGTAACATTTATTATATTTGTTTGCTCGTAACATTTGTTTCCTAATTTTAGGTGACAACAACGTGCAAATGCCGAAGCTTCACATTTGCTGTTCCCCAGGTTACGGCGCTGGCGTCATCACGTGGCCACGAAATGTCAATCACATTCTAATTTTATTCGCTCCTTAGATGTGTACAACATGAATCAAATGTATGATTACAAGTTTATTCCGACGCTCATGCGTCAGATTTTGACAAATGCTACGCGCTTTCAGACCACTCTCATCGCCGTGTTGTGCGGGTTTTCATTTGCGAGTGTGCTGTGTGCATGTAAAACATGGCCTGAAACGTTTTAACGGTTGCAGCTGAGCGCACAACAGCGCGGCGCTGTTGCACGTGAATCCGCGCTGCGTTTTGCGTCAAATCGCATCAAGAGAGCGCTGGAAGGCGCCGTGCGAGGCAAGGGCTGGGCGGCGTGTGGCAATGGGGTGTGTGCACCATGGGTTGCGGCGACTGTGGCATACGACTGTAGGTTGCGACGGACGACCTAACGGTACTTGCTGCCGTGGATCAGGGCATCTACTGATGTCAATGTAGTGCCTCTGACTGGCAGGTTCTAGGGTTCAACTCCCGACAGTGGCAGGATGTACCTCGTACCTGCGATTGATCGAAACTCCAGGCGCGTTAACTACTGAGGTCATTATTCCCGTACGTGTAACCATGTTTTTTATCGGTGATCTTTCCTCGCTGGATAACGAGATTCGGAACCGACCTACCGTCGACTAGCAGGGTTTTCCCCAACCAGGTTTCTCCCACCAGCGGGGCACCTTCTCAGCCGGAATACGTTCTAAGCTCCTGAACGATCTCCCGACGTGTGGTAGTGTAGTGCATGTTTGTGTAATTTGTGTAAGGGGGGAGGATAGGACAAGGAAGAGGAAGGACAGATCGCGCGCGGTCCGTGGCCCCTTTGGAAGGGTACTACTCCGGCATTCGCCTGGTGTTGATCGGAGAAACCACGGAAAACTACCGATCAGAACAGCCGGCCGCTAGAATTCTCAATTCGACGTCGGTGAAAAGCTAGTGTCGAAACTCCTGCCGCCGTCAGGACTCGAACCTAGGACCTCCCGGTCAGAGGCACTGCAGTGATATCAGTTGATGTGCTGAGCTACCGCTCCCGGTAGAGGGGGGAGGGAGTGGGGACGGAAGGGAGAGAGGGAAGGTGAGAGAGGGGGGGGGGGGGGGGGGGGGGAGAGGGAAGAGGAGGATGAGGGGAGGGGTAGAGAGGGAGAGAGAGAGAGAGAGGGGAAAGGAAGGTGTAATGGAGAAAGGTAGAGAGAAAATTAATAATTAAGTAAACCAAATCAATTTGAATTATACATAGTATTTATATGCATTTCTTAAATCGGTTAATTAAATGTATTATTGCATGTGTAACTGCTCATATGTCGGTTACATTGATTTTTAAGAAACATCCAAAAACGTCAAGACACGACAAGCAGCAATTATAGTGTTGACGAATTGCAAGAGATCGCGCCAGCAGTAAATGGTATCCTTTGCGAGAATTTACTAAAAGTTTCTGAAAGCACTCGCGTACAAGAGATCGAGGACCAATCAAAATCACCCTTGAAAACATCGGCCCTAGACCAAAGCCTCGCCAGGACAAGTTCTCTCTTTTGCTACCGCTCGCCGATCTGATCACACCGCAATTGTTCGTGCTGGACGGAGTGGAGAATTCGCCGTATTTCGACGATTAGAAATTTAAAAAAGGTAATTCGTCTCATCATGTTAAAATAACAATACCATGTATGAGAGAATTTAGAACTTTAAATCATAAACATTCTGATAAATTCACGTGAACGCATGACACAGAAATATACTATTTTTCTATCTACAAGGAAATAATATATTTCAATGTTCAAGAACGTGTACTGAAATAGAAAGCATGTGCTATAGAAAACGTTTCTTTCTATTTCCAGCTTTTTTTGTTTTGTCTTTCAACTTGGTTTACCACGTAAGAAATTCATTACGCGAAGATATTGCAGTCATATTATATAAAATTTGAAGGAATGTGGTAGATATTCACCAGAGCACGGGTTCGCCGAAGCAAGGAGTTGCCACGACCTTGAAAGGATCTGGGTCGCCGTCGCCGTTCCAAGTGTTGAAATATTTCTTCGAGACGTTTTGTGAGTCAGAAAATTCTCTAGAAATTCTCATAGAAAGAACTGTTTAAAGAAGCGAGAATTATGCTACAGAGATAGAATTCCTCACTTACAGACATAGATAGTCGAGTTAAATTCATTAAAATCATTTAGACATTATCTTATATAATATTGCAGTCGTAAAAAGAAGCTAGATAACTAATTCCTGTAAAAGAACTGTAAAAAAACTATTAATTTATTTTTCTATTATTGATAATATGTGTTCTTTTAGTGTGGCAATCAATTTATTGTTTAATAGTTTTCAAATTGTTCAAAACGATAAGTATAATAGTAAAAGAGTTATTATTCATTGTACGTTCATTGCATAACAATATTCTTTTTTCTGGCTAAATTGTATAAATAATAATCTATGTGAAAGTGAAACTACGTCTTGTATATATTTCATTCATGTTCATGTGATAATTTCTTTGAAAGTGTATGCAAAGGGTATTTTTGGTATGTGATTCTTTTTCAGTATTTTGTGTTTCCATGTATGCCTTGTGTGCAGTTATTTTATTGTGTTTTTTGTGAAGTGAAGGGTAATATAATTTTTTTGTAAAGTGTTTACGCAAGTGTGAAAACATAACTGCTGTTGTTAGGTAATCACGTAATTGCTAAAGGGTAGAGCAAGTGATAGAATTTTTCAATGCAATGTGTAAATGCTAGAGTAGAATTGTATCCCAATATTTAAACAGAATATATTCAGAACGCTGTTCATAGTTAAAAGATTCACTTGCCAATGTTTCTTTTATTACAAAAGCAGGAAAAAAGACGAACCCACTCCTATAAGACAGTTAGGATATATGAAACTATTCCTAATTTTTGGTGTGACATTGTCATAACAAGTCACAGAAGTCAAGTCACGTCACGTCAAGTAATGACTCTTCTATCTGTAAAATAATTCCTAAGTTACTGCGCAATGTTACTTTTTTGGGGGCAAGGAAGACAGAAACCTTGATATATTAATGACTAATATTAAGATTTATTTGCTACATATAAATGATTTCGTATTTGTTGTTCCCATTAGTTATACAATTTAAAACTGATTGGGTTGTTCTGATATCGGGTTATGGCGGTATTGAAAATTCGTATGGGTAGTGTAGTTTGGCGACTACCAGTACCTACCTGTACGCATGCGGTGCACGGTTTCGTAGTTTGAGCTCTTGTGGTAACGAGCACATAGAGAAACAGATTAAAAATAAAATTACATTTGGAAAATAGAATATCAACGTAGAAATGTTTCTCTACGCTTGCGAATAGAACTTTTGCTCAAATTATTTAGCTAGATATTGTTCATGAAAACCACTGATGGTAAGTAGAATTCTTCAAACAGTTATTCATACTTGTGAACTAAAATTCTCACATTCATGCCACTGTTGCCAGTTCAAGATCATTTGTTGCAAAGTTGGGTAGTGCCATACAAATATACATATTAATAATACATAACAGTAATACATTAATAGTACACATATATAGTAAAATGAGAAAGATATTTTTGTATGTACAGGAACCACTATTTTTGACCCTATGCTGATTTTTGTGCGTACGTCTTTCGAAAACTATAACAATATTTGAATTATCTCAGAAAACTGCATTTGGATTCTACGAGCTTCAAGAAAATAAAATGACGGTAACTTTTTCTATGTCTTTAATTTTTCGAAACAATTTTTACATCTCTATAAATTTTCAGAATGCTTCTACTTTTTGAAAAGGAGTTTACCACTGGGAGCATATTGTTATGTTTTAAATTTGTCGACGACTTCCACCGTTGATAGAGGAAATTTGAGACACCTTTACATGTGTTTCCGACCCGTGCGTGTGAGCATTTACATCCCTTAGAAGTTCCACGAAACGCTAGAGGAAAACGAGCCGAGACGAACAGCGTTCGTTCTGAGCGCGCGGCAGCTGTTGCAGTGCGTGTCTTCTCTTTGTGGCGCCTTTGACGTCACGAATGCGATTCACCTCGCGAGGCACCGGCGACGAGGACGGCGATGACGAAGACCAATGGAACTGACAGATGTGGTGAGGGCAGAGATGTGCCATGCTCAGTAGGGATGGGCGATTAAATAATAATCAATTTATATCTAATTAATGATTTTGTCATTGCATTTATATGTATCCATTAATCGATTAATCTTACATAATCGATCAATTTTTCACATGTTTTATATAATGCGTAAACTCGTTAATTTTTAATTAGTAAATTAATTGTTTAGTAGCTTTTTAAGCAATTTAATTAAGCGTTTAGTACATTTTTTGAAGCACGGCACGATTTAATTATTAATATTTGTTTATTCTTTATTTAAATAATATTCATTCCGCACACGTACACATGATAAACGACTATAACATTTTAAAATAAAAATGGTCGAAGAATTTCAAGAAACAGTATCACCCATAATTGTAATCTAACGATGTGCTTTGTTGAGGACGATTCTAGCGAAACTGGTAATTCTGTCTCTTTCATATTTCATACTGAATAATAATACCATCACTAAAATATTAGAACTTACATAGCGATTTTTACAAGTTTTACTTATATGAAATTAATGGCGTATGATTCTATTATATTTTGCAGTTTGAGAGAGATGAACAGACGAGGAATTCCGTGACTAAAGTTCAAAAGTAGAGATGTATTTTCATATTTGCTAGTCTTGAAAATCAGAGACAGAGACAGAGACAGAGAGACAGAGAGACAGAGAGACAGAGAGACAGAGAGACAGAGACAGAGAGACAGAAGACAGAGAGACAGAGACGAGAGAGAGAGAGAGAGAAGAGAGAGAGAGAGAGAGAGAGAGAGAGAGAGAGAGAGGGAGAGAGAGAGAGAGAGAGAGAGAGAGAGAGAGAGAGAAAGCAGTGCCTTAGGAAACGAGCCACGGAACGCGCGCGATCTTTCCTATCTCACACACACACACACACCCTCTTACACACACACACACACACACACACACGCTAACTTGTACTACACTACCACACAAGTCGGGAGACCGGTCGGAAGCTTAGAGCTTGTTCCGGCTGGGGCAGTGCCCCGCCTCGCCATCCAGCGGAGAAAGGTCACCGCCATCGCCCTATTAAAACCACGCTCTACACTTAGGGGACTAAGTCGTTGACGTGCCCGGAATTACTAACAAGCAACCAACCAACTGCGACGTGGCGGTGGCCGAGGGTTGAGGCGCGGGGGGCGGCGGCGGCGGCAGGTCCTAAGCCGCCTGCGGCGCAAGACAAAACCACACGCAGAGCCCCCGCCGGCGCACGGTGGTCGGAGCCTTGAAAAAGCTCGCCAAAATTCGAAAAATCTGAGGATTTGCTGGGTTGGTTCGTTGTTAGTGATTCCGGGCACGTCAACAACTGAGATCATCGGTCCCGTAAGTATGGTGCATGATTTTTCTCTGGAGGTGAAAAAAGAGCGAGTTTAAAAAAGTAAACTTATTTTGGAAAAAAAACATGAAAATTCGGATAAAAGTGTTTCTTGGGACTGAAAAATTAAATAATATAATAATTTAATTTTGCAGGTTTATAAGAAGATTTTTTACAAGTAACTCGTGACGAAATTATTAAATTGAAAAATAATTTGTCTTCAAGTTTAAAAGGACAAATTGAAATTTTTAAACCCAACCAAATTTTCATTCAAATTCACTACGTATTTCCAAACAATGTCAGCCATTATGGATTCGCCATTTTGAATTTTGTAATTTTAATGACATATTCGGGTTCAGTGACTTTAAAAATCTTTATATCCATATTTCTAATCAATTCCAAAGATATGTCGAAATTTGGGTAGCATTTTCGAAATTCCCACCACTGTGTGACGGTACTTCTCGCGTCAGTTGATCTCTCATTCCACGCTCGAGGACTGAACAAGTTGCGTGATATTTACACACTTACCTTAGATTGTATATAAGTAGGTTTGATTTACTGTTGATTTCTGCAGTGGTTTTCCTTAAAATTGGAGATTCAGTCGTCTCCGGTTATAATGAACTCAGATATACTAAACCCTCGGTTACAGTGAACTCAGCTTACTGGTCCCGTTTCACTTACATTACAAATAAATACTAGACTCAGTTATAGTGAACCTGAACCTCGGCTATTGTAAACTTAGGAGATAAGTCCTGGAAAGTAATTGGATCTCGTATATTAGGCGATTAAAAGGGTCTTCGAAGAGTTGGATGTGTTCCAACAGTGCAAGAGGCTTTGAAGGGTGTCTAGATTGCATTACTATATTTACAAATAGAGGACGATGCAGAATCAAATAAGAAGAGTGCACGAACTCTGGTGAAGGATCTAAAGACATTACTAATGAAAAATGCTCCAAGCAGACAATTAAAAATAATTGATTTTTTTTGTACAAATAAAGCTATTGAAATTTTAAGTTCGTGGTTCTAATGAATTTACCTATATCTCTATATTAATAGAATCGATTATTTTGGAAAAATTCCATCATTGGCTCTAGTAAACCTCTGATATAGTGGACCAATCATGTTAGTCCCCAAAAGTTCACTATAACCGGAGTCGACAGTACTTAATCACTTAAAGCTCTAATTTTTTATCTTCTATTCTGAACTGGTTCTGAATACAGCTCAGAATGAGTCTAGACTGTTCTTTTTACTGTAAATTATAGTTTTCCCAACTAAGGGAGAAGTTGTGTGTAATGGAAATTCAACGTGAAAGTATTAAGAAACAACCGAGCTTAGGGGCTAGAAAGTTCAAGAAAAAAGAAATGTTGAATAATGACACCGGTATTTAATTTCTTTGACTGCTCTATACATATATATTGATACAAGAAAGAGTGTTTGAAAATCAAAGTGAAAAAAAGTTAGTAATATTTACTTTTAAATAGCAAGCTATTTAAAATATTGGTTTTGCCCTTTATTTGATAAGGTGAATTCTGTTCTTACCGTAATGGATCAGAACCGATTGTACATAAACAAATTTCATCATTAAGTAATACGTAATGTTAATACTAAATCTTAATATCGTATGGCATTGCATCGCATGTCGTATGTGTATCACTATTGAATGTGGATTACAGACAAGCAAAAATGGATAGAATGCTCCAATTAACGATACTCACAGTGTAAATCATTAGAACTTGTATATTTTAACTGAAATATCGCCTCTGCAATTCCAGTAGTATCAAAGTTTGCTCCCCTACCCTTCAACGCACCGCGATGGCTTCCTCTCATTGTAACGTTCAGTGTGATATGTGTTTTATTCCGTCCTGCTCTCTGTGTCTTCATTTGTCGCCCTTCTTTTCGAACGTGTCGTGTGCTTTATCCCACCCCTTTGAGCGTTCGCCGAGACCGCTTCTTTCCCCTTGCTCGTGCATCGCCCGGCGCGTTACGTTGAGGCCGAAGGCCCTCCCGCCGCCCGCTGCCCTCCTGCTCCTCTGCGCTTTTCCGCCCGCTGCACCGCGCTAGCTTTGCCTTCTCCGCGCCGCGACCTCGTTTCCGCCTCCCCAGTGGGGGCTTCAGACGTTCGCGCACCCTCGCCCAACCCCTTCGCCGCCCGCGGCTCTTCTGTCTTCGCCCCCGCAGGCAGCGCGCCCCGGTGCTCGCCGAGGAGCTGCACGGCGATTGGGGCCCGGGAGAGGTGGCTCAGGGTATCAGCTCATGCCACTGCAGGCCCTTTGACCGGGAGGTTCTTATCCCGGCGGTGGCAGGATTTTCGACACTAGCTTTTCAGCTAGGTCGCTCTCTGGAGGAGAATTCTAGTGGGCGGCTGATCTAATCGGTAGTTTTGCGTGGTTTCTCCAACACCAGGCGAATGCCGGAGCAGTACCTTAACAAACGAGCCGCGGACCAAGCGTCACCTTTCCTTCCTCTCCCTTGTCCTATCCTCTCCCCTTACACACACCCACACTTACACTAACACGCACTACACTAGCACATTCCGGGAGCGTAGAGTTTGTTCCGGCTGGGGCGGTGCCCCTCTGATGGGAGACACCTGGTTGGGAAAACCCCCGCTAGTCGACGGTCAGTCGGCGCCGGATCTCGTCATTCAGAGGTGGAAGATCATAGTCACCTTCCGAGAAAAAAGCACGCACCACACTTACGGGACTAATGATGCTAGTAGT
The DNA here is from genome assembly GCA_964035755.1 of Teleogryllus oceanicus. NCBI lineage: Eukaryota > Metazoa > Arthropoda > Insecta > Orthoptera > Gryllidae > Teleogryllus > Teleogryllus oceanicus. The sequence goes on along the minus strand of CAXIVR010000012.1, from coordinate 65,479,656 downwards.
TGTCGCGCCCGGAATCACTAACAATCTATCAATCAACGTTTGGGGACTTGGGGACTGGCGTGGAGCGGTGAGGTGAAAGACACGAGTGGAGGCCATCCGTTGCGTTGCTGTAAGCGGGCACGCAAAATCGTTCTGTTTATTAAAGGTTTTATTAAAGCTTTCAAAAAATCCGTGTAAGAAGGTTAGGCTTCGTGCAAGTAGGTTACAGTTATCTTGTGATTCAATAATTCACTGATTGCGATTCAATAATTCGCTTGCTAACACTGCATTTTCTCAATATGACCCAGGTACAACCTGAATTAGTATAAATATCACAAACTTCTAGGGTACGTGGTGTAGTCCAAAATGATAACTGTTTGTTAATGAACATTCGGTTAGAAATTTAATATATCAATGTAACATTTGCTGCTGTTCGATTAGTAATTCATTTTCGTCTGGGGTCTGGGAGATGCCCGAAATGTCTTTGTATGAGAATGTAAACCTATCCACCAAATAATTAATCGGTGTTAGCGTGGCGAACGACAGTGGTGCAAAAATTATAAACGAAAGTGCTATAACATCACGTAGTTTCTTGATTATTTGTAAGGTTTACATAAAATTATAATAGTACTTCAGCATAAGTTTAAAGAAAGGTTATATCAAAATTACGTTTATTCAGTGTTGTCAGGACAAATAAGTTTAGTTAATGAAAACAATTGGAGCCTTTTGAGAAAATTGCATTTTCAAAATTACCTTCGGAACATTATGTGAAAATGATTCGCTTTTCGAAATAAATTATCATCTGATTTAAAGATTAATTTTAAAGAACATATCTTTCTCTCTCTCTCTCTTTCTCTCTATCTCCCTCTCTCTCCCCCTCTCTCTCTCTCTTTTCCTCTCTCTCTCTCCAGTATTGTAGTTGTTGAAAACTCTGCAAAAAGCCCAAAAGCTCAGAAAAATCATCGACAATCGGAATTGCAACATTTTTATCAAGAGTTTGCTCCCTTTTGATAAAAAAGTAAAGAAAAAAGTTAGTCATTTTTGAGAAAATTTTGAAAATGTCGTTGAGGCTTCATGAAGAATAGCCACAAAAACAAAATACCCGATTCAAATTTAACGAGTCGTAATGTCAGACAGATCGATCGAATATAAATTTTGGGTGAAAATTCAACCTACCTTTTTCCGCAAGTGTTAACAATCAGAAGAACCTCAGGCGTTTTGCTGTGAACCAATTGTTCGGTGTCAGAAACTCACAAAACGTGGATTATGACTACACGTATTAGAATTAATTCACTGCATATGGAAACAAGAAGTGAACATTTTTTTGGTGTCGAGCACATTCAAGAAGACTATTTCTGCCGAAAAATCAACGATGTTTGCCTCAGCTGTACGTTAATTTCTCTATACTACGTATGTCATGTACGGGAAAGGAATATAGATGAAAGGGCGCATCTCAAGATATAATGATAACGCTTTTAGTGGTGGCGCTTTGTTCGCTGGTATTGATAATGGAATTGTAACCAAAGAACGAAGTGAATCGAGACCGCAAATAGCTATGATTTTTATCTTTTGTATTCAGAGAAATTCATTACTTTGTACTGAAATTATTACATTATTTTCGTACTAAATTTATGGCAATATTAAGTAGGATTGCGAAATCACAAAACATGTAAGTATGAGCTGAACTGCCAATACTTTTTTGTACGAATTTCATATGAAAAAGAACAAAAGCACTTTCTTCAGTTTTGACGGCATGTGTATATAAAAATAAAACGAAATGTTCGTATATGCGTCGCACATAAACGCAAAAACTACCCGACGATTTCGCTGAAATTTTCAGACTTTATTCTAATGTGTAATGAGAGTGTTTAAATCGTGTTTTGAATTAAATCGGACGTGTGGGGGCGTTGATGGTGATTTATTCGGAAATGACGACTCAAGCGCCTCTGAACTCTTTTCAACCCGCCGCACAGTAAAAATAATTATGCGCGTCTTTACTGCTTGCAATTATTCTCGCCCTGCGATTGTGAAATATCGGCTGAAAATATTAATTGAATCTCGGACAAGTAAATCAAATTTCTCCAAAATGGTGTCGTATCGAATCTATGACTAAAGTTTAGGGAAAACGTTTTAACCAGAGGTGTATCCATGGTATAGCAGACATGGCACGTGCCATATGCGCCAGTCACAAGGAGCACTATGTAGAATATACCCTCTAAAACAAATAAGAACTCCAATTTGACGTATCATGGCAGTAGCACAAATTCTATGCTTGCCAAACCAGGTCAGAATAAACATATACATGAGAGAAAGCCTTTCACCTATTAGAATTTGTGCTCAGCGTAGCGTAAAACGTGTTTAACAATCAGGTGACCAGTAGTGTGTGATGTGTAGGGAACGGCTTTTATTTTAATAAAAAAAATGCAAAATATATGGTACATATATACGTGCTTTTGTTTCCAAAACGTGTAAGAAAACATTAAAAATATGTAAAATAAAAATTCATTGTGTTTAAAATTGTTTTCTACAAGCATTTTCCGACCATTAAACATCGCCGATCAGTCCTTAACAAGGGTTTGGCGTAGTTGAAAGTAGGTTCTATCTCTACTGAAGTAATTGGACCCTAAACTTCACTTCATATAAGAATTTTATTCGAAATATAAATTAAGTTCATAGTATATATTATAATATTTACGAGAAGCTGGTGTACAAGTGAATAGTAGTACCGTGTAGCGAGGATGGATCCCAGGGGGGAGGGGGTTCAAGGGTATACACCCATCCCTCGATATCGAACAACGCGGAAAGACAATTTACTTTAAAACATATTTGTTAGCTTTGGATCGATTTACGAATGTGTTGTTTGAAACATAAGCAAGAACGTTGCTGAAATTACTTTTGTCCACAAAAATCCACCATTCTTTACTCCGAGTAAGCAGTAAGGGGGTGGGGAGGTAAGTTTGACAATTCATAGCGAAAATAGTCATGGGGGTCATAGAACTGTATCAGCATTCCATTTATAAGAAATATGATTTCGCAACATATATTGCAAATGCGCATCTGAAACGTTCCGTTTGGACATATAAATATATTAAAATGTACCGAAATATGTCGTAATTGGTAAAATAGTAAAAATATGTAATTATACCAAATATGTAAAAATATGTAAAATAAAAATTGTTCTAATTCATTCAGAATGTCTTGTAAACGCAAAAAATATAATTGAATGCTGGAATGTAGTTTGTGTAAAAACATGTAATTACATGGAAATCCGCATTGACGGGTCCACTAGTTAAATGTAAATGTAAATGTAACCCTCGGTATGGGTGGAGAAACCAAGGGAGACAGAGGAGAAGATGGACAGACGAGCTATGCAAAGCAGCTGGTCCCACCTGGACGAGACTGGCCCAAGAGAGAACAACATGGAGGCAACTGGGATATGAACAGCAAAAAGAAGATGATGATCCACAGTGCTATTAATCGATTTTAATGAAATTGAGTGAACTTTAGTGAAATTGAATATCAACCTAATGTAATCCTGCTAAAGCAGGAGGGCTTTGCCTTTTACGGGATGTTATGGGCTAATAATAATAATAATTTCTAAACAGTTGTTAAATGTTAATTTTTAAAATTTTTTTTTCCACCTTAGAGCCAACTTCGGCATATTTAGAAACTTTACATGATATCTCCAATATGTATGTTTAATGTATTCCTTTGTTTTGTATACTACTCAAAAATGTTATGTTTATTGCCAACCGATTGTCAAATGCTTTACTTATCAAATGCTTTTGAAAAGGCACATGCTAAATGTGCGAAACTTAAAGCAATAGATAAATGTATATGTCTCATATGAATTATACATCATAATTCCTGATTCCTGTATTGATTGATCCTATTTGGTCCAATAGTTAAAAAAAGATCCATCTTTCTACAACAACAACAACAATAATAATAATAATAATAATAATAATAGTAGTAGTAAAAACTTCCTTAAAAACTTAACAGAACTTAAACTACCTAAAAACGTTCTGAACATGGGACAGCGCGCAGTTTTGTTGCAAACTGCCCATATGGTAAGAAAATTTTTATCTTAAGTCCAGATATAAGATGAAGTTTTTCTGTGACCGAACCTGTCCCCAAAACAACTCCTGGGAAGGTGAGCAATTCTACCAGCAAAAATAGCTGAGAAAACGTAGGATGATGATGGGGGTTGCGGGGCTTGAGCAGCCTGCTTGTGAAGAGGCGCGGGAGGGCAGGGGAGCGTCGCGTCGGCGCCGTCAGTGGTGCGAGGCGGTCGGAGAGCGGCGCCGGCGTCGAGAGCAAGAGTTGCGCGCAACTTGTCAGCCGGCGCCCGCCCCGAGGGGAGCCGGAGTTCGCCGCGCGTCCCCACTCCTCGTCGCCCCCCCCTTGTCACGGAGGCGCCCCACATTGGGGCAAGATCCCCAAACGCTGGCCAAAATATGGAAAAGTGATCCAAAAGGCGCCACACATTGGGGCAAGATCCCCAAACGCTGGCCAAAATATGGAAAAGTGATCCAAAAGGCGCCACACATTGGGGCAAGATCCCCAAACGCTGGCCAAAATATGGAAAAGTGATCCAAAAGGCGCCACACATTGGGGCAAGATCCCCAAACGCTGGCCAAAATATGGAAAAGTGATCCAAAAGGCGCCACACATTGGGGCAAGATCCCAAACGCTGGCCAAAATATGGAAAAGTGATCCAAAAGGCGCCACACATTGGGGCAAGATCCCCAAACGCTGGCCAAAATATGGACAAGTGATCCAAAAGGCGCCACACATTGGGGCAAGATCCCCAAACGCTGGCCAAAATATGGAAAAGTGATCCAAAAGGCGCCACACATTGGGGCAAGATCCCCAAACGCTGGCCAAAATATGGAAAAGTGATCCAAAGGCGCCACACGTTGGGGCAAGATCCCCAAACGCTGGCCAAAATATGGAAAAGTGATCCAAAGGCGCACACGTTGGGGCAAGATCCCCAAACGCTGGCCAAAATATGGAAAAGTGATCCAAGGCGCCACACGTTGGGGCAAGATCCCCAAACGCTGGCCAAAATATGGAAAAGTGATCCAAAAGGCGCCACACATTGGGGCAAGATCCCCAAACGCTGGCCAAAATATGGAAAAGTGATCCAAAAGGCGCCACACATTGGGGCAAGATCCCCAAACGCTGGCCAAAATATGGAAAAGTGATCAAAAGCCGCCACACGTTGGGGCAAGATCCCCAAACTGGAAAAGTGATCCAAAGGGTATACCCGAATAAGGCGGTGAAAAGTGCCCCCAAACCAAATCAAAAATCGCGATGCTCATATAAAAGAGAATACAAAATGACGTAGATTCACAAAAAAGTCAGCCTCTTAGGGCTATCTATTGCAGACATACGAGAAACGTGTTTTGCATGACTTATTTTTTCTCAGCATGTATCGCGTGTATCAGGCTGAAAAAAATTCCAGAGACGGGGAAACATCGTTTAATTTGAAGGTATTTTTGCCAACGAATTTTGACTACAAATTCATATAAAAAATGTTTGAAATTCATTTTCAACATGATAACTTTGGAGTACTGTCTCAATTTTCCCCCTCTAACATGGGTATTATGACATTCTATAACATATATTATTTTCAGAATTTTCAAGAAAGTGAACGGAAGTGAAAAAATATTAAAATAATTTTTTCACTTTAAAAATTTGAAATTCGCGTCTAAATGTGATTGGAAAAAACGGTTTAACCTATATTTAAATACAAATTTAATTGGCTGTACTTTTTAATGAAACCTTCTATAAAATGGTTTTGGGACACGCTGATTACGATTCCAATGTCGAAATTGAAAAAAGTGGGGGTCTAATATGGCGGATTATATATTGAAAAACGTCTAAAAATGTTTAAATTTTCATTAAAACTTGTAAATAGGCTTTTATGGGTTCGCTGACTCCGAATTTGATGAAATGATTGCAAAAAGAAAAAACAAAATGGGGGATCGAATATGACGGATTTATACTTAAAAATCTTCTAAAAATGTTTCAATCATTCGAATCATTACGCTGCACGAAATGAAGAATAGCAGCTAATAGCAGCTTTTCTTTTCATTTGTCAATTGCTAAATAGAAAAGAATATAGTTTTACAAATTTCGTTCTGGAACTCACTAGAACTTATAACTGTTTTCCACTTTAAAAAATGATAAAACAAATTGTTTGTACAATTTTGTTTCAACATTAAATATTAATTAATTTTAACATACAACATTTAAGTGTTTGTATTACATGTAAAAATTGTACTCACCATCACAATTTTCGTCCATTTTGAATGATGAAAATTGCTCAAAAGCGAATACTTTTACACGTATTGAAAGTAACGGCTGATTTACGATCTTTGTGTCATGTAACAGCTACTCGTTCAAAGGCTATGTTTCCCATGATGCAGATTGACGCCTCGAACCTTTTCTAACCGTGGAATTAGATAGTCTGGGAACCAGTCTACCCAACCGCTTACTTAATATTCCCTACATAGAAGCTTTTTTGGGCTTTTGGCCAGCTTTCCGGGATCGTGCGCCAGTGTGCTCTGGCGCCAATCCGCTGCCGATGCAACGCCGCCGCCCCGCCTCACGCCCAGCGCCGGCGCTCCATTGTCATTGTCAGCCGGGCGCGTCGACTACAAGGGTCATTAGTCGCCGTACGGCATGTTGTTTCATCAGGAGGTGGCGGTGATCTTCCCCCGCTCGAGGGGGAGATGCGGTGGCAACCTGCCGTCAGCTAGCGATCTTTCCCCACCACGTATTATCCACGCATGTTTTCTTGAGTCCTCTCTTCACTGGTTGCGAGAAGAATGAAGAGTTTGGTTATTTTCACAAAAGGAATTTTATATGAAGTGTATAGTTCGTTTTTCGATGCAAAAGAGTTTCTATTACACGGGAGCAAACATTTCTGGTTTCCCGATTTTGTCTACAATGCTCATTCGTATCATATATTCTTAATTTAACTAATATTGGCAAAGGAGTGGGAGTAGGTATTCGGGGGCTCAAGAAACTGCGCGCTTATAATATCTCCCATCAGAGAGGCACCGCCCCAGCCGGGACAAGCTCTAAGCTCCCGACCGGTCTCCCGGAATATGTGGTAGTGTACTGCATGTTAGTGCAAGTGTGTGTGTAAGGGGAGAAGATAGGACAAGGAAGAGGAAGGAAAGAACGCGTGCGGTCCATGACCCGTTTGTTAGGATACTGCTCCGGCATTCGCCTGGTGTTAATCGGAGAAACCACGGAAAACTACCGATCAGAGCAGCCGGCCGCTAGAATTCTCATCTAGACAGCGACTGAATTCAACCTCGCTGACAAACTAGGGTCGAAAATACTGCCGCCATCGCGTGGTCGCTGTGGCACACCTGAGCCTGAGATGGAAGACGCGAGGAAGTGTTCCGCACACGCCACAAAAGTCCTCGCAGGCATGTCGTTACTTTCGCCTTCAGAGGTTGGCCGAGCTTCTCCCCCCCCCCGCCGGCGGGCCGCAGAAAGGTATTTTAGTTCCAAAGGTCCTTCCCGCCCCGAAACGCAGTCTTGACGGCAAAATCTCTGCCTTCCTATAGAGCGATTTTCCTAAGGATGTGCCAAAGTGACAGCTAGTTCTGACAACATAACTGAAGGTTCTGTGGTCATTGTGCCCTCGAGCCCATTAGACTCCCTTCCCGCATTCGTTCGTTTGCAGTTGGCCAACTTGGATATGGCATCGACACTTCCTTTTGTGGCGTCCTCGTCCGACAAAAATATAGTGCGCTGCAAGAAATAATTGATATTAGGAAGTGAAGTGTAATGGGCTCTTCTGTAAAAAATCTTTTTTTCTTTATATATTACATTGAATTTACTTTTTGTGTGATAAATATTATGTTTATTTTAAAACCGAGACTTGAATGCGAGATGCGTACCGGTGCACGCGTGGCGTTTTCTTTTACTGATTGTGAGAGCATGTTAAGAGATTTTCCACATACGAAATTAAATTTAAATATTTCCCGGACTTGCGTACGTGCATGTACCTCAGCGAAACTCTTAGACTTCTGCATAGGGGTGTTTTCACAGGAGCCATTAGCACTTTACGAAGGGGCGTGACTGAACAGCTGTCACGGCGGAGGGATACTTCTCTGAAATACATGTGATGTTCACTTGTTTTCGCGAACTGTCACTTTGGCTCATCCTTAGAAAAATCGTTCTATACATATAAGCAACGCCCACTTCCGGGCTCATTCTTGGTAATTCTGTACGCGACTACGCTACCTTCGATAGCTCTACTGTTTCCGACAAACACATATTCATTCATTCTTCATACTTCCGTACGAGTAACTACGCTGATCTCGGCTATTCTGCCATCTTCGTTCGCAGTGCATTAACGCTCTTTCGAGAGTTAACGTCGTATACCGACCCTATGTCGGCACTTGTGCGGCATTCGTTTCCTGGCCGAGTGTTGGAAGCTAGCCAAGAGAGCTGCTGCCTGCTGTGTCCCGTGTGTGTCCCGGCTGTGATCCCGCATCTGTGCCCGGCCATTGCTGGACCCTGTGGGAGAATGTATTCCAATATCCAGCCGGCTATGCAACGCAGGGGGCCACATTTCACATCACTTACATCTGTAAGCTGCAAGTGCAACCTTCGCCGATCGTATCGCGTGATCTGTAAAGTTACGTGTCAGAAGCTGAACAGTTACAATTCTACAGTAGTGTAGTACATGTAAATGTAAGTACAGGTAAGGAAAGGTTGAGGATAGGACAAAGAAGAGAAAGGAAACATCGCATTCTGGTCGTAGGCTGTTTGCTCAGGCTCGTACTGCTCTAGCCTGGTTCTAATCGAAGAAACCACGGAAAACCGATCAAAGTAGCCGGCCGCTAGAATTCTCCTCCAGACAGTGACTGAACTCGACCTAGCTAGTGTTTGAAATCCTGCCACTGACGACTGGAACCCAGAACTCTCCGGTCAGATGCACTGCAGTGACGTCAGTTGATGCCCTGAGCTGCCTCTCGCGATGACACAACAGCGAAAGGAGCTGAGTGAGTGGTCGAGGCGAGGTTGAGAGTGGAGGCGGCGATGAGGGCGCGTGCCGCAGTGGTTTCGGGTTGGGGCGCTGTGAACGAGATTGAAGTTTGAGTGGCAATGACAGCGAGGGCTGTAATGTTAGTGGCGGGGATGGTGGGGTCGGTGGGGATGAAGGTGTGGGCGGAAGTAGTGACGCCATATTAGCGACAGAGTGGCGGCGCAGAGTCGCAACATCGTCAGGGATGAAAGCTAGTGCTCAACAGCGCATACTTTCTCGCACTATTTATAAATTTGCAATTTTAGAAAATTCATGGAGTTCAACAAAAATGTGACCCACACCTTGCCTTTAAGCGTTCCTTCTTCTAACCGTGGAACGAAACTGAGGAAAATATTTGGAGCAGTTTTAGAGAAAATGTTTTTTTAATAAATTGCCTTCATTTTAACCCCAAATTACGCGAAAATTTCTCTTAAAATTAACTGTACATGTCCTTTTTTAAATAGTTTAATTTTTGGAACAGTGGTTGCCTAAGGTGAAAATCTTTATTTTCAATTTTGTAGTTTTGAAATGTTAACATTTTGCAATTTTCGAAAATATGGATATCAATCCGAAAATGGGATTATCGCCATAATTTTACTGTTCTTTGATACCTACACGGGGAAAATTAAATGAAAAAATTTGATGCCGTTTTGGAGAGAAAAGGATGAAAATTATCTATATTATGTGTAAAAATCTGTAAAAACTACTCATGTTTTCGAAACATCGTTCGTGAACTTATTTCAAGATCTGTCATTAAAGAATAGATTTTTTCTTCAATATTGTAGTTGTAGGAAGACGCCCCCAAATAATTTTTTGTTTTTTCATTTTTCGAAAAATCTGGGATTTTAGCGAACTCGAGACGTACATTATTTACTTAAGCGTCGTTAACGGTATACAAGGACAAAGTTTAATATAGTAATTTGTTGGCAAATTTGAAATAATGTTGAAAATGTTTGAAGGCTTCATGCACAGTACCCTCAAACATCAAAATATCCATCTGAAACTAGCAAAGCCTCGAGTTCGTTCATATCGATCCGGGAATAACAAATTTTGGAAAAAAATAGGCTAAACGGTTGAGGCGCTGGCATTGACCACACACGGACGTTTCGCCGTCAATCGATTTTATGGTGTCAAGGACCTTCAAAACACACTACGTGTTAGAGGAAGTAATTTACCATACATAACAATACAATAAATTGTATGTTACCACTAACAATACAATAAATTGTATGTACTCCACTTTTTCGCTATGCATGTTAACACATCTGTGTTCAGTTAGACGTTCCAGACGTGTGTAGTAAATCTCTTAGGAGTGCTGGAGAGGTAAAGTTACAAGTGATTGGTATGATTAGTAAGTAATAACGTTTTTAAATCATTGATTAATGTTATGACATCCAAACAGCATTCGTCACTTTTAATGAACCAGAATTACGACTTGAAGTTTTATAAAATATAGATGTTCGATCTGCAATTCTGGAGTTCAGATACTTAAATTGCATAAATACTTTCAGTAATTTCTGATTACCGCCTCTCTTAACACGTATTTAATCGACAAGTACAATAGGAATTGGGCTTAGGTACGGGATAGGAAGTACAGCAGCTGAATAGGACGAATATTGAAGATAAATAATATTCCTATGAATGGTTCATAATAATAATAACAACAACAATAATAATAACAATAATAATAACAACATTAATAATAATAATAATATCACACCACATAATCTTCCCTCTCAGACAGTGCTGACTTGGGAAGGCATAATCAAGTTGCAAAGTTGCTGCAGGCTGCAGTGCACAAGGTAAACGCAATATAGCTTAATTTATTGGATGAATCGACACCGCCATTCTACAAGTACATACTTGCTCCCGTCCTAGAAACAAGTTCCACCCTTTTGTATTGGGACAGACCAGCTCTAACTGATCGTACTATCACAATATGCCAGCTATTCTCCTTAGAATGAACAAAGAAGGAGTAACAAAAGACAACGCAGTGACATTATCCCACAAACAGAAAGAAATATTAAAAATTTCGAATTATCAAAACTTATGAACTAAGACATATTTGGAAATTAAATACTACCAAAACATACCCACTCATGATAACGGCGGAAGGTCTCGTCGGTAAGAACCTAAAAAATCTAACAGAAGTTAAACTATTCAAAAACATTCAGAACATGGGACAGCGCGCAGTTTTGTTGCAAACAGCCCATATCGTAAGAAAAGTCCTGATAGAAGATAAAATTATTTTTTTTGTGACCGAACCTGTCCCCTAAACAGCTTTGGGGAAGGTGAGCATTTTTATCAAAAAAATTGGAAAAATAAAAAAATAAAATAATAAAATAAAGGAAAGTTTTATAATTTACATTTAGGTATTTTTTAAATAATCATGTTTTATTTAAAATATACATTAAAATACCGTGAAATGCAGGTATTCAAATTGGTACCTGTTTTGCATTCTCCAATAGTGGATATTTCTGGTTAGTTCGTATTTTAATTTTCCAATTTTCCATTATAGAGATTATAATGTTCGGATACTTTTTTGGTTGGGAGAAATATAGTTAGTCCATCATATATTCGCTGGTGGATACTAAATTATGGAATACAGAGCTTGAAGGGCGCCAGGGGAGGTCTCATAAGTGGTGGGGCAAATGCGTTTGTCTCCCTGTAGACCCATGAGCGCGATGTCGTAGTGTCAACATGGCGCTTAACGTTTAATCACGGGTCCTTTGGGACAAAGCATTTGCGTCGTATGCTAAATGCAAATGCCATCCGTGCATACCAAGTATCTGTCCGAAACTCTATTCAAAACTTACTCGAGCGTCAAGGACAATAAACGTTTTAGTTGCATGCTCTTCAATTTACTGCACAATAACACGGGACAACGACCAAGAAACTTTTTGTATGTATTCATGTATTTCTTATCGTTGTGTGCTGATTTCAAAAATAACATTAAAAATGCCGTATCAATCCACCATTTATTTACATTTTAACATTCTCTCTCTCTCCCTCTCCCTCTCCCTCTCTCTCTCTCTCTCTCTCTCTCTCTCTCCCTCTCTCATATATATATATATATATATATATATATATATATATATATATTGCAATGAGGTCATTGCTAGTCGCCGGACCCAAAACTTCCCCCTCTGTCACGCCGATTAGGAAGGTCCTTGATTTGACACGGCTCAGCGCAAGACGCGCGAACGCGTGCCAGGAGACTCAAAAGATTTACGATTAGGTGCAATTGTCTCCCGGGACAGCCTTTCTGGCAAACGGCGGCCAGTCCACGTGCACGGCTAGGCACCGGAACAAGCAAATTATAGAGATCCGGCTACTGTTGAAGTTATCCCGTAGGACCCATATAAGCGTCACGAAGACAGCAGAAAGGGACTGCTTTGTTCATCTCCGGTGTCCTGGCAACACACACGCACAACAAAGACCACCAATCAGGCGCCCAGAAAATGAGGTTAATTTGAAAATACCCTATCGGCTTCCGACTCGCGTCGAATATTCTGGAAACTAAGATTTCGGCCAATAATATTCAAAATTCCAATCACGTGAAGGAGCGATGGGCGAAACTTGGAAAAAGGGTGGGGATGCGACGCAGGAAGCTCGAGAGCGGCGGATTTTGGCAGAAGACGGATAGAAGGCGAGAGAACGACACAGAATTGAGACTGCAATGTTGATGAGAGGTAGTGGGAGCAGTGACTTGGGGTCGACCAACATAGTGCAGGCCGCCCAGTATAAAAGACAATCAGGAATTTATTCCGATTTCAACGGCCGGCGCCTCCGGAAGGAATGATTGTGCAGCCGAGTCATTGAGGCTGGCCTGGTGAGGAGTGGGTGGCGTCAGACGACTTCCTCCAATAATCACCGATCGGAGCCAGGAGCACTAGCACCGCACGCACTGCTGCTTCCGGTTGGCTGCGCCTTGCCGTGGTGTGGCTCGCGACAGCGACTGCTTCGGGGACGACTACGGATTGTGCAATCATCGAAAGAGGTGAACGAAATACTTTCATTTGTAATTATTCCAAAGACAGTAAAAATAGGAAAGGTGTCATTTAATGTAAATAACATATAATTTAGTTTAAGGGGATTCCTTACCCAAACTGTATTATAGAAACAAAAGCAATAAATGTGTTCTTGCCATTCAGGTGATTGACACTTAAAGTTACAAAACTTTGTGATTATTGTAAAGTAGTGGTAGTAATAGCAAACCCGTGCATGCCCTCATTCAAGAGTGCCTACCCCTTGAGGTTCTCGAATGCCGGTGCCAGGTGACAGGTAAGTGCCCGTTTGGCGCCCTTCATTGATAAATTTAACGCGCACACCTGTCAGCTGATTACCGACGCACTTCGGTGTGACGGTATTTCCCCCCCCCTTTTGTGAGGTACCCAGACCGCGAGCTGCGCGCATTGCGTGCATGCGTGTGTTGCCGTGGCGGCAGGATGGGTTCATCACAATATGAAGTAGAAAGTTAGAATGAGAAAAAAACTTGGGCTCCATATAAGGCCAAGCATTTAAACACATAAATAGGTTCTTATGCAAGAAAATGACCTAGACTGTCAAGCATTTGTTGCCAATACGCTGGATGCTTTCTAAAAATTGGGATGTTTAATGAGCCTCAAGGTTCGCTTTTTAAACTGTCATTTACAATTCTTTCCGAACAATTTCAAGAAAACGAACATGAAATAGTGAGTAGTGAAGAATATAAACACGATACGCTTCTCGCTTATTTGATAGAAAAATATCTGGCAAATAATTTCGTACGAAGCTCCTATTCCGCACCTCGCGCCGCTTCAACTTGCACATGTTGCACTTGCACATGTTGCACTTGCACATGTTGCACTTGCACATGTTGCACTTGCACATGTTGCACTTGCACATGTTGCACTTAAGGGAAACGAGTGCGGAGTGATGGGAAGTATAGAGCGATTTTCCTAAGGATGAGCCAAAGTGACAGCTAGTGCTGGCAACATAAGTGAACGTTCTGTGGCCGCTGTGCCCATTAGACTCCCTTCCCGCATTCGTTCGTTTGCAGTTGGCTAACTTGTCAATGGCTTCGACACTTCCTTTTGTCGTGTCCTTGTCCGACAAAAAATATAGTGCGCTGCGAGAAATAATTTATATTAGGAAGTGCAGTGTTATGTGCTCTTCTGTAAAAATGTTTTTCTTTATATGTTACGTTGAATTTACTTTTTGTGTGATAAATATTATGTTTATTTTAAAACCGAGACTTGAATGCGAGATGCGTACCGGTGGACGTGTTTCCGGTTTCAAATCATTTTTCTTTCTATTTACATTCGTGGCAGTTTTCTTTTACTGATTGTGAGAGCATGTTAAGAGATTTTCCACTTACGTAATTAAATTTAAATATTTCCCGGACTCACGTACGTAGTACATATACCTCACCAAAACTCTTAGAATTCCGCATAGGGGTGTTTTCACAGGAACCATTAGCACTTTACGAAGGGGCGTGGCTGAACAGCTGTCGCGGCGGAGTGATACTTCTGATTGACATGTGATGTTCACTTGTTTTCACGAACTGTCACTTTGGCTCATCCTTAGGAAAATCGTTCTATAGCTCGCGCGGTTTGACGTGGGGCTGGCCGAGGTCAACGAGGGGGTTGCCACGGAAGGCGGCGTGGGCGGGGTGGGGGTGGGGTGGGGTGGGGGTGGGGCGCATATCGCGTGCCCTCGGGCGAATGAGCAGCGCCATTCAGCCTTCGGCGCCGTCGCCCGCGCCCGCGCCCTGGCGCGTCTACTTCGGTGTGAGGGCGATAACGCCCGCCGCTGTGGCGCGCTGCCACCGGAGCTCAGCCGGCGGAAGCGACCCGCGAACGGGGGCGAAGGAGTTGTCCGTCAGTTCGAACGTTGCTGTAGCACGCGGCAAGCTATCATATGGCGAATGAAATCGCGTTAAACCTTCGGCTCATTTTCCCCACTACTTACGTGGATTCTGTTTGGGATCTTTTTTGACCCCAAGCCTTTTACGCAATAGTTTACAAGTATTAGATGCACGCATTTTATTTGGAATTATTAATGGAGAAAGTGACGATATTTAATTACTTTAATATCCAATGATTCTAGTTTGTAATTATATGTATGTTCTCCGTTGTAATTATATATACGTTCTTGAGTTTGAGTCGCAGGAAAGAAAACATTCACTTTTAATTGCCGACGTTTCGACCATAACGCATGGAAAATGTCTATCACAGTTGAATACAGTATGATTTATGAGAGATGGAACTATGTAGACAATTGAGACATGTGACATGTACGATGTACATTATTGATAACCTTACAGATAAAAAAACACTACATTGTTAACAAACAAATTGTAATTTTTGCTTAATCAAATAGTTCACTATACATATTCCTGTATATACACGTTTTATCTGTTCTGTAGCCTTGATGAAGGCCAAATATATGGCCGAAACGTTTGAATGTATAGTATCTGTTTTCTTTCCTGTGACCCAGACTCAAGAACCATTATATACATATATTTGCTTTATTTACTTCATTGCACTAAATAAAGAATAATGCTGTTGCCTGAAAAACAATCTAACATATCCTCATTGTTATACGTAGGTGACTATCTTACCAGTATGCCAATTTTTGAAACAGAGCTACCAAATCGTAGTAGACAAATAACCCAAATTATTACGTAGAAACCACAGCATCATAGTAGAAAACGGAAATGGATGCGTTTTAAAAATTTATCTTTTCGTAATTAGATGTCAAATGTGGCATTTCTGACGCCCATGGCATAAAAATCAAATTATATCCAACAAAAACTTAAAAACTAAAAATTCAATACACACATAAAATTAGACATTAGTAGCATATCTGAAAGAACAAATTGATGGGATTGATTTTCAGTGTGTTGCAAAATATTATTTGCCCTGGATAAAAAATGATTTTAAACAGAATCTAAGGGTTAAGGAGTTGTTGACGAAAATAGAAATATTAAACATAAACATAGTAATATTAAACATGTGCTACAGCTGTATATAAACGCAATTTAGTTCTTTCATCTTCAAGAAAATTTTTTCATCGTTTTTTTGTTTGGTACATTATTGATTTAAAATGTAAATTGAATTCTGTACATCATTTTAATCTTTTCAGTATGTTTTATAAGTCGATTTTAGTGGTTGTCGCATATCTTTCGATTTCGAGGCTAAATATTGAAGATTTCTAATACCCAAGCAATTTAAATGTAAGCTTTAAGAAGTAAAAACAAAAACAAATAATATGCAACTTAATTATGATCCAACATTATATCTGAGACCTTCTTTAAAAACACCCATTAAAGTTGTAAAAATATCTGTTTAAAACCCTTTCTTCTTTCGAACAATCAATCTTCATTATTTATTTCCTATGAACATTTTTTCTACAATTTACTAACAGGTTGTGATTATACAATTAAAAGCAAATGCTTTGGAAGTCATTCCTCGCCAATTGGAATATCAACACCATTTTAATCAATATGCGGAAAATCTCTCGGGAGGATAAAAATCAATGTTTGTTGTTTAGTATTTAATGTATGGTAATTTATGTAATGCTGTTCCGTTCATCCGCTTTCCATAAAAATTTGTCGACTTTTTGCTTGCACTTTGGCAAAGAATATAGCCATTATTGTAACTCCATTAGATGGCGCTGCAGCACAGACGCCGCTTCAGTTCAATGCAATTCCCAACCCATCTGAGCTTCATTGTTGTTGGGTGTTACCGTGTGTCCTGTGGCAAGCGGAGGAGACGGCATAGAGTAAAGTCTTTAGTCTATGGAGACGGCGGCGCAAGATCGAGAGAGTACAAAGAGAAGGAAAAGAGGAGAGAGGAAAGAGAGAGGAGAGAAAATGAAAGAGGAGAGAAAATGAAAGAGGAGAGAAAGAGAGAGAACAAGAGAGAGCAAGGGAGAGCGAGAAAGCAGGGCGCCTGCCGGGTTCTGCTAGGTATATTAAAGGTAATAGAAATGTGAAGGCTAAAACTTGTATTAAATAGAAAATGGCTAAAACGTTCACCGATTTTCTCCAAAACTAATATTTCCCGATCGATCTGGGTGATATCACCGACTCCTGAATGTGCACCAATATATTACTTTTGGGGGTACTTTACATGAAGCTCCTCGGATATATTCAAAATTTAAAAAAATTGTTTCAATGTTTTTATTAAATTTTGTTATTGAATACTGTAAAGGAGGTTTAAGAGAATGGTGCAAGTCTAATGTTCATTGAAAACCCTGATGTTTTGAAAATTGCAAAGTTCAAAATTGGTCGCCATTTCTAACAACTAAGATATTAAAGATAGAGATTTTATCCTTAATTAAATCCATTCTCTAAATATAGGTTTTGAAATAAGGTCATGAACAATTTTCGAAAATTTGAGCATTTCTTGCGTAATTTTGCATGAAAGTACGTGCTGTTTTAGTACCACTAGTTTAGCAAAGGCGGTGGAAAGTAATGAATTGCTGAAATGTTTGGAAAATAGTTTTTGTAAATTGTTTATTTTGCAGTCACAAAATACAAGCGGCATGCTAGCGGCAGCCGGACTGGGTGAGGGTCAGAAGCACGTGGGCGTTGCCTCTATCCTCTTTCCCCCCTTAACATATCTTTTAAGTTAATCTACATAGAAGTGTAGCTAGATGGGAAATCAATGATATAGGACAAGCTGGCCAAGTCCACCTCTTAGCCGGTCCGCTGGGAGAGATCCCTGCGGCCCGTTACCATCCCTTGGGCTATGGACCCGGGTAGGATCTACTTTCTGACGAAACCACTGCAAATTTACATCCGTACCATCAAATTTACTGCGTGTAAAGTGTTTTTGTGGTTAACGATAGTGCAGACTTACATTTTCAAAAAGTGTGAAGGAGTGTTTATGTTGAGACGTACGAGAAATAGTGTCAGTGTCTGCATGTAGATGTCGACCAATGTACGATTCGATTAGCCTCGGCCGTGAGGCCCTGCGGGCCTTCACAGATGAGGTGAATCGAGGTCTCTTCCTCACCACAAATGCAGCGGAGGTATCCAGCAGGCCCAGCTGAGAGAGCTTCGCTCTGAGCGGTCCACGCCCGTCATCACCTGCGTGAGTTGTGGCCCAGGACGAAAATGTGTATGTGTGCGACAGGACTTTACATTTGGGAGAAAAAGCTTTACAGTCGCCGTCTGAGACGAAGTCCGAACGTGCCTGCCACCTGTGGAGCAGCTCGGCTGTGAGTCCAGCCCGGCCCTCCTCCATTTGGAACAACTCGCCTTCAGTTTTTAATTCAGTGTCACCTTTTCGCTGTTTATATCTGCCTGCAGCGCTGGCTACCATGAGATCAAGGGCATGTGCCCTAGATAACTTGGAGGCCAACTGTAGCTGCTGTTCGGTACGCCCTGGTAATGCATACCAGCGCGGCCCTTCGAGCCTTTTCAGTTCTCTTTGGATGTACGTGGTATGGGCCCTGTCTGCCACACCGACGCACAATACATAATAATGAGTATAAATGCACCCTTGTATATTGTGCCAGTTGGTGTACATGCCCGTGGTCCCCGGCAACTCTGCGCAGTTTCTGGAATAATGCCCTGGCTTTGCTGCACGAAACTCTTACATGCTGTGTAAAGGTCAGTCCAGGGCCAAGTAGTTTAGTCCAAATGTCACAAAATTCAGGGAGAGATATGTTGTACTATTGTTTGATGGACATTATTTACATAAATTTTACATGGCCAGTTGTATGTTGGATACTCTCGAGTCGGACAGCCATGTATTGGTAATATTTTGGTTTATCTCATTAACTTAAGAAAACTTAGAATTGAAGATTATTTAACAAAGATTAGACACGATGTAAATTAATAGGAACGTGTTTCTGTTGTAAAAAACATTCCCTTTTTATTATCCGGCGATATTTATGCAACCCGTGGAGAGCAGTGTATCACACAACTGGGGTGCATAATGTTCGTCCTAACAGTATGCAAGATCTACCATTCCCTTTTGTGGAGGACATTTTTATCTCAGTTGTAAGTTGTTTTCGTTTTGAGAAAATACATTGCCAGTAAATATAATATTCCTAGATGAAATAATTTATTAACGAAAATTCTATTAGGAATTTTTGTATATTTTAACATTCCTTAGATATTTTGATGGTAAAGCATTGTTATTTTTATTTTTGGATATACAATGCATACATTTTGTTTCTGAGAAGGAGACCACGTTTTTGGGTGTGAGTGAATGACAATTTGAAATGTATTAATGTATTATGATATTATTATGACAACTAGAAATATATTAATATGCCCTACCTCCCTTTCTCTGAATATAATAATAATAATAATAATAATAATAATAATAATAATAATATGTATTATCTTCTTTTATCTGAGATAATGTACATTGTAATTTCTTGGAATTACTAACCATCGATAACCAGTATGGATGGTTAGCAACACTTGGTTTATAATTTATTAGGTATAATAAATAATATAATAATATATTAGGTATACTTATGCGTAGTACTTTTGTGTGTGGATTTTAAAGAAAATTTACAATCCAAGGTTTCGTGATCATACAAAAATTAAAATCCTAGCCTTAAATATATAAATTCTAAAAATAAATCATAAAACGGTACTTGACATACGGTATTGATTGTTTTCCAGGTACAATAAAAATCATCAATATTTTTCTGAAATACGTGTCAATGAATTTCTCAGGAATTTATTGATATGAAAGTTAAAACTCTATCAGTGTATTGATTTTAATTTTTATTGAATTCTTAACATTCCCTCTGTGTTTGAATCCCCACATCACATTATAGGCACATGTGAGATCCGATGTACTTTAAACATCTCTTGTTTGCATTGCTAATTAATCATTTTGCCCTCACCTCTGGAATAAAAGAAGTTCATCTGAGTTTTGTTTGGATCTGAAGCTTCTGTTAGAATTAACACTTCGGCAGCAAATACATTTGCTAAAACGTATTTCTTTAATGAATGACAGATTTGTTGCCTTCCGTGGATTTTTTCTTTGGTGTTACACAAGACTTATCAGTCAATCTGGGAAGAAAAGTCAGAATTATAACTAAAGTAGTAGATGAAACTGCTTTGTTAATGAGGAGAGAAAAAATCTACAACCGCGAAATTCTTAGTGAACGCACCTTGTGAAAGGCTTGCGAGAAAAGCGAATCTCGTACCGTCAGGAGCGACTAGAACAAAAGCAAACCACGACAGCATTGGCTGATAAAGAACAAAGCAGTTTTCTCGCTTGACTTGTTTTGGAGGCATTTTGCTCGTGGCCTTTCATCGTAGAGTTACCTCCCTGTACGAGTTAAAGGATAAATTTCGTTAGAATTATCTACTGAAATTTAATTAGAGTTGCTAAAAATGTATAAATATAAGTACACTATATACTTTTCAGGAAAGTATGTTCTATTGAAGACATAGTAGTGGATTGCAGTTCAAAGTTCTTACGCGAGATACTACTTCAAATATACATTCCGTTGGACATCCTTTAGGAAACACTCCACTTTTTCAACTGTAAAAGTTATGTAACATTTATTCTATTTCATGAAAATTTGTGGTAATTGTATCAGCAGCTTGAATGCAAATTCAATCGAATATAAAATGGGAGTTGTACAGCAATTAAGAGAGATGCTTTTGCGCTTCAATATTTATCGAATCCTGTGATCAGTTTATTTGCTATGCAGTTCATTTGCAAAGAATATTTAAGGCCGCAAAAAAAGTTGAGTTTTAGTTATAAGTTTTATTTTTGTGTGTTGCGTTGTTGCCTCGATACGGAGCTCGATATAAACTGCATAATTCAACAGGATGACGGTTATGAGGGAAATTCGAAATAGTGGAATGACGATATTCTCTTAAGGAGGGAATAACGAGAGGGAATTATAAAAGTGAATTATTGGGTGAAATATGAAAAGGCAAATGGCGTCAAGTTAACATCTAATTAATTGGTAAATAAATAAAATTGAATCATTAAAATTAGGTAAAATATAAAACCTCAGACCAAAGGCCTTGTGCTATTTTGTCACCGCTCAATCATTAGAATATTATAACGCTCTTGATTCAGAAATAACTATTATCAAGTTATTATGTTTTACGTAGACGCAACATGTTGAACGAGTGAACCGACCTCATAAAACTGTAGTTGTCACAGTTAAGCCCATGTGTGTGGACACTAATACTGTGGATTCGAAATCCGCGTTAGAGATTAAGCTTTCAATAGAGAGATTTAGTCCACATGCAAGGCAGCGACGTTAAGAACTACCAGTCACGAGACAGACCTTAAGCTTAAGGCACGACCGCGACTGTACATTTTTATACATAGTCTACGGACTCTGCCGTCAACATACAAATGTCCAAATGGCCGCTTATAAACAGGAAATGTTACGTTTTTCCAATTATAATAAATGTGTTCTCGTATGTGAGGAACTCACAGCTAATTAATACCAACATGCACAACTCTGGCAAGAATTACCCGACAATGTTGGACTTAAGAAATTCGCGAAAGAGGGAGTTGCAATCATATCTTCGTGTTAGGTTATGTTATATAACAAACGTTGTGATTCCCTATTTCCTCAAGAAAAGCCGATTCGAAATCCGAGACTGCATGCTCATCGCGCAGGGCTGGGTTCGAGTCCCGACGGCGGCAGGATTTTCCACACTAGCTTTTCAGCTAGGTCGAATTCAGTCGCTGTCTGGAGGAGAATTCTAGCGACCAGCTGATCAGATCGATAGTTTTCTGTGGTTTCTCCGTTCAACACCAGGCGAATGCCGGAGCAGTACCCTAACAAACGGGCCACGGACTGCGCACGATCTTTCTTTCGTTTGCTTGTCCTACCCTCACCACTTACACACACTTACACATGCACTACACTATCACACATGCAGAGAGACCGTTCGGGGGCTTAGAGCTTGTCCCACGAGCGGTGCTCCGAGAGGTGGGAGATACCTCGTTGAGGGAAAACTCGCTAACCGCCGGTAGGATGGAGCCGGAAATCGCCATTCAGCGGGGAAAGAAATCCGAGAAAAAATGCACTACACTTACGGGAGTAATGACCCTAGACGTTGCCGCGCCCGAAATCACTAACTGTCAATGAATCCTACGTATGCGGCCCGAATCTACCCCTACCGCAGCTCCGTCACGGCCGTGCCTTGCAGTGAGTGCGAGTCGGAGTTGGTTTTTGGCTTGCGCTGCCGGGGCGGCACGCGGTCGATGGGGAGGGGGCGGCGAGGGTTTAATTCCGCTAATGGCCGAGTGCAGGCGGCGGCGGAGGGGGAGGGGTGGGCCCGTGGGAAGGCTGCCCACATGCGAGCTCCGGTCACCGCCGCCGCTCAGTGCGAATATTTCACCCTCAGGGTGACCAACATTGTTTAGTAAATCCTCTTTGCTTTTTGCTTAACGCATTGACCTGTTGCCGCATTGTAGTAGACGCGTCGAGTCCGACACGATTCGTAGGTTTGTAGGATTAATGTTCAGTTCCAACTGCTGGCGTAATTTAAATTAACACTTGTACCAAATATTTTCCAAATTTTATTAGAGAGTTATTATTTTTTTTCGTTTTTTTCGTTCGAAAATAACCTGTTATTTTCCCATTCCCATTTGAAATATCTTGTCATAAACTTCCAAAAAAAGTATCTTATACCGTCAATATCTGATTTATTTCAAAATAACTTTCACAAACTATTATAAATATTACTGAAGCATTATGTATCAACAATGGAGATTACGTACAATACAGGTTATTATTTATATGAAATATGTAATGTGAATAAATTATATCTATTAAGTTATTGATAATAACTTATGAAATGAATACTTATATAAATACAATAATTTATACTCGGAATATTGCTGTAGACATTCGTGTTTACCGCTTCCAATTGTCAGTAAAGCTTGGGGTGCAAAAAGACCCCGGGTATAGTACTTGATTGTAAATTGAAGATATGGTACGAGGGTTAAAGGGAAACATCTGGAATTTATAAAGTCATTTTACAGAGAAGCATTCCTGATGGCGACCGCATTGAACCGTCGTTTTGTGGTTTTGCTTCATAAATTCCTGCGGAGACGAGGTCTCACTCGAGCCTTTTTATTTCTGGCTCCACTTTCTTATTCATCTGTATTCAGAAACATTTTCTCGTACGCAGTGTTTTCTTAATTTTGAAATATGTTACATGAATATTTATACAACATTACATTACATTTTTTTTTCAGAAATGGGTTTGTCAAATACTATCATCCGACTAACAAAGTAATGTAGATTTTTAAGTTGTTAAAGTTCACAAAGATTGACCACCGTATTTTTGTCATGTACCACATATATAAAGCGGATTTTTCTCTTACCAGAACTCTCCCACCAGCGGGGTACCGTACAGCCGGGACAAGCTCTAAACTCCCGACCGGTCTCCCGGAATATGTGGTTGTGTAGTGCATGTTAGCTTTAGTGTGTGTGCAAAGGGAGAGGATAGGACAAGGAAGAGAAAGGACAGATCGCGCGCGGTCCGTGGCCCGTTTAATAGGGTACTGCTCCGGCATTCACCTGGTGCTGATCGAAGAAACCACGGAAAACTACCGATCAGAGCAGCCGGCCGCTATAATTCTCCACCAGACAGCGACTGAATTCAACAAGCGGTGTAGATAGTATCGAACATCGAGCCACAGACGGGATTCAAACTGTAGGACCTCCCGGTCAGAGGCACTGCAGTGACATACATCCGCTGATGTCCTGAGCCACCTCTGGCGGTGTGCAGGTGAGCGGGATGAGAGGCGTCGATGAACAGAATGTCAACCGGACTATAGAAAAGTTGAGGCGCGCGTACGCCAGTGCGGACAGCCCAAGCGCGACGGTTGTGACGTCAGGGGCGTTTTTCCGTGGGCGGCGGGGCCCGCGACAGATTAGTGGGGCGGTGGGATGAATACCAACTTCCGGGCGCCGCGCCCGAAGCCCCGCCAGCCACCAATGGCTGCGCATTCGGCGGCAGCTTGATTCATACGCGCCTTCGTTTCTGAATGCGTTAACGCGGGAACACTTACGGTATTCGGCCTGCACTTACACTTACGGAGTGCCTGGGCATCCCGACTGTTTCTTATGCTGTGAAATCGGAATACATAGAAAAACATATTTAATAAATGATGAAATTCTGTTCAGGCATAGTTCACAAATATATATTTGCAATTTGATTTAATTTTAAACTTGATAAATACTATTGAAATACTTTTAATTTTGAACATAGGACAACTGCAAACGAATAAAGTAAATCTTGTCTCATGTCTGTGAACATAAACAGCAATGTCCTTGTTTTGCAATTTTTTGCGGTGAATTGGAAGGCATTTATGATAAATTGGGTTGCTTGCTGTATTCCAGAACTTTCTCAATTAAAGTTCTTAAAGCCAAACTAAGAGAGTTATTCATGTAAGGAGTAGCGAGTGCGATTCTCACCGATCTCTGAAAATTCCTCCTCGCCTAACATATGTTTCTTTATTTCAAAAGAACATATTTTTTCTCGGTTTCTTCTGTGCGGCCAATTTCATTTTTTTATAAGCGTCTTCCTCATCGCAAGACATTTCACAATCTTCCTCAGAATCTACTTCAATACTATCTGCTGTGTACCACAGCAAGTGTGCCCCGAGGATCGGTGTGGTGGGCCCACTGTGCCAGGCAGGGTAGTTGCGGCCCACTGTGGCCGCTGCAGGGTTGCGCCGTGGGGCGCGACCAGGGTAGATATGAGAAGTACGGGAAGGCGCCACCAGGAGCAGGGCAAGCGGCGGCGCTGTTCCGTGACCACTGAGCAGTGGCGGCTAAGCGATCGCAGGAGGGCATTTTCCCCTCGATGCCCCGCCATGGAGGCGGGAGGTAGAGACTCGCCCCGATGCCTCGGGCGTATTTATAGGGCCTCTTCCGGGGCAGTAAGCAGTAGGACATTTCGGGAGCAGCAAACGCGTGCCTAGCAAAAGTAGTAAGTTCGGTGTCTAAAGTGCGTGTGTTACGGACTGTATTCTGCTGGCGGATTGGAATTGGGCTTGTATTTAGGGCTTGTTTTGGATTGTGGTTTTACAGAAAATAAATTTTTGGTGAAAGAACTGTTATTATTTTACTTCGTACATAACACTGTCCTCACCTTCCGAGATAATCTCACTTATATTTTTAATGCGAATCACGAGATTCAAGCAACATCCGACCAACTTTCTCTTCAAAAGTGGAACTACTTACTCTTGCTGCCATAATCTCAATGACAAATGAATATTTTCCTCGAATATTACACATCTAGACCAATATGAAGCGCACACATAGGCGAGAAAAGCGCTCGTGCTACCACTTACGGGGTGCGCGGACACCCCACAACGACGGCACAAAACCTTCTAATTAGCTCCAGTTCCACACCGCCACAACAATTGAACCGTTAAACAGGGGAGGAAATATGCGGAAAGTAGATGGCAGGAAAACCGCCTGGGAGTTATGAATATCTTTCTAGAAACCAATGAAGCGACTTCTGGAGTGCCCGCGCAGCCCTAAGTGTTCCCGCGTTAATGCGGCGGCTGATGGCGGTCTCTATGGCGATGAGTGTTACTGAGGGGCAGGGAGATTTTTGACAATCGTCGGTTTCATGTGTTACAAACCTGTTTGAGATCTAGATATGCGTATCAGATAAGACTGATATTCAGTTTATTTCATCAAATAATTTGAGTTAACAACTTACTTGCTATTTAATTTAATTTATACATCGTAATTCCTACCTCCATTAATTTATTGATAAATTTAAGGCTTTTTATAATTATTTTTGCCTAGCGCTAGAGATAGTCATAAGGTGACAGAAAAAAGTTGTGCTCTAAAAGATGTAAATTATAAGAACATCTTTCTTTTTCATGAGATGAAAACATCGTATATTCTACAACAATTTCTTTCTCTTCAATAAATGACTTTGTTATCCTGTAATATTTTACACAGTTGCGACGAATATCTATTATTTGAATTCCCTTGTTTCAATATTAGATAACGTTTATTATTGACGATTGAGGAAAGTTGTATTCAACATTTATTTTGGTGTAAAATGCGCACGTGCTTCCTATTTTTATCACAGGAAGATGATTTCGATCGCTTAGCAATTGTCATCAGTAGAGGCCGCATAAATATGTAGTATTAAACGTCAAAATCTGTACATAAATATATAATGGGATCGAAACAATATGTAATATCGCATACAATATGTAATATTAAAATAGTCTAATTAGAACGTCCCTTACATAATACGAAATTACATTCATAAAAAAGTCCTAAATAAATTTTAAAATTAATACAAAAGTTTTAAAAAACATTTGGAGAGTACAAGTTGATCCATGCTTTGCATCATACAACTTTCCAGTCAGTAGTATAAGCTACATCTATTGTTATCCAGGACTATGGTTTAGCAGCCAGACCAGACGCAATAGAAGGCATCGTACAAATTTGCATCTCTAGGACCTGCAAACAATCACTGAAACAAGTAACATTTTCATCAAAATATTATGTCGTCGATCCCCAATTTTTCTCGGAAATGGGGTTAAAGGTCACCGAAGGCGGCGTAAATTATACTAGTCATCAGAGCTAACCTTGTAGCGCACTATGGGGCAAATGACAGCAAAACCTGGCAGAAATTTAAAAAAACCAAAATTATTTAGGGTGAAAATTTCTTATGGTTTCGTACAAAGGAGAACCTGCACGAACATGTCCTAACATGTCAAGCCCTTGGGCTGTCCGTCTCCACAGTAGAGCTTTCAGTTCATGCAGTGTTGTAGTGGTGATCGGACGTGCTTTTCGTTAGTGAGAATTTATCTCTAGGTTCGTGGTGTTTTTCAGTCAGTGTGTGTAAAGAAAACCAACTTTTTGCAATGGAAGATTCAAGTTCAGGTATTTAATGTTATTTAGCATGTGACAAACACAAAATCTAGGTCTTTTTATTTATAGAAATAAAACTACAAAGAAATAGCTTTTAACATTTCAAACTTACGTGTTATTTTGTGAAACACATAACTTTTAATTATGTATCAAAGGTGATCAAGCCTTGATCTTTGTTTCTCGCTATTCATTGTACTGAAATGAATTGTTTTTTTTTTTTCTTCCCGGAATAATTTTTAGGAAGTGTCTGCACGTAAAATACCGGAAATGAATTGTGTACTATGTGAGTATTTTTTTTTTTTTTTTGCAGGCAAGAGTTCGAATACTGTTCATATCAAGAGAAAAGAACTTTTAGATATTATGTGGAGTTCTAATGAGAGAAAATAGACAAAAAATTTAATTTCTTGACTGAAAAACTGAAGACAACAAAGTGTGGTTCACGAAATATTAGTGATATAAAGCAAAAAGTAAGTCATCTCAAGTCCGAATTGAAGTTGCAATGGATAAAGGCTTGCAGAAAACGTGAAAAATTTGATAAAAATAATGAGGAATGGCTCGAAAGTTTCGTTTCGTTTAATCAGTATTCACTGAAGAGATGTGGCGCCGGAAATTTCTTTTGAATCCAGTTCTTTGCGAACAAAGCGACAAAACACTAAAGAATTGCGAAATGCTACAACATCTAATATTTTAACATTCGTCGCACTAATGAACATGAGAGCTGAAGAACAGCCGCAGGCTTCGAAATTACTGATTGAAATGACTTCAAGTCCGATACGTGCCAAGAAATACAGAGCGGCTTACAGAAAATCATTGGAACCAAAACAGATGACTGGCGAAGATGCTCTATCAGTTTTGGTGGAAGCTAAATTGACTAGACATCAATATCACATCATAAGGACAAGTGCTCCAGAAAAATTTTCGTCATATAAAATAGTTCAGGATGCGAAAAACTGTAAAACCCTACAAGTATGCACATTACCGAAAATGTTGCTCTCATTTCACTGAAGCTTTGCTTGATCACACTGTGAAGCGCCTTCTAATGTCACTGGAATCTGTAATTGAATCACTCCCAAATGCAGTACTTCATCAACTCACTCAGATATCAAAATGGGGGTTTGATGGCTCTTCGGGACACATATCTTACAAGCAGGTATTTCAAAATAATGATGCTGATGATTCTTCTGTTTTCATTACAAGTATTGTTCCTCTTCGTCTGGTTTGTAATGAAAAGATTGTTTGGCAAAATCCACGTCGTGCATCGACAAGATCTTGTAAACCTGTTCACATACAGTTTATAAAGGAATCGAGGAAGTATGTATTAAGGAAAAATGAGAGTTGACGATGAAATAAAAAATATTCAAACAAGCAAGGTAATGTTTAGAGAGAGAGAGAGAATTATAAGTTGATCACAATATGATATTTGCCATGGTTGATGGAAAAATATGTAATGCTCAGACTGAAACTACTTCAACCCAAACGTGTTACATATGTAATGCCACTTCAAAAAAGTCAATAATGTTAATAAAATGATTAAGAGGGCAATTAAGAAAGAAAATTTGAAATTTGGTATGTCAATCCTACATGGGTGGATACGCATGTTTGAGTACCTATTGCATTTGGCTTATAAGTTACCTATTAAGAAGTGGCAAGCACGAGGGAATGATAAAAACATTGTGGCTGAAAATAAAGCTCGTATTCAGAGAGAGTTTCGAGAACGCAGTGGTTTGATTGTGGATCAGCCAAAACCAGGATCCGGTAATACAAATACCGGAAATACAGCTAGACGGTTCTTTCAGAACCCTGTACTATCTGCTGAAATTACACGCATCGATGTCTATTTAATTAAAATGATGCACATAATTATGATTGTCGTATCAAGTGGCTGTGAAATTCATGTTGAAAAGTTTCGGGCTTTTGCTCATAACACGGCTCGTCTTTTGTTAAAAATATCCACGGTAAACATGTCACCTACACTGCACAAGTATTTTATTCATGGGCCTGAGATTGTCTCGTCAGCTTTGCTTCCAATTGGACAATTCACAGAGGAAGCTCAAGAAGCACTCAACAAAGATTTTAAGAAAAACAGAGAGCACTTCTCCCGAAAATGTTCCCGTGAAAAAACTAATAGTGATGTTTTAAATTTACTGCTCTTAAGATCAGATCCACTTATTACCAAAAAGAAAAATTACCTACGTAAAATGTGCAAAGCCTCCCAAAAGAAGCTCAGGAACTATTGGTTCATCCACCCGAACACATTGTTCATTCTGAAAATTATGAGGCCCGCGCGGATGATGATTGCGATGACACAGTTCATACTATTGATAGCGATGATGATGATGATGATTTTTTCATGATTTAATATAATTTCACAATATTTATATTTGATTTTAATTTATGTAATTAGTAAAACCTTTAATTTTGCTCCCCTCAATAAAACGTAATGTAACGTTATGTGTTGGTTTTATTTACAATGCGTATTGTAATACCATACAATACAACCATACAAGACGCTGCAAGGTTTTACAAGAATTTAAAAGAAATACAAGAATTTAACCATACAAGACGCTGCTAGGTTAACTGTGATGATGATCGCTACGCAATCGAAATAAATTCTTGAGTGTAGTAAAAAAATTAATATCTGATGACACCTTTACTCAAAAAAGTATTGAATTGTTTGAATAGTTAAATGTTTCTCGAAAAGTTAAAATAAAGATTTTTTTAGAAGGTGCTGTATTTAATTATTTCTTTCCTGACTTTTTTTGTTTGCGTTATTATTAATGGAATGTTACATGGTTAGCGATCTTTTCGTGCTAACGACTTTCGTGTATTAATGCAATCAATCTGTCGCTGAAGTTGAAGTAGTTATCGAGATGCACTTTTCGTATTAGAGAGGTGCATGTGGCGTGCAGATTTAATTAATTAATAAGATTTTCTTTGCAGGTTTTTTCTTTTTTTATGTAATTAATATAATGGGTTTAACAAACTGTTACACGCCCACTGAATTGCTGGTTTACCTTTGGTGAATCGAGAGCAAAGATAACAATGAGAAACGATTCAATGGCGTGCAAATTCTAGACCGATGCAGGCTTGAAGTAGCCATGTATTCGCTAAGACATTTAGAACAGGCGGAATGAGAGCAGCCAGAATGGTTAATTTGATAGAGCGTGCATCGACCCAATAGCATTGTGCTAAAGAATTAGGCAGATATAATCTTCACTTGTTTATTGTGTTGAACCATTTCAAAAAGCTAGTAGTACGAATATCATTATTTTATGATTCAGGAAAAGAAGTTAAATTCCAATAGGATAATGGATGAATATTAAATTATACCTAAGATAAATATGTTCGCTTTATTTTTCACTCAATTTGTAATAAAAAGTGCACACATTTTTCAAGATGCGGCATTCTTTCATTAAAGACCGAACTTGTTATAGTATTTTCATCTTTTGTACTGTTGAGACATTATTAATCAAAGTGAATTATGCATTATTGAATGATTGCGAGAGAAGTTCCAGGTTGCATCACTGTAGTGTTGTAAAGTTTCCATCTGGCTTTCAGAGTTGAAGCCTTTTTTTCAATTCCTCATTTTTGTTGACCTTTGATTGACTTAATATTTTCTATTTTTAGCGCCATTTATTTTAGCTTTTTATTTAGGCATTTAACGATTCGTTCTTGAAAATTATCCTCCGAAACCTCATTGAAGAGTCCGGAGAGACTCCACAATGCTATCAAATGTTTGATGTTGAAACCAAAGCAATAAACTCATAATTTTCCACGAATCACTTCAGAATGGTTACGAGACAGCGTGAAGTAATGGAATTCGTTGAGGTTCCAAATGCAGAAATCATTTTCACTTTCATGGAACCAAATCTAGCAAATACAACAGTTTCATTTATTATCTTCGCAACTAACTCTGAAATAAAACGAGCTCGAAGACTCTGTCTGAAGTTGAAGACGAAAAAAACGGGAGAAATGGCTCTGGATATCATATGATGTCACTGCAATGCCAATGACAGGGAGGTCCTAGGTTCGAGTCCCGACAGTGGCAGGATTTTCAACACTAGCTTCTCAGCTAGGTCGAATTCAATCACTGTCTGGATGAGAATTCTAGCGGCCGTCTGCTCTGATCGGTAGTTTTACGTGTTTACTCCGATCAACACCAGGCGAATGCCGAAGTAGTACCCTATCAAACGGGCCACGGACCGCGCGCGATCTTCCCTTCCTCTTCCTTGTCCTATCCTCGCCTCTTACGCACACACACGTACACATAAATGCACTACACTACCACACACGTCGGGATACCTGTCGGCAGCTAGTTCCGTCTGAGGCGGTGCCTCGCTGGTGGGAGATAGACGGATGGGGAAAGCCCCGCTAGCCGACGGTAGGTCGGCGCCGGACCTCGCCATCCAGCTAAGGAAGACCACCACCACCTCCAGAGCAAAAACATACACTACACGTGATTAAATACCATAGTAGTTGAAGCGCCTGAAATCATCAATCAATCAACGTAAAGAAAGCAGGATAACAAAGGTTCATCCCTCACATAAGCTCAAGGAGCCCCATTCACACTTGCATGCCAACCGTCCAAACGCCCGGCGGAGCCAAATACTCGGATACACAGCGTTCTGGTCGTAGCGTGCGACCGTAGCATGCGATCGTCTGTTCCGTTGCATGCGAAAGGAAGCCGCCCGCGTGATGTAAACAGCCGCTCCGATGTTCCAGTGTCGCGCACGCGATTCTAAAGAAAACAAAGCAGACGCTCGAACACTTCACGAGCTTATTTCTTCTGCAATGCTGCTTGGAAAGATTTGAACGATAATCTCTGGCCACATGTAAGCTTGGCATGTCAACCAGATGATTTTGAGGAGGTTCGAAATTTTAAATTCAGTCTTAAAATTCTTTGTTGTCTATCAGGCATAATGATAACTTGGAAGTAGATGTTATTGCTCTCAGAAGAAAATACTTGATTTATGATGGCTTTAAACTAGCATCTTCGGATTCGTTCTCCGAAGATATGCGAGTTTGTACGATGGTTTCTGATGCGTCTAGTCTGGCTGGTAAACTACAGTCCTGGATAAAAATAGATGAAGCGTTTACTACTGACTGGAAAGTTGCTTGATGTAAAGACTTGATGCGTAGTCTGTATTTGTCTTTAAAATTAGATTTTATGTAAATGGCGTTTTAATTTGACTATTTTAATATGAAATATTATATCCGATTTTACATATTTATTACATATCCTTACTGATTTCATTACATATTAATGAACATATTTTGAAGTATAATACTACACCGGTCTCTATTCATGATCTATGAATCTCACTCTCTTGTTCTTAATTGCATAATTTCCCATCCTTGCTTTCATCTTGACCTTGACATCCAGCTTTTCTTGTTCCCTTCCCGCACTCCGCGCGCACAGACCAGCGCCTTCTGTTGCCCTCGCTGCCCGTCGCCGCGCTGCCATCGCGATACTCCCTCGTCCTATCACGCCACAGTCAGTGCTTCGCCTTGCGAACGCAAGACCGCGCTCGCTGCACATCCACGGAATAGGAACTACGCAGAAAAGAAAGCTACCCTCAATCCGTGCGCCGATATGATGCGCATGGTCACTGTATTGGAAGTGTGTAAACGACCCGGCATTTGCTATGTAGTGAACGGGGCTGAAGCTGCCTTTTATTTGCGTCTTACTCGTTGTATTTTGTCTGTGTGTAACTAGCAAAAATATACGTAACCCGAGGGGACATTTGCATTGTATAGGCAAATGTTAATATCGCACGTAGGAAAATATTAATATCACATAGAAATAAAATGTAAATATTTATAATTAACTAGTCGTGCTACAGAATATCACAAACTTTCTCGTATTACTTTTCTATTTTCTTTGGTCTGGGCTAGTTTATCGCACTTGCCACATACTCTAACCAGCTCCCATCTATCTCCGCCCAAAGTACGTTTTTCTGAAATTTTCGCAATTCTTTGGTTTCCTAATAGTAAAACCGAAATGTTGCATTAAAAATATTAAAGCAGAGTAAATCCCGGCCCTAAATCACAAATTGTCTTAAAAACATTTGGATTGGGTTTTAAAATATCGTTTAAGCATTACTAAAAATGCGAAATTGAAGCTCTTTTTCACAGAAAAGTTTTAAGTTTTATGAACACTTTATTTGAAGTAATTTAAAGCACTTTAACTCACAAATGCAATAGTGCTTATAAATTGTTGGAAGTGTGCATATTAACGGTTTGAGAGAGATTTCAAGAAATACTCGTAACAATTGTGTAATTTTTGAAAAAACAAAATGTTACACCAAAATGGATTTTATATCATAATAAACAGTGAAATTAGCACTACCCTTTCGAAAAGTTAGAAGAAAAAATTTGAAGCCGTCTTTAGCGTTTGAGCAGACTCTTGCGGTTCCTTTGCACAGTATCAAAATGGCGATCCGCGCTGAACGCTGGCTCCCTGAATATCAAAGCAGTCCCCCTCTTCTTTCCTTTCTGTGTAGCACTATTCTGTGGCACACCTACAGTCATTACCAAACGTATTCGGATACCTGGGATATTCCTTTAACCTTCTTTAGAATCCAGTTTTCTTCGCTATTAGAAAACGTCTTTAGGCGCCCCCCCTCGAGGGTGTACCTCGATAATATATTCCTTATTAAACCCTCATAATGTCATTCATCGTACTCTTCTTCGTCATTAACATTAGAGCAATTTTTAGGCAGCTCACCCTCTGAGACTCTTGTTTCTGTCCTTCGCAGTGGCTCCCACGATGCAAAGTATTCCGTGATAATAGCAAACTGTCGCCGGCTCATGGATGACCTACAGCGTTCGACGTCCGCTGCTTTCAACGATTCTTTCTACATTTAAAAGACTGATATTCCAGTTCCATTGCGTTCTGACCGAATAGTTTTGATTAACACTGATTTAAGTCATTTTACTTCGAAGAGCAACTGTTTTGACAAGTCATTTTCAATCATTTCGGAGCTTACTCCGATTTACCAAAATTATGATGAATAAAAATATAATAATGATTTGTGTAAACAATTTAAACGCAAGTTCTTGAAATTAGAGGTGTCCGAATAGTTTTGGGAATGACTGTACCTCAAGAGAACACCTCACGGAAGTTTCTTACAGTCCACCACATAGCATAGTGCGACGTGTAGCATTGTTTTTCAGATTAGTAACAATGAGTAACAAACAAAACTTGGAATATTGAAATTGATTCTTATTGATAGATGTTCACAGTTCTGATTTAAAATTGCTGTTCATTTTGGTTTAGTAGCGCTAGTTTATGAGATACGAAACACGAACGCTTCGGTTACAAACAGGGTCTCTGTCATTCTGTCAGATATTCAGAGCGAGCGAGAGCAGACGCATGACAGTAGGTTGGTGAGAGAGCGAGAGGCGGCGAGGGAGCAAAAGCTTGTGGGTGATCAAGAGCTGGTCAATAAGCGTGGGCTCGCAAATGAGCGAGAACTGATGGGTAAATGAGAGCTGGTGGGTGAGCGAGAGCTGGTGGGTGAGCGAGTGCTGGTGGGTGAGCGAGAGCTGGTGGGTGAGCGAGAGCTGGTGAGTGAGCGAGGCTGATGGGTGAGCGAGAGCTGGTAGGTAGCGAGGCTGGTGGTGAGCAGAGCTGGTGGGTGAGCGCAATCTGGTGGGTGAGCGAGTGCTGGTGATGGAGCGAGAGCTGGCGGGTGAGCGAGAGCTGGTGCTGGAGCGAGGGCGTACGGGCGCAAGAGCCGCTGAGGGGGAGGGGCGGGAGAGCTGCGGCCGATGCCAACGATAGGGGTGGGGGTGGGGTGGCGGCTGCACGCGACCGGAAGTGGCGTGCCGGCTGCGCCTTCCTCTCCCCCTCCCCTTCTCCACAACCCCCTCCTCCCCCAGTTGTTCCGGTTGTTGCGGTGGCCGCTTATCTGATGGGCGGCGCTCCACCGAGGCCGCCTTCTTCTCTTGCTCTTCTTCTGTCTTTTCACATCTCATCTTGTGTTTTTTCATTTACTTTAATCACATTTGTTCCTATTTTTTTTTCATTTGGTTCCCTCCAATTTTTTAAACGTCGTACTTTGATTTGTTCTTATTTGGTTTTTATCCTACATTCTTTATTTCTATAGATTTTATTTTTAAATTGTCTTCCTTTCTGGGAACCTTCTCTTTTGATAAACTACAAAAACTTTCACTAAATTGATCCTGACTAGTGAACTTTCTTAGTTTTCTCCTCGAAAGATTCCCCTATAAGGTAATAAATATTTTTTTGTTAATGTACATTTGAATAATGTAAAATAGCGAAAATTGTACATGAATTTTATGTTAAATGTTTTTCTATTTTTCATGTATATGAATTGTATGCATGTTTTTCTCTTTTTCATTGTGCGAACTTCAGCTTTGTTTTACTCAATTGCTGGCATATGCTGAAATAGATGGTAGTTGTATGGATGGACGGAAAAGTAGGTCATATTTCCCCATACTCGTCGTTATTT
Organism: Teleogryllus oceanicus; assembly: GCA_964035755.1. Lineage (NCBI taxonomy): Eukaryota > Metazoa > Arthropoda > Insecta > Orthoptera > Gryllidae > Teleogryllus > Teleogryllus oceanicus. The sequence goes on along the minus strand of CAXIVR010000012.1, from coordinate 65,444,283 downwards.
AAGACACCTTTATTATTATTATTATTATTATTATTATTATTATTATTATTATTATTATTATTATTATTATTATTATTATTATTATTCACTACTAAATTGTTATGAGTTGTTTTTATAAGTCTACTCCGAGTTGCAGCTAGTCCTCTATTGCAACCAGATATATGGACTGTCGGTGCCTCTATCATACTTTTCGCAATATGTGGGCTGTTCCTAATAAAGCAGTATCTTATACTTCCTAGTCTTTTGAATGAAATGGGAGTTTAGCCAAGATACTACACACATTTTGCGGAATAAATCCCAGAGCTTCGATACCTAACGGCTGACGTGCATTTTTATGCCCCACATTCGGTTGATCTCGATTTCTAAACAGTTCAACACGCGTCGCCAGTTTTAGTAAGAGTTCGTACAACTTGGAGAATTTTTTAACTTCAAAGGCGGTACTTATGTCTGTGGAGGTACCTAAACACCGTGTCGTGCCTTATGAAGTATTTGGTCTTTGCTGAATTGGACAAGATGAGAAGATATGATTAATGATTTCTACTTGTTCCTGACAAATTCGGTATTTATCATCTTGGAAAATATTGAGAATCGATTTATCATAAAGTGTCCTCAACGCCTGATCTTGGGCTGCTGTTAGAACTGCTTCCAATTCTGGCTTAATTCTTCTCTTTTAAAACCATATAAATGACTGATATTTATTAATCTGAACCCTGTCCATTCTTTTTAAATATTGTCCATGAAGTGGTTTGCCTCTCCATGACAGATTTAACATTTTTTGTGTGTCACACTTCATATTAAGTAGCCTCAGAAATTCTGAGGCTGTATTATTCTGCGTGTTTGGCATAGTTTTCTACGCAATGATTCTTGCTACACTTACAAAGCCTCTGGTTCCCATTCTTCAGTCAGATTCAATGACCTGGCTCATTAGTGAGACATCTTGATGACTCACCACATACTTTCCCACCCCAACAATTGTATTGTGAGAGGCCTCATCCTCCCAGCCTTCAATTTGCCTGAGGCCTCATCCTCCTTCCATACGTGACGCATCCAGTTTATGTACTACATCAGATAGAGGGTAGGCCAGGAGTAAGGAGTTTTCTTTTCTTCGATCCACTATTCGAATTTCTTGCTCAGTTCAGTCCACTTGTCCAAAACTGTACTCGGCTACACACATCGCCAAACTGCCTATCGCAGATTTTTCAGTATTTCTGGAGTTCAGAGCGAACTGCAGGGCAAGTCTCACTCTTCTGTAATACTCCTTACGATTTCTGTCTTTCAGTGTGTCATTCGAGATGTTCTCACATTCTTCAAGGCCCAAATATTTGTGTGTTATGTCTGGCTCAAGATCTTCAATCCTAGCGCGCATATCAACTTCAATTCTCTCTGATGTAGACACTTTGCCCCTTTTTAAATTGACTTTTGCACATTTATCAAGACTAAATTTCATGCAGATGTCATTGATAAAATGATTGACAACAGGCAGCATTTTGGTGAAAATCGTCTCATTCTTAGCATACACTATAAAATGTTCAATGTAAACAAATGCGATACTGGTCTTTCATCACCATGACGCGCATAATCAAACTCAGAGTACGACAACTTTCTCGATAGTGAAATGCAAAACAGCAGAGGGGACAGCGAATCGCCTTAAAATATTCCTTTGCAAATCTGAATACTTATTCCTTCTACTACACCTCCACGACTTCACACTAGCATTGCAAAACCCAGTTAGTCTAGGAAGAAATCTCCTAGGTCGTCCAAATCTAATCGAATGGTACATTGTTTAAGACCTTCTAATAGTCGATCCAATCCAGATTCAAATTACGTTTTTGTTTCCTTACATCACTCAAGATAACTTTGTTTAGCAGCAAGATTTCGTTACAGCCGTAGGAACCTTTACGACATCCTTTGTGTTCAACTGAGGGTTCTTTTCTAGATGTCTGTACATTTTGTTCGCTATGACTGCAGTTATAACTTGTGCATTACTGGCAAGTAAATGATTGGCCTGTAGTTCTCTTACAAAGACCTCTTTTATGTTTTGCGTAGCATAAATGATGAAGATGTTGATGTCCCATCTTCATCCTGACTTTGTAAGTCCAAACGTTGAGCCAACGGTGTACGAGATGTCGACAAGACATACGTGATACCGCATGTGAGTCATTCATGGAGTTCCTTTAGGTTTTCTAAAATTTTATTATCTGCCATTGCTAGATGAAAATGTAATGCTGTTAATATCTTAGTCCAATATTTTGGATCTTATCAATCCCGAGGGATTTCCAGTTTCCTATATTCTTAATTGCCTGAAAAATGTCTTCTTCCGATAATTCGTGAACATGTTCCACTGTTCCACACTGTTATTTTCATCCTTAGAGGTACCGAGGTGTTTATTCTGCTTGTCTGTTGGCACTCGGTGTTCTTGGTTAGCCTCAAAATTATTTGAGATACTAGAGACCCAATTGTATACACAATGTGATTAATTTCAGTAATATCTATATCTCTACCTGGGGTCTGTACCACTTTATTTAAGACAGAGTTCACTGTCTCTACCACTCTCTTAGCTTTAGTATTTTCGTATATTTTCTTCAACGGCGCACGAGATTGGAATGTAAGTAGACAAAAGGATCTATCTCGCGGCGAAGGAAATTTCGCTTAATGTCTGTTTCGTGTAACCTGATGAATTTTCACCACTGACGGAAGTTTCATTAGGTAAAGATGAACCTCCTTCAGTGTCTTTGTTTTCGGGGATATTAGATGGCTATAATGTTCGTCATGTGATTGAAGAACTTACTCCGTATTTCCCTAAATGTCAGCAAGTTCTGGTGTGAATTTTGCACTACCGAATATGTATCGTGGTTGACTGGCAAGCTTCTTTGAATGTAGGGGTAGACCTCACATCTGGGATCCGCTCTCTCCATATCATTTAAACCTCTTTTTCTGAGCCCCCATGTTTCGCTTGTGATTAGAAAAAGAATTACACCATCTCATTCAATTCATTCCGGGTTCATTTTTGACAATTTCCTCGAGCTACTGGCGATTCTGTGTCTCTGGGACCTATATCCTTGGATGGCCACACATCGACAACATGGGCTCCGTTTATGAGCAGGTGTGAGATATTTGTAGAATAAGACATGTGAATACTCATTACATTTCTTGTTCTACCCATTTTTTCGCAGGAAGCAAGCTTGAGTTCACAGCTCATACTTAATCTGTGGGTATGGTGCCATCCGTTACTGAGAGCCACGGCACATCCCCACGCAGGACCAAGCATGGGTTCCTCCGATCGCCACTCGGCATTGCTACACCCAGCAGGATTTTCACTGACTGCTGAAGACAGTCTCTTTCGCTGACAAAAGCCAGGTTTGGGCCTCCACTCTAATGAGAGGCCTGGTATGCCAACACAGTTTCTCTCCTGTACCCTATATGGTCCGATAACAGGTTCATGGGACTCCATTTTCTACTTACTTCCTACTTTTAATTCAGCCGCCCGAAACCTGGTGACAGACGCTGTTTGCAGCCCCCCCCCCGCTGTAGTTGTATTCGAAGTGCCTCGACACCAACTTCAGCAATCCTCCTTTTCTTCTCCGAAGATGTTGTTAAAGCTCTACTTTGGAGTACTTCTGCGTCTGACCCCTCCCCTTTGACCTGTCCGGCAAGGGAGGCCCTACCAGTAGCTACGCTACCGTCGCCATAGCTCTCAGGATCACGAGGGTACTCAAGCTCCACCACAAACTACAAGGTCGGTGTACTCTTTAGGTGTAGTTGTTGTTGTTGTTGTTATTATTATAATTATTATTATTAATTCCACCTTCTGGTCACAGTTGTTTTAACAATTACGTGGGGATATGTTTCTCGTTTCGCTTTTACTCTCTACCGTTGGGACCCTGTAGTCAAATAGCAGAAGTAATGTTACAAATGATGTTTGACTATAAACAATTGCTCTTCCATCAGGAAATCGAATCTTGTGGAGTGCGCCCAGTTGCTCAAACCACTGCTTTGCTGTTCGAATGGATGGCTGCCTCGGTAGCTCTACTTCGGTTTTCATAGCATGGCGCGTGAGGGTAATGTCGCCTGATTTGCAGCACTGCTTGAAACGGTCGCGTCCATGCGACATCTAGCGGCACGACCGAGAAAGACACAAAAAGCCGTGCCATATTCCATCATGAAGACAAGGGCTAAACGCGAACGCAAGGAAGATAACTCGCCATATTATAAAACAGAAGTACAGAGCAACTCGAAATATATCCAGACGCAGCAGGAAGAATCAATTCTTGGAACAATAATCCTTTGCATTATTATTATTATTATTATTATTATTATTATTATTATTATTATTATTATTATTGTATTGTTGTTATGTTGGGACTTTTTTCTTCATTGTTTCTTTCAACTTTCCTTCTGAGCGTTTATTGAAGTTGAACCGCAGCTTTGCCTTGTAGGCGTCCTCACGAGGTCTGCGTCCTCTGCCGCAACGGCCTTGTCGCCCCCAGCCGTGCCATGCATTTGCATCCTCCTAGGCGCAGCGGGACTCCAAGTGGCGTCCTTGCAGGTTCTCTGCCACGAACGATCCTATTTATGTCCTCTTGACAAACGCCGAGCAGAAGAGAAATAACTTTCGTGTTCATTGCGTCAACAAGATTCTAATTGTTTTGCTTTACGTCTGTTTTTTCCTTTACATCTCTCGAGAAGATTGAACCCGTTCTCCAGAAATTTTGTTTTTGAAAAGAATTTATATATATATATATATATATATATATATATATAATAGTATTCAAATATAAATAATACTATATTATTTAGTAGCAGGTAAAAATGTGTTGTGATTTTCCCTGATTACATGTGATTGTGAAGTTCATGACAAACAGTAGATTGTTTTAATATTATTTGTTCGATCCATTTGCATATTGAAATTTAAACTGCTTGCGTTTTGTCATTTCACGAGAATGATATGAATAAATATCACATAGTTGTGAGATGAATATTCGATGCCACTATTTAAAGCGTTTGAATACGTATATAAAAACTTCTGTGACGTGGTTCAACGTTTATATTATTGAAATGCTCTTTGGATGTTTACAATACCCTTCTGGTAATTGTGGCTACCACAAAATTAAAGCTGCAATATTGGTACGTGAAATAATTTTCTACTATCTCATTTGGCTTATAACTTTTTGTGCTTTTATCTCTCTATGAGATCTGCGGATTCATATTTTTTGCGTGTTTTCGTATTCTCTCTGGCAATATAGGCAATTGCTGCAATTGAAGGCGATACTTTGCGAAAAACATTTTAAACTCTATTAATTTATTACAACGAATTTTATCTCGTAATTATAATAAATAATTATAGTGAACTGATCTATATTTCCTGATTTTCTTACAAAAATGTGCTAATGGAGTAATAAAACATCACGCTCATATCTAACTGTTGATATTTTTGAATGTATGAGTTGCATAATTCCTTAGGCAAATATGTATCTTATTTTGAAAATTTCTTCTTTGTCTTTCGTACGTAAACATAATGTACGACGAACATTTTGCTACAATTACTAATGAAATTTGCAATAAATGTCTTCAATGAAATCAATAACAAGTTTCAATGCATAATGTATGAGAGAACATGTTATCAAGATATTACTAAATAGCTCTAATTGTTTTTTCTCTGCGCCAAGAATTTTAGATTACATTACCACGGTTCTTTCCGCTTGTAGATTTTCAGATTTATATAGGAAGTCGGTGATGTGTAATGCTTCGCTTACAACATATGAGTCAGTAATCAGAACACAGAGTTTCAATTGGAAAAACTATGACATTTAACTAGTTTCTTTATTCATTCAAGTCATTCAGAATCATTTGTATTCTCTGTTACCTTCTCGGATTCAGAGTTCTGATAAAACTGAAGAACATTGTCATATATGTTCAACATACACAAAGAAATAATTAATAATAAATAAAAAACAGTGTTACTTTACGTAACACTATATAATTAATATGTAGTATTTAATATAAACTACTAAACATCTAAACCAAACCGTTAAAATCCACATGTCAAATTTAAAGGTAAAGGTAGTTTCATACCAAACTATTAAAAACAAAAGATAATCTCTTTCCGCAAATTTATTGTCAGTGGAAATTCCTTTCTATTTCGTTTCCCCTTCCATTTTATTGTTATATTTTACGAGTATAGCACCGCTCACTTGAAACACCATTGATTAATGCAAATAAATCAAATCATTAATTTCAGTTGTATTTTATTGTTGAATTTGTAAAAATATTGATGAACGTTGATGAACCGCTGAGTCATTTACCCAAGGTTGCGAGACTCTTGCTTTTAAAACCAGGCCCCTCGTTACGTTACTTTGAGCAATTCTGATGAATTAACATGACACAACTTTTAAAACGTATATTTTATTATGTTACTTTTTTGCCAGTAAAAATTAGTAACGATTGGGCATATCAGAGTTATTTTCAATAAATGTCAAGCCTTCACATTTCGAACATTCCACGGGACAGGGACGGTGCCCCGCTGGTGGGAGAGTCCTGGTTAGGGGGAAACCCCACTAGCCGACGGTAGATCGGCGTCGGATCTCGCCATCCAGCGGGGAAAGATCACCGCCATCTCCCGAGAAAGAAACATGCACTACACTAACGGGAGTAATGCCCATACCAGTTGACGCGCCCCAACTAATCAATCAGTCAATCAATTAATCACGCGTTAGGTCTTCTGCCTAATGCACTCACCTTCCTTGGCATCCAAAGAGCCGCCTCGAACTAGAAGCAGCACTTTCCGTACTTTTTTATCTATCCCAGTTCCTTCTAACAACTCGTCATTCGAATATTCTATTTATTTTGATTTATCTGAAGCTTTATTAAATCATTAGTAGGTCAAAAGCGCTCAATTATTTGTGTGATTTATCAATTGATTGTATGTATATTGCCATTTCGCATTTGACAACATTTATTCGATATTTTAAGTTTCTTTGCTTACGAATTACCAGTTGTCCAATCACAGCTTTCCTTTTTCAGTAATGCAAGTTATATTTTTCTTCTTCTTCTTCACTCCAAGGTTTAGGCCTTGGAGGCCTTGGAGGCCCATTTTGGTCTTGGTCTTCCAATATCCTTCTTCCCACTGCTCTATAATCCCTTGCGATTGCCAGCGGTCTCGTGTTCGGCATTTCGCTTTAGATGTTCGCATCTATATTTATGTGACATAAAGTCCCAAAAACCGGTCCGCTAAAACCCCCTGAATGGGCGGTCTCTTAAACATGCTCAAACTGAAGACTGTAGTCTCTAATCCATAATTGTACGTTAGGTTAAGGTGTTGCAATTACACCTTGCTATCAGGTATTGATCCTTGCAATTCAGTTGTAATACGCTAACTGCATTGAAAAGGCATTCCTGATCTATATGATCTGTGAATTTTTCCTCTTACTTTCTTGTCTGCCTAGGTACTACATACGGAGTAATTTAGGTAGTATAAAGAAAGGTACGTAATGGCCAGCAAAATAGATCTTGAGACTTCATCGAAATCACAAATTTTGCGATCGGATACAGAAGTTATTTTTTTTCGAAACGTCGTAACAACACTAGCGAATCAACTGAGCTTATGATTTCTTCCGCTCTGCAAACTCGATATGACCTCATTCGAAGCTCTGCGAGTTTGAAAAACATTGACTGGGATATTTTCATAATTTTACCGAACAATGCCATCGCTTTTTTAAATAATATATACAACTCCATACTAAGAACAGGTTATTATCCCCAAACATGGAAACATTCAATAATACATCCAATAGCAAAACCTAATAAAAATCAATCATGTGCAGAAAATTACAGACCAATCAGTCTTTTACCCATAATGTCAAAAATCTTAGAAAAATTAATACTTGTCAGATTAAACAAACACATAAATAAAACAAACGCAATTCCACCTCATCAGTTCGGTTTCATATCCCATCACTCAACGACGCACCAGCTTCTGAGGCTAACTGAACACATTCACTCTGCTTTTCAAAAGGGATATCACACAACCACTGTATTTTTAGATGTGTCACAAGCATTTGACAGGATATGGCACCCAGCCCTTTACTTCAAACTAGTCGAAATTGGTACACCAAAGTATTTAATTCAAATCATCAAAAATTTCATAGCAGACAGAACTTTCTCAGTTACAGTTGAAGGTCACCATTCTAACCCCAGACAAATTGCCGCTGGGGTCCCCAAGGTTCGCGCTATCTCCAACCCTGTTTAATCTCTACACTGCAGACATTCCTACTTCCCATCAAATAAATACGCCCAATTCGCTGATGACACTGCCTTATACATCTCCGGCACTTCACTACAAACTCATCAATTCCAGCTCCAACAGCATCTAAATTTAATAACAAATTGGGCAAATAACTGGAAAATCAAATTAAATCCTTCAAAATCAGCAGCAAAATCTTCTCATTGAAAACCTTTGCACATCCATCTCCGCTACTCATAAACAATAACGCTATAAATTGGACCCCAATCACGAAAACAATAAAATATCTTGGATTAAATTTAGACACTAAACTTAATTGGAAACAACACGTTGAAATAAAAGCACAACAAGCAAAACCAAATTAATCCAATTAAGACCTTTACTAAATTTCATACAACCACCTCTCACTATCAAAACGCACTAATGCAATACAAATCATTCATTCGGCCAACTCTATTATACGCATGCCCGATCTGGACCAATGTCGCAAAACCAATCTCAATCAAAATGCAAATATTTCAAAACAAATATTTAAGATTAATAACAAGAGCTCCATGGTTTATTAGCAATAAACAACTACATCACGATCTAAACATAAAGCTCATAAAACATAAATAGCTCACCAAATAGCATACCTATCAAACAACTTTTACACCAATTTACCCTTCATAAAGGCATCAACTCACTACAGACTCGGAAAAGATCCCGGATACAAAACCAGAATAAAAACAGATTCCCGCTCCACTCTTTCCTCCAGATATTTTCAAATATCGACTAATTCTGTTGAGGTGCTATTTGTTTCCTTTCCTAGGACAAATTAAGTCGCTGTCTGGGGGAGTTCTAGCGGTCGGCTGCTCTGATCGGTATTTTCCGTGGTTTCTCCGATCAACACCAGGCGAATGCCGGAGCAGTACCCTAACAAACGGGCCATGGATCGCGCGATCTTTCCTATCCACCCTCACGTACACTATCATGCACTACACTACCACACATGCCGGGAAACTAGTCGGCAATCTCTCGAGGAAACACATTCACTACCCTTACAGAACTAATAACCTAAGCTGTTGACGCGCCTGGAATCACTAAACAATCAACTTAAGCCCAAAAAAATCCTCTGAGTAAAATTAAAATCGCTAGTTTCGTCACCCGAATTTCTTGCCAGACGGTGAAAGGGCGTAGCGCAATATGGGTGGTCAGGAGGAAATTCATAGACACCGATAGCATCCCTATTAAACACCTTTTACACAAATTTACCCTTCATAAAGGCAGCAACTCACTACAGACTCGGAAAAGATCCCGGATACAAAACCAGAATAAAAACAGATTCCGCTCCACTCTTTCCTCCAGATATTTTCAAATATCGACTAATTCTGTTGAGGTGCTATTTGTTTCCTCTCCCTAGTAAGTTGGTTAAGTACAATTTTAAATTAGATTAAGTTGATTAGATTAAGTTAATTAGATTAAGTGAATTAGATTAAGTCACCTTACAATTGCATAGTTTCTTTTGTAAACTGAACATTGTAATTTCAACTAAGAAAATAAAAAATAAATTTCATAATTTTATCAAAAATTGCTCCAAATAAAAAAAACTTTCAGTGTCTTCCTACAACTGCAAAATTGAAAATAGATTTTTTCCCCTTCAAATTAATTTTTTTTGTATAATTATTTTTTTCATTATCGTCACGTACATTTTACTGAATATGTTAGTAGTTTTTGCTCAATATTGCATGATATATGTGCAATATTAAAAAATACCTAAAAGCAACACTTCTGAAAAACAACTCCAAATTCTTTCTTTGCCTATTGGTACAGATTGTGCCAAATGAACTGTACGAGATGACATAAGCGCCTTTTGCTCTAATTTTTGTATTTTTCAAAAATTGCAAAAATTATTAAAATTATTATTATAAATTAATTATAATTATTATTAAAATTATTAAAAAACTTTCTCTGATTTGTCTCTATGTCGTTAATATTCACATTAACGGCGACTTGGATTTATGAGCCCATGTGCTTCAAATGATGCCTGAGAACCATTTCTCGGAAACCCAAAAAAATTCTGTGAAATTGTGTTCAAAATTCCGCATTTTTGGAAAAGCCATTTTCTCAAAAACGTGTCCAAAATTTGTCTTGAAACTTTTTGTGCGGATAGTGCAAAATTCACTATTTGAGATGATATAAAAGCCTATTTGCTTCTCACTTCGCGATTCGGGGATTTATTGACAATTGTGGTAATAGCTATGATAATCTTCTTTCATAAGTATTAGCTCCGTCGAATTTAAAATATAAGTCGTGAAGTAGTCGTTTACGTAATTCTCCTTGAAGAATTCATAAGATGTTATCATTGATAATGAAAGCGTGATGCTCGAGCTGACGAACTTAACTTTTCCTGAGGCGCCTTGTTGTCTGTGTGATTGCATCTCTCTTTCGTGCGCTCGGAATAAAATAGCCTTTAGTTCTCTATTTGCTTTCCAGAATTACACGGGAATCTTGCATCGCGACTTTCATCTATCATTCCTGTGGCTAGTCGCGTGCGGCCCCCAACACCTAGTCTTCAAGCTAGACTTCAAGCCGACCCTCGCAAGCCTTCTCTCGTGTCCTTCGACCAACGACATCCGTGGAAATGGAATCGATCGTCGGCGGTCTGGCGAGACGCGCTACACACAAAAATGATTCGGAGATAAAATAGTAATACAGTCGACTACGGTTGTAGTGAACTCGGATATAAGTTGGTTGGTTGTTAGTGATTTTGGGCAGGTCAACTACTGAGGTCATTAGTCCCGTGCCTGTTTTTTCATCGAAAGGTGGCGGTGATCTTCCCCCGCTGGATGGTGAGATCCGGCGCCGACCTACTGTCGTCTAGTGGGGTTTCCCACAACCAGATATCTCCCACCAGCGGGGCACTGCTTTAGGAGGGACAAGTTCTTAGCTCCCGATCGGTCTCCTGGCATGTGTGGTAGTGTAGTACATGTGTTTGTATGTAATGAGTGAGGATAGGACAAGGAAGTGTGATCGCAGGGTCGCTTGTGATCGGCAACTGTCTTAAAAATCTTCGTAAAATATTCTCCCCCATACGCCATACCCAGTATTTATTGTTTTTTGACCAAATAAATCAAATAACCTTATTTTGTCAATTTAGAAATGAAAAAATTTAGAAATGTTGGAAATACTTGGCAATACCCTCAACTCTTCGCACTTCTTATATTAACCCAGGAGTGCCCGCAATAGGTAGACGCACGCCAGTACTGCAATGTATCTCTCAGATATAGAGGCAACGTTTTTTAAACGTGACTGATCTATTTATTTATTTATTTTACGTCAAAAACAGTTAAAACTGCGTATGACGTGCTATGGGAAAAGTGAATTGTTTGCACATTTTCAAAATTCTGTGAACCCTACACTAAGTCATATACTACTTAAATTTTGAATTTTGAAAGGGAGAAAAAACAAAACTCCCATGTATAAATCTATTTTCAAAAATTAATAACCAATAAATTTTGAATTTTGAAAGGAGAAAAAACAAAAACTCCCATGTAATAAAATCTATTTTCAAGGATAAATAAGCAATAAAATTTTGAATTTTGAAAGGAGAAAAAACAATAAAAAAACTCCATGCACCATTTACTGAAATAAAGATTTTATTCAGTTTGTACATGCCCTCGATGCAATTGTCAATGAATTTTACTCAAACAATTTTACTTTTCCATAAAAATATTTAGAAAGTCTTCTATTTTGAAAGGTTCCCATTCTTTCATTCGTCGACAGATGTCTCCTGCAAATCTTCTTTCTCTTTGGTAAGAAATTGTGACAGTCGATTGTAGATAAGGCATATTATTACATTTTCTCAATAGACACTCGTCATATACTCGGCTGGAAATAATATCATGGTACGTACCGCTGAGCCCAGGAGCTCCCAATGCACTGGGGCCATTGCACCCAACGAATATGATAGACATCGTGCGCAGCGCAGCGATCAAGTTTCAACGTGCTCACGGGAAATGATTCAGCAAAAGGATAAAAATAAAAGGCCAGGCGCTTTCAGAAAAGCACAATGAAGGAATACATGAAATATCAGATGACTAATGCAGCGCAATAATTCACGAACATCAAATTACCGTGTCTTGGATCTCACAGATCTATTGCGAGCACTTCCGAGTTAAGCATACTATGGACGTACGACAAGAAGAGAAATTGTCATGAATCTGTCGTGTAGGAATGAAACTACTCTCAGCAAAATGACATGATGAAACATTTGTTCATCAAATTTAGAAGTACTTTTTCCACGTGATATACACCCACCCACCCACTCAGTATTTGTCTGTAGTATTTGTCAAAACTGACTTACTTAACGGTGGGAACTTACTTTCATGTAATACTGATATTTGAAGTTACAACACTCGACGTTGAAATCATGTTCATCAAGTGTCAGTATCAACAGCTCACTACAAGAAATCCACATACAATACATGTACGTTACTTTACAACGCATTGACAGATGAAATTAAACAACTAAAATTGGTACACAAATTTAAGTTAAAAGTAAAATCTTTTATGCTGCAAAACTGTTTCTATACAGTTAGAGACTATACTGATCGTCAAAAAGAAAAATAATGTTTACTTTAACAAAACGAAAATGTAGTATAATGAATTAGTTTACATTTGCTTTGTATATTTTTTTTAAAAGACTTAGTATGCCTGTAACAAGTAATGTACTTCAGCTTCCGGGTCAATGATCTCCATCTCGATCGTGTTTTTGTCCAGTTTCCCTGATCCATTGAGCAAATGCTAAGATGCCCCATTGATTTGCTTCTGGAAATAAATGTAGCTTCAGTATGCGCACGTTTTGTTGAACTTTCCTTTTGCTTGTAGTGGTAGTACAGCTTAGGGTGAGTTTCTATTTTGGTACCAATAGAGAAAAATCAAATTTGTTCGTTCCTTTATCGTTAAAAATAAGTTTTCTATAATTCGGCAATGAAAATATCTAGTTTTTGAAATGTTAATCTCTCGCTTTTTAAAATGTATGATTATTATTATTATTATTATTATTATTATTATTATTATTATTATTATTATTATTATTATTATTATTATTATTATTTTATTATTATTATTTCATCTTTCAACTATTAATAGTTAAATTGTTGGGAAGAGATTCTGAAACTCAACAAAGCGTGCGCAGATGATTTTCTCCCCCATACGTCACATACAGTTTTTGACTAAATAAATAAATAAATAAAACCTGTATATTACGTGTGATGAACATATCTTTGAGGTCTGTGTTCTCAAAATTTTAGTTTTTAAGGGCCTGAAACGCTTCGTTTAGGAGTTATTTAACGATATAGTGGTATAAGCCAAGCAAATTGTTGAAATTTCACAGTAGATTAAAGAAATCCGACTGCTGCGCGGGAGGAGTCGACTGCTGCGTGGAGGAGACGACTGCTGCGCGGGAGGAGACGACTGCTGCGCGGAGGAGACGACTGCTGCGGGACGCAGGCACTGTCGTAGCAGCGTAAATAAAGTAACGGAATTTTGGAATGTAATTGAGGCTTCACCTGAACAGGACGCACGAGTCCCAAACTCGGACTTGCAGGTAGGAGAGGTTTCATTAGATTGTTGCAGGTGAACTGTCGTAGCATCGTAAATAAGTAACGGAATTTTGGAATTAATTGAGGCTTGTGATCCTGATATCGTGATAGGTACAGAATCTTGGCTCTCGGATGCGGTAGCAAATGCGGAAATTTTTCGGTCTGATTATTTTACGTTTAGGAGAGATCGCGGAACTAGAGGCGGCGGAGTATTCATTTGTGTGAAAAACACTTTAAATGTCGTATCAAATTGGGTCGATAATGTTTTGAAATGACGGGGTTGGAAATTTACTGTTCAGGAAATAACTTAGAAATAATTGCTTGCTATCGTCCACGGCTAGCAATTACGAAATATTAGGCACGATACACGAAAGAACAAAAAACATACGTAGCCATCCCGTAGGTATTGCCGACGATTTAAATCTTCCAGACATAATTTGGAAAGGGTGCGTATGCGATGGACACGTGCAGAATCTTGTCAATAGACTGGTCTGGGACAACGGATTAGCGCAGGTAGTAGACCAGCGACTCGCCAGGACGCGCTTCTAGATATTTGCCTTGTTAGACCAAAGGACTTATTCTTATCGTGCGACGTCATGGAAGGTATAAGTGACCATAAAGCAGTTCTTGTCGACTTAGACTTAAGTATTTTAAGGAAAAGTACTAACACCGGGTTCCTAGTGAGGCAATACAAGAAAACCAATGTAGTAGGCCTTCAAAATTACTTAAGGGAGCAGTACGATGAGTTTCTTAGAACGAGGAGGGAATAGAAGAAATATGGCAAGAATTTAAAAGGAGTTTAGTAACAGGAACATTAGTGGCAACCACATGGCATTATTTCGAAGTTATTCAAAACAAAGATTAGACGTATGAAAAGAAAAACCAGAAAGGCGTTTAGTAACAGGAACATTAGTGGCAACCACATGGCATTATTTCGAAGTTATTCAAAAGCGTTAGAGAAGGAAAAGAAAATCGCGGAGGAACGTCATTTAAAATATATCCTTAATGCGGATGGCAATAATTGGTCGGAATTTTTTAAGTATGTTCATAGAAGGAAGGGAAACAAAGACGAAATTCCAGTTGTTCGTGTTAATAATTTGCCAATAACTGACGACAGAGAAAAGCAAACGCTTTTAATGCATATTTTGCTTCGGTTTTAAGCAGAAAACTGACTGTACACAGATACCAACGTTATCAGATAGAAATCTATTTCAGGTCGACGTAAGTACTCTACGGAAAGAATAAAATTAATGAAAAGCGGAAAATCTCGAGGCCCAGATTCTATTTCCACGGACATTATTAAATTAGGTGGAGAGGCTATTCTACCGTACCTAATTAGGTTATTTAATATTTCTATCAATAATGCTTGCGTACCGGAAGATTGGAAGTTAGCACTCGTAGTACCTGTTTTTAAAGTGGCGATAAAACGGCACTAAGTAACTATAGGCCGATAAGTCTCACGTCAGTCGTATGCAAACTCATGGAACAACTAATTACTAACTACATCCGGAAAGAATGGGAGGGCAAGGAATGGCTTTATCAGGTCAGCACGGCTTCCGAAACGGGTTCTCCTGCGAGAGTCAGCTTGTCTCACTTCTACAAGATCTAACCGACGAAATTGATAAAGGTGGAAGGGTAGACGCAATAGTAATAGATTTTGCCAAAGCTTTTGATGTTGTTCCTCGCGATCGTCTTGTAAATAAATTAATAGATTCGGTATAGACACTAGGTGGTGGCTTGGATAAACGAACTATTACGTGATAGGAAACAACAGGTTCGAATCGGAAGACATCTATCAACCTCCGCAAGTGTTACGTCAGGAATTCCACAAGGAAGTGTCATTGGACCTCTCATGTTTCTCGCCTTCGTGAATGACTTGCCAAAAATTTAGCTTCAAACGTAAGACTCTTTGCTGATGACTGTATCATCTATCGAGTTATCGAATCAGAGGAGGACGTAATATTTTGCAGCGAGACACAGACAAATTACACTCCTGGGCAAAACAAATGGCATGGAAATTAACAGTTCAAAAAGTAAAGCCATCACGTTTGGTAGGGTCAAGTTATGGTGAAACTGTGTACAAATTGAACAACAAAGTCATACCTACAGTCACATCTTGCAAATATTTAGGAATTCAATTAGATAGTAAATTGAGCTGGGAAAATCAGGTAAATTTCGTTGTGGGAAAAGCCTGGAGATCTCTACATTTCGTTATGCGGATCCTAAAGAAGAGTACAGTGAGAGGTAAAGAATTAGCTTATATGTCACTAGTCCGACCGTATTAGAATATGGCGCGGTATGTTGGGACCCGTACAGAATATCGCAGCAAGGAAATCTAGAAAAGGTCCAGCGCAGAGCATCGAAATTACTTTCAGAGGATCAAAAAATGAGGTGCATGGAATCACTCGAAAAGAGGCGGATTAAGCTGCGACTGTATGCTATGTACAAGCATACGCAGGCTATCCTGCTTGGAATGAAATACACCGTCGTTTAGAAAACCTACATACTTCGGTAGAGCGGATCACGTGCATAAAATTAAGACAAGAATGCAGAAAACGGATGTCGGAAATTTTCATTTACAAACCGAACTATTAGAGACTGGAACAGTTTGCCTGCGACAATCTTAGAACCCTTTCTCAAAGCTTGAGCAACTTTAAAATAAATTAGTTTTCTAGTTAATTAATTAGGTTATTGTATCAATGTTATGAAGTGAAGTGGAGGGAGTGTAGTGCAGTGCAGTGCAGTGTAGTGCAGTGTCGTGCAGCGCAGTGTAGTGTTATGAAGTGAAGTGGAGGGAAGGGAATGCGAGAAGAAGCGAGTGTGAAAGAAATGCGTCACAGTTAAGTGTTGTGCAGTGAAGTGAAGTGGAGTAAGGTTTGCGTGGTGATTTTAATGTACTATTTATTATTATTATTATTATTATTATTATTATTATTATTATTATAATTAACTCCTTTTTCTAACTTTTGTTAATGAATGTAAGTTTAATGTATGTAAGGTCACGATATTCTGCCACCAAGTTACTACACTTAATTGCAGAATTAACAATAAATCTAAATCCGGCCGAGTGTTGCGGTTTGTATTTGACATTAATATTTAGACGAGTCATTTAAACAATTCATATATCCTTTTAAAGTCAAAGTGCAATTCGTCACGGTGCCGTGAAATTCTCTTTCTTTAGAGACCTCGTTCGTAAAAGTTGGTTGAGTGTGAGAACCGCAAAAGGTACGTATGCGACTGAAATAATATAGCAGGCAATAGTATTTTTAGCACCTGTTGTATTAGTTTTATTTACAACCCTTGTAAACTCACTCGTCTGTTTAGGAGTTAACGCTTCGTTTAGGAGTTATTTCAGGAGACATATTAAAAAAGCCGTCTGAGTGTTGCGGATTGCATTTGACATTAATATTTAGATGCGTTGTTTAAACCAAACAAGATCTGTATGGAACTGAAATATTACAGAGGCGACGCCATGCTTTCATGAGCCCTCTCTGGCGGTGGGCGCTGCGCGTGCGGTTCGGGGGCGGTGGCCGGGGGCCGCGTGACCAGTTCAGCGGAATGCAGCCGCCCCCGCGCTCTATTGACTCGCAGTTGCTCGTTGGCGCGAGCAAACAAGCGCCGAACGCCCCGCCTCCCCGCCCTCACCCCCGCCCCCCGTCTCCGCGACTGTTTTGTTAGACTGTGGAGGCACTTTTTTTTTTTTTTTCATTTTTCGTTGTCTATGCTAACCCTCGGAGACCTGAGCAAATTTACACCTCTAGAGTACCGAAGGGGTATATTTTAGATCCCACTTTGGTTTTGGTTTTTCTGATCATTCTTTTCACTTTAAATTGCATCTAATATTTTTTATTATTTTTTTATTTATTTTATGTCAAAAAACAGTTAAAAACTGCGTATGACGTGCTATGGGGAAAAGCGAATTGTGTGCACATTTTCAAAATTCTGTGATCCCTACACTAAGTCATATAATACCTAAAATAAAAAAGCCCCCAAATTTTTCTTCAATATGTATGTATTTCTATTTGCATTAGGTTAATAATTAGTTACAAGGATGCGTTTAAACTGACATTTATTGGAAACTTTACAAAAGTCTTCACAAACCGTTATTTTATCGTTGTTTAAACAACTTTAAGAGGGGTAGATAACGATTTTGTTGGAAAGCTTACTGCACACACAATATTTACATACACATAATTTATTATTTCAAAGTAAAAAATTGTTGAAAATAAGAACCTTGCAAAAACAGTCAACAGAACACATGTTATAATAATGTATTCATTTCATTCCTGTGAAGCCACATAATGTCGAACAATGTTACAGCAACAGCAGTGATACATCGGAAAACAAAGCAATTGCAACTGATAACATGTAAATTTAAACTCCTCTCTTAACGATTCGTGCAGAAAAAACTGCCACATATAACACGGAGTACTAAATGGGTACATTGTGGACCGCCATGGCGAAAATAAAATGTATTTCTAGAAAAACATAATTATTGATTTTTTTGTATTGGGCACATTTTCGACATATTAGGGCCAAATATTCAGCTAGAAAAAAACTTCTTTTATAGATAGGAACATTTACTGAAATAAATGGCAAAAACATGCTCTGGGGCAAAATGTGCCTCGTTACGCCTTCTAGGGTTAACTTCACATACGCCAATTATTCCCCTTCGCCAATGATATTTTATCTTACTTGTGGTTTGCTGTCATTACCATGGAAACTGTCGCTCGTGAAACGTTGACCGGTTCAGAGCTGTTTTCATCACAGATCTTCGCGGTAACAACGCTTTAACGATTTGCCCACTTTCAAAATCGGGGAGATCGTTCATACGATTCACCCAAAGCTCTCAGCCGACACCAGCCAAACCGTCGCAGACAAAAACCTACACTACACTGCAATACAACTTTCAAATTGAGGAACGTGAACAGTTCACATAGCACAGTGTCTGTACTCCGTTGGGTCGCCATTTAATGTAATGTAACCTACCTCCTCCCTGCTCTCTTCCTATCATTCATTAATTTTATCTTCTAACCTCTCTACGTTATCTATGCCGTGCTGCTATCAATATATATATATATATATATATATATATATATATATATATATATATATATATATAATAACCCCTTTTTTAACTATCTACTGCCGTGGATACGCTGGCGGTCCTATACAGGAATCGCAGTGAGGTAACTGGATTGTGCGTTCTGGGTTAAATTACTACGAACATCTCAATTGATCCAAAACGAACCGCATTTCTGGTTCGATAATTTATTTGCGTTGATAACTCTACTCTATTCTCATTTCTACGGCAATGATTCACCGTCTTTCTTTCCACGCTAACATATAATACCCTATGACCAACACACAGAAACCAAAAAAACAAGATAATACACAGTAACAAAAAAATCATTCATACACACTAATACAACCAGTATCAAAATCTCATTCATCCCTCGAATGCGCATTCCCTACTTTCCTTCAACTATTTCTATTTTACTCCTACTAACAAAACTTGATCTTCAACAAAAATTGTTTTTGTTTATGGAATGCGTTTTGATACGAAGCCTTTCAAGGAATTCCGACACACACACACACACACATGCATATGCGTTTCACTTCCCTTTTTTCGGCTCATCTCTCGTACTGAAGATGTCCGGTGTCCGCTGTTCGATGTTCCTCGATGTTCGGTCGCCGGCCATCCTTCCTCGCGGTCGCCTCCGAAAATCACTCTTCGTTAACCACTACATTTCACATAAATGTGAAAGTCCAGCCGCTAGCCTATCACCGACTAATCAATTCTATATATTTGCGGCGTACTGCTCGGCAAAATACTTAACACGACAACAGAAACAAATTTTTCACGAAACATCAAGTGACGTATCATCAAATACGTCACTTCTAGAAAGTTCTCTTGCTGACTTCCATTTATCTTGGAAAATAATTGTCTAAATTATACTGATGTGCATTAATTCAGTTAAGTCTCATAACAAAATATTAACCGCGCCAAATTTCCTCACACTAGATATAACGTAATTGATTATCCGTGATTGCTTGAAATTTTACTACCAAAATAACATGAATTCAATGAATTTAAATTTTGCTCCCCTTTCTAATATTCCAAGATATTTATAAATCTTTCGACATTACTTCTCGCTAACTATTTTACACTTTCCCAAAAAATTAACGACACACCGATTTCACGTACACGAAGCGTTCATTACCATGCCCACGACACATCTCTTCTCACATCTGCATTCCTACTGAATTCTTCTATCAACCTACATTGTTACTCCAGATTTTTGTCACAAAAATTGATATACGCTTGCTCTGTTGGTTCTGCAAGATTTCCTTAACTTCTCGGCATCGCGTCATTTGTTTCTACTATTGACTCCATCACAACTTCGACATATTTTATAATTACTTTGCTCCCGAAAATGCGACAAAGTTGATATTAATTTTGTCGTCTCCCCCGTATTTTATTCTATTCTTTCCCAACGTTTCAACCAAATCGGTCCGTGCGTTTGGTAATTATTCATCAAAAAACCCTGTTTGTAATGTTTCTTTTCTAATGCAACAATGGCCATATTCTGTTCATTTTCTTAAAAATTCCAAATATATTTCCGTTTATAACTTCTGAATGCGTCAACCGAATTTGATGCCGTTTGTTTTATTTTGTTCTATAATTTCTGCTCTATCGGATGATTATCTTCAATTTTACCTAAATCTCACATGCTATAATTTCTTATTTTAATTTGGATCCCAAACATGCTTCTATCGGCATCGCTGCACTCCACATATACGTTTATTCTTTGCCACTTTTTGGCAACGTTGCATCTGGGGTTTTGATCTCGAAACGTTGGACCATTACAGTACTGTATTGCATGATGTTCATATCATTTTGTCCAAGCCTTATTTGTGTTGGAAAGAAAGGTTCATGAAACATGTAAAAAGCTAAATATTATTTATCGAATGTGATAGTGCATGCAGCAGTAAATTCATTACTGAAACTTGTGAAATGGCCTTACATTGCTGTTTGGTCAGTCAACGTCGATACGTACTGGAAGGGAGGAGTGGAAAATTCACATCAGAACAACTTGCTGACGTTCAGCGAAATTCGTAGTATGTTTTTCGATCAAACTGTTCACATAACGAACGTTTTGAAAACGATGGAATGTTCAAGGTTCATCTCTTCTCAATGAAACATCCGTCAATGGTGAAAAATTATGTAGGTATGAATCACATGAAGAAGACTTGATGAAAAATATCCTTCGACGCGAGACAGAAAGAGTTCGTCTTCTTCCATTCAAATCTCGAGTACCGTTGAGGAGAATTTACGAAAATGCTTAAACTCAGAGACAGTGCATTCCGAGTTAAATGACCCTACATAGAGATAGAGATTTTACTATCAAACACTTCGTGTGTGCAACTGGATCTCTGGTATTTTAGATAATTTTGGGGCCAACCAAGAACACCGACGGCCTACAGCCAAGAGTAAACAGCTCCATGGATGAAAATGAAACTCGACGTAAAATATCACTCTTAGCCGAGGCATCTTTAAATGAACGCAAACCTGTAAAGTTAAACGAAAAAGTACTTAATGTAGAAAAATATTTTGTATTTTTTTCTGCATTAAGAATTTTTTCGTTTAACTTTATCGAGATCTTCCTAATAAATAAAGTCATTGTGAATGATGTGAGGATACTTCAGGCTAGCAGTATCTGAGAACAGAAAAGAGAAAATCGAAGCGTCGTAGGCTCAACGCATTAGATGTTACAAAGGCCATGTCACGCTGGCACAACCACCATAGCACAATCACATCAAACCAAGTGGAATATTTAGTACTCATTTATTACTAATTTATTACCTAAAATGAAAGTCATTACTCAAGCGGTTTACGAAAAAAATTGTCAAACACAATTAGTTATGCAACCCGCACGACATTTGCGTATATCACTAAATAGTACCAACGACCTCAAAACACTAAATCGTAATGGTCAATGTGAAAACGAATAACAAATATTGTAAAAACTAATCGTAATGGTCAAAACATGCAAGAGATTCAAATTCAAAAATAGAGAGAACTAACCAGCACAATCGCATAACACAAACTCAACATTTAACAGACGTATCACACTATCACTTAACACTAAACAGAAATTTATTACTCCTGTTGTTTACGAAATAAAAATTTTAAAAACGACATACATACGCAAAAACGAACTGTATTCGTGACGTACAGTACATCTTAATATAACGGATGTTTGAAACAGACGCGAAGGGATTCCATCGCAATATGACATAAAACCGAAGGGCAATGATGCTCCTTCTTCAAAAGATGATGTCGAAATACTTTGAACAGGAATCTTGTAAGAAAACAGATCCTACAACAAACACGCATCTTGGCTTCAATTTGAAGTATATATGCCGATTAACTTATGAAAATAGTCGAACATTAGGTGAGTTCACGAATTATCGGAAAATGACCTCTTCGAAGCAATTAAGACCATGGGAAACGGGAAATCTCTCGTTATTATTATTATTATTATTATATCCTCAGCAAACGCGCCCTCGCGGATTAGCTCAGTGGTGAGCATGCTCGCTTCTCACGACGCGACCCCGGGTTAGATCCCCAGTCGGGCAAGATTATTCTGTGCATTTTCCTAGCTATTTCCCGGTACATGTTGCTCTGTGACTATATCACTGTCAGGTGGAAAAGAGCAGCATACGGCGTGGGGACGTCTTCATGCTAACCACACGTACCCTCTGAACCCATGACCGCGAGGCCGAGACGCTGCGGGTAAGCCATGTGGGATGTCGCGCCACGTACAGACACTGAGAGAGCAATGGCAATGACATTTTAATAAATTTTAGAAAACCCAAAGGAACTCCCGTAATGGCTCACACGCGGCATCACGTGTTAGCTATCCAAAGCGTCAGGCAGCGCTTTGGCGAAGAACTACAGGCCAATCCCTTGTCTGCCAGTAATGTACAACATTATGATTTCAGGCACAGCTAACAAAATGAACAGACACTTAGAGAAGAACCCTCTGTTGCCACTTGCACAGAAAGGATGTCGCAAAGCTTCCTATCTCCATAAGGAGATCTTGGTAATAAATAAAGTCGTTGTGAATGATGTGAGAATACTAAAACGTAATTTAAGCATGACTTGGTTCACCAGAAAACCTTGGACAGTGTACCACACGACTGGATTTTGGAGACCCTGGAGATCATTTGTTTTCATCTTCAACTTATTGACTTTGGCAAGGCTAATATGAAGTTGTGAAGTAACAAGCGGAGAGGACGTTGTAGAATCTATAAGTATTCAGAATAACAGGGTCATTTTTCAAGGAGATTCACTATCCCCTTTGCGGTTTTGCATCAGTTTGTCCCCCTATCGAGACAGTTATCACTTTGCTTTACACGGATGATCTGGATGTGTATGCTGAAAAGGAGCGATTCTCTCCCAAATGATGATTGTCGTCAATGACTTTGACAATGAGATCTCCATGACGTATGGTGTTGACTAATGTGCAAAAGTAAATTTAAAGACAACCAAAGTACAACACCAGAGAGCAATGAAGTTGATATACAAACTGTGATTCAAGATCTTGAGCTAGGTAAAACTTATAAATATCTGCGTACTGAAACCGGGAGCGGTAGCTCAGTGCATCCACTGATGTCACTGCAGCGCCTCTAACCACGAGGTCCTAGGTTCGAGTCCTGACGGCGGCGGGATTTTCGACTAGCTTCAGTCGAAATCAGTCACTGTCTGGAGAAGAATGCTAGCGGACAGCTGCTCTGATCGGTAGTTTTCCGTGGTTTCTCCATTCAACCCCAGGTGAATGCTGGAGCAGTACCCTAACAAACGGGCCACGGACCACGCGCGATTTGTCCTTCCTCTTCCTTGTCCTATCCTCTCTCCTTACACACACACTTACACTAATATGCACTATACTACCAGATATCCCGGGAGACGGGTCGGGAGCTTAGAGCTTGTCCCGGCTGGGGCGGTGCCCCGCTGGTGGGAGAGTCCTGGTTAGGGGGAAACCCCTCTAGCCGACTGTAGGTCGGCGCCGGATCTCGCCATCCAGTGGGGAAATATCACTGCCACCTCACGAGGAAAAACATGCACTACACTAACGGGACTAATGACCAGAGCAGTTGACGCGCCCGGAAACATGAAAATATTAATCAATTAATCTGCGCCCTGAAGAATGTGAGAACATCTCGTAAGAAACAATGAAAGAGAGAATTTGCAGGGAGTATTATAGAATAGGGAGATTTGTCCTGTAGTCTGAACGCCAGGAACAAAATATCTGCAATAGGTAGTTTTGCTAGCGGCCGAGCTGGCCTGTAGGCGAGTTCAGAATCGGACGAGACGGCGCTGAACAAGAAATTCGAATCATGGATCGAAAACCCTGAAAACTCCTTATGATGCATACGTACGTATACGAGAAAGTAAAAACATTAAATATTTTTCAATATGTTCTAACTCACCAATAATAACTTTTAATTTAAAACTGAAGTGAATGAACTGTTACCATAAAATACATATAATAAAATATATGAGGATGATTCCAACATAATATCTCTGTAATTCATAAGATTTTGTATTTTTCGTGGTGTAAAAGGCTTGAAGATTTGCATGTACTTCTCTATTACCGTGTCAGAGTCAATGCGTATTCACAAACATGGTGGATTTACACTTGTGATTGTTGAACATGATAACTGTCAACATATTACATTAATGATGCACTTGATGTGTAAATGTATATTATTTAAAGTAATTTTTTCGGAAATTTTATTTTAATGTCACTTTTCAAATGGACTATAAAGTTCAAAGTGCCTAGACTATTTCCCATTTCATGGCTTTCCTGATGTTTCGTCTATGCCAACCGATAATCTTGTGGATGGCGCTGTTTTGATCGCGTGGATGACGTCAAGCATAACACAGAGTGCCTGCGGGAAAGCTGTGTTCCAGAGATACAATCAGGGACAGATTTCTTATCGGTACCCTTTATGCACGGTGAAAAAGAGAAATATTTTCTAGATGTGACTAATGTATAGGGGGAGGGTGTTTATGCCCTAAAATATCTTGAAACATGCTTTTAAAAATATGCATTTATAACCTAAAAATTCTGAAATATGCACTTCATTATGCAGTTAAAATTAACAATATTTCATTTCCTCTGTAAACCTTTCTTCATAATATTCAGGAGAAACATACTTGTAATGAAGAGATATATTTATGTGCAAACATAATATACTCTACCCTACTTCGCGAGAGAAATAATTGAAGTAAATATTTACCTTAGTGAAGTACATTGTATGTCTTGTTGTATCTATTCTGACTGGTTTTAAAATATATGCTATAAAGAAATATAATTTGCACAAGTCTGTTATCATTATATAGAAAATAAAAAAAACTGTGACACGCTATGTCAAATCAATGAACGCTCACAAATAAATAGATTATATGAAAAATGATACGTTTTATAGATAAATCCCTATTTTAACGAAACATGCCAAATATGCGCCTATAATTACACAGGAAAAATCTGCCAAATCTCCCAAACATGCACAAATATTCTCTAACATAATAATCTACATGTCATCATATTACAACCAAACGTCACGAAATTTTACTTAGCTAAGCATTGAGGAAACGGACAAAAATATGCATAAAACATAGAAATCCGCTCCGTTGAACTGAAATTGCTGAGTTTTGAAGTTTTGTGTATTTACTTGAGTATATAAGAAATACAATTTCTCTTTATACTTGAATATCAACGGGAAATTCTTAAATCTTTCATGGCCTTATTCGATTACGGAACGTAAGCGAGAGAGACGCTGTACGCCTTTAAGCCATATGCCCTGAGGAGGTAATCGATACGGTTTGACATCGCCTTTTACTGAATAGGTGACAGTAGGAGTGATCTTGAGTGGGGGAGCGATAATGGGAGATTATAATGGACTACTGTTCCCATGAGAGAACTCTCACTGGTTAAACCTCACCCTCATTCCAATTTTTCTATTTCCGAATTACGTTTGTAGTATATTTTTTTATTCAAGGCCCTCTTATAACCCCTCAATTGTTCTACATGTGTAATTGATAACAATGTAATACAACCTTGACCATACAAACTATTCTTATTTAACGTTATTACCAAGCAGAAAGGCACACCAGTGTAATTCAATCGCTTAGAATATCAAGTATCATTTCACATACAGTTGCAGATTCTACAGGCTCCGATCAGGTGGTGTAGAATCGAGAAACGTCGAACCAACAAAAATGTAATAGAATGTTTAAGAAGATCCTTGTAGATTACGGGCTGATGAAACCTGTATCTTCAAAAGTTTAGTTTTTAGGGTCCTAAAACTCTTTGTTTAGGAGTTATTAAACGATGCAAATTAAAACCTCCGACTGAGTGTTGCGGGTTGCATTTGACATGAATATTTAGATGCGATTTTTAAAATAAATTCTCCATATTTTTGACGTGAAAGTGCAATTCGTCACGTCTACATGAGAGTATCTTTCTTTAGAGACCTCATTAATAGAGATTGGTTGCGCGTGAGAGCCGCAAAAGGCATGAATACTACTGAAATAATATAGGAGACGATGGGTGACGATCCACGAACGAAACTCCACAGTGAAATGCGTCATGCGCGACTCCATCCTCTAGGCTTCCTATTGTAACGAATATTGCATCATCCGCCGGCGCCACCCGAGGTGCCTGTGATCGCGGTTACGTCATCTGCCGGCGACCACCAGCTGCCTGTGAGCGCGGATTGCATCACCTGCCGGCGGATTACTCCAGAAAGTGCGGCTGTCCGGAGGTTCTGGATTGTCTTGGCGAGTATAAATACGCGACGGCCGGCGACCGCGAGTCAGTCTTGAGTCCGTAATGGAAGCTGAACTGTGAAGTGTGTGCATCGCGGTGAATAGCTGTGCGGTGAGTGTGCTCAGTGACGTGAACGGTGGTCAGTGCATCGTACTGTGGTCGGTGACGTGAACTGTGACCAAGTGCATCGAACTGTGATCAGTGCAGTGAACTGTGGCCAGTGCTTAGGATTGTGCGAGTGTGTAAGAGAAGATTAGTGTAAATAAATAATCAAGATAAGTGTAGTGTAAATAAATCAAGAGAAGTGTAGTGTAAATAAATCAAGGAGAAGTGTAGTGTAAATAAATAATCAAGTGTTTTCAGTGATTGTGTTAAGAAACAAAATAAACGGTTTTGTTACAATAATACGACTTTTAATTCACCACCTAGAATCGTAACACTATATTAAGCCCCTGCGCCATCGAGTCGGCAATTTAAATACGCAGTGAATATACTTTCTGGAATGTCCAGATCAAATACACCAAGAAGTAGATAAGTAACAAAAAATTAATTGGTCATTTCGTACAAGCCGTAGATCCCAATCGTACTAATAAGAGTGCTTACTACCGTATCTCCAGAAGATGTCCAACAATAGATGCACGGTCGTCAACACCAGGAGATTTTACAAGTTCAAGCTAAAGTTACCAGGATCCAAAGAGAAACACAATTTATCGAGACACGGCCGGCGTAGGCACTACCACTATAACAATCCATAGTACTTGGCGCTTTATCACAAAATCGTGCTACTTGCCCGCTCCCCTCCATGCCCCGTGGCAACGTCATCACCAGAGAACGGAATTTATAGTAACAAGAAATGAAAAATATGTGCATACATATGTACTTATTGTTCCAAAACGTGTAAGGAAAATAGAAAATATGTAAAACAAAAATTCGTTATTGTGTTTAAAATTGTTCTCTACAAGCATTTTTGGGCAAAGAACGTCGCCGATCAGTTCTTAACAAGGATTAGGAGTAGTTGAAAATAGGTTCTACCTCTTCAAGCACGCGGTTGAAATTACTTTTGCTTCCCAAAATCCGCTCATCCGTGACTCTGAGTACGCAGTAAGCGGGGTAGAGGGTAGTGAGGAGTAAGTTTGACAATTCTTGGCGAAGATACGGTGGTCATAGAGCGCAGCAGCATTTCATTTGTAAGAAAGATGATTCCGTAACACATATATTGCAAACATGCATCTGAAATTTACCGTTTCGACGTACAAATATATTAAAATGTAATACAATATATAGTAATAGATAAAATATGTAAAGATATGTAATTCTATCAAAATACGTAAAATAAAAATAGTTATAATTCATTCAGAATGCCTTGTAAATATTATTGAAGGCCGGAATCTTGTTCCTGTAAAACTTGTAATTATGTGGATATTCGTTCCCTATACTTGGGTTTTCTAACGAGGCATCTGAGGGTAGTATCTTCAAAATGGAATGAAGCACCTTTTGCGTCTTCCTCGGACCTGTCGCTAGAGTCGCTTCATCTGTAGCACTACTTGATACGGTTGCGATCATGCGACATCTTGCGACAGGACCAAGAAAGACGAAAAAGTCGTGCCTTATTCCATCTTGAAGATAATACCCTCAGATGCCGCGGAAAAAACAATTATTGTCATCGCCAAAGACTCGCCTTCAACTTTCGTCACAGGGCCGTGACTGCTGTCACACGAGCCTGCAGCACGCGTGCCGCCCAACTGCTTGCGCGCCAACTTTGAATGGTTTTATCCAGCCATAACAATTTTATTTTTGTATTCCACCATTATCAACGCCCTCTTCCGTTACAAGAAATCGTTCATAAAATGACATCTCATGGCACAGATTATGACGTATATGCCATTTATGACATAATTGCGGCATCCACATTCTGTGAAACGCAGGTAGAGGATCATGAGGAGATAAACAGAACACCACCTCACAGGCTCAAATAGTCGTGATGTCGTAATAAAGTTGTTTCCAAAATTAACTTTGATTCTCTTATAAATTTGTAATATTTGCACAGAAAATAACGTATGCAACCAGAATTAAAGATTAACGTTGTTATCACGTTCAACAATCACCAGTCTTAATGCACCATGTTTGTGAATACTAATTGACTCTGACACGTAATATATTAAAGTACATGCAACTCTTCAGACCTTTGTTTTTAGCACATACCTTATCATTTACACCACGAATAATAAAAATCTTATGAATAACAGAGATATTATTTTGGGATCGTATTCTCAGTTCAAATGTATTCACTTCAATTTTTGATTAAAAGTTATTATTGACGAGTTAGAACATATTGAAAAATATTTAATGTTTTACTTTCTCGTATACGTATGTATGCATTGTAAGCAGTTTTCTGGACCGATCCATGATTCGAATTTCTTGCTCAGTTCTGTCTAGCAGTCCAATGCTGTACAATAAAGTTAAGCTTTATTGAATGAGTACATGTATTGAAAACAAGGGACGTTAGGAGCGACTTTTCAAATTTAAGTAGAATCAAAATATTATCTGAAATGAAGAGACCCTCATAATCTACTTGAATTAGTTCATTCGGAATTATTTTCCTTGGGCGTATTACGATTCAGTCAGTATTTTCTTAAAGTAGATCTTCAAGTGCATACCACATACTCGATTACTGCGCAAATGTTTTTGCAAGTGTTCAACGTTAATTGTGTAGTACTTAATACGGCGTTAAACCTGTAATTTCATGCAGTATTCATAATTTACAACTTTCGACAAAATCGTTACATTTCTTGATCACAAGTTGTTTTTAGACATTTGACAATTAGAGGCAAAGTTATAGGAAGTATGTGCAGTTATTAATCCGAACAATTTAGTGGGATGCAAATAAGGAACAACGCTCGGGCTTTTAAAGTTAAATTTATTCGCCTCGCATTAAATAACATGCAACAACACGTTACTTGATTCGTCCTTTTGTTATTCTGTGAATAAGCGAAGCTCTTTTGAGCTGGGGCATTCAGAACTTGGTTGAACAATAGCTCTTTCTCCTTTCGCAGGCGTTTTTAATCCAGACGTCAAACAGAGGAGCAGCGATGGCAGGCGAAGGGATGGAGTACGCGATGGCGGGTACAGCGCACACTTGCCCGAAACGGACCAAGAGTAGTGCCAGTCCAATATTAAAGAAAATATGAGCGAGATTATGAAAAATTTACATACTTAAGTCATAATCATCAAATGTGTTGCCCTCTTCTGACAATCTTTGGTTGTGACAACCTCCCAATTTTATACCAGGAAATCCATTCAAATGATATTACACGCCTATAAGTGTTTTTACTACGGTTAGTTACATTTGAATTTAATGTACCTACAATAATCATAGTAAACTGTTTTTGGGGTACCCCCAACAAAACCTCCAAATAAATGTGGTCCATGAAACATCCATTAAAGACCAAAAAACTCCTAATTTAGGGTAAAAATCCCTAACGTGGCAACATTGGCTGGTAGGATGATGATGGCGGCTGCAGCAGCAGTTTTTTTGTTTTTGTTTTTTCAATTTTCCTCTCTCCAGTTACCCTAGAGAAGCAGGAAATTAGAAGGGTTCATTTACTGGAGCCCATTGGGCTTTTGCCGTTTAGATGTGACCTGACTTAAACAAACTAATATTAAAATACAACTATTTAATAGGGACCCCTTTGGGCTCTCTTGTGTTATACATCAGATGTTTTAAAAAGTGCTATAGAATTCTTTAGTATTGTTCTTGTTTCTTCTTTTATTTTAATTCACTCTCGCATTTATTCTTAATCTATATTTACAAACACATTCATTCATACAGGCATACAACACTACAGTTTACTAAATATACTACTAGCAAAATACCAGATGTTGCCCGGGTTTTCTTCATACTCAATCCTTGCGAATGTGGGAAAAGATCAATTTTATATAAACCACGGTGTTTAATACTATTTTCAACGTAATTGGTTCAAATTATAATGCAATATCAAAATTTCTTTCATTTTATTTTGCAACACATTGCTATTCGATAAATAATAATTAATTTGATAAATAAATAAAATAAATAAAAACACATTGCTATTAGATGAAATTTTTCTAATCTTATCCATCGCTACTGACCTCTAGCGAATAAATTGGGTACTAGAGTTGCTGCAGCACTACTGTGCTCTGGCGGATAATAATAGGAACTACGTGTTGTAAGCGAGAGGCGAAAAATTGTTGTGGTGCATCTACAAACATATTATGTAAATTATTTATTTTCCGCATTTGGGTTGGTGTGTCTTTACCAAATTTTGCAAGAAAACTGCGACAATCCTGAAGAAGAGCCTGTAAACATTTCATATCTACTCATAAGCTACATTTTGTGGTATCGATGACGGTTACGCGTCGTTGAATTCACTTTTCTTAGTATAGAATACACTAACCGCTACAAATAGGTTTTCTGTAACTGGGAAACGAAAATATTATTTTTTGAAATGTTAATCTTTTTTAAATTTATTATAATTATAATTATTATTATTACTACAATTATTTTTTAATCTTTCAACTATTAATAGTTAAACTGTTGGGACGGGATTCTGAAACTCAAGAAATCTTGCGCAGATAATTTTCTCCCCCATACGCCACATACCGATTTCTACTGTTTTTGATTAAATAAATATTTAAATATCTAAATGTCACTGGTTTCTCACCGCGGCGCCGACTTCACCCAAGCGCGGCGGCAGTAACTGCGGCGGTGGTGGTGGTGGTGGTAGCGGAGGCAACGGGAGGTGGGAGGGGTGACGGGGCGGCGGTGGCGCCCCCAGCGGGAGCGAAACCATTGTGCGCGCGCTGCGAGTCGCTCGAAAGGAAGCTGACACGTCCAATTCGCGCCACGTGCGCGCCAGGCGGCCCTTTCGCGAACCAGGGGCGCCACAGCTCCTGGCAGGCAGCGGACGCGTCCCGCTCCACGGAATAGGCGAACCGGCAACACCGCAGTGTTCGGCAGCTTTTTTTTTATTTGTTGCGTCTACAATGCCCCTTAAGGGTCATAGAGGACCACCAGGTAGCATCTCCGCGTACGCGCCTCCTGCTACGCGCTCCTGCGCCACTGCCCAGCGGCCAGAATTGGAAAGGAATAAGGATAGGGGTAGGGTGTAGGACACATCACAGGGGTTGGACTAGCCATTACGAAGCAACCAAACTCGTTTTGTTGGAACAAATTTTACATGAGATTCCACGGGAATCGAACCCGGACTTCGGTGGTGAAAGGATAGCGACTTCGCTATGAGCCACGAGCAAGCTTTAGGCCTAGTCGAGTTGCTTGACTACATCAGATGGGTTCAAAAACGCATTACAGTAAAATGTCTAAAACGGAACCTGTCCAACGCGGAAACGGAACGGGTTTCCATGTCCTGCAGCGGAACAAAATGCATTATAAAACGGAATTTCTATGAATTTAAGTAATTGGCAGAGAGGCGCGAGATATTTTAAATGGAAGGAATGCATGTGCACGCCCATTTTCTGTCTCTGTGAGGGATTCCAGTAGTGGCAGCCGCTCATTGTAGAGGGTCTTCTGCTCAGCGCAGAATTCAACCTAGGGGATCGTTTTCTCTCAATCGGCGTTATTCGTAGCGGAATTCCCTTCCTCCCGGGTCTCTGAGAGTGAGAAAGTGTACGGGCATGGTTTCTGTTCCTGCATCTTCCGACCCCGCTTTGAGAATCGTAACCCCTCGGCCAGAGCCGTATTGGTCAAGGCCATACGAGGGTGTGAGAAAGACATAGTACTCTGGGCTGTGACTCACTGCGCGTTGAAAGAGTCAGACCTCCTATAAGTAGTGAGTGCCTCCTATAAGTAGTGAGGTGATGTATTTTTATGAGTTTCACTAACAGAAAACATAATTGAAAAGGTGCTAGCTATTGAGAAAATCAAAAAGCAAAAATATCAATGAATGTTGGAAAATAATGTTATTTTAATTCACAAGATGTGAACATTTTCCTCTTTATTGTCACAAATATTTTTAATATTAATTTAGTGGTGATTTCTTCGTTAAAAAGTTATATATTAATATATTTTTATAATTAAAACAAAGTCTGTAATTTAGTAATTTCAGGGCAGAAATATCAAAATAACAAACGTCGTAAAATGGACAAAACTGCATAACCTTTCTAAACCGAAATATTTTCTGCCCGGTCGATACCGGCTTAGATTTTACTGCACTTTGTTTGACATTCCGTAAACAAACTGTCTATATTAAATGTAACATTAAAATTTATATTAGATAATACAAAACGTTTCGATTTTTCAGTAAAATTTCAAAATTGTGTTGAAATATTAATGAAATCTGAATGAATTCATTCCACTTGTAGTATTACATAGTTTTTCTTAATATATTATCACAATTAAGAATTAGTTTCAGAAAGAGAAATATAGCAATTTTAATAAATTCTTTCATAAAGTTCTCAAAGAACATTTAAGATAGGAACTATATTTCACCGCGACCTTCTCTCTCCTGCGTCTCGGCCCTGATCACTCTGCTGTGCCAACGACAGCGTTGCCATATGATTAGATGTATATCTCAGTACTATCCCTCAAAATCCTGGTACCAATGACAATTAATTTAAATTATGAAATTGTTCAGATTGTAATTCTATTATACTTCGATTTATTTACAGTGTTCTTTGAGAGATCATCAGCTATTTGCGGTGCCATTTAATCGAGAGTTCAAAAGTCACCACATCACTGTTGTGCCGCTTAAGCCCACGATTGGATGACACCGTCACAGCTGGTCAGCTGTCAAAGGACACTAAATAAATCGAAGTATAGGTTTTAAGGCGCACTGGAATTTCGTTTCACTAACTATTATTCACATTATCGTTTCCATGTTGTCGCGGCAGGAAGTAATAAGAGCCAAAATTTATTGCTTATTTATCTTTGAAAATAGATTTTATTACATGGGAGTTTTGTTTTCTCTCCTTTCAAAGATTCAAAATTTAAGAAGTATATGACTTAGTGTAGGGATCACAGAATTTTGAAAATGTCACACAATTCACTTTTCCCCATAGCACGTCATACGCAGTTTTTAACTGTTTTTGACGTAAAATAAAAAATAAAATAAACTCGATATCGTTACATTATATATCGATAAACTCAATGGAAAACTGAGACCAGGGGCTCTTGCGCATTGTATCCGACTTCAGCCAATGCGCATCAGACACCAGTTTGCGTCACAATATTAGCGGAACTTTAAATGCTGCCAGATACCAAAATTATCAAATCCTTACAAACTATTGAAGCAATTTTATGAAGCATTTCTTTTAAATATTGCATCTTGTAACAAACGAAGAGCCCGTGCTGTGGTCACGTGGTTCGTGACGCAAACTAGTGACGCGCAGAACCAGCTAAAATCGGTTCACCGGAGGAACCCTCTCATGTATTTCCACCATGATTGAGACATTCTATTCTTTTCTATAGCTAGGAAAAGTCAATCATATGCCACTCGTGGTTTTTATGGCTGTGTTTTCACCAATACCATAGTCATTTGTAATATTGGTGTTAGTTTTAATTACCGAATAAAAAAGATTATACGAATCTTAAATTGAACCATCAATTACCGTAGACTTTAAATCCTGGTATTTAAACGTATGAGCATGTCTTCATCCTGGTACATGGTATCTTCATTACACTTCTGGTAAAAATACCAAGATATTGGTACGTCAGGCAACAATGACTCAGAGTAAGATTATCGGCCTTGGAACTGGATTAACAAAACGTGGGGTCCTTAGGTAGTAAAAATGTTTATTCTTATATAAATCAAAAGTTTACATATAAATATTACAAACTATACGATTTAAACTTTCTGCACTTTTTCTCGACACAAAATCGTTGAAATTATCGTTGTATTTCAATCGTTGAAAGTATCGTTGAAATTAATTTTCAGTTAACATCATACTCTAATGAGCAACATACAGTCTCGCCTCGCCTTAAATCTGGCCCTGGGCATAGAAACACTCTGTAACAGGAAGTTGTGAGTTAATAATAAGTTGTAATAGGTTGAGGTATGTACAGGGCTTCTATGCTTTATCTAAATAGAAAATGTAATGGAGAAAATAATTGATCTCTAAATTCTACATTTTTGGCCTCTGTGGTCCCAAAAACGTTTCTTTCAAATGTTATGAAGCTGTTTGTGAAAATCTAGGTGAACTGAAATTGTCAGGTGTTTTACTTCTACTACATCTCATCATTGTATTGCTTGTTTTCTGCGTGATTTTCGTTTGCGATTTTCACCTGTATTTATTTTTACTCGGAATTATCCATTTGTTGCAAAACAATCTTTATAATATCCCATTTTTCCCTGAAATTCTGAGCTCACCCTCTCTTTCGTTCAAATGTAATAGATATGCGACACATGAATATTTATTAAAAATGAATAAATGCATACAAACGAATGAATGCTATATTTGATTTAGTACAAATACTTTCTATTAATAACGAATGTAAATTACTATACATTAAATCATTGTCTATATTGTCATTCTCTTGTCCAAAACGAAATGAATGTATTGCAAACGTGGAAAATGTTATTTTAGAAGTAAAATGTTTTATGAAAATTGAAGTGACAGAACAAAAAACAAAAAGACAACTGGAATATTCTTTTCCTATCTCTTCGTTAATATGTACTTTCTTGTGATATGTACACTTTCATTTCTGTTTTTAGTG
Source organism: Teleogryllus oceanicus (assembly GCA_964035755.1). Classification (NCBI taxonomy): domain Eukaryota; kingdom Metazoa; phylum Arthropoda; class Insecta; order Orthoptera; family Gryllidae; genus Teleogryllus; species Teleogryllus oceanicus. The sequence continues at coordinate 65,408,907 of CAXIVR010000012.1, read as the reverse complement.
AACGTGAGCCTATAATAACTACGTTCATAATTATTAGCAAAATCTAATTTTACGAACTTTTAAACAGAAGATCTTGATTTTATTATCGTTTTAAGATCCATAAGCCGTATGATATCAATAGACATGAGAAAACCTAACAAAATTATATCATTGCGTGGTGCAAACCATTTACTTAAACTGGTCTCAATTTCATGAGGACCCTAGAACAGAATTCAGAAACTCACATTTGAGCAAATTTTGCCGCATACTTGTTTGCGATACTGGCGTTCCCAAAACCTTGCATCGCATATATCGTTCATTAAATGCAAGAACGTTATAACTCAAAAATCGTCATTTTGCAGGAAGAGCAAATGAAGATTAAGATCATCTGCCATTTCAGTTAGTAAATCGAAAGCAAAAAAAACCATTGTCACATATTGGCTGGTTAAAATGAGATGCAACATTCATGGTGTAGCAAGAGTAATACCATAATCCCTTCCCATCCAGGAAGAAAACTCGAAAATGACGATTTTTGAGTTATGTCGTTCTTGTGTTTGATGAGCGATATGTTGGTCCTTCCGACTCATTCTGTGCGTTGCTGTTTGGTCACCCCTGGTGTGTAGTGAGGTCCGCAAACCGAACGTGCACAGGTTCGCCACTCCGACGAAATCAAAGAACTTTGTTCCTGTCTGCCGCCGCCCGCTCCTAATCGTGCACTCCATTATCGCACGCTGCGAATTGGACTGGACATGCGCAGCCGCGCCGTCCGCTGTCCGCTGCCTTTGGCCTTGTCAGCTTTAATTATTGTGGCAGCGAAAGTTGGAAATAGAACGTGACGCGCGAGGCTGAAAAGAAGAGCGAGTAGCTGCTCAATAAGTAGAGAAGTGTTCCCAGAACAATCGAACGAATGATGAATAGAGTAGAGTAATTATGGATGATCTAGGAAAATACTGAAACACACAGCACAGCATCAGTAGGTGTTATGTGACTGTGCAATAAATAATTTCATTTATATCATTATAAAAATATATTGGATTTTTTTGTTATATAAGGTCGCATCAACTTATAGGTCATTAGCGACCACTATTGGAGTTAACGTTAATGGTAACTCTAAAGATGAAACGAAATGGTGAAAAGGGGTGAAAGGACGAACACACATACAACCATGCCCAAGGCGGAACTCCAACCAGGATCTCTTCGGTCCGAGATCACTACGACACTACTGCTATGCGATCTCGGCCACCAGATCGGCAAAAGAATGGATTCTTTGACCTCTTTTAGATGATTCCGGAAATAATTTTGATATTGATAGTTTTGCATAAAGAGAGTCATCGTTATTTTCGGTATGTAGACGTCTCAGTAATATACTTCGTTTTATGCAAAGCAATTTCTTACTTTTCATGTTTATTACTGCCTGAATGAGAAATAAATAATATCTCATTTTATTAGTCTTTGTGTTATGGATCATTTCCCAAAGAGTTATTGGAGAATATATGAACATATCATTTAGCTAGTACCTGCATAAATATTGTGAATTGTTCTTTGGTAATATTCAGAACATCTGAAGTAGTATATCTTTTTAAGTTATTTCCACCTCTATGTGTATAACAAGAACTGCTACCTGGATTTCAGCTATTAAACTCACTTTCTGAATATGGTCATGATCAGTAATGCCAGATGGACCAGAATGCTGGTATTTTGTACTAGGATTTTAATGAAGATACCAGGTACCAGGAAGCAAAAACCCTGCCACGTTTAAATACCAGGACTTGAAATTACGGTAAATTGATGTACGATTTAAAATTCATTTTATATTTTTTGTTCAATAATTTAAATTTACAAATATTACAAATAACTATGATATTGGTGAAAACACTGCCGTAAAGATATTAAGGGAGGCATTGGATGCTCCTTTTCTAGCACATGCGAGAGTAGAAAAGGGTACAACCTGTTAGGCTTTCATTTAATTTATCCAGATAATATGAATCGACATGGAGTTAAGTTTAACGAACTTCCTCTGCACGTTAAAATCATAATAGTTATAATATGAATAATTTTGTAATTTAAATCTATTGACATTGGTACCAGGAATTTTAGTGAAAGTTTCAGGATTTTTGAAGATTGGTATTGGGATATCATTTAATCATCAGCCAACGCTGGGCATTATGCGATCGAAAAAGCTTTATGCATCAAAACTATGATATGACGTATTCTTCAGTGGCCGGAAACTTCATTAACACATCATTTATCTATAAAATGCGGTCATATGCCGACAGTTAAAAAAATCAGAGCATTTACTAAATCGGAAGAGCATTTAATCGACGTATTCCCAACACTAGAAGAGCCATTTTAAAGAGCAAGACAAATGTACATTTTAATTCAGGTATCTACCCTGGTCTATGAGCTATCGCACAAAAATAAAACTACTAATAAACTAGTTATTACTTAACAGTTACTCAGATTTTAAGAGAAGTCTATGACATCATTTAAAGGTCTGTAATTGAATGAGGTTATGCGGAGAACATCCATCAATCAAAATGGTTGAACCATAGCTTCAAAGGTTGATGTCTTAAAATTTCGAGCAGCAAGGAAGCGCGCTGAAAATTAACTACGCCTGTGTAGAATTTGGCTGCAGAAATGTTCGAGAAGTTCTACATATTCATTATATAGAAAATAGGAATCTCCCAAAGCATTCATGTCGTTCAGTATTAAGTCTCAAAAACTAATGAAATGAGAGAGGTTTACACATTCTGCAAAAGTACGGTAATTATTCACTGTGAACGCAGAGGTTAACATATTTCTGAAAATGTAATGGAAAGTTTTTATATTTACCAATATCTGTACACGTTTATTGTAGGAAAAGGCAAGGAAATCGTGGGTTCACCTTACCTTAAAAACATAATGCAACACATGACTTAAATCCCTGATTATTTGTAAAAGAATACATGATTGCAGGACATTGAACTGACGTACGCCTCAATAATGCTTGAGTAATGATATTTGTATTTAAAAACACTCTTCGAACTTAAACTCGCTGTATTATCTTTTTAACCAACAAACATTCACTCACATACTTTACCGAAGAGGAAATGTCAATTGCTTTCAATATATGGATTACAATTCATATATGAATGAAATAATGAAGAAATGACGTCAGATAAACATTAATTTTACTAATTTTATGATATAATTAAAACTGAGTATTTATGGTAAAAACTAGTAGCAAGTGATGAAACATCCGAGGACCGCAATCTTTCTTTTAAAACAAAAATGACGAAATATGGTTGAATGGAAATCTCTTTACTTAAAAAAATTGTACTTTATTGCCCTTACTAAGGTATTTCTTGAGAAGAGAAAGTTCTGTAACCGGAAAACGACGAATTTTTGACAGAAAAAACTCTTGTGGTGCTAGTTTCCTGAGTATGACGTACTATCAGGAGAAATGTATTCTGTGAACGTTTTGGTAAATTCAGGTTCATTCACCCTACCCTAACCCGTTTACATGTTGAATACTGAATGCAGATGGAACCAAAATGTTTGTTCTATGATACGTAAAAACAATTTGAGAGTGTGAAAACGTATAGAACATTTAGCATTACATGTTCAGACAAGGAGCAACGAGTAATTCGTGTTAAAACGAGCATATAATACGTTTTTGAAGTCGTCTAATGGCAGAGGTTTAAAAAATATCGAAAGTATACCATACTGATAAACTATTTTTTCTATTCGAGGAACTAAAGTTCAGGGAAAAGAGATAGGCAGTTTTCAAGAACATGTGGAAAATGTCCCTAAAAGCTTAATGTATAGTACATCCTAAAATAAAACATTGTCAACGATTTCCTGAACGACAGACTAAATCTTACTTCTGTATTAATTACAAAGTTATGGCTTAAAAGCTTCTAACAAGAGTTATACGTGCCACATCCATCCCTCTATCGATCCATGTATACGAGTACAATCGATTGTTGGGTGCAAAATTACATGAATCGTCTCTCCACCTGTACCTGTCGTAAAAATTTTTGGAACAACACCAATAAATCTTTAACCTAACTTCTGTGTATAAATATATAGCTCCAAAAATCTTAAACACGGATTTTACAACTGATATTCGTGATCGCATTGTTGAGGTGACACCAATACTTTAGTATACAAAAGTATAAGGAGAAAAAGTAAAAATCGCCGATTTCTGCCGTAGAATGAAAATATTTCTTTTTCTACCCCCATTGTATAATGCTGTCATTTGTCGGATACAACCATTCGCATAATGGTACTGATTACGATACAGATTTCTTTATGATACAGGTTCTTTACCAATCACAGAGAAGTTTACAAACCAAGTTTTGACACTTTATTAATCATTGATAATCGTTCTAGTAAATGTTTTGTTCGATTGTGTACATTAAAATTGAATTTGATATTATATTATGCTTGTCAGTTTTAATTTCTTGTATTATTAGTATTTTTCGTAGAATATTATTTAAAATAGATAGGATCGTAATTTCACTTCCATCCTAATTTGAGTAGCGCAGTACTCCCTCGCAGGCGGACTGGCAACCACAGCCACCTGCGGCAGCATGCGAGGGTAGGGTGAGGTGGCCTTGGCTGAAGGTACCGGATACCGTATGAAACTCGATGTAATGGGTATTAATACACTCGTGTGAAGTTTACGTTACTTGTGTATTAATACCCATCAATACATCGTTTCTTAATGTACTATTTCATTACGTAAGTACGTAGTGAGACGGCAAAGTAAAATGTTATTAGTGTTTATAATGTGTGGTACACTAGATGGAAAGCTTTTGTGGCAACAAGCCAATAGTTACTTTCTAATACAGTACGGATTTTGAGTTTAGAAACTTATTTCTCTCTAAACTGTGCGAATGTACGTGAGATTTGTTCACACGAATTAAAAATGAAACCTACACGATCTAAACACAAATGTTTGAAATTTTAAACATTAGTTTTCACAACGTTATTTTATGTTTAGTTTTTTTAGCTAATTAGACTAGTTGTAAATTATGCTGAAATGAAAGCTTTTTTGAATATGCACAATGCATTTGCAAATTAAATACAATTTCATCATATATATTATGTGTTGTTTCTCAGAACGAATCTTCGTTAAACTGTTATACTTATTACATCATGGCTTCCAAAAGCCATGCTGTAGAATTTTGAGGTGTTACATAGTGCAGGTCCCTTTCATATATCTGATGCCAGTGATATTCTGCTCACTTGATACGTTGTCATGAAGGCGCTATTCAATAACTACTTGCACCTCAAATACTGTTTGTACCGTAAGGAATAACGAAATGTGGTTTGTAGCATTCCAAAAAAGACGGAGGAGTGCACAATATAATGTCTTGATGGATTTCCAAAACTTTCACTGGGTACGTGTTATTGGTTATCAGAGAAAGTGAAAAAAGTAATGAGAACGTTATGCCATCTTCTGTGTCATCCCACAGTATAGCAGATAGGAGCATTGACATGCTTTCAGAGCTTCCTGCATTCTTCACAAAAGAAACTTCGCCGACCTCATTCTTCTTCTGTCAACTTGTTACTCGATGATAAACCTAGCTCTAGTGTAGACTCAACAGAACATTCCGTGCTCAGAAATCGTGACGAGCCGCCATGATGGTGAACGTCAATCCTGTCCTTGTTATCTCAGAACGAAATAACAGGAATTAGCCTCTCCTTTCAACCTTCAACATTTATTATGTTCAATAGAACTTAATAAAAAGTTGAAAGTGACCAATATTTAATACTTTAAAATTGCAGTTTACATACAATAACCAGTCTTTCATCTCTCGGAGACAATTTTAATGTACACGCAGGGGAGTGTTCTTGGTTTGCGTATCTTTGATAATTTCGTTAGATCAATTGATAGTAAATAATAGTCGTCGATAACCTAAACAAATAAAGTAAAGGCTATCAATGTCTACTCTAATAACATTTTCATTTACAGTTTCTTGGCGTCTTTACAACCTAACGCTACGCAATACTTAGACATTTTCGTTTACAGAGACAATTGTAAACATTACTAACAACAGACGAAATGCTTTCCAAATATTAAAAAAAATATCAAAATACATGTGCATTGATAGGACTTACTTAGGATAATTCATCATCGAAATGGGGGGGATCAGTGAAGGTAAGAATAATTAACCTACTCCCAAGGCCACCAATGCTGTTAAAAGGGACCTGTACATAGTATGTATGTACTACATACGCAGTCCGCTGCCGCAGCCCGCAGAGGGCGAACGCGGGGCGAGTGTAAGGATGAGTGACGACTCCGTGATTTTCCACTGCCGGCGCTCCGGCTCTCGCCGCCTGCCCTTTCGCATCTTCTTTATCTCGTTATGCAAATGCAGCGGCGCCGTCTGCCCCGCGTAGCCACTTCCGCCCCGCGCCCCTCACAGCTCGCGCGCCTTGAAAGCGCTGACGGAGAAGCGGCGGGCGATAGCCGATTGGGAGGGGTTCAAGTTTCGTACGAAAGATGGCAACAGTTGAGGGTCGGATTCATTTTGTGAGCTCGCTGTTAGTAAAGCCGAGCGGGTCAACTACAAGGGTCATTAGTCCCGTAAGTGTAGTGCACGTTTTTCATCGGGAGGTGGCGGTGATCTTCTCTCCGCTGGATGGCAAGATCTGGTGCCGACCTACCGTTGGTTATTTGGTAGAAAAAATCTGGCAAACATATATCCGCATGAAGTCACTATTCACCCCTCGCGCTGCTCCAGCTTGAGCATGTTCGCCCCTTTCTGGATTTGAAGGAGAATGGGCCGGGCGTGCGGGAGAGTCTTGTAGCTCTGAGGATTACAAGGGGAAATGAGTGCGGAGTGAGGGGAAGTTGCCCGTGCCCGTAGGAGCGCCGGGCTCCCCAGGCGGGCAAGTAGCTCGTGCGGGCGCGGTGTGACGTGTCTGATCTAGAGATTAGCTCGTGCGGGCGCGGTGTGACGTGTCTGATCTAGAGAGTCTTTGCTAGCTCTGAGGATTACAAGGGGAAATGAGTGCGGAGTCAGGGGAAGTTGCCGTGCCCGTAGAAGCGCCGGGCTCCCCAGGCGGGCAAGTAGCTCGTGCGGGCGCGGTGTGACGTGTCTGATCTAGAGAGTCTTTGCTAGCTCTGAGGATTACAAGGGGAAATGAGTGCGGAGTCAGGGGAAGTTGCCCGTGCCCGTAGGAGCGCCGGGCTCCCCAGGCGGGCAAGTAGCTCGTGCGGGCGCGGTGTGACGTGCCTGGGCTACGTAAACGACGACTGGATTTTACACTATTCTCCTGGCGGGTTTTCTTTTGTTCAATAGGAGGACACACAGCCGTTCAAGTTATTTGATTGGAAAACGATTGCAAATTACTACAAAACACTTCTCTTTATGAACTTAAATATGTAATCGACGCCACCTACTCAGATTTTAGACATACGTTTCGATCTATTGCCTGCAACCGTTTCAAATGGTAGGCAGCTTTACGACTGTCAACTTTCGGGCTGGCAATTATTAGCTAAGCCTCGCTTTATTGATAACAGTTCGATTCACTTGAACTATTTCACAGTTTTTCACGTATGAAATACTTTTTTATTGTTCGCGAAAAATGAAACCTTTTACTCTAAATGAAGTTCCCTTTTGTTATCCCAGCTTGACATTCGTTTTTTTTTTAATTTTTAAGTTTTGCCCGAAAACTTCAATTTGGAACTTGTGGCTTACTTTACTAGAATCTTTATTTGGCTTGTCTTATTTTGTCGATTATAACATCAAAAGTGCCGTGACCGACCTCTAGCCGAGTGCAGTGTTCTACGAACTTTGATGCGCCAGCTGATTTTCTAGTCGTATACATGGATTCTAGTTATTGCTCCGGTCGATCCCACGCAATTTCCGTACAATTCGAATTGCATCCCCGACATCGTAGACAAAGCAATTACCACTTCAAATATTCAATTAGTCCCCTTCTCTATCTCAGAGCTGGATTCGGATCATAATCCGGTTATTTTAACTGCCAGCACAACTCGACCAATTATCTACCGAGTCTACCAAGTTTAAATACTCACAAAGTTAACTGGAAGAAGTTTCAACAACATCTCCCATCATATATCCCTCCTATTAAACAGTTAACAACGCAATCGGAAATTGATGAATCCACCTTCACTCTGACCAATGCTATCAATCAATTCTATCCAAAATTCTTCCCCAAGCACTTTACAGACAACTCGCGCTTTAAACCATCCTCAGCTCCCGGAAGATATCCAAATGCTGATAACAAGAAAGAACAAAGTAAGACGTTTTTGGACTAAACATTGATTACCTCACTTAAAATATGAGTACAATCACCTAATCAGACTTGTCCGCAACGCATTAGACTCATTCCATCTTGTGAAATACAAAAAATACGTTGCAGACCTAAATCCCCACGATGAATCCTTGTGGAAAGCTATACGCAGGTTGTTAGGAACTAAATCAAACATTCCAATTTTGAAAAATGGCAACATGACAGCTCATAGCGATAAAGAGAAAGCCGAAATGCTCGCTGATTACTTTACCTCAACCTTCCAAACTCACAACATTCGGGAAGAATTTCATAATGAATTTAAAACTTGAATTTAATACTTCCCCTAATTTCGACACACCAAGACGGAGTCCTTTTATAATTCCCCAAGAAGTATATCGTACCATTAAAAACATACCGGCAAAGAAATCACCAGGTCATGACCGCATCAACTCGTTGTTTTGAAAAATGTCCTCAGAAGCACCATAGCATTTCTAACCAACATATATAACTCGGTGCTAAGGACATGATATTTCCCCAGGTCCTGGAAACATTCCGTAATAATTTCTATACAAAAACCCAACAAAAACCATGCCAATCTTACTAGTTACAGACCCATCAGTCTCATTCTCATTTTGTCAAAAAGTTTAGAAAAATTACTGCTAAAGAGACTCATAAAGTTATATATCAAAAACTCACTAAAGTTATATATCAAAACAACATTATTCCTCCATTTCAATTTGGTTTCTCCCCAAGTCACTCCACAAGCCACCAATTACTGCGTTTAACTGAAAATATTCACGAAGCATTTCACTCTGGCCATCATTTATTAGCAGTCTTCCTCGATGTCGCTCAAGCATTCGACAGGGTCTGGGTACGAAGGAATCATATATAAACTAAGAAAACTAGGTATACCGAAATATTTAATCAACACTATATCCAATTTCATTAAAGACCACACATTTATTGTACAAGTGGGCTCAACCTTCACTTCACCACGAAATAGTTCAGCAGGAGTTCCACAAGGTTCCCCTTTGTCGCCAGACCTCTTTAATATATTCATTTCAGACATTCCAACGCACCCTAATGTACACACTGCCCTTTTTGTAGACGATACTGTCATTTTTGATTTTGACCAATATCTCAATACCACAAGGAATTTAATACAGACACCACACAACTATTGAAACATGGTGCAGAAACTGGAAAATCAAGATAAATCCAAACAAATCCACATCCAAAGTTTTCACGCTACGTTTTCCACCCACTCCCACTAAAATTTGACTCGGCAGTAATACCATGGTGCTCCTCAACCGCCCCTGTCCGTTATCTAGGTGTCCTAATGGACACCAGATTGACTTGGAAAGACCACATCATTTTCAAGGTGAACGAAGCTAATAGACGCCTAGGTATTCTTCGACCAGTAATCAACCGACACTCATCATTAAAGCTCCATTCTGCTCTCCTTATATACAAAGCCACTTTACGTTCATTACTTACGTACGCTTGTCCAGTGCAATGCCGCCCCTACAACCATCAACAAAATCCAAATATTTCAAACTAGGTTTCTCAGAACTGCAGTTAACGCACCTTGGTTTATAAGAAACACTAACCTTCACAAAGACCTAGCCATAGAGCCCGTCCTAACATACATCATTCAACTTTCCTCTTCATTCTTCCAAAATCTACCCTCAGTTACCGGTGCTTCCCACTACAACATAGGTAAAGAGCATCCCGTAGAAACTCGTCTCCGCAACCGACTCCCCTTCCACATCTTCCTCCGGAAACTGGCTGATATAAGATAATGAAATAAATAGTCCTCCCATAAAAAGTCAACAATATGTATTCCTCCACTTTATCATTCGCACTACTTCAATCTATGTTTAATGGGAGGTGGCTGTAGCCACCCCTTCGCATATTTTCGTCTGAAAATGCTCGTTCCTAACAACTGAAAAGTCATATGGCTGAGCGTTGTATAATCAGCTCACTCTGTTAAATAAATTAATAATAATAATAATAATAATAATAATAATAATAATAATAATATAACATCAAAGTATCTTCTGTTTGCTTCAGTGAAACAAGTGTAAATGTATTGTGGCGGCACTTTCGAATCGACGGAATTATTGAAATGTGATTATGACATTTTGAGAAACAACGGTCACTGAATGCAGCCTTTGTAAGACGCCACTCGTCCGGGGGACTTCCCTTCTCAGCAACCCGCGAAAATTTACGACAGGCAGCTGCCTGCCTGGCCTCGGCGCACCTCGCCAACCTCTTTCAAAATCACGAACTCTGACAGATTCCTTACACGTGCACGCACCCGGCGTCCTATAAACAAAACCCCCTGACCTGCGCTCGTCCCAGAGAGAGGGTGCCTCTTAGCCGATGTTTATCATTAGAAATAACTTTCAAAATTACGAACTCTGACAGATTCCTCACACGTGCACGCACCCAGCGTGAGAGAGACAGAACATTTTAATCTTGTGGAAATTTCCAGAGATCCTCGCATGGTGATTGGGCGAGAGAAATTTAGAACGTAGTATACTTTGGCCAATTAGAATTATAGGAACATGGGGAGGGAGCGTTTAAAAAGACGCAGTGTAGACGTAGATATTGTGATAGAAAAGAGCACCACGGGTCGCGAAGTGGACCGGTGTTCTGGGAATGAGGCTGACCGCCGAGGCGATTGCTGTGCGTAAGATTGCTCAAGGGACAGTAGCAGATCTTATCCAACCGCGGTGAACAACTGTGAGCGTTCACGAACATTAATCCGACGTAATCGCGAAGCGTTACACATTTGTGTATCGGGGCCAGTCACCCACATGTGTTTGCGGCCCTCTGCTTCTGTCTGGGCCGGGCCAATATGTCACGCGAGGTATCTCGTGAATGAGCGGAGGAGACGGTCGACTCAAGACGGCGGGGCTACCATTGACCTGCCAGCCTGCCCAGGAAACTTCGCCCCCATCAGCTGTCTCCAGACGCCCTAGAGAGGGGCCATTGACCTGCCTGCCGGCCCTTCCAGCAGCCTGCGAGAGATCAACTCACAATCACTATATTGTGTATGCCCTAGACCCACGCAATTGGGTACATAACCAAGAAATTGCTCTTCAAGCAGACTTGTAACTTTTAATTTTTTATTTGTGTTAATGTCAGGAGGCCGCATGGCCCAAATTATGTTTAATTTTAAGAATTTAACAAGTTGAGCTCAACGGGTAGGGTGATAGTCATTTCTTCACCCAGTTTCTTTTTTTGTCATGTAACCTCCCTGGTTTTGGACCAGAAATAAACCTATCGTAAAATTCTGAATTATTATTGCAACATCCTTCCTCCTCCACGCATTCTCAACTTATAGATCTTGATGGCGCCCAACCGATCGAGCTTGCGGGCCCGTCGAACGTTCGAGAAAACGTCCGACGGTGACAGTATTCAATTTTGAAACAGGAACGCGCTATAACAGTCGATTTGATTGTATAATAAAAAGATCATGAAAGAATTAGGAGATCATGAAAGAAACTTCATGAAAGAATTAGGAACATTTCTCGAAAGGTTCGGACCACTAGAGAAACTGAAATTAAGGAGTGGAAAACAGCAGTGGTTAGTACGAGCAGAGCCTAGACTGGAGAGAAATATGTAATAAATCAATAAACTAACAATAATTAAGTTAGTCAGTAAGTTAGGTTAGGTTAGTAAACAGTACAAAAAAAAAAAAAATAAAATAAAATAAAAGTTATAAATTGTAGTCAATTGTTAAGTATAAGTAGATAAATAAGTCAATAAAAAAATATATATATATATAATATATATATATATATATATATATATATATATATATATATTAACTTAAAATAATTAAAATAAGTTAAATAAATTAAAATTAAATTAATTTAAAACAAGTTAAATAAATTAAAATTAAATTAAAATAAGTTATATAAATTAAAATTAAATTAATTAAAATAAGTTAAATAAATTCAAATTAAATTAAGCAAAATAAGTTAAATAAATTAAAATTAAATTAATTAAAATAAGTAAATAAATTAAAAATAAATTAAATTAAAATAAAATAAAAGGAAACGGTTAAAATAAAGCACATTAGGGGGCGAAGGGAAGTGGGAATCGGAAATGTTAGGGCAGAGGCGTTGGTGCGGACGATTTTCTGTGGTGCTGTTTGTTTTCAGGTGCGGTGGAGGCCAAACACTGGAAGGAGAATGCCTGACGCCCGCGCCAAATAAATAAATAGTCTAAAAACCGGATAGAGTAGCATGTACTCGGCTTCTGACGGCAGGTTTTTCCCCCTCAGGGTTTTTCCTCAGCCGTACCTTATGGTGTCGTTTCCGCGGCTTTGAGGCGATGGAGAGACCATTTGGGGTGAATACCAGAAGGCGAAAGGTTAGAACGCGGTAGAATGTAGGTATTGTAATGGCTTAAAGGCCTTCGGCCTAGCCACATTGGATCAAGTTTCTAATTTGGCTGTAATAATTACCTATTAAATAAAATAAAAAAAATAATAAAAAGATACATTTACAACTCAGTGTTCCATTCACTTGCACTATTTGAATTACTTCACATTAGTAACGAATGTACTACTTGTGACGCATCTATACTGAGATGACTGTCGTGGTCTCTTATACCGCTCATATGCTCCATGCCTTCTCCACAGAACAAATGAATCTTCAGAGTTTCAATTTACGTCAATTTAGCTTAGTAATGAATTTGTAGCGAAGTTCGGTATATATTCATGAATAAATTAAACTCATATGCCTTAACGTGCACAAAACTGTTTTCTAATAGGTGTCGGAAATATTAAAATGTTCTATTAATATTACGTAGTTCTATTTAACAAATACGTGCAAAATGTGCAACTTAAGTACTTATAGATATTATGTTTAAACAATGTTCATTTTGTTTTTATGTAAGGTCTGGAGTAATACATTATCTCTAACAGTTACTGATAAGAATGGTCGCCGGTGTATGCCAGTAATACACATTAGACGTATCATATTATAGATAAAACAGTAATGAGCTTTCTTTCTCCCACAACGTATATTAAAAACACACATCAATGTATACTTATAGGAGAAATTTATTATATGCGGCAATATCAAAATGTATGAGTTCTAAAGCTTCAATACCCATGCTGAAATTCATTTAGTAAACGTTGCACACGAGTGGTAATCTCATCACAATGCTTGCATTACAGAGGTGAAAATTAATTTAATTTTTTACAAAATATCTGGTCGACACACTGAAATGAAAAATAAACGTTATGTGATTTTCATTTAGCGTAAATTAAATAGCATGTAATAATACATTTAGGAGATTAATTTATTCATGTCAGGATCATGATAATTTTTTGCTATCAATCTGCATTTTTATTCACGAATAATTAGAATGAAAATTTCATCTTGTGGTTTATTTTACTTTCTGCTTTATCCGAGTCGAAAATGAAAAGTCGTTCTTCTGTAGAAGAATGGCTAGTCTTTGTTTTAAAGTTGCCTGTTAAATCTCTTAATATACTATGTTGTCTTTGGCCAACTTTCAAAGGCAATTAAATCATTCACTTCATATTCTGTCCTTCATAATTAAAAGAAACATAAATGCAATAAAAAATATTATGAATGAAAGCATATGAAGTGATTCATTTCATTGTCTTTTAAACGTGACCAGAGAAAACATTCCATGGAAGAATTTACAGGATATTAATATATGATTTAAAATGAAACTTAGTGACTCAAAATGTTGAAAATGGTATAGAATCATCTAATTTAAGAAAATGCATATTACATTTTTTATTACTTCGGCATTCTAACTCAAGATATGTTCTATTTTTGGGTTCTCCCAGATGAATGCTGCATGAGGTAAGGTCATCGGCACGCGCAGCTTAGAAGCCGAGGGCGTTAGCAACATTACTGGTTTCTCTTTTTCTTTAAAGCTTATTTACAGATGATTTATTTTCCCAGTAAACGAATGAACATATAACACGGAAAATGACTGTACAACAATAATGATGCTATAAATAATTACAATTGATTTTATGTTAACAATTTTTACAGATGCTACTCTAGGGTGGCTCATGAAGAGCGTGTCAGCTTCCTGTACTGCGACACTGTGTTTGAGTCCCGGTTGGGACAAAAATAGAGTTGTACCTTTCCTTTAAAATCGTCTCAGTTTTTGTAGCTCTGTGACAAAGAAATGCTCAGGGAGGTGGAATTTGCTGGATACGATGAAGGGAATACGTCTTGTTCGCCACATGCTCTCTTATCCCCAAGTGTAACGGAAGAGGTGGCTCAGGGCAGTCAGCTAGGAGAAGTTCAGTCGCTGTCTGGAGGAGTATTATAGCGGCCGGATGCACTGATACGTAGTCTGCACTTTTCCGTGGTTTCTCTGATCAATATCAGACGAATGCTGAGCATGCACAACACTACCACACATGCCCGGAGACAGGGCGGGAGATTAGAGCTTTTCCCGGTTGGGGCGGTGCCCTGCATGTCGGATATGCCAGATTGGGAAAAAACCTGCTAACCGACGGTAGATCGGCACCGGATCTCGTCATCCAGCGGGAGAAGATCACCGCCACCTCCCGAGGAAAAACATGCAATACCTTTTCGGGTCTAAGGACTTGAGCATTTGACCCTCCCGGAATCACTAATCAAACGAACAATTATCTCCAAATGTGGAAATTCAATTAGGCCCAAGCGTGAGGGACATCTGAAGTGGATCAGAGGAAACCACATAAATTGCCGACGAAGTAAGAGGGCATTTAGAATTCTCAACCAGATTATACCCTGCTATTTAACTGGTATCGACAATTGTTTAAGTCTAGGACATCTCTTTGTATACAGTTTCAGCTGGGGACGCGAATATAAACCTATATCATCTTAACCCCTCTTTCCATTCATGTGTACCTTGAGGAAATCACAAGCACAAAATATATTTGAGAATGGATGTTGGGAAATTTTCTTTCACAAATCGATCAATAATACATATGTCAATAATAATCGATTACAAATCGATCAATCGAATAGATTGTCTGTAAAACTGTCGTGGAAGCGTTCAATCGTTTAGGAAATTAATTTAGGTATTACTAAGCAAATGAGGAAGTTAACTGAAAATAGTAGGTTATATAGCTATGCAAAAGTGTTATTATGTGAAGTGAGGTGTCGTGCAGTGTGGAGCAGAGAAATGAAGAAGGAAGTGATTTAAGGGTCACAGGGAAGTGAAGCGCAGTGCAGTGCCGGTGCAGTCTGGTCTCAATTGCACAAATATTCTGTGCGGATTTAGATTGTAGAGGTTTGTTTTTCTTAATGTAACTTACTGTTTTATAAATTAGTTTTATATCATTATTATTATATTATTACTTTTATTGTTATTGTTTTACCATTATTTTCAGTATTGTACCATTTTTCTTCTTGTTTCTATTATTATGTAACTTGTATGTAGGAATTTCTCTTGCGTTCGAAGGAAACTTTGCCATTTTTGCCGAGGTGTTAGAAGGGATGATATCGTTCGCTAAACCCAGCTGCAGAACAAGAGAATTTGGTCGAGAAGTAAGTAAATAAGAAGATCATTAATGGTAATCTATTTTACGCTAATGTGAAAACAAATGTTAATTGGAGTATAAGAAATTTAAATAGCGAATGATATCGAAAATTGCAAGTACCAGAATTGCGGGAAATTATACAATTTTCGCCAAGGAAAACTCGTATATTTCGGCGAACATTATGAATATGAATTATCAAGTATGAATAGAAAGCACATCTAATGGAAGAATGTTTATTATTTCAGCTTTCTTTTGTATTGCTATTCTTACTCATTATTTAATACAAAAATATTGGATTCGCATCTCATTGGCACGTCTCTTAGTAAATTTTCCTTTGGACGATTTAAGAAATGAAATCGAATTTCCTGGCAATTCAACCCGAATGGCGTGAGGAACTGCTATCCAGATTAAGAAGACTGGAAATCCTTACACCGCGTCACTACCAACGAGGTGGGCGACACCGTGGAAGCCCTCTGGTTATAGAGCGATTTTCCTAAGGTTGAGCCAAAGTGACAGCTAGTGCTGGCAACATAACTGAAGGTTCTGTGGTCGTCGTGCCCTCGAGCCCAATTAGACTTCCTTTCTGCATTTGTTCGTTTGCAGTGCTAACTTGTAAATGGCTTCGACACTTCCTTTCGTGACGTCCTCGTCCGACAAAAATATAGTGCGCCGCGAGAAATAATTGAAATTAGGAAGTGCAGTGTTATGTGCTCTTCTGTAAAAACTCTTTTTTCCTTTATATATTACATTGAATTTACTTTTTGTGTGATAAATATTACGTTTATTTTAAAACCGAGACTTGAATGCGAGATGCGTACCGATGCACGTGGTTCCGGCCTTTGTACTGTTGTGTGGCGAGCTGTGATTGAGAGCATGTTAAGAGATTTTCCACATATGTAATTAAATTTAATTATTTCCCGGACTCGCGTACGTGCATATACATCAGCGAAACTCTTAGACTTCTGGATAGTGATGTCTTCTCAGAAGCCTAACCAAACACTTTACGAAGGGGCTGAACAGCTGTCGCGGCGGAGGGATACTTCTCTGAAATACATGTGATGTTCACTTGTTTTCGCGAACTGTCACTTTGTGTATGTGTGTGTGTGTGTGTGTGTGTGTGTGTGTGTGTGTGTGTGTGTGTGTGTGTGTGTGTTTTGTGTGAAGTGTATTTGTATTGTGTTCTGGTATTAACTGAAGTCAACGAGGGTACTATTGACTAGAAATGGTTCTGAACTAAAGTTGAAATAATGCAGGATAGTCGACCTGATTTTTGATGTAGTTTCTTCAAAAGAATATATTAAAATGTTTCTTTATTTGAAATATCTCGGCTTTTGCCTTTTATTGATATGCATTAAAGAGACCTACCCACTCCTGGTTAGGATAGTGAACATCATTTCCAGCTATTCCTAAAAGAAAAGTGGCCTCTCTTGTCCAGGTCACGAATTCGAGTAACGTCCAAGGATTACTCGAGTCATTCGCTTTACGCTTTCCCATAAATAAAAGAGTAGATGGCGGTGACAGTATATGTTCTGTCTTGGAGGAAGCTATTGATGATATTAATTAGAAGTTGGAAATGGCTATTTATTTAACATTGAATATTAATCCAGGTTGCCACACTTTCTAAAAAGCTTTAGAAATGTCCAGGAATGTAACTATTGGTTGATTTTTTTGTCGTGGTATGAATGATTAATATCTCAAGATATTTTTTCTTTTGTTTCACAGTAGGAGAACAAAATTAAGAATCTTTATATACCTCGAAATGAAGAGGAAAGTATTTTTCGAGAAATGTTCTTGCTAAGAAAATTTACAATCCCATCAAAAATAGAAACATATATCCCTTTTCGTCTCACTCTGTTCACTCTTAAATGCTCTATATTTGTTGATGATATTTCTGTTTTTCAGCCCTTTCTTTTCTCTGCGAAAATTTCGTACGCAAATACATTTTTACATACTCGTTATGTAAGATTCATAATTAATAATTTTGCACTCGCAGCATCATTGTTTGGTTTGCACAATGTTGCGTATTAATTATTTTGTTGGGTTGTTTTATACATGAGAGAAGGGTAAAAACACTTGTACTGAACTGTTTTTGCTTCATTACGGCTCTATTAAAAAAAAATATCCTTTACGGTGTTCACAAATTTGTCGTGAGAATAAAATGAAATTGTTCTGGGTAATTTTATTACATTTTTCTCGGAATAACATTCTGTGATGAATTAAAGCAAACGTGGAAATTTCATTATTATCACTGCATTGCTAATTAGCATTTGGACCTGACGAGAACAACTGTAACAGAAAAATGTCCTTTTATTTTTAGCTACACTAACTATATATATATATATATATATATATATATATATATATATATATATATATATATGTGTGTGTGTGTGTGTGTGTGTGTGTGTTGTATGTTTGCTGCGTATAACGTTTTAAACAGTAAAGCGATAGCTTCCTCAGAAGTGATATATTTTTGCATTAACACTTTTTGAGCAGCCAAAAAAAGGTTTACGTCCCTGAAAATCTTATCTCTGTTGCCACATTGGACGAAATTGCGCTTTTTGAGCTGGACAACGTCTCTCTCAAAAGCTGACTTCGCGCAATGTCGCGTGATGGGCAGAAATGCATCAAAACATGTGCGGTTTTGGGCGGGCTTTCAGATTCCAATGAAACTTTAAAAAAATCACTCCGACGCAATATGGCGTTTACGTCATTGTGTAGGGTTCATGTGGCACTAACCCTGCAACAAATTTAAAGAAAAAATTGGAGACATTTTTGAGAAAACCTCCTTTTTGATATTTTTAAAATTGCAAATATTGCATGCACTATTGTGCGTAAACTACTAAAATTAAAAAAATCTACATGAAATCTCAATGAAATAATATTTATAGACAACAAATTTCATTTGAAGGGAAAGTCTCTGTCTTCAATTTTATAGTAGTGGACGCAGAAAATTTTCAAATTTTGACAATTTTTGAAAATTTAGAGTTAACCGTGTGTATGTAAGTGTATTATACTCTATTTTTACCAGAAATTTAAAGAAAAACTAGGAGTCATTTTTGAGAAAATGTTGAAAATATCCGGGGGGCTTCATGTAAAGTACCTCCAAATTTTAAAGAATGTTTTTCCAAATTTCAAAGCTTCAACCAGAGCCAGATGAACAGGAGTTTCTTCAGTTTGGAAAAGATCGTACGTGTGGTTTAGGTGGTAGTAGTGTTCGCAGACAGAAGAACAGAAGGACAGATAGACGGACGGACGAATGTGTAGAAAAGAAAGAAAACACTTTTTGAGGGGACCCCAAAACGTGTATTTCCGTTGAAAACTTGAAATCGATTTTCCGCAGTATTACATAACTTTCTCTATACTACGTATATTACTCCGTATATACGTATGTACGAAAAAGTAATAATAATTTAGGTTATGCTTACTTAATAATAATAATAATAATAATAATAATTATTATTATTATTATTATTTACATTATGGTTAGGAAGAAGAATCAATCTATGGAGCGGGTGGTCACTATGAGGAAGAGTGAGAAACAGCGTGTTTTACATACATTTAAATTTAACGCTGATTTCAAAAAATCGAGGAGCATTTTTGGAGACATTTGTCCCGTAATCTCAGAAACCACTCAAGTAATAATTTTAAAACTTTTGGAGAATATCTACAAAGCATTAATGGATACATGGAACCAAAATGTTTACAGTATGTTTCATACTTTAGGATTTCTGCATTAAATAATGCAAATATTGTAAATATTTTAACTTTTACTTAAAATTTTCTATAAATTACAAAAACTATTCAAAGTATGTAAATATGGTACCAATTACTAAAAACACTTTCAACTAACCTTTCCCAAAATTTTTACAGCACTAGTTTACATAGTTTCTGGTATAATTTGTCAAAGTTACAGCCAAATTAGCATGGGAAGGATAGGCTTAATGACTCTCCTTAATACAATTAATCGTTATAGAGGATTCTATTTAATTTTGGCGTCATCGAATTTAGCGAACTCAAAAGGTTAGTCCCAGAAGTTTGTTATAACCGGAGTTGAGTGTAGTTCGGCTGAGAGCCGTCGCTGCGTACAATAATGCAAATATTGTAAATATTTTAACTTTTACTTAAAATTTTCTATAAATTACAAAAACTATTCAAAGTATGTAAATATGGTACCAATTACTAAAAACACTTTCAACTAACCTTTCCCAAAATTTTACAGCACTAGTTTACATAGTTTCTGGTATAATTTGTCAAAGTTACAGCCAAATTAGCATGGGAAGGATAGGGCTTTAATGACTCTCCTTAATACAATTAATCGTTATAGAGGATGCTATTTAATTTTGGCGTCATCGAATTTAGCGAACTCAAAAGGTTAGTCCCAGAAGTTCGTTATAACCGGAGTTGAGTGTAGTTCGGCTGAGAGCCGTCGTGCGTACAATAATGCAAATATTGTATATATTTTGACTTTTACTTAAAATTGTCTATAAATTACAAAACTATCCAAAGTATGTCAATATGGTACCAATTACTAAAACACTTTCAACTAACCTTTCCCAAAATTTTTACAGCACTAGTTTACATAGTTTCTGGTATAATTTGTCAAAGTTACAGCCAAATTAGCATGGGAAGGATAGGGCTTTAATGACTCTCCTTAATACAATTAATCGTTATAGAGGATGCTATTTAATTTTGGCGTCATCAATTTAGCGAACTCAAAGGTTAGTCCCAGAAGTTCGTTATAACCGGAGTTGAGTGTATTTCGGCTGAGTGCCGTCCTGCGTACAATAATGCAAATATTGTAAATATTTTGACTTTACTTAAAATTTTCTATAAATTACAAAAACTATTCAAAGTATGTAAATATGGTACCAATTACTAAAAACACTTTCAACTAACCTTTCCCAAAATTTTTACAGCACTAGTTTACATAGTTTCTGGTATAATTTGTCAAAGTTACAGCCAAATTAGCATGGGAAGGATAGGGCTTTAATGACTCTCCTTAATACAATTAATCGTTATAGAGGATGCTATTTAATTTTGGCGTCATCGAATTTAGCGAACTCAAAAGGTTAGTCCCAGAAGTTTGTTATAACCGGAGTTGAGTGTAGTTCGGCTGAGAGCCGTCGCTGCCTCGTGAAGATGTCGTTGGCACCTGGGGTGGCGACGCCCTTATCGCCGGCGCGCTACCCCGCGACGGCCGCTCGTAAAGCGCATCGCGGAGGCAGCTGCCTCGCCCGTTAAACGCGTCCGGCCGCCGCCTCGCCGCGCAGAGGGAGGCGCAGCACGGAGGGACTGCAGCTTGGACAGTCGCAGTGGCGGCTCCTTGGGGTAGGTTGATGGATTGATTTTTTCGTGTTTCCGGGCGCGTCAACGGCTTTGGTCACTAGTCTCGTTAGTGTAGTGCATGTTTTCCTCGGGAGATGGCAGTGATCTTCCCCCGCTGGATGGCGAGATCCGGCGGCGACCTACCGTCGGCTAGTGGGGTTTCCCCTAACCAGGAGTCTCCCACCAGCGAGACACTGCCTCGGCCGGGACAAGCTCTAAGCTCCCGACCGGTCTCCCGGAATGTGTGATAGTGTAGTGATTGTTGGTGTAAGTGTGTGTGTAAGGGGAAAGGATAGGACAAGGAAGAGGAAGGAAAGATCGCGCGCCGTCCGTGGCCCGTTTCTGAGGGTACTGCTCCGGCATTCGCTTGGTGTTGATCGGGGAAACCGCGGAAAACTACCGATCAGATCAATAATAGTGAAATTAACGTGTGATATATTTTCTTACTTCTCTTGTAAACTACTTACGAGTACTATGCGTAAAAGTATTTTACGCACCGTGACGTTTTGCAGATGTTTTAAGAAAAGACTAACTTCACGCACGCGTAACATCACCATGGAGCTAGGAATACAGGAAGATGACATGACGTCACAAACTTGAAGCGACAATCCTTCATATTGCTGCGCTCAAAACTTGTTTGTGTGTGTCCTCGTAATGAAGTGTGTTATTTATCATAGTTTTTAATTTTTAAAGCCTTGATGGGATTAACAAGCGTTTGTAACAGTTTGCCATGGTTACTTGTGTGGCTTAGTGTAGTACAAATTATTCGGGGAAGGCGTGAATTACGTTTCTCATTAAATTAGTTTCTTTACATGGTTTAAAGAAAAGAAAATTTGAAGACATTGGATAATTTTCGTGATTTTTCTCTTATTAGCAAAGAGGAGAGAACTGTAGATAAGAGTTATGCGAAAAGTCACCTGGCAGCCTAGAATATAATCAAATTATGCTCGGTCCATTTTCAAGAAGAGTATTTTGATACATTTCGTCATGATACGTACGTTTATGGAAACTCGCAGTTCCAACAAATTTAGCAGCTCTTCTATCACATTAAAGAGAAGGAAATTGTGCCAGAATAATTATTTACTGTAGGTGTCTTCAAAAGGATAATAACATTATTATTTTTCACGTCTTCTACAAAGAAACTGGAAAGTTTTGCACAACGTTGACATCAAGTATATTACTGGCCCATCTTCAAACTCCAAAATTTAGGACCTGCTTTTTGAAAGTATTTAATATTTATGAGGAGATTGTGAAATAAAGATGATATACATCAAGATTTTCCACTAGATTTTTCAAACCACACCAGCTTTTTCAAAATCATTTACGTGGCATTGAGGACAGACATTGTATATTGTGACTACACTATTTCAAAAAATATTTCGTAATAATTTGTGAAGCTCATGTTCCTTCAGAATGTTAGCAGTGTTATTTTTACTTATTTGCAGACTTTCTGTGAGAAATCTCAAAGGCAGAAGAAGCACACCGAGTGCGAGTAATATAGTATTGTTGACGTTTTAATTTTGAGGTTATTTTGATTTTCACTCACTGAAAATACTTAGCAGTGACTCCACAATTTGTAATGAAGCTTCGCCGTTTTAGTTTTTATATTCTTCAATATTCAGAAGAATTCCACTGACTAATGCGTACTAAGCATTAACAGACGTGTTTTGGGCACACCAATATGGTGGACTGACTTCACTTGCAGAACGTGGTAGAGTTTATTTGACGTTTCCGGGTTTGTAGGCCGTGGTCCAACGGAGACTTGTCCAAACGTTTCGCCTGCAATTGTGGCAGGCATCCTCAGTGGCGTTGCTGGCGGGGGGAAGTGTTCTACATGGCAACACCGCGTTGACTGACGCTCCCGCGGCTCTTGTAGAGGTTGTTAATGCCACTTCCATAGCTCCATGAGCAGCACGAAGAAGTCCACATTTTTATACGATCGTAGAAAAAACATCTATTTCGACGGACATTTAAGGCACGTGTTACCTGGGGAACTGAGGTCTATATTCTGGAATTCGATATACGAATTACAACAAAATTTGAAATTTCCTCATAATTTTGATTTCATTCATTAATATACTGAATACCGATGAACAAACATTTTGTAGGAAATGGTATCTGTAACATCTATTGAAATATATACATTAACTAAATTCTATTTATTTTTGTTAAAATGTTTTAAAGCTTATTATTTACACGAATGCTTTAAAAATGTCGCCCAATTATTGATCCTCTTTCGTTGGTACAGTGTACTAGACTGTATAGCAAAACCACTTTTTATATGAATTTTTGTAGAATATTTGCTGATGCTGTAAAGAAAATGTTTGAGCGTTCATGAAAATCGGTCACTTTGGACTCACTTACAGTCGACAACTAATTTAGGTTTCGAGAAAATTTATGACATAACATTTGAAATCCAAATCCAAAAATTCAAATAAATAATAAAATACACATGCAGTTTACTATTTATGACCCTTGAGAAGTTCCAATATTACGTGTGTATATTTTTGAAAAAGTTAAAAGTTAAATATAAATCCAATTCTATCATACGAGTGACAATAAACGACGAAAGCATCGTTGCAAATATTGTGCATCCCGTATACAAGGGATGTAGTGCAACAAAGCACAAGTGATGTTGCAGTATTTACATTTGCATCTCAAATTATTCCCCAAATATCCTCAATCACATTAATATAAAAACATATGTACAATTTTAAATTATCATGGAATCTCTTTGTTGGTAAGGGTGATAATCTTGGAGGCAGACCTATTTTCAGGGCAGTCGATTCACTGTGTAATTCAAGTGTGAGAAGATGTTCTTCTCCCAGATTCTTAGTATGTGACTGATTACTGTCTTGCACGTCACCTAAATGCGTGGCGATGTCGTCTCCTTATTACTGCAATAACAAAAATGATCTAATCAGAATATATCTTTGACCCTGGCAAGTAAACAAGAACTTAATTTTACATGACTGCAAGAAACAACTATTAACTAATGCTGTAAATTAAGGATTAATTATATTCAAACAAAATCTACATGCAAATAGTTTCGCTTGAATATCACCTTCCTTTCAGTATCATTAAATCCTGACTTACAGCATCAGTTGAAAGTTTTTTTTTGCTCTTCGTAAAATTAAGTGTGTATGACTTATTGGTTTATTCATCGGGATCAAAGATAGAAATATAGTACGTTATCCTTCTGCCGTGTGATTGAGTGACCCTTTATGAAAGTATTTTTCAATGTATTTTTACCTAATCAGTATTTATGCATGAAACATAAAAGAAATATATAATAATTTTAATATACATAATAATTTTGGCACGAAAGGATCACTTAATACTAGGTAACAATAATAGTGAAAAAATATTTAAACATACACATTTGAAGATGTGAAACGATGAAAAGCGATCATTTCCCAGAAGTGAATATTTCGTCAAGCTGGTTAATATCATCTATGGTTTTTAAATAAAAGGTTCAAGAACACGGATTTTCGATTTTCGATTTTCGGATTTTTTCGGATATTTACGGATTTTCAGAAACGTGTTTAATAATGTAAAGTTTATGTTATTCGGTGAGGTCAAAAACGAAGAAGAATTTTTTTAAGAAATTTATGTATTGAATGTTTAGAAATTACAAAGTTCAGTAATCTTTAATGAGTTTTTGTTGACGTACATTATTGCTGATACTAAACTTAACACTAAACTACATTACTAGTGATGTAGGAAACTACAAGAGCCCCAACTTTGAACAATTAATGAAAAAAATGTTTAAGAACGCTTCGAAAGGAAATCTGTTTTTGATTTTAGTTGGGAAGTCCTTTAAAGAGACCAGGTTGTAGTGGACTGGTTGGTTTATTGTGTTAAGGTTGGAGTAAAATTTATTGGAAAGGTGGGCGATATGTTTGATGATCGGTGATAAATTCAGCTTTTTATGAAGTTGGGCGTTTGAGGTGGACCATGGGGCATGTGTTGCAAATCTGAGGAATCTAAAAACGAAGGCGAGTAGGAAGATATCGATTCCTGCAATGCCGACGACGCGACGGTGAAGACATAGCTGGGATCGATGATGAAGAGTGACTTGATAGTGACTGACAATTAGTTGGAGCATGATTATGGAAGAGCATTTGTCGAGACGGAAGAACTTCAAAAGAAGTCTGATAAAAGACAAGTTAGGACTGAAGGAAAGCTGATTGGAAGACACAAATGAAGAAAGAACGGAAGAAAAAGACAAAATAAATTCTGATCGTAAGAAAGCAAAAATGAATAAAGAACGGAAAATTGAAAGACAGCAAGAATGTTGATCATTTGCAAGAGAGAAATGCTGACCAGGAGACACAACGGAAGAAGGCAAAATGGAATACCGAGTTTAGGAGGAAAACAAAAATCAGGGAGAAAGTATGATTGACCAGGAGGAAGAAAGATGAAATAGTTTATGCAATTAGTTCACAATGTTAAGTTTTATTACATGAGTACTGGTTTTGAAAACGAGCGACCTTAGGAGCGAGTTTTCAAATTTATACGAATGCAATAAAGTAACATTACAAACTAATTGCATACACGTTTTTGTATTACAGCTTTATAAATTTATAAAAGAATCAAACTTAATTTCGCAAACAACTTTCTTGTGGCGTCCTTGTATTTGACATCTGTGCGAGAAGACGTTGGTCGGCTGTTGCGTTCACCGCTACCTCCCCAAGATTCTCTCGTTGCGATTGGCTGAACGTGTGATGACACATTCGTGCCGTAAAATCTAATACGTCATTTGTGCCGTAAAAGGCCCTTCTAAGAACGATTTCTTGCAACAGAAAAGGTCGTTTATAATGCTGGTATACAAAAAAATACTGACGACTCCGATTATACTGAACTCGTATATAGTAAACGTTCGGTTATAGTGAACTTAAGCCACTGGTTCCGTTTCTCTTGCATTCCAAATAAGCATAAGAAGATGCGGTTATAGTGAATCTGGATATCGGTTATAGTGAACGTAGGAAATACAACGTGCTTGAAAAGAATACATCGCTTCTGTGCCACAAATTCCATCACTAGGCAGCTTGAAAAAATATCGTAGGTCAAAAGTCGTAATCGAAGAAGTCTCCCCTGAGATGAATGTAGCGTACTCGGGCACCTTTCTGACGACCTTATGCCCACTCAGCTTTACTGTGAAAACAAAGGTCGTGGGCTACAACTGGCGGCAGCGACGCGCGATGGTCTGCTCCAGCTTTAAATTGATGCTACTTGATATTCCGCGAGGCAACGTGCATTGAGTTTTATGCAGGCAACAGGAAGCACGCGACTGCCACAGTTTGGCGACATCGAACCTTCTGCCGCTCAGTTTCACTATAGGGACAAAGATCGTGGGCCGCAACTGCCGGCGGCATCGCGCAAATGCTTGCTTCACTTTCAATCTTGGTGGGATTTTAAGGATAAGTAAAGATATTGATTTTTTCAGTTCGTGCTGTTATTGCATTTTGCTGTATCTCTATGTTAAAAGAGTAATCGTTATGGAGAAATTCTATTTAATTTTCACATCATCGGATATAGTGAACCAAAATGGTTAGTTACCAGAAGTTTGCTATAACCGGAGTCAACTGTATTTCGCAACAACGAAAACTTGAAATCAAAGAACGTTACATGCAGTGGAATGGCATCAGTGTGTGCGGTGACCCCGATGATAATCGATTTCTTGCTGTTTTCGTACGAAGAAGTTCCTATGAGCTGTAAGGAATTCAATGCGCTTGGCAACACAGTCAAAGCAAAAGGAAAGGTCATTGTGAATCAATTAAAGGATTCTCGTCACGCTACGGCCCGCGATATAAGTGCTCCTGTATAATCGAATGTCTGTGTTTGAATCGCAATTCTTAGGCACGACACGAAGGTACATAAACCGAATTTTAAGTGTAATAGGACTTAACCCTTTAATGCCCAAGGACATTTAATGCTAACCAATTGTCGTGTTGCTAAATATTAGCTACCAGAGCTCTCCAAAATCGTATTTCGTGGACACAACACGAAGGACATAATACGAATTTTAAGTGTAATAGGACTTAACTCTCTAAGACCCAAGGTCATTTTGTGCGCAAACGCTCGCCCATTGTTTTCACGTTCGTGCGCGCACAGGAGCCGTTGGAACCCTCTGGCAGCATGTTTCTGCAACATTTAGTGCTAACCATTTATTGTATGCTTAAACTGTTGGCTTCTTAATTTTTGTTTTTAAAACTTGGCGAATTTGAATGAATTGTCATTGTTTTTATTTTCACTTTACAGCAACGTCGTTTAATATAGAAATTAATTTTGTTATGACAAAAACAAATGTTTATTTTTATTCGTAATTTTCTCCATTTTTGTCGATTTCCATAATAGCCCTTTTTACATTTTGCGTAATTTTTAATCATTATTCGCAGATTTCGTCAACTTTAATATCATTTTAATGGTTCCTGCTTCAAATAATATTTACAAGATGCTACAAATGTTCTCCACAGGATTTATGAGTATCCTATTCGATTTCTTCACTCAGAAATTGTAAGTCAGCCGTTTTAATTGAAATTGTAAATTGTCAGCCGTTGTATGTAATCTAAGGTTCCTGCGACTCTCAGCGCCAATGGTTCAACCGCTTTACGGACAACTATAGACAGAGGTAAATTGAGTTCGTACGAAGACGTTCCTATGAGCTGTAAGGAATTCAATACGCTTGGCAACACAGTAAAATGGTTCTGGTAAATAGAGTTCAAACAAAAGGTTTGCAAGCTGAGTGTACTTAAAGGAATAGAAGAAACCTCGATTACATCAGTAACGTATCCAGTTTGAGTTGTTTATTCAAACTGATTTTGATAACTATTTTACGTCATTCTTCTCTTCTTTTAGAGAATTTTAAAAAGATTATAAGAGCATTTTATTGATCATTTTTGGCAATGTTTTAGGTCATGAAAATCCACACTCTATACAATGTTGTATATGTTTATGTTTTATCGGTAAAAGTACACCGCCAGCCAGAAGTTCATAAAGATGTGCAATTTTGAATTGGTTGAATTTTCTGAGAAGATTCTTAATAAAAGCTGAACCAAGAGGAGAAAGTGTGACATGACAAAATATGAAAAATGTATATTATAAAAATAAATGAGTAAACCTAAATAACGCAATGTACAATACTTTAAAAATATATTGCAACATAAAAATTGAAACAAAAGTGAAATAACAAACACTTTTTTTTTAAATTTGTTGTGTCTACTTTGACGCAACGCGTCTCCAAGCCCTTTGGGGGGCGTTGAGCGCTTTGCGCTTCTCGGAGTAATCCTCACATTACAGCGCTTGTTTTTGGAGAAATCCTCCGTTAATATTGTCTGTCGCGTCTCGTCGCAGTCGGTGGTCAAGAGGACCGCCAGGTAGCATCTCCGCGTACGCGCCTCCTACCGCGCGCTCCTGCGTCACTTCCCAGCGGCCAGAATTAGGAAGGAATAAGGATAGGGTAGGGTTTAGGACACTTCACAGGGTTGGACTAGCCCTTGTGAAGCAGCCTAACTCGTTTTGTTGGAACAAATTTCACATGAGATTCGACGGGAATCGAACCCGGATCTCAGTGGTGAAAGGCTTGCGACTTTGCAATGAGCCAAGAGTTCAGCTCTTCACTTCATGCGATTTGAGACGGCGTTTAGTGTTAATAGTTCTATAAGATTTGCCACACTAGTGAGCTATGTTTTCGTGTAATTATTGGTGGAAATAATGACAAATATAAATCAAAATCCAAGCAGCTACAATGTAATATTATATTTATATACACATATCATATCTGTAAGTTATGCATTAAATATATATTGTCTGCACTACAGAGATACAGAATAAACTGTTTAATACAAGCTTATTGCATACTGTTTGTATATTTTTATTAAAATAATTAAACAAAGATAATAAACAATTTTTTTATAAAACTGTAGTTTTAATTTTTTTATAAAAAATACATATCCCGCAAATTTGCCCCTTCCCCCAATAAAAGAACCGAAATCGCGCCTCTGGCTTTCAGTATTGTGAAAGAGCCCAGTACCGCTCTGCTTCTTCCTGCAGAAGCTTCTGATCCGAAGAGGCTCCTGAAAGGGTGAGTGCAACCCTTGAGACGGGATGCGCCCCAAAGAGCATTCATCTCGGCGAGCGAGGGGCAGTCGATAAATCATCCCAGATCAAGGGCGGCTGCAACGTTGACTGGCCACCTGCCGGGCCACGATGAGTCTCTCCCTTAAGGAAGAAAATCGTCCGCTCCCCCCCCTTTCTCACCACTCCACTTCCCACAGTTCTTTTACGCTTCTGCCAGCCAAGCCGATCTGCGCCCGGGGCGATCCAGCCAGGAGAGCCCAGGCCTAGCCTCTGTCAGACATATGCTGCGTGTCGTTTCGCTCAGCATTGCCACTCGTTTATAGTGTTGTCTCTTGTATTGATTTTTCTCGTGATTCTTTTCGTTTCGTGATTCTTTTTTCTCGTGATTCTTTTCGTTTCTTTTCGTCTCGTGATTCTTTTCGTCTCGTGATTCTTTTCGTCTCGTGATTCTTTTCGTCTCGTGGTTCTTTTCGTCTCGTGGTTCTTTTCGTCTCGTGATTCTTTGGTCGTGTTTTTGTTTACCTCGTTTATCATTTCGACTCGTTTAAGTTTTTTTCGACTCGTTTACAGCTTTATATCGTTTATCGTTTTATCTCGTTTAAAGTTTCCTCCGGTGATACATTTTTAATTTCTCCCCTTACGGATTCTTCACTTCGCGTTTTTTCACGCACCATTACATAAGCTGTAGCGGTAAGGAGAAAGTAAAAAGCACATAATTTACACAAATCGACAGCTATTTTATTTCATGGTATCCAAAGAGTTTATTACACAAAATATATTTAAAATTTTCTTAAAAGATTATTTTCGAAATTTCGACTTTTCCTCCCTGAACACCTGCACATACAGGAACTGTATATCTCTTTTTTAGTCAGAAGGGTCCGGCAATAAAACTTTTTCTGACGAAAATTCGCCGATTCCCAACGCACGATTACAATATTTTCTCTACTTTCAAAGTAATGATGAGAAAGTCAAATGAATAATTAAAAAATACTTTCTATTATACGATTTACTAAATTACGAAATTTGGGCTTAATACTGCACTCTTTTTACGATCACATACAGCCTTTTCTGCATTCGCTCTTTTCTTATCCTTCGGGGGATTTTTTATCGCATCTTTATGTCCCTTCTTCTCTTACTCTCTACCGCCCACTTTATTTTAACAGGCGGTCTTTGTGCATCGCTGTCTTCCTTCTCTCGGTCTCTTTTCTTGCTCACTGCCATCATTCGTATACCTTCCCCTACGAAAGCTCTACCCATACCGTCCCACTCGACCGTCGCTCTGTAATTTTATACCTTCCTTATTGTGACGGGGACCTACGAAAATGCTGTCGACTATGTTCCTCCTCCTTGTTGACGCACCAGTAATCTGCTGCACGTGCTAGTCGCGCGACGGGGAGAGGAGGTTTCTGCCTGCATCACATGAGACGCGTGTTGCCAACTGTAACATTATTAATGCTATTCTCGTCTCTTTAGCTCTTAATATTACAGCAAATTATAGACGATAAATTGGAACGAATAATCAAGTAATTAGTAGCAATCACAGGTGAAAATAATTGGAGGGTGGTAAAACGGCTTTTTAATGAGGTTTGTTATTAGTGTGCCTATTTAATTAATTGTCATCTTCTGAATAAACGGTATGATTGCTTTGATTCCCAATTGCATTTATTATGATGTCATCCATCATCATTTAGTTTCTTTACGTGTATAAAATAGCCAATAAAAACACACGACACAGTAAGCAACAGCGAAAATACGAGAACTGAATTCATTGAGAAGCAACGATATGTCGCCTTGATAATCGTGTCGTTCCATTCCGCGTGAGACCTTGATTTTTGACCAGTCCTTGCCGAGTCGTGCTGTTTGAGCTCTAAGGAGCTCAGACGCCAAAAAAAGTCATGGGGCCATTACACAGCCCTTCTTCCTGCCGCTGTTGCATGCACCTCCCGTTTCTTGCTCGCTGCGAACACGCCCGTAATGCCTTGCAAATCTCAGCCCTTCTTGCCAACGCCTCGTCCGGTCTTTCTACCGGATGCGTTTATTTCAGGGTAGGGTCATTGGAGCTGTCTCTGCAGCGACTCCCACTAGCCCTAGGTTCAAGTACAGACGGCGGTGGGTTTTCGACACTAGCTTGTCAGCTACGTCGAATTCAGTCGCTGTCTCGAGGAGAATTCTAGCGGCCGTCTGCTCTGATCGGTAATTTTTCGTCGTTTCTCCGATCAACACCAGGAGGAATGCCAGAGCAGTACCCTAACAAAGGGGCCACAGACCGCGTGCGAACTTTCCTTCCTCTTCCTTGTCCTGTCCTCACCCCTTACACACACACTAACGTGCACTACACTACCACACCTGACAGGAGACCAATCGGGAGGACAGCCCGCAAGCCGAGGTGTAGAATATCGCCATCCAGAGCGGGAAGATCACCGCAACCTCCCGTGATAAAACTTGCACTTCCCTTACGGAACTATCGACATTATAAGTTGACGAATCAACCGCCACCTTTAGGCACAACAAATTCAGAACACTAAGGGGACTAATGAACGTGCGTCCCTGACCGCTGTTGCGTCACGTTGGCTGCCCTGCGTGGGAGGAGGACGCTGAAGGCTTGCATACCTGACAGATGAATAGCTTAGGCGCCCCGACGTTCGGGGTGCAGATATTTTTGGACCAGGTGGACGCCGGCGTTGCTTGGAAAGTCACGTGGTAGTATGCAAACCTATCTCCCTCGCTCAACAGTTGTCACGTGGGGGTAAACCGGCGAGTATAAATTAGGCCCACTCGCTCACGCCGTCGGATTTGTATTTGGAAACCTCGCGCAATATTCACACCCGGTGTGGAGCGTATTCGTGCGTTGCACGTGTGACGAAAGTCACAGGAGTGGCGCTATAGGAGCGTGCACTCGAGGCGGGGCCTCTTTAGAACATGAGGCTGTGGCTGTCGGTTGGAAATACCGGAAAGTTTGTATAGAGCAGTTTCATTTAATTATTTGTACAATACGTAAATAAAACTTGTATATCCTTTTTTATGTCTGTCTGCTTACTTTCACGACGCCACACCTGGCACTGAGCCTTCCTGACTCTCCCGGTATTTGCAGCAATGGCGGCTGCTCCTTAAGGGCTCTAGGGCGGCGCCCTTCAGAAAAACAACCTCGTGAAAAATTCTGGAGAGTATTACATTTGCCATAAATAAACCCATTTAAATTGTGCATGCCAACAGCGCCGTTATAGTGGACAAGTGTCCGATTACGCGCATGATGAATGTTTTTAGAATGGATAGTATCTCCGGAGTCCGTCCGTAGCTGCTGTATGCGAGGGAATGGAAGCTTGAGTTAACGTGGGGGTACTGGTCGTTGGGGGCAGCGTGCTCCTATTAGGGTTTTGTTGGTGAGGGTCAGCGGCTATTAACTAAGCTAAGAATACGATACTTATATCCGATATCATAAACTAATTTTTTGTTTGCTGGAAGTATTTTTAAAAAATCTCATATTTTGCAGTGGGCACAATTGTTTCGCCGTTATCAACGTAAAAATTACCTTAGACAAGGATTAAAATCCCGATTCGTGCAAATCAGTTGTACTCTACATGCCATATTTTTCCTCGTCTAAGAAATATTTTGAAGAGGTAAACTAATGCATGTGATAGTGCTGACATGCATACCGCACCTCCTAATTCGCAACCCACAGGCCACCCTGATTGTAGGAACGCCCTCGCCCCCCCCCCCCCCCCCGCCCGCGGCTTCGGACGGCGCCGAAATGCGCCATCGATCGTCACTCGCCCATCGCCCCCCCCCCCCACACTGTCCATCGCCCACCGCCCCGGCTCACGACTTAGGCGGTTAGCAAGGCGAGCCGCCCCTCGTTGGCCGTGATGGCAGGCAAAGCTCATCCATCGTTCGTGTGATATTACTAGCGATTTTACGCGTAGCCATCTTTCAAACAATGTGAACTGTAAAAATAATAGGACGTATCGTAGACGAGAATAAGAGTAAAGTAGTATTTGGGTGCTGGTCTGATCTTATCTAGTTTTACCGTGATTGAAAAAACCCTCTACATACAATATCACATAACAAAGCCGAGACTTTGTACCGAAGCTTTTTCCTTTAAGGTCAATTTTTTCTCTTTTTTATTATCATGAGTTTATCATTTCCGCACATCTCTTCTTCCTTACCTTTTCGTTTTTTGCTATTTCACATTCCTCCTTCCTATCTTTTGGCTGTAATTTCCTACGTATTTTCTTCAGTAATTCTGAGTATATTTTTCATCTTTTGATCTCCAATAATATTCCTTATTTTATCCTTTTCGCCTTTCTCTTCCTGGAGCTTTTTTCTGCTTCAGGGGATTCCAATTTTGACAATCCGCACCGGGTACCGGATACCAACTATGGGGGACATACCGACTATACCCACCACTTGGAGACACATTAACCTTCACTCTAGACACTGTCACACATGCGGGCTTCTCGGTCTGTGGTCAGGAGACTCACAAGGCCTTCCGCGGCAACACGCACACATGAAAGACTGGAGACAAACAACCATACCCACGGCGGGACTCAAACTCGCGACCCTTCGGACCGAGGCGAGCCGGCACACGCTCTCACCACCTCGACCGACTATGTCGGCATTTATTCTGCTTCTCTTTCACAAATTATATTATTCAATTTATATCACATAATAATTTTATCACAAATAATTAAATCCAATTTATCACCGCTTGCGCCGCAAAATGTTTCGAGCAGCGTAAATTCTGAACGGAGAAAATGCTGTGGTACTTTTTTATTGTGTGCATTATTTAATGTATTTTGGCAAATACCTTTGCGATATATAATCATTGAAAGCAGAAATTTAAACGAATTAAATGCGGAAGCTTAATTTCCATGTTCTTCCACTTACATCTCTGTAAAAAGATTTGTTCAGGAAAAAAACGGAAACGAGTTACGCAGTATAAAGCTGTAGATACGATGTGCATTCAGAACACAGTTTTCGTAGGTCGTCAAATAAAATAAAACACAATTTCATGGAAAAACTTCATTGTAGCAGATACAGCACATGATGCACAATTTTTTTCACATAATTATCACCATAATTGAGACACTTGCAATATCGTTGAATTAATGTCTGTATCCTATGTGGTCGATGTCTGCCGCCTAGGAGAGATGCCAGTGTTTGGAAAACCCAATAACTGTGAGTAATGCTGTATGGAAAGGAATTCCTTGAGGTGTAAGAAAAAGTTGAAATCGCTGGGGGTGATTTCTAGAAAACTAGAGGGTGAAGGACCGTACCTACGGTCATTCTCACATGGTTCGGCTCTCAATAGATCATCTGTGGCAGCTGCTGGAAGGTCATTGACCATTCAACAAAAATCCTAATCCCCCCCCCATCGGTGGTTTCCAGCTTTTCTTTCACATCAAGAAATTCCTGTACGTTCAGCATTGCTCGTATCACAGAGACACTGAATTGCAGGGGGGTGTCAGCAAAAAAACAAAGCCGTGACAACTTGCAAAGGAATGCTCAAGAAATTCAACAGAGATTTTTCAAATTTGGTTTACAAACCATTACTGATGACTAATCTTGGGTTTATTCCTACGAACCCGAAACTAAGGAATCTACTGTGTGGGTACTTCAAGATGAGCTCAAACCAACAAAATTTGTCCACTCACGCAGTCCTGCGAAGCAAATGGTCGCTTGCTTCTTTGGTGTAACTGGATATGCAGTAATCTTGGGATTAGAGAATCGTGAAACAGTGAACACTGATTGGTATACCAGAATTTGTTTGCCAAAACTCATCGGTGGGATTAGAAAAACATATGAAATATGAATGCCTTATTTGACTAAGGCCATGAGACCTACTCTTCCGTCTGACAACACAACTTTCGTTACGCTTCTTTTACCTACTAGGAAAGAAAGACGGTATTACTTGGGCGACGAAACAGGTAATTTGAATTTGGCTCAGAGACATCATTTAGGCTTGAAGATCTTTTACACGCAGTACATCTACTAACATGGGACAGCCGGCTTTACTTCCTCCGAAGGAAGACGTAAGAAGGTTTTATTCGCTCTTAAAATACACGGGTTCGATCGGGTTTGAACCCGTGAACTTGGGTATAATAACCCGAGAAGCTAGGCGTCACACCATCGCCGCCGCTAAACATGGAAGTCATTCACCACCAGGGCAATGCCAGTGCTCATTCGGCGCATCATACCCCTGAATATGTAGCGAGTCAAAATGTAGAAATTATGTCTCTTTGTCTGTATTTGTACGATTCAACACCTAATGACTTTTGTGTTTCCAACAAACAAAAATAAAATGAGTGGTGGGAGATTTTCGTTGTCTGAAGAAACAGTCGCAACATTCCGGTCATTGGTTTCCGCAGAACCTGCTGGAGAATGGAGGATGTGCTTCACAAATTGGTTTGCGCGGTTGTAGCTACACTAAAGGCGAATACTGCGAAACACAATAAAGTCACATACCATATTCCGTTAATGATTTTTCATATCGTTTCCAGAAACTTTTTCAGTACCCTCGTATTCTGCAATGAACGAACCAAAGGGAAGGTCATTTCATGTTTCATGAAGCTGCAAAATTTATGCGCCTGTCTCGTTCTAAATACCATTCTGTAATTGCTCGGTAACGTACTATTCAATTCTCATTATTCAATCTGTTGAATAATCAATTTAATTGGTCCCTTCACCACCTCCTGAGAACCAACTGTTCGCGATCTGCCACACACCGATTAGAGACCGTTTGACTGGGCGTTAAACAGCTGACTGCGCATGCAATCCGTCTAGCATGCTCGTGCAACTTGCACAATACCTCCTGGTTGCAGCCCCTTACACAGCAATTCTATGTTTGTTGTGTGAAGGGTGTTAGGTCCAAAATAATACTTTCGAGAAAAAAACTAGTTACTTTTATACAATTTTTGTTGATTAAATATAGCTTTGCAAAATGAGAAAATAAGTAGTTAAGACGATATTTATACACGTCGCAGCCCTGAGCTCCATTAATTTTGCCGCCATTTGAGAATTTATATTATTTATAAAAAGAGAGATTACGATTTGCGTGATACTGATAACCCTATACTGATTGGGAATAAATATTTTCTTCATAATTTTTACATATTAAACAATGTACTACATCTAGACTAAATGCGGTGGCTAATGCCGTTTCTTTTGAAACAAAAACTAATACCGAAACTGATTTTTCATTCTTTCAGAAATCGGATAGGTTTAAGAAAAAAAGATAAATGAGTTAATTTCGTTTTTTTCAAACAAACATGACATTAAAATTCAAAATATTATAATTTTTGGAAAATTTGCCGCCCATATAAACGTGCCGCCCCGGTCTATAGTCCATATGTGAAGCCGACCCGGCAGTCTAGGGAACAACCTTCCAGTTCAATATACTTCCAATCAAATCTGGACATTGCTCTCTTTATATTCTAACGTGTTTTGTATTTTCCTGTCATATACCAATATTTACATACAAATAATAACTCTGCATAAAAGTAGGCAGGGGCTTTGCTCTTTATATCTTCAAGTAGAATTAAATTTTTTATATACATCTATGGCAATCTCATTTTTCCAATTTTTAAACAAAACATTCTTGACGTGGCGATCACAGACTTAACATCCGCATTACGAGAAAATGAACATTGCTGTAGTTTAATAGAAGTTACTTGTGTTCGGTTAAGTTCATCACTGTATATACGGAACCATTTTAAATTAAAGAGATGAAATATCAAAATACTGATGCGACATGCAGATCAGCTGACTGATCACTGGTTTGACTTTTTAAGCGATATGCGATTCATGATATTTATACTTTATAACACTTGCCAGGAGAATAATTATATAATAAATATATGATATCATTGGAGCATGAACACTTTAAAGGATCAAAAAATGTAATTTAGGAAAATATTTTTTTCTTCTTTTTTTGTGATATGTATTTGCACGTAATGAACCTGTGATGCCAATGACTACATTTAAAAATAAAACATATACTATTTTTGATTGTACTTCCCGAAGATATTTGTGTGGTATGCGATTGTGGACATTTTGGAGCAAATTAAGTAACTATATAAAGTCGACTCCAGTTATAATGAACTCGGATATAGTGAACCCTTGGCTATAGTGAATTTAAAGTCACTGGTCCCGATTCACCGACATTACAAATAAGAATAAGAAGATTCAGTTACAGTGAACCTGCAACTGAGCTATAATTAACGCAGGAGTCCTGGAAACATCCTGGAAATTAATTCTCTCCTGGAATAGAATACAATGCCCTAGTGCCAAAAATACCAACACTAGGCAGCATGAAAAAATATCGTCGGCCAAATGCCAGAATCCTCTTCCCTGAAGTGAAAGTTGCGGCCTGGAATAGGGGCCTTACTGAAGACCGAATGTCACTCAGTTTCTCTGCGGAAACAAAGACCATGTACTGCGTGGTTACAACTGCGATTGCTTGATTCAGTTTCAATCTCGTTGTTACTTGATATTCCCCGGGATAAAGCGTGTTGGGCGCCGGCGACAGAAAGCACGCAACTGCCACAGACTGGAAAAATCCGCCGTGCCGCGAGCAAAAGCAATCAGTTTCATTAGCCGGTTGGGCCATGCGGTTGCCGAAAGCATCTCGTATGTTATTAGGTGAGTAAAAGGGCCTTTTGGGAGTGGGAGTGTGTTCCACTAATGCAAGAGGCATTGAAGGGTGTGAAGATGGATTACGATAGTTATAGACAGTGCACAATACAGAAACAAGTACGGAGAGGGCACGAAATCTGGAGAAGGATCTGAAGAAACTACTAATGAAAAATGAACGAAGCAAAGAATTTAAAATAATTAATTTTTTTAATGATATATAAAGATATTTAAATGTTTATTTCGTTGATTGATTTTTTCGTGTTTCCGGGCGCGTCAACCGCTTCGGTCATTATTCCCGTTAGTGTAGTGCATGTTTTTTCTCGGGAGATGGCGGTGGTCTTCCCCCGCTGGATGGCGAGATCCGGCGACGACCTACCGTCGGCTAGTGGGGTTTTCCCCCGAACCAGGACTCTCCCACCAACAGGGCAGCGCCCCAGCCGGGTCAAGCTCTAAGCTCCCGATCGGTCTCCCGGAATATGTGGTAGTGTAGTGCATGTTAGTGTGTGTGTGCAAGGGGAGAGGATAGGACAAGGAAGAGGAAGGATAGATCGCGCGCGGTCCGTGGCCCGTTTCTTAGGGTACTGCTCCGGCATTCGCCTGGTGTTGATCGGAGAAACCACGGAAAACTACCGATCAAAGCAGCCGGCCGCTAGAATTCTCCTCCAGACAGCAGCTGAATTCGACCTAGCTGAAAAGCTAGTGTCGAAAATCCTGCCGCCGTCAGGACTCGAACCTTGTTTATTTCGTCCTGTTAATATATTTTATTCAATCTCTATAAGCAAAAATCAATCTAAATGAAGAAATTATATTTAATTTTGACATCATCGAGTATAGTGAACCACGGATATAGTGAACAAGAATGTTAGTTCCCAAAAGTCACTATAACCGAAGTCGACTGTAGTATGAATTTTTCGTCTTTCCACTTGAATTATTATTATTATTATTATTATTATTATTATTATTATTATTATTATTATTATTTAGTATATCTCTACTTCACGATTGAAGATGTTATACGTCGGTTGAATATAAAATGTATTCCAGGTTGCAACTAACTTCCTAAGGAGCAGATCTAGGCGCTGACGTTGCCTCTACTATATTTTGCGCAAAATGTGAGCTGTTCCCAATAAAGCAATATGTTTCACTTCCCAGTCTTTTGAATGATCTGGGAGCTTAGCCAAGTTCTTACACAGATCTTCCGGAACAAATTACAGGACTCAGATAACTATCGGGACAACCTATGCTATTCTGTCCCACATTTGGCTGATCTCGATTTCACAACTCTTGTATTTAAAGCGTTTCTCTGCCTCCTTCGTTACGATATTTCGATCGCATTGTACAGTAATGTCTACAGGGAGACAGGTTTTTTCTCC
Source organism: Teleogryllus oceanicus (assembly GCA_964035755.1). Taxonomy (NCBI): domain Eukaryota; kingdom Metazoa; phylum Arthropoda; class Insecta; order Orthoptera; family Gryllidae; genus Teleogryllus; species Teleogryllus oceanicus. The sequence continues at coordinate 65,369,724 of CAXIVR010000012.1, read as the reverse complement.
AAAACCTGGATAATAATATACGGTATGTTTGCTTCTATCATGTTACACTTTGAATTTGTTGGTCGTAGAATACATACTCCAACAGACGTCATCGGTTTGGGTGAGTACTCGTACCACTTGGAGCATGTGTTTGGAACTTCTGGAGCGTTACAAATCTGCCAGTGGAGGTAACCGCACACTGCAGCGTATCTTTTCAAGTATTCGTTTTTGCTAGAATTAGACAGGATGAAACGATCAACTCTTTCATGCCAAAGCCGCATTTATCTTCGGAAATTTTGTGAACCGCTTTATGTTAATGTCGTGTTCTGAACACCTGACCTTGGGCAGCTATTACCAGTGCTATCGATTCTGGCCTCATTATTTCTTTTTTAAGCCACACACATGATTGATATTTATTGATCTGCACCCTGTTAATTCTTTTGAAATATTGTCCATGAAGTGATTTCTCTCCCCGATTTCTTTAACGTGTATGTTAAGTAGCATCGGAAGTTCAGTGTATCTATGATTCTGCGTGTCTTGTATAATCTTGTTCGCAATGCTTCTTGCTACACTTACAATGCCTCTGTTTAAGTTTGTCTGAGGCTTTTTCCTTCTTCCTTGCGTGAGACATGGAGACTAGTACATCAGCTCAAGGTTGGGCGACATGATGCATTTTAACCAATAGTATGGTTTTTCGATTCATGATTCGAGTTTCATGTTAATCCAGTCCACTAATATGAAACTGTTCTCGGCTACTGGCACCGTCAAATTACCCACTGCAGATATTTTATTCCTGGAGTTCAGAGAGGATTGCAGGAACAACCTTACTCTTCTGTAATACTCCCTGCTTTTTTTTGTGTCGTTATAAATGTTCTCACATTCTTCAATGTCCAAATATTTGTATTATCTAACTCACGATCTTGAATAACAGTTTGCATACCAACTTCAGTATTCTCTGATGTTGCTATTTTGTTGCTGGCTATCTTTAAATTTACGTTTGCACATGTGTCAATACCAAATTTTATGCAGATGTCATTGCTAATTTGAATGGCAACGAGCACGTGGGAGAGAATCGCTTCATTTTTTGCAAACACTTCCAGATCATCCATGTAAAACAAATGTGATCATGGTTTTTCATCACCTTGAAGCTTGTAACCAAATTCAGCGTGCGATAACTGTCTCGATAGTGGGATCAAACTAATGCAAAACAGCAGAGGGGATACCGATTATCCTTGAAACATTTCCCTGTTATTATAATTCTTATTTCCACTACTTACTCTTTGCTGTATCTTAGTAACATGGTACTCCACGAATTCATGCTAGCTTTGAAAAACTCAATAAATCTAGGATGAATAGATATATTTCCAGGGTCTCCAAAATACAATCCATACACCGGTACAGTTTCCGGTAGTCAATCCAAGCCATGCCTTAGTTTTCGTTTCCTTCCATCATGCAAAATTACTTTATTTAGTAGTAAGATTTCCTTACAGGTGGAACTGGGTAGGTCAGTGCATCAACTGATGTCACTGCAGCGCCTCTGACCGGGAGGTCCTAGATTCAAGTCCTGACGGCGGCAGGATTTTCGACACTAGCTTTTCAGCTTGGTCGAATTCAGTCGCTGTTTGGAGAAGTCTAGCGGCCGGCTGCTCAGATCGGTAGTTTTGCGTGGTTTCTCCGATCAACACCAGGCGAATGTCGGAGCAGTATCCTACCAAACGGACCACGGACCGCGCGCGATCTGTCCTTCCTCTTCCTTGTACTATCCTCTCCCCTTACACACACACACACACACACACACACACACACACTAACATGCACTACATTATCACATATTTCGGGAGACCGGTCGGGGCTTAGAGCTTGACCAGGCTGGGGCGGTTCCTCGCTGGTGGGAGAGTCTTGGTTAGGGGGAAACCCCTCTAACCGACGGTAGGTTGGCGCCGGATCTCGCCATCCAGCAGGGGAAGATCACTGCCATCTCCCGAGAAAAATACATGCACTACACTAACGGGACTAATGACCAAAACAGTTGACGCGCCCGCAAACACCAACCAACCATCCCTAGTGTACAAGAGCACGAGTTCCATTGTGCCAAGAGCACAAACAATCAATCCTTACTGTTAACCTGGCTGTTAAACTGGCAACAGATATGAAAAATGATATTTTTTTATATATTCTCTTTACATTTGTAGACTGATGAAGACGGCAAAGCCGTCGAAAACCGGAAATCTCAATATAAGTTGACTTCTTTTATTTCTTCATATAATAACAATATTATGAGACAACCTCTTTTATTTGTTCATATAATAACGTGAACAACACCAGATCGGAATTCTCCAAATTAATGACAACAGATAGTTCTTCTCTGGGTATCTGTACATTTTGTTAGCAATGGCTGCAGTTATAATTTTCTGCATTGGCCTGTAGTTCTCCGTCAAGGGACTTTCTGCAGCAAGTACGTGAGTGAGCCATTTCGGAGGTTCCTTTGGGTTTTCTAACAGCCTTTGCTAGATCAGAATGCAATGCTGTTAATTTCTTAATCCAATACTTCTGGATCTTATAAATCCCGGAGGATTTTCACTTTCCGATTTCCTTCATTGCGTGGAAGATGTCCTTCTCTGAGAACTTGTGAACGTGGTGCACTGTTTCCTTAAGTTTATCGCCAGCATTAACTTCAGATTCGAGGCACGTTGCATGTTTGTTGCAGGATCTGGTTTCTTAGCAGATTCTTGTCCAATATGTTTAGACGTCATCTGTTGCAGGAGGCAATATCTGCCCTTCGACTTTTGAGACAGGTTGTGATTGAATCTCTTCACGTTTCAAACAATCGATTCTGTACATGGAAATCTACTGTACGTTTATAACGTTTAATACGTTGAGCCCGTGCTTAAATTGTTTTTTAGATTATCAGCTCATTGACCTTAGTTGTATCATTTTGAATTTGGTATTCTTGTTTAACTTGAAGTATTTTTGTTTAACTACAGAGATGTGAGTAAACTGATATTTCACGCCGAGTGTCGTGTTACCTACTACTACGTAACAACTCCGGTTATAGTGTACTCGGATATAGTGAACTCACAGTTATAGTGAACTTAATCTGGTCCCGTTACATTACAAATAAGCACAAGAAAATTCGGTTATAGGGAACCCGAACGTCGGTTATAGTAAACCTTGGTTAAAGGAAATACAACTAAATGGAAATTAATTCCCTCCTAGAAAATAGTATATCGCCTCCATGCCTCAAATTCCAACAATAGGCAGACTGAAAAGATATAGGCCAATGATCATAATTGAAGAAGTCTCCCTGAAGTGAAGGTAGTGAATCTGGAATGGGAACATTACTGATGACCTTATGCCACTCAGTTTCACTTCAGTAACAAAGGCCGTGTTCTGCGTGGACTGCAACCGGCGGTGACTCGCACTTGCTTGCTTCCGTTTGAAGCTCAGTTTATCAGCTTCAATCTGTTATTCCGCGGGGCAAAGTGCGTTGTGTTCTATGAAGGCGACAGCAAGGGCACGACTGCACAATCTCACAGCCTGGCGATCGGTTTCATTCACAGTTTTCGCCTTCCCGCTACCGAAAGGATCTCGTATGTTATTAGTAGCGAGTAAAAAGGCCTTCGAAGATGGAACCACAGTGCAACAAGCATTGAAGGGTGTCAAGACTGCATTACGACACAGTGGTCAATGCATAATCAAGTATGGAGTGAAAACGAACTCCGGAAAGAGGTCTAGAGAAATTACTAATTAGAACATACGATGCAATTGAAAATAATTAATTTTTAAGAGCAAATACATTGAAAATTTCAGTTCCTATTGTTCATATATTTTGCTCTATCATATAGTAATAAAATAATTGTTATGGAGAAAATCAATTAATTTTGACATGATCCGATATAGTGAACAAAAACGTTAGTTCCCAGAAGTTCGCTATATCCGGAGTCGACTGTATATAGTTGATTTCTCGACTCTTTGAAACTATCTAACTTGACGAAAAACGTATTGTACCTCACCTACCAAGATTTAGTGGCGTCTTCAACTTAAGTCACACTCCTTGTGCCCCTGCCCCCCCCCGCCCCCGACAAAGCGGCGCTCGCAGCCGCTTTGGCCCAGTTCGACGCAAGTCGCTTTGCCGCGCTTCGTGTGCGCGGCTGCGGAGCACCGCAGCGCGAGCTCGACTCCCGGCGAGGGCGATGCGAGGGCGATGCGAGGCAGGGGGAGGGGGAGAGGCGGAGGGGGTGGGGTGGGAGATGGCGTGCCGCGGGCGCTCTATCGACCCACCCCTGCGGCGGGCGCACGCACGGGGAGGCTCTGGCGGAGGTGCACCGCACCCCCTCGCGATGCGCCTCTGACGGCTCCTTGAGGCGGAGATGCTCATCTTTTTCTTCGCTCGTGGTTGGTTGTGGTTCCGGGCACGTGAACGTCTGAGGTAATTAGTCCCGTAAGTATAGTGCACGTTTTCCATCATGGGGTAGTGTTATTAACCCACTGGGTGGCGAGATCCGGCGCCGACCTACCGACGGCTAGCAGGGTTTCCCCCTAACCAGGACTCTCCCACCAGCGGGGCACCGCCCCAGCCGGGACAAGCTCTAAACTCCCAATCGGTCTCCCGGAATATGTGGTAGTGTAGTGCATGTAGTAAGGGAAGAGGACAGGACAAGGAAGAGGAAGGAAAGATCACGCGCGCTCCGTGACCCGTTTGTTAGGGTGCTGCTCCGGCATTCGCCTGGTGTTGATCGGAGAAACAACGGAAAACTGCCAATCAGAGCAGCAGGCTGCGAGAATTGTCCTCTAGACAGCCACTGCCTGGGCATCAGTTACCCTGAGTCACCTCTTCCGATCTCTGTTGTTTCTCTTCGTTCCGTTCTACTTGGTCTGTTCTCATTTTTCTTATCTTCTTTTTATACTTTTCTCTCAACTCTTTTCTTTCTTCTTCTTATCCTAATTCTCCTTGTTTTGTTCTTCTAATATGTAAACTACAATACTCCGGTCGGAAGTTTGGGTGAAAATCAAATTTTCGGTTAGAACATCATTTTTGGACTAATTTATTTGATTGGGTATATTCAATTTATTAGCCCTCACGAAAAAATAATTGTAAATAAACTGAATTTTAGGAAGGCTCCAGGACATGTCTGAATAACAAAAAGAGATGTGAATGTCTCCAACTACCAAGAAGCTCGATTGCAGTTTTGGCGCCAGTGTACAACTCAACGATTAGAATTGGATATTATTGTAACAGGTCATTGTATATCCGATCAGTAAACCAGGCAAAAATCCGAAGTAACGATCTATAGGCCAATTAGCTTATTTTTCTTCTTTATGCAAAATATTTGAGAAACTGATACAAAACACACTTACCAAATACCTCCTATAAATTATCTGATGAGCAGTTCGGATTCAGACAAAATTATTGTACAACTCATCAGCTCATCCGCCTGGTAGAACAAGTAGCAAATGCTTTCCATAACAAACAGCACACAATAGGAATGTTTTTATACGTAGAGAAAGCTTTCAGTAAAGTTTGACACAGTAGATTACGACATACTGGATTAGTATTCAAACTCAAACATCTGGGAGTACCATCCCCAGTGTTATCGCAGATTTCTGCACTATCGCTGCTCCTCTTGAATGTTTATTTTTCAGACATTCCCACACTAGGAGACTCAAATCTTGCGTTATTTAAGACTATACTGCCATATACACAATTCATGCAGATATAAAAATAGCAAAAGATAGCATCGAGGTGGATATCTCATGGTTTCTAAAGTGGAGAACACAAATAAACCCAACCAAAACCCAGGGCAAAATTTTTACCCTTTGTAAACCAATGTTACCTTGATCACTAGTATTAAATAACACTATCACCCCATGGCTTCCACCTGATTCACCAGTAAAATATCTTGGGGTCCATATTGATAGCACAATGAACTGGGAAAACGCACATTGAACCAATGCCACATATGCCAAAATATCGAGACTAAATCCATTAATTATCTTCCGCTCAGCCTTAAATTTGCAATGCGTTATTTTAATATTTAAATATATTATTAGGCCATCACTCATATCCCTATCCAATCTGGAATAACACAGCTAAAACTAACATTGAAAAACTTCAGGTAATACAGAACACATTTTTACGAAAATGTGCAACGGCTCCTTGGTTCATCTCGGATACACATATTCAAAGAGAAATTCAAATAGAACCCTTAATTGAACATATAAGAAAGAACCGTTACTAATTTTTAAACTTCTTCTATCCTCTCTCTGCAGTATAAAATTCACAATGGGAAAACATTAAACAATCCCAAGAGAATATGCTCACGATGTCCAAAAGATATGTTGAAACCCCCCTGAAAATAAATATTCCCTATAATAATGTATGTTAAATTTGTAAATTTACATTCCAATATAATGATAATTTCTGAATGTATGTATAGAGAGTACCTAGATTTAAGAATGAATAATGTATCGTAAAATTTGTGTATTGTATGTAAATTGTTTAGATGTATGAATTAGAAATAAAAAAAAAGCCCAAATGTTATGAATTAACAATAAAAATGTACAAACTCCTGAAAAGCAAAACTGCCGAGCAGGAAGAAAATAAATTTTAAAAAAATCTCAATGTCTATACGTGATATGCAAGTATTTACCATTACGTTTTAGGTGGCACTGTAGAACAGTGTGTCACTGCAAGAGTAACTTGGCTTTCTATTCTAATTTTGAGAACTACTCTCGTACTCACTAATGAATTAACTAATGTATTATGTAATACCTTTATGGCAAGAATTCTATACGTGTTTGAAATTACAGATCTTTAGATTTTAGGAATGATATTCAGTTCAGCCTTTTTTTCTCCAAATATTTATTTAAATTATTATTTACTAAAAAAATAACGAATAGATTTTTCACTAATTTTTATAAGTTGAGTATTTATATAATAATAATAGTTATTATCATTAAGTCCATCCCTAAAAAATTTAAGCGGAAAAAGTTTCGCGGGGCTATTGCAGCGGCAACGCAAGAGGTTGCTTGAAAACCACGTCGAAACTACCGTGTGCAATGGATTGACGGATGTTCCCGGATGTTTCAGGGCTGCTCTGCCGCTGGCCTGAGGAAGAACGAAATGATGGTCGAAACGTCGGCAACACAGCCTTCGACGCGGCGTCACCTGGACAGGCAAGATCATCCACATGACTCCGGCCGCGGAAGCCTACGACGACAACTGATATGATCATGAGTGCTGAGGTTTTGCAAAAGAAAAAACAGGTTTTACCCCGGGAGTTGGCGGTGATTCCTTCCCCCCTGGATGGTGAGATTCGGTGCCGATCTCCCTATTTCGGCGTTGGATTTTCCCCCCCCCCCGCTTATTTCCCTCCAGGGGGCACTACTGCAGTCGGGAAAAATCTAAACTCCCTCTATGTATGGTAGCGTAGCGCATGTAGAAGTAAATGTCCCAAACAGTGGCGGAGTGGGAAGGGCGATTCGGGAGACCCGCTCCTGAAGCAGTGACTGAACAGGATGGCGACGACCTTGACTTCGACCCTCCGCCTCTGCAGCCGCGCCGGAAAGGGCCCGTGGGCGGCGCGCGACGCCCCACCGCCGCAGCCCCGCCCAGGCGGGTGCGAGGGGCCACCGAGGACGACGCCGCTGCCTCTGCCCCCAGCGGCCCCCCCTTCAGGCGGCTCCACACATTCGTTATTCGGCGAACAGCAATAAACCGCTCGCCGAATCCCGAGTAGTGTGGATGAGTTGCTTGCTATTTACCGAGCGAACATTCCGGGTTCGCCCTACCCACCGCGTGACGGTCTTTTGGACCCTTCAAAGGGAGCGAACATTCGCCGAACACTTCAGCTGCTCGGCAAATTCCAAATGCGTGCAGCCGCCTTTCCAGCCACGGACGCAGCGCGGCACAGAGGAGGCTGGTCACACCGGCGGGCCCAATTGAACAGATCGAACCCGGAGGAGGCATGACAGCGGACGGCGACCCATCGGAAGAAGACTAACAACCGCTGAATCCTGCGGCAGCTCGTGCTTCGCCGAAGGGGGCCACATCGGGCGGCGTAGAGGCGTATCTGGCGTGAATTGCGACAAGGCATTTTCGCCTCTGCTCTGCAGACACAATGGACAAAATCTTCCTATTCACTCCGGTCGCCCGCCGATATACAAGTTTGCACACGCTGCCCGGGAGGGATAAGACGAGAACAGAAAGATCGCGCGCTTTTCGTGGCCCATTTATTGGCGGTTATTTTTCGGAATTCGCTTGGTATTGATAGGAAAAATCATGAAAACTACCGATCGGAGCAGCAGGCTGTTAGAATTCTTCTCCAGACAGTGGCTGAATTCCACCTAGTTTTGTAACTACAGTCCAAAATATGCCACTGGGGACTCGAATCCTAGAAGTCCCCGACAGAGTCACCGGCAGAGGTAGCAGTAACTGATGTCGCTGCAGTGCCAGTGACCGGAAGGTTCTAGGTTCCACTCCCGACAGTGACATTTTTGACACTACTTTGTCAGTTAGGTGGAATTCAGTCAGCTAGGTTTCTCGGATCAGCACCATGCGAATGCCGGAGCAGTACCCTACCAAACGGGCAACAGACCGCATGCGATCTTTCATTCCTCTTCCTCGTTCTATTCTGACCCCTTACACACACAATTACACTAACATGCACTACACTACCACACACGCCAGAAGACCGGTCGGGAGCTTGTAGCTTGTCGCGGATGAGGCGGCAACCTGCTGGAGGGAGATATCTGGAATAGGTAGGTCGGCTCCGGATGTCACCATCCAGCGGAGAAAGATCATCGCCATCTTCCGATCAAAAATGCACTACTCTTACGGGACTAATGGCCTCAGTAGTTGACACGCTAGGAATCACTAACAACCAACCAACCCATCAAGGTCGCTGCAGTCTACGGCAATGTAGGTTCTGAGCTAAATCCAGGTGGTTCGGGCGTAAGAGAATGAACAGTCATTCGTCTCTTTCCATCACAGCCTGTCGCGAGGATTTCCTTGTGGAGGTGCGGAAGCTTTAGGATCTACAAATACAGTAGATTCTGGTTATAGTGAACTCGGATATAGTGAACCTTCGGTTAAAGTAAACTTCAGTCACTGGTCCCGTTTCACATACATTACACAAAGCAAAGGGAAATATTAAACCTGAACCTCGGCTATAGTGAACGTGTAATTCCTAAAGAAATTAATTGGACCGCTTATATTAGGCTATTGGAGAGTTGGACGTGTTCCAACAGTGCAAGACGCATTGAAAGGTGTCAAGACTGCTGACGATAGTTACAGACAGAAGTTACTACCGAAAATAATTGATTTTTTTAAGTACAAATAAAGATTTTAAAATTTATAGTTCGTGCTGTTAATGAATTCATCTGTATCTCTATAATAATAAAATAAATCACTTTGGAGAAACTCCATTTAATTGTGACATCATCGGATATGAATATCTGATAGAGTGAACCACACATGTTAGTCCCCAAAAGTTTACTATAACTGGAGTCGACTGTACGACTTCGGGTGAATCAGCTATTGAGGAAAGCTGACAACTTTGTGCCGTGTGGGGCTGAAATCACGTGATGTTTGTCGACAGACGACAACATACTGTCCTTCGCTGAGTGAGAGGGGAGGCTTGCTCTCCATCTCTCTATTTGGACTCTAACTGGGAGGTCCTAAGTTTGAGTCCCGACGGTGGCAGGATTTGTACTTTTTCGCCGTAAGAATTCTTTGTAAGAAGACAAAGTTACGTAATCGTGAGCCGGAAAACGGCAACTTTTTGCCAGAAAATCTCTTATAGTTCGGCTCTAATAACAAAAAGTAGATAAATCCTGTTGCTAAATTTATAAAAATATCCTTTAAAACGTGTTGTAGCCAGAATCCATCTTTTGTTGGTTCTCTACAACCGAAAAATCGATTGACGGCGAAACGTCCAACTACCCGGCTGTGGTCAACGCCTAGCCGATTTTCTTCAACATTGATATTCCCTAATCGATCTGAATAAACTCGTGGCTTTGGGTGTTTATCACCAATGTTTTGATTTTTGAGGATACTTCAGATGAAGCCTCAAAAACATTTTCCCAATTTTCTCCAAAACAATACCAAATTTTTTGATCAAAATTTGCCTTCGAATAGCTTAAAGAACACTTAAGAGAATGACGGTAGTTTTACGTTCGTTGATCTCACAGATTTTTTGAAAATTGAAAAAAAAATTTTGGCCGTCTTCCTACAACTATAATATTGAAAATAGAGATTTTCCTTTAAGAAATCCGTTCCTTAAAAATATATCTTTAAAAGGTTTGTGTTAAATTTTTCGAAAATGTGGGTAGTTTTCGAGTAATGTTCATGTACTTTCGGGTGAAATTCAGGCAATATGTCTCAGAAAACTTTTCCAATTTTTCTTTAAATTTTCTCCACATATGTAATAAGGGAGAGTAAACAATATAGAGTTAGTCTCATTTTCGGGTATCACTCGATTTTTCAAAAATTGTAAAGAAATAAATTTCAAAACTGGAAAATTGTAGATAGAAATCTTTGCTTCAGACAAAGTCCAGTGCAAAGAATTTGTTCTTTAAAAATGCCATTACAAGTTTTTAAAAAAGAGTAGTTTTATGTAATTTGCGATTGAAATTTACGCAGTTTTCAAGCACAGAAACCGCTCCAATTTTTTTCTATAATTTTCCTCCGCATATGTAATAAGAGACGCTAAAAAATATGGTGCTAGTCCCATTTTCGAATATTACTTGTCGTGGTATGAGTGCCGGCAAGTTAACACTGACGATCTGAGATCGTGTCTTGGAGCGGCCAGTAAAAGTTTTTGCTGGTTGAAAACACTTCAGCTGGTCTATGTAGTACTATAATATTACGGAGCATTAAGAATCAATGCGAAAAAGTATGTGTTTTGTTAACACCACTAGTTGACTCTAGTTTGTCAGCTAGGTCGATTTCAGACGCTTCTGGAGGAAAACTCTAGCGACCGGCTGCTCTGAATTTGACTGAACTGAATTCATTGAGAAGCAACGATAGGTCGCCCTGATAATCTTGTCGTTCCATTCCACGTGAGACCTAGATTTTTGACCAGTCCTTGCCGAGTCGTGTTGTTTGAGCTCTAAGAATCTCAGACGCCAAAAAGTCAGGGCCATTAAAGAGCCCGTCTTCCTACCGCTGTTTATTTTTATTTATTTTACGTCAAAAAACAGTTAAAACTGCGTTTGACGTCCTATGGGAAAAAGTGAATTGTGTGCACATTTTCAAAATTCTGTGATCCCTACACCAAGTCATATACTACTTAAATTTTGAATTTTGAAAGGGAGAAAAAAAACAAAAACTCCCATGTAGTAAAATCTATTTTCAAAATAAATAAGCAATAAATTTTGAATTTTGAAAGGGAGAAAAAAAACAAAAAACTCCCATGTGATAAAATCTATTTTCAAGGATAAATAAGCAATACATTTTGGCTCTTATTACTTCCTGCCGCGACAACATGGAAACGATAATTTGAATAATTGTATTTCCCACTGAATTCTAGAAGACGTGCACAGAAAATGAAGTTACATTTATGTCCAGAAGCAAAACAAGGGCCATCTCAGCATTTGCTCAATGGATCAGGAAACTGGACGAAAAACCTGATCGAGATGGGGGTCATTGACCCGGAATCTATGTCCTAGAACTAATTGTATAGAAACAGTTATGCAGCAGAAACGATTTCACTGGTTGTTTATACTCATTTATACAGTTCAAATGGTAAATAATGCATTAGTATCTTTTAAAATTAATGTTACTTTTCTTGTGATGCTCAGATAGTCTCTAATTGTATAGAAACAGTTATGCAGCAGAAACGATTTCACTTGGGATTTAAACTTTTCTATTGAATTTAATCGTTTAATGTCATCTGGCAAAGTGTTGTAAAATAATGTACATGTATTGTATGTGAATTTTTTGTAATGAGCTGTTGATACTGTCACCTGATGAATATGATTTCTACGTCGAGTGTTATAGTAATAGACTTCGGCATTTTCTGAAAATATTTTCTCCCAATTGTTTCTCCCAACCTTTCTTGCCCAAACCTCCCAACGCTTCTTGCTCGCTGCGAACACGCCCGTAATGTCTTGCAAATCTCAGCCCTTCTTGCCAACGCCTCGTCCGGTCTTGGAGAGTTTATTTCAGGGTAGGGTCATTGGAGTCTCTGCAGCGACTCCAACCGTAGCCCTAGGTTCAAGTCCAGACGGCGGCGGGTTTTCGATACTAGCTTGTCAGCTACGTCGAATTCAGTCGCTGTCTGGAGAATTCGAGTGGCCGGCTGCTCTGATCCGTATTTTTCCGTGGTTTCTCCGATCAACACCAGGCGAATGTCGGAGCAGAACCATAACAAACGGGCCAGAAACCTCGCACGATCTTTCCTTCCTCTTCTTTGTCCTATCCTCATTCCTTACACAAACTGACATTCACATGCACTACACTATCACACATGCCGGGAGGCCGGTCAGGAGCTTAGAGCTTGTCCCGACGGGGGCGGTGCCCCGCTGGTGGGAGATACCTGTTTAGGAGAACCCCCGTTTGCGGCGTAGGCTGACGCTGGATCTCTCCTTCCAGCGGGGGACATCATAGCCAGCTCCCAATAATAAAACAAACACTACAGTTACGGAACTAATGATCTTGCCCGGAATCACCAATCAATCAATCAATCAATCTGTACCGGAACAGAGTCCTGGCAGCGAAGTTTTGGTTTACGAAACAAACGGGAAAAGCAGACGATTTAAAGACAATCTAGTCATCATTCCCCAGTAGCGGGGATAGGTTACTAAAAGAAGAGAGAGTAAAGCGCCGGCGATCAGGTCGAGAGACAAGCGAGCGTGCGGCTCGCAGAAGGGCGCGTAGCAGTACTTCCCAGAAACTCGTTCCGAGTCCCTTAGGAGCTGGTAACGAGCCAATTACGAGCTCCAAAGCTGCCACCCCCGGCCTCGCGTCAGGTCGCTGCACCTGCCACGCCCCCTCCGCGCGGCGCCCCGGCGCTCCCCAGGGGCTGCTTCTCGACCCGCTCGCCTTGTCCTCGCCATCAACGTCCCGAATAGGCGTGGAGGCGAGTGGCTTGGGTGGTTGGACGTTAGTGTTTCCGGGCACGTCAACTACTGAAGTCATTAGTTCCGTAAGCGTAGTGCATTTTTTCTCCAGAGGTGATGGAGATATTTCCCTCCTAGATGGCGAGATCCGGCGCCGACCTCGCTTCTACTAGTACTAGGGTTTCCCTCAAACACATATCTCTCTCCAGTAGGTCACCGCCCCAGCCGGGACAAGCTCGAAGCGCCCGATCGGTCTCCCGGCATGTGTGGTAGTGTACTGCGTGTTAGTGTAAGTGTGTAAGAATATGACAAATAAGGGGAAGGAAGAATCGCGCGCAGTTTATGGCCCGGTTGTTACGGTACTGCTCTGGCATTCACCTAGTGTTGATCGGAGAAACCATGGAAACTACCTTCAGAGCAGCCGACCGCTAGAATTCTCCTCCAAACAGCGACTCAGTTCGACCGAGTTGAGAAGCCAGAGTCAAAAAACCTGCCGTTTTCTGGACTGGAACCTAGGACCTCCTGGCCCCTGGCACTGCAGTGACATGTGTTGATGCACTGAGCCACCTCTCCCGGTGAAAGGGTGTACCATGGATACGATTGATTTTCAAAAATAATTGTATCTGGAAGTGTTTTACAGTTCAGTTGTACTTGAGTAGTTTATGTGATCAGAAAAATTATGTCAAAATTGGAATGTTTCTTGGATTAGCATTCAAAGTGGATACAAATTTTGTACTGTTGCAATACATAACATTTATTAATTTTTTCAACAATAGAAATCAATATTTTTAACTTTTGCATACAGATTTTACAAAGTCCCATTAACGCTGCATACATTTATGGGTCCAAGTTATAAAAAATATTTGTAATTAAATGAAATAACATACATACAATGAGGTGAAATCAATTTCCAATTTTACAATTGTTACCAATAAGATATGTGTCGTATTTTCAATTTACAGCTCGTTCTCTGTTGCGCCGATTATAATTTCTCCTTGGAGCTACGTTCCTGCGTTTTACACTCACGCGCTTTCGATATATTGAATTAAATCCCCCAAAATACAGAGTCCAGCAGGAAACAGAAAGCCCTCCAGGTTTAAAAATACCATAGTTTCGGTAATTGACCAACAGACCAGCAGAACGCTGCGGTTGTGACGTCATTTCAAATTCTATGAAATCCCAGGCAAGTTAGGAATTCCAGAAATTTGTAGCCTCTCTTTCAATGTGTTTTGTTGAATGGTGGCAAAGCGTTGAAGCGCGTCGAAAGCAAACAATATAAGTAGTTTGTTGTACGAGAACTGTATTTTTCACGGTTACAGAACTTTTTCACTTCGTGTATGTTTTCTAAACACTCTCCTAAACCTATCATGCTATTCCGAAAGCTTAACAACAATACATTATAGATATTATTTAGCTTAGGAGTGGGTAATACGTTTTTAAAATTTCAATATATCTCTTTTGAAAATTCAATTTATGTATCTTCAAAGCATGTAGCAGAACAAATAATTCTGCCCTTATTAACTGTCAAATTCATTCATTATACAACTAAAATACTATTATAAAATACGAATGCAAAGTCGAAATTAGACCAAGGTTGAGAACTGCCCGCAGGAACAATTCCGTATTTCTTTATTTTCAAAACGCCAGACTTTAAATCAAGACATTCAGGTTTGTCTCAATATTTCCTACATTTCACTTTCTCGCCCTTACAAATGTAAGAGAAGAAAGTATTGTACTAGTTGTACTAGTAATGCGCCAGAAAACGGAGAATTTTCGACAGAAAAACTCTTATTGTCGGGCTTTGGTAACGAAAAAGTAGATCAATCATGTTCCTAAATATAGAAAATTACTTCCTCTAACACGTAATGCAGCCAGAATACATGTTTTATGGGTCCCTGATACCGAAAAATCTATTGGCAGCTTTGTGAGTTTCAAATGGGTATTTTCATTTTTGCAGGAACTTTACATGAAGCTTTAACATTTTCAAAATATTCTCAAAAATGAGTACAAATTTTTGAATTAAACCTTGTTTTCGTAGAACATAAAGGATGATACAATGGTGCAGGTCTCATGTTCGTTAAAATCCCACATTTTTCGAAAAATACAGAAGTGCACTTATTTTGTGCGTCTTCCTATAACTACAATATTGAAATAAGGTTAGAATTTTTCAAAAAAATTCGTAGCTTTCGTGTACTTATGTGTGAAATTTAGGCAATTATTTTATACAATGTTTTTTAAAAAGTTGCTCGAAATATTTTCATTAATTTTTTCTCGTTATATATCAAGGGACGGTAAAAATTTCAAAATTACAACATTGAAGGTAGAAATTTTCTCCTTAAAGGAAGTCTGTTGTATGAAAGCAGATCTTTAAAAGAGGTTGTGTAAAGTTTTTGAAGAAACGAGTAGTTTGTTTTTTAAATTAATGCAATTTTTTAAAAAATTCTCAAAAACCGCTCCAAACGTTTTCTTCGTATGTTTTCCATGGATTGAAGAACTAATGCTTAAAAAATGGCGCGGGTCCCATTTTGGTTGAAAATTTGGAAATAACGCGAGAAAGTTTGTGCTGTTGTAGGACCGCCAGATTGAATTTAGCTTAGCATAACATTTCTGCACTGTTGAAATTCTTCCTTTTCGAGAGAGCTGATCCACTCCACAACCCTTAGGTAAAGCAAATGGAATCAGACCTTACCTAAACATAACGAAGCACTTTCTGTTATTGAAATGCATAATATTCTTTTAAAACTTGTTTGTGCGACGTTTAGTTAAGTTAAGGATAACGATTCAATTATTTCTCGCACTCTTCGTACATTTCAATTTCACAATTTCACGAAAATACCATTTTTTTCTTTCTCCCTACCGAGTAGAGAGAAAGTTATGTAACGCTGCGTGAAAAACGGCGAATTTGCTGCTGAACAAATTATTACGCGCCCTAGTTGCGAAAATTAGAAAAACATTCTCTAGCACATGGTGGCCAGAACCCATGATTTGTGGCTCCTTAATACTGATAAATTGAATAACGGCAAAACGTCTGTCCGTCTGTCTCTGTTCGTCTGTGAACAACTTTAGCGGCTAAATCGTTCAGTCGATTTCTCCAAACTTGATATTCTTCAATCGATCTTGCTGATGTCGTGGCTCCTTGAATTTGAAATCGATAATTTAATTTTGGGGGGTAATTTATATGAAGTTGCTGCGACATTTTCCAAATTTTCAAAAAATGGTTCCATCGTTATTGATTAAATTTTGTTTTAGGTTAGTGTGAAGGACGTTTAAGAGTACAGTCGTGTTCGTTGAAAATTGATTTTCCGAAAATTGTAAAATATCAACATTTTTTCGGAGTCTTCCTACAACTCAAATATTGACGATAGAGAGTTTTTCCGTTATTGAAATCTGTTTATTAAAGATAGATTTTGAAATAAAGGCAAGTACAATTTTTTGAAAATTTAATTACTTTTCGCGTAGTTTTGCGTGCAAATACGGACGAGAAAGTATGTGCTGGTTTTGCACCACAAGTTTTGACGTCGTGTTCGCCTTCACTGATGTGCACGTTTTTGAATGACCGATTACAGTTACTTGAAAATTGTTGCTGAGAATATCGAGAGCAATGCTCAACCTGGTACGGCCGCTTGGCCCCTCTAGAAGCTCCTAGGCTGAAAAGGCCAATAGGCACATCTCTTTCCTTTTCTTTGCTACACCGAGGCCGTTCTTAGGCCCATCTCAGCATTTGCACATTATTTCCCGAATACGTTATGATAAACGATTTTCGAAGTTCCACGCGAGATATGGAGGCATGAATCACACAAATGCGTGACTAAAATGCGCATAGCCAGTGCTTGATTTCTAAAATTTTAAATCCCGGAACGCGTTTCAAATGAACTATTAACTTAATAGAAATTAATACATATTTATATTATAAATAAATAATTATTCCGGAGGGTCCGGGACGCCGTTCCGTTGCGTTCCGCAAGAAATCAAGCCCTTTTTAACGAAATCAAACCTACGTTCAAACCCAATGTACCTATATCGACTGCAATGCTTAGGACAACGTGCCGTTTTTGAGTGATTCCACAACGTTTTGTCCCTCAGAGGGTTTGTGTAATTGATGTTCCGGATTATTGCTGTTGGCAGTTTTCATAGTTAAATGACGGAAATACGAGAGACCAGTGGGAACGACCAAGAAAAAATGGAATAATGAACAGAAGCAAAACTGAGAACAATGAAGTTCGCTAATGATTGGTTTTGACGTACTAATTTCGATGTAAACTAATAACTATCAATCTTCCTATTAGAAGATTGATGTCAACCCAATCGACCTGACGACAATGCTACCCTCAGGCGTACTTGTTTATGCGAGACGATTGATAGGAATTCGATATGAAAATATGGGGAATGAGTCCGTAATGTATCTCTATATTTTTTTAAAATGTTTTGATTTTGACTTGTACATAAAGTTTTTATTCAAAGAATCATCTCCTATATTATTTCAGTATACACATACTTTTGGGGCTCTACAAGCCATCAATGTTTATAAATGAAGTCTCTAAAGAAAGAGAATTTCAAGGAAAGGTGATGAATTGGACTTTGACTTTAAAATATGAAGGATTTGCTTAAAAAACGTAATTTAAATATTCTTGTCAATTGCAACTTGCAACATTCGACCTATTTTTGACTTTATATCGTTAAATAACTTCTCCAGGGCATTTCAAACGAAAATTTTGAGTCCAAAGACCTCAAAGAAACGTTCCTCACACCGTAATCTACAGGATGAGATCTTTTTGAACATTCACATTTTTGTTGGCTCGATCCTTCTCGATTCAAGCCCGCTTGTTCAGAACCTTGCTCAGTGAATGTGAAATTAATTTAATTAGTTAACATTCTACGCGACTGAATTAGAAGGGTGTACTTCTCTGCTCGGTAATAACATTAAATAAGAATAGTGTGTATTGACAAGGGTGCATTTTATTGTTTATCAATTACAAGGGGGCATATAGAACAAGTGAAGGACGATAACAGGGTATTGAAAAAAAATATATATCACAGGCTTAATATGTAAACGGTAAAATAGGGAAGATGGTGGGGTTTACCATGCGAGAGGTCTCGCACGGGTACACTAGCTACACTTACTGTTACTTGTGCTTTCACGCTAGATATTCTTAGAACGTGTTTTCCGTGTTTCCTTTGCACGAAGGAGTTTTAGCGAATTGGCGCATGGCGAGTGGCGACACTGAGCATCTGCGCGTGTCTTCAACCCACAAATCGCGCGTCAAAAGGAACAGTGTAAATCGGGTTTTTAGGCACATGTAATTTACTTCAAAATATGATGTCGTGCGGTCTTTACCTAATGACAATGACAGAATAGACAACTGATTTCCTTTTCTCTACAGTCCACGACAAAAGTCTAGCATGCGTTTCGCAAACGTGGTTCATTATACTCTTATTTATAAAATCTTATTTAATAACGAAAACAAGAACCCTACACCGTCGGCCTGGTGGCTGAGATTGCTGAGGCAGTAGTGTCGTAGTGATCTCGGACCGAAGGGTCGCGGGTTCGAGTCCTGCCTCGGGCATGGTTGTATTTGTGTTCGTCCTTTCACACCTTATCATCACCATATCGTTTCATCCTCATAGTTACCATACCGTTAACAGCAATAGTGGTCGCTAATGACCTAAGATGTTGATGCGACCTTAAATAACCAATTAAAAAAAAAGAACCCTACACCAATTCCATTCACTGTGTCGTATAAAAAAAAGTATAATTACAGCAAATAGACACACTGCCGTGAATTTGATGCCATTTGCTATTAATTAAATTTAATATGATTATGGTGGTGATGAACGCACTTGACTGAAAAAAAAATTAATATGAAAAGTTTATGGAACGTTTGTCTGTAATAAATGAGTTTAAAATGGAGAAAATGAACGATGTAGGTGCATTCATATCCTGAGAAGTGATTTATAGATTAAATACATTGGGTTAGTGAGCATAAGCATGGCATCAACAGTCATTAACTTATAATAATTTCTCTCCTTCCAACTTCAACTACAGAACATTAGATTGATTTATGGAATTGCGGGAGAGGTAAATCGATTGTTGCAATGAGAACTGTGGCCACAGTACAGGTTGGCGTAGTTAGAGAAGTCAAAAGGAGGAAATGAGCGGTTTAGGCAACGGCTGAATCACGAGGAGGGTGGCACCGGGAGTTGCAAATGCAGAAACAAGGGGTGCTCAACAGCACATACACTGGAAGCGGAAGATCAACTGATGTCACCGCAGTGCCTCTGACCGGGAGGTCCTAGGTTCGAGTCCTGACGGCGGCAGGATTTTCGACACTAGCTTTCCAGCTAGCTCGAATCCAGTCGCTGTCTGGAGGATAATTCTAGCGGTCGGCTGCTCTGATCTATAATTTTCTGTGGTTTCTCCGATCACCACCAGGGAAATGTCGGAGGAGTTCCCTAACAAACAGGCCACGGACCGCGCGCGATCTTTCCTTCCCCTTCCTTGTCCTATCCTCTCTCCTTACACACTGACACTAACACTCTGCACTACACTACCACAGATGCCGGGAGACCGGACGGGAGTTTAGAGCTTGTCCCGGCTGAGGCGGTGCCCCGCTGGTGGGAGTCCTGGTTAGGGAGAAATTCCGCTAGCCGACCGGCTAGCGGGATGCGGCTAGCGGTATGTCAACGAAAATAAGACCTGGACCATTCCCTTAAACGCCCTTCGCACTATTCAACAACAAAATAGTGTTTTTCTAATGATTTATAAAGATAAATACATATCAAGATTTTTGAAGATTGGTGACGTGTGAGAGCCGCAAAAAGTATGTTTTGAAACGTCTTTATTAGTAAATGTAAATCGTGACAAATTTCCGAATTTATAAATAATTTGGGCGCCAGAAAAAGGTTACACTTGAATTCCTCATTCTCTATTACTGTCTTCGGATATATTACAAATAAATCCCACTAGCTCGGTCGACGGGTTCTTATGAAATAATTGTTGCTACTTACTACGCAACCAATTACTCACTCTGCCATCCCTACGGAGTGGGGAGGAATCTGAAAATAATTCTAAAATGTCTACTCTAGGATTGCACGTAACGGAAAATGAGAATCAGCTTTGTTTCAAACTATGAATTATAATGTATTATGCATACCAAAGTCATCAGACTATCATTGATTATTACAATTTATCGATAGGTCATGACCATTTTTCTCGTTATTGCAATAACAGTGTTATAGAACCTTTTATCCTCTCTTGCCTCTTCGCGCGCACGTCGCTCAATGTCGCCACGTAGAGCAGACCAGTCTTTCTCTTATTGAAGTCCACGATGATCAGCGACCAAGTCGAAACTTCCTCTAACCACTTCACAAGCACAGCCTATACTCTTCGTTTTGCGCCTCAGGTGGGCAACTATTTCAAACTCATTACTTTTTCCAAGTCGGAATAATATCCTTCTAATATTATTTTCTATCACACTACCTGGCAAATCACAATTCACGTAAAATTTCTATGTCAAATCTTGTAACTTCACCGCGAAAATATTCTAAGTTCATTTTCCGGTTCACTAATGAAAATATTAAAATTCCAAGTTTGTAATAGTACAACACGTACATTTTACACGTTCCAGCTGTACACCTAATGCAGAAATATTGTAAGTTCAAGTTCAATATTCACTCTCACGAAATATCACAAATCCTGATTTAATAATTATCCTCAAGAAAAAAACGCGCAAGCGATCCGCTCACCACCACGACACGAGTCGGAATGCCCTAATTCCCAATCTGGTCCACCCTTCAAAACTCGCTGTGTGTTTCTCTCTATTGTTTTTTCGTTGCTACGGTGCATCCTATACCTGCTTCCAAACGAACTCGTTGTTGTTTCGCGTTGCTATGGTTTCATCTGCGTATCTGCACCATAGAAACCCACGTCTTTTGCAATATCTACAACATTTTGACCTTTATTTGCCAAAATAAAATGTCATTTTTGGGATGTCAGTATACTACTAAAATAATATAGGAGATGATAATTACGCCATGAGGAATTCACCAAACGTTGACCAAGCTTCGCAGGTTCGCCGCTGGGTCGCCCAATTTGTGCTTATTCAGAACGCGGCAGAGGGGCGCTGCCATCGCGCAGGTGCTCCAGGCAGCAAAGGCGACGCTGCGGGCGGCCAACGCGAGGGCTGCGGGACCCACTGCCTCAATCGCTCTCTCCGCAGGTTGCAATTTGAGTCTTTCCATGACGACGGGCTTCAATGGATCCCTTTGATCGCTTTGAAGGCAGTTGCGCGTTGTAGTATTTTAGAAAGAGAGATTTTTTGTTATGTACAGATTCGTTTACAGTTCGCTATTAATTTATTTAGCGAGGTCGATTGTAGCATGGAGCATTGGTAAAATTTCATTTTGTGATTATAATGTCTTTTTAATTTTATTGCATCGCTTTGCTTCGAAGATGCAGTCTTTTTTAGGAGAATTCGCAAATAATGTCAGTTAGTGAATTGTAGTTTTAAAATTCTTAATGACTTTCACACCAGTTTCATGGAATTCAATACAGTTCATGTGCGTTAGCTTCCATCATCCATTTGCATGTAAATTTCAATGTGATTTTCTTGCGTTTGAGGATTTTTATCCTACGGGAAAATAATTAAGATATAAATAGAGAAATTCTCTAAAAGTTGAATCAGGCTATTTATTTTTGAAATCCAATGTTAAAAATGGCAGAAGAGATTCATTAAACTGGAATTTTTAATTTCTATTTTTAGAATATCTA
Organism: Teleogryllus oceanicus; assembly: GCA_964035755.1. Taxonomy (NCBI): domain Eukaryota; kingdom Metazoa; phylum Arthropoda; class Insecta; order Orthoptera; family Gryllidae; genus Teleogryllus; species Teleogryllus oceanicus. Next base: position 65,347,916 of record CAXIVR010000012.1, on the reverse strand, counting down.
ATTCATTACAGACATGTATTGAAAACATAGATAATTAAATTATTCTGGGAAAACTGATAAAAAACAGATATTTACCATCTAATTGTCATGTCTCGATGTTTGTAATTTATCAAATGAAAACAATACAACAATCTAGTTCGTATCAATTGCTTAGTAACCTAATATACCTTACATTAATAATTTATTGTTACTATCGTTGAATTATCAGTAATATACTTTAATTGTTTGCAGAAGTAAAACAATTTGTTAACTTTACTCAAGTGCACATGACAAATCAAATATTCATGTCTTATCAGTTTCTCGAAATTTATTTTATCTTGAGTTACGAAGTACCTGAATATTTCTGGAAATATTAAGTAGTACGAATATTATACGGTATTTATAAGAATTAATTACATATTCCATGTTTTACATCTGTAAGGTGTTACGTTTTATGAGGTATAGTTGTGATAGCGACTTACCTATGCCGGACAGCAGGTCGCATGCATCTCAATTTCTGCGAGACGCCGATGGTCGGAGAGACCGATCTGCAAAAAATAAATTAAATTATTAGCGTTGCTGCACATACTGAATTTTTCTTGGGGGTTGGCTGTACAAGTATTTTAATATATTGAGATTTTTTTACTTAATATTGACAAAAAATGTTTTCCTGTGGTAACAAAGTAGAAAATGTTAATTAGAGATTCTCTTTACTGGAAACTATGTAGTAGTTTTTAGAAATATTTTAGAAAGTGTGCAAATACTCATGAACATAAAATTTATGTTATTTAATAACAGAACAATCACTATAAATCTAAAATTCATGTAATATTTAATATTTGGACTAGTTTAATATTATTATGTAGGTTTTGTGATTATGTAAGGGAAAATATTAAGGAATGAAAAGACCGGAAATGAGAACACAGACAGATATCACAAGAAAATATTTGGGCCACAAAAAAAAAAAATTAAAAAAACCGAAAATTCGGAAGAAAATTGTTCTTTCTTGGACACACATTCAGGATGAATGATAACAGGCTAACAAATCAATATCATGTGTATTTGAAATAAGATATCTACCAAAACTTGGGTTCAGTACTTACTGAACTACTTACTAAAAAAGATATCGAAAGGAACAATATAAGAGAAGAAGAAACAGTGAACAGAGATTTTTTAAAAATAAATTGCAAAAAATGAAAGGGTACCAAAGAAGGAAGGTGAGGAAACCTGATGCAAAATGGTCCGAAAAGAGGAAAATGAAATATAGTGAAAATATGGAGTACAGGAGAAAACAGAAATAGCAACTTAAAAGGAACTGTTGAAATTGTCTCGTGGTCCCTAGATGACCCTAACGAAGAAAGAAGAAAGATATTGATAATTGCTCGCGGCCATTTTGGAGATTAGTTATATACAATAGGCTCCTGCACAAATTCCCCGACAGCAATGTTATTCCGTCGTGTTTATCAAGTGATAGTGTTTGCAATGTGCTGTATACGTAATCTGGCAGGGTTTACGCACTCCCGTTCGCGCACCCTGGTGGTGGTGACCAGCATAATATTTACCTCATTCTCACTCTCCGATTCACTCGCCCAAGAGGCACGTGGATACGGATGTGTGTGAGAGATTTTAAAACTTTTATCTAGTAAAGTGTAAGGAAAAGAGCAATTTTGCGAGAGATATTAAATTTCCAGTATCTTTCTCACTTTCACTCTTCCACAATCAAAGCCATTTGTAAGTTAGAAGGTTAGTTTTATCGAACATTTAAAAATCAAGATTGTAATTAGCTGTAGTGAAGTGCTTGAGGTGTTGAATGTTCTTTTGGATTTATTTTCAATAGAATGATTTTTGTTTCTTTACTTTGCTGAAGTTACATCACTGTAAGATTTAACGTGTATTATATTTTGAAATATAGATTTGAAAATGATAAAGAGACAGCGATAAATTGATTTTCGTTGGAATAATAAAGAGGATTTTAATGTAACGTCTACGTTTACTGTTTTCGTCATCTGTTTGAATGGTATTTGAGAAATGATTTATTTAAAAAATCCATTTTAGCTGCGTTCGAAACATTCATTTTCACAATTTGTCAGAATGAAATGCGGATGAATGCCTATTGAAGATTGTGTAGACAAGAATGAAATATAAACAATGAAGTTTAGAGTAAAACATATCTACTTTTATTACGTCAAAAGCTTAGCTAGGAAACAATAATAGTATGGATATTACAGTTGGAATACTCATTATACGAGTATGTCACTAGCGTACCCGTGCGAGAACTCCCGCACGTTAAATTCTACGCTCTTCCCCATCTTTCCTGCTCCATATGAAGAGTTGTTAACGAAACGGTTCATTTGTTTAAAAATGGAAAAGGTAACGTTTTATGAATTTAAAATACAGATAAAAAGAATGAAATTGATGTCTCAAACAAATATTGAATAAAGGTTTATTCAATATTATAGATATGAAACAAGTATTAAGAACAATTCACAACATTTACTTTAAAACAACATTTGAAGTAATTATACAATCTTACTTGACAATTAACTTTTACATTTCCTTGTTAGTCCCAAAACATTAAGAAAGGTTTTTACCCTCGAGAAAGCTATGTAAAGTTGCCTATGCGAAAATACAGGATCGTGGAAGCACACCACTACTTTTTGGACTATTATTTAACTTTATTTCCAAAGTGAGAGGTACACCCGTGCAAATTAAATACCTAGAATACCAGTAATTAGTTTAATTTCACATACAGTTGCAGATTCTACACTTCTTTGAACAAGTGGAATAATATTGGAAAGCGCTGGAACAGTAAAATGTAAAAGAAGATTCAAGAATATCTTATTCTATAGATTACGGTACAAGAAGTTCATTGAGGACTGAAAGTTCCAAGTTTTAAGTCCCTAGAACGCTTCGTTTATGAGTTATTTAACTATATAGATTGAAGAATGCGATCGGGTATTGCGGGTTGCATTTGACATGAATATTTAAATGCGTGATTTTATCAACAAATTTTTAAATGCGCGATTTTATCAACGAATCCTTCACATTTTTAAAGCCAAAATGCAATTCGTCACGTTTGTATGAAATTATCTTTGTTTAGAGACCTCATTTATAAACATTGGATGCGTGTGAGAGCCGCTAAAGGTTTGTACACAACTGAAATAATATATGAAACGATTCAGAACCTAGAAGTAACTTACGTGAATAATCATTCGTTTCCAACAAGTATCCGCTTCATGCACCAATAACGCATAAGTATTTGGATAGTCGGAGGCGGTATACTGTTCATTTTTGATGACCTTCCCCTAATGTACCGACCTCCATCATCTACTCTATCTGCCGACACGTGCCATGCTGTCGTTCGATTCTCTGAGACCGCTTTAAGGCCTTGACACGAGCCGGCGTGCACGTCCCGGCCGACCACGATTCTTTGCATGACGACCTTGCACAGCGAACTGTTCATAACAAACGAGCTAGCAGGCTTTTTTTAACGAACCAGATGCTTTTTTCGTTTAATAGTAGTATTTTATTTTAGACTAAGAAAATTCATCGCAGATTATAGAGAGCAAAGCGATAAAGAACATGATTTGTCATGTGTAAGTATTAAGCAAAATGTCTAACATTTAGCTTAAAATGGTAATTTAAAAGAAATATAATTCCAATTAATACTGTAGACTGACTTACACTGAAATAAAGGGAAGTGCGAATGTGGAAAAAGAGAATTAAATCTTAATGTCACATGTAGTAACTAGACGCTAGGTTCGAAATTTGTCTCAGCAAGCTGCCTTTTTACAAATGTTCATGCTGAGAATTTGTCAATATGAATTTTAATAGTTTAAAAGTGGTATCAAATAACTCACTAAGTACTGAATGTTACATTATAAAAGAACGATGTCATGATGGGTATTAATACCCATTACATCACGTTTCATACGGTACTTCGTCTACGACTTATGGGAACTTTTATACGTTAAACATTTGCATTGAATCGTTTCGTGGCAGTAAGCATGCAGGATTCAGCCAAGACTGGTGGTTTTGGTTTACCAGGCCACCTGCGAGGAAGTACATAAGTTATGTTTTAACCTACTAAAGCAATATTTTTACATTAATCAAAATACCAACTCATTGAATACAGTTTTTTGCTCACTTTTTTACTACTTGGTCATATAGTGACCATTGAAATTGTTTAAACTGTAGAGGAAAGTGTAGGAACAACACATAAAGACAACACAAAAAAAAAAAAGAAACATCCATGCATGAGGCAAAATTTGAACTTGCGAACATTCAAGGGAAGGTAGCTATGGCCCTTCAGCCTTAGCGATCTCAGCAATCCAGACCGTCTAGAATCAGTTTGTTTTCTATGAATAATGAGAACAAATAAATTGAACATTGTACATAACATTCATTTCATCTTATTTACTACTAGTTGAATGTGGCGCCGCTGTAAACTGTTTTTAAAATATTTCTATGTGTTGAAAATTTCTTTCGTACTTCATTTCTTTCATGCGTAGCTTTTCTCAAAAATGTTCTTACAGAATTCTTCTAGGGTCTCACTCAACAGGTTTTTGTAATCTGGAGTCGAATGTACCGGTGAATAACATTAGCTGACAATGTTATACTCTACTTCAAAACTTCCCAACATCCAATGGCCTTGTATGTTACCTCCACACGGGATATGAAATGATATTGTAATTTCAAAATTTATAATGATTGTAAAAAATACTTGAAGGAATTGAAGCTGCGAATAGTTAGAGTTCAGCACAATTGCATTTTTACGATTATTGTTAATACACACAATAATGCACAATGCATCACCTGTAAGCGGTTCTTCTGAATTATTCTCTAATCCTAATATACGATCATTATCAATTAGTTCTGAAAATTCTGTTGCAAAATCTTCTGCAACTACATTTTATCCTTCCCCGGATTTGCTTAACACTTCCAAATTTTTCTCCCCTAATTTTTGAAGAGATTATAACTCTACAAACTCAGACTAATTCGATTCACTTGCACTTCTGCAATTGCTCTATTAATAGTTTTGTACGCGAATCCATATAAACATTAAAACGTGACTGTTTTGTATGTGAATAAGATATTTGTTAACTATAATAACAATAAGTTCTGGGTTACATGCATTTAAAAATGGGTATTTGCACACAACGTGAAAGTGAGAAATCGAACGTAAGAACATTCATCCATTTTCTGACATTACTAACAGTTTTGTTTTCTCCGTATTCACTTGAGTTTCTTCAAATTTAGTAAGTTCCAAGGCAATACTGTTCGTAGGTTTTTGAAAATTTATTTTTAAAAATATATTATTAGCCCTTCGGATAAAAATTAAAATGAAATATGCCGCGCAATTCACTTATTCAAATAATCAAGTCAACACCAGTGTTGTCAATGTTGTCAAAAAAAGTATGGCTTTTTGAGCGAAAAAATCTTTAGATAGGTAAGTTTTTTCAACGCCACCCACTTCGTAGATCTATTTAGGTGGCGTTGGTTTAATTTACGGCACACGGTGCGAAGATGGCCGCCAGTACACGCAAAACACCTTTCTGAAAATTTCTTAGAATCTTCTGGCTGGGTCTGAAAACAAGATACCAGTTCCCCTTCAGGAGACAGAGACATAAATAATAATTATTACAGTTAATCTGTAATATTTAACTTCTGTAATTATTGCAGTAAATATTACTGTCTTACGTTATTTAGGTACACTGCACAGATACACTACACGACCCGGACCCTGAGTCTCGCGGCGCCGCTCACGTCGTTAGACTGAAGGTACAGTCAATAAGAAGGCGATGCTAAGTGGCTACCCACCAGTTGGGCCTATAGCGTCTACCTTTGGGCAGGATTGGGCGAAGGAGTACTTTTCGGAGTTCTCCGGTCCCACTTTAAAGTCCGGCGGGAAACTAGCTATCACCCGTCAGGTTGCCCATATTCCGGCGTTACCCACATCGATGCCTGGCGGTAAGCAATGGGAAACGGGGTAGGGGCTCCGAGCCGCGTGGTACCTTAGTTCAGGTGGCCCCAGGGGCTTCGTCATGGCAGTGGCTCAATACCCGTTCACCTCATTAGCTTGAAGGTACAGACAGTGAGCAGGCGATGCTAAGCTCTGGTGGCCGGGCAACCGGCCACCCACCAGTTGGGCCTATGGCGCGTCGACCTTGGAGCAGGATTGGGCGAAGGATGCTTTCGGGATCCCACTTTAAAGTCCGGCGAGAAACTAGTTACCTCCCGTGAGGTTGCTCCGGTACCGGCGTTTCCCACGTCGTGAGCTGGCGGTAAGCAATGGGGAGACGGGATGGGGGCTCCGAGCCGCCTGGTACCTTAGTTCAGGTGGCAGGTGCGTCAAGCTGGAACAACCAAGTCAGCACATCACAACGAAATATGTCATATCACGTATTGCTATTTAATTGCCACAATTTGGAATTAATGACCACGTATATTCGGGGCGAAACGCGAGTGAGCTGGTTGGACGTGACACCAGCACACGTAAGTTAATATATTCAGTTAGTGAAATTCAACAAATTGTTAATGTGTTACTCTCATATAAGTTTTCATAATTATTATCTTCACTTCACAACAACCATTCGCAAAATTGGTTTCCGAGAGGTTTTGTAACTGCTGAGTGGCAATATTTTGACCGGCAATGAATTTTCCAAATTCTGTCATTAAAATTGCTTGATACTTTGACAGATATTTATTAAAACTGGCAGAGCGTACTTAAGTTTGAAGTTAATTTTGAACATTTCCGAAGCAATACTTTTTGTCATATCTTCTTCTAGGGTCTCACTCAACAAGTTTTAGTATTTTTCACTAGGGTGAAACTCTGTAACTTTCATACAAAACCCAAAACATACTGCTTGGCATTCATTTCTACTAAAACCATATTCACTTATTTCTCCTAAGACTAGAGATGAAGCAATTTGTTTACCGTAAACGTAAGGCTAATATTTTGTTTTAAGGAGTTTTGGACTTCATATGAAGAAAATATCAATAAACAACTCCAATTATTTTTTAAATGCTTAATCTGTTCTTAAAAATGCAACTTCACCAGCAATTCAATGTACTTCTGCAACGCCATCTGGATAGCAAAACGGTGTTGACTTCACGGGTGTGGGCGTTAATTCCAGACAGTGTTGACTTCTGCTATCCGTAGTTTTACGTTACGTCCACCAGGATCGCTAGCTGCATCCCAAATTAGCCAAAACAGGGTCTGAGCTGCGTTATTATGATACTGATCTACTGTTGTGAGTCGTGCAGAATCTGCTACTGTATGCGAAGTTAATTTAAGTAATTACTTGATATTATTTATGTGTGATTAAATTGCACGGATGCATATCTCCGTTCAGTAATAAGCTACATAATGTTGCAGAAAGTAGGCGTCCAAAAACCCAATCCTGCGTTTTTGCATGGGTAATTTACATAGTTTTCACAGAATTAAAAATATTTTCCAATGTTTTTGTGACTATGAAGGACAGCAAAAGGATACCGAGGAAGATTGTATAATTACTTCAATTTTTTTTAACGAAGCGTTGCGAATTCTTCCAAGAACATCCTTCTATAATACTATAACGTCACACCCTCCATGAACGGACATGATAAACTCCACCTCCGATTTTAATAAAAAAAAATTCGGCGTGGCTTAGCCTGGCGCCGGCCTCCGTATCTCTCCCTGACCACCGCCCTGACCCTGACCATCCTCTCTGACCACCACCGCCCGGCCTGACCGCCACCTTTCCCACCGGCTGCCATCCGGCCGCCGCCGACAGCGCGGGCCTACAGTTAACGACCCCCCGCAGGTAATCGGTCACCTGCGTTTTTTGTTTGTTGTTTTTTTGCAACCTAGGCCGATATGCCGACCACGTGCCACGCCACACGAGGTGCCGCGAAATGGTTTCGAAAGGTAACCGCCTTGCTTTTCTTAGATGGACCCCCTCTGCCCAGCGCCATCGGTCAAAAATGTTTCTTTTACTAAACGTTCGCGCCGCCGCCTTCCGCGCGTGAGGACAAGTGCAGTTCAGGAAGCACAGTACTCTTTACATTTGCGCGAGGCGTGATGCCTTGAAATACTGCGCGATTTGTCATGGAGGCCTGTGCGAAAAAGCGATCGATCGACCCTCTAATAAAATTGCAAGGACCAGCGATTCACTAAGCGCACATGCCCGACAGACAAACGGTTCAAACGCATTTCACCGACCGGGAGCGGGACGGCCCCCTCTGCATGAGGCCGTACAGTAACATTCGCACCTAGAATACAACGACAATGTATATAAGACAACATGAGCAAGCGCACCATTGGTTCGAGTGTCGTCCCGCCACCGCACCCGATAGCCGACTCTAAACAATCAGGGCGAGACACTCGGATCAGAAGAGGGGATCAAAACTTTCGTTTTGTCGCGAGTGAGGCCCCAAAAACACTCCCAGATCGAAATTGGCATTTAGCAGTTAACCTCTATTCGAGCTTTTACTGAGTTTATACTCCTGACTTGTGCCTTGAACGTGACTTCAAAATTCTCTCATAAGACTTTGCGTGCCGTAGACTAACTTCTTGGGCTTCGAAGATGCACTCGAAGATGCCAACACATGAACCCACTGATGTTTCAAAGACGCATTAGTTATTTAATTTTGGTACTAAACTGGTGCTTGGAACTCTATTCCTTGAGTTTGCTGTGCGCAGGGACGGCTCAGTTGATCGCGTTCTCTCCTGATTCGGGAAGCGAATACAGATCATCGCCCACGCTACAGTGGGCCCTATGGTCGCACGCTGTCTTGCGACGCCCGGCCTGGATGAAGGAGAAAATACTGAAGAGCCGGACCCGCGTCTCGGACCGTAGCTCGCTCGACTGCAGGCTACTCCGGTACCCAGTCGTGCAGGAACGAGGTCATCTCGTCAATAACAGTGAGACATTTTGTTGCTTGGTTGGTTAGTTAGTTATTCCGGGCGCGTCAACAGCTTAGGTCATTAGTTCCGTAAGTGTACTGCTTTTTTCTTGGGAGATGGCGGTGATCTTCCCCTGCTGGATGGTGAGATCCGGCGCCGACCTACCGTCGGCTAGTGGGGTTTCCTCCTAACCAGGACTCTCCCACCAGCGGGGCACCGCCCCAGCCGGGACGTGCTCTAAGCTCCCGACCGGTCTCTCGGCATGTGTGGTAGTGTGTGCATGTTAGTGTAAGTGTCTGTGTAAGGGGAGAGGATAGGACAAGGAAGAGGAAGGAAAGATAGCGCGCGGTTCGTGACCCTTTTGTTAGGGTACTGCTCCGGCATTCGCCTGGAGTTGATTGTAGAAACTACCGAGCAGAGCAGCCGGCCGCTGGAATTCTCCTCCGGACAGCGATTGAACTCGGCCTTGCTGAAAAGCTAGTGTCGAAAATCCTGCCGCCGTCAGGACTCGAACCTAGGACCTCCCGGTCAGAGGCGCTGCAGTGACATCAGTTTGACATCAGTTGATGCACTGAGCTACCGCTCCCGGTGAAGACCTTTTGTGAATGACCCGCCCCGCCAGTTCCTTTTCCCCGCCGAGGGGCGGAAAGACTATAACAAAGGAAGCTGAGAGCGCAGATGCCACCAATATGGGTAGGTTATTTAAGCGGCGAATTAATTATTTTTGTTTTTTTGCTTGTGATAACTTCAACTAGGATAGCAAGCCACAATAACTTTTTCAAAATTTATAATAACCTTTCTAAAAATAAGTAATTCACATGCTCATCATCATCACATTCGTTTTTAATTAAATGTATTGTAAAATTTATTTTCGTGTTTTATTGAACAAGAAATCCCGCAGACCGGTAAGTTCCAATACTCAATAAACATTTATTGAAAATGTATTGCAAACACAATTGCATAGTTTTTATTTTCATTTCTGTAAGTGCATTGGAATTAACTGTTATACATTTTTAAACAAATAAACACGTTTCGTTAACAACTTGCTCCCTTAATATGGAAATGGAAGGATAGGGAAGAGGGTGGGATTTAACATGCGCGAAATCACGCACGGGTACGCTGGTATTGTACTTACTTTTGTTATAAGGTATATTGCATCAGGTGCTGTATTTATAGGTATATTTTTCATTACATAGAAATACTTTCTTTTTTTACTATCCGTATACGTAATATAGAGAAATTTCGATTTCGATATTACAACGGAAATACACATTTGGGGGTCCACATATACCGAAAAAAAAAAGGTTTTAAAACGTCCGTCCGTGTGTCAGTCTGTTAATCTGTCTGTCCGTCCGTCTGTGTCCACTAGCCCCTAAACCAATGGATTTTTTTCCAAAACGAACATTCCCCAGGCGATCTGGCTAGACTCAAAGCTTTGCAATTTTGAAAAAAAAAAATTGAAATTGGGGAGCGGGAGCTTTACATCTTTGACTGCTCTAGACGAGTTGATACGCAAAATACCGAGTGTTCATTTTATCGTTCGCCGAAGAATCGGGCCGCGTGGCCTGGGGAGGCGAGGGCTCGGTCGCCCAGCGAAGCGCTCATTCAACTCCCGTGCTGAAATTGTTCAGGGTTTGACCGCGCGTGCCTGCATTAACAAGTCTCACATTTAAACCATTGAGCTAATATAGAACATGGTACATTCTTTCGAAACAACGCACTTATTCATCAGACGAATTTTACTTTAAGATCCTTTACACTTCCGAAATTGGCGACTTAAAATATTATATAAAGGAAGGTTTCCTGATGTCTGAGAACCGAAAAACTGCCAATTAACCCTTTTGCAAAAATTTCATGAACAATTCCGCAAAATTTTATATTCTGCCGGGGGGTGTCCGCCAAATTGTTCCGGGTTTGAACATTGCCAAATAACTATTTTGAAATGCAAAAATATTGATAAATACCTAGTACAATTGTTGTTAAAAGGAGACATACACACTTGATCTTTGAATTTTGCTGTATTTTATAGAAATTGTTTTTGAAATTTTAAATTTTGCAATTTTTGAAACTTTATAAACATACGAACAATTACAAATCTGCAATTATAATAGTTCTCGTATCTGTAAAATCTATACTAAACTGGATTTTTTATAAAAGTCAAGGATTGTGTATGAATAATAATACTGAAAATAAAATAGGCTTGAGAAACTAATTGCTCTAAAATTTGTGTTAATTTTTCTCATATCACCGTAATTTCGTCAAAAATAAATGTGTGAAAACCGGTAAAGTGTATGTACGAGGCACGTCCCGAAAGTAAGTTCCGTTTGGTAATAAAATTAAATTGTGTACAGATACTGAAAACTTATTTATTGCACAAAATTCTACAACTCTTAAACTACTTTCCCACGTAACTGCCGAAATTTTGCAGGCATTTGCCATAGCGTGGCATAAGTTTTTGTATACCTTCTTCCTAGAAATTTCCCGCCTGTCTTCCAGTTGGAAACAGTTTCTTTCAGCTCGTCGTCATTGTTGAAGTGTTGACCGCCAAGGAAAGACTTGAGATGTAAGAACAGATGAAAGTCTCTAGGAGCGAGATCAGGGCTGTACGGAGGATGGTCAAACACGTCCCAACCAAATCGCTGTTGGAGGTTTTTCGTCACATTTGCAGTATGTGGTCGTGCGTTGTCGTGAAGAAAAACAACACCTTTTGACAGTAATCCTCGGCGCTTGTTCTGTATTGCGCGGCGCAATTTCCGAAGTGTCTCGCAATAAGCATCTGCTGTGATTGTTTGATCACGGTAAGAAATTAATGAGTAAGATGCCTTTCCATTTCCAGAACACCGTGCACATCATTTTCGAGGTGTCAAGATTTGCTTCGGTTTAACCTTTGCCGTAATGAAGTGTGCCTTCCTTCCATTGATTGCCACTTACTTTCAAGGGTGTCGTAAGAAGCCCAAGTTTCATCTCCTGGGACTATCTGTGTCAGAAATTCTTCGCCTCTTTCAGCATAACGGATCAAAACTGAAGTGCACTACCCATCCGTTTTGTTTTGTGTTGCTCAGTAAGAATCTTTGGTACCCAACGTGAGCAAAGTTTACGAAATTTCAGTTTTTCGGTAACAATTTCATGCATTAGTGATCGTGAAATTTGGGGAAATTCCATAGCGAGAGCACTAATTGTAAACCTTCGGTTTTCCTGGATCTTGTCATCAATCGCGTGAACCAGTTCTTCTGTAACCAAAGATGGACGCCCACTTCGTTCTTCATCGTGCACATCACTACGTCCGTCATTGAACTGTCGGACCCATCTTCTCACCATTGAATCACTCATCGCATTTGGTCCGTAAACATCGCAAATTTTCCGATAAATTTCACTTGGTTTCACTTTCCTCGCATTCAGAAAACGAATCACAGATCTGATTTCACAAGCGGCGGGATTTTCAATCAACACCGACATTGTAAACAAGCACAACAAAGCGTACGTGACTGACAGCGATCTCCAAATGGCGCACGTTTCTTCTCCTTGATACAGAGCGTCTACCGCGCATGTGCGGAACTGCGATCGCAGCGCTGCAGCGGAGATAAATTGAAACGGAACTTACTTTCTGGACGTACTTCGTATTTATGCACAGTATCTATTTTATCAATCAATCTACTTTCTGTTCATAAAATAGTTATATTCCATAAATTTTTATTTGAAAATATTTCCACATCTGAATTAGCGACGTCCGCCATTTTCTACGACATAATTTTGTTAGGCCATTTCTCCTCTTTGAGATTGGCTGCGGTTGTTCATGAGGCTCCGCCTGCGAGATTTAGTCATGACCATGGCTGCCAATGCCGTGCAAAAGTTGAACTTCACCGTAAACGGTTGCGATCAATTTTAGATTCCAAAACTTTACAAGGAGACAATGAATCAGGAACCGCAGCAGTTGTATGGGTCAAACAGAACTCACTATTTTTGATTTTAGCTCCGTGCGAGACTAAAATGATTGGAAAGAATTTTAGGAAGTGTTTTTATAATCGCAAAACAAACAATTTAAGGGAAAATACAAGAAACATGATTGTTAGCTTAAAACCATAGAGATAAACACACGTGACACATTAATAACTACAGCTTAGAAAGAGTTTTAACAGCACCAGACGACCACGCGACATTAGCAGCAGAAATCGAAAGCGACGCGCATAAAAACAAAATTTTATTTCCATGAGCGTCACGGGAGCTCATATACGAGAGAATGCAAAGAACGCCTTTTTGTTAACTTACCGCAGTGGTAAGATGTTGCGTGTCCTACTAACGGCTGGGAAATCGTTTTATTAACGCGAGAAATGCGTCATTAGAGGATGGAAAATGGAAATGGAGGCCAAAAAATCCGAGCTGCGAGAGTTGTGGTGGAAGGTGCTGGCGTCAGGCCGTGCGCGTGGGGGGGGTGCTATGACACGCTATGCGACTGGAGCGCACGCGTGCCAATCGCACGGCACGCCCCCTTCCCCAAGCGGAGCTTACCATCTGGATACTGCCGCCAGTTGACAGCACACATTTCATTCAAACGATGTACGAGTGAAAGTCAAATTTTCATTATCGCCGAACTCACGGCTTATTTAGTTCAGTTGGTTTTATTACGAATAAATAAGATAAGATAAATTGATCTAAACTACAATTGGGTGTAACCCGGTGGCAGTTAATTACATAAATAAGGTAATAAATGTCATGCAAATAATACACAAATGGTAATAATGCTAAAATAATAATATAAAAACAGAGTATTTATAAAACATTAAATTAAATGAAGAAAAAGAAAAGAAACGTCTATAATCTTCAGCTGCACTGAGTCTTCATATAATTAAGACCGCACTGCACTGACCATCACTTTACTGCATTACACTTCACTTCACTTCACTTCACTTATTACAACCATTAAAACATTTCCTTTTTTTTTAACACCTCACTTCACTTTATAACCTAATATTCTTAGTTAACACCCTCATAAACTTAGAAATACTCTAAATTAATTTCCTAAACCGCTGAACGATTCGAGGAAAGGGTTCAAAGGTTTTTGCAGGCTATCTATTCCGATTCCTTATTGTTCGATTTGTGAAAGAGAATTTCCCTACATCCGTTCTCTGCGGGCTTAAATTTATTTTGAGTCTATGATCCCCTCTACTGATGTACGTAAGAATGCTTAGCCGCTGTTTAATTTCTTTCCAATTTGGATGACCGCTATAAGCTTTATACAAAGTGCAGAGACTTGCCAATGTTCCTCTGTTTTCGAGTGAATCCCACACTGCCATTTATTGACCAAGAAAGTAAATTTAGCTGCCTTACGCTGAATCCTTTTCAAATTCTTACACAGCATAATTTTATGCGTATCCCAACAAATTGTTCCATATTCCATTATCGGACGAACAAGCGAAAAATAAGCAATGTCCTTCGCGTTTACCGTACTCTTTTTTAAGATGCGCATGACATTAAGATGCACACACCGATCTGAAGTGTGAAATTTTATGGTTTTATTTGTGAATTTAATGGTTTGTTGATTGACTCCAACTATGCTTCTATATATGAGAAATGAAAGGAACGTAATTCTATAAAAGTTCATGGGGCTCATATGAATCCAAAATCTAATTGTGCTATTATGCCATGAATAGTGCACCCGTACGAAATCCTGGGTCCCATCCTCTTTCCTCCCTATCGTCGTGTTGGCACAAAGCGGTCAAAATTAATTCAAATTTGGCGCCGTACTTGGAATTCAATCATTTATAGCAATTCTTTGATGCTAATTAACAGAAAAGTGTATACATTTCGAACATCTCGCCCTTCAACTTAGTTAATTTTCCCCCATGAAACGCGGGCTGACTTTCAGAGAGAAAGGGAATTCATTTTTCGTATGAAACTCTTTGGAAGGACTGAGCTGCTTTGAAATTTTGAACTACTTTCATCAATCTCCGGGAGATCGCGTCAGCTACAAGAGATGCCACGAAGCCAGAATAGAAAGCATATTGTCGACAAATTCTGAGAATCAGATGCCTTTCCAAGTAAGACGCCACGAAGTTCAATTGTTTCTCAGAATCTTCAGCCGAGCGGTTTCATAAAGGTTCGCCTCGTTAGTAAAAACGTTAAGTATTACACATTCGGCTGCATTGAAAATTAAAGTTTTACGTTGGTAGCGTGCCTAGTTCACAGCATTGCAGTTTCCGTAAAACATCACGTTGGCGCGCGATTTCCGCGTAATACCATTAACATGCACGAATTACGAGAGAAAAACCAGGAGCCCACAATTTACGTTTTGACCAGAGAGAAAACACTGAAAATGTCTTCAATAATCAATAACTGTTACTCGGAGGAATTCTAATACTTGTTTTCAGAACTTTCCTTTGTGTTAAAGAATTAAAAGACGACAACAGTCTTGTTTCGACACGAACATCTGCAGAAGCTCTCCCAAAATACTCCATCTGTATTCACAGCCTCAACACCTCCCATTTCCATACTAAGGGGGAAGGTGTTAACGAAAGAAAGGTGTTAACGAAGGTATTTTTATAAACAGCTAAGATCATAAGCGATCACTATGAATTTACTAAAAAATTTTCCTTTTAAAAACATAATTATTATATATAAAATTATACACCAGAAATAATTTTATAAATTAAATAAACAGAATTATTAAAATAGTTTTTTACAATAATTTAAATCCTTTTATCAAGACCAGGAATATTCAAATACTTTAACGTTGATTTACAATCTTCAATTCAATTAAATATTTCGTATTATGTTTTAGGAGGCTTAAGCATTCAAGGATAATGTGAGATGTTGATAACATTTTTTCCACATTTTGTACAGGTGACTGGGTCGGTTTTTTATTTGATGGGAGTGGGTAAGGGAAGAATGGCCGATTCCTAATCTTGTAATAACAATTTGTTCTTTTCTACTTTATTTAATGTTTGGGATATTTGTTACAGCCTTTTGTACAAAATGGAGTTTGGTTGTTAAACCTTGATTCAGTGGTGAGGTGTAGTTGACATTTACATAATTGAAATGATTGAAGGCGTTGTCATTGTCAACAATAGTATTTATTTCACAAATAGCAGCTTTCGATGGCTTAGCCATCATCATCAGTTTTCTGCTGACTGGGAGCCACAGTCGGTTTGTGGCTCCCAGACAGCAGAAAACTGATGATGATGGCTAAGCCATCGAAAGCTGCTATTTGTGAAATAAATACTATTGTTGACAATGACAACGCCTTCAATCATTTCAAATTGTTAAACCTTTCCACTGCTACTCCCATACCTTAATAATACACATTTTTAAAGTTTATAGAAAGTCATTTAAAGAACCATATATATTTGTTTGATGGTGAACGTTCTATAAATGGGTTGCGTTTTCAGCAGTTAAGTCAGCTTTTTCATTTCCAGTGATTCCCTTATGAGAAGGGAGCCATTACAGCATATTGTTAAAACCTATTTTTCTTTGTTGTATAGAAGATTTTAGATGTATTGAATGTCAGGATTATGAGAGAATCTATTCTGGATATCTCTGAGTGTCGACATAGAGTTAAAAAAGGACAATGTAAGTGTTGTCTACATTTTGTATGTTGTATAAAGTGACGTTGAAGGCAACCCAGACCTCACAGGAAAAAATAGAGAAGAAATCTGGAAAACATCATGATATAATATTTGAGTATGTTCTAAAATTTGGCGTTTTTATACATTAGTAAACCATTTTTGATACTTTTCGTATTTCTCATTAATGTAAACGTTCAGGGAATGTGGTGTCAATAATGAAAATGAATAGTATTGTTGCAATTCCTGATCTATGTTCGGGATAAAGGATTCGCATGGAGGAACCAGGGGAAGACATCTTGGTTGAAGATGACTTTTTTTCAATATCAAAAACTTTTTAATAGTCAACAAGTCTTTCTTGACGGGGTTATGGAAAATGTGGTCGAGACTCATATATATTCCTGTTTTAGAAAGACTGCTGTCGATTTGATGGAATGTTTGCAGAACAGTGTCTTGAGTAGTCATATTTTAGGCATAATAGTTTATTTCTCATATTCAATGGAGTTAGTCCAGCTTCCCCTAAAAGACTATTGCAGGGGCTAGGTATAAAAAAGTCGAGGCTTAGATGACATGCACAGGAACGTGTTTATTTGTTTAAAAAGTGTAAGGTAACATCCAAAGTACCTACAGAATATCAAATAAAAATGAAAAACAATGCAATTGTTATTTGTAACATATTTTCAATACATGTTTATTCAATATTGCAGACATGGGTTCTTGAAACAATTCACAACACTTCCTTACAAACAACACTTCAAGTAATTATACAGTCTTCCTTGACAGTTAGCTTTTTGCCTTCCTTGATAGCCACAAACATATTAGAAAAACTTTTTGCTTCTGAGAAGGATACGTACAGTTGTCCATATGCAAATACAAGAACGGGAAAGTACAACACTTCTCTTGCAAAGCGTGAAATTGGAATGCAAAGAATTATTGGGAAGCGCGGAACCAGAAAAAGCATAATAGAAAGTCCAAGATCTTATCCTGCATATTACGGTGCGAGAAACGTTTCATTGAGGACTATGGTCTCATAATTCTAGGTGTCAAGATCCTAGTACGCTTAGTTTTGAGTTAAATAGCTGTATAAATGTTCACACTTCTCCCCATGTGTTACAGGTTGCATTTGACAAATATATATAAGCATACTATTTTTCAACAAAATTCCTCGTGATTTTACTTTCTCGTATACGTGCGTATATGAGGAGTAATATACCTACTACAGAGAAAGTTATTTAATGCTGTGAAAATAGATTTCCAGATTTCAACGGAAATATACGTTTTGGGGTCCCCTGATACCGAAAAAGTGTAGTTTTTTTTAAACATCCGTGAACTCTACTAGCGCCTACACCACACGTAGCAGTTCTTTCAAAACGGATATTCCTCAGTAGATGTGGCTCGAGTCGAAGTATTGAGAGTTTGAAAAACACTTCTTAAAATTTGGGGGTACTGTACATGAAACCTCAGGACCCTTTTCGAAATTATCTCAAAAACAGCTCCAAATTAGTTCATTAAATTTCTTGTAAGAATAGAGTGAAATACACTTATAAAGGTGGCAAAGGTCCGATTTTCACCTTTAAATCTTAATTTACGAATATTTTTATTACGAAAGTAGGGTCTGCTATCACGCACCAAAAACAATAGACCACATAATAACCCAAAGCACAAACTTGGCAAACACAGCATATCTAAGTCGGCACAATCCAACAGCAAACATCATCCATCAAGTTCTTGCAGTGAAATATGGTCCAACAGTGTAATATCGTCAGACACCTTATTGCCAGCAGTACGCTCTGAGGAAGACCACAATATGTTGGCCGAAACGTCAGCTACGAGCAAATCGACGCGGCTTGTCCCGGACAGCCAAGAGACATACTCCGGCCGCGGAAGCCTACATAATCATATCGATGCATTGTGATATCCAAATACACGCGGACAAACTATTGCAGCTAATTGATCAAATGTTGAAATTCGCGACTTCACAGAGAAAAAGGCCTTCATCACTCCCGCATCCAGCAGATTACATTGATAAGGCAGAAAGAGAAAAAATTTATGATCTATGACGCCAGTCGCACGGAAGACGGAATAAATGAAATAATTCTAAATAAATTCAAAGGACGTTTTTTATTTCTTGGGACGTTGGCACACGACGTGCACCCACAAAGAAAAACGCCACTGATAATTACGTACTCTCTGAAGTAATGCACTCACCGGATGATTTGCTACCTGTGCTTGTGTGGGCGGCGCGGGCTAATTGGTGACAGAGAACGCATTACCGGATGGATGGGGCGCCGTGCCCGCGCGCTCAATGAGTTATGGCTGCGTGGGCGTGGGCGGCTGGCGACGCGCGTAGAGGGCGCGTTACAGCTGCGGGTGCGGGTGGAAGGCGCGTTGGGAAGAGGTGACAGGGAGAGGAAGCAGGGAGAGGATGAGGCAGGGAGAGGATGAGGCAGGGAGAGGATGAGGCAGGGAGAGGATGAGGCAGGGAGGGGTGAGGCAGGGAGAGGATGAGGCAGGAGAGGATGATGCAGGGAGTGATGAGGCAGGGAGATGATGAGGCAGGAGAGGACGAGGCAGGGAGAGGATGATGCAGGAGAGGATGAGGCAGGGAGAGGGTGAGGCAGGGAGATGATGATGCAGGGAGGATGAGGCAAGGAGAGGACGAGGCAGGAGAGGATGATGCAGGAGAGGATGAGGCAGGGAGGATGAGGCAGGGAGAGGACGAGGCAGGAGAGGACGAGGCAGGAGAGGGATGAGGCAGGAGAGGACGAGGCAGGGAGAGGATGAGGCAGGGAGAGGATGAGGCAGGGAGAGGATGAGGCAGGGAGAGGACGAGGCAGGAGAGGATGATGCAGGGAGAGGATGATGCAGGGAGAGGATGAGGCAGGAGAGGATGAGGCAGGAGATGATGAGGCAGGGAGAGGACGAGGCAGGAGAGGACAGGCAGGGAGAGGATGAGGCAGGGAGATGATGAGGCAGGGAGAGGATGATGCAGGGAGAGGACGAGGCAGGGAGAGGATGAGGCAGGGAGAGGATGAGGCAGGGAAGGATGAGGCAGGGAGATGATGAGGCAGGGAGAGGAGGGCGGGAAGGTGAGGCAGGGAGAGTGAGGGGGGGGGGGGGAGGAAAGCAGGAAGACGGTAAGGCAAGGATGGAATGGAAGAGAAGGAAGGCACAGAAGGAAAAGTAGGCAGTGAAGAGCAGGACAGGAGGAAATGGCAGGGAAAGAAAAGAGGCGAGACCAGCGCGGGGGCCGGGAGGGAGAGGTGAAGGAGACAAGTGAGGAGCTGCGTCCGTGGCTTGATGCCTCCAGCGTCGCCATGAGACCTTTAGAAGCGTAAGGACGTGCTCTCGTATTCATTGCTCCTTTGTGGACGATAAAGCAGCCTTTTATCCACAATTTTTTCAACTATTGAATGTCGCCTTCGAATTACCCAAACGAATGAAAATTGCACGCGCTTTACAAGAATAATTTCCAGTAGAAAATGCAAAGATTGATGAGTTTTCAAACAATTTTTGGGCGAGTATTCTAATTTCAGTGCATCGTTCTAATCTGTAAACAGTCTCATTAAAATTTACTTGTGTTTTTAGAGATCTTAAGGGAGATTTGTTTACTGTAAAATAGTGAACATTAGCTAAGGCTAAAAACAGCATTATAAATAAATTCCAAATATAATAAACTATAACACTTTCCTAAATTATGCGCGTTAGATTATTCGATTTAAAAAGTACTCTAAACTTCTACAGTAAAAACGAACCTATCAAACTTAAAGGAAACATAAAACTCCTCTTCGTGTTTATCTTTGGAGTATTTCTACTGAATTTTCACTCCTTTTTCGTCCCACTCGTGGTTAAGTAAAGGGAGAACTAAACAATTTTTAAAACCTTTTCTGAGAGAGAGAAACAAAGTTTGGAATACTATTTTAAACAAGAAGAAACTGAGCATTTATTGCCAAGAGAAACATTTCATTGGCTTGTACATAAAATGAAACTGCTGGTCTGTTGTCATGGATTCAGCCTAGATGTTACAAAGATTAATAAAAACAACCTTTATAGGTTTGAGGTAAAACATCTAAAATTAATTTAAACTCTCTGCATTTAAACACTTAAAACTCTTTGCTATTCACTGCACTATTACATTAGCAGCCGAGGCGTAAAACTATTTACAAAAAATATAGCATAAAAACGTTCGCCGTAAGGCGTTATGTTGATCCAGTACAGTGATGGGCAGCTTATGGTTGAGCTTAGTGTCTCCTCTCGCGAAGTCACTCCACGCCACGGAACACCACACCACGCTTCTCCACGCCCTTAACAACTAAACTGTTATTTCTTAACAGTTAACGTTTCGTAACTGTTACGCGATATAACAGCTATTTCTTTATACTGTTTTGGTTATCAGTTGAAATTCATTCTATTGCAATCTACTGGTTCATCCCGAACTACTTACTACAAGCTTTCTCGGTAACCATTTTGTACGAAAACAGTTTTACTGCAGCAAATCAATCATGATTAGAAAGTGTTTAAATTATAGATTCATTAATAAATAATTCGTCAATAATAGACACCGTGTGCAACAGTATTGTTATATTTTATTGTATTCACTACAATAAGAAGTTTCTTTTAAATTAAATACGTCCCATGTGTTTGTTAACTTCTTTCTGTCCCATTGCTGTTTAGGTGAGATCCACTATATTTCCCTAAGTTGGATAAAACAAAATGACTTACGGGCAAATATCTCGCAATATAATATTTGATATTCAACAGTCATTATCACTTTAGCTGTAGATAAGCAAAAAAACAGTTTCTCCTTCTCATTATTTTTGGTACTTGTCACTTCATTCGGCACAAGTTGCATAATCAAAAGAATATATGGAATCTGAACACACACACACACACACACACACACACACACACACACACACACACTATATATATATATATATATATATATATATATATATATATATATATATATGGAATATGTACAAGCTTTACAACTTAATAGAACCACTACGTCCTTACACGACAAGAACTTAATGCCTTGACAACTTAATGGAAACCGCTTCGTCAGCTACACAAATTTAAAATCACCAACGCTCAAATAATTCTACAGTTTCTAGAAATCCCGAGTAGGTGAGATAAGAGTTGGATTCAGTGTAAAATAATACCCAGGACTCAAAACTGTGAAACTAGAATTAAAAAGTGTGTTTCATTATGAAGCGATTGTTTTAATTGAATCAGTTATTTCGAAAAAAAAACACATGTGTATCTGATGTGTGGCGGGGACATCTTGTTGAAAAACGCCGTCACAGAAGTAAATAGAAAATTGAATTAAAGAACTGTAGATATTTTGGTATTTTCACACAAAACAAAGCTGAAAGGTTGTTCTGAAACAGATTTTAACGTATTTTTCTGAAACAGAATTTAATGTATTTTTACAAATATTTTAGATTTGTAATTTGAATAAGATTTATTTCGTCATAAATTATCTATAAACGTTCTAGATCTGAATATGAGGAAACAAATTTTTTATTCAAATGTTGACTGAACAATTTTTATTACCTCAAGAAATCTTAGGAAAATAAATTATTGGGTTCTGATCGTGTTTCATGATTTTACCCTACCTTATGACTTTTCTTAACAATGATATGTATTTTTAAAGTAGAGAAGGAAATCTTGAAATAAGTTATGACGTGTAGAAATGAAAGAAAGAATTAGTTTGTTTTTACATGATGTCCTAATCCCTTGTGTTATCCAAGAATTGTTTTCCCTGAAATCTGTAATTTCCTTTTTCGAAGAGGAAAGAAACTATTAAAATTTAATGGAAGCCTTGAAAAAAAGAACTATATTTATCGTTTGTATCAACACTATTGTAAACCGCGTCTCATGACTCCTGGAGCGAGTAATCAATGAATAATTTTATTTTACTTTTCGTAAGCAACTTCATGCGTGTATTATTATATATTAGTCATACATGTATTATTTATTATGTCAATGTTCTCATTTCTTATAACGATAGGAATTTGTGCATTGTGGTCACTGTATCCTAAATATTCTGTTTCAATTTCGTATCAAATAGCGATTTTGTTAATTAATATTCCATGAACTCTCTTTTTTATGAATTTGATCTGTGTATTCTGATTTAGATTCTCTCTGTGTAGAGAAATTTGTCAAAACACAATGAAACTATTTACCGCGCCTCTTTTCTTGGCCGATGGCCTTGCGTCCCCCTTCCTTGAGCAATAAACAGTTGAAGACAAAAGGTCGCAGTGAGCACTGAGAACAATATTCCAAACAGAAATTTCGTTGATGCGAAACAGAAGCTAGTTGCTTTAAAAAACAAGACCATTTATTCGTGTTTTTTCTTGATAATACCTAAAGAAATGTCCGGCAGAGATGGCGCAGGGCATCAACTGATGTCACTGCAGTCCCTCTGACCGAGAGGTTCTCGATTCGAGTCCCGAGCGTGATAGGAGTTTCTACACTAGCTTGTCAGCTAGGTTGAATACAGTCGCGGTCTGGAGGAGAATTGTAGCCATCGGCTGCTGTCATCGGTAGTTTTCCGTGGTTTCTTCGATCAACACCGGGCGAATGCCGGGGCAGTACCCTGACAAACGGACCACGGACCGCACACGATCTTTCCTACCTCTTCCTTCCTCTAGTGGCCGAATTTGTTACTAATACCACCAGTAAATCCACATTTCTTCAATCCATTGATCAAGAAAAGTTGGGGGAATATTACCCACAATATCACATTAAACGTTCTACAACAACATATTCTAATACCAAAAGCTCCAGCTACGCTACGAACAACATTGTTAGTTTTCGAAAAAAACAACAACAAAACATTCAAGTGTACTGCAATATACACGTGGTATCGTTTATATAACATGTATTAGATTATTGATCGCCATATGTCAACCATTCTTGTTTCCATAGCGTTTCGCCATCTTACATTACTTGACTAATTAATGAAGAAGCGACGTCCGATTAGCATCTGATCGAAGCGAATCGATGGCTCGCGCTTCAGTGGAGATCCATTTGTTAGCGCGCGCACAAACACTTGCCGCGCTTTGATGAGGCCATGGCGCCGCCCTCCGCCCTTTGTCCTGCGGCGCTGCCCACTCAGCGCCTCCACCTTGGCCCTTGGACCCCGCCATTCGGCCACCTCGCCCCCACCCTCGTCAGCACCTCCCCCAGGCCCCCTCTGCCCTGGCACACACTGACCCGACCCTTCCCCTGACCTGATGGGCTTAAACTTCTCCATGCTCTGTAACAGCACTTTCCCTTCACAATCTCGTGGCCTTCGGACGGCGAATGACCGGGAGGCCCTAGTTTCGATACCCGACAGTGACAAGATTTTCGACAGTAGCTTTTCAGCTAGGTCGAATCCAGTCGCTGTCTGGAGGAGAATTGTAGAGGTCAGCTGCTCTGATCGGTAGTTTTCTGTGGTTTCTCCGATCAACACCAGGCGAATGCCAGGGCAGTTACCCAAGAAACGGGTCACGGACTGCGCGCGATCTTTTCTTCCTTTTTCTTGTCCTATCCTCTCCCTTTACACACACACTTATACTAATATGCACTTCACTACCACACATGCCGGGAGACCAGTCGGGAGCTTAGAGCTTGTCCCGGCTGGGGTGGTTCCCCGCTGGTGGAAGATACCTCGTTGGAGAAAACCCCGCAAGCCGACGGTAGGTCGTCACCGAGTCTTGCCATCCAACGGGGAAAATGACCGCCACATCTTGATGAAAAACATGCACTAAACGTACGGGACAAATGACCTCAGTAGTTGGCGCGCCCGTAATCACCAACAACCAACCAACTAACCAAACCGGCCGGTCCATCACCTGTCAATCGCCACACCACATCAAAATTCCGGGCAATCTATTTCCCTCGTCCCCACCCAACCAATTGTTTTCCACGCCCCCGGCGGCGTGGACACCCCCACCATTGCCCCCGCCCATACCATCCCCGTCCCCCCGCAAATCTCCCCTCCCCACAAAGGACGCTTTCAGCGCCTTCATTGTTTCGTGCTCGTGCTGACTTTCCGAATCCATTCATGATTTCCCATGTCGACCCCGTTTTCCTTCTCAGCGTCGCCTTCTCGACACCTGTCTACATTTGCAGCCTTCATGTGCGTGAAATTGTTGCCTACCCAGTGGCGGCTTGTAGGGTAGTGCCGGTGTGCCATGACATTACCTATGAATACGAAGGAAAAGAATCTTTCTCAACACAAATGTGTGTATAAAATATTGCATCTTCAAAAATTTTTTTATAGTAATTCATTTGAACAAGCACCTTGTCTTTCGATACTTTATCAATTGTCTCTTCAAATGCACCGGGCGTAATGCTATCTGTGGACCTCCTCTGGAACTTCTGAGCTACCTACGGATTGGAACCGTCTCTGCCCATTTAACTCTGTATGAAGACGCTGTATAGGTTTGTACGCGTCTTTTATGGATGAGACGGTGCCAAGGTGGAAGTGGCACAGTAATTCACGTTCTCCTCCACAGAGTGCGCCAATAGCACTATCTTCATCTGGCAGACTATCTCTCGTTCGGAGTGGTCGCGATGCTGCGGTAGTTCGCACGTCTTTCCTCGTGTTTGGCGCATGGAGAGGCGGGAACGCCGTGGGCGAAAACGAAGTCAGGGGGCGGTGACCTCTTGAGATTATTGTGGGCGCTCAGGCTTTCAGGCTGAGTATTTTTATTCGCTTTTTTTATTTTTAGTTTGTTTTCAGTATAATTTTCTTTATGAATTATTAAACATTCCGCTGCGAGCAGTCGCACAGTACGGAGCTCCGCGCTCAGCGCTGCGCCTCGTCTCGTACCTGTGTTCTGTGCCAGTGTAAGATAAAGTGCTACAATAATAGTGTTCATCAGCACTTCTAACTGTGGAGCTAATATTGCCAGCTATTAGTGCAACATTTTCATCAGACAACGCTGGCATACGCCAGTGTATCGCAGATGCCCTCGCCCAGGTCTACCCGACCGAGGGCGAAATGGAGGTCGCTTACCCAGAAGGCGACGTCCGTGAAACATCACTGCAACATATTCCAGATCATCTACCACAACATCAACTAGAACAGCAGTTACCTCAACCCCCGTCACATCAGCTCCACATGCTAAGTGGAACAACCGCACCTCCACTTACGACCAGCAACGCATTGTTGGCAGCCAGGAGGCCGCCTCAACAGACGTCAGCACGATGTCGCAACCTTCATCATCAGTCATCAACACCAAAAAGAGGTCAGTCAGTGTCAGTGAAATCCCCATCGAAACAAAAAAGAAAAGTGTAGTCTCGAGTAATGCTAACGAGAACTTTAATCTATCCAGTGCTCTACAATACAATGTCCCCGTCGGGAACAGATTCGGAGAACTCGCTAATCTGAATCCCAACCCTGAAGATAATCGGTTCGAATATTTAAATGTAAATACGGACGATCACTCTTCGCAACCAGCCAAGATTCTTCCAATCTTTGTGGCGGACATAACCAGTGTACGCGAACTTATAATCGAACTTAAATCTAACGTCACAAACAACTTCATCACAGACGTGAAAAATAACAAAGTTAAGATCAATGCCAATAACCCTACGGACTTCCGTAAAATAATCAAATATCTCATACATACCCATCGTAAATTCCATTCATTCAAAGATCCATCAAACAAAAATTTTCTGTCGTATTCAAAAACATTGAACAATCAATAACAGAACCGGAAATTTTGAATGACCTACAGCAACGCTTCACTTCAATAATCAGAGTCACCAGACTTCAAAAAGATGGCCTTCCAATCCCAGTAGTCGCTGCAGAATTCAACGGTTCTGAACCCATAGAAACTATTTTAACCATACATCAAATTTGCAATCATCGTGTAAGAACCGAAAGACGCAAAAAGCATAAAGGCCCCTTCAATGCCAAAGATGCCTAGACTATGGTCATACCAAAAACAATTGTAACCACTCCATCACGTGTGCATTTTGTGCCGGAACCATTACTCTGTGCTCTGCCCTAAGGAGAACGAATCTCCGTGTGTGCGAACTGCAACGGAATCACAAGGCCGACATAAAAACACGAACTGCACCTACTACAAAGAATCTTAGATAGGAAAAGTACCTCAAAAATAAAAATAATGAAAATCCACCAAACTCCAATGCTACTCCTCCCCTCCAAAATCAGTCAAGAGCCCATTTCCGCCACTGCCGCAATCCCAGCCTATTCAAAACTTCACCCATGTTTCAAACACGAACAATCCACCTCCTAGCACATCGCAAAACACCCAAAATTCCAATCACCATACGACCCATTCAATAATATCCAATATAATCGCCCAATAATCACCACTATAATTAGTACTATTCAGAACTCTGTGGCTGAATATCTAACCAACAATGGCAAATAAATCACAAAACAATGTAACCATCCTAAATTGGAATGCAAACTCAATCACCAACAAAAAAACTGAATTCGTACATTTCCTTCATCACTACAACGTAGATGTAGCTTGTATTACCGAAACGCACTTGAGCAAAAAAAAATTTTCCCAAAAATAACTTTGAAGATCATAGCCGCATACAAACCTCCCTCAACAAAAATAATAAATACAAACCTCCAAAATCTATTTAACCTCAATGATAAAGTTGTGCTATTAGGTGACCTCAATGCCAAACACAGTAACTGGGGATGCCAATCCAACAACCAAGATGGTAAAATTCTAGTCCAATTAGTAAACAATGCCAATATTAAAATTCTCCCGAGTGAACCTACGTACTACCCACAAGACCGTTCACGCAAACAAGACATTCTCGACATTGGTCTAACCAACACAAACCTTAACTTCCATTCATCGGTAATATTCGAACTTGATTCTGACCATACCCCAGTCTTACTTACTTCGCAGCAAATGTCACCTCAACATGCCCCTGTATCTAAACCGAACTCATTAAAAATTAACTGGAGGAAGTTCACCGAAACAATAAAAGTACAATACCCAAAATAAAAATACTAAATACTCCCCTTGAAATAGATAATCCGTTAATTTTCTAACTGACCTATCAACACAACCATCCAAAATTCTCAGTTGACTAACACTCCGAATACATCCCACAAACCCTACAATAAATTACCCTCAGACATTTTAAACGCTATATCGGTAAAGAATAAGACTAAAAGACTCTGGGCTCAGCTAAGAACACGAGAATTAAAGAGAGAACTCAACCTAATCTCCAACGTGGTCAAACGACTTATCAGAAAACATAACAGCGAACAATATTATAAACTCATACAATCACTCAACACCAGTAATAACACATTATGGCAATTCACTAAAAAAGTTCTCAAGAAAAAAAACACGGTCCCTCCTTTAAATACAACGACAGGCAAGGCCTTATCCTCACTTCAGAAGGCAGAAGTGCTCGCCATGCATTTTGAAACCACATTCTGTGAGAACACGAATGCCCACCCGCAACATAATATTCTACAAGCCACAAAATTAAACTTCTTCGGTCCGTATCAGAGAATAAATTTCTCATCTCCCATTGAAATTTCTAAAATCATAAAGAATCTTCCTAACAAAAAAGCCCCAGGTCACGACAAAATAAACAATTTGGCATTAAAACCACCAACAACGGCAATTGCGTACTTAAATATCATATTCAATTCATGTTTCAGAATCGGATACTTCCCCCATAAATGGAAACATGCAATCATCATCCCCATAGCAAAGCCAAACAAAACCCCATCAAATCCCGAGAGTTACCGCCCAATCAGCTTATTAACAACTTTTTCCAAAATATTCGAGAAAATCATATTGCGAAGACTGAAAAACCACCTGTATTCAACCAATGCTATCCCCAAGGTACAGTTTGGATTTACAGAAAGAATCTCAACGCAACACCAGCTACTAAGAATTTCAGAGTACATTTATTCCGCTTTTCAAAAAAACACCACTCCATAGCTCTATTTGTTGATATTACACAAGCTTTCGACCGAACTTGGCACCAAGCTCTTTTATATAAACTAATCCAAATAGGCACTCCACAATACTTAAAATCAATAATAACAAATTTCTTAAGCAATAGAACTTTCTCAGTCAATGTTAACAACCATTTATCCAACCCAAGAACAATAAACGCTGGACTTCCCCAAGGCTCTCCGTTATCACCCACCCTATTCAACCTCTATGTCGCTGACCTTCCCACACTCAATAAAATCACTATCGCTCAATTTGCCGACGACACAGCCATATTTGCCTCCGGTACAACCCTCACTGAGTTAAGAACCCACTTACAACTTTATTTAAATATGATAGACAGCTGGGCTGCTGAACTTAAAATCCAACTAAATCCTAACAAAACCGCTGCAAAAATATTGAGTTTAAGACCCATTCTCCGCCACTTCCTCTCACTCTAAATAACAAATCAATAGAATGGTACCCCCAATAAACCTGTAAAATATTTAGGCTTATATCTTGATACCAAGCTAACTTGGGGAAAACATATAAATGCCAAAGTGACCTCAAGCTAAAATAAAACTGGCACAACTACGACCACTAATTTACAGCAACAGCCCAATACAATATAAATCAGCCATAGCAATTTACAAGACAATTTTAAGACCATTAATGTTGTACGCCAGCCCAATTTGGATCAATTCTGCTAAAACTAACATCCATAAACTACAAGTCCTGCAAAATAAATTCTTAAGAATAGTTGCTCATGCTCCATGGTATATAACCAACAACCAACTTCGAACGAATTTAATTTGGAACCCACTGAACAATACATCACATATTTGGCCACCAACTTTTATCATAACCTACCTCAAATCCCAGTCCTATCACCATTCAAACTAGCCAAAAAACCAAATTACAAAACACGAATCAAAACAAATATCCATATCACATATTCCTAAAAAAATGAATTATTTAGTATGTAAGATTATATTTAAGGTTAGCATATAAGTCTGTAAATACATATGTATAGTTATTTTTACTGATCTATGTAATCTCTTCAAAAATTAATAAATAAAATTAAAAAAATAAAAACGGTTACGGAAAAAATAAATTTTGTTGCTCATGAATTTTGTTTTAGAGATTACTAAACCACTTTCAAAACATTGCATCAATGTTTAAAAAAGTACATGGTTTTTGATCGATGCTTCATTAACATAGATGATTCAATTTTGAAAATCGATAATTGGTAACATCGATGTTTTGTTATCGATGTCGCATTTCTAATGAGTACCACCAACAGAATTCCGTACCAGCCGCCACTGTGCCTCCCGGTTTCTGTCGTTGCTTGTAGCTTCCCCGTTTGTACTCAACGATTGGGCTTCCAAAGGCCCACTGTGCCTCCGGTTTCTGTCGTTGCTTGTAGCTTCCCGTTTGTACTCAACGATTGGGCTTCAAAAGGCCCACTGTGCCTCCCGGTTTCTGTCGTTGCTTGTAGCTTCCCGTTTGTACTCAACGATTGGGCTTCAAAGGCCACTGTGCCTCCCGGTTTCTGTCGTTGCTTGTAGCTTCCCGTTTGTACTCAACGATTGGGCTTCAAAAGGCCCACTGTGCTTCCCGGTTTCTGTCGTTGCTTGTAGCTTCCCCGTTTGTACTCAACGATTGGGCTTCCAAAGGCCCGCTCACCCTCCCGGTCTCTCTATTAGCGCTTTCGCTGCTCTGCGCTGGTTGGCTGTTCTATTGGTGCATCAGCACCGACTCGGATGTACACACTCGGCGATTTTACTGTTTTCTCACTACGGTCGGCGCAACAACCTCATTACTAGGACCCAAATAATTATATAATTACATATTTTCCCAAGTTAACTCTGACGAGTCAAACCAACAATGTGTTCACGTTCTGTATCGGTTTGTACTTAAACACTTCGACTTTTTAGAACATATATTTACATATTTTACCCGAAACTCTATAAATTTCCATGTTTTACAATTAATACAATTTTTAAACATATTTCTTAGTATTTCCGTTTTCTTGCAATTATTTTGCACAATTCTTCATTGATCCTATATGTTACTGGAAACGAAACGCCAAGACTAACAATTCTGCATTGTTAACATTTTTTCTACAGCCTCCTCTCTAAAAGAGTGTTATTCAATCGCGTTAAAATGAGACTGTCGAAGTACGCGTGATATGCAAAACCAAGGGCAAGGCATCAATGAAATCTATAGCTTCCGTTGTGTTAGTTTTGAGGGTGATAATCGCGGAGATCACAAAAAAAGTGCCCATGATTCAAAATAATTGGTGGTAGTAGTGCA
Source organism: Teleogryllus oceanicus (assembly GCA_964035755.1). Classification (NCBI taxonomy): domain Eukaryota; kingdom Metazoa; phylum Arthropoda; class Insecta; order Orthoptera; family Gryllidae; genus Teleogryllus; species Teleogryllus oceanicus. The sequence goes on along the minus strand of CAXIVR010000012.1, from coordinate 65,317,227 downwards.
GTGCAATATGGGGACATTTCCATCACTGGATATTGAATACTCGCCAGAAGAGCTGTGCGGGCTTAAATTTGCACTAGTGACTTCGTGCGATGTGGAACGCTCTTTTAGTTAGTCTTTGTAGAAGTTTCATTTCTCAGAATTTGAAACAAATATTTTTAGTTGTTACGGAAGTCATTGTAAGAATTGTGGGGGGTTTAATTTTGGTCTTTATATTAAGTTTACAGAACTATCTATGAGATAAAGGTATTTTGATGAAACCGACTTGATTGTATACTTAATATGTTATATATTTCTTACTTTTTAGTACATATTTCTCTATATTATAATACACACATGTGTATATATACATACATACTTTCCTAGTTTTTAGTACATAATTATCCGGACCCTACTACATACATACTTTCCTAGTTTTTAGTACATAATTATCCGGACCCTACTCATGACTTCGTGATTCTCATACGCTGATGTTGTCTTTTTGGCAAGTCGTCATTACATCTCTTCGTACCGGGTTCGACTCCCAAGGCGAGCGGCATGCAGCGTCGCAAAACATCCCGGCAGCGGCCTCTGAAGAACGCTACGAGGGGCCCATAGAAACGGGCCTGGCGGAGGCAGAGAAGACGTGAGAAGCGAGGCCTGGTCCATGTAGTGATGGGGTTACTGGTCGTTATCTCTGAAGCTAGACTCCTATGTACCAACTCAGGTATATTGCGTCTCTCTCTGTCTTTTTCCTTTCTCTCTCTCCCCTTCTCTCCCTTCTATCTCCCCCTCTTCCTCCCCTCTCCCTTTCTCCTCCTCTCCCTCTATATCTCCCCCACTCTCTCTCCCCTCTCTCTTCCTTTCCCTCTCCCTCCCTCTCCTTCTCTCCTCTCTCTCCCTCCCCCTTTTTCTCTCCTTCTCCCTTTCCTCCCTCTTTTCTTCCTCTCCTGTCTCCCTCTCTCTATCTCTCCTTCTCTGTCTGTCTGTCTGTCTCTCTCTCTCTTTTAATCAGTAATAAAAATGTGCATTAACTTGAACAGGACCCCTTCCCTTCAACTTTCACAACTTATCAAATCAACCACAGTTCTACAAGTGACTTGCCGCCTTAGGAATATGCTGAAGTCAGTCAGGTCCGAGGGCGGCACGTCGCATCTTGATGTTGCCTTGTTTTCGCTACTCGCCATTGCTCTTGTTATTGTTCCATGTGTATTTCTGTCTCACACATCTCACTTACCGACATCGTAATGTCCCCGCCGACTATTTATCCTCATTGTCCGTCTGTCAATGTCTTTCCAGTACTCCCGTAACTCATCTGCTTTTTTCTCTCTCGACAAGCAAACCCTTTCCATCCGTGTGCAGTTCATTAAGTTCCCCGGATTTCAACTTTTGACTCAAAATTAGACCATGGATTTTTAGGACAAATGACTATTTAGTTCCTTTAGGTGGTTGTGGAAAATAATTGCAGATGTTTACGAATAATGAAAAAATAGATATACTGATGGCATCTAATAGTGCCTAAAATGTCCTAAAAGGACAGATTTTAATTATTTTTTGCACAAAATAGTCTAAAACAAGTAATTTGGAATAATTATCACATTTTCATTATTAAGTTTTTGAATTATTCACACTAAAACGCATATTCTTTCCCAAATTTCACGAAACGCGAATATTCCCTGATCGACGAATACGCAATCGACTACGCACCGAAATCTCTCGCCCAACACACCGAACATACGAGCTCTGCATGTCAGCAGAAAGAGGATGCTACACACTCGTCTCCGATCAGCTCGCACTTCTTAGACAATTGCACCCACTCCCAGGGCGGCTGCGTTTTTTTAAAATTTATTTATTTTTTTAGTTGAAATTACAATGTTCAGTTTACAAGAGAAACTATGCAATTGTAAGGTGACTTAATCTAATTCACTTAATCTAATTCACTTAATCTAATCTAAAATTGTACTTAACCAACTTAATAGGGAGAGGAAACAAATAGCACCTCAACAGAATTAGTCGATATTTGAAAATATCTGGAGGAAAAAATGGAGCGGGAATCTGTTCTTTTTTCTGGTTTTGTATCTGGGATCTTTTCCGAGTCTGTAGTGAGTTGATGGGTAGGGATATGAAGGGTAAATTGGTGTAAAACTTGTTTGATTGGTATGCTATTTGGTGAGCTATTTCATTTATGTTTAGATCGTGATGTAGTTGTTTATTGCTTATAAACCATGGAGCTCTTGTTATTAATCTTAAATATTTGTTTTGAAATATTTGCATTTTGTTGAGATTGGTTTTTGCGACATTGTGGGCGGCTGCGTGTTGACAGGTTGAGGCTTATCGCCGCGGCGAGTCGCCAATTCGATCCAGGCGAGGAAAGAAACAGGTCAGGCAAAAGTCGACTGTCGGAAAGGTGAATTTTACAGAATAAACCTCGAAAACTAATGACTCGAACATTAGGATAGTAAAAGTAGTCATTTCCAGATGTCTTCTGTGTGTCTGCGTGGGGAGTGGTGGTGGAAAGTTAGAATCGAATTTTGATTGTATACTGTGCTATTTAATTATGTATTAATTATTAATATTATTAATATTTCCTGATTGATAAAAGTGCCTAAATTAATCGTTTTACGATCAGTTTCCGATGCCAGAAACATAACTTTTCATGTTTAATAATTTTTAAATGCTTCATTCCCTCATTTTGCAATGTATTTTAAGTGCCTAAAACATCAATTTTGTTGATATTGATTCAGTGGTGAGGTGTAGTTGACATTTACATAATTGGAATGATTGAAGGCGTTGTCATTGTCAACAATAGTATTTATTTCACAAATAGCAGCTTTGATGGCTTAGCCATCATCATCAGTTTTCTGTATCAGACGCAGTCCGTTCGTGGCTCCCAGACAGCAGAAAACGATGATGATGGCTAAGCCATCGAAAGCTGCTATTTGTGAAATAAATACTATTGTTGACAATGACAACGCCTTCAATCATTCCAATTATCAATTTTCTTACCTAAATAGTGCCTACTTTAATCATTTTGTTACGCATTTTATGTGCCTAAACCTTCGAGGTGTGTTGACGCCAACGAGGTAAGCGTCCTATTTCGCTGGGCCACAAAGGAGCTGCGGTCAGTCTGCGTACCTTCGCTCCGTGCGTTGCTTTGTTCCCGCGGCGCGCGCGTCCGTCGCGCCCTACACTACAGTTCGCGAGCGCCACCTGACGGCGCTTGCCCTGCCGCGCGCATTAGCGCGGCCCTGTCAGCGCCCATTCGATCGCCCCTCCCCTCCTCACCCCTTCCCTCCTCACCCCTCCCTCCTCACCCCCTCCTCCTCACCCCTCCCTCCTCACCCCTCCCTCCTCACCCCTCCCCTCCTCACCCCTCCCTCCTCACCCTCCTCCCTCCTCACCCCTCCCCCTCACCCCTCCCCTCCTCACCCCTCCCTCCTCACCCCCTCCTCCTCACCCCTCCCCTCCTCACCCCTCCCCGCGCCATTATGGAGCCTTTGCTCCCGCTACAGTCGACTCCGGCTATTGCGAACTCGACCGACACAGGTGGCTCAGTGCATCAGCTGTTCAGTGCAGTGCCTCTGACCGGGAGGGCGTAGGGTTACACGTCCCTCGGTGGCGAGATTTCAGACACTAGCTTGTCTGATAGGTCGGATTCAGTCGCTGTCTTGAGGAGAATTCTAGAGGCCGGCTGCTCTGATCGGTAGTTTTCCGTGGTTTCTCCGATCAACACCTGGCGAATGTCGGAGAAGTACCTTAACAAACGGGCCTCGGACCACGCGATCTTTCCTTCCTCTTCTTTGTCCTATTCTCTCCCCTTACACACACGCATACACTAACATGCACTACACTAGCACATATTCCGCGCGACCGATCGGGAGCTTAGAGCTAGTCCCGGCTGGGGCTGTGTCTCGCTGGTGGGAGAGTCCTGGTTAGGGGGAAACCTCACCAGCCGACGGTAGGCCGGCGCCGGATCTCGCCATCCAGCGGGGGAAGATCACTTCCGAGAGAAAAGCATGCATTATACTTACGGGACTACTGACCAAAGCAGTTGACGCGCCCGGAAACACGATAAAATCAATCGAGCCAATCCCATTCAATGACCTCGCAGTCACCCTTGCCTAACTTCAATGAGCTGACGGTACCTGGCTAATCAGGTCGCCTAACAGTGCTGGCAAAATTATTAAAAAGTTCTTGCTGTGGAGGTGCAGTGTTCGATCCTCACAAAACACGAAATATTTCAGCTACAGATTTTGAACTATTAAATGAATAGAAGCATTTTTATAACAAAACTGGATGTAAACCATTATACTGTAACGAGTCGAGATTTCAGAGACTTTGAACATGAAGAAGGCGTTCGTGCGCACGGCCTACGTAGACTGAAGCTGCAGGTTGGCGAGGCCGCACCACATGGAAAATAGATGTCTGAATGGAGAATGATTCGAGGTCTTGTAGATGACTGAAAAACTTTGTGCCATCTACATATATCATATGAACATATGAACCATGAACATATATCATACATGGGTATGGCGTGATATATGTTCAAGCATAGAGAGAAGTTAAACATTTAAGATATAAACAAGGATGTATGTGTTGGGGAAATTTGAAGATTTATAGATGTGATTTGATGATTTATAGATGTGACCGGGAGGATGTATGTTCCGAGACGTGAACGAACTGTCATTACATTCAGAGAACTATTTGGATTAGGTTTGTTTGTTCTTTATTTCTAGTTGTTAATTGTGCAAAGTTTCTTTCTTTACTTTTTCATTTAGTTACTGGTTAATATTATGAATAAATATTTTGTTTTGAAGTGAAATTTAAAAATCAATCGCTAAGTTACCTTTATTCATGTCTAGGATACATGCCGTAGAATATTCGGCCCTAAAATAAATGGATATTTATGAGTTTTTTTTCTTGTTAGTGAATTTGGTTCATTAAAGAAGAAAATTAGAAACATCTCAATACGAAAATAAAGCGTGCTTAGTTTGTTTGAATACAGAACATTGAAAATAAATTATATTTAAAAGATAATTATGAAAGCTTAATATGGAAGGAAGAATACAAGCGCATTAAAAGTTATTTCCACTTTTTGCAGTTTTTATTTTTTTCTTCATTACGATAAACGTACTCACTAATCTATTGAGATGCGGACCTCCGCATCTATAAATGCCCATGCAACTAATGCTTGAAAATGTTGAGTTCTTGATGAAATAAATCAATCACAATATGTACGTGAATGAATTGCCGCCATGCCGCATAGAAATTAAATGAAATAAGAGATATGAAATATCTCTTTTATTCCATTTTACATTCCAAAAAAACAGACATGAAACCAATAATTCGCAGGAGGAACACGGGATGCGGACTATTGCTCAGGACACGCTACAATGCACAAAAAAAAAAAAAAATAAAAAAATAAAGGGCTTCTATGTATTTTGCAACCGGCACGTCTATGTATAGCATTATTTACTATTGTCCAACAGCTCTCAGAATTAGTAGAATTAGTAGTCCAACAGCTCTCTGTAATTAGACTATCGTGAATCTGATTACTTGCTGGAAATGCTAGCCGCACAACTGAATTTGTGAGAGTAAAAAGGTATATTTTTTACAAAACTCATTTTTCAAAATTAAACAAATTAAATATATGGCAAACACATTTTACCAGAAAATCCATCAATGATTTACATTTATGTATTTGATAGGTAAAAAATATTCAATTGATATTTATACCATAAAAAGAGATATAAATTCTTCATTTATGCTTGTTTTTCCAAACATAGTTACTGAATTTGGTGGCTCAGGGCATTCACTGATGTCACTGCAGTGCCTCTGACAGGGATGTCCAAGGGTTGGAGTCTCGACAGTGACAGAATGAGTCTAGCTAAACAGTCGAATTCAGTCGCTGTCTGGAGGAGAATTCTAGAGGCCGGATCGGTAGTTTTCCGAGGTTTCTCCGAGCAAAACCAGGCGAATGCCGGAGCTGTACCCTAACAAACGGGCCACGGACCTCGCGCGATCTTTCCTTTCTCTTCCTTGTCCTATCCTTTCCCCTTACACTCGTACACTTACGCTACAAGGCACTACACTGCCATCATGCCGAGAGACCGGCCGGGAGCTTAGAACTTGTCCCGGCTAGAACGGAGACCAGCTGGTTAGGGAAAATTCCACTAGGCGACATTCAGGTAAGTGCCGGAGCTCACAATTCATCAGGCAAGATCACTCGACACCACCCGCGATAAAGCATGCACTATACTTATGGGACTAATACCTTAGCAGTTGACGCGCCCCGAAACACTAGTCAGTACAAATACAGTTAAAATGATTTTAAAAATTGTTATTCTGTTAAATGAATTAAAACTAAATATTTTATAATTATATTTTATTACAACATGCTTGATTTATTTAATTTGCATTAAAAAGCTATCCTAGTTTTTGCAGAGGAATCAATATAATTTATGCTTCATAGTGTAGAAAATGCGTCAACTTGATAAACACATTTTAAAAGAGCAGATTTTTTATGACGTAACCTTATAACTTACTTTTTCAACTATAATTATCATCCTCTACGTTTTATTTTGCTTCCTTTTCTTGTCGTGCAATGGCAAACAGCGATTTTTCTACAGAAAAAATCTTATTGCTGGGATCTGGCAACGAACATGAAAATATCCAATATCCTATCCTATATCCAAATCCTATCAGTCTAATCGGCAGGTACTGACAAAGGGGAGTTACCTGGAAAAAAGTCAGAATTTCTTTTCTTTGGATACGTTTTTGACCTGCTAGACCCTGTGCCAACACCACGTTTTTGACCTGCTAGACCCTGTGCCAACACCGGTAAACCCAAAGAACAAGTATTTTTTTTGTTTCCATTTTTTCCCTATAACTCTTTAACCTTAGTCCTGTAAAAAAATAATTAAATTAAATTTTAAAGAAGATAAAATTCCCTGTAAATTTTGTATGACATATTTGTTTCGAATCCAATTACCAAGCGAGGTACAGCTTTAAAAAATAGTATTTTTCATTTCTCTAAAATGTGTGCACGAATACACATGTTTATGATATAAAAATCAATAAATAATCAATAAATAATCAATCTGTAATAAATATAATTATTATTACATGTAATACTATTATTTACCTCACCATCAGTGAAAACATTGTCTCACAAATGAATGCATTGTCGGAAATATTAATATACAAAAAAAAAAAAAAAAAAAAGATGGAAACACTGCCATTTCAACAAAACTTGATATAACTATTACTGGAAAATTGCAATGAGAAAAATAATGCTGTGGGGCAAGACACCCCTAAAAGGGTAAGACACCGCTACAAAAGTTTCATACAAATCTATAGAAAATTTTATCCTCTTTAAAATTTGACCAAATTGTGTGATTGTTCCTTTAAATGAAAGGACCCAGATGTGTTGTAGTTCGCTCTTCCCCCCGGTTTTGCACAAATAATAGTAACTTTTAATAAAATCATAAAATTAATAGAAAAGACGAATATCTGCCGTCATTTGTCCATTATTTTGTTTTAAAAATTGTAATAGTTCATAGTTTTGTCATATGGCGCAAGGAACTACTTGAGCATGTTGTTTCAATTATGTTTACAAAGGCCATCACTACATAAACATTCCCATTACCACAAAAATGGATATTATGGATATTTTATTAACGATGAGGTCTCTACTTTTTTAAGTGCTAGATATGTGAGTAGTACCATATGAATCCTAATCCAACACACAGGTTCATTAGCCCCATGTGTATTATACTGAACGACAATGCTTTTGAAGCATCACTTCAAGAAAAATTATAATACACATACCTCAATATTTTATTTAATGTAAGGTGAACAGTCGTCCTCCTTTACAGAGGACAGTCCTTTTGTAGGTTCCGTCCTTCATTGAAAAATGTTCTCCTACATGACCTTTTCGATATTTTAAAACTAATGTGTTAATCTCTGTATCCACAGATGCCACAGCGAATTGTCACGGGTCACGTGACGTAACAGTTCGGAAAGACTCGATTAGTGTTGCTATATCGGGGGAATTCCCGCCGTTTTCAGTACATTATTTCACACTTTTCGACAAGTAAGAAATGAAGATTGAATGTCGATTCTCTTTCTGCAACCCTAATGTAAAATTCAATTTGATGCATATTTCTTTTTCCGAAATTTCATATATTTTGTTAGAACATGATATATTGACAACACATATTCATTCAATGAAACAATACTATTTTAATTAATAATTAAAAGGCATGCAAGAATAATTAGTGTACTTTTGTTTGAATTAAGCAAATATTTCATTTACGTCGTACTTTTTTTTATATTTATCTTTTCTGCTGTTCATTACAAAAAAAATTGGTCTCTTATTTAATGTACACAAATATACTGAAAACGAAAGTATTTTCATTTATCCAAAAATGGAATACAAGGAAAATATTTGAAATTATTGAGCTTACAAAACAGTTTTTCTGTGTATTTCTTCTCAGTAAATGGGAACGTTTGGCGGGTTTCTGCTGGGTAAATCTGTTTTGAATGATAGGAAGGCAATCTTCATTTTGACTGCACTCTGAAGTATATATTGCCACTAAAAATAATATTATGCTGGTCTTGTTTTGTTGCTGTATTTTCCTTTACATTACTAATCAGTTGTTTTAAAATTTCCCCTTGAGTCTTCCGAGTAAAAAAAAAAAAAATAGGAAAATATATAAATGTTGAAATGTTGCATGTTATATTTTTTACTCTGAAGTCAGAATAGGATTGTTTTCTTTATGAAATGGGAATTAAAGACTACCATAATGAAAACATTACTAAAGATTGATTCTTTTACCATTTTATTTGCAATCAAAATTTGCCATGTCAAAACAATGAAATACTCACAAAGCAAGCACAACCCATAAGAAAATCGGGGAAATTTTTGCCCTCAAAACGCTTGCAATCCTCTAATGTTGTGAACAAGTAACCCATTCACCCCCTTGGTTCAAGCCGTACCAAATTTTTCCATAGCCATGTACCGGAGAAAAAACTTAACCCGGTATGTATCTCTTGCATTTGCCCGGTGAACATTAATCACAATCTCTAGGAATGTCTCCACTGCAATTTCATCCGACCTCAATTTTTTGATGCAGAAAATTTTAGTTCTAATTGATAATGAATATCAAAGTAATGTCATAAAATTTTGTAATGAAATAGGCGTTTTGGATTATATTGAATGGTTTTAGAATAATGTAATCTTATACTCCTTAATAAGTATCATTGATGTCAATTTAATGTTCAAGCTTTCATGATTTTGAATCCATAATCATCACTATCATGCAACCTCAATATTGAAAAAACTTAATACTGTTGATTTAAAATGAAAAACAATTTATTTATTAGTTAATATTATACATTATCCAGAAGGAAATGAACAAAAAGGTTTAAAAAAAATAAAATAAACAATAAACTTGCCATCCATTCTTTGTTTATTATTCTTCTGGATAATAATGGATGGATTTTTCTTGGGAGAACTACAATTTTATTATTTATTTTAAGTTGCATCAACAGATAGGTCATTAGCGACTAAATAAATACGTTATTTTTCATTTTACATCAACAATATTAAGTTCAAATCCAAGAAATAATCCAAAAAATGTTTATTCAAAAACCCTTTTACAGAGAATTCATGTTATCTCCCAATTTCACAAATGATTTCGCAAAAGCGTCGCAGCGGCCGCGAGTTGAAAGCGCGGAGGCCTGTCGCAGCCAAACGCAGTCGTTCGCGCGCACTGGCCCGGCAGCGATTGGCTGGCACGAAATAAAGCGGCGACTCGCTCCGATGAACCGAAACTGTTTGCGCGCATGCGCGTTATCCCGCCGCGCGCTGGCGCTGCTGCCCTCTGCGAGCGGCACACACGGGCAGTCACCCAGTGGGAAATGTTTGGATTCGATTTCATTTATTTTGTCAAAAAACAATAAACCCTTTGTGTCACGTATGGGGGAGAAGATTATGTGCGCACGTTTTCTTGAGTACCAGAATTCCATCTCAACATTTTAACGATAGTTGAAAGATGATTGAAAGTTAAAACAACAATAATAATAATAGTACCAATAACAGTAATAAAAATAGTAGTAATAATAATAGTAATAATAGTAATAATAACAATTTTTTTTAAAAAAGCGCGAGATTAATAACATTTTAAAATCTAGACATTTTCGTTCCGAGTCACAGAAAAACTAGTTGCAACGGTAAACGAACTGCAGATTTGATTTTTGTGCATTGCTAACCATATAGTAACTCATTCTCAGCTCTACTACCACCACAAGGAAAACGAGAGGTCAATAAAACGTGCGCTATATTTACGTTTGTTTGGGGTGAGACTCAACATTGTTTTCTACTCCCAATATATAATTACGATATAGATTTCAATATGATACAGGTTCGAGACCAATCACAGACAAGTTTACTAACCAAGTACTGACAATTAATTATTGAGAATCGTTCTAGTAAATGTTTCGTTCAATTGTGTATATGAAATTTGCATTTTATATTTTATTAAGCTAGTCGGTTTTAATTTCTTTTATTATCTGTGATTTTTTTCGTGTAATATTCTTTAAACTAAATTGGATCGTAATTTGACTAGCGTAGTACTCCCTCGCAACCGGATTGGTAACCACAGCCACCTACGGCATGCGAGGGAAGAGTTAGGGAGCTGTCCGCTAAGTAGCCTTGGCTGAATCCTGCATGTCTACTGCCACGACACGATTCAATGTATAAATTTAACTCATAAAAATCATAAAAAAATGTACCGTATGAAACTTGATGTAACTTCACAGAAGTATCGTAAACTTCAGTCCTGTGAAGTTTACGATACTCGCTCGTATCGTAATACCACACTTGGTAAAAATACCCATATTACGTCATCGTTTCATAATGTACGATTATTTCCAAGTGCATTTGTATTAGAGAGTATTGCAATTATGTCACAAATACGGCAAAAGTTGGCGGGAGTATAACGGACGGAAGGGGTTGGCATTTCATTAAAGTGGCGTGTGTCTATCGGCCAGTCTCTCTCTTCCCCATCTCCATTTCTGTCTTTCTGTGTCACACACTCAGTCATTCTAAATTTTTTAGTATCCTTTTGCATGTCTGGTTGGTCAGCCTGTTTGGTAGTTGGTCTTACTGATCTCTCTGGCCGTTGTGTCTGCCTGCTTTGGGTTTCACACTAGTCTGTCTTAGGTAAGCAGAGGCTTAAATTGCGGCGGGAGCGGGAGCTATTAAGTCGAAATCCGCTTTCATCGTGGCCAGTAGAGAAAATCGGATACACAGAATTAGATCAGATAGATTGTGAAGTGACTTGGAAGGTGCTCAATCGTAAACAATGGATAAACAATGGAAGTGAAGTGTGAAACAGGCGGAAAACTGTGTGTACATATGATCGGTAAGGTAATTGCTAGGGAAGAAGACATTGTGCAGCGTAGATATTGAACAGAAATATAAATTCATCAGATAACACCAAAATTATTAGATAAACAGTGTTTTTCGGCAAGTGAATATGTGACGCGTGAACAATTATCTAAGCGGAAGGTGGCCAGCAATGCTATTCATGCAAAACATTTGCGTGTCAGAATCAATGAATAGTGATATTAAATGACTAGCGTACCCATGCGAGAACTGTCGTATATTAAACCCTTCCCTCTTCCCTATTTTTCATTTCCATATTGCGCCTGTAATATATCTTTTTCTTCAAGACCTTTTTATCGTTCCTCACTTATTCTATGTCTCCTTGTAATGGGTAACAATACAATAAACCCTTCTTAATACGAACTATTGATATTTAAAATTATTACCGAGCATAGAGTAAGTAAATCGCGCAGAATTTCAAGTACTTTTTTTTCTAATTCCACATACAGTTGTAGATTCCTCAGGCTCTGAACGGGTGGGGCAGAATTGGTAAACGCAAAACCAGCAAAAATGTAATAGAATGTTCAAGGAGATCTCATCCTATAGATTACGATGTGAGAAACGTTTCTTTGAGGCCTTTGGTCTCACTATTGTAGAATTTAAGACTTTAAAATGCTTCGTTTAGGAGTTATTTAACGATATAGATTTAAAAAATCTGACCGAGTGTTGCGGGTTGCATTTTATGTGAATATTCAATTAAAAACAAATCCTTCATATTTTTAAGTCAAAGTACAATTCTTCATGTCTCTGTGAAATTCTCTTTCTTTAGAACCCTCATTTATAAGGTTGGTTGCGTCTGAGAGCCGCAAAGGAATGTATACTACTGAAATAATGTAGGAGACGATGCGTGACAGGGACCAGATTTATTAGAAAACAAGCAGAAGTCGTCTTGCACAGCGAAATGGTCGCCGAGAGGCTGCAGGCGGCCCTGGGCACGAGGTGGGCGACCCGAGCAGCGTGGGCAACAAAGGGCTACGCCGAGGTCGGGGTGCCAGGGCAGCGAAGACACCCACGACTAGGGATGGCAAAAACATCGATGTTTTCTACCAGAAACATCAATATCCACTAGAAACACACACATTTTGTTGCAAAAACATGGATTTCTTTTAATTTTTAATTTTTAAAATATTTTTTTAATAAATGGGTTTAAGTACGTTGTAGAGTAGCAGCAGTCCACAGCAATCTTTGCTTTGCGTAATCCTCTTTATCGAGCTGCACATTTCACCTGTGCAATCTAAGAAAGTTTGGAGCTGTTCGTCTTATGAATGTATGTTAAACGGATAGGAAACAATATGCCCCTTTTACATACTGTAATTAAAAACGGATATGTTATGCCAGGCGTGTCACTGCCTGAATCGACAGTGAAAGACGAAATCTATAGCAAATCACGATGACTCATTATTGTTAATTTTAATCTTTACATTCGATAATAATTTTCACATACTACTAACATGCTCGTAACCAAACATTAAAATATGCCCCTTTTACATACTGTAATTAAAAACGGATAGGAAACTAGCATGTTTATTAGTCCATAATTAAAACATCAATGTTTTCTCGTCGATGTTTTCAACGACATCGAAAACCCTTTAGCAATGTATTGAAACATCGATGTATCGAAACATCGGTGTATCGATGTTTTGGTAAAATTTTCCGTTACTACCCAGACCCTGACAAACCTGTAAGATCGCTGCGGACCGGAGACCGCTCATTTATTCGGCAGGCAAAGGTGAATTACCATTACCCAAAGAGGAGGTTGGTAGGGATTAGTGGAAACGGACGTTTTCTTCTTCTTTTTTCTGTTGTATTCATAGATAGGGAAGAATAAGTACAGGAACAGTTGATTGTATTAATAGAGTGTGTAGTGTGTTGCGTTTGCTTTAGTAAGATGAATGGTATTATGATGAGATCGATATTCAATTACAATATGAAAGGGTGCTTCCGTTGAAAACCTGATTAAAATAATGTGTAATATTAGCGAGAAATGTTAGCAATAAATCCTTATTCTTAGCTATAGTTTCAATCAGTGTTCATATTTAAGGAGTATTCTATTTTTCTATTTGCTTATCTTTTTAAATAAATAAATTGTTCATGTTTCATAAACGCCACATATAATGCTTGAGTCAAGTAACTTTAACACCACCTGCAGTTTTGAATGGTTGAAGTTATTAAAACGCAGTTTTCACGGGAGTGTATGAGGAAATGTTTGACGGAGTGCATGAGGACTAATTAATAATATATTCATTTATATTTCACAAGGTCACGCAGCGCTCCCCCTGCTAATGCGCGATCGGACAAGAAAAGTTGAGGACTAAAAAACCGAAATGCGCGAAATGTGTATGAAATCACCTCTACAAAGAATGTGGAGAAATGAGAGATTTCATTCCCCAGTGTGTTAATTGTAAAGAACACCATACTGCAAATTACCGTGGTTGTAACTTGGTTTAACTGGCTGGGCTTAACTTTAACTGGCTGTAACATGGTTATCTTACGTTAAATAGAAGACTATTCTCTCTCTTAAGTAAGTGTCAATAATTCAAATAGTCATGAAACCCCAAAAGTTACCACAATCATTAATGAACCCGAAACCTATAAACATTTTCCATCATTCTTATCGGGAAGCAACCCTACCTTCAAGTATCGTAGGTCTATTAGACGGGACAAATATCACTTCCAACATTGTTTCACACAAGTTGTAACAGCTATAGTGTCCTAAATACAAAAAATGGTGGAGGGAATGGTTCGAATAATGACAAACAATGGATAAAACTCTCGATAAAGGTAATATTCTCAACTAGTATGCAAACGGCTTCAAAGGTCAAGAAAACACGTTAAAAATATTCTTTCGTCATCACTATGTCAGATTGCTAGCATCACAGAAATACATTTAATCCTAGGTAAAAAAAATCCATGACTCTAGTGTTATCGCCACGATAGATTATCGTAAGATGCAGCTTCAGGCGAGGTAGCTATATTAGTTAGCAAGCAAGTTAAATAAGACCAAATATCCCCTCCCTTCGCAGCCAACTTAGAATCTGTTGGAGTGGAAATTTGTACAGTTAGGAAACGAACCGCGATGGCCATATACTAATAAGATATATGAATATGTTACAAATAATGCGAAATAAATATGAAATGTTGCAAAACCCTCGAAAATAATGCGAAATAAATATGAAATGTTGCAAAACCCTCGAACATAATTACAAAACCCTCGAAAGACAGAACTGTCGCCCGAAAATTATTGCATTAAAAAATGAGTAAGTGTAATTTGGCAAAGATGACATTATTTATTTCGTAACGATAAACGCAAGTTAGTGATTTTAAGAATATAAGTTATACGGAACGAGTGTATAAATAGGCGGGCGTATAATTGCACGATGTGGTATCACTAAAGAAACGAGCGACCGTATAATTGCACGATGTGGTATCACTAAAGAAACGAGCGACGATATGAGCCAGTTTCTTTATTTACCACGAGTGCAATTATACGCATTTATACACGTGTTACGTTCAATAGTTTTTCGTTTCCATTCAAAAATATTTTGAATAATAAAAACATATCTTTAGCATTCCATATTTACTTTGATGATGTCATTTTCATTCCGAAGAAGGCCTTGCCTGTGTATTTACGATCACCACAGTAACTTAATGAATTTAGAAAGCATGGAGGATTACAATAATATTCCGGACGAAATATTAGAAGATGAAAACGCAATGAATGCATTGCTCCCTACAAAAAGTAAAGATGTCCATGAAAAAGAACATAATCTATACAAGTCGTGGAAAATCGCTAAAGGAGTCACACATAGTAGTGAAGAAGTGTTATTAGCTTATGTTTCAGAACGGGTAACTAAAATTGATTTTATATTTTTCACATTTGTAATATTTTTACAACAAATGTTTTATATTTATTCATTTAAGTTACTAATGTTAATGTTATGTGATTCTGTTAGTCAACTACTGTGAAACCAAGATAGAAACTACAGAGAAGATTCCATCCAAAATAAAATACAAATTGGAAAGCATATAGTTATGGGATCAGATTTATCAGTCGCAGCAGTGCTCACTGCGTCAACAACTCACAGCGCTGTCTCTGGGCCGAGTCATATTGAAATTAGTGATGTAAATATTCACAAGTCTTCAGAGTTGGTTCCAAGTAACGCTGGAGTAGTTTTTTCAAAATTAACTAATTGTACTTTGAATATTAATATATATAATAATAGTAAGTAAGCTTAGATGTGTTCATATATGTTTGTTTTTCATGTTACACGGAACCATTGAATTTCAACTTTTTGTTTATTTATTTGTTTCCGTAGAGACTTAATTAAATGATTTTGAGCCTTTTGCGAGTTCTCATTGGGAGTTGCGTGGTTTTAATTGCACGCGTGCCATTAAAGTAGTGATAATAAACGATTTTTCATGTAATTAATGAGCATAATTCATGTAGAAAACGAAACAAATAATAATTGAACTACCCCAAGTGGAACTTGGAAATGGTCGGGTACTAGAATGAATAGCTTCTTAGTTTTTTTTTAAATAGGGGGATGAATCTAATATAGGGTGAAATTAATATACAAATATCACATCTTCTTCTGAAAGTAATACGACTATGTACGGCAGTGGCTAAATAGGTCTGCCGTAGTTTTCCATCAGACATTTGCCTTTGTCACTACTTTTTGCCACATTCTTTAATCCCCCACCCCAAATCCCTTCCAACCATAATTTATGATATTTAGATATTAAGGTGATAAGTGGATGGTTTTGACCTGCGTGACAACATGCAATGTTGACATCTGTAAGTGTATTAAAGCGATGTATTTATTGCGTCGCTTTTGGTTCAAACAATTTTGACTCATCCTTTCAATCTTCAGCTGGTTCAGTAGATCGGTTATTTAAACATAATTCATTACTGTCGATTGATGATTATGCTCATGAACAGATGATTATGATTATTAATTATCCGAGCAATGCAGGGAACTTAAGTTAGAATAATCTAAGAATAATTTGCAATTTTAATTACTTTTATGTTTTTCCTATAAAGTAATTTAATTATAATATTTATTCATTATTAACGAATTCTGTTCTGGAACTTAGTAGGTGTGTGATTATGATACTTTTATTGCATGTACTTCAAATAAAAAGGGAGAGTCCTCCATTGGTTTGAGCATTACCATAATGTATATTATTTGAACGTGACGTTATCATTCATAAATATTATTAATATTACTAGAATACTGTTTAAACGACTTTTATTATAATGTATGTTCAGTCTTGGAATGCCAATTGTCAATTAATAGTAGTTTTTTGTATACTTGCATTATATATGACATTTTCTGTCGCAAGAAATCGTTCATAAAAGGACCTTTCACGGCACAAATGATGATGTATTAGATTTTACGGTGCAAATGATTCCATCATCACATATTCAGCCAATCGCAACTCGACAATCTTGGGGAGGTAGCGGTAAACGGAACAGCCGTCCATTGTTTCGTATAAATTTGGAAACTCGCTCCTAACGCCGCTCTTTTTCAAAACATATACTCTTGCTATAAAGCTTAACATTATAAACTAATTGCATAAACGCATTTATGGATTCAATGAATGATGAATGAGTTCAGTTCAAGTTTGCATAAGAACGTACTACATGACATTGGTAATTAAGTACTTGATTTTCGAGTTTATTTTTTAATTTACTTTATTTTCTCATCAGTTTTATTGAGAAAAAATTCTCCTCCGTTATAGATGATGTTGTTGGATTATTGTTCTTTATCAGTATTTAACTTTCGAACAAGAGCAGTAAGTAGAGCCGTTTCTGTGTTAGAGGTTGACACAATTTCTGTTTTATTTTTATCCCCTTAATGAGTCTGCTGGAATTATTGATCATCCAGACGGACACACCGCTCTTTATATCCATTTTCAATTAAGAATTAATCTGCTGAGAAAGTATTCTGCGTGAATGAAAAAATGTAAAAATATTAATGTTTGAATTATCAACAATTCATTGTATATTAAAAATTGTGTATTACCATGGACACACCAGCTCTTGGATTAATGAATTGGTCGATTACAACTTTATCTTCTGAGGACATTTGTCTTTAGACTGACCTTGTGCAGTTCGTTGAAAGCCCCCTAATTCCTCTGCCCCCTTTAATAATGCACCGATGGCCGAAGTTGGGCGCTGGCACCGCGGAGAGCTCAGGTATTCCCGATGGTCGAATGACGAAAGTTCCTCGTCCGATCGACCCCAGCCGCCACGCCGCGCAGCCAAGCTTTGACGTCATCTTCATGACGTCACTCGCGCGCAGCGGCGGACAATCACGGCGAGTTTCGATATATCGAACGGCGACCGGGCGTTTGTGCGGTCGCTCCGTCTGAGTGTGTGTGTGTGTGTGTGTAGAGCAGACCGGCGCCAAGTCGTCGGAGACGCGCGCGTGTGCGCGTGCTTGCAGAGGCGATCGAAGGCACGAAAATGCGGCGACGGTGCCCGCGGCCTCGTGCCGTTGGCGCTGCCACCTCCCGCGGATTTTCTCGAGACTCAGTGGGTGATACGAATAAAAATGAGGCAGTACTTCTTTCTCGAGTTTTCAACGCAATTGCATCAAAGAGTACGAATAAAAGTCGTGAGTAATTGCTCTTATTTTGAATTGAATTGAATTGGCCTTATTTTACGTGGCGAGACTCAGGCCATGAGGCCTGCTCTTCCGTCTGACCACGCAAATTTCGTTACACTCCTTTCACCTATCATGGGAGAAAGAAGGTATTACTTGGGCGACGAAACAGGCGATTTGAATTTTGCTCAAAGGCGTCATTTAGGCTTGAGGCTCTTTACATGCAGTAAATGTACTAACATGGGACAGCCGGCTTTACTTCCCTTCGAAGGAAGGCGTACGAAGGATTTTTTTGCCATTAAAAATCCACGGCTTCGATCGGGTTTGAATCCGCAAACTTGGGTATAGCAGTCCGACACGCTAACCGCTACACCATCGCCGCCGCCTATTTTGAATCAGTTTCTCCACTGATGAGTAACTGCTCGGCCAAACAGCAATTGCTTACTTTTCGTATGAATAAAATTGGGAATTTTCATCTATTGCGAAGCAAACACTTTTAGAGCAACGTCTGTAAGTGACTTGAATCGTCTAGAATAGATACAAGACAGGTTATACACGACTGTTGTAAGCTACTAGTGAGATTTTAGGTAGTGAGTGAATGGATGATGGAATGTTTCCCATGAGTACGTCAAAAATGCACGTCAACTGTACCAACGTAACCTAAAACGATCGACACCAAGCACGCGGCGCCATGACAGAAGGCCACGCGCGCCGCAGCATGCGCGACGCGCGGTGGCGTAGGGAAGCAAATCAGACGAAAATCGACCAATCGCAACAGATCAGTTAGCGAGCAGAGAGAGAAAAAATGCTGCAAGTCTCACGAAACATTTTATTCATATGAAATTATGCAATTGCTTACGAGAAGTAGCAGTTCCTACTTGTACTCGTGAGCAATTGCTCTGGAGTACTTATTCATTTTTATTCATATCACCCAATATGCCGGTGGCAGTCGAAAAGATGTGAAAAAATGTCGCTACTCTGACTTCTGAAACAAATAGAAACTAATTTTTACTTTCTCGCTGTGGAGTAGAGAAAGTTATGTAATGCTGCGCAAAAGAAAACGCGATTTTTTTCACAGATAAAACTCTTATGATAGGCCCCTTGCAACGAAAACGTGGATAAATACAATTGCTAAATTTATATAAAAAATCTTCTAACACGTGTTGTAGCCAGAATCATGTTTTGTGGGTCCTTGATTGCGAAAAATAGAATGATGGCAAAACGTCTGTCTGTCTGTCCGTCCGTGAACGGGCGCTATCGGCGGCGGGCAGCCGGTTTTCTCCAAAATTGATATTCTCCTATTGAAATCTGTTCCTTAAAGATAAAGTTACAAATAAAGTTTGTACAATTTTTCAAAATGTGAGTACTTTTCGCGTAATTTGGCATCAAAATAGGACGAGAAGGTACGTGCTGTTTAGCACCACGAGTTTGTGTTTGATATTTGCAATTTTGTACTGGAAAACACGTGTTAGAGAAGGTAATTTACTACATATAGTAACAAGATTTTCAATTACGTAATTACGTAGTAATAGAGTACTTACTATATTACTAGGTAATTACGACCTACGTAAAATCGACCTATTACTGAGAAAATCTATGTATCAATTTAAAACAACCAAGTGTCATCTTAGGGAATAAAAAAATCACATTGCATAACACAAATTTCAACTTATGTTAATTTGAGTTTAATTTTCATATTGCGAAGTTAAATACCCATTTATTCACATTTTGAAAGACGTTTGTGTTTTCATTGGTAAATATAGTTTTCCATGTTGCGTCCATGTCGATATTACAAGAAATTTTGCTAGACGTAAATAAGCATTCAAGTCGAATTACTTATCTATAACACCTCTTCTCTCAGAAAGAGCAACTATAAAAAGTTGTACTAGGTTATACCTCGAGGTTGCTCGTATTTTTTGTAATAGTGACGAAAATTAATAATAATTATTCTGCAAATTAAGCAAAAAACTCTAAATCTTAGTTCTTCTACTCCAATCACGCTTGCAGAAACAGCTTGACACGCAGAACCCAAATTTAATTTTCCAGTATCTTCTAAATTTCACTTTACTAATAAAATTGTCTTTGTGGTTGCCTATTTGGAAAATAATATGCTTAGAAACTCTGAATCTATTGATCTTAAAGACAAGCAACAGTATTTGTTTCTAAAGCAACAATACTTGGAACCGTTAGCTTCAAAAACTTTGTACTCTAAAGAAATTTCTTAAAATTATCTTCCCTTACACAACCTATTTTTGAGTATAGTAATAATAATAATAATAATAATAATAATAATAATAATAAACAATTCTGCATTGTAATTTTCAAGGTGACACATTAAGTCCTCATGCACAGTGTTCACAGGCCGACGGGCGGACGGACAGACAGACGGACGGATAGACACACAGACGCAGGGACAGACAGACAGACAGACGCACGGACGGACGGACGGACGGGCGGACAGACGGACGGGCGGACGGGCGGACGGGCGGACGGGCGGACGGGCGGACGGGCGGACGGGCGGACGGGCGGACGGGCGGACGGGCGGACGGGCGGACGGGCGGACGGCGGACGGGCGGACGGGCGGACGGGCGGACGGGCGGACGGGCGGACGGGCGGACGGGCGGACGGGCGGACGGGCGGACGGGCGGACGGCGGGCGGGCGGACGGGCGGCGGGCGGACGGGCGGGCGGGCGGACGGGCGGACGGGCGGACGGCGGACGGGCGGACGGCGGACGGGACGGCGAGGCGGACGGGCGGACGGGCGGACGGGCGGACGGCGGACGGGCGGACGGGCGGACGGGCGGACGGGCGGACGGGCGGACGGGGCGGGGACGGGCGAACGGGCGAACGGGCGGACCGGCGGACGGGCGGACGGGCGGACGGGCGGACGGGCGGACGGGCGGACGGGCGGACGGGGGACGGCGGACGGGCGACGGCGGACAGGCGGACGGGCGAACACACAGACGGACAGACAAACAGACGCAGACGGACGAACAGTCAGACGGACGAACAGTCAGACGGACGAACAGCAGAGGACGAACAGCAGAGGACGAACAACAGACGGACGAACAGACAGACGGACGAACAGCAGACGGACAGACAAACAGACGGACGAACAGTCAGACGGACAGACAAACAGACAGACGGACGGACGCTTTGAAAAAAACATTTTTTCAGTATCAGGGGACTCCAAAACGTGTATTTTCGTTGAAATCTCAAGATCGATTTTCCGCAGAAATACATAACTTTGTCTATACAACGTATATTACTCCGTATACGTATACGAGAAAGTAAAAAGTAATTGAACGCCTGTACTTTACTAAGGAAACAGGTGGTCGTAGACTACTAGATCTGAAAGCATTATGCAACCGCCAGAATTAGTACTTCATAACGCAATCTGGACTGTCGCCTCTACATAAAACAGACATCTGTTATGTGACAAAGCTATATTCCCTTCAATCCCCGCAACAATGCAGACTACCATGATATCATGTCAGTCAAGGACAGATGGCAGATATGGAAGTGCGAACCTGTCCAAGGTCGATTCTCCCTCGCTCCTCGAAACGACGGTTCCTTGCGGTGGCTCAGAGATGAGGCTCCATATGGAGAGACTGGGAGTTTCATTCAATCAATTCAGGACCAAATTATGTCAACAAATAACTACAAAAGATTTATTAAAAACTTGATGTTTATGATGAACGTAAAGTACATCATCGATCAAGACACAATAGATCACTTGGCACACAAATCTCGCCGACTCAGAGATTCTACACCGGTACAACCTGACTGCTCGTTTTGTACACCAAGCGCTGGGAACCAAACATTGGGTACTGGCAGAAGGGGAAATCATCCCTTATTATGAATACTAAGCGAAACCAGTCACAGAAAGTAATCGGTTCAAAATGTACTATGACCTTCCAATACATACTGATAAAACGAGCCCGGCAAATAAATCACACATTCTACTTCATAACATGCACGAAAAGAAAGCATTCTTCATTGATGTTACTCACCCTGCAGATCACAACATCAATAAAGCAGAACACTACACGATCGCTAAATCATGTACTATCATGAACGTGTCAATTACATGTTTTGTTTATTCGATTATGTTTATTTTTGATTTTAACTAAATGTTATGTATTCATAAAAAGACAATGCAGTTAATTCCTTTCCTGGAAACAAGTTTGCCCCTTCTTCATATTATATAGAACTCTGTTTTTTTTTGGCGTGAAATGTGTTTGCCCCAGGTTACCTGATTCGGTTTTCATCGCTTGAGGTTTTTTATTCTAAATGTTTTACTGGGAAAAGGTATGTATATTTACTCTTACCATTTTCATCAGGAGGCTTTAATTTGCTTTCTCTGATGAAGGTAAACCATTTCGAATCTTTATGAACTCTCTTGTTTGCGCTCCACGATTCTTTTGAAATGCGAACGTACTGGCTGAAAGAGTCCGGCCTCTACAGCCCCCTCCGGATCTGCTCTCGTACCAGCCGTACCACCCCCGTCTATATTCATGCTTTATAATAATAATAATAATAATAATAATAATAATAATAATAATAATAATAATAATATCTTTATTAATGGCGAGGCTCAGGCCGTACAGGCCTCTCTTCCACCTAACCACTGAGTCTACATTGATACAGGGTAGTAACATATAAGAGGGGGCAAGCTGTATATTTACGTTTGGGATTGCAAAACTAGAGACCATCCCGGCATACGCCTTAAGCGATTAAGTAAACCCAGAAAACCTCAATCAGGATGGCGGCTTATGGCCGAACATTAATAGAGCAAACAATGATGTGTCTTCTGCCGTACTTCCGTCAGTTTCCGCTAGAGCCGCTGCTGTCTCACCGGTTGGTAACCGGTTAGTAACTATACAGAAATAAGGTCTACTTAAATAATTCGAATATTTGAGGTCTAACGTTGGTCTATCTAAAACGTCTACATAATAAATGTCTACACACACTAGTCTACATGAACAAATGTCTAATGTAAATATGTCTACACGAAGAAAGTCTATTGGTGTCTATAGAAAAAGGTGTCTACATGCAAAAATGAATATTGCAAATATGGCTACATATAAAAAGGATCTACGTATGAAAGTTTGTTAGACTTGTTAGCAAGTGTAATTATAAATGCATGTCTCTTGGCTGTCCTGGACAAGCCGCGTCGATTTGCTTGTAGCTGACGTTTCGGTCAACATATTGTGGCCTTCCTCAGAGCGCACTGCTGAAGGAAGGCCACAATATGTTGGCGGAAACGTCAGCTACAAGCAAATGGACGCGGCTTGTCCCGGACAGCCAAAAGACATACTCCGGCCGCGGAAGCCTACGTAATCATATTATAAATGCATGTTTAACTCGAAAAATATATTTACAAAATATCTGCAGTACGTGAATAAGATTCTTCTACTTTACCTGTTTGCAATATCAGGCGATAACTTAATCGTCTCGAATAGGTGAGTATTTAATTTCACTGACGCGCCTTCATAGCGCAATATCATTATTTCAACTTGCTCCATATTGACACGAGACGATTTTTTAATACATTTTTTAAAATCTTAAGTATACCACTAGAAGTTTTGTAATAAGCATCTCCTTTTTTCTCTGTTCATTTTCGCACCGACGACTTTTCTCCTTAATTCTTCTCGTTGATACAGTCTAGAAATTTCTAAATGCTTGCATAGTGAGTAACAATAATTTTTTGAAATTTGCTATGTCATCATTCGATGACGTTCGTTTTCTGAGACCCGTTTAACTTACTATATTTCTGTTAGTTAGTGGACATTTAGCGGTTAGACTTTGTTAGTTAGTAGACATTTTTGTTGGTAGACATTTTAGCTGTAGGTTTGATCATTAGACTTACTATAGCAGTAGATCTCATTTTATTAGACTTTTTTCTGATAGACCTTGGTACAATTAAAAAAATATTTGTATTACTTGATTTTATATATACATAGATCAGTTCATTGAACTATTCATACGTAGTGATGGCTTAATAAATACATTTTAACCTAACTTAATACTAATACAAAGGTTGAGGGAACCAAGAAGGCACCTCTTAGAACTGACCACGATAGCACCTCTATTCTAGAACTGAAAACAATTTACAAAATGTATGAAATGGGCATTTGTTTTTGATGCGAGTAGATTGAGTGGGGGTTTTACAGAGGTTGAATGACTATTCATTATGGATGTGGTGAATATTGGAGAAGAAGTTATGGGATAGGTAGGCAATGATGAATGGTGGTGAATGATGGGATCGAGGTTGAATTCATATGCAATTGGTGGT
Organism: Teleogryllus oceanicus; assembly: GCA_964035755.1. Taxonomy (NCBI): domain Eukaryota; kingdom Metazoa; phylum Arthropoda; class Insecta; order Orthoptera; family Gryllidae; genus Teleogryllus; species Teleogryllus oceanicus. The sequence goes on along the minus strand of CAXIVR010000012.1, from coordinate 65,292,893 downwards.
TGGAAATTAACTAGGATGCATTGGTGTTGGTGCGATGGAATTGATTTTGTACTATTTGGATTTTGTTTACGTTGCGTTTTGCAGCATTGATCCATACTGGGCAGGCGCAGAGAAGTGTCGGTCTGATTGTTGTCGTTAGTACAATTAGACGTTTTCCTGCTGACCTTGAATCCACCCTTTCCATTTTCGACTTCACCCGCCCCTCCACATTGGCCCCACCCCTCCCCTTTACGCTCTCTCCACCTCCCCTCTTCGTCCACTGCACGAACTGATTGCCTCACGCAATACCCTGCGCCAACCGCCCTGCCGGGAGAGGTGGCTCAGAGCATCAGCTGATGTCATTGCAGTGCCGCTGATCGGAAGGTGCCAGGCTACACTCCTCACGATCGCAAGATTTTTTGACACTAGCTTGAACATTTTTGACACTAGGTCGAATTCAGTCGCTGTCGAGGAGAATTCTGGAGGTCGGCTGCTCTGATATATAGTTTTTGGTGGTTTCTCCGATCAATTCCAGGCGAATGCCGGAGCAGTACCCCCTAAAACGGGATCCGGACCGTGCTCGGTTTTCCTTCTCCTTCTATGTCCTGTCCCTCTTTGCTTACTTACACACACTTACACTACCATGCACTACATTACCACACTTGTCGGGAGACCGGTCGAGAGCTTAGAGCTTGTGGCGAGCTGGGGCGGTGCCCCGCTGGTGAGAGATACCTGGTTGGGAAAAATGTCGCTAGCCCACTGTAGGTCGGCGCCACATCTCGCTATCTTGCGGGAAAAGATCGTCGACACATCCAGAGGAACAACATGCACTAGACTTACGGGACTAGTGATCTCGTTAGTTGACGCGTCCGATCACTAACAACCAACCACCCTCACCACCGACCACACCCTTTCCCCCGCACCCAACTAAAGCCGACCGGCCCTGACCTCGGTCCAACCAGATCAATCCTTTTACGAGCATACCTGTTCTAATAACATCCATCCCCAGATCACGCGTCCCCACACTTTTCTACCCGATGATGACCGTCTCAGCACTTCTCGTCCAGGCTCTACTCGTGCGGATTGTACCTTTCCCAACTAGACGAGTCCGGACTTCACTCTTCGCGAATGCACCTGCCGCCACCCGACCGACGCCCCTTCCGACCAGGAACCTGGCCGCGCTCCAATCGCTACCACACTGTTCCTCCTCAATTGGCCCCATCATTGGCACTATTGTTAATCTTTTCTCTTCTCCCCGCCACCGGTAGCGGTAGCTCAGTGCATCAACTGATGTCACTGCAGCGCCTCTAACCGGGAGGTCCTAGGTTCCCACTCCCCAGCGGGTAGCGGATTCTGCTTTTCAGCTAGGTCGAATTCAGCTGCTGTCTGGAGGAGAATTCTAGCGGCCGGCTGCTCTGATCGGTAGTTTTCCGTGGTTTCTCCGATCAACACCAGGCGAATGCCGGAGCAGTACCCTACCAAACGGGCCACGGACCGCGCGCGATCTATCCTTCCTCTTCCTTGTCCTCTCCTTTCCCCTTACACACACACTTACACTAACATGCACTACACTACCACATATCCGGGAGACCGGTCGGGACTTAGAGCTTGTCCCGACTGGGGCGGTGCCCGTTGGTGGGAGAGTCCTGGTTAGGGGGAAACCCCGCTAGCCGACGGTAGGTCGGTGCCGGATCTCGCCATCCAGCGGGGGAAGATCACCGCCTTCTCCCGAGAAAAACATGCACTACACTTACAGGACTAATGACCATAGCAGTTGACCAACCAAGCAATCTTCTCCCCGGTCTAATCTCATAGTATTTTCTCCGCACTATCTTCACTGCACTATTGTCCGCACATTGTTGTCACCGCACTATCGTTACTGTTTTTTCATCCCGCACACAGCTGTCATTGCACGATTGTATTACCAGTGCACTATTGTCACTGCACTACTAGTCATCGCGCTATTGTCATTGCGTGAATATCACTACTTTATTGTCACTGTACTATTGGCACTGTTCTATTAGTAGTGCACGATTTTCAACGCACTCATTGCATCGCACTGTTGTCACCGCACTGTTGTCACCGCACTGTTGTTACCGCACTGTTGTCACCGCACTGTTGTCACCGCACTGTTGTCACCGCACTGTTGTCACCGCACTGTTGTCACCGCACTGTTGTCATCGCGCTGTGGTCATGGGAGTGTTGTCATCGCACTGTTATTACCGCACTGTTGTCACCGCACTTTTTCACCGCACTGTTGTCACCGCACTGTTGTCACCGCACTGTTACAGCACTGTTGTTACCGCACTGTTATCATCGCACTGTTGTCATCGCAATGTATTCATTGCCCTGTGGTCATCGCACTCTTTCCATCGCGCTGTGGTCATGGGACTGTTGTCATCGCACTGTTATCATCGACGTGTTGTCATCGTTCTGTTGCCTTCAGTCAGGCAACAGCCACCGAATATTTCCAGCGCTTCACCGTCATTGCACCAGCGCTTTCCTCGCCTTCCTGAGCACCCCATTACCCCTGCCCCGCTCCAGTGTTCGCGCTGCGTGGGCGCGGCCAATTAGCAGCTGCGGCCGCCGGGCGTGGAGGGGCGTGGAGGGCGCGGCGGGCCCTGCGCCCGCAGCCATCCTCCGGCGGCCGAAGGGAAAACCACAGCGGCGCGGGGACGACTGCGACAGGCAGACGGGCGACTCGACGAAGTGGGGTTTTTGTACCTGGTTCTGCAATGCGACGTGACGTAAAATCGTCTCCTATATTTTTTTAGAAGTATCCATACCTTTTGCGGTTCTCATACGCAACCAATATTTATAAATGAGGTCTGTAAAAATAGAGAATTTCACGGAGACGTGATGAATTGCAATTTAACGTTGAAAATGTGAAGGATTAGCCGAAACTATTAAATTTTCATGTTAAATGCAACCCGTAATACTGAGTAACATTTTTTATTTATATCGTTAAATAAATCCTATACGAAGCGATTTAGTGCCTAAAATACTAAAATGTTGAGGCAGAAGCCTCAAAGAAAAGTTCCTGACGCCGTATTCTACAGGATGAGATCTTCTTGAGCATTCAATTATTGTTTTAGTACTTCGATGCTTCTCAATTCTATCCCACCTGTTGAGAACCGGTAGAATCTACAATTGAATGTGAAATTAAACTAATTTTGCGATTGAAATGCGCAAAATTAAACTAATTACTTGATTGACACGGGTGTACCTCTTTTCTCTGTAATAACGTCAAATAAAAATAGTTTCTATTGACAAGGATGTATGATTTTGTTGTCAATTACAAGAAGTCATATAGAACAAGTGACGAAGGAAGAGGGTCTTGAAGAAAAATATATTTTACAAGCTTAATATTGAAATATTATGCTTAATATGGAAAAGGAAACAAAATAGGAAAGATGGTGAAGTTTAACAAGTGAGAGATCTCGCACGGGTACGCTAGTTAGTAAAAAAATCGGGCAGGAAAACTCTGTTAATAAACTTCTGAGGAAAGAGAATACCACGGTTGTAAGAAAGGGTGTCGTTTGATGAATTATTTTCCTTGGTATTGCTGAAACGACAATAGAGTAGTGCTATGGAGTGATTTACGAGCAGAAAAGCCATCGAGTTCAGCGTGATTGAGCAGAAAATTCTCAAATTCGAGTTTGGTGGTGATACGAGCGATTACAATTTCTGATTTAATCCATTTAATCCCGAGATTCCTTCGTCTTAGTATAGTACATTTTTTATCGGATATACAAAGAAGAAAAGTTAACTAGCGTACTCCTGTGAGAATTGTAGCATGTTAAATTCCACCCTCTTCCCTATCTTTATATATCCGTATTAAGCCAGTAATTTAACTTTTTCTTGAAGATCCTCGTAACCTCCGTCACTTATTCTATACTATGTCTCCTTTTACTTATTCTATACTATGTCTCCTTTTATTTGATAATAATAAAAATACATCCTTGTCAATAAAAACTGTTTTTATTTAATGATATTGCCCAGCACAGAGATACACCCGTATAATACAAAGGCGTAGAATATCAAGCTATTAGTTTAATTCCACATGCAGTTGCAGATTATACAGGCTCTGAACATGGGGGTAGAATCGAGAAGCGTAAACGAGCAAAAATGTAATAGAATGTTCAAGAAGATCTCATACTGTAGATTACGGTGTGAGGATCGTTTCTGCAACGATGACGAAATATTAAAAAATTCTTCATATTTTTGAAGTCAAACTGCAATTCGTCACATGTACGTGAAATTCTCTTTTTAGAGGCTTCATTTATAAAGATTGTTTGCGTGTGAGAGCCGCAAAGGTGTCTACTGAAATAATACGACAAACGTACTACTGAATTAATATAGGAGACGATGGAAATTGTGGGTGTCATTAAGTCCATTGAGTATCATGACCTGTAAAAAGAATGTCCACGTGGGAAGCGAAACATGAGTGGCATTAAATAACGATGAGGTGAGTTAAATATTACTGGTAATTTAATTACAAATTTATAAGATGCAAGTTTGCTTTAGGATTTTTCAATTATTTTATATTTCTTAATATGTTTCTGTAAAACTATAAGTTTTTTACGGATTTTCTGTTTTGATTTTTAATCTTACATTATATTTGGGGATTCGGTGGTATAACGGTTAGCGTATCGGACTTTGTACCCGAGTTTACGGTTCAAACTCAATTGAAGCCGTGAGTTTATAAGGGCGAAAAATCCTTCGTACGCCTTCCTTCGGAGGAAGTAAAGCAGCTGTCCCATGTAGTAGATTTACTGCATGTAAAATATCCTCAAGTCTAAATGAAGCCTCTGAGCTAGATTGGTTCCGCCTGTTTTGTCGAACAAGATAATACCTCCTTTCTCCGCTAGGTGGTGAAAGGAGCGTAGCGAAATTTGCGTGGTTAGACGGAAGAGCGGGCCTGATGGCCCGAGTCTCGCCACGTAAAATTAGGCATTAACTAACTAACTAACATACTGAGAATACTGTAAAAATTTGAAAATATTGTCAAATTGAGTTTAATTGTTCCTTAAAATTATTAAAAATTTAAAATTAAATAAATTGTATCTAATTTCATTTCCAAAATCATGTAACGTATTAATTAATGCCTTTGATTGAGAAATAGCTACAAGATGAATAGTATTCAAAAGCGTTCCTGCGGAAGAAACATAATGTAGTATTTGTGAGTGATAATGCTCTCTCAGTAAGAAATGTAGAAATTAAATTTGAGGAGAGTTCATGTCAAAGTTGTCCGCAAAATGCCATGTATTACTGAGGGTATCCTTGAGCCAAATTTAAATAATTTTTTGAAGTTTTCTTCGATTTCATGTAATATATCGTTAAAATTAAAACATTTTTCATATTAAAGATCATTTTAACATAATTTTTTCCCAACATTGTGATATTTCACATACTGTTTTTATCTTTAATCTCTAATTCATGGTCAGCGTCTTCAAAAACTAAGAACGCTAACTATCTTGCACATTGAGGTCTCTCGACTTTTCCCACCGGGAGAGTTGACTCAGCGCATCTTCCGATGTCACAGGAGTGCCTCTGACGGGAGGTCCAGGGTTACGCTCCTACGGTGGCAGGATTTTCGACACAGTTGTCTGGAGGAGAATTCTAGCGGTCGCGTGCTCTCATCGCAAGTTTTCCGTGGTTTCTCCAATCAACACCAGGCGAATGCCAGAGCAGTACCTAACAAACGAGCCACGGTAGGTCGGCGCCGGATCTTCATGCCGGGAGACTGGTGGGGAGCTTAGAGCTTGTCCCGGCTGGGGTGGTGTCCCGCTGGTGGGAGATATCTGGTTATGGGGAAAACCCGCTAGCTGACGGTAGGTCGGCGCCGGATCTTCGCATCCAGCGGGGGACATTCACGGCCACTTCCCGACGAAAAACATGCACTACGCTAACGGCAATCGAGCGGGGGAAGATCACGCCCACCTCCGGATGAAAAACATGCTCTTCACTTACAGGAATAATGACTTCAGCCGTTGACGCGTCGGGAATCTCTAACAACGAACTCGAACATCGACTTTTCCGCTTCCTTCTTTTTAGTGTGCCGGTGGGGAGTTATGAACACGGAGGGGGAAGGCTTGTGAGGGTGGGCGACACGCGATCCAGCGGGCGGCTTGAAAGTGCGTTTGTTGTCTGGAAATAGGCTCCCTCCCACCCTCTACCCCACGGCCAAAAGCGGGGGGGGGGGGCAGAAATCGGTGCGTAGCTTATTTAGTCCTCACGTCCCTAAAGACCTTTTTAAAGAACCGAACCTGTCACGGCATAGGAGCCAAGACAATGTTTTTCGTCTGATATCTTTTTATGTATTTATGGCTTATAATGTAGTTTAAGAGTCCCTCACCTTGTCTAATGAGAATAATTGTTGATTCGGACGCGAAATGTCTTTGATATCCTTACGGCGGCTTCCATAAACAATGAATGAGGATATGTCTCGCTTCCTGGTGATATCTTGTCGCTTTCACTGTATATCCAGCGTGAATTGGTTTTGAATATAATTAATGCTTGAAGAATAGGTAGGTTTTGAGAATAAAGTATATTCTAATTTAATTGATAGGGTTCTTCTATAATTGTCAGTATTGTACGGTTATACTATCGGTGCTAATCCGTGAATTGTTCCAATAGTATTGTACCTACGTCAATATATATTTTATTTTATTATCTTCCGTTGTATAAAATGGTAAGATTCATTTTTACTCCCTCTAGGTTACACACGTGGTATAGAACGCAGAAGAAATTGTATTGTAGGTTACCGAGAAAGAAGTTTTTTCTTTAAATTTCTTGTAAGAAAAGAATAAAATACATTTATAAACGTGGGTTAGGTCGGTTTTTCACTGTTAACTCTGAATTTTCGAAAATTATAAAAGCATGAATTTTTTTCGGCAACTTCTTACAACTGCAAAATTATTTGAAGAAATTTTTCCTTCAACATAAATTTGTTGTTCATAATTAGTTTTTCCATTAAGGTCAAAGACATTTTTTCAACCCAATATTGCGTGCAATTTGTGCAATTTTAAAAAGTGACAAAAACAAGATGTTCTCGAAAAAGGCTCCACATTTTCTCTTTAAACTTGTGGTAAAGATAGTTCTAAATGCACTAAATGCACACAAAGATGACATAAACGCCATAATGCTTCATACTTTTGTTGTTTCAAAATTTACAAAAATTAATTGTTTTGACTTGTCTCTCACAACGTTAATTACCGGCAATTGGTTTTCATTATTGTATTTATGGGTACATGTGCTTTAAATAATGTCAAGAAAAGTTTCAGTTTACTCAAACGTTTACTCACGAAAACTCAACAGTTTATTGTGAAAATGAGCTGAAAATTCCGGATTTTCAGAAAAGACCACACGTAATTTTCTCAAAAAACGGCTCCAACTTTTTTCTCCAAACTTTTCGTACGGATAGTGCTAACTGCGCTGTTTAATATTACTAAAGTTTATTCTGGTGTATACTGTGTTTTTTTCAAAAATTACAGAAATGTATTTTTTCATAAATACCTCTCACGCCGTTAATATGCATATTTTCAGAAAATTGTAAACTCTATTGCTTTTGTGGGTTAATCAAATAAACGTTTTTGAAAACGTAAACATTTTCTATGAAAAATAGCTGTAAATTTCGCTTTTACAATAACGCTTATCGCCATTTTTAACGGCTCCATTTTTTTCAATGAAATTTGTATTTTAGGCACAGGGTTTACTCGTTTTTAGTGTTCTTAAAGTAATATTTAGGTTCTACTATTAGATGGCAGTCGGATAGTCGACGATAGATGGCAGTCGGGAAAAGTATATGGCAAGTCGAAATAGCGGGCCCAGACAAAAGAAAACAGAAAACTAATACGAGAAAATTTATGCCATTCTATAGAACCACTAGTTTCTTTCTTTTTTATTGTAAAGTGCACAATATGCTTGCAAACACGGTGCTTAGCCGTTTTGCATGAACTCTCTGATTATCAGAAATTTGCAAAAGTTAGAAATAGTGCGAGATGCAGCATGTATGTGCTGGTTTGGCGTCACTAATTGTAATTTTTGTTAAAATTATATTACATATTAATTTCTTTGTTTAATACTTCATTGAATTACAGTAGAAATCAATATAAACTCCACGCCACGAATAATTATTGGTCTTCGTCATTTGTAACCTCTTGATTCTCTTTATTGATCGCTCCTTACCCTTTGGGGACGTTATTGTCCAACGAGTAATTTACGACAGCTAGTAAAGCTCATCATTTCTCATTGAAGAATTTATTGCTCTCAGAGAAATGAACCCGTAAGGAAAAATTTATGCTCTCCTTTAAGCATTGTTACCGTGGAAGTAAGAGCAAGGTAATTGAGTTTCGAATTTTAGGTCAACAGAAGGTTACTGAAATCTTCTTTTCGAAGAACGCAGGGAATAAAACGAGGCAAAGAAAAATCTCAAGAATTTTGTAAATTCAATCTGCCTAGTCATTACACAAACGTATAAACTCTTTAATATCAGAAGCATCATTCATAGCCCCTCAGGTGGCTTTTGGACAGGGTGTTACATTGCTGAGAGGCGGTCCCAGATTCCTTCCAGTACGGAGCAACAGTAGCTTTCCAATGACAATCGTTTCAGTTTCTATAGTTGTGTGACGAGAAAAAGCTCATGCAGGCAAAGAACGTCAGAAGAGTCTTATGGCAATACGTTACGATCGCCACATTCCCCCCCCCCCAGGCGTGGATATTAAATAAAAAAGGCGCAGGCTTGGGAGCACCGCTAGCTGGCATTAGCGCTATTTCTGGACGTAGAAAAAGCGTTCGATAAAGTATGGCATCCATGTTTATTACATAATATACGGTAATATGAATTCCCGCCATATTTATTAGGATTTATTTATTTATTTATTTTACGTCAAAAAAACAGTTGAAACTGCGTGTGACGTGCTATGGGGAGAAGTGAATTCTGTGCACATGATCAAAATTCTGTGATCCCTACACTAAGTCATATACTGCATGAATTTTGAAAATTAAAAAAAGCCCTCATGTAATAAAATCTATTTTCAAGGATAAATAAGCAATAAACTTTGGGCTCTTATCCATTCTTTCGTCAAGGAATAATAACATGGAAACGATAATTGGAATAACTATATTTCCCAATGAATTCTAGAAGCCGTGCACAGATAATGAAGCTACAGATAATGAAGCTATGTTTGTTGAAGGCCGGCGGCGCTAGCCGAATGCGTTTACTACGCTCCGTGAAGTCACGAAGGTTAAGCGCATTCGAGACTCGCGGGTTCGTGGTTGGGTGACCGGCCAGGAACCCGGGATCTAACGCCGTCGAGCCCTGGCCGAAGGATAAAGGCACTGACTGACTGCGACGTGACGAGACTGGACTAATATTAACAATAATAATGCCCATTAATGGAGGATTACTCCCAAAGGCAAAAGCGCTCAACGCCCCTTAAGGGCTTGGAGACGCGTTGCGTCAAGGTGTGGACGCAACAAATAAATAAATAAAAAAAACTTTCTAATAAATCCCAGTTTCAAAGTACAAGTCAACTTAACTGTCATCTGTTTAAGGACAGTGACCCTCAGGGATTGCCATTATTACCAACCCTATTCAATATATTTATATCAGATCTACAACTAAAGCATTCATAAATATCATTATTCGGAGATGATACAGTAATATTTGCATTGAAACTTTATATCAGACCGACACAAACTTCAAGAGGATTAAAACACACTAACAGAATGGTTGCGGCAATGGAAAATTAAAATCAGCCCGATCGTCGAAATGTAAAGCAAAAATATTTTAATGAAAAAAATCTATACTATAAATCCATTAATTCTAAATAACACATATATTCAATGGCTCTCTCCTACCACTTCAGTAAAATAATTATAACAGCACCAATATGCTGACAAAAGGCATTCTTGGAAGGATCACATACAAATTACAGCTAACAAAACATTTATAAAAATATTAAAACTGAACCCACAAATTAATAAAAACTTAAAAATCAATATCGTCACGTCAATATCTATTTTCAAATATGTAATAAAACCTTCACTAATATACGCCTCTCAAATTTGAGGAGGAGCGGCAAGCAGAAATTTAAATAAAATACACGTCATTCAAAACAAGTATCTACGCTGGACAGTAAACGTAGTACCAAAGTATATTCGCAACGAGCAAATTAAAAAAGAATTCTCTATATGCCCAATAAATCAATGGATAGACTCGCTCTCCACCCGATTCTACACAAACTTACCATCCTGCCCTACAACCCAAAAATTTAAATTAGGTTCCACTTCATAACTATCAAGAATTTGTGCATCATGGTCACTGTAACCTAGATTATTCGTTATTATTTAATATCTAGTTGTGGTTTTGTTAATTATAATTTGATCTATTGCCGTTTGTGATTTAAGAGTATTCCGTGTAGGTACGTTCACTGTAATATCTAAATTAAAAGAATGAATTAAATTGAGCAACTGCTCTTTTTCGTAGGAATCGCTCAGAAAATCAATATTGAAATCTCCACATACAACAATGGATTTAAAGAGAGATTACTAATTTTGTTCAGAGTTATCTCTAGATTTTCTACGAAATTGAAATAATCTAAAGCTTGCTTTGTTGAAGGTCTGTAGATGCAAAGTAAGATAATTTTGAGCATAGTAAGATGTACAACTGTTATTTCAAAACTTTTCAACTGCATATAAATTGAATTCTGACAAGAAGGTAGAATCAATATTATTTCTTACATAAATACACGAACCTCCGTAAGCAGGGCCTTTATTTGATTCCCTTGCTCTACAATAAGATCCTGCAAGGTAAAAACTAGGAATTTGGAGTGTGTTTAGATCATTATGAGATAACCAATGTTCTGTAAAGCAAAGAACATCTATTTGACTGAGATCACACTGCCTCGATAAATGCTCGATCATGCTGCCTCGATAAATTCAATTTTATTTGAAAGAGATTGCACATTATGATGAATCTTTTGAATGAATATTTGAATCTTTTGCATGTACCTACACGGATGTTTTTCTGCTGCATCTGATTGTAGTTGCTATTTATTTATCTCATTTTACCTCGAGTGCGTGGTCGAAGGAAGTATCGTGTCCCAGCAGTGTTAGGAGGTGAGGAAGGAGGGTTACAGATGTAGGGAATGAATAATGGGAGAGGTAGTACAAGGATTAGGTTCAGGGATAAGGTATTTGGGTCCAAAGGGTTCCGGAGGATGGAAGAGAACTAGGAGATGTAGGTGGGGATGAATCTTGGGTGGGATACTGCTGAGGTGTAAGGATGTGTTTTGCAAGTGCGCTACCGAGTGCATGTTTTCCGACAAGGTTCAAGTGAAGACCATGCCGGGTGAAGTGTTTTCTGAGAGAAAGTTAAGCTCAAATAGTTTAACATGTGTGCCTCTCAGATGCAGTTTTAATTTGTCGGCATTCCAGAATTTCGCAGAATTCGCATTGCAGAATTAGTCGTCATTCCAGACTTTCTTCGACCTCCATAATATAGCAGGAAAGAAAGCAGTTAATAACAAAAACGACCTTGAAATAAATTTGCGTGGCTAAAGGACCTTTCCTGGACACTCTTCTGTAATTAATTAATATTTAATGGCAAGTTAAAAATATGTCTAAAAAATGCTGTGTTACCAAATTTGTATGGAAACGTTATGTATGATTCAAAATCTTAACAGGCCAAACAAGGATTAATAAATTTTAAAAAATGTTAGCTGGCAAGGTGGATTAATCCGTCGTTTAAAATTCCAAATACATAAATAAAGCATTCTTATTGAATGTTTCAGAACTAATGATATAAATGAGTGTGAGATAATTGGATGTAACTTGAATGAACCAAGAGATGAATCTAATTGTGGAGAGAAACAATTTTTCTACGAGAAGAGCGCTAAGCAGCTTTGTTATGTTTATGGGGAAATCAAGATAATACATTTCTTACGCAAATAGCCGCAGAACGATTCTGGATTTACTTTGACAAATTTGAAATATTGCTCTGACCTTGCGATCGGAGTCTTTCGAACATGCGACTTCCACGTAAGAAGCCTGTATTAACGAACTTACACTCGTTAAATAAAGCGGTTATGTTCGTCAACATCGTCATTCGATTTCACTGCGTGACAACTATTAACTATGAAACGATTCAATGTTAAAGTTTAACTTATAAAAGTTACCATCAGATGTAGAATAAGTACCGTATGAAACTCGATGTAATGGGTATTAATAAACTCGTGTGAAGTTTACAATACTCCTTGCTCGTATCGTAATATCACACTCGTGAATTAATACCCATAATTACATCATCGTTTGAAAATGCATTATTCTTGATTCTCTGTAGGAAGAATTCGTTCCTGAAGATTTTTCATAGAATTGAATGTCTCTGTAGTCTTCTTAAGGGTTTTCATGTGAAAATAAGACTACTGATTTATCAATATTGAATATTTCTTATAGCACACTCGAAATATCCCAGTTTAAAGGTCTAAAAATGTTTTTTGAAAAAAATGAGGAAGAGATGAAATGTGAATTTGGTGAATCCGGGAAATTTGAAAACAACGTTAAATGACAAATTTATGAGGAGATCTTGATAAGTATAAAAATAAATATTTTCATTTACTAATAAGTCGGTATTTTGTCGTGAGTTGGGAGGTTACCATCATGGCCCATATATTGTTGATTAATTTTAATTTCACAATTCCCGCAAATTATTACTTCTTGACCGTGTCTCTTGTACAGTCATTTTAGTTATTTATGTAGATAAGCAAAAATTACCGTTATATTAAGTTGTTAAAAAAAGTTAAATGTTCAAAATATATTAAATAAATTATGAAAAAGTGTATTCCATAATATCAATATCAGTTCGTTTTTTTTTAAAAATATTTTTATCTCTCCATTATAAAAATTCATCATATACAGAAAAAATAGCTTCTTTTCGCTCATTTCATTTTTCACTACACGTTGTACTTTTCTGTTTACTAACTTCACATTATCATAGTATTCTTGTAAGAGTATCTCGTAGATTATTTAAAATTCCTTTCTTCGTCGTTAATGATAAAGTGCAGCTCTTTTCGTAGTTCCCTATCTTTTATCTTTGTGCGTTCAGACTTTGTGGGCCATTCATAACTGACATCCCCTCCCCTTTTCAGCGATTCTCTTTAATGTGCCCACCCTTCCGGAAACTATCCCTAGCTTTGTCTATGAGGGTACTTGCCTGGGGTTTTAAATGTCACAAAGGGTCTATTACGAAGCGCTGCTTGCGGCTGACCACCAGGTGTACAGTGCGAGTAGATTTTCAATCAGAAGGCCGAAAATTCATCCTTGGGAGAGAACTATAATACAATAATAATATAATTTGCATTACAAAATTATAATTCGATAACTATTCTCCTAGTAAAATTTTTGAAAGTCTGAGAAGTTGGTCATCTATTGCAGCGTGTCAGAATAAACATAATTTAAATATTTCTTCATAGAGAGGCAGAGAAAAGAATCATTCAATTTTCCAAGTTTTTTTTTCGGGATGTTTCATGTCTCGCTAGTAATTAGTATACAAAAATAGTATTACACATTTTTGAAAATTTACCTTTAAGAAGGAGGTTTTTAAAAGGATAGACAGTGGTGCTAAATTTCCCTTTAAAAAAAACCTGGAAATGACGCGAAAAGTACTCAAAAGTTGGAAAAATTGTAAATGACCATATTTCAAAATCTATCTCTAAGAAAAAGATTTCTTTAACGGAAAAACTCTATCTTTAATATTTTAGTGTGGAAAGGCTTGGAAAATTGTTTGAACTTTTCCAATTTTCGAAAAATCAGGGTTTTTAAAAAACGTGAGACTTGCACCATGACCTTAAACGTCCTTCACTCTATCAAAAAAAATATCAAAAACGATGGAGACTTCCTTTGAAAATTTGGAAAATTTCCCAGAAGTTTCACGTAATGTACCCCCAAAATTAAAACATCGATTTTAAATCCAAGGGCCTGCGACACGAGACAGATCGATTGGGGAATATGAAGTTTGGAGAAAATCGGCTGGACGGTTTAGTCGCTAGCGATATTTACAGACGGAAGGGCAGACAGACGGACAGACATTTTGCCGTCATTCGATTTTTCGGTATCAAGGACTCACAAAACATGGATTTGGCTACACATTTACGCTGGCTATTTAGCAACAGAATTTATCCAGTTTTTCGTTATTAGATTTTTTTGGTCGAACATATGCCGTTTTTTCGCGCAGCAAAACATAACTCTCTGTCGACTCCGTAACAAAAAAGTAAAAAAGGAAGCTACGTGTATTGCAGAACAGATAATTTTTACCCCAGCATTTAATTATTGCACAAACGTGAAAAAAGGCTCCACTTTTCAGTAAAGTCATTCACTCTAGGTTTTAAACGCACCAATATTTTCTTATAAAATGAGATTACTTCAAGCAATGATGAACACGTTCTTCGACGATGTGTTTGCTTTTACACTTTGTAAATGGTTCCAGCCACGTGAAAAACTCTCCGATTCCGAACTTCCGTCCTCTGAATGGGGCGCGTCATGCACTGTGTGGCGCCGGATGCAGCGGGGGCAAGAGCTCGCTGGCCGGGGAACGACCGCAGCGCAAGTTGGTCACAGCGGGAAGCGGAGCAAAGGGGCAGCGGGGAAGGAGACGCTGACCGCCTCGAGGCACGCGACGTCGACCCCGCCCCCCTGCCGCTGCCACCCTCCGCCCCCTCTTCCCCCACCGCCTCCGCCGCCCCCGCCGCCCCCGGCCGCCCCCGGCCGCCCCCGGCCGCCCCGGCCGCCCCCCGCCCCCGTGCCGCCCCTGCCTCACCCCGCCGCCCCCTGCCGCCGCTTGGGTCACGCGGACCGCTGCGTGCGGCGGTCGTCCGCTGGATTTCCGCCCATTCACCCGCCCGCCTCGCCCGCCGCCTGCCGGCCTGCACGCGCCTCCGCCCACACAGCCGCCCACCCTCCATGTGGCCTCTGACCCACCGCGCATCACCTCACGCACTCGTCTACCCATCACTCTTTTGTTTACCCTCCCACTCTCGCCGACGTGTATCCACCCGCTCTCTCTTGTTCACTCTCCCGCTCTCTCGCTATCTCTTGGAACTGATTGTTCTCTTACACTCACCCGTCCTCTCCCCCCCCAGCCTTCTCTCACTCCTTTCTGGAGACATCCGCTCTCTCCTTTCTCTCTGAATATCCTCCACCCACACGTTCGCTATCCTTTTTTCTCGCCTTCTCCTCTGCCTGACATGTCCCTCTTCCATCTCTCCACCGAGCTCATCAGCCAGCCCCCACCTCAGCCGACTGACCCTCCCTATATCCTCTTGTTTGCCCCTTTACAAACTTTATTCATTTTGCCATGTGTTACCTCTCAGTATTTTGTAAGCAAATTTGCATTTGAATTTTAGAAGAATTGTATTTTTGAAAATGTTAAATTAAAAACATTCACCAGAGAATTAAATGCAAATTTAGTGTACACTTGAATTATTCATATTAACTATCTTATTTTCTATTCGCAATCAAAGAAACATTAATCAGTATCCTCTGAGAGCAGTGTTCACAAACTGAAAGAGAAAATTATATTGTAACTAAATGAAAGTTGAAGTAAATTTAAAATGATAAACTAACAATTTAACTCAGGGATCTTTTGATAATATATGGGCATTCTACGAGAGAAATAATGAAAATATGTAGTACATCATTTTATACTAGCTTGAATAGTAGCTACTAGTACTAGCTGCTTTGAATAGTAGAAAATGCAATATGTTACTTGAAATAGTGTTACGAATAAGATTTTTATTTTGTAAAGCATGTTTACAATCGATTGCAATTGAAGTGAAGACACGAAATCAACTTGCCGTTTACGGTTTAAATCAAAAGGAAATAGGAAACAAGAATATAATATCGATACTGGAACAATTGTATCTCTATCAGACACCAAAAACATTCGATCTAATCAATCAGAAAGTAAACTATAAAATGTCCAAAACACAAAAGGGTGGTTAAATTTTAATATTATGCACTTCCCACAACGATGATGATAATGAAATCTGAAGGGTTGCTAGTTGCTTGAATGCGTTAACTATATATTTGAAATTAGGATACATCTTATCAAACGTACTCTCGTTCCTACGCATGCATAAATGCATGAGTTACTATAATAATAATAATAATAATAATAATAATAATAATAATAATAATAATAATATTATTATTATTACTATTATTATCAAGTGGCGAGGCTCGGAACATGAGACCAACTATTTAATCTTCTCATCAAGATCAGACCTGAAGAACATGTCATTATGATAAAGCGGTTCTCAAAATTTCCCAAGATGATAAGTGCTGCATTTGCCAGGAACAAGAAGGAACCATTGATCATATCGTTTCATCTTGTCCAATTCTAGACCGCATACTTGAAAAGACACGAAAGGTGTGCCTTTGTAGTTGCAAACTCATGCGCCAAGTGGTACGAACACTCACCAAAACCGGTAATGTTTCTTGGACTGTGACCAATTTTGTACGACCAACAAATTCAAACTGATCTCACACTAGCGGCAAACAAATCGAATATTGTTATCTGGGATTTGGAGAAAAACTAGTCTGCTTGTAGATGTTGCCGTGACGTGTGGTCAAAATATCATAACCTAGGAGGCGAAGAAACATCTTAAATATAAGAGTTTGAAAATCTAGATCAGCCGACTGTGGGACGTTAAAGAAGAGGTCGTCCAGATAATTAACGGAGCTCCGGGATTTATTCCTCAAAATTTGTATAAGAACTTGGCTAAGCCCCCAGATCATTCAAAAGACTGGGACGTACAACACATTGCTTTATTGGGGACATCCCACATTTTGCGGAGAGTATTGTACACGCACCGACTGCGTTTGGTCCTTAGGAAATTGATCCTTAGGAAGAATGAGAAACAGATCCTTTCTAAGTGTAAGTGAAAACAAGAAGAGAGCAAAAAAAGAGAGGGAGAAAAAAGATTACGAAAGAGAGGGAAAGAGAGAAAGTAAAAAGAGAAAGGCGAAAAGACTGAGAGCAGGGGATGAGAGAGCGAGAAAAGAGAGAATAAAGGAGAGGGAAAAGAGAGGGACAAGGGAGTGGGAAAAGAAGGAGAAAGAATGAGGATAAAGAGAGAAATGGGAAAAGATGGGGAAAATTGAGGGGAAAACAGACGGAAAAGAGGGAGAAAGACAGGAGAATGAGAAGGGAAGAAGAGTGAAGGAGGAAAGGGAAAACGGAAGTAAAAGAGAGAAAATAGAGAAGAACAAGAGAGAAGAAAAATAGAGAAAGTAGAGAGGGAAGAGAGAAGCAGAGAGAGAGAGAGAGAGAGAGAGAGAGAGAGAGAGAAAGAAAGAAAGACAATGGTAATATTTTCAACACTAACTTTCAACAGCTATGGCTAGGTCGAATTCAGCCGCTATCTGGGGAGAATTCTAGCGGCCGGCTGCTCTGATTAGTAGTTTTCCGTGAATTCTCCTATCAACTCTAAGTAAATACCGGAGAAGTACCATAATAAGCGGATCACAGACCGCGCACGATCTTTCTTTCCTCTTCCTTTGCTATCTTCTTCCCTTACACACACACACATACAGTAACATGCACTACACTGCCACACATGCCGGGAGTCCGGTCGGGAGCTTAGAGCTTGTCCCGGCAGAGGCGCTGCCACACTGGTGGGAGATACCTGGTTGAGGAAAAGTTCGCTAGCAGACGGTAGGTCGACGCCGGATCTCGCCATCAAGCGGAGGAAGACCACCGCCACCTCCGAGTAAAAACACGTACTACACGTACGGGTATAATCACATTAGCAATTGACGGGCCCGGAATCACTGAGCGACATAAAATATGACTGACACAATTGTATGGAAATTGAGGTGCTGTTGTTGGATGTCCAAATATCCAATGCCCCAATCTCTTCAGTCGTTGTGGCGTATTGATCTTAATCATAATTTATTAAAAGTATATTATGACTAGTTTAAAATTGTTTATGAAATTAAATTGTAAAACAACTTAGTTTTAGATAGTTTCTTTAAACGCTGCAGTTTCAATGAAAACAGAACGTATTATTTTAAGATTTTTTCGTATTTTAATAGAATACATTCCTAAATTCTAGCCTAGAAAGAAATCTTCTAGGGAGCATATGAATGATAAAATATTTTATATTTCTACAACTTAATAAAAAGTAAACTTTTAACTTAATATCTGGCAGGTTGATCGTCAGATATAAAACATTATCTAGTTACTCTTTAAACAATAGTTTCATTACGATAAAGATTGTTTTTATTTTTGAAGTGTTTATAGTTCTGTTACCAAATATTTATTATTTTCTATTTAATGAATCTATTTTTTCTATTTAATGAGTCGTAACGAATCTTGTTTATGCTAGAAAGCCGATTTTTAATTCATACCGTAAGTGTCTCACCGATGTAGGTTGATTGATTAATAGTGATTCCGGGCACGTAAAATACTAGGGTCAATAATCCTGTATGTGATTTGTTTTTCTCGGAAGATGGCGGTGATCTTCCCCGTTGGATGGCGAGATGGCGACTTACTGTTGGCTAGCGGATTTCCCTCAACAAGGTATTTCCGGCATGTGTTGTAGTGTAGTGCATGTTAGTGTAAGTGTAAGTGTGTAGTAAGGTCCAAAAGAGGGAAAAAACCCTTTGTCACTTTGTGTTGATAGGAGAAACCACGGAAAACTACCGATCAGAGCAGCCGGCCGCTAGAATTCTCCTCCAGACAGCGACTGAATTAGACCTAGCTGAAAAGCTAGTATCGAAAATCGTGACACCGTGGGGACTCAAACCACGTTCTTTATAGAATTAATTGAGAACTTTCCAAAAGAGTCGGGATAAAATATCGCCAATTGATTCATCGTATCAAGAGGAATCAAACGTGATTATTTTCACTCTTTATTCACTCTTAGGGGTGCCCTTTAACCCCCAAAATGCGATTTAGATTCTAAAAGTTCCCGATTTTTTAAAAGAATTTTCTTACAACGTTCTGAGATGATACAAACGAATGGTTGTGACACTAATATTCCGAGAAGCGTCAAATGACATCATTTAGGGTCAATCGGAAGAAATCTAACAGTGAGTATGGATTGGATACAGTCAGGTTAATCCTCATCATTTGTCTTAGTTAAACTCTTTCCATATCATTACTTGCTTTGTGGTCTGCTTGTGGTGAAATTTAAAGTTTTGTGGGGCATCGAAGAATCCTTTTACGTTAATATTGCCCTTCAAATGTTCAACCCACGTAGGTCGAATCTACTTGCTATTTGCTCAGTTGAAAATTAACTACTTAAATGCAAGTCAAAGAAATATACAAATATTTTTTAAAATTTCTTTAGTAAGTAATGTGTCGCCGAATGATGTGAGTCACTATGTATTTAGTCGTATTTATAATTAGGCTTTGTATGTTTACTCTACTCCATTTTGTCAGAAATTATTAAAAGAAAAGAGAAAAGTTGACTTATGCCAACGCGTAAACAGTTTGTACTTCAGAGCTGTACGCTTTGGTCAAATGCAAATCATAATAAAAGGTAGAAAAGTTTCAAAGCACAATGTTTAACTGATAGTTTAGTTATTGAATTCCCTAACAAAAATTACTCACACCGCCAAAGGTCGTGGGTTTAGAACGCAGCTCATTTCTTCCTCTTTGCCTCAAACGTGTTTCTCTATCTCACACTATTTGGAACAGCCGTTTAATCATGCTCCGTTCCTTATTAGTCTTTCAAACAACAGCCAGAAGCCACTAGTTACAGTTAGAGCACGTGCGCACGGATGGTGCGAAGCTTTGAGTAAGCACTTCGCTCACCCCTTACCCCACGTTCACTGCCCTGTGATCCACATATGGTTCACAAAACACAACACTGGATGGTTTTACGTCCGTGAACCACATCCGCGTCCAAGTCTTTTATAACATATATGGCAAATATTAGAGAGTTTGTGTACCCTAGAACGTTAGAGCACTATCAATCTTCTGCGCAGGCATAGATCAATTTTTGCACCACTTTTGTGCATCTGCGAATGCGCAGAAGATCGATAATGGGGTCTACTGAGGCGTACACAAACTATCGTTACAGAACTCCGCGTAAATGCGGCTGCAGTAACTGTTGATTTTAGCGTGGACTTGCTAGGACGGTTAAACAATTTAGACACTCAGGAACGTCTAGAGATGGGGAAATATTTTAATTGTTTTCATCGGGGCAGGGAACGTGTTAACGGCCGGAGAGATGATTGCATGACCCTTCCTATTTCTCCACTACCATTCGTGATTGCTCTGACATTCCTTCTGCTCCCTTTCCGTCAGCAGCGGCCCTTCACCAGGCGGCCGCTTGCAATCCCGCGGCGCGGCAGGCGCCACTCCACACTTCCATCAGCAGCACCTGCGGCCGCCGGCGCGGGCCCGCACGCCCCGCACGCCCCGCCCCTCGCCTAGCCGACCGGTAGCGGTAGCTCAGTGCATCAACTGATGTCACTGCAGCGCCTCTAACCGGGAGGTCCTAGGTTCCCACTCCCCACGGCGGCAGGATTTTCGACACTAGCTTCTCAGCTAGGTCGAATTCAGCTGCTGTCTGGAGGAGAATTCTAGCGGCCGGCTGCTCTGATCGGTAGTTTTCCGTGGTTTCTCCGATCAACGCCAGGCGAATGCCGGAGCAGTACCCTACCAAACGGGCCACGGACCGCGCGCGATCTGTCCTTCCTCTTCCTTGTCCTATCCTCTCCTCACACACACTTACACTAACATGCACTACACTACCACATATTCCGGGACACCGGTCGGGAGCTTAGAGCTTGTCCCGACTGGGGCGGTGCCCCGTTGGTGGGAGAGTCCTGGTTAGGGGGAAACCCCGCTAGCCGACGGTAGGTCGGTGCCGGATCTCGCCATCCAGCGGGGGAAGATCACCGCCATCTCCGAGAAAAAAACATGCACTACACTTACGGGACTAATTACCATAGCAGTTGACGCGCCCGGAAACACGAAAAAACCAACCAACCAACCCGCCTAGCCCCGAAAGCACGGGGCAGCGGTTTTAGATAATGCAGTTGATTTCATCCATATTTCCTGACATGGCAACTGCTACGGTCGTTACTCCAGTTGATGGATTGCTTGCTTGTTAGTGGTTCAGAGCGCGTCAGCTACTGAGGTCGTTAGTCCCGTAAGTGAAGTACATGTTTTTCATGGGAGATGGCAGTGATCTTCCCCGCTAATGGTGAGATCCGGCGCTGACCTATACCGTCGACTAGCTGGGTTTTTTTCAACCAGGTATCTCCCACCAGCGGGGCACCGCCCCAGCCAGGACAGACTCTTAGCTCCCAACCGGTCTCTTGGCGTGTGTGGTAGTGTAGTGCATCTTAGTGCAAGTGTGTGTGTGTGTGTGTGTGTGTAAGGGGTGAGGATAGGACAAGGAAGAGGAAGCACAGATCGCGCGCGGTCCGTGTCCCGTTTGTAAGGGTCATGCTCCGGCATTCGCCTGGTGTTGATCGGAGAAACCACGGAAAACTACCGATCTGAGCAGCCGGGCCCTAGAATTCTCCTCCGGACAGCGACTGAATTCGAACGAGCATAATTTGCTGGTATCGAAAGCTCATTATCGTCGTCTCAAACCGTAAGATCTCCCGGTAAGTACAAGTGCATCAAATTTGGATCGTTCAATTGGTGGTCGCCAATACTGATGTACGGCCAATCATATTCCAGTAACTTCCAAAATCTGCTCTGATTTCAGTCACTGGTGGAAGTTCTAGTGGGCGGACTCTCCAACGAATTTCAGGCGAATGCCGGTGAAATACCTTACTAAACGGACAATGGACCGCGAGATATTTGCTTTCGCTTCCTTGTTCCATTCTTTACTCTTACAAACACTTTTAAATGAACTACACTATGTACACTATTTGCGGATTCGGTGGTATAGGTTAGCGAACAGAACTGTTGCACACAAGTTTGTGAGTTTAAACCCGATCGAAGCCGTGGATTTTTAAAGGCGAAAAATTCCTTCGTGTGCTTTTCTTCGGAGGGGACGTAAAGCTGACTGTCCCGTGTAGTAAATTTACTGCACGTAAAAGATTCTCAAGCCTAAATGAAACCTCTGAGATAAATTCAAATCGCGTTTCGTCGCCCAAGATAATACCTTCTTTCTCCGCTAGATGATGAAAGGATCTGACGGCTTGAGTCTCGCCACGTCAAAAAAGGCACTAAAACACATGTCAGAAGACCAGTCCAGAGCTTAAGCGTGTTCCCGTTGGGGGGCAATCTTCCGTAAATCAACGTGTAGTTCACCGTAGGATGTCACCATACCGAGGGATTGAACATCGCCACCTTCCGTGATAAAAAATTCACTGCTCTAAAAGGTCTAATGAGCAGTTGATGTGTCCAGAAATGTTACTCAAATATAATACATTGCGGGCATTTTACGAGCAAAAGTCGCCCGTCCGAGGTCCGAGGTTTAATCACTTGTGAACGGAGCTCTCGTGGCTCTAGTGCGAATTCTAACGGTTTTCTGTTCGTTTCTTCTCCCTCTCTCCCTCCTGTCCCCCTCACTTTCTTCCTCCCTCACTCTCACATTCCCTCTCATTCTCATTCATTTCCCTCTCTCCCTTTCTCTCTCTCCCCTCTCTTTCTCTCTCTTCACTTTCAACAATAAAAAGACAACAACAAGAAGGTTTCCTATTCGAAAGAATGCTTAAACAGACATGACAAGATAGACAAAGTCTAGGGAATACATGAACAAAACACGTTAGATATTTATACAGTTTAACTACTCTGAATCTACAATAGATAAATATCAGAATGAGTCAATAAAAGTTTAGGCAAGTCCCAAACTCAGCCCTAAAAGACAGGCTAATCGTTCCGACGATACTGATAATGGTGATAGTTTATGATAACGACATAACTGAAGGCGAAGACTGAAAAACCAGGATATGTTGTCAAAAGGCACTTCGTAGCTTCGTAGTACTTTGAGAGACAACTGAACAAAAATACATATAGTGATTTTTGATGCGGTGGGTATTGATTTCGATGATGTACGTTTTTGGTCGAGAATAATAAAAGAAGTGCCTCTAACTCTAGAGGCACTACTTTATTACCTCTGAAGTACTTTCAGAAATTATTTCGTGAGTCCGCATTCCTCAAAGGAAATCTCCTCTTGAATTAATGGATGTAAATCTGAAGTGGAAGAGAGTTATGATGTCGGTAGGTCGCAATTTAAATGATTTTTTACGTGCGCGAGTTTGGAAGGAACTTTGGAAATGTCACTGTGGCTTGCAAATGAAAGTAATAAGAGAGGAAACGAATATTAGAGATCGAAAAAAGTCTACTATACCGGTGTTTGACTGAGGAATTTCAAAAATAGGCATTGAGACCTTTCGTGGAGAGTCATATTGGGAAATGAGAAACCAGAAAGGACAGCCAACGCTGTAAAAAGGGAAATGCTTCTAAGAATTGATCCAGTTGCCCTCTTAAAATTTTCTTTCCAGGATCAATCAGGGACGTTATGTGAGTCATCTGATCATTTAAGAATGGGTAGACCAGACCGTGACTCAATAATGAGAGAGCTTGTTCTTCATAAAACCCTTTACCCTTCACTACAGTATTGAGATTTATCAAATCTTCTCTGTAGTATTAATATCCTAATTTCCCTCACTACGTGTCAGACACCTCATTTGTCTTCCCCAAAGGATTGACTCACTATCTTTTATCCATTTAAAATCCTGCACTCACATCCACACACTCCGTATATCTTTATGTGAGAGGTCTTTATTTTCAAAGTTTTTGAATCAAAAGAAATGTCGAAAATTTTCATAACTTTTACAGTTCTTATGTTCTTTTCATTTTACTAGTTGTCTTTCCGCTACTTTTAAACATACCGGGAGAGGTGGATTAGTGCATCAATTGATGTCACTACAGTGCCTCTGTCCCGACAGCGGCAGGATTTTCGATACTAGCTTGTCAGCTAGGTCGAATTCAGTCGCTGTCTGGAGGAGAATTCTAGCAGCCGGCTGCTCTGAACGGTAGTTTTCCGTAATTTCTCCGGGCAACACCAGGCGAATGTTGGAGCAGTATCCTATCAAACGGGCCATGAACCACGCGCGATCTTTCCTTTCTCTTGCTTGTCCTATTCTCACCTCTTACACACACACACACACACACACACTAACATGCACTACACTACCACACATGCCGGGAGACCGGTGGGGGGGGGGGCTTTGAGCTTGTCCCGGCTGGGGCGGCGCCCTGCTGGTTGGGGAGAACCCCGCTAATCGGCGGTAGGTCGGCGCCGGATTTAGCCATCCAGCGGGGGAAATCTCAAAAAGAATGGAAAAGCATACACTACACTTACGGGACTAATGACCTCGCTAGTTGACGCGCCCGGAATCACTACCAATCAATAAATTACTCTTAAACTTCTTGAGAATAGTTTCTGTTTTGTTTTGACCCCCATCGTATCTTATTCTTTTATTACAAAGTTCGTTTATTAGTAATAAAAATTAGATTACTAATGTACTACTCAAATAAATACACGAAAAGCAAATAGGTGCAAACTGAAAATTTTAGATTGGCGTTTTTAAGGTCGGGTACGATTTCCCGTACTTTTCACGGGAGAAAATAATTAAAATGCTTTTGTTGAGATTGTTGAAGTCTGACAATCGTTCATTCGATTATAAATTTTGGTTATAATATTAATGAGAAATGATTCGTCGCATTTATTGTTTTCTCTATCTAAAAATTAATTTTTCCACCCTGAAATCTTTTCAGTATTGTTTGTTTGTTTGTTTGTCCACTTTTTGTACTTGTAAACGTCTTTCTAATATTTCCATTTTCAACCTACTTTCTTTTGTCGTATTAGTGCATTAATAATCTAACTAGATTCATTACTAACCACAAAGGAACGTAGGAATCATTAAAAAACGACGCAAGTCAAATCAAATTCCTTAGAAACGATTCTCAAGATGATTAAGGGTAACAAAAAAGCAATTAGTAAAAATAAAAGAAAATGAGAACTGATAAAATTATGAAAAACTTCGGGATTTCTTCGGTTTCGAAAACGTTGAAAATAAAGACGTACGACGAGAGTGTGGATACGGAAGATAAAGACACAGAAACGTATATGGAGTGTGTGGATGTGTGTGCTGGATTTGAAAACAAAAAAAAAGAATGGGTCAATCCTTTGGGATAGGGAGAAGAAAAAGAAAAATGAGGTGTTTGACATGCAATGAGGGAAATTAGGATATTAAAAGTATAAAGAAGATTTGAAGCTGAAGAGTGCGTCCCCATAATCTCTGTGTGAAACGGCGTGCCTTCTTTGTCCTTTGCATTCCATTCGAAGCAGAGTGGGAGCTGCATTTATCGACAAAACGACAGATCAATAGCATGTTGCCTTCTCATTAACCTAAATAACGAAGCCAGCAAACGACTGTCTTTCCTTGTTCGAACCCTGTGAAAAACATCGTAGACTTTCTCTGACAACATTTTATGGATAATGATGTTCTGTCACTTTAATAATAATATGCTAATTGTCAGGAACTTTATTGGCACGTCTTCTTAAGATGAAATAGCTAATGTATTAACTGTGAAAATCTTTCAGTATACTTAAGTTGTATCAGTTGTATACTCAAAGTGTACTTCGAAGAGTGGGTAGCAATAAGTGTTACTAGCGTACCCGTGTCAGAACTTATACCCCACCCTCTTCCCTACTTTTCCATTTCCATATTAATCCTATAATATATCTTTTTCTTCAAGACCCCCTGTTATCCTCTGTCACTTGTTCTATATGTCTCCTTTTAATTGTTCACAATAACATACACCCTTGTCAACAACACCAAACTATTCTTATTTAATTTTATTACCGAGCAGAGAGGTACACCCGTATAATTCAATCGCCTAGAATATCAAGTAATTAGTTTAATTTCACATACCGTTGCAGATTAGGAGACAATGGGTTAGGAACATATGAATCTTTTACTTTTCTAGTGACATGATTTTCTTTTTACAAAGAAAGTTAAATTGATACAACTAATTTCACAATTCTGTGGTCACAGATTAAAATATGTTCAATTAACCAACCTAACCTAATCCTTGTTTTCTGCAAACTACAATTTTTGACTTTAGAACATCTACCCCGTGGCCACAGAATTATCACTCGACACAAAGACAAAATTAGATTGAAAATTCTTATCAGCAATTATTATCTTCCGAATACATTTAACCATCCTATAAAAAAATCCAAATATAATCAATACACGAATTTTATAGTATTTTGAACCAGTCTTAATACGATGTAAATTTAATGCTTTTGCTGCTTGTTGAGGTATATTTCACACATCATGTTTTTGGTTTGGTTTACATTTAAAGATTTTTCCATCAACAAATGTAATAGTATTGAAGCAGATGCAAAACGGTTGAGGGTGGATTGTTGGGAGTTCGACTTCATTCACGAATAGAGTGGGTTACTGGGAGTTGTTTCATTCATATTCTAACACTACCACATACCGTGGCAGTCGAAAGAATGCTCTTTCGAGCTTTGAATATCTCAGGGGGCAGGATCTTTAGGGTATGAGAAAGACACACCCTGACACAGAAGTAGTAATATATTCAACAGTAGAAACAGTAATATATTCTTAAAAAGTATTGCACAAATCAAACTCTTTACACTGTCACAAAATAGAACAAAAAAATACCCAATTGTTAACTGCGCGCTATGATCTATGCAAATCCACTAGTGGTAAAACATATTTGCTTCTGGTTTTACTCTTCGCCTAGCTAGCGATCATTTTCCTTATAACACCCGTGCACGGAGTTCTTGTTTGACCAATATTAGTGAATGAAATTTAATTTTTCCTACACTTCCTGAATTAATTTACCAGTATACATTATTACAGGTCTAATTGCTATTCACATACAAATTTTCCTCGTCAACAATTACATTCAGAAACTGAGGAACACAAATTAATTATTTTTACTATAGCTTCGGAATGAAAGGTATTACCGGCGTACGAGGTTATGAAATACTTCGCCGTTACTCAATTTTAAGTCGAACATGCAAAAATGAGTATTCTGGTTTCTGGTGCTAACACTACCTTTCTAGTTCCTGTCTCCCACTTCAGTTTTATGCAAATTTGGAAGTCCAGCCGTCCCGCCACTCGCGTTCCCGCTTCGATGCTGCTCTGAAGGCCACTCGGTCACCCTTGCGCCTGCCACCAGATCCAGGGACTAGTCTTCTTGCGCCCACCACCAGATCCACGTACCAGTCTTCTTAAGCCCACCACCAGATCCACGTATCAGTCTTATTAACGCCCACCATCAGAACCACGGGCCAGTCTTAATTTCGCCCGCCTATCTTGCGACACGAGTAAGCGTTTTCCCGTTTCTCGGCGTGTGCTAGTTAGCGTGTCGTCTCACTAATGCTTTAAAAAACTCGCACAGTTCCGCAACCACAGCCACTATTCTGATTCGTTCTAAATTTCACAGTTCTTACAGCAGTCTCATATAATGTTCTCCTTACACCACGTAGCCTCGCTACTCTATCACTTCTCCCACTTCCTAACGCCTCAAGAACTACCGCTCCTCTCCCTCAACTATCCCGCTACCTTACTCGACTTCTCATCTCAGCGTCTCACACAAGAAGGGCACTTTTCTCGCTGGACCGCCGTTTAAATGGTGCCTGTATTCTGAAACTTTTCTAGAGACGAACACACACACACTTAAATACAAAGCAAATGGCGATTCTATTTACACTTAAATTTGGACAACAATTTCGTGTTCTTTACCGAGCGTTCAAGCCGGCTCGTACCACCTCGTTGCTACCAGTATAAGCAACGCAAATAACTAGGCTTGAAGAGAAATAAATAAATTCCCTTCTCGCACTTTGATCAAAACTATAGTCACTATACCAATTTGTGCAAGCAATGCCTCTTAGAAATACCAGTCAAATAGACAAATACCTGAAACTCAGTCTAAATTATTACTATTACATCAACTTGTACAAAAAAGAAAAATAACATCCCTAACATCATAAAATTCTAATTTCAAAAATCCACGTATTTTGCTAATTAATTAAAGAATTTGAACAAGTTAATTGTTCATGCAAATCTTATGACTTTTGCACTCAAACGCTTTCTTTCAGTTTACTCTTGCCCACGATTGTGACTCGAATTGAATATAATCGAAATGTTCGACATGAACTTTCTAGTCACACATTTTGAATTACATTTTTCTGAAAAATTTCGTCTTTGTGGTCTGCATACCGCACGGGTACTCACGCTTCGGCGATTGGGGCACACGTAACCCGACCTCGGCTAATGCAGTGCACGGGACCTCGGCGGCTTATCGCTGAGAACGGCTGCCCGCTCCGCGGCGAACTTCGGCCTCGCGTCGGCTGCTCGCTGCGCTGCACACCGGCGCCGTTCCGGTCGGCCCCGTATCTCAATCTTCGGTCGCTATGTAGAACGGCCGCGCCCCCACGCCCGTTTTCCGGTCCCAGCACACTCGCTTCTCTGGCCGTGTTGTAGAAGGGATGTCGCCTCGGCCTTCCACCTCAGCGATGCGCCGTAGTGGCGGCGTAACGATTATACGAGGGGCGCCCTGTCCGGATCCGTCGTCCTCACTGGACTTCGTGGCTCCCTTTCGCTCGTGCGTTTTACTCCACCGTCGGTGAATCTCGACCCATTGATTAGATCTTCCTTTCGTGAATGTAGCGCAGTGCCTTCTCTTGCGTACAGATTTTCTTGAGGTTCTTGAGAAAATGGCTCGGGAGCAGTTTCTTCCCGCCTCCGTTGCTTCCGCACGTTCATATTTTACTGGTAGCGCGTCCTGTCTTCAAATCTGTATTTCTCGGAGATTTACCAGCAATTCTCCGATCTACATCACTCGCGGAAACACCAACATGACTGCGTCTTATGCGGTTCTCGGAAAATTTCTGGAGTTTCTAGATGACTTGTTATCTGAGCTCTCGGAAATTTCAAGATGACTGCGTCTTATGCGGTTCTCGGAAAATTTCTAAACGACCATTCATCTGCTTCTTTCGGAAATCTCTACAAAAACTGTCTCCGGTTAACAGAAAAACTTTCCCCGAGACTTTTCCTCGATCTTTAGAAGTTGGCCAATCGCAAGATTCGGTTTCCAATCCTTATCTTCTCACTACCCCATTGGCGACCCTCGTTCCGCTCGCCGTGGCTGCGGCTGACGTCGGGCGATGACGTGGTAACTCGCTCAGGTGACCACAGTTGCTCACGAATGGCCGGAATTTCGAGTT
The DNA here is from genome assembly GCA_964035755.1 of Teleogryllus oceanicus. Taxonomy (NCBI): domain Eukaryota; kingdom Metazoa; phylum Arthropoda; class Insecta; order Orthoptera; family Gryllidae; genus Teleogryllus; species Teleogryllus oceanicus. The sequence continues at coordinate 65,263,659 of CAXIVR010000012.1, read as the reverse complement.
AGTTACGTAGTTGGTTAGTGATTCCGGGCGCGCCAACAGAGTAGGTCATTAGTCCCGTAAGTGTAGTGCATGTTTGCCTGGGAGATGGCGGTGATCTTCCCCGCTGGATTGCGAGATCCGGTGGCGACCTACCGTCAGTTAGTGGGTTTCCCCAACCAGGACTCTCCACCAGCGGGCCTGCCTCAGCTGGGACAAGTTTGATCCCGACCGGTCTCCCGGAATATGTGGTAGCGAAGAGCGTTAGTGTAAGTGTGTGTAAGGGAGAGGATAGGTCAAGGAAGAGGAAGGAAAGATCGCGCACGTTCCGTGGCCCGTTTGGTAGGGTACTGTTCCGACATTCGCCTGGTTTTGATCGGAGAAATCACGGAAAACTACCGATCAGAGCAGCCGGCCGCTAGAGTTCTCTTCCAGGCAGCGATTGAATTTGACATAGCTGAAAACTAGTGAATAACTATTTTATCCCTTAAAGTTCATCTCCCATCTGCTATAGTCATAACTAATTTTTAAATATTGAAATATAACTTATTATTACAAAAAATATAAGTTTTGACATCAATTGTTAACTGGAATGTTCATAAAAAATAGAACTAATCAAGTATTCCATATGGTAACGACCTGAAAAATACCTTCAAATACATAGTATTTTAATAAAAATTCAAATTTCTGGGGCTTGCAAAGTTGAATTTTTCTTATTGGGCGGAATTGGGATGATTTACAGCCATCTAACGGCGAATATTTGTACGAAGCATCTGGCAACCCTGGATTGGCGCGCAAGGCACGTAGGGAATGCTTGGCATTTGCTTGTATACATTTGGCGCGGCCGGAGGATAGCTGGGTGGTGGAAGGAAAGGGGGGGTGAAACCTGACCGCGCGCTGGGACGAGGCGCAGCCTTCGTTAATGAGCCCTCGTCGGCTGCCGGTCGCCGAGGTGCAGCAGGGCAGAGGCTCAACGACGAGTTTGTTTTGAAGATTGGTCGGTTACTTGTTAGTGATTCCGCGACCGCCAACTACTAGGGTCGTACGTGTAGAGCGTTTTTTGGCTTTGGAGGGGAAAGTGGTCTTCTTCCCTTCCACCGGATGGTGAAATTCGGTGCCCAGCTAACGTCGGCTAGCGGGATTTTCTTCAATTAGGTATCTCCCACCAGCGAGGTACCGCCCCAATCGGGAAAATCTCTAAGTCCTCCACCGGTCTCCTGGCATGTGTGGTAGAGTAGTGCATGTTAGTGTGTGTGTGTAAGAGGTGAGGATAGAACAAAGAAGAGAAAGGAAAGGTCGCGCGTTGTCCGTGGCCAGTTTGTTAGGGTACTGCCCCGGCATTCGCCTGGTGTTAAACGGAGAAACTACGGAAAACTACCGATCAGAGCAGCCCACCGCAAGAATTCTCCTCCATAAAGTGACTGAATTCGGAAATCTTGCCACCATGAGGAGTGCAACCTAGGACCTCCCGGTCAGAGGCATTACAGTGACACCAGTTGATGCCCTGAGCCACCTCTCTCGGTAGAGTTAATATAGAAAATCCTGCCATCGCGAGAAGTGTAAACTAGGCCCTCCCAGTCAGAGGCTCTGCAGTGACTTCAGTTGATGCATAGAGCCCAGTAAGAGTGTCCCAGTCTGTCCCAGTAAGAGTTTGTTTCGAAAGTCGTGCGAATTGCTTTATTGTATTTAATGGAATATTGGGAGTGTTTCGCTCGTACGTGCTCTGGTACAGGTAAGAAAGACGCAGATGACGCCGTAGCAACAAATTAATAAGAATTAAAACTTAATTTTTACTTCCACTTCAGCTACTGCGCCAATGGGTGTGGTTTTGACAAAAACTAGAGAGATTTCTTTTAGGTTGTACGAAATTCTATCTCGTTTCACTAATCATCTGCACTCGTTATTGAGGAGATATCTAGTAAACTTCTATCGTTCTCTTCGTTGAATTTATCAGCATATTTTTTATTTCTGATTCCAAGAGAAGAATAGCACGCCACATATTTCGTGTCTTGCCGTTGATTCCAAGTTTTGTGTCTTCTTTCGAGGGAAGTGATAGCTTCATCAAGCTACGATGAAATGTATTTATTTCATTGGAGAGTTTCTAAAATATGGATCACAGAAGTTTTACATTTACTGAGATATTTTGTATCATATTACGAAATTACTTGATGAAAATGACTTTGATAACATGACGATGAGTAGGCTATTTCAGGTGATAGTGAAATTAAGTTTACAGACGTAGGTACTATGAAGATAAAATATTTTAGTTTACACATGCCCGAAGTTTTCAGCTGAATTTTGGTTACTTTTTTTTACGAACTTCATTAATTATAATGAGCGCTTTCTTCTGCTTTGCTCATTTTAACCGATAAAGAATAAGTATTTTATTCGAAACGTGTGCGACGTCTAAATATGACTAGTACACTCATTCCTGCAGTGAAAGAATTATATTCTGACCAAGCAGGAATAAAGAAAGTGGGATATCACTTGACAGAATCATTTCCCATAATGAAAGTCCTAAGACAGGGATGCTGCATTTCACTCACATTCTTCAAAATCTATGTGAATGAGGTCCTGCAAAAATGGAAAAGGATTTGTGCGGGAATGGGAATACCGGTGGATATGTACGCCACTCTCTACACTTTACAGTTTGCTGATGACCAGGTAATCGTGGCGAACGACCAAGATGATATAGGATTTATGCTGATAAGGATAAGAGATGTGGGCACTGACACTCAACTTAGAGAAAACAATGTACTGGACATTGAAGAGTAATAACGATTACATAACTATGGGTACAGGATACAACATTAAGAAAACCGAAGAAATAAACTATTTAGGGATAAACATTGGGAAGCTAGGGCTTTATGAGACAGAGGTTTTGAAACGGATCACACAAGGCAGAAATCTCATAGGTTCTCTGAATTCTACCCTATGAGACAAGAATATAAGTAAAATAACAAAACTAAGGATATATAAAGTAATAACTCAAAGTGTACTGTATGGCAACTCTCAAAACAAATGAGAACAAAGTTGAGGGCCAAGGAAATGGACTTTCTTAGAAGATACGCTGGCTTCTCAAGAAGAGAGAAAACATGAAATGAAAATATTAAAGAAATGATGGGCACAACTGTTATGGTTTGGACACGTGCAGAGGATGCAGAGCAATTAACTTTCAAAGACGCTTTTGGATTAGCAACCGCAAGGGAGAAGGAAAAGAGGTCGGCCGCGACAACAGGCTGGAGAGACAACATAGAGAAGACAATGGCTGGATGGTAGATACCTCCTGGGACTTGGGATAATAGAGAAGAGGGGAAGAAGATGTTAGGCGCCGTGAGATCCTCCTGAGGGCCACCCAAACGGCTAAGAAAGAAGAAGAAAAAAATCGAAATGTGTTATTGACCATTGGAAATTATTGAAAAATATTAGAAAGAAATAACAAAACGACAAAATATTATCGGTTGGGGTAGCTCAAAGGAAATTGATGATCCTGCAGAGTCTATGACAAGGAGGTTTGTGCACCAACGGTAGCAGGACTTTCGACACTAGCTGGAATAAATTTAGCTCCTCCCACGAGCAAGGTTGCTAAATTGGGCGGAATTCCGCTTTTTAGGCTGGAAAACGGATTCCTCTCGCGGAACAAAAATTAACTTCGCGGAATACCGCCCAAAGGGCGGATATGCATAAAAGCAGTGCGGTTTTGGGCGGGTTTTCAGATTACGGCAAAAGTTCCAAACAAACAATCACAACGACGTTAACAGTGAGTTTTATTTTTATACACGATTTTTATTACTAATCATTTGTTAGTTCGTTTAATTTACTTTGAGAAGTGAGTAATGTTAGTTTTTAGACATCTCGTATAGGTCGTGTTCTAAGCATCATAGCGTCCTTCTCCTGCACAACACGAATATATACGACGTAATATATCACATTGGCAGCACTTGCAGTTAATTTTAGAACACGTCATTTAAAATTTGTCTTCTTGTCGAAGTACGGTGTCACTGCCAGAATTTTCCGTTAAGGCGTAGGGAAAATGCACGCATATGCAAGCATTTCTATGGTAATCTTATTAAGCGCGAATATTTAAGAGGATTAAAGAGAGTGAAAATGGAAAGTGGGGTAAAGTAGTTAAAAGAATTATTTATTCCCTAAAGTATTCCTCCTATCTGCTGTAGTCATTACAATACTTAAAAATTAGTTATAACTTAATATTACAAAAAATATACGTTTTTACATAAATTATTAATTACGACTTTAACAAACAAAAAGTAAAACTAATCAACAATTTCATAGGGTCACTACCTCAAACAAAAACCTCGAAACACAATTATTTGAATGCAAATTCAAATTTCCCGATTGGAATTAATTTTTTCTTATTAGGCGGAAATGGGCTGATTTACAGCCATTTAACGGCCAATATTTGTTCAAATAATCTGGCAACCCTGGCCTGGAGGAGAATTCTAGGGACTGGGTGCTCAGATCGGTAGTTTTTTGTGGTGACCTTGATTCCGCGATATCAAGATCACGAAACTTGGATCAACTACGGATATCATCCTGATTGGTGAAACTGGCGTCTGGTGTATCGTTTGTCTGTATAGGATCAACATGTATTAACTCAGCCTCGATGGCTGCTACTTCAAAGTTATTTGCTCTATTTTCCTCGACATTAATCGTAAAAAACTAAATTGTTAGGTAAAAGCAAGAACGCTGCATAGCTGACGCTTCATCTTCACGATGTAAATAAACGACCCAATTGTAGATTCCAACCACCAAAGCAGTTGAAAGCGGTGTGAACAATATAATTCCGTGAAAACCAGCACTGAACACACAATATAGAAGAAAGAGACTGCCTTTGAACCCTCTCAATGTTAAAGTTGTGAAGTAGATATTGCCAGGTTTTGAATGTGAATTGCTCCGTGCGTCGATATTGTGACTGTGATTTAGCTCATTTTGAAATCGGACCTTTTTTAACTGGTTTTGACCTGGCAATTTTGACAGGTTTTACTAGTGTACTAGACTAGTGTACTAGAGGGTTTTACTAGTTGATGAATACATATCTTTGTACAGAGCGCTGAGACCTTTCCAATAGGCACAATAACTTTATTTTTTTTAATTGTCGTTTAACAGGATTTGCAAAGTGGACGATACAATTGTGATGCTAACTTAACGTCAAGTTAACCGAATCTGTATACCAGGGTTAGTTAGTTAATTATTTTACGTGGCGAGACTCGGGCCATCAGGCCCGCTCTTCCGTCTAACCACGCAAATTTGTTACGCTCCTTTCACCAACTAGCGGAGAAAGGAGGTATTATCTTGGGCGACAAAACAGGCGGATCTCAATTTTGCTCAGAGGCTTCTTTTAAGGGGCGTTTACACGTAGAGACAAAGTCTCCTAACTTTTCTGAAGTTAGGAGATAAACTCTCTTCGATGCCTTTACACGAATGAAAATATCTCCTGAAACGCGAGTCTCCTAACTCCCGGGAGAGAAGTTTCCTGAGATCTCTCCAGAAAAGTATCTCCTTGCTGTTTACACTTGATTCAAATGTCTCTAGATGTTCTTTGGCGCCGCCATCTTGAATAAGCAGCCGATGAGCAGCGGCGAGCAGTTTGAGGTTAGAATGTGGCAGATCTTGCAGATGCCTGTGCCCTATAATAATTTTGAAGAAGCGAAGAAAAACAAAAGAGACAATTTGAGAAAGAGACGTTATGTGATATCAACTGTGCGAGAGTGAGGTTTTTCGGTATGGTTCCTTGAATGTTCTGAAGTTTAGCACCTGAAGATGTAACAAATCGAGTTACGAAACGTTGTGAAATTACTGAATAAATGATTGTCATAAAAAACTTTGGATACTTTTATTTGTAAACATATTTTGACAATCAAGAATAAATATTGATTTACTAAGAAAGAGACAAGTGTGGGTGATTCTTTTTACAGTGAAGAGCTAAGTATTTATAGAACTCTGATGGAGGAATTGCAGGAAGAGAATTTTGAAAAAAATATTTATTTACTACTTGTTCAATTGCATTGTAATTTTGGGGATTAATGAAATAAAACAGGTTTTAATTAATGGAGGACTAAAAAATTGGTTGACTATTGGAAAACTTGATCGTATTCGAAAATAGTTTTGACCTAATGTAAAGTTTTGAAAAATGGTTAAGTTGATTATTTGTTATAGAATCTTTTTGTGAAGTTAAGTATAAACGATTTGAAAGAATAAATTGTAAATTATCTGTATATTTGTTTGTTGATATAAACTAGGGAGCATGCAAATATTTGGAAGGAATTTATTTTGAATGATTTGAAATTTGTTAAATTTGGTAGTAGAGTCATTACACCATATAGGGCAAGTGTATGAAAGAGACTTGTGATAGTTTTATATAACAAAATTCCACAATTAATTCGTAACTTCGAGTTTTATTTATTAAAGGAATATATAATTAATATATTAACATTATTATTATTATTATTATTATTATTATTATTATTATTATTAAAAAGGATATAAAGGAAGAGGATTTTTGTATAAAAATTTCGCACGTCTAACTCGAGAAGAATTTGATTTGTTATTAAAAAATATCTCAAGCAATTAGAAAGCAAGATACCATCATGCGGTAATGTATTTCTTGGGGATATATACTTAATTTGACGCTATGGTTTGTGGCTACTGGAGATACATACAGTTCTTTGTCATTTTTATTTATAATTCCCCAGTGTAAAATTTCCCCAAAGATCCGAAATCCACGGACACTTGAACTACGAACAGACATAGAACGGCTGATCCAGTACATGGATACATACCAAGAGAGCAGAAACTCTTCCAACTCTCTTTGAATACTATTTATCTCCCAGGAGATACGATTTCTCAGCGATACCAGAGCCTTTACACTGTTCTCTCCTGGAAACTTTGAAGATCTCCTGTGACGTCATGTCTCCGGAGAAGACCGCTCTCCTGAGAGTTTACACGTGTCTCTAACCAATTCCGGAAAGTTAGGAGAAAACTCTCTCCGTGTAAACGCCCTTTAGGCTTGAGGATCTTTTACATGCAGTAAATCTACTAACATGGAACAGCCGGCTTTACTTCCTCCGAAAGAAGGCGTACAAAGTATACTTTCGCCCTTTAAAATCAACGGCTTCGATCGGGTTCAACAAACTCGAGTACAACAGTCCCGTACGCTGACCGTTATAGCACCGAATCCGCATATACCATCGAATCCGCGTCACATGAAGAGTGACGAACTTCATTCTTGCGTAACAAATTAGGAACAACAAAGCGACGAATTTTGAGTTTTTTGAGAACACAGCCGTCCATTCGCAAGGCGGTGGGCCAAGCCGGCTCGCCCAATCAGCGCGCAGCGAAGTCCCGGATTCCAGAAGTCGGCCAGGGCGGCGAGCGGGGCGAGGGAGGCGGCGGGGGAAATTAGCATGTTAAACGAAACTCGGCCCCCGAGCCTTTCACGAAGAGCAACTTTTCTTCAACAGCTCTCGAGCTGATGGGAGCTCCACGTCGCCCTTTGACTTTACCCCACCACCACCACCACCACCGCATCCCCGCTGCCTCTGTAGTGAACCCTCGCGGCTGCCATCTCCGATTCTGGAGATCCCGCGTTCCCGGTCTCTAGGCCGCTGTCTGCGTTGCTCTGAACAGAGTCGTTGGTGCGCCGTCTCCAACTGATACAGCTGCCTCGTCACTTCTGCCATTGCTAACAAACCATCCTCAGGTTGGTTCTTTTGTGATTGGTACCAAATCATCCCCAGGTTGGTAAGGATTTCGGGCACATCAACTACTGTGGTCCCGTACGTCTCGTGTATGTTTTCTTCCTAGTGAGATCCGCCACCGACTTACGTCGGCTAGCGGGGTTTTCCTAAACCAGGTATCTCCCATCAGCAGGGCAATGCCCCAGCCGGGACGAGCTCTAGGCTCCTGACCGATCGCCTGGAATGTGTGGTAGTAAAGTGCATGTTAGTGTAAGTGTGTGTAAGGGGTGAGGATAGGACAAGGAAGTGGAAGGAAAGATCGGGCGTGTTCCGTGGCCCATTTGTCAGGGTACTGCTCCGGGATTCGACTGGTGTTGATAGGAGAAACCACGGGAAACTACCGATCAGACAGTCTCTAGAAATCTCCTCCAGACAGCGATTGAATCGCGACCCACCAACGACACTACTACTACCTACACCATCATCTAAAACCACTATCATCATTATAATTTCACCGCCAGTTCCAGAAATTGGCGCATCAACTAATGCCACCGCAACCCCTCTGACCGGGACCTAGTGTATCACTCCCCTTAGTGGCAGAATTTTTGACACCAACTAATTAGTTGGGTCGTGTTCAGCCCAGGAGATTTCTAACGGCCGGTGGCTCCGGTGGGTAGTTTTCCGTGGTTTCTCCGGTCAACACCAGGCGAATGCCGGAGCAGTGCCCTAACAAACGTGCCACGGATCAAGCGCAATCTTTCCTACCTTTTCCTTATTCTATTCTCACCCCTTAACCACACACGTACACTAACATGCACTACACTACCACACATGCCGGGAGACCGGTCGGGAACTTCGAGCTTGTCCCGGCTGGAGCGGTACCCCATGGTGGGAGATAACTGGTAAGGGAAAACCCTGCGAACCGACGGTTGGTCGGCGACAGCCATCTCTCAAGCAAAAAAACATGCCCTACACGTACGGGACTAGTGATCACAGTAGCTGACGTGCCACGGATCTCAACGAACCAAGCAATGTACGCCGCATATACCTTAGCGAAGCACGCAAGCCGCCCAAATCCTGCCAGAAGCTGCCGCCGGCTTCTCTACGAGGCGAGGCACGCGCGCGCCTGTCGACTCATAAGCGGATCGGTGGTTAAGCCGCCAGCTCCCCCGCGCCCACCCCGCCAGCGCACGCGAATGGGGGAGTCCCCGCCGTGACACCAGACTTACGAGCTGAATGGCGACTGACGCGAATGCGAAATCCCCGATAATAATCCTTCGGAACTGAATTAAGGAAGGAAAGCCCGGGTGGTTCATACAGCGCGTTAACTTTCCGTGGCGCGATCCCGAGTTCGACTCCCTGGTGCGGCAAACATAGAGCTGTAGCTTTCCATTACAATCATGTCAGTGATTAAAGGCGTTTGTTGAAAGAAACCTAGTGGTGATACAGAATGGCACAGACTTTCTCGTAGTAAAGTTTTCTAATTTCCTTGGTATGGACTGACTTGCTCCATCCTCTTGCCAGCTGCCATCTATCGCCACCCAAAGTACGTTTTTTTGTAATCTCGTTATTTTTTCTCTTTCCTAATGGTAGAACCGAAATATTACATTAAGAATATTAAAGAAGAGTAAAACTGCGTTATAAATTAAATTTTCATTGAAACATTTGCAGTCTATTTTAAGAAGATGGCGTTTAAGCGTTACTGTCAATGCAAAATGTGTATCTCCTTTTCACTGAATATCTTTTTAGATTTCGAAAACTTCATTTAAAAGTCATTTGAGATACATTAACTCGCAAATGCAACAGTGTATGCACATCGGTGGAAATGTACATATTCACGGCGAGAGAGATATTTCAAAAATACATTTCTGTAATTTTTGAAAGGAAGGAAAGAATACAGCAAAATGAACTTTTCACCAACAGCGCAATTAAAAAAAATCGAAGAAACAATTTCAGCCATTTTTGAGAAAATAGCGTTTGAGCAATAATGAGAATGCGGAATTTTGAGCTTTTAACAAAGAACTGTTGAGTTACTGAGGAATTTTTATGACATTTTGACATTATTACAAAGCACCAGTTCTCATAAATACAATAATGTAAATACATGAATGTAATAATGTGAACAAAATGTCGTGAGAGAGAAGTAAAAAATACATGTTTGTTATTTTTGAAAAAGAAAAAGAATAGAGCTATATACCTTCTATCTCTTGATACTTTCTTGAATACGTCCGTATGTGCGGAGTAATATATGTGGTATAGAGAAAGTTATGTAATTCTATACGTAAAAAAGGCGGATTTTCGGCAGAGAAAAATTAATTATCAGACCCTGATAACCGAAAAATTCCAAAAGTTCCAAAAAGTTATAAATCCCGTTGCTAAATTAAGCAAACATTCTCTAACACGTTGTGTAGCCAGAATCCCTGTTTTGTGGGTCTTTGATACCGAAAAGTCAATTGGCGTCCGTCCATCCCTCTGCCTGGGTGTATGTGAACAACACTAGCGCCTAAACTATGCGTGCAAAGTAAATAAACAGGGGTTGTCTGGTATCAAATCTATATTTCTTCTTAAGATCTTTTCGATCGCGTAGCGATCATCGTCAGAGCTTGTAGCTGCTGGGCGGAAAACGAAGTTCTTTGGGGAATTCTTAAGATCTTTTCGATCGCGTAGCGATCATCGTCAGAGCTTGTAGCTGCTGGGCGGAAAACGAAGTTCTTTGTCTGGTATTAAATCTATATTTCTTCTTAAGATCTTTCGATCGCGTAGGATCATCGTCACAGTCTAATTAACTATGGATGATGCTACGCGATCGAAAAGATCTTAAGAAGAAATATAGGTTTGATACCAGACAACCCCTGTTTATTTACTTTGAATTAATAAGGTATCTACATCACCAACAGTCTAATTAACTATGCGTGCAATTTTGTCCAAACTGAATAAGCCCCAGTCAATCTGACCTGAGTCAAAGCTCTGCAATTTTGAAAAACATTGGTTAATTTTTTAGGGTACTTTACATGAAGCTCCTGAGACAATTCCAACATTTTCTTAAAAATGGATTTAAGGTTTTTCTTTAAATTTCTTGTAAATATATAGAATAATACACTTATGAAGCTGATATAGATCTCATTTCCCCTGTTAACTCTCAATTTTCGATAATTTGAATTGTTTCAGTTTTGAATTTTTTCGGCGTCTTCCTACAACTATGAAATTGCAGATATAGATTTCTCCTTAAAATACAATTTTCTCTCCATTCTTAGTTTTTTCAATAAAGTCTTGTACGTTTTTTGTAACTTTGAGGAGTTTTCGCAATAATGCGTGAAAGTGTAATATTTAAAAAATACAAAAACAAGATTTTCTCGAAAGCAATTTGTTTCTTTAAAGTTTTGGTAGGGATAGTGCTATATGTACGCTAGGAGATGGCATAAACTCCATATTGCTCTTTTCTTTTGTTTCTACTTTAAATTACAAAAACGTAATTATTTTGACTAGTCTCTCACGTCCTTAATATTTTCATTAGTGGCAATTTCCTCAAATTAATACATTTACGAGTAGATGTGCTTTAAATGATGTCATATATAGTTTCTCGGAAACTCAAAAGTTTTCTGTTAAAACGAGTTCAAAATTTCACATTTTCACAAACGTTTAAAGATAATTTTCTCAAAAACGGATACACAGTTTTTCTTCAAATTTTGCATATGGATAGCGCTAATCGTACTTTAACGTAAGATGACATACATGTACTTTTGCTGTATACTTTTGTTTTTTCAAAAAGGACACAAATGTAATTTTTTAACTATCCCACATACCGTTAACATGCACATTTCCTGCTATTTCTATACATGATTATATTTGTGAGTAAAAGTGCTTCATATGACTTTAAATGAAGTTTCATTCCAAACATTCTGTGAAAAAGAGCTTCAAATTTCGCATTTACAGTAACGCTTGCACGCCATTTTCTTAAAAACGGCTTCAAAGATATCAATTAAAATTTCCATATTGGACGAGGTTTTACTCTTCTTTAGTATTCTAAAAGTATTATTTCCAATCTACCATTAGGAAACCGAAAAATTAAAAGCTTCAAAAAATGTATTAAGGGCGGCGACAGATGAGACCTCACAGGACTATGGGGTAAGACCGTAAAGTTAGCCTCACCAAGGAAATTAGAAAACTTTACTACGAGAAAGTCCGTGACACACTATAGCACAACTACGTCCCTATCTTGTGATGAGTTTGGCACGTGGACCTCTGAGGCTACAAGATATGTTGGATAGTCGTCGCTGTTCGCATATGGTACTTGCATTGTATTCTTATTACGATAATATAATCTAACAAAATTTAACTTCTATACAAATTGTAAATATAAATTAATTTCTATCGTAAATTAGTATTTTAGATCTAGTTTGTGCCACAAAACCTCCTAATGAGATGTAATTACTGAACTTCATTGACATGTTGTGATCATGTGTTTTTATTTTGTTTTAATAATGGTCTATGTTGAAACATTTCATACATTTCAATATTTATATTTCTTTTTACCAATTTTCTCTAAATATACTGCATGTGTTTCCTTTAAGGTCTGCAGATGGAGGTAAATATTGGTAGCTCTCAAACGTCATATTAATGTTATTTTAAATTTTGTAAAGTTGTTTGGAAAATTAATAATGATTACTCATTCCGCCTATTTCCTGCTATCCAAGCTCCTCTGTTAATTCATAACAGCGCTCTTTGCTTCCCAAAAGTTTTCAAATCCTTCTCTTCCAAATATCTATAATCTTGGCAGGAGAGTGAGACAGCAAGAATAGAGGCAATTTTAAGAAACAATCATAATAAATCAATTTGGGACGTTATAAGATCACTGCGTAATAAAAGAAATGTAAGTAATGCAATTTCACTAGACGCGTGGAGCAGTACTTTTCACGGCGCTCGAAATAGCGAATATTGAAACAGGGATATATATTATCACGGACCGGATGTCCTGAATTAGACGAACCGATAACCTGGAATGAAGTGAATAGGGCTATGCTAGCCATGAATAATAAGAAGGCAGGCGGCGCGGACGGCATTCCGACACAATTTATTTCGGAATTGTGCACATAGACCCAGAGGTATTCTAAATTTATTTAATGCAATAGTTGATTCTGGATCGTATCCAGAAACGTGGAGTACAGCGATCCTCCAACCAGTCTTTAAGAATAAAGGTAATACGAATTGCCCACAAAATTATCGCGGAATTAGTCTTTTACCAGCGCTGAGCAAGCTATTTTGTAAAATGCTCAACGGGCGACTGAGTGAATGGGCGGAAAAGCACAGTAAAATATCAGAATTGCAAGCAGGCTTTAGGAGAGGCTTCGCGACTACCGACAATATCTTTGTGTTAGATACCTAGTAAAGCAGGCGCTTGCCGTAAACGGGGCCACTTATATTGCAGTTTTGTAGATTTCGAAATGGCTTTTGACTCTATCAATAGGAAAGCTTTATGGCAAAAACTTAATGAGCTAGGCGTCTCAGTAAAGTTTTAAAAGTGTTGCAGAGCATATACGAAGACGTAAATTTCTGTGTCAGGTGCGGTGATGGAAGTACAACACGAAAATAAAATCGACAGTAGGAGTAAGACAGGGCTGTCCTCTCTCACGCTATTGTTTATCTTGTTTATAAACGATTTATTGACGTGGTTACAGGATGCGGATACATCTGCGCGGAAATTGAGGCCTGAACATTCCCGGACTACTATATGCTATGATTTAGTTTTATGTTCGAGACTATTGACGGCTTACAAAAGTTTAAATATCCTAGAAACGTATAGTGAAACATGGGATTAAAAGTAAATATTCAAAACCAAAGTAGTTGTCTTCAAGAATGGATTTATCTGGGGTAACAAGGAGAGATGGTTTTACGCTCAGGAGGAGATTGACCGGTTAAAACATTTACATATCTTGGGGCAAATTTTCCATGAATGGTGGATGGAGTAATCACATAGTGGCGGCGCACGTAAAGGAAGAATTGCGCTCAAAGAAATCGTTTGCGCAGTGCGCAGGGTTCCGAATTGCCTTTAAAGGTGTGGAGACGATGTTTAAATCGCTAGTTCTCCCAGCAATGAATTATGGGGCAGAAATTTGGGGAGTGGATAGGATAGATCGACTAGAAAGCGTCGAAACAGATTATTTCAAATTAATTCTCGAGTCTCTAGATTCGCAGCAAATGCCGAGTCCTAAGAGAGGTCGGTAGTGTAGGAATTTGGAAAGATTTTAAAATGAAACCCATTAAACTTTGGATTAAATTAGCAGGTGAACAGGCTGACTCACTTATAAATAGATGTTTCGGGTGCAGTTACAGGAAGCAACCAACGCTACTGGTCGTATAAAATTAAACTGCTACTGGAACGTTCAGGTCTGGAAACGTTTCTCCGGAAATGGTGGGAGATAGGGAACACGTGACATAGAACGGTTAATTTCGGATAGACTTGCGGATATTAAAAGGCAAGAGATCCTGGCAGCAACGGCCGAAAAACGTTCGCTAGTTGCGCAAATTCACGCGAGTCCGTTATGGGGTTGCGAACGTTACGTAAACACACTGCAGAAGGACGCAAGAGGGATACGCTTGGTTCAGGGTCGGGGCTGGATGCAACGTAGATTAAAGGACTCGAATGGTAATGGCATCTGTGTGCTTTGCGGTGATAGGGAAGACTGGATCCATATCCTTTTAACTTGCAGTGCGACCGAAACTTGGAGAGGAAAATGGATGGAATGGAAATTACTACTTCAACATAGGAACGTAACGCTTGCCCAAAACATTCTAGGGATAAAAGAGCTAACTTCATGAAAGAATTAGGAACATTTCTGGAAATTATAAAAAAATAACGTGGGAAAACAGCAGTGGTTAGTACGAGCAGAGCCTAGACTGGAGAGAAATATGTAATAAATCAATAAACTAACAATAATTAAGTTAGTCAGTAAGTTATGTTAGGTTAGTAAACAGTACAAAAAAAAAAATAAAAAAAAAAAAAAAAAAAAAGTTATAAATTGTAGTCAATTGTTAAGTATAAGTAGATAAATAAGTCAATAAAAATATATATATATATTAACTTAAAATAATTAAAATAAGTTAAATAAATTAAAATTAAATTAATTTAAAACAAGTTAAATAAATTAAAATAAGTTATATCAATTAAAATTAAATTAATTAAAATAAGTTAAATAAATTAAAATAAATTAAATTAAAATAAAATAAAGGAAACGGCTAAAATAAAGCACATTAGGGGCGAAGGAAGTGGAATCGGAAATGTTAGGGCAGAGGCGTTGGTGCGACGATTTTCTGTGGTGCTGTTTGTTTTCAGGTGCGGTGGAGGCCAAACACTGGAAGGAGAATGCCTGACGCCCGCGCCAAATAAATAAATAGTCTAAAAACCGGATAGAGTAGCATGTACTCGGCTTCTGACGGCAGGTTTTTCCCTTCAGGGTTTTCCTCAGTGTACCTTATGGTCTCGTTTCCGGCTTTGAGGCGATGGAGAGACCATTTGGGGTGAATACAGAAGGCGAAAGGTTAGAACTCAGTAGAATGTAGGTATTGTAATGGCTAAAGGCCTTCGGCCTAGCCACATTGGATCAAGTTTCTAATTTGGCTGTAATAATTACCTATTAAATAAATAAATAAAATAAATATCTACCAAATTTAATTAACGAAAAGAATAGAATCAGAAGAATTTGGAATGAACATAGGTTACTAGAAAGTGAGCTCAACGCCTTATTCGAGTCTGTAAACAGTCACTACAGTACTACAGTTTCGAACAATATACAAATATGTCTTCTCCTCGTCCCATAACAACTCAGTTTGGTTGGCTACAGAAAAATACTACATAAAATACAACCCTTCCACCTTCATTGTCAAACGGGCAGAAAGTATTCTCAGAACGACAAAGTGTAACTTCTAGCAGATTTCTTTGCCACAACCTTTCAATCTCATACGTTTAAGACCCCCTCCCCCCAAATTCCGTTAAAGAAAACTCATTTGCTTCATTGCCGAACTTCGATGTCCCTAGCCGAATGAAACTTGCACCCCCACCGAAATTTATATGACATTTTTAACAATCTACCTAAAAGAAAAGTCGTCGGACAAGGAAATATATCACTTAGTATGCTAGAAAACCTTCTTCGATGCGCACTTGATTTGATAACTTAACATAATGAATTCTATGTTTAGACTAGGTTACGTCCCCAAATTATGGAAACCCTCACTTGTAATCCCAATCCCCAACCTGACAAAAGCTACACATTACTTTCGCCACTTCCTGTCTGTCCGTCGCCTCGCCAGAACAGGACGAAAAGGCATCCTACACTGGCTCAATTTATTGCTAAAAACGTCTAAGGTAATTACTTATCAATTTGGTTTTGTTCCTAAACATTAATCTTACCATCATCTCCTCAGGTTAACAGAATTTATTCATTCCGAATTTCATAAATGGTATTTCACCACAGCATACTTTCTAGATGTCAGCCAAGCATTCGATAGAATTTGGCGTAATGGCCCAATTTATAAGTTAAGGAAGCTCGATATCCCACTCCTTCTCCTTTCAACCATCCGAAGTTTCTTATCAGATTGTTCATTCTCAGAAAAATTTCAGACTCGCCTTTATAACTCTCGTCCCATTTTAGCAGGCGTTCCCCTGGCTCCCCTCTTTACCCAATTCTCTTTAACATCTTCACCGCCGTCACATCCACATCTCGATTCTTTCACAGCTCAATTTGCAGACGACACTTCTCTATTTCTTTCTGGAGCCGAACTAAACACTGACTGACCGACTTCACAGACACACCAAATAAAACAACGGACTACCAAATGAACAATCATGCGCAATCTCTCAAAATCTGTCGGATAAAGTTTTACTCTCCGTCACTCTTTCTACTCTCATCCACTACTACTATACAAATATCCCATTTCTTGGTCCACTTCATCAGTCAAATATATGGGTCGTTATTTAGATTCAAAAGTAACCTGGAAAGCTCACATCGAAACCAAAGTAAAGCAAGCCCAACAGAAACTCCATCAACTTCATCCCAATATAAACAGTAAAAGTAGCCTCAGATACGAAAGTACACTGCTCCTTTATAAATTCGTTCTCCGTCTACTTCTCCTTTAAGCATGCTCGATCTGGTGTCATTCAGCATCATCTCACTTCAACAAGATACAAATTTTCCAGAAGAGAATCCTCCGCTTGGCAACCTAAGTCCCATGGTTTATCCGGAACACAACCCTCCATTCCGATTTCAACTTAAAACAATAAAAGATCAAATAATTCGCACCTCTCACAATTTCTTCTTCTGCTTACCTAACATAACCGGATCATTTTTTTATAACCTCGGTAAAGGTAACCCTCCCTTACTGAGAATAAAAAGTAGATATCCACTTCATTCATTCATCAATTGCTTTCCTACCTTTGATTAATAATAAATAACTTCAGCAATTTCCATCACTTCCCTGTGATTATTCAGCGGTGCTTGATGAGTCTCCCCACACTTTACTTTTTAAGCTTAGAATAAGACATCAATCATCTGTAGAGCCGAAAGGCGAAACGATGTATATTCTGATAATCCATAAATGAACTGTTAAAAGTTCGGCGAAAGAACAACAACAAACAACTGTAAGACAGATGACAGGACTGTCGAAGCAAACAGACCAGTCTGTGATTATTGATATTGCAATTTATACAAAAGAAAACCTAGTGTCAACTATCCCTGAGAAAGAAAAAACAAAAATACTAGACATTACATAGTTGTTCAGTTGAAGGATACGTAGAGTCTACAGAGAGGGGAGATAGTACCAACAAACCATGTAGTCAGGAAGGATTAGAAGAAGGCTGGAAAAATTGTAGTTACGAGAAAAACACCTTAGAACTATGCAGAAGGCCGCTTTATAATGTCCAAAGAGACATTGTCAGAACGTTTTTGAGACTTTAGTAATGTAGAATGAAGGGTCAAATAAGTCAATAGATCGCCATTACCTTTATTACGAGAGGACTACAGAGGTAGTGCAAAACAAATTGAAGAAGTTCTTTACTATTGCACAATTGTACAGTCAAGTTGTCATGAATAGGAAGTCTGGCCAGAAACTTTTCTTATGAAGCCAAGGAATAATAAAGAAATATTTTAATGATAATAATAATAATAATAATAATAATAATAATAATAATTATAACTGTATGTATTTGGCACTTTAGCATCGGATTAACCCAACTTTTACGAGATAGCGCTGTTCTCAGCCCTTGGTCGTGTTTGATAAAGTATCCACTCCTGAGAGTAAGAGCATGACGTATTCTCGACTGAACATAGTTTATATGGCCTGCCTGAGCATTGTACTATTTCTCTCTTACTTCGTAAGAAGAGGAAGTATTGAAATTTGGCACCGAAAACGGTGATGTTCGTCACAAAAACTCTTAATGCCGACCCTGGTAAGAAACAATTTTCTACAAAACCCTCTTATTCCCCAATCGATTTAAAATATCTAGAGGCATTGCAAATTTGAAAATTGGTATTTTAATGTTTTGCGGGTACGTTTCACGAAGCGTCAATTACATTTTCAAATTTTCTCAAAAGTTTCCAAAATTTTCTCCAAACATTTGTGGATTTATACCAGCAAGTCTGGACAACTCGACGATAGGTCGTGTTTTGTCTGTCTATGGAAGCAGAGGCATTGTTAAAAATCTAAATGAAAAGGGACGAGCATACAAGTCATTTTTGATTTTTTCATTGATGCCGACTGACTTTGTTCGCTCACTAGGAAGCCCATCCTATTTTGAGTATGGCCTTGAATCCCTTATGAATGCTGTGTAAATGATATACCGTTCTCAATGCTGACGATTACGAGTGCGAAGAAAGCAAAATATAATTACGTTTCCAGTAATTAACATTTCAAATTGGAATGATTGAAGGCGTTGGAATGATTGAAGGTTTGAGTATGGCCTTGAATCTCTTATGAATTCTGTGTCAATGATATACCGTTCTCAATGCTGACGATTACGAGTGCGAAGAAAGCAAAATATAATTAACATTTCAAAGTTCAAACGTGAGTCCACACAATCATTTCAAAGAGAGAGCGTGACAAATGGAACAAATCCGTAGCCATCATACCGTATTGTCATGTGGTAACGATAGTACCAAGAAACATCGTTTCCGTATACTTCAAGTGCAATTGTGAGATAGAATAAAATTTAAAATAATTTTAATTATTAATTGTTTACAATAATTCCTTTCAAATGTGCTTTTTCGTTGTTTAGATGCCTTTTTGCATCCCTACTTTTACCTAGAATAATTGCCCTTTTCATCCTACTTTAATAAAAATAAATATCCTTTTGTCTATCTATTTAGGGAAAATAAATGTGCCTATCTTATTTATCTATTTGCCTATCTTATTTAGTAAAAATGAATACCTTTTGTCTGACAATTTTAGTAAAAATAAATGCTTTTTGCATTCATTATTTAATAAATGCCTTTTGCCTGTCTATTTTAGTAAACATAAATTTCTTTTAGTCTACCTATTTTATTGAAAAATAAATGCGTGAACTTCCGGGCTACATTGATCACCTTGTTGACCTCTCCGTAACAATGGCGATTGTGCGCGGAACAGATATCTGCGCAGCGACTGGACAGCCGGTGTCATTGCGGTCGCTATGCGCGGCGGGGTCGACCGGCGAGGCTGTGTTAGATTCGCGCTAATGGAGGATAAAAGCGGAAAACGAGGGAGCGAATTCAACCCTCGCGCTCTGCAATTGCAGACCCGCGCCCCGGGCGGTGCCCATCGCGGGTTGGCGCTCGCGGACGGCGCGGTGGGGCTGCGCGCGGGGGTTGGCTATTATTGACTCTCGGCACGCCAACTACTGAAGTCATTATTACATTCTTGGCTGTCCGGGTGACGCCGCGTTAAGTTATCTGGTGCCGACGTTTCGATCAACATGTCGTGATCTTCATCAGGGCTCGTAATGCCTTGTTTATTTATAACAAACGACAACCGTAGCTAGAGGGTTGCGGCGTCACCCGGACAGCCAAGAATGTAATATTGACTCTGGCCGCGGCTGCCTACGACTTCATTTACTGAAGTCATTAGTCCCGGAAGCGTAGTGCACGCTTCTTCATCAGGAGATGGCGATGATCTTCCCTCGTTGGATGGTGAGATCCGGCGCCGACCTACCGTCGGCTAGCGGGGTTTGCCCAACCCTGGTACTGCAAGCGGTAGCTCAGTGCATTAACTGATGTCACTGCAGCGCCTCTAACCCAGAGGTCCTAGGTTTAAGTCCTGCCGGCGGCAGGAATTTCGCCACTAGCTTTTCAGCTAGGTCGAAATCAGCCGCTGCCTAGAGGAGAAGTCTAGCGGTCGGCTCCTCTGATCGGTAGTTTTCCGTCGTTTCTCCGATCAACACCAGGTGAATGCCAGAGCAGTACCCTAACAAACGGGCTACGGACCGCGCGCAATAGTTCCTTCCTCTTCCTTGTCCTGTCCTCTCCCATTACACACACACTTACACTAACATGCACTACAATACCACATATTGACCGGTCGGGAAGTTAGAGCTTGTCCCGTCTGGGGCACTGCCCCGCTGGTGGGAGAGTCCTGGTTAGGGGGTAACCCCACTAGCCGACGGTAGGCCGGCACCAGATCTCGCCATCCAGCGAGGGAATATTACCGCCATCTCACGAGAAAAAACATGCACTACAATTACGGGACTAATGATCACAACAGTTGACGCGCCCGGAAACACAAAAAAATCAATCAAAAAAAAAACAACAACCTGGTATCTCCCACAAGCGTGATACCACTCCAGCCACGACAAGCTCTAAGCTCCCGACCGGGCTCCCGGCGTGCGCGCGCGCGCGTGTGTGTGTGTGTGTAAGGTGAGAGGATAGGACAAGAAAGAGGAAGGCATTATTGCGTGCGGTCCGTGGCCCGTTTATTAGGATACTGCTCAGGCATTCGTCTGGAGTTGATCGGTGAAACTATCGATCAGCCGGCTTCTGCATTTATTCTCCAGACAGGGACTGAATTCGCTTCCAGACAGCGGACCTCCCGGTCAGAGGCACTGCAGTGGCATCAGTTGTTGCACTGAGCCTCTCGGTTCTCATCCGAATGTGTGATTTTGTGACTGATAACTACCCAAAAGAATTCTACGAGCTTGCTAGCAAAAAGTACCCTTATATTTCTATAAAAACCAATAAACGTCTAGCTCACGATAAAGGAGAAATTAAAGTATAGTTCTTCCTTAAATAATAGGTGAAGTGCCACTTCATCCATTTCCCGTGAATAGCTACGTCTGGTACATCTGGAGTTGAGAGAACACAACGTATGCAACGAAGTGCGGATCCACACGTGCACGCAGCTGCGTTGAGTTCGGGGAATTGAGAAATGACTTTCTGATTATTGGAATCAGCACAAATAGCTGCGTCGCTCCTGGTCACATACCATGCTATTGTTTTCGAGTCGCGGATTGGCTTTGGGACGAAACCGCTGGAATTGTCGGATGCGAATATCAATAACACGCAAGCCGTGTAATTACACAGAACTGCAGTAAAATAACGTTGGAAACTTTGTGAAAGTTTCTCGACAGAATCTCTAAGAGAGCATCTGAATAGCGTTCATCGTAATTAATATAACATTTGAATTCAAAGACTAGTGAAATCTGGCAGACTTTGTTCTGCCCTTCATCTTCCTCTTTCTTCTTCCCTCCTGCTCTCTCTCTCTCCCTCTCTCTCGCCGTTTCTCTCTCTCTCTCTTTCTCTCTCTCCGTATCCGAATCACTCTTTCCGTTTCTCTCTCTCTCTCTCCCTCTCTCTCTCCGTCTCTCTCCCTCCCTGCCTGTCTCTTCCTCCTTCTGTCCCTCTCGTTCACATTTAGTTGCAAATTCTGCTCGTCTCTAAGCAGGTGGGGTAATTTGGAGAAGGACCGTACTAGGAAAAAAAAAAGAGCGAGCTGTAGAACGCTTCAATTAGGAGGTATTTAACGATATAGTTTCAAAAAATATCCTGCGGAGTGCGTTGCGGGTTGGATTTCACATGAAAACTTAGTTTTGTTCTACAGCGCCTTCTGGTGAAATTTTTCTATATTTTAATACTTATTCTGCTATCCGGGGTGGAGATGAATCCAACAAATTGGAGATAATTAAAATTTGTTCAGTCGTTCTTGAGTGCTGTAACTAACCAGACTTTGTTTTACATATATCGATAATGGAATACAAGTGTATGGAGCTTAAGTGAATATCTTCACGCCTTAAGTGAATATCTTTTACAAACAAGACAAGAATAGCAAGAACAAAATTAAGAAAGTTGCAAATTTGTACTTAAATTTATATGAAAATATATATTCACCTGTGGCTATAAATTAGAGCTTTTCAAGAGTATTCGAAGTTTGATTAGCAAGTGTCCAGTTGCATGTGTACTGAAGTCAATGGCTCAGAAAGCTTTTACTCGACTAATGGACTTCCTGACAGCTGATGACCTCTCCAGCAGCAATTTGAACGCGTTTGCGATGGGCAGAAAACGAGCCCGGGTGTGTACTTGTCACGTTTATACACCAACAAATGAGGAGGAACTAATCAAAACGCTTATTGTCCATTGGTGGTCAAAATTCAAAATTGAGTTTGATAGTAAATCCTGTAGAATAGCGAACAAATTATCCGAATAGTGACATTACCGTAATATTTTCATTATGTAGTAAGAATGTTTTGGTACGCAGCTGTATTGTGAAATTCAATTGACTCGTTGTTGCGCTATCTTCATCTTCATTGTTGGTGGTGAGCGATGAAAACTGATCAACAAATTAAAATATTGGAGAAAAGAATCGTACCACTAGTTGAAAAGAACAAGGCGTTGATCTTCCAACAGTTCCTCGCACTGTGTCACACATCAAAAGAAAGCTTTAGATTTTTCTAAAAGGACAATATACAAGTGTTTTAGTGGCCAGAAAATGATCTAAATTCAATCAAAAATCGATTGTGCATAGTGAAAAATAGACCCATAAAAATGAAATGACACTAAAATAAACCTTCTCAAATCACTTATCAGTTTGATTATTATATTAAAAATAAAAGACAGGTGTTTAACTTTAATAGAGTCAATGCCTAAGAAAATAAATAAACTTATTAACAATAAAGGAGGGCCTATTAACTATTAGTTCATGAAAAGTTTTCGTTTGTTATATTTTTCCCGCGTGAAAATAAAATGTTCCAAAAGACAGCGCGTGTTCGGATTAATTTGTTCGCTACTGTACTTTTTAATACGCTCTGCACGTTCCTTCTTTCAGATTTCTTCAAAACACACTTGAACACAACGAAGTGCAACTTTGAAGTTCAGTGGACGAAACGAATAGTTATTAATCCTTTCGTGTGAATGAGTCGAATCGCATTTTGCCCAGCTAATATGGCTCATCTCAATGATCTGGCAACATTCTTTGATAGGAATTTAAATTAACAGAAAAGGAAGAATTGACAACAATGATAGTACTGATTTTATCGGAGTGTCAAAATTCAGTAAGCTACAGTAAAAGCTTTATATAACAATAGCAGAATCTAGTGGAGATTAGCAGTATTCTTTGTGAATGTCCCAATACCCCACTGAGATTTAGTTAGTTGTGCTTTATAAAGATTGGATAACTTTATAGCCTTCGATAGCAGACATATCATTTTATCTTCCGGCCAATTTTTTAATCAGTACTGTTATTGTGTTCAATGCTATGCTAGACAAATATCTCTTTCCAATTTTTATATAACATTTGAAATGAAAACAAAGCAGTAGAGGTGCGGTAGCAGAAGTTGCTTCGCTGTCATTCGTTTCTTAAGTAAAATGGATATTAGTGAAACAATGAATGAATATCAGATTGTTTGCTGACGGATGAGTCTGCCAGAGCAAAAATCAACACTTGGTTCATGCAATTGCTTCTTGGTTACATAGATAATTTCTTCTATATGTAGCTGATGTACATTTTTGTTTCCTTGTTCGAGTGCACTCATTTTTACCCCCGACCGAGACTTTGGTAGGGCGGAAAACAAGCTCCGGAAAATTCCGGAAATTTTGAACCCTGAAACTACCATGAAACCTATCGGGAAGTGGATGAAACGATGGTTTTAGAGAATGATTGGAACATTCATGATTACAAGCAACAAACCCATTAATGGCATCAATAGAATAATAAAAATTAAATTAAAGAAATGCATGGTAGCTGGGAAGGGAATTGACGTGAAAATCAAAACCTACCTGGTGTATTACTGCGATGACGCTTCAAAGAGCTACAAGTCGTTAGATAACATGGATAGTTTTCCAAATATTGCAAACAGATACTTCGTAACACTTGTGAGTTGAGTTAAGATCAAAAGATCAAGAAGGAAGGAAAAAACATCCTTCTAGCCGTGCACTTTCACTCGAGTGTCCGAATGATCTACAACCTGCGTTTTCATGGGACGGCGGAAAGTCACATTTTGTAACTAGCTTGTTCATTAGCTCATCATGATATAATCTTCCATAACACAGGACTACTGACTTGACTGATTTTTTCATGTGTTTGTTCGTACCAGATACGTATCATCGGAAAAAGTGAAAGTCAGATTTATATTCATGTTTAAATAGTAGTTTATGAATTAGTTTATATGTTAAGCTTTATTGCATGAGTACATGTTTTGAAAACGAGCGACGTTAGGAGCGAGTTTTCAAATTTGTACGAATACAATAAAGCAACATTATAAACGAGTTGCATACGCTATTTTTTTGTATAACAGCATTATAAATTTACAAGAGAATGAAACTTAATTTCGCGAAACAACTTTCTTCTGACGTCTCGGGTGCTTGACATCCAACGCCCTCTGAAATCAAAGTTGTTGACATCCGTGCGAGAAAACGGTGGTCGGCTGTTCCGTCTTCTTCTACCTCCACACGATTATCTCGCAACTATTGGCTGATGGGGATGACGTCATGCCGCGTTTAATAATGGCGATGACGTCATGTAGCGTGCGATAAAATACTGGATTATGCACGATTCGGGGTATCGAAAAGGGCCGTTTATAATGATGGTATACAAAAAATTTATTATCTGTTCGATTATCGGTTTACTTGCTTCGTATTCTATATACTTAAATGTACGTGAAAATGAATCATTTATTTCCGACAAATTTTATTTTCATTTATATCAAGTTTCAGAATGATTGTATAAAGTATTAAATAATGAGAATATTATTTAATTTAACAGTTGTTTGCAAATTGTCCGTTCTTCAAAACCTCGTTAAACCCTTCCTCAACATAGCATTTGAGGTGTGAACATGTCAATTTCGGTTTATACTTTTCTCCTGCTGCTTCAGTGGTTTCCTCGAGAGAATCGGAATTACTTTACTGACTGTCATTACGTCATTGGCGTTGTGAAGTACTGAGGCTCTATTCTCCGATAGAGTCAGCAAGATAATTTTCCCGATTAATATCAGAAACAAAGGCATCAATTGGCATCAAAATTAATCCCGCAATATTGCATTCTCGGTGGTGTATGAATTTTTATCTTTTTTTTTAACATTTGTGATTCTTCCTTTGGGTTTATTACTTTTTTATCTTATCTGAATTTAGATCTATATTATTATGGATTCTTGATTTCGTTAATATAAATTACTTTATTAGAGATGAGCGTGGTACCTTTGTAATATCTAGAAATGTGGGAAGCTCATTGAGTAGTTTTTCCAAGACACTTTCCCAAGCTCTCAAGTTCTTTCAAGTACTTTTAACTTTACCCGAAATCTCCGTTTCTGATTTCTTAAGAGCTTATTTTCGAAGTTTCAGCGTTTCTTCCCTGGACACCCAGTATATTAAACTGCAAAGAGAATGATTTTGCTCCCAGTGAACAAGTGAGGTACGAAAGAAAGAGCAAAACATTGGGGGTGGAGGTCAATATATATTGAATAGATGTCAAATTTACTTTACTAATACAAACTACGAAATTTGCGTTGCTTGGTATGCGTTGTTGGAGTGAAAACGAGAAGATGCCGTCATGCGCAACTTGGAAAGTTCGTGGGAAATGAAAGAGCAGATAATCTTCCTTGAAGAATATCGAGTTATGTAATCGTTAAAACGATTGTTTGAGTCTATCAATTGTAAGTTTTTGAACTTTATGTATGAAATTGTGTGTGTACTTTATTTTATTTATTTTTTTTACATATTAGAATTGTACGTAGATCATTCAATAATTAAAGAGACAAATTACTCTGGAGAAAAAGCGTAGGAGAAATTTGGAAATAATTTTAGAACTTTAAGTTGGCATCACTGGGATGAGCCCTGATCATCAGGAGGATCAGCATTGTGGTGTTCTAAACTACGCTGAACGTTGGCGAGCCCACTTGAAAATTCCACATTGGTTAAACAGCATTGTGTGATTCGTTTTGTACTTGCTGAAGGTAAAAAACCAGTTAATATATACTCTAGAATGACTAAAGTGTATGGTAAAATTTGTAAGATCCGCGATAATGTTTACAAATGACTAGAACAGTTCAAAAGTGGTCGTGACTCTGTGAGTGACAATCACCGTTCTGACCGCGTCATGCTGGGAAAATCATGTTGACGATGTTT
The DNA here is from genome assembly GCA_964035755.1 of Teleogryllus oceanicus. Lineage (NCBI taxonomy): Eukaryota > Metazoa > Arthropoda > Insecta > Orthoptera > Gryllidae > Teleogryllus > Teleogryllus oceanicus. The sequence goes on along the minus strand of CAXIVR010000012.1, from coordinate 65,237,417 downwards.
CACGACGCTGAAGGTGCGTTTATTTAGGATTACCTCGATGAACTTCGTACAATAAACAGCCAAACTACTCAGAAATGCTTTTGAATAAGGTGAAGCCAGTCATGTGAGAGAAATGTCGTAGATCAAAGAGGAGAGATGTGATTCTCCAGCAAAACAACGCACGTGTTCACTCTGCTCAACAAAGCCGTGAAACCATCGACAAAATGGGTTACTAGGCACTACTTCATGCCCTTTACAGCTCCAATTTAGCGCCTTCTGATGTCCATATTTTGGTCCACTAAAGAAAGCATTACGTGGGAAGAAGTTCAAGGATAACGAGGATCTCAAAACGTTTGTGGGAAATTGCTTCAAATACCAAGATAATGAGTTCTTGCAACCGTTATACAAAAGCTGATAACTCGTTGGAAAGAGTGCATAAACGTTGGTGGGAATTATATTAAAAAGTAGTAAAAGTCCTGTTTAGTAAAAATAAATTTTTATTTCTCCAGACTAATTTGTCTCTTTAATTAATGATTGCCTCCCGTACATTATTTAATTATAGACAAGGAAGAATTGTACGCTCTGTGTTATTTATTTCCTCGCACAACCTTCCTTCTGTTACCTAACACCGGCCAAACCTTTTCCCCCTTTTTGATGGACTTAACTATGATGAATAAATGATAAGTTACGCTCAATTACATCACTTGGTGTCTGGCACATATCCTCTTGGATTAAAACTTTGGCGATGACATCAAAAAATTTAATCGTTACATTAAGGCAAGATACAATCAGAATTTGCTCTTATATAGATCCACATATATATATATATATATATATATATATATATATATATATATATATATATATATATATTGAAACGCACCGCGTTTCCATCCAAAGAAACGGCGATACCTCAAACAAGCACGCGGCAGAACGGTTGCCAGAGGGCGCTCGCCAGCCACGAAAAACGGTTACGGGCGGCGAGGTGTCGTCGGTTGGCCGACCGTGGGAACAAGGCCGCGAGGAGGCAGTGTCTGGCTGGCCGCCGGCGAGGAAGGACGTATCTGGGGCTGCTCCGCGATCGAAAAGCAAACTAGTATCGCGAACGAACGAGTGCAGAAAGGTTAATTGACGGACAATTTGTGCGTGATAACAATCAATAGTCGATCGGACATATTGCCAAAGTGATAGCTGCTATTTGGAGTAACACAGATCAAAAGACGTCGAGTGGATCGGAGAATTGGAAAGGAGACGTACTTCGGAAGCGCAGCGCCTCACCTCGGCTGGTCCCAAGCGAAGCGACCCCGGCAAGCAGCGAAGGAGCGCGAGGCAACCCGAGGGTCCCCGAAGCCGCCGACGCTCGTAGTGGGAAGAAGTAAACGGTAAATATTTCTTCGATCGATATCAGATCGAGAGACTAACAGTGATTCTGGGTTATATGAAAGAAAAGGGTAGAGACCACCATAGATGTTGTATCATTAGTGATTTGTATAGAATTAATAAATAGTTCAGTTTATTTTGTTCACGGAACAGTGGTGTTTGATTAATAACCCGAGCCCATTCACGAGAAAGAACACCTGTCCCTTACAAATAAATTTACTGAGAACAAGCCGGCCTACCCGGTACGTCACAAAATATATATATATATATATATATATATATATATATATATATATATATATATATATATATATATAGGTGGTGGAAGTATTTATCAGAAAAATCAATGACAGAACCCTCCTCCTCAAAATCAGTAATGTTTGAAAGTAATGTTCGTCAGATAGAAGTAAGGTTGTGAATGCTTTGATATGTGGCGTTATTTATCATAGGCGACCGACCAAATGTTTGCAATTTTAAACTTCAGTCATTTATAGCTCAGAAGATGTTGATGTAATTACGATGAGTTCGTGAAGAAAACATATTTTGATATGAAACCGAAGAAATATAAATTCCATCTTCGGTGGAATACTATATTCTGTCTTCAATTAAATTAATCTTAAATTTAATTTCACAAACGTATATATTACGTTTTACTTTAATTATCAAATTGACATATTTTTAAAAAAACTACATTAGTTGCCTTCTAAAAATATAGAATGAACATTATAAAATAGTGATCAAAACCATTTACGTCGACATATCAGAAGAAAATGACATATTTCCTTTAACCTACATGAACTATACGTTCTACAGGTTTAATAATTGATTTACATTCTCCAATAAATATGGAAATAGAGGGAGTGTAACATGCTGCCCAAGTTGACTTTCTTCATTTTTTATTAGATTTGTTTTGGACCCATCCCTGAATGATCAGTTTTATTATTGTCAAGAATTTGGTTTTTCAAAGTCACTATTCGGCAAGAAAAACTCAAGCTATCTCCTGCATTCTAAATATAAATTAGGATTGTAAAATAGATTTCAAGACGACCATTCTCAGCAGGAAGTTTTCAAAAACCATGACTTTCAACAGCATTACATCATAAAGACTACGTAAACCAGTATTTACATTCACATTCACTTGAGTATCAAAATATAATGTTATTCAATTTATTTAGTTTTGAGATAAAGCAATTTCATTCAGATAAAGAAATGAACGTAACATAAAACAAGATTTAAGAAAATGAAGAAAAAAATTAAATATTACTCTGGTCATTCAGCCTTAATGGTTCCAGGATGTTTTAATTTTTTACCGTATCACTTCTTAACGGTATGGCGTTACGTTTTGGTTTGTGTTGTGAATGAGGCCTTGGGGGGCTTTAGGGCGAGTTGAGCGGCGCGAGAGGAAAAGGTCGCGAGGCTGGGGCGGGGCGGGCTGAGCTTTGGGGTTTAATGGCGCGGTCGGGAGGAGGGGGCGTGCGGGGCTCAGCGATCAGCAACAGGTGCCGCCCACGCCCTCCGAAAAGCCTGCGCAGACGCGGGGGACGCAGGAAGGTGGTGGGGACGACTACAGCGGCGATGACTTGATGTTTAGACCTCAGAATTTTAGGCGCAAACCATGATTTAGGCACCTAAAATTAGTAATAAAAGTCTGAAATTAGGTACTAACAGGCATGGAATTTGACGTTTTAGGCATTTAAAAAAAGTTACAAAATGACTAAGCCAGACAAAAAAATTAGACATAAAAAAGGTATATTTCTGGCATCTAGAATTATTCACAAAAGATCAAATTAAGCAATTTAAGACAACCAGGTATCTCCCACCAACGGAGCACCGCTCCAGCCGGGACAAGCTCTAAGCTGCCGACCGGTCTCCCGGAATAAGTGGTAGTGTAGTGCATGTTCATGTTTGTGTAAGTAAGGAGGGAGAGGAAGGAAATATCGCGCGCGGTCCGTGGCCCGTTTGTTATGGTACTACTCCGGCATTCGCCTGCTGTTGATGGGAGAAACCACCGATCAGAGCCGCCAGACAGCGACTGAATTCCACGTAGCTGACAAGCTAGTGTCGAAAATTCTGACACCGTGGGGAGAAAATTGCTAGGACCTCCCGGTCAGAGGTGCTGCAGTGACATCAGTCGATGCACTGAGACTGAGAAAAGTGCCTGATGCGGTGTCAGTGGCTTTGAGGGCACGAGCGGTAGGACTGGAGGTGGCAGTGGTGATATTGTGGCGTCGTGGAAGGAAGCATATAGACATTAAAAAAGGATATACAAGTTTTATTTAAATGAAAGTGCTCTGTACACATTTTCCGGTATTTCCCGAGCTCCAGCCGCGATCACACAGTCCTGTGGATACACCATATGGTCTAGAGCGGCCCCGCCTCGAGTGCTCGCTCCTATAGCGCCACTCCTGTGGCTTTCGTCGCCCGTGCAACGAACGAATACGCTCGACACCGGGTGTGAATATTGCGCGAGGTTTCCAAATACAAAACCGACGGCGTGGGCGAGTGGGCCTAATTTATACTCGCCGGTTCACCCCCACGTGACAACTGTTGAGCGAGGGAGATAGGTTTGCATAGTACCACGTGACTTTCCAAGCACTGTCAGCGTCCACCTGGTCTAAAAATATCTGCACTCCAAACGCCGTGGCGCCTAAGCTATTCGGCTCTCAGGAATGCGGGTCTCCCTAGTCCTCGTACGCAGGGCAGCCAAATTGACGCTACAGTATTTTCGACGGAAACATGTTGGCGACGGTGGCAGCGGGGATGGCACCGAAACCGGCGGTGGTGGTGATGGCAATCTGGGTGGTGGCGATGGCGGTGGCAGTTAATGCAGATTAGGGCGACTTTTTTGACTTAGATACGCGCCACATATCCAAGAGTTTCATTTTCTAGGATTTTGGTTTGTTTGAAACACACCTTTTGTGTACTGTTCACCGAAGTGTGATGACTTGTTTTTACGATAAACAGATGTGGTCGGTTGTTTTTACGGTAAACAAAGGTAGTGTGACGATCCATCCGGATACGTCAACAGAACATTTAGAATATCAAGATTTAATCTCGAAAGTGACATTGTGGCGTAAACAAATGAAAGGAAGAGAAAAACAAGACGTTTCTATTTAAATTAAGTCAGGACAGAAAAAGTGTTAAATAACAAGTATGATGAAAGTAAATTAAGAAAAAGGAGCATGCTAATACAGAAACATTCGTTTAGATATTGGATTTTGGCATATAAATCCCCAAAACGATATAATATGAAATGAAGTTGAAAGGACGAAGTCAAAAGACTTACGGGATATTTTTCAGGTGTAAAAGTATTAAAGGAAAATAAATAAACACATTTTGAAGGGAATAGTGTTAAAAATATTTTGTTGGCAGTAGAAAGGACTGACATTATTATTATTATTATTATTATTATTATTATTATTATTATTATTATTATTATTATTATTATTATTATTATTATTATTATTATTAAAATAAATAATAAAAAACGGTCTACGGAAGTCGATATAGGACAATTATGGTAGTTGATTTAGTCTTTGTTAGCAGAGGAAATATAATACTGCTTTGAATATAATTATATATTTTATGAAGCAACGCACTTAATAGCAATTTTCACAATAATAATAATATCAATAAAAATAACAATAATAATCAAACGATAACTGTTATAGTAAGTGTAACTTACTAAATTAATAAAGTTTACAGTTACTAAAGTTCACGTGTTATATATTATTACGAGTATATAATAATAAGTGATATTATTATTATTATTATTATTATAGTAATTAATACACAGTACGTTTATAGTACAGTACGACTTTAGTAGCGTCCACGAATGGAGCGGGATATATGAATTATTATTGAATGAAAGTAGAAGTATTAGTATTATAAAATTATTTACGAATTCACGGAATGGCTTCACTGGCACCCCAACACGGGACAGAGAAATCTTAATATAAATTAGTACTATTTTTATTTAGTTAGCTCACAAAACGGTTTCAGTAGGAAGAGAATGTTGAGAAGTCGTCGGGCGAGATGAGTTTCACAGGACGTCGTCTTGGGATACATGTTTTCTCTTTTTGATTAATCCTTGGGTTAAACACTGTAAGAGACATTGAAGATTTTGTGCAGTTTGACAACAGAAAGCAACTAAATTCAATTTTATTATAACAAAAGGTCTTCTGAGGAAATTGCAGGAACAAAAGGAATAAATGAAAGAGCTTTGTTCTCCTTAAGTAATTATACGTTCCTCTTACTCGTTTTAATCCTGTGAGGCCTCTCTTTATTCACAGAGCTTATGCTCATGTTATTTTGGTTGAATGCGTACAATGAATTATTAAAGGGTTATTTATTTTTCATGCATATCTTGTTTAATTAATACTATGCTACTGATAATTACATTATGCATTTATATTATTTTTATTAATTACGTTTCTTTATTGCATATTTGAATTACCATTGATCTAACGTGCGTGGTATCAAATGAAGTACCTTTTTAAATTTACAAAATAAGAACATAAATACTTTTATGCAATATACCATTGTTATATTTATTATCATTACTATTATTATTATTACAATTATTATTACTTTATTATTATTATTAATATTATTATTATTCGAATTTTACACGCACTATGTCCAGGTACATTATATGTACAGATACACAACATTATATGTACAGATACACATTCTTGCAACTTGTATTCGAAGGTCAAATTTAGAAGCTGAAATACAAGTTCTGAAAACTAAAATTCACAACCTCGGCGATCAGGCGGGGAAGAAATTAGCTGACATTCGAAAAAGAGCCTTGGAATCCTCAAATCATCCGGCAATATCTATCGTCATAAAACCAGGACGCCGTTGCCAAAAACTGTTGCTGACTTGAAAATGATGTATCCGTATGATATCACATGACAACAATTCCTTGTTTAGACGCGGTCCCTAACATTTCTAACTGTCTTGTAATTTTTGCCAGAGACGAAGCTTCAAGACTTCTGTCACTCAGACCTCTTATTTTAGGAAATAGTACCTTTAAAACTGCTCCTTCCATATCTTATCAATTGTATACACTACCTGGTAGGATAATGGGCAACGTATATCCTTTGGTGTGTGCCAACGGAAAACCGAGGATCCTTATAGAAATATACTTCAACAAATTAAAAAAAACATTTTTGAACTATTGGAGTATTGCCTGAGCCTGAAATGACACTGGTTTTGAGTTGGCAGCTATCAACGTCATGAGAACCTCTTTTCCTCTGGCTTGGGTGAAGAGCTGTCTTTTTAATTTCGCTCAATCGATTTGGAAAACAGTAGTCAATGAAAGGCTGAAAGAAGGTTACAACAAGGACAATTTGACGGTGCAACATGAAGTTTGGCAGCTCATGGGGTGCCCTTCGTATCTCTTAACCCTCGTACCATATCTGGCGTCTTTTTTGACCCCACGATCATTAATTTATTAACATTTTCCTGAATATTTGCAGGATTATTTCAATCTTCTAGATATGCCTTCGTGCACTTATTAATCAGGAACCAAATCATTTTCACATATCTTCCAACTTTTATTAGAGAGTCGTTAATTATTTTGTTACATGGAATCGGTTTCACTCAAGGCATTAGTCTGTAATTTTTCGACTCTCGTTTCAAATATAATATCATGAGCTTCAAAAAGTGTGTCTGATACCGTCAATTTGTGTTTCATATTTTATTTATATACAATAACTTTCACAAATTCTTGTGAACCCCACTTTCTCGAGCATTATGAATTAACAATGAAGATAACTTACGGTGGAGTTAATTCTTCATATAAAATATTTAATATGAATAAATTATGTTATAGAAAATAACTGAGAAAAGGTATTCTTCTACAAAATCAACTATTTACACCCAGTATGTTGCAGTACACATTCATATTTACCACTTCAAATCGTCAATAAAGCTTGGGGTAAAAAAAGACCCCAGGTATAGTACCTGATATAAACAAGCAGATATGGTACGAGGGTTAATTATGTAGATTCTTTGAGTATTTATACGAAACCATGAGGGGCGAACTAAAACCGCTTTATAGAAAGGACATACATCAAGTGTTTGCCCAGAGGAGAAAGGCGACAAACCACACCTCCATGTTTTCCGCTTTATACTTGGAAAGTGCATGACATGGTGTTAAACGGGTTTCAAGGAACCATAATGATGGAATAGAAAATTTCAAAAACTTATTGTGACTCACCAAGTTTGGAAAAAACACATCTAGCAGGACACTTAAGATTTAAAAAATCGCATAGGGTCAATATGGTGCAAGATGAAATAATGCTATCGCGTTGTGAATTCTAAAGACAGCGAAATAAAAAACCTACGTGATAAGATTCATTTTTTGCCTGAAATTGCAAGTAGAAGAATCTTATGAAGGATTTTAATGAAACTCTGTCATATTCATGTGTGGCATATATTTTATAAATATATGTTTCGAGTTAAACATGCAATTATATTTACACTACTATTAAGTCTAACAAACTTTCAGACGTAGATCGTTTTGATGTTGCAATATTCATTTTTGAATATAGACACTTTTACCTTGTACGTTTGGAATAGGCAATAAACATTTCTGCATGGAGACAGTTACAATAAACATTTTTCATGATAAAGCGATGTGTAGATATTTATTATGTAGACCAAGTGTCGTTAGGCCTCACATATTAGACATTATTTACATGGACCTTATTTCTGTAGACCTTCTGACCGGTAACATTCGAGACTGCTCTACACCAAAATAATTATTCACTTCATCATATTCTAATGATTTAATAAGATCGCTTCTTTATGTATCATATTCCAGTCCCCTCATCAATTTGCCACGTACCACGTTAACCGTTCTACATTTACCTATACTATAAAACACATTCCGATGTCTTCACAGAAAGTTGAAATGATATAGAGGAACTGCTTCACCGGACTGGCTGTTGATGCATACAGTTTTATATCATCCATGTATGTCAGATGGGAAATTCTGTTTGAGAAATGCAGACTCTTTACCTCATAGTCGTATAGCTGTTGAGGATGATGGACAGCGGGTTCAGTGCTAAGTGAAACCAAACTGGGCTAAAAGAATCTCCTTGGAAGATACTATGGTTGATGTTAATTTTAATCAACAGCTGGGATTAGACTGATGCATTTTCAAATTATATTTGTGATTCACGGACGTGGTAAAGAAACTGTTGCTCGACTACTTTGTATAGAATGATTTTCCTAAGGATGAGCCAAAGTGACAGTTCGCAAAAACAAGTGAACATCACATGTATTTCAGAGAAGTATCCCTCCGCCGCAAGTGTTTGGTTATGGCTTTTGAGAAGACATCCCAATTCAGAAAGTCTAAGAGTTTCGCTGATGTATATGCAAGTACGCGAGTCCGGGAAATAATTAAATTTAATGACATATGTGGAAAATCTCTTAACATGCTCTAACTACCAGTAAAAGAAAACTTCCACGAATGTAAATAGAAAGCTCTCAATCACAGCTCGCTACACAACAGCACAAAGGCCGGAACCATGTGCATTGGTACGCATCTCGTATTCAAGTCTCGGTTTTAAAATAAACATAATATTTATCACACAAGAAGTAAATTCAATGTAATATATAAAGGAAAAAATAATTTTTACAGAAGAGCACATAACACTGCACTTCCTAATTTCAATTATTTCTCTCGGCGCACTATATTTTTGTCGGACGAGGACGTCACGAAAGGAAGCGTCGAAGCCATTTACAAGTTAGCCAACTGCAAACGAACAAATGCAGGAAGGGAGTCCATTGGGCTCAAGGGCACAACCACCACAGAATCTTCAGTTATGTTGCCAGCACTAGCTGTCACTTTGGCTCATCCTTAGGAAAATCGCTCTATGCGCGGCAGGGGAGGAGAAACCTATTGGTAGCTAGCAACTATGTAATCACGGCACACCCATGATAAAATCAGTACCTATGTGACATGCATGCAGATTAGATTCCCCTGCAAATATCCTCAGATGAAAATATAAGAAAGTGATAATTTAGCCAGAAGAGATTCTAAATTGATATTTGGCAATACACCATCGTCATCCGAATCGCATCCTCAGAACTAACACTTGGATCACCATCATCGGCCATTGACCAATTCATAGACGAAAGGCAAATATGACGCAAATTTTCAAATTTCCGTACCGGGAGCGCTAGCTCAGCGCATCAACTGATGTCGCTGCAGCGCCTCTGATCAGGAGGTCCCAGGTTTGAGTCATGGCAGCGGTAGAATTTGCGATACTAGCTTTCATCTAGGTCGAATTCATTCGCTGTCTGGAGGAGAATTCTAGCGGCCGGCTGCACTGATCCGTAGCTTACCGTGGTTTCTCCGATCAACACCAGGTTTTCTTTTAATTGATTGTTTTTTTTTGTGTTTCCGGGCGCGTCAACTACTGGGGTCATTAGTCCCGTTAGTGTAGTGCATTTTTTCCTCCGGAGATGGCAGTGATCTTCCCCCGATGAATGGCGCCGCGACCTACCGTCGGCTAGTGGGGTTTCCCCCTAACCAGGACTCTCCCACCAGCAGGGCACCGCCCCAGCCGGGACAAGCTCTAAGCTCCCGGCCGGTCTCCCGGAATATGTGGTAGTGTAGTGCATGCTAGTGTAAGTGTGTGTGTGTGTAAGGGGAGAGGAGAGGACAAGGAAGAGGAAGGACAGATTGTGCGCGGTCCGTTGCCCGTTTGGTAGGATACTGCTCCGGCATTCGCCTGGTATTGATCGGAGAAACCACGGAAAACTACCGATCAGAGCAGCCGGCCGCTAGAATTCTCTTCCAGACAGCAAGAATTCGACATAGCTGGAAAGCTAATGTCAAAAATCCTGTCGCCGTCAGGACTCGAACATAGGACCTCCCGGTCAGAGGCGCTGCAGTGTCATCAGTTGATGCACTGAGCTACCGCTACCGGTCAACATCACGTGAATGCCGGAGCAGTACCCTACCAAACGGGCCACGAGCCGCGCGCAATCTTTCCTTCGTCTTCCTTGTCTTATCCTCTCCCCTTACACACACACACACACCTACACTAACATGCACTACACTACCACATATTCCGGGAGACCAGTCTGGAGCTTAGTGTAATGTATGTATTTTCTCGTGAGATGGCGGTGATCTTCCCCCGCAGGATGGCGAGATCCGGAGCCGACCTACCGATGGCTAGCGGGGTTTCCCCCTAGCCAGGACTCTCCCACCACCGGGGCACCGCCCCAGCCGGGACTAGCTCTAAGCTCCCGATCGGTCTCCCGGGAAGTGTCGTAGTGTAGTGCATGTTAGTATAAGTTTGTGTGCATAAAGGGGGAGGATACGACAAGGAAGAGGAAGGAAAGATCGCGAGCGGTCCGGGGCCCTTTTATTCGGGTACTGATCCTGCATTCGTCTGGTGTGGATCGCAGAAATTACGGAAAACTACCGATCAAAGCAGAATTCTCCTCCCCATAGCGACTGAATTCGACCTAGCTGACAAGCTAATGTCGAAAATCCTGCCACCGTCGGGTCTCGAAGATTGAACCTCCCTGCCAAGAGTTCCCGCAGAGGTTGTGACATCTGAGCTAACTCTGCCGGTTTCACGGTTCGTAAGCTCTTGGTAGTGCGTAGTGTCCCTTCATAGTAAATCCTATACGGACATAGCAACCGCTGCAGTATGATGAAAGCTCCCTTCGAATTACTCGCTCCACTCACCACTACTCTCCAGTGCGTTGGAGGTGGTGCCGCGGTGAAGTTGCCTCGAGAACTGCGATTACGCGCTTCGCCAAGCCGCGAAATGCGAGCAGCCGCAGGGCCTCGAGGGCAGCGAACTTCCGCTGGTGGCTCAGCGAACGAGCAACGCGAACGAGCAACGAGATGCACAAACGCAGGCTGATGGGTTATTACCTGTGAATGTAACAATTGCTTTGGATATTGCCTCTCGAATTGCCTCTCTCGGTGCATAAATGACTCCACGTCATGTATGCACCAAGTCAATGTAGTTTGCTGCAAGGACGCGCTTGAGAATTCAAAATAAATCCCAGGATGTTATTCTGGCAAAAAATGGAAAACAAATTTTCGTTATGAATGTTGAACATTCACAAAAATGCTGAGTGCATCAACTAATCTTACTGCAGGGCCTCTTACCGGGACGTCCTTGGTTCGAGTACTGTTGACGGCAGGATTTTGGAACTTGTCAGGCAGGTCGCATTCAGTTGCTGTCTGGAGGAGAATACTAGCGGCCGGCTGCTCTGATCGGTAGTTCTCCATGCTTTCTTTTATCAACACCAGTCGAATGCCGAAGCAGTACCCTAGCAAACGGGCCATGGACGGTGCGCCATCTTTTAATTTTTCCTTTCCCAGTCATCACCCCTTACACACATACACTTACTCTAACATGCACTACACTACCACCAGCTTGTCCGGCTGGGGCGGTGCCTCGCTGTTGGGAGGTACCTAGTTAAGGGAAACCCCGTTAATAGACGGATGGTCGGCGCTTGATCTCGCCATCCATCCCAGGAAGATCACCTCCACTTCTCGAGGCATCACAAACATGCACCACACTTACGAGACATATGACCTGATTAGTTGATGCGCCCGCAATCACTATCAACCAACCATCAAATAAGGCACAGCAATCAAAAGCCTGGAAACGTTACACCTTGAAAATCCGCGACCTCGCCCGAAGATGGCGGCGGCGATGGTGTGACGGTTAGCGTATCGGACTGCTATACCCAAGTTTGCGGGTTCAAACCCGATCGAAGCCGTGGATTTTTAAGGGCGAAAAAATCCTTCGTACGCCTTCCTTCGGAGGAAGTAAAGCCGGCAGTCCCATGTTAGTACATTTACTGCATGTAAAAGATCCTCAAGCCTAAATGAAGCCTCAAATTCAAATCGTTTGTTTCGTCGCAAATTTGCGTGGTCAGACGGAAGAGCAGGCCTATGGCCTGAGTCTCGCCACGTAAAATAAGGCAAATTCAATTCAATTCAAGATGAAGGTCGCTCTGCTGAAGCCCCTTGTCCGCGAGGGCGGCGGGCGCAATCCACGCGAAGCGCTGTTTGCGCGCGGCGCCCGGCGCCCAGCCGCTCGACTTGCGACGCCGTCGGCCCTGGCAGCGGCCGCGCCGGGTCCCTGCCGTCGAGCTGATGATGTTTGCGTTGCCGGATAGCGGACGCGTGCGCTCTACGGTCAAGGTGGCTTGTTAACACATTCATGTCGTAGCCTCAGCCAGATTGTTTTCCGCCACACGTGAAAGTTTGGAATGAAATGACTGGTCATATCATTTAAACCAACAACCCTAGAAGCAAGATCCCTTTTTTATATTAAAAGAACAATCTTGCACTTTTATATAAAGCTCCAAATTTTATCTTTACATTAACAGTTTAAAAATATTTTTGAATAAAAATAGCTCCTCAAATTAGTTCAAAAAAAGTTTAACATAGTGTAATAAAAATCTTACAAATTCGGTTAATATTAGAACGTTATACGCAACATTACGTTCGTGTCTACCGCGATAATGACGAACCCATTATTTTTTTACTCACAATAGTTGCAGAAAACATTATTTTTCTCACAATAGTTGCAGAAACCATTAATTTTCTTCTCACAATAGTTTCAGAAAACATTACTGTTATCACAAAAGTTGTAGAAACCAATACTTTGTTCTCACAATAGTTGCCTTTGGTGTGCAAATTTGAAGAACGCTCCTTAGACCTCACTTTAGGGGGCATGCACATTCGTGTATTCCGAAGCGTTTTACTTGGCTGGGAGCGAACGAAATCTTACAGTGTTTTTAGGTACCATATTGATGTAGAAATCCCCATGAATAGACAGCGAACGGAAAATGGCATGATATAACCCGATGTACAGTACGGATCGCGCGCCCGTAGATTGTACGAACGTCGTAATTTAAGGCGACCTGCCGGCGGCCGTAGATTCTACAGGCAGCGATCTTAATGGCAGTGATAGATGGCAGGAGGCAAAGAGGAAAGGCAAGACTGTACAGTACCAGTTCACACCAAGGAAATTAGAGTATTTTACTACGAGAAAGTCTGTGTCATTCTGTAGCACAATTAGTTTACTTTCAGGCGCATGAGAAGAAAATTTTAGGAACTGAAAGTTTGTAATTCTGTGCCAAAAAAGGCGAATTTTCAGCAGAAAAACTGATTACAGGGCCCTGGCAACGGAAAAATGGATAAATCCAGTTGCAAAATTTAGACAAGTATCTCTAACACGTGGTGTAGCCAGAATCTCTGTTCTATGGGTCTTTCATACCGAAAAATCGATTAATGACAAAACGTCTGTCTGTCTGTCTGTGAACAATGCTAGCGGCTATACTGTTCATCCGATTTTATCCAAAATTGATCTGGCTGATGTCGTGAACCGTTGAATTTGAAACCGATATTTTAATTTTGGAGGGTACTTTACTTAAAGCTCCTCGGACACATTAAAAAAATGTCACCATCGAATTTGATTAAATTTTGTTGCTGGATAGTCTGAAGAACGATTAAGAGAACGGCTCAGGTCTATCACGGGAGGTGTCCGCGTCCTTGCCACGTCAGTGGGTGATATCCGGCGCCGACTTGTAAGTCGACTGTGAGCTAGTATCGAAACCTCTGGGCTCCAACTGTTGACCCTCCGAGTGCAGTGACATGGGAGGGTGAGGTGCCCCCCCGGGGGGGGTGGGTGGGTATCGACCCGCGGCCTTAATTAAGACTCGCGGCGCGGCGCCCGGCCCGAGGACTCTCCGCCCCTGCGGCCACGCCCCCAATCCCTCCGACCGCAGGTGCAGGGTCACGCAGGCCCTCAGGGGATCTCGCTGCGGCGCGAGACCTTTGGGCCCGGGAGGCATCCCATTGGCCAGTTGTTTCGTATTAGTTTGGTTCGGCTACTCCTGCCGCGCATTAAATGCAATCCTCGTAACTGGTTGGTTAGTTGTTAGGGATTACGGGTGTGTCAACTAGCGAGGTCATTGGTCCCATAAGTGTAGTGCTAGTTTTTTCACCGGGAGTTGGCGTTGATCTTCTTCTGGAAGGCGAGATTCGGCGCCTACCTATCATCGGCTAGCGGCATTTCCCTGAAACAGGTATCTCCAACAGCGGGGTACCGCCCCAGCCGGGATAAGCTCTAAGCTCCCGACCGCTCTCCCGGAATATGTGATAGTGTAGTGCATGTTAGTGTGTGTGTGTGTGTGTGGGAGAGGATAGAACAAGGAAGAGGAAGGACAGATCGTGCGCGGTCCGTGGTCCGTTTGCTAGGTACTGCTCTCGCCTGGTGTTGATAGGAGAAACCACGGAAAACTACCGATCAGAGCAGTCGGCGGCTAGAGTTCTCCTCCAGACAGCGTCTGAATTCGACCACGCTGACAAGCTAGACCAATATCTTGCCACTGTCGGGACGCGAGCCTAGAACCTCCCGGTCACATAATGTGGAGGATTGACGTTCAATTGTAGGCACGCAGTTGCAAAAGTTCTGGGGGGATATTAATATTAGACTCCATAAAACAATATCGTCTCCTACATTTTTTCATTGGTATACATACCTTTTGCGGCTCTCACACGCCACCTGTCTGTATAAATGAGATCTTTAAAGAAACAAAATTGCACGGAGATGAGACAAATTTCACTTTGACTTTGAAAATATGAAGTATTTGTTTTTACTAAAAACGCCTTTACCTAAAACTTTTACAAAAAAAGTATTCACGTCAAATGCAATCCACAACACAGTCGGATTTGTAAATATGTACATATTTAGATTACTCCGAAATGAAGCGTTTTATGGCCTCAACAAAAATTTTGAGGCCAAACGCCTTAAAGAAATTCAGGAAGATATCATTCAGTGGGAAACCATATCCTAATCTGCAGGGTGATGCGAGGTGTGTGATCTTCAATGATACAATAACCACAATAGATATTATGTAGTATATAAACATTGATAAACATTTTGTATATTACCATGAAGCATACATTATAAGATCAAAAACATTCGAAATTACTTCATTTGCGTCTCTGTCAATCAAATAACTTTTATGCAATATGAAAGTATATCAAATTGGGTTTTAATCCGTGGCCGCTCTACCGAGGCGAGATTGCGGAGTGAGTACATTATTGGCGCCCAACGAGTTTTGGTTTCCCAGAGCAGGAGTAACCTCCAAGAAAGAGAAGTTCGATCCGGGAATTTCAGGGGCGGTCCCGAACTAATTCCTGCAACTGGAAGAGAAGCGCTGGCGCCGGCTACGACAAACGACAGCGTTCTATTATTCATGTGCAGCCGCGCGGCGGTCTGTGTCCGCTACCCGAATTAAACATCACTGGCGCACCCGTGCGAGAACTCTGGCATGTTAAACCCCACCCTCCTCCCTATCTTTCCATTTCCATATTACACCTCTATTATATATTTTGCTTCCAGACCGCGTTTCCCTCCCGTCACTTGTTCTAAGTCTTCTGGTAATTGATAACTTTTCAATACGCCCTTGTCAATACAAACAATTTTTATTTAACGTTGTTACCGAACAGCGAGGTGTGTAATTCAGTCGCGTAGAATATCAATTCATTTGTTTAATTTTACATACAGTTGCAGATTATACAGAATCTTCACAGGTAGGGTAGAATACAGAAGTATCAAACCAGCAAAAATGAAATAGAATGTCGAATAGTTTATCATTCTGTAGATTTCGACATGAGAAACGTTTCTTTGAGCCAGTCAACGTCACAACTATAGTTTTTAAGGTCGTAAAATCGTTTAGGAGTTATTTAACAATATAGTATCAAAACTCCAGCCGAGTGTTGCAGATTGCATTTTACATTAATATTTTGACGTGTATTTTTTCAACAAATCCTTCGTATTTTTAAAGTCAATATGCAATTCGTCACGCGTGCGTGAAATTCTCTTTCTTTAGTGACCTCTATTGTAAAGATTTGTTTCGTGTGAGAGCTGAGAATGGTTTATGTACTACTGAAATAATATAGAAGAAGATGCTCCTCGTGCCGCACATCGGCTGTCTCACAGCTGTGACCGCTGCCGGCGACTCTCCATTCCCTGTCACATGGCTGCACTCATTACGCCAGTCCTCGCTCGCAGTACCGTGTTAACGCAGGAGCCCCAAAGCTCTGGCCTAGGACCTCTATCGTTCTAAGCTCTCCCCCCTAGTTATTTAAAAAAATATTTAATTTTTTAAAATAAAATAAAAAATAACTACAAAAAGGGAAGTTTTATTAAACTATAAACAAAAAATTGGCATAAGGGAGTAATGTGTCGCGCATCATTGAATAATATTTATAACTTGGAATGTAGTTGGTTGATGCGATTGATATTGTACTATTCAATAAAAAAATAAAGCTATTTAATTTATAGTAATTTTCAACGTAATTTTAATATTATTCTTATTTACGTATACATAAATGGTTAATATTTTGGTTTCAATAATGGTAAATTGGAACAATAAGAAACACATTTGAAATATTTAAAAAAATCAAAATAGAAGTGCTTTTGATTGATTGATTCATTGTTAGTATTTCCGAGCACTTCAACTATGGTCATTAGTCCCGTCAGTGTAGTGCGCGTATTTGCTCGGGAGGTGGCGGTGGTCTTCCCCCTCTGGATGGCGAGATCCGTCGCTGACCTACCGTTGCCGAGCGGGGTTTCCACTAACCAGGTATCTCCCATCAGCGGAGCTCTGCCTCAGCCGGGACAAGTTCAAAGTCTTCGACTGGTCTCCCGGAATGTGTGGCAGTGTAGTGCATGTTAGTGTAGGTGTGAGGATAGGACATGGAAGAGGAAGGAAAGATCGCGCGCGGTCCGTGGCCCGTTTGTTATGGTACCGCTCCGGAAATCGCTTGGTGTTGATCGGAGAAACCACGGAAAAATACCGATAACAGTAGCCGGTCACTGGAATTCTCCTCTAGACAGCGATTGAATTCGACCTAGCTGACAAGCTAGTGTCGAAAATCCTGCCGCGGTCAGGACTCGAACCTACGCCCTCTCGGTCAGAGGGACTGCAGCGACATTACTTGATGCACTGAGTCACCGCTCCCGGTCTCAGTGCGGTGCCCAGGGTTTTGAAACGGCCCTGGTCACTCGGGTGTTTTCGTTCTGGAGGCTCCAAACTGGCGGAAATGGCTCAGAGCATCAACTGATGTGCTTGTAGGGCTTACGACCAGGTCGTAGGGTTTGAGTTCGCGCGGTGACATGATTTTCGACACTAGCTTCTCAGCTAGGTCGAATTCAGCCGTGTAGAAGAGAATTCTGGCAGATGGCTGCTCTGATCAGTAGTTTTACACGGTTTCACCTACAACCAAACTGTGCCATAAACCTGTTGCATGTGTATAAGCTTTTTCTGGAAGATAGTAAGATTCGAAAATCGACGATGGTAGAATTTTTCCATTAGTTGCATAGCTGGGTCACTCGTTCGTTCGGCCATTCACACTCAATCATATTTATTTCTTTTTAACTCTCGCGAAAGGAATCATACTGCACTAACAATTTTTACTCGTTCGAGTTTTCATCGCCTGCGTCTCGTCAGTTAAAGACAAGCTCAAATTCGAATTACTTTTAGAGTTAACTTTGTTTTACCAACTTAGCTTTAAACAAGATTTAATTAGCGTCTGAAATCAAAGTACAGAATAATTTTCAGTAAATCAGCACACCAACTATATTACATTACTTGCAAATGAGAATGAAATTTACTTTGTTCTTTGAAAACATACTAGACTGTGAGAGGCTAAGCGATCACTTTAAGAAACAAAAATAAAAATTGGAACAGGAAGAACAGAAGAAAATGAATGATGAAAATGTAGCAAAGTTTTACTTCACCTTGCATGACCTCGTAATTTTTCGAGCGGGATAACATAACTTATTGCGCGAAAGTTAGAGATTAAATTGTGCGAGTTCGTTTTGAAACGTAATTAGGTCGCAAAATGAGTTTCTAGAGGTGTAACACGCGGGTTTGAGGATCACAATGAAGTAACAAATAGGAAAGCTGTTAGAATACATTCATATTAATATAAAAGTATGATAGCGTTGGTATGCAAGATAAATTAGTATTTGTCTTTAATATATTTTGAAACTACTATTCATAAAAGTTTAAGCAAGACGGAGGCATAATCCTAGAGAATTTCTGGTTATCATATATATAAATTTAAATAATGTGAATATGCTTTTAATAAATGATTTTCTTTCTGTCCATTCCAAGACAAGATATATTATTATAATTAGTAATATGTTATACTACATCGAGATTTATGTCATTTTGTAATATTTTTTATTAGTATCATCTCAGTAATTATGTCATATTTTTTCTCCTTTACACAGGAGAATTGGAAAAATGAGTACCATTGAGTACCCTGAATACCATTGATTGTATGTATGTAAATAAATTAAAAATTGTTTGTTTTGTATAAAGCTTTCACTGGAAACCTTGTGGACAAATTGATTGAATTATTGTATTTGTTGATTGTTGTATGAATTGATTGTATTAATATAATTGTTAAGCGGGAAAGTAATATGCGAAAACTGATTCGTCTTTTGTTGTATGACCTCTTAAAAATTATTGTTGACTTACGTACAAATATATATATATATATATATATATATATATATATATATATATATATATATACAAATATATATATATATTCGAATAATTTTGTGATTTGATGATGTATATCTACTTCTTATGTCAGAAAATTGAAGGAAATATTAAACAACTTAATCAATTTACCTCAATCCCTCTTAAATAAAATTTCATGAAATTATGTAATTCATTTAAGGATCAATCCTGAATTCGAAGGGGTAAATTTTATACGTTAGTGATATTTGACGACCTGCAAAAAGCAAATCACTGAACATCGTTGCATAAGAGACGTGGAGGGGAATAACGAAACTCGTATGTTCTTAAAGAACATGTATTTCCTAATTTTCGCAGAGAACTTCCATAGCACAATGTCGTTGTTTGATGAGGTGCGCCATTTGTCTCGCTGCGAGTGCCACCTGTTTAATTTCGGGTGGAGCGCGGCCAAGGGCCCTGCAGCCGTATTCTTGTGCGCGGAGCTCAACCCAGTTTCCGCGCGCCGTCTTAACCTTTGCCCTTTGCCCTTTGCCGCTGCCGCCGTCGTAACCCCCCGCACCGCCATCATCCGCGGCCGCCACCGCCACCGCCGCCGTCACTGCCGCCGTCACCGTCACCACCACCGCCTTCGCCGCCACCACCACCACCGCCACCACCACCACAACCGCCGCCGCCGCCGCCGCCGCCATCACCGCCACCGCCTTCGCCGCCACCACCACCGCTTTCGCCGCCACCACCACCGCCGCCACCACCACCACAACCGCCACCACCACCGCCACCACCACCACCACCGCCACCGCCAACGCCGCCGCCGCCATCACCGCCACCGTCACTGCCGCCGTCACTGCCGCCGTCACCGTCACCGTCACTGCCAACGTCACCGTCACCGTCACGGCTTCCGCCACCACCACCGCCGCCGTCCCCTCTCCGGCAGCGGGTGGCCGTCGCCACTCCCACTCCCGCCGCCCCGCCCGTCCCCGCCACGCGCGCCGTCTCGCGGCAGCCTCTTGACTCCGCCCCGCGCTTCCCCGCTGCTCTCCCCCGCCCCCTCCAGGCTCCATGCGGCGGCCCCCTGTCAACTTCCGCGACGCGGATCCAAACCCCCCGCTAACGTAGGCAGCAGGCGCATCCACACACGGCCAAATTTACGGTCAGGCTAAATGCACCTTTGCCTTCCAGGTCAGAAGGTTCACAGAGAATTCTTCGCTAGCCCGGATGGGTGGCGTCTCATAGCGTTTTCCATTCGTTGCACTAAAACCCACACTAGCGCAGGGCAAAAGCGTCATCGCTCCGTAGCGTTGCTGCCCCACACGCGTGGAGGGCAGCTACGAATGAAATGGATTCCTGAACTGAGTCAGTGCGTGTGCGCTACGCAGATAGCTGTTCTTGGTCAGTCACACTGATGGAACTCGAAAATTAATTTTGAATTGTGATCATTGTTATAATTTTTATGAAGTCCTTAATCCATAAATTATTAACGTGTGATTCCTTTATTTAAAAACTACGAAAACTTCAAATACGTATGTGTCGAAATTTCATTTTTCTAGATTTGCCAGTGATCAGTATAGTACACACGATTTTGAACCGAAAGACTTCTGCAGAATTGTTTGGTAATTGAAAACCATAAAAATTAACATGAGCATTTCCGTTGGTATATGTATGGGCGTGAGCGAAACATTTCTTGGTACATACACTTGAATGATTTTGTAGGGTCACTATTTTTTCACTTTATTAGCGTTTCGAAATTGAGACGTACCTACACTTTGATTTCAAAATAACATTGGATTTGTTAACGTAAAGTTATTCAATGGTAAATTTTAGTAAAACACAAATTGATTTTCCGTACTTCGCGAGTCACAAAAATTATTTTAAGACATTCCTTGCAAACCCTAATATACTCCATCGTTCGAAGTATCCCTGAGAGACAGAAGATCCTCAATTGCCTTCACAATTTCACCACGAATCCACATCAGCATGGACAACTTCCGCACCTAACCTCACAATGGACCGGTGCACTTGACTGCACTGACGCGATCGTCAGAGCAGTTTAGGGCGCCCTGCGTGCACCCTGGTTCCGTGTGATTATGCGAATGGAACATGCGCTTCTTTGCATTGGTGTGTCCTAGTGGACAACAAGATGGCCGAAACGTGTGCTCCATCGACCGAGACGCGACACATCCCTGACAGCCAAGAATCCAATAAGAACTAAAGGGTAAACCATGGAGTACTAAAGGGGTCCAAAATGTTACTACTCCATGTCATATGGGGAATACAATCATCCTACCATTTTTCTTCACGAATCGATAAGAGGGCAGTTTAAAATTTTTATGTTATCGTTTTAGTTGCGTTGTGTCCCAATTTATCACATAGATATTGCTGTTACATTGTTCGGGGCTTATTAAAACGGTTCACACGAATTTCATAAACGAATGAATTATCATAAAATTTGTGTTCTGTTGACTGTTTTTGCAAGATTCTTATTTTCAACAGTGATTACGTAGAAATAATAAATGGTGTGTGTGTAAAACATGTACTGTTAAATACAATTATTCACAAACGAGGTAGCGCGACCTCATAAAAGAAAGGTTTTCAAATGTTATTTAGCACACCTCTCACGTAGGTAATCTGTACTGTTATAGAATTCAAATATTTTATGTAAAAAAAATCTTCTAACGCTCTAAATATCTAAAACGTCAAACGATCGTTGGCATATCTTTTGCGAACTTATCAAAAGCCCTCCTTGGGAAGTATTTTGTATTGTGACTAAGACCAGATGTTGTGGCCATTCCCAGTCAAACAAAATCGTTAGTTATTCTTGGTATTGCCTGTGAATTATTTTCGGCACTCCATAAAAGCACGACTCAACTTGTAAACTTCGTTCTCAACTTGCAACGTGAGCAACAAACATGTGCACTAATGGGCTCGGCGATTCCTTTAGCGAGCGATGATTCCCCTGTGGGGGAAGGTGCTCCACTGAGAACGAAAGACCAATAAAGAGCACCTTCGTGGAAACTGGCTCCCTCTCAATGGAGCAGGCTCTGTTGCGAAACCCGCCACAGATCGCTCGTGTGCAAGTCTGCGAAAATATCCAGACGAATGCACGCAGGCTTCTGCTTTCGCTACCTCACTGCCTCCGTCATTGAAATTCCACCGAGCCTCTTCCCGAGAAACGCACGTCATTGAGCTGCTTTTCCTAAAAAATGATTTCGGCGAAGTCTGGAATTCCCAATCGATTGAGAAGTCCCTCTGACCGAGAGGTTCTAGATTTGACTCCCGACTGTGGCAGGATTTCCGACACTAGCTTGGTCTAATTCAGTCACTGTCTGGAAGAGAATTCTACAGGATGGCTGCTCTGATCGGTAGTTTCCCGTGGTTTCTCCGATCGCCACCATGCGAATGCCGCAGCAGTATCCTAACAAACGGGCCACGGACCGTGCGCGATATTTCCTTCCTCTTCCTTCTATCCTCACCCCTTGCTTACGCACACTTACACTAACATGCACTACACTACCTCATATTCCGGGAGACCGGTCGGGAGCTTAGAGATTGTTGACGTCACTAGCCGACGGATTGTTGACCCCACACGGCACCGGATCTCGCTATTCAGCGGAGGAACGTCACCGCCACATCCCGATAAAAACATGCACTACACTTACGTTATTAATGACCCTAGTAGGTGACTCGCCCGGAATCAATAACAATGAATCTCCCAGTCAATTAATTGTTTCCAGGTACGGTCACTGCTACGGTCTTTAGTTCACTTAGTGTAGCGACTGTTTCGTTCTGCGAGGCGGTGGTGGTTGGAAATCTTGGATGGTCCAGGGGGCGGATTTTAATGAAATGTCATTTTTTTCTTTTCACTATAGAAAAATGCCGTTTTGTACAGAAATTAATTTATGTTATGACAAAAGAAAATTACCCATTTTTATACGTTATTGTTTTGCATTTTTATCCACTTCAACTAATAAGTCATTTTTTAACTTTATCTGTAATTTTTAATGAATTTTTTGCTGATTTAATCGATTTCAATGTAATTTTAATGGTACATGATTCAAATAATATTTACAAGATGGAACAAATGTTCTCCATAGAATTCCTGAGTACCTATACCTGGTAGCCTACTCGATTTCTTCGCTCAGAAGTTGAAATGTCAGCCATTCTGAGTATGTAATCAAAGGTTTATGTGACGCCTGTCAGCGTCATTGTCAGTTCCACCGATTTCGGGATAATTGAAGACAGAGATTTTCTGGTAAAGAACAGTTCAAACCGAAGGTTTGAAAGCTGAGTTCATTTAGACGAATAGAAGCAGTCTTGATTACATCAGTAACAGCTCAACTGGTTCATCTGAACTGGTATTGATCACATGTTTACGCACTTTGTCTTTGCTTTTAGGGCATTTAAAAAAAAATTGAGAGCATTTTATTGATCATTTTTGGATATGTTTTATGTCATCAAAGTCCGCCCCCTACTGATATCCAACCTATACATAAGTTTGCATTTTTGGATTTTACCCTCCACATATCTTCCCCTCCGAGGCACTCTTTCATTCGCGATAAGCGCCAAACTTTCGACTAGCCTCCCCACGTGTTTGAGAGTAAGGTTGTTGTGTTGATATGTAAGGGAAGAGAATAAGGATGGACAAGCAAGAGGAAGAAAATATTGTGCTCATTCGTGGCCTATTTGGTAGGTTAATGTTCCGGCATTCATCTGCTATTTATTGGAGAAATCGCGGAAAACTATGGATCAGATCAATCAGCGGCTAAAATTCTCCTTCAGTGGCTGAATTTGATCTGACCATTAATTACTTTAGAAAATTTTATACCGTCGGGACTCCAATGCGGAGATTTTCCTGCCGCAATTGCGGCAGAGTCGGCGGCAGTGAACCAAAGTCAGGTAGAATTTCGAAAATCGTTATAAATTAATATTTCGCGCAGTTGAAATTTAAATATTTAATTAAAATTGAACATGTATCATTAATTTGCAAAAGGCTAGTTGGATTGGGTCCAAGTAGGAACAAGTAAGTTTCATTTTGAATAATTAGTGTAATTTGAATTGATATTTGTTTGCAATTATTATAACATTAAATGTACGTTTTAAATGTATTACCGGCCTATTACATTTCATATTTTGCAATTTTATTTGCTATTGGTCTGTTATAATCATAATTTTAAATGTATCTATTATTTAAATTAATCCCTCCCCTCTGCGCTTTACATTTTGTAATTTCATTTGCGACTGATATTAATATCCTCCCCTACAATTCATATTTTGTAATTTCATTAGCTAATTATTATACTTTTAAATGAAAGTTATTTATTTTAATCCCACCACTTTGTCTTACTTTCTATTTACTTGCCATTTTATTTATATTTTATTTTGCTTATATTTGTAGACTGATGATGACGGTAAAGCTTATCGAAAGCCAGGTCTCTAAATAAATATATAAAATTGATGGAGATGACTTCTTGTATGTCTTCATAACTATGTTTTATGATTCCCTGCAGATGTTGAGTCGACTCCAAGGAAAGTATAGTAATAACGCAATGGACTGATCGATTGATTAGTGATTCCGGACACGTGAACTGATAAGGTCATTATTCCTGTAATTGTAGTGCATGTGTGCATTGTAGTGCAGCAGGTGCTGGTGATCCCCCGCAGTATGGGGAGATGCAACGCCGACCTGCCTCTCTCGGCTTGCAGGGTTTCCGCAACCAGGTATCTCCCACCGCCGCAGCCTGGACAAGCTCTGAGCTCCCGACTGGTTTTCAGACACGTATAATAATGTTGTACGTGCAAGTGCATGTGCGTGTGTTGAGGGGGTGGCGAAAGGAGAAGGAAAGAGCCCGCGCGCTCCATGGCACATTGCAGTATGTTTGTTGCTGTAAGAAGATTACCCAGTTTAAGCAGGGCTTTCTTGCGATCGATCTGCAGAAAGAGCTTCGCCGCTGCTTCGCGTCGCTTTGCGAGTGCGTTTATTTGAGATTCCTCGGCTCCTCGGCGGCGCGGCGTCTCCCGCATCCTCTAACGCTGCAGGCTGCTTACACTGAGCTTCTCTCGATCCAGTTTTGCATAGCACCAACGGAAATAGCAATCGTGTAATTCGTGAACTGCTTGAATTGTTAAAAAATGAGTCCGTAATAATATACCACCATTGACATTCAAATATTTATAGTTTGCAATATCTATTAATGGAGTACAAAATTTACAGTTGTATATGGAAATGGTTAATAAAATGCCCAACATTTAAAAAAAAATGTACAGAGCTAAATATACTTTCAATAAACGTTTTTACAGCGTTGATGTACTTAAAAGACGTTTTTGGCATCTGATTAGAGATTCTAATAGAAATTCGTTTGTACAACATTTTAATTTAATTTGGAATATCGATGGCTTAGACATTTCCAGATTTATTTCTAGTTATGGACGTTTTATAGTATTTCTAAAGATAATGGCTGTGCCATAGAAATGGTATCATTTCTTTTATTCAGCATTTGTAATTGAACAAAATATTAAATGAATCTCTTCGAAATAGTTAGGATTTACCTGTTTATAAAACAATCTAATTGTTGTTTCGAGCAAAATTTGATCTTAAACATTTTAATGAAACTTACACATTCATGCATATCGTCTGTTAGTTATTTTTCCTATTTTTGTAAAGCTTTATTAGTTTTTCTTATTAGTGTTATACTAAATAATAATAATAATAATAATAATAATAATAATAATAATAATAATAATAATAAACGCTGATTCGAACACTTTATGAAGCAAAAATTTTAACCATGTTTATTATCGATTGCTTCACAATCGATTCATGAATGATCAGAATACTTGAAGACATCAGCATGTCATTATACTTATGAAACTTTTTAAAAGTTATTTGTTTCCTTGTTATTATGTTTCCATGAAAAGCAGAAGACGGAGCAGAATCGGTGACATGTGTTGCGTGAACAACACATGACACCGACCCAAATGTAACTTCGCATTTCGAGTAAAGGCAAAGATGGTAATAAGTTCGGCATTAATAACTTGCACGCGGCCATTTTCTTGAACAGTGGTCGTTTCCTTAACTGCGGCGTTGGTGTCGCCGCGCGTCCCGCCTGGTCCCGCCACTCTCTGCTACGCCCCACCTTGCACCGCCACGCCAAGCCCACGCCACTCTCCGTCCTCATCTCGTCCCGTTCCGCCCCCGTCTGGCAAGCCCCACTACGGCACTACACCGCGTCCCAACTGCCCTATCCCGCCACTCTCTGCTACGCCCCACCTTGCACCGCCACGCCACAACACGCTCCCCCTCCCGCGGGCTGCACTGCCCTGCTACGTCCTGCCACGTCACTCCACGCCCCACCGCCCGCTGCGCCACGCAACGCCACGCCAAGCCACGCCACTCACCGTCCTCGTCTCGTCCCGTTCCGCCCGCCCCGCGTCTGGTCAAGCCCCACTACGGCACTACACCTCGTCCCAACTGCCCTATCCCACCACTCTCTGCCATATTCCGCCTTGCCCCGCCCTGCCCTGTCCCACCATATCCGTATCGTCACGCCCCGCCAAGGCACGTCACGTTCCCCCACGCCCAGACCCGGCACGCCTCGCTCCGCTACACCCCGCCTCGCCACGTCCTGCCCCGCCCTGCCAAAGACCGCTCGGCCCCGCCCCGCCACTCTGCGCACCGCGCCGCTCTGGTACGTCCCACCACGCCCTGCCCTACCCCTCCCTGCCCCGCCACGACCAACCCTGTCCCGCCCCGCTCCGCGCCCACTCCTTTCTTCCCCTCCCTTCCATGCCCCGCTCCTTTCCCCTCCAATATCCTCATTTCGCCCCTCCCCGCCAGTGGCGACTACGGCAGGTGGCGTCGGGTGGCGATGGGATCTCTCTCGCGGGCGCCCGTATACGTTGGCAAAGGTGGACCGCACGCAGGAGACAGAGCGAGGCCCTAACCCCTGTTGGGCTCTTGGCTTCGTTGTGGCAATGCCAGGGTAAGGATGAGAGACGTGACCTGAATGCAGGGAGAAGCGTAAACAGCTTCGCTATAAACCTGGAAAGTTGGAAACCTCGGGCAGGCGATCGTTTCATGTATCATATCAAGTATAACCTTCCGGTGGGCGCCTTTAATACAAAAGCGGGCGCGTATGAGCTCTGCATGCTGCCTTGAGAAAACCTCAGGTCATATGCACCCTCAAAACTTCTATTATTTAATTAACGAAGCAAGAATAAAACTCGCAACTATTCATTACATTTTTAAAGTTAATAAATTTTACAAATCACAGAAATGTGGCTAGTTTGAGGTATAGAATAATAAATTTCTTTTTTTTAGAAAACTCTATATATCAAAATAAACAAAGAAATTAAAAATTAAATTAACCTAAAAATTGTTACTAAATAGATTCATTAATTAAAAGAAACTGTCTTCTATCCTTCAATTTTATAAATGCATCAACTCGTTTTCATAAAGTCGTTTCCTGTAACTCAGGAAGATGCATGAGTTTTTCTTCTGTTACACAAGTTTCAACCATTAAGAAGACAGGAACAAAAATAAAGACTGCAAATAATAGAAAAATAATGAACAAAAACAACTTTGAACATCAACGATTTTGTTTACAATGATCGAAAATACAAGCACACCAACCATCTGAATAAGTAAAACTTTGTTTGGATTACTAAAACTTCTTACGTGCGTGGACGCTGTAGAGCACGGAGTGCTGCGGTCAGAACTTTTTATCCTCAAATATTCTTTACGACTGATTGGAAGAAGGCAAAGAAACGGGGATTTCTGCGTTTCCTTTAGAATGAGAGTGAGAATACTGAAGACACCAGACATGATAAATATCCTAATGGCAATTTCATCATGTGTCATATTATCAATCATATCGCGTATCATTCACGTATCATTCAATTTCAAACCTATGACTTTTCTAACATGTCTCTCAGAAAGCACGTGTAATATTTTCATTGTCATAACTTGTCGCATAACGTAATAATTTAAAGACTAAAATTTGGTGAAGTCAATTGTACGTAACCATTACCGTTCGAAAGAATCCGAATTCACTCTCAACGGATCCTATACTTGGGTTTTTGTAACGTGGCCGATGACATTAGGTCATTTTTTTCGCCTCCTGCCTTATAAAATGAATCTTTATAACAGTGATAAGCACATGTTTGAGGCCATGAGCCGCGTTGAAAAGGACGTTCGCGAATTAATTAAAAATATTAATTTTATAATGCGGGAGGTGTAAAAATGATCTAATGTCATCGGCGACGTTGCAAATACCCTAGTATAAGCAGGAACATCAATGGAGCCGGGTGGAGAGGCGTGATTATTGTATGCAATTGAGCGCAAGCGAGTACAAGAGAAAATCTGCGGAAATAAGAGCGTCGTAAATAAATTACAGTGTGAACGTTTTGTAAGCTGCCGGGAGCCACATAAATCTTGTTTCTCTAGGCAACAAAAAAGACGACGAGAAAACATCGCTTCATAGCACTCTAGTTTGAAGAGAAAGGAGAGTACCTCAACGTCAAACTGGGAGAAGTGGCTCAGTACATCAACTGATGTCACTACAGTGCCTATGACTGGGAGGTCCGAGGGTTACATTCTCCACGGTGGCAGAATTTTCGACACTAGACGTCTGCTCTGATCGGTAGTTTCCCGTGCTTTCTCTGACCAACATTCAGCGAATGCCGGAGCGGTATCGTAACAAACGGACCACGGACCGTGCGCAATTTTTCCTTCCCCTTTCTTGTCCTATCCTCACTCTGCCCTATACTTCCAATTACACTAACATCCTCTACACTTACAGGACTAATTACCTCGGTACTTGACGCGTTCGGAATCATTAACAATCAATCAATCACCGAAACATTAAAAGCTCATAAACCGAGAGATTTCTGCGGGGGATGGGGAAATATAAAATGTCCTGACTCCATTTACCAATTCAATTAGAACATATCGCATACTCTCGGAAGATCATGGCTGTCCAGATGACACCGTATCGAAAGCTGTGATCCCGGAGGTGGTTAGGGGAAACTTAGGTACTAAATATAACGATTCTTCAGTAATTCTACATTGTGATTTCAATACTTTATTGAGAAACTCTTAGAAATTTTGAGTTGTAATTTTACTTATGTGCACAACAAAACTAGTTCTTTCTGCTCTCTTTCTGTCTTTAATTCACTTACCTTCTCTTCCGTAAGCAATATAATGATGATAAAAGATTTATGTTTGTTTTCGTAAATTAAAAATTTCGTTTAAAAAAAGAAAGAACTCTACATGACCTTCTTCAAAGAGCTCATTTTTTAAAGATACTTTGCCGAAGGCAAAAATCTCTATGTTTAATTTTGTAGATTCAAAATGTTAACTTTTTGCAATTTTCGAAACTACGAACAGTTAGCTGAAAATCTATCTAACACCTTACTTTTTAGCATCTCTTGATACAGAAGAAGAGAAAATTTAAAGAAAATAGTGGTGCCGTTTTAGAGAAAAAATTAAAAATTGCCTATATTTCGCGCAAAATTACCAGAGCAAAATAATTTCGCAAAATTGTACATGACTTTATTTTACAATCTGCCTTTAAGGACCTTATTTCTTTACGTAAAAATATTATCTTTTATATTGTAGTTGTAAGAAGACGGCAAAAAATTGCACGTTTGCGATTTTCGAAAGATATGGGATTTTATGGAACATTAGGCGACCTTTACGCTGAGGACAAAGGTTAATCAAAAAGATTCGGTGCCATTTTTCAAAATGTTGTTGTGCAGTCATGTAAAGTTCCTTCAAAAATCAAAATATCTGTCTGAATCTCCCAAAGTCTCGAGTTAGTTCAGATCGATCGGGGAATATCGATTTTGGAGAAACTTGGGTGAACGGTTTAGGTACTAACGTTCAGCAAGACACAGACGGACGGACATATGTCTTGACGTCAATTGATTTTTCTGTATCAAGAACCCAGAAAACATACATTCTGGTTTCAGCCCGCGTTAGAGGAAGTAATTTACTACATGTAGCAACATAATTTACTCCCTTTTCGTTACCGAGGCCCAGCAATAAAAGTGTTTCTGCTGAATTCGCCATTTTCCGGCGCACGATCCCATAACTCTCTCTTTTTACGAAGGAAATAAAAATCGATATGTTTTCTTTCGCTTAATGTCAATATTGTCAATATTCTGTCGTTTATTCTCAATATTATTTCGTGTAACTGTACCCTAAAAGCTCTGAAGGGCCCTTAATGCCAACTTGTTGGACACCCCTGGGATGGAGATTCTATGGCGTTGAGGCGGAAAATGCTCTCTTCAGAGTGTAGCACCTAACAACCAGGTAGAGAGCACTCATTTGCAGTTAATGAGCTGCCGTACGCCGTATTCACAGGAGGTGATTATGGCGTTTAATTGCTTGGGGGTGGTGATGAGAACGAAGTCAGCGGAGGGGAACGATTAGTGAGATCCACTTGCTGAAAACCTGCTCTTGAGATCCTTGCACAAAATATATTGGAAATATATAACAATGTGTGATGATTTATCGCAAAGTAAATAAATTTCGTGTAAACTATAAGCATGAACAACAGCAATAATGGGGAGTGTAAAAAAATTATATGGTGAATGATAAATAAGGAAAATGTCAAGAAGGGAAGTGTGATTAATAAGGGGAAGCAGTATAATTAGTCGTGAATAGAATATCGTATGGACTCGTAAGTATTTTCCGTGGATATTTATTTAATTTACGAAAAGAATAATCCAATCCATCATATCCAAGGTATATATAGTCAATAAATAACTTAATAGAATGCTTGGGTGGTATTAGCTAATTAGAAATGAAAATGCGTACGAGGCACGGGTGAACTTGCGTAATAGAACTGAAGAGAAACGCAAATAGGTGCAATACTGCGCAACGTGTGTAACCGAAGAACAGCGCTTTTTATAAACAGACGGGCAGAATAGGTTCTGACTCGATGACAATTGGATAATGATGGAAGGTTCTCCGAGATAGTGCAATAGTTATTTACGATATTAATGTTAATACATCTGATTACAATACGAGATTGTAAAACTGTCACACGAGACCGTTAGGCCGAGTTTGGTAACCAATTGCGTATTGTAATCAGATGTTACGACACGAATATCGTAAGTTTTATCCACTTTGTAAAAATTTGTTAAATTTAAGATTAAAATGTTCATTTAGTATTCACATTTTTCCCTTTAAGTGGCGACACTGTTCTTAATAAAGAGAACAATATAAAAGTAGTCATAGCAGCAAACGCTGCTATAGATTCTTTGTTACCATACAAATTCAAGAAGAAATATGAGCGTGAGTACTCAATTTTTAAGGATTGGTATGAAAACAAAAACGTTCATTGCATATCAGAAAAAGTTTTAATGGCTTACTTTTCCGGCAAGTCAGAAAAGGAAAAACCGAGTAGTCTTTGGACCCACTTTTGTATGCTGAAGAGTAGTTTATTAGTTAAGAATAATATTGATATAAGTAAGTTTGCCCAGTTGTTAGCATTTTTAAAAAGGAAAAGTGAAGGATATAAAACAAAAAAGTCAAGGATATTTTCAAAAGAAGACATACCTAAAGTTTTAATAGAAGCTGACGATGATAATTATTTGTTGATGAGGGTGACATTAATAATTGGTATATTTGGTGCTTGCCGTAGAGATGAGTTAAAGAATCTTAAAATAAGTGATATAGAGGATAGACAAACATGTATTTTATTTAACATACCAAACAGTAAGACTTTAATTGGGAGAAAATTTGTAATTAGTGAAAGGAATATTAAAGAATGTAACTGTTTAGAAACATTTCGTAAATATTTTCGCCTTCGGCCTGAATGTGTCAAGCACGATCGTTTCTTTGTATTTTACAAAAATGGAAAATGTACTTGCCAACCTGTGGGAATATACTTTTGGAGGCATTCCGAAGCTAAGAGCAAAGTATCTTGGTTTGCAGAACCCTGAAAGATTTAGGGCCAGTTTCTCCAAATCAAATTAACCTTCGTTTAATTAGAACTAGTTTAAGTTTCTTCAAAGTTTAAACTTAAATTCATTTTCTCCGCGGATGACCGGGCGACGTTTACGTTAAACGAGTTTCGTCCTATGACGCACAATGTTGGCTATTCTGAATGTTTACATTCGTCAGTGTTTTGTTCCAGCACGCTTGCATTTACTTGGGAATTGGCGCTACATTCCAACGCGAATCTATAGTGAAACGTAGAGTAAACTTTTGTGCTCGAATTGGTAACTTTTTGTGACAAATGGAAGGAAAAAGTTGTGACGACACAAAAATCAAAAGAAGTAAAAACTTCAAACAAGACGAAATTGATCTCTTGATAACATTAGTTGGTGAAAACAAAAATATATTTGAATGTAAGAAAACTGACAATGTTACCATGAAAGAGAAAGAAAAAGCATGGATGGAGCTGGCCGGAAAATTTAATGAGATTAGTGGTTATGTTTTTAGACATTGGAAAGAACTGAGGGGGAAGTATGAGAATTTAAAGAAGGTGAGCAAACACAAATTTGCAGAAGAAAAGAAGTATATTTCAGGAACTGGTGGAGGGCCAGGCCCATCACATTTGATAACCCCCACTGATTTGAGAGTAAAAGAAATATTAGGAGATGTCCAAGTAATGGGTATGACATCTGAATATGATTCAGATTCAGTACTGGAAACTCATCTTTTGCCATTGAACAAGACACACAATGAGCAAGATGAACACACAGAACACAGTGGGATGGTTGATGATGTAGCGTATGAAGTAATTCACTTGACTGGACATTGTGACAAAACATTTGGGATAATAATAATAAATACATAACGATTCCATCATCATCTGAGTTTGAGTGTGGAGAACAAACAGAGCACTCTGAAAATATATCACCAAGACCCATTCAAGGAAAATTTAATATACCAGACCTGCGGAAACCTCCATCAGCCCCACTGAGGGTGAAAAGGAACAGAAATTACAGAAAAGATCAAATGGATAATTCATTTACTGGAATGAAATTACAGAATTTATCAACAGAAAAGCAAGAATTAATACAATTACAGAAAAAGATGTATGAAGAACAAATTTCTTGTTCACAACATTCAAACTGATAAATAGAAATTTGAACAAATATCAAAGTTATTATATATTATTTTATAAAGAACATTAACCTCAGTTTGTGAATATTATAACTTCCAACTTATTGTATTTAATTTGTGTATTAATATATTATGTTTTTTCTTTTTTCACTATTTATAATGAAATATAATACCGTTATTATTCAATTTTTTTTAACTCTGAAAGTATTCATTGATAAGTTGAGTGCGTTTGATATTATTATGTACTATAACTGTTTGGTTGTTTTG
The DNA here is from genome assembly GCA_964035755.1 of Teleogryllus oceanicus. Taxonomy (NCBI): domain Eukaryota; kingdom Metazoa; phylum Arthropoda; class Insecta; order Orthoptera; family Gryllidae; genus Teleogryllus; species Teleogryllus oceanicus. The sequence goes on along the minus strand of CAXIVR010000012.1, from coordinate 65,204,149 downwards.
TTCATTAGGAATGTCATCCAGTTCATTTATAGCTTCTTGCTGCTCCTCAGTTATGGGAGGGAGATCTTCATTCTCAGAGCTGGCTATGTTGTGTAAAATAGCAGTTGCAATTATTACACTTTCAATTCGATCAACTTTCAGTCTTATTCCAGTTGCTAGCACTGGAAATCTTCTTTTCCAAACTCCATAGCTTCTCTCCACTGGATTTCTTGTTCTAATGAGGGATTCCTGGAAAATATGTTCCCTTGCATTTTGCGGATTTGCTAATGGAGTAATAAGATAATTTCGTACAGCATATCCACTATCTCCTACAAGAACTGAAGAACCAAATTCTTCACTTTCAAACCTTATCTTTATTCTTGATGATTTGAAAATGTGGGAATCATGTGCTGAACCTGGCCATCTACAAACAATATCTTGAATTATCAATGATGAACTAGAAACTGTTTGAACATTAAATGAAAAAAAGCCCTTGCGATTCCTGAATGTTTCAGCATTATCTCCCCCGGGAGACTGTATTCGAACATGTGTACAGTCTATTGCTCCAATACAATTTGGGAAACGAGCGATCTCGTAAAATCCATGTTTCACTTGTGCCATTTCTGCAGGAGTTGTTGGCATACTTATATACTGCCGACATAAATTTGCTAGTGCTCTAGAAACACTTTCCACAATTTTACTAGTAGTAGACACATGAATCCCACTATGATCTCCTACGTTGATGAGAAAACTACCAGAAGCATAATATCGTAATGCAACAAGAAACCTATCTGCCGGCGAAATCGCATGGTTTTTTGTTGTTTTAGTTTTTATATCTTCAATCTGATGCAAAACAATGTTTGCTGTTCGTTTGTGAATTCTGAACCTGTTGAAGAATTCTATCTCGTCCCATTTTTCAAAATGATTCACTCTTGTGCGAATGGTTCTGGGCCTTCGTAGGTGTATGATTGTATCATATTCATCGTCTTCTATTTCTTCAAATAGTGCAATAAACTCTTCCATATTCGAGCTTCTCCTTTCACAGTAGATTGAATATTACTACCCACACGTAACTAGGTTATGAATGCAACGTTTAACGTAAAACGCAGCTTAAACGCCCGTATATGAACGTTTAACTTTTATCAGGTTTAAACGCCGTTTGAAAGTTAAACTGATTTGGAGAAAAGCTTCCACAGTTTAAACTAAAGCAGAAACCACGTTTAATTGAAACGCCGTTTAAACTGAGGTGGAGAAAATGGCCCTTACAGGACATTGTTTACGGTGATCGTCCGCTTCATTACTAGCAAATGCAGGTGCTGATAGGGATATGCTGAAGAGGCACGATGGATGAAAGTCTTCTGTTGCAGAAGGGTATGTGGAATCGTCAGTAGAAAACAAGAAACAAATAGCTATGAAAATTATGGGGGTAAATAGTATTTCAAATACAAATATGAATTGTCAGGCTTTAACCTCATCAGGAATTACAATTTCGAATTGCAAGAAATTTGTTGTTAATGTATATAATAAGTAATTAAACATATTATTATTTTATTATTTGAAAACTTGTTAACAAAGTTATTTTTATCATAAATTATTTGAATAATTATTGTTATTCTCAATAGTAGACCATGGAATAGTGCTCGTCTCTGAATAACCCTACTCGTATGCCATTACCGCACTAGTGTGGTGGTGAAGTTCATTATCACACTAGTGTGGTAAAGTACTTCATTACGAAACTGATTAATATAGTATAATGTTTCACATTACCTAAACAAAGTGGATAAAATATTGAAGAGTAGAAATGTCAGTATAAGAGAGAATAAACGAAGAATGGAAAAGAAGATGCCAAGAAAATTGGACTGAGGTGGAAATGGAAATTTGGAATGGAACTGCCAAGAATCGTGAGGACTCCGTGAACCGGACAGTTATTACATGGGACATATAAATCTGAGTAATGTGAGAAGACCATGTTTTGGATTAAATTTAAATAAATTTTCAATTAAAATAATAACAGGTAATGGCCATGCATACAAATAGAGAGTAACGGAAAAGCTATATATATATATATATATATATATATATATATATATATATATATATATATATATACATATACAATATATAAAGACGTTGTCTTACAGCGCGTAATCCCTGAATCTACTGGACCAATGCCGATGAAACTTTGTACTAATGCTAATGCTAATAGTAGTAATAAAATGCTTATACATTTTATTACTTCTAGTAGTGCTGCTAGGCAAGAAGCACAAACTATATCTCTAAAGAAAAGATGATATGTAACAGTGAAATATAAGTGAGTGATGGCGATTATAAATTCAAGGAACATTGGAAAACGGCAAATTTTATATGAATGAAGCAAAATATGGTTTATAACAAGTTATTTTACTTATTTCAGCGTTATAACCTTTATTTATTGCATTTAATTTATTCTTAACTTTCATTGGGCATCTCGTGGCGCAGAGCAAAGTCGCTTGCCTTTCACAAAGGAAATCCGGTTCAATTCGCGTCGAATCTCAATTGCAATTTGTTTCAACAAAACGAGTTTGGCTGCTTCGCAAGGGCTAGTCCAACTCCTGTGAAGTGTTCTAATCCCCATCCTTATTTCTTCCCAATTCCTGGCCCTGGGAAGTGATGCAGAAGCGTGTGGTGGGAGGCGCGTACGCGGAGATGCAACCTGGCGGTTTTCTTTGACAACCGACTGTGACGAGACGTGATGAACGTAATAATAACGGAGGATTACTCCAAAATTAAAAGCACTGTCATTAATGGAGGATTAATCCTAAAGCGCAAAGCGATCAACGACCCTCAAGGGGCTTGGAGACACGTTGCGTCAATTGTACACGCAACAAATCAAAAAAACAACAAAAAACATCGAGTCCCAAAAATGTTGTATACACCAGTCGGCCGTATGAATCAAATAGATCCGCAAGGGTATTAACAATACCGTTACGTGTTTGTACGAGGTCCGTTAATCATAAACAAACGTAAGTGAAAGTGAGTTGCCGCATGTGGACGCTCTGTGCTGTGAAGGGCCGCGGCGTGTGTTGTGGGCTTCGGCGCGTGTGCGCGCCCGTTCCTCCTAAAGGCCGAGCGCCTCCGGGGCTTCTCCCGAGGCTCCCGGCGCTGCCCGGCGCCGCCCGCGCGTGCGGCTTCCGTTTGACGACTGACGCCGCCTCCGCCGCCTCCGCCGCCTCCGCCGCCTCCGCCGCCTCCGCCCGTACGCCTCTGCCGGGTAAACGTAAGGAGCTTAACTTTTCACGTAAAAACGAGCATTCACAATGGCAAACGTAAGCTGGAACGTAGGTTTTGCCTGAACCAATCAGAATTCAACAAATTGATCGATGCGTTTCTAGCTTTTTTTTTCGACTCTCCTATCGATTTCACCTTTTGCATTTGCGAGCAGCTGTTGCGCCCTACCTATTGAGGTTATATGCGAGCAGTGAACTTTAAATTGTGTACCGCAAATATATTTAACGCCACGTTCAGATTCTGTCATGGAGAAAATTTGGGCGTGCAGCTTGTGCTGTTGCAAGCTTCTGCAGCATTAATTTTAGGGCGCTTTATTTAAAAGAAGAAGGAGGAGCTTTATTTGCCATTTCGAATCAACACTTCGCAACTCGTACCAAAACTCCACAAACTTCTTTGCTCCACCTTTCAACTATACACACCAACGCACACCAATACACACGCGTAAACAAGAATCGATCTGGAGTAGACCTTCCTTCTCGCGGATTTTGTTGTGCATTTGTTTTTTTCATGCTGCTCTCTGATTGGTCTTCGGTAGAATTTCGACGTAAACTTAAACGTAGAAGCTTGGAGCTTGCGAGCTCCTTAAGTTTACGTCTCACGTCTACGTTTACGTCAAGGCATTGTGAATGATCTCGCTTTGTAACCCATTTCTAGGTTTTGCGGCTACGTTACGGTTACGTTTAAGTTTCCATTGTGAATGAGGCCTTATTCTTTCCAGGCGCGTCAACTACGAGCGTCATTAGTTCCGTAAGTATAGTGTATGTTTTTATCGGGAGGTGGACGTGTTCTTCTCCCGCTGGATTGCGAGATCCGGCGCCGACCTACCGTCGGCTAGCGGGGTTTCCCCCTAACCTGGACTCTCCCACCAGTAGGGCACCGCCCCAACCGGGACAAGTTCTGAGCTCCAGACCGGTCTCCCTGAATATGTGGTAGTGAAGTGCATGTTAATGTAAGTGTAAGGGGGAGAGGATAGGACACGGAAGAGGACTTAAAGATTGCGCGCGGTCCGTACCCCGTTTGGTAGGGTACTGCTCGGGCATTCGCCTGGTGTTGATCGGACAAAACACGGAAAACTACCGATCAGAGCAGCCGGCCGCTAGAATTCTCCTCCATACAGCGACTGAATTTGACCTAGCTGACAAGCTTGTGTCGAAAATCCTGCCGTCGTGAGGAATGTAACCTAGGATCTCCTAGTCAAAGGCACTGCAGTGACATCAACTGATGCACTGAGCCACCTCCCGGTCTATTGCCCAAAGCAGCGGCCGAGAGGTAACTGTAGGTTTTTGGATGTCACAAAAACGCTGTCACCTGGACACATCTGCGGACGCTTCGGTGAACGTTTTGCGGCCTTCTTCAGGGTAAAATGCCGTCCAGATGATGGCAGTATGAGATTAAAACGTTGTAAAGCATTGCCTAAAATGCTGTGTCGAAACAAAAGTTGCAGCTCGTTACCGTAAATCTTTGCAAGAAGTTCATTAAAACGTCGTCTCCTGGGTATAAATTCTACCATCTCTGTTCAGAGATGACTACGTCTTCATCAGCGAGCTCATCTTATTCCAGGAACCGGAATTGGAAACTGTAAATTTATGTGAAATTTGTTAATAATAAAGTGCGTTCGCGATAGATTTCCTCTTGAGTTTTCTTCGATATTTACCTCTCATTTCATATCCTCTCAGTTTCTGACATCAGCATCATCAGAACTCGCTCGCCAGAGTCATTCAATCCAGGAGTTGCCGTAATGGCTAGCGGTCAACAATCATAATGAAGCAGTGTGGTCAAATTCCGAATGAGGGAATGAGGAATTGGGACTGTGCAAATGCGGAATTTTTCGCCTCAACACAGCGAAACCGACGTGGCATAAAACCTCACAATTGAAGTTGAACTACCTTGACGCTTTCATTAGCCAATGCTGTATATTATTTCCGTCTCCTTCAATCGAAATAAGAAGGTAAAACGCGAAAAAATTCTAAAAAATATAATTGAGGCATACATTTTGAATCGTCGAAGATAAATTGCAGGATTTATGTCCAACCGCGCGGACTGTGAATTGGAAGAAAATGCGGAAAATGCCGAATCTGGCAACACTGTAATAAAGTGTTTCAGTCTGTAAGGGGTCATAGATGAGTGCATTTGGCCTTGCATCTCCCTCCTTCTATCGTTGACTCCACTGAGTTTATTTTATGCTTACTGAATTTGCTTACTGCGCCACCCATACGAGTCTTCCGTTTTTAAGGCTCCGGCAGACCGGCGCGGAAGATCCGCAGAGAATGCGGCGCTGAAAGTTCCGCACTAGACGCGGCGACGGAATTTGCACCGATGCGTCAATTGTGAGTCAGCGTTTGGTGACAGTTTGCCTCATCCGATAAAGACGAGGCGCTCGCTTCTATTCATGCAGGAGATGGAAGTGCCGAGTTACTCATAGTACGTTTTCTAAGCACATGCCTTATGGTACTTTTTCCTTCTTTCTTTACGATTTTTCCTCAAATTGTTAATATCTCTTTAGAAAACGTAGGAAACGGGCCCATGATTTCAACCTAGAAAGGAAAAGGGAGGGAGGATTTCACACCTTGATGCCGCAAAGGATGAGAAAAGCTTTTAAGGTACTAGATCGACTCTGTGTTTTGATGAAATTCTATGTCTGATCGCAGAACACACAAGAAAATCCGACACTTAACAATCATGAAGTAACTCACCTGAAGAACACTTTATATATATATATATATATATATATATATATATATATATATATATATATATATATATATATATATATCACACCTACTACCTTCAGCCGGTGGCGATGAAGCGTGAAACTATGAATGCTCGTGAAGCGAGCTTTGAATTCTCAGGAAGCAGGATCTTTCGGGTATGAGGAAGGTCTGAACCCTTGACACAATGAACTATATAAAATTCTGGTAAAATGAGCATATATTCAGTAAAACAAATTACACAGTGGCACAAATATACAATAAGTATGTACTTTACGTAGATGGTCACTGCAAAGAAAACAGAAACAAAAGAACAGAAATAACACAACCACAAGAGAATGTATAGGCGCCAACTTGACTGCCTGATTACTTCAATACGCACTATTTACAATACTTTTGCTTTGACCTCCTTCTCAATTATTTTATGTACCTCATTTAACTTTTGTTAATCTAAAATTTTCTCGTGCACGGCCCTTTAAGTGATTCTCTACAATTATTCTTTTATAGACTTCACAGAGGTCAGCCTTGAGCTGCGCATTTATTACAATGCTGTTAACTCTAACACAATAATAAACGTGACACACGTTACTAAATCGTACCCTTTTCAAAATTACAGCAACTGATTATCCTGATATCATACAATGGAAACAATACTTTCAATAAGATTACTTTTACATTACATGAAAATTATAATTTACTTTAGAAAAGTTGTACAAGGTATGGCATTCAACGAATTTACTGGTGCGTACAGCGAATGAAATCAAAACTGCCGCTCATACGTTCCAAATATTTCCCCAGTAACTATTTGGAACTTTCACCTATTTTAGGACGCTACGCCTGGTGTTTAAAGCTACACAGTTTCCCAACAAATTGCCGCATAGAAGTTGCCAGTTCTTTACCTCGACATTTCCTTCCCGCTCGCCGTCAGTTAACCTTGGGGGTTCGGCCGCTCGCAGTCCTCGCCACGTCACTTGACTGGTTCGATGCCCCACGGTCACCACTTCTTTCGCTCGATCTCCGGATGCCGCCACCGTCCAAATTCCAAACCTTTCTCTCGTCCTCGGCTCGTACCATCCACGTATGTGGCCCAAGTCTTTCTCGCCTACGCTTGAGTGTTGAGTCGTCCTTCTGCCGGCTGCCGCGTACCCGTTGCTCGCGCTTCCAGTTTTAATTAACTAACGTGCTTGAATTGACTACTTCTAGCACTCGGCCGACATACCACACTTTGAGCGTGCGTGGTCGTGGCGTACAAAATTAAATACTGGATTTCGTTCAGAGTCCTTCTGCGCGAATTTACTTCGATGATGAAACTATTTCAAGTTCGAGCAGTCACAACGCTTGTTACTCGCGTAATGTTAGTGCAAATGCTGTACATGCACTTTGCTTCTGAATTCTATCACTTATCACTGCGTTTCTTAAATCAGCTTTACTAAAGCAAGTAAAATTATACTCCTGCACTAACCAATTACTACCGCTGAATCTAGTTGAGTCGCCGTCGCTGTCGAAGTCGTAAGAGAGCTCTACCGAAGTGCGTCACGGTATTTATGCAACTCCGCCTGGGGAAATTTCTGGAGGGGTGAATTTTCTCCTCCTTCGCGCCCTCTCGAGAAAATATTATCCGCTAACTTTGGACATCGGAGTGCGAAAACCTGCGGGTAGATGTCGCCTTCTCGGACCATCGCTCCGCCTCGTACCCTATTTCTCAGTTCTTTGGTCTTTTCTAGTGGCTTATGGTGGCGTTACGGGTTCGTATAACCCCGTGACGTCACAATATATATATATATATATATATATATATATGTATGTATGTATATATATGTATATATATACACATTAAATAGCGTAAAATGTCAAGTAATTAGATTAAATTCAGTGGCAGATTCTGCACGTCTCTCAGCAATTGGGGTAATACGGATCGAATCGTATCATGAAGCACCAGAGCAGTAAAAATGAAATAGAATGTTCAAGAAGATCTCATGTTGTACATAAGGATATGAGAAACATTATTTGAAGCCATTTAACTGAAATCTTTAATTTTAAGACTCAAGAACGCTTCGTTTGGGAGTTATTTAAAAATATAGATAAAAATGCCGAGTTCTGCGGGTTGCATTTGATGTGGATATTTAGGTGCCGTCTTTTAAAACAAATCCTTCGTATATTTAAAGCCAAAGTATAATACATCACGTCTCCGGGAAATTATATTACTTCAGAGACCTCATTTATAAAAATTGGTTGCGTGTAGGAGCTGCAAGAGATATGTGTACTAGTGAAAAAATATATAAAGGATTATCACTACGCCGATCTGGATGGCCGAGGTGGCTAAGAGCGAGTACCGACTCAGCGCTTCGGTCCGAAGGGTCGCGGGTTCGAGTCCCGCCTTGGGCATGGTTGTTTGTCCCTTGTCTTTGTATGTATGTGATGTCGCGGAGGGCCTCGCGTTTTGCTGACTCCAGATCAGAGGAGCCCGAAAGTGTGTTGGTGTCCGGTGTATGGTCGAATATGCGTCCCAGCAAAACGCAAAGGGTAACCGGTTGTCGGCTGGATAAAAACCCTAGAAAGAAGATTATCACTACACGTACGAGGTTAGTCAATAATACTTGGTCGAATGAACGTGAAAATGAGTCCGTAGGGCTTGGAGGGCAGGCAGATGTCGAAAACTCGTCGCGCCTGGTTTCGCGCTTGGCTGGAAATGGGATGAAAGGGCAACTGGCAAAGGGGCGGAACGTCTGCGCCACCTGGGTGATGTCGAGTGTTGGCTTCACGAAAGTTCTGCCACTCAGGTTGTCAGAGAAAGCCCGGCCCGTGGCTCTTCACCTTTGATCTCAGGAGAGGCCACTGCTACCTAGTGGGTTGCAAACGCTCATAGCAATGTTGCTGGAAAAGCGGCAGCACAACACACATTAGGTCGTTTATTTTCGAGAAGGTTAGAAATTGAATATTTGAATATCGTCTACTATATTATTTCAGTAGTATAATACCTTTTGCGGCTCTCACACGCAAAAAAATATTTATAAATGAGAGCTTTAAAGAAAGAGAATTTCACGGAGACGTGAAAACCTTTGACTTGAAAAATATGAAGGATTTGTTTTAAAAAATGCGCGTCTAAATATTCTTTTCAAATTCAATCTGTAACATTGGGCCGGATTTTTGAATCTATATCGTTAAATAACTAAATATATGAAGTGTTTTAAGGTCTTAAAAACTAAAATTTTGAGGCAAAAGACGTCAAAGAAATGTTTCTGACACCGTAATTTATAGGAAGAGATCTTCTTTAACATTCTATTACATTTCTGCTCTCGATTCTATCCCACCCATTCAGAGCCTGTTGAATCTGCAACTGTATGTTAAATAAGTATAATTACTTGATATTCTACGCGATTAAAGTACACGGATGTACCTCTCAGCTTGGTAGTATTAAATAAGAATATAATATATTGAAAATGGTGTATTCCATTGTTATCAATTACAAGGAGAGACGTAGAACAAGTTACGGAAGATAAGAGGATGTTGAAGAAAAAGATATATCGCAGGCTTAATATGGAAATGGAAAAATATGGAATAGGGTGGGGAATAACATGCGAGAGTTCTCACACGGGTATGCTAGTTTTATATTTTTCGGATTTAGTGAAAAATAATATGGAGTAGATACGATATGAAGAAGTCATGGTAATTGGTATGCTATCCAATACAACTATAAAGAGAAAATGGATGAAGAATTATAATTTAAACATAGTATAAAATGAGGGCAACAGGTGACATCATTAATATGGATTCGATAATTGATTTGTGATAAGCTGAATAGATGACTGTTTACTATAGTTTTCACAAATTTCATAAAAATGGCTTAGAAAAACCGGGGAAGAACAGAAGTTAATTATATAAAACACTATGAGTTTGCTACTACACAAATACACACACACACACACACACACACATACACACACATATATATATATATATATATATACTATAGAAATACATTTGTTTCAGACTGTTAACTGCCGATTCAGATCGAGTTATACCAGATTAGCGACTATGAACGCTTGCGCAAGCAACGGTTTTGAATATAAAAATTATATTATGTGTATGAAAATATTTTTAGCAGCTTTACATGGAAGAATATATTACATTGAATGGCGCTGTTTAAACATTAAAACATTAAAACACAGGTAGCAGAACTAGTTTTCTGTGCGGATGAAACACTGTGAGTGTGTATTTAAATAAGAGTGTAGGGCAAGGAAGCGATAGAAAAGATTGCGACCGATCCGTGATGGCCCGATCCGTGATTTTTGTGGTACTGCTGCGGCATTCCCCTGGTGTTGATCGGAGAAACCTCGGAAAGCAGCCGGCCGGTAGAATTCTCTTTCAGTCAGTGGCTGAATTCGACCAATCTACGTAGCCAGTGTCAAAAATACTGCCGCCGTCGGAACTAGAGCCCTAGGCCTTCCCTATCAGAGGTACTGCAGTGACATCAGTTGATGCCCTGAGGTACCTCTCGCAGCCGGAGCGCTTCGCGGCTGCGTGGGCGAAGAGGTTCAGGGCAGACTGGAGGCCGTGTGCTTCGCGCGGCGGGCGAGAGAATTTAACAAGCACGCGTGTTGACACGTGTCTTGTGCGCGGAAACGGCTGCGGGGGCGGGGAAAGAGGGGGTGGGGTGGGGGCGACCGCCGTCTCACGTGTTTCGCCACGCGCGCCCCTCCCCGCCCCTCCCCGCCCCTCCGAGGGTGTGGGCGGAGAGAGTGGAAACGCGAATTTGTGCCCGAAATAGGGATGGCCCCTTAACAACTAAAGTGTTATTTTTCAACAGTTAACGTATCGAAACTGTTACGCGAAATCGTCTCATATATTATTTAAGTAGTTTATTTGCCTTATACGGTTCTCACATGCGACTAATCTTTATAAAAGAGTTCTCTACGGAAGGAGAATTTCACGTAGACGTGAAAATTGTACTTTGGCTTTAAAAATACGAAGGATTTGAAGGAAGGAAACAAAAGAAGCATCTAGTAGCAATAGTATTGTCAAATGCAACCCGCAACACTCTGGCAGTTATATCGTTAAATAATTTCTAAAAGAAGCGTTTTAAAGCCATAACTAAAATTTTGAGTTTAAAGGATTAAAAAAAAACGCTTCTCAGACCGTAATCTACTGGATGGGATATTCTTCGACATTCTATTAATTTTTGCCGGTTCAGTGCTCATTGACACTGCCAATACAACATATACGTGGAATACAGAATATATTCCTCCATGAACTATATTTCAGCCCTTGGCGCAGATGGTCGTCTTTATGACTCGCTTAGAAGGCGTTGACTCCTCCATCTCATACTATTTACGCTTTCTCAGTACACCGTGATTTGTACAGTCTGATAAAGTTTATTTGCATAATTATTAATTCAAGATTCGCTCGCGCATAAATAACTAGAAGTAATGTTAATAGTTGCATAATACCGATTATGATTGTTTCTTATCTGTGTAGTGCAACCTTTTATTTAACTTTTTGCTGTGGTCGACAAGTGCTGCGTACCTAATTGTGGGGAGAACTATGATGGATATGTTCGCATGTTTCAGTTTCCCTATACCCTTGGGAAAAATTAGGGTGGGGTTTAACATGCGAGAGTTCTCGCACAGGGAAGCTAGTAATAGTTACACGGCTTATCCCGTTATTGGCTCTTATCGGTTGAAAGCATTGTATTGCAATCTATTGGACCAAACCCAAACTACTACAAGCTTTCGCGGCAATCATTTTGTACGATAACAGTTTCATTGCAGCTAATCAATCGTGATTATCAAGTGTTCAAATTATAGATTCGTCATTATTACACACTATATGCCACAATATTTTTATGTTTTATTGTAAATACGATGTATAGATGTTTTTCCTTCAAATTAAACCCGTCCAATATTTTTGTTCCATCGATACCTAGGTGAGATTCTAATATTTCCCTAAGTCCGTTAAAATAAAATGACTTACGGTCGAATAACTCGCATTATAATATTGATATTCTACATTCAATTCCACTTTAGCAGCAGGCAAGCAAAAAAACAGTTTCTCCTTCTCATTATTTTGCCACTCGTTACTTCACTATGCCAAATCGATAGAATATTTGCAATCTAAACGCGAATCGCGAATCAGGAATCACTTATTTCAGTAACATTCTGTACACGTTTGCTACTCATCATATCAATTACCATTCTTCCTCGCCAGTTCATCCAGTCTCGTTTATATCCGCTGTTACTCTGCCCAAACATGTTTGGGGAAGTAGTGCAAGCAAGCGCCGTACGATATCTGCACGGCTTCAAGGTGCTAGCAACGTTATAGCAAACGTCTTAGCAATCGCCACAACTGATTCAACTCTTAGCAGTTGTTAGGTTAGGTTGCTGATCATGGACGTATTATTTTTGAAGTGTTATTAATAACCGTTATTACGAGTCGACTGTTATTGTGATAACAGTTATTGAAGAAAAACTGTTAATCTCATCTCTAGTGAGGAACGGAACGCGGAAGCGGAAGTAAGAGAAGAGACCGGTTGCGGAAAGGAGACCGACACTGGCTAGCCGAGGGCGAGGGGGCATGTCCTACATAGCAAGGGTGGAGGGATGTAGTCTCTGAATCAAAGCTACGCAGATGTGGGTAAGAATTTTGGGAGAAAATATACTATATATATATATATATATATATATATATATATATATATATATATATATATATATATATATATATATATATATCTTGTATGTTTGAATGTGTGGTGTGTGGATCGGTAGGTGAATATTCCAGCATAACTAGTAATTGGGTAGCCAAATTCTGCATGATCGTTTTTCTGCGTTGCACCTAAAAGAACATCAGCTATAGAAGAGTAAATCCTCCTGCTCCTTGTCTTTTAAGCAATTTGGCTAAACGCAACCCGCAATGCACTTGGGTATTTCGGGTTGCGCAGCGGTGGTTTGATCAGGAATGAGCCGTGTTGAGAACGCCCAGGAGGGGCTGGAGGAAAGCGTTGGGCGGAGAGAGGAGAGCGGGAAAGTGGGCGGGGTAGAGTAGAGGGGAATAATTATAATTATTTTTATTGCATATTAAATATAGAATGAATTCCATTTCTAGCTACTAAAAGTTAATGCTTAGGGGGCGGATTTTCATGACCTAAAACATCGCCCAAAATGATCAACAAAATGCTCCTAAAATGCCCTAAAACAAAAAAAAATGCCGTAAAAATGATCGCAACCACATGAGATGAACAACAAGCTGTTTGATACGTTACTCATATAATAGAGACTTCTTCCTTTTCTTCAAGTGAATTCAGCTTGTAAACGATTGTTTCAGACTGTTCTTTACAAAGAAATTGCTGCCTTTATTTATTGCAAAATCGGCTGAAGTGACAACGGAGACGTTAGGCAAACCAGAAACCTTACATTACATAGTACTCACAACGGTGGAAATTATGATACATGAGCGAAGAAATCGAAAAAAAAAAAATAATATAATATAATATAAATCCATATAAAACAAAGTCTGTCTATACTAACATACAGATAAATACGAGTAAACTTACATAGTACTTCAAAACTTCAAAAACGGGCCGGAAGTTTGTAAATCATGGACGCGTTGATGGACGAGATGAATGGGAACCCTTATCTAAGAGACGGAACGGGCGCGTTTATGCGTAAGTACAAGACATACAAAGGGGACTCAGCATGGGTAGACATCAGTAAAGATTACAGAAATCTGATTATAAAAGTAGAGGAGACCATCCCTGGAAAATACGATGTAGAAAGCAAAGAACTGATGTAGGCAAGTTCTCCTTTGTGAATCGTACTATAGTAGATTGGAACAAATACCTGCAAAAGGACTAGAGACTCTTCCTTCTAATGTAGTGAAATTTAAAAATATACTTAATTCTATGTAGGTCATCATTACTAGCACTGGGACTTTTATCATCATTATTATTATTATTATTATTATTATTATTATTATTATTATTATTATTATTAGTTTCATTATTATAATCGTTAGTATTATTAATAATGTAGTCATGTCTCTTATTCAGTGAAGTGAAGTGAAGTGAAGTGGAGTGAAGTGTTAGAAAAGCTATAAGACAACATATAGATAACTCAAAATTAATTATAACTAGGATATTAATCTCTAATTCTAATTGTAATTATATTTGTAAATATTCGTAATAGTTTTGTAATTGTATATCTAATTGTAATAATGTTTGCCACCGAGCATTAGCTCAAAACGAACTTTAATAAATCTATCTATCTAAACGTAGCAACGGTTGTGTTTAGTTTAAGTTAAACAATTCATGTTATATCAACCATCAAGTCAATTTCATATTGTATGTTAGCATGTAAGTATTTGTTGTCCCTCAGTAAAGTTTGTACACAACTATACATATATGCATACAAACATACACGCGTAGATACACAGACAGACCAAGGAACCCTCGGATACACATCAACCTGCCAATATATATATATATATATATATATATATATATATATATATATATATATATATATATATATATATATATACACACACACACACACACCTACACAGTACTGCACATGTTCGGGGATTGTACGTAGCTTAGTCTCCGCCGCGTCCGCCCGTTTGCGCAGCTGTCAGGGGCGAGAGGGGGTGGGGTGGGGGGCGGAAGCGCTTAGGGGTAATTACCTGGCAGGCGCCGCGGGCTGGCGTGCGCGCGTTCGCGCTCTCAGCGTAATTGGCGGAGCTGCGAAAGCGAAAAACTACTCGTAGTTGACGCTGAAGCCGCCACTTCCGCGCATTCGCCATTTTACGCGCGCCGATACCTTCGCTGAAGAACCACGAAAACTACTAATGAACTAATGCACTATAAAAGGAGGCCAAAAAGTGGGAATTGTTTTAAACGAACAAAAAACGAAATACATATACTTTACCAGAAACCCACGACCCCCAAAACACAAACAAATAACTACCAATTCCAAAACGTCAAAAACGTTTATTATTGAAGATCGATCTTAAATGAAAAAACGTAATCTAATCTGAAATACATGACAGAATAGGAAAAGGACAGAAGACATATTGTGTGAATCTAAAACTGCTAAAATCAAAACTACTAACAGTAGATATGAAAACTTAGAATATAGAAGACTTTAATACGACCTATTGTTACATATGCTGCGCAAACGTGGACATTAAATGACAAAGACATAAACCATCGAAGAAGATTTGAGAGGCTAAAAATACGTAAAATACTATATGGGCCAATACAGGTTAATGGTGCTGTATGGAGGATAAGAACTAACCATGACGTAGAGAACGTATTAAAAGGGGATTATATCAGATTTAGAAGAAAATTAAATGGCTGGGTCACATTGAAATAATGCTAGTAAACAGACTCCCAAATACGACAGTGGAATGGATGACAACAGATGTAAGAAAGAGGAAAGCCAAGATCTCGGTGAGTGGATGACATATGACGAGATTTATGAGTATTGGGTGAAAAGGAGTGGAGAGGAATTGTAGAGGATAGGAAAAGATGGAATGACTTAATTGACCCACAAAGAGTTTTGAGCCACTGAAAGAAGAAGAGGAAGAAGATATCTGCGCTGTTGAGAGGCGAACGATAAGTGCGCTGGTGTCGGAAGATCTCAAGGGGTCGAGTTTGGGCCCGGGCTGAAAACAGAGCTCGCCGGCCAGCTGCAGTCCGAGGCTGGCTTCACACATCATCCCCCTTGTGCTAGCTCACATCCGCTTCCAAGCCACGCCCCCGGCCCACACCCTCAAGAAGGGAGGGTCTGAAGTTGCCGCCACCCCTCCCCCTTCCGTCCCCTCCCACTCCCCTCCCCCTAACTGGCCTCGCCTAGTGCTCTCCGATGGCAAAATGCTATGAGATTACACCCTTTAGCGGAGCACAGCTACAGCCGGAAAGAGCACTAAACTCCTGACCAGCCTCTCGGCATATCTAGTAGTGTAGTGCATGTTAGTGTAAGTGTGTGTGCAAAGGGTAATGATACGACAAGGAAGAGGACAGAAAGATCACGCGCGGTTCGTGGCTCGTTTGCTAGGGTAGGTACTGCTTCGGCATTCGCCAGGTGTTCATCGGATAAACCACGGAAAAGAGCAACCGGTCACTGTAATTTTCTTCCATATTGATTGAATTCAACCTAGCAATACAGTCATCGAAAAACGGGTATCCGCCTCTGTCGGGACTCGAGTCAAGGACCTCCCGGTAAGAGACATCAGCATTTCAGCTGATTCGTTGAAGATGAAGCTCTCCGGCAGCAGTCAATAGGTAGGGAGGAGTTAAAATCAGTCAAAAAACACGTATCCATTAACACATACAACTAAAAAAAAACATTACCATTGACATAGAACATAAAACAACAAAAGATAACTTACAAATAAAATTATTTTAATTAATAGCCTAATATATTTACCGTACACCTCTGATATCAGAATGTCATTAAAAATGTTATCGCAAATTCAGTGGAAAGTACTCGTATTTTTCTACGCATTCCTGCTACTGGACTTCCACGAGACAGCGTCTGGGATGTAAATTCCTCCCGGCGGGGCGGCAGGTAATTTGCAAAACAGCGGGCTGTCTCCTCCCATGCATCAGATGGGCTTAGAGCGTCAAGGGGGCACCGGGGACAGTGGAAGTCGAGCACAGTGCGCTGTTGCCACGTAGGAGGGAGTTACCACACATTACCTTGTTTTTAAAAATTTGTTGCGTCCACTCCTTGACGCAACGCGTCTCCAAGCCCTTAAGGGGCGTTGAGCGCTATGCCCTTGGGAGTAATCCTCCATTGATGTGCTTTATTATTTTTAATATTAGTCAAGTCTCGTCACGTCGCAGTCAGTGCCTTTATCCCTTCGGCCAGGGCTCGACGCCGTTAGATCCCGGGTTCCTGGCCGGTCACCCAACCACGAACCCGCGAGTCTCGAATGCGCTTAACCTTCGTGACTTCACGGAGCGTAGTAAACGCATTCGGCTAGCGCCGACGGCCACCGCCGGCCAACCTTGTTTACCGCATTCCAATACCTTATTTACCAACTTCAGGGGAGTCGCGGGGCAACTTCAGAGCGGGCAAGTCGGTCTTCCTCTAAAGGTTGCAAAAGTAACGTTATACATTCCTCATCCTTTATTAACATATTTCGTAATTGTAAATGGCAGTATTTGTTTCACGACATGGTCTGTACACAGCCCCCTTGGAGAATTGGTCTGTTCCTTCATGGTTCCACGAATCCTACATTTTGATCAGAAGCAATGCGACATAGATGGTCTAGAGAATTATCGTATCGTTGCCATTGTGTAAATGACGCTTTTGATCGACTAATGGGTAAGAAACGGACTCACAAATTATATTCTAGAGAACGATATTACATAATGTGCTGATATTACATAATATACATTTTTCGAAAATGAATGGATATATTCCAAAATCGGGGCAGCATTGGAACTTACCTCGGACTTAATTCTGATGAAACTAACATTAGACTACATGCGGTCGCTAGGGCAGGTGAAGTACGTCACGATGGCGAGGAATAGCAGTTACGAGATGATTCAGGCTGTAGTTTCTAAGTTTTATATTCGGTGAAACCTTAAGTTGTATATAATGCTTTTAAATATGCGCAATCAGTAAAAATATGCAAATGCACGAAGTTCCGCTGTCTAATAATTACCATAAGGTTATAAATTAAACAAAAATATATTAACACCAGGAATATAAAATTTAAATTCAGTATTTACATATCCACTATATCTCCGTTGTCGATAACAACTTTTTTCACAAGAAACACTCATCTAGAAAATCGCCCGACAATGCAATTCTATGAAATTTCTATGTCTATGAAATTCAGGCCGCATTGCGACGTTCCTCTTATTAAATTGCGAATTGATAACCAGTATTGACAGATAGATGAAAAGTGAATCTCGAATTACCGAACACAATATTCGATTCGTTCAAAATTGTCATTCGCAATATTTTCAACTTTTCTTTTATATTACATTTAAATTATATTTTAGAAGAGAAAATCTAATGGAGCTAATCTTAAATAAGGTTTGCGGATTTGTTGAAAGAAAATCCATCAATACATTGAGAATACACATTAAAGAAGAGAGTAACAACAACAATATTGGGATGTTCAATAGTAAATTATATTTAAATCTATAATGATTATTAAATAAATTATAAATAAAATTAAAGTCGGAAACACTGCGGATATCCATTAAGATAAATCTTAAAAAACTTAGAAATGAGAAAGGTCTGTACTCCCTGAAAGAAACGCCCAAAGCATTAAATATTCCAAATTAATCACTTCGGTATTACTTTGCTCTTCGTGTAAATGAATGCAAAAAAGCATTTTCTTCATATCATGAAATATATGTTTTCGTTTTTCGATTGTAATATTGAGTTAATTATAAATCATTAATATTAAATTCAACGGTGAGAAGGTATTTTCAGAATATCCAACTTCCTGCATGTGCCTCTTACATTAATTATACAGATTGACACCACCACAAACAGCGCGGGAAATTCGAATTTACCAATTCGAATTGTTTTTAAATTTCCACAAAAATACTCATATTTTCGAAACATTGTACATGAACTTTTTTGAAGATGTTTTTAAGATCACATTTTTTAAAAAGATATTCATAATTGTATTTGCCTAAAAGTATTGTATTCTTGCAATTTTAGAAAAATAAGGAATTTTAACTATCATGAGACCTGCATCATTCACTTATGCTTCCTTTATGGTATAAGAGGTCAAAATTTAATAAAAAAAATCAAGTGCCGTTAAAAAACGATTATAAGCCAATACAAATTGCATGTTTAACACAAAATTAATTAAGAGACTGAAAAAATTGAAACTTTGCAATTTGAAAAAAGGGTTTAAAAAAAAATTAAGAACAAAATTGAAATAAAATCCATATAGGCATATTTTTGAAAATGTTGAAAATATCCCAGGGACTTTATGCAAAGTACCCTCCAAAGTTAAAATACCGGTTTCAAACTCAAGGGCAGCGACATCAGCCAGACTGATTGAGGAAATTCAAGTTTGGAGAAAATAGGATGAACGGTTTAGCTGCTAGCGTTGTTCGCAGATGGACAGACAGACGGATGGACCGAGGAGACAGCCGTCAATCGATTTTTCAGTATCAAGGACCCACAAAACATGGATTCTGGCTACACCACGTGTTAAAAATTTTCCCCGTAAATTTAGCAGCTAGATTTATCCAGTTTTTCGTTGCTATAGCTGTGTAAAAAGTTTTTCGGCCTAAAATGCTCGCAGCACTCCATAACTTTCTCTTAATGAGTTCCTTCTTAAGCACGAGAAAGTAAAAATGTTTCTTGCATGCTACTACACTTCACAGTAGGGATATGCTGTCTAGTCACAGTAACGTGAAATTCAAGGCTAGCCCATCCTGAGATTAACTTTTACATCACATTGCGTTTTCTTCTTAGGTCAGCGGTAGTATCGGTAGTCGTGTTAGCGTTCACATAACCATTTACGTTAGAGTTTACATTACCGTCCCCATTAGCGTTCTTATTAACGTTTACATTAACTTTCCGTCGTTCACATAAGCGTTGATATTAACGTTCACGTTAGCGTTTATATTAACGGACATGTTAGCGTTCATTTTAACGTTCACGTTAACGTTTATATTACTCGTAACGTTCATGTGAACATACAAATTAAGTAGTAGGATATGGATCACGGGATCGGTCAATTAATGAAATACATTAATTGACCGATCCCGTGATCCATATCCTACTACTTATTAACGGTCGTGATTTCTACAATGGCCAATACAAATTAAGGTTTATTGTATCGTTTGCATTATGAATGGACGTCGCCCGGTGCAACGGCATGAGCGGCCGGCAGCGCTATCTGCCCGCGGCGGCAGGAAGCCACCGCCGCCGGCGCCGCCCGCGCCGATAATGGAGCAAATAAAACGATGATTGAATGTAAATGCAACGTTTATTCCGCGCGTGATTGTTTTATGAAAATTAACGCGCTCCGGTGGGCTGTTCCCGGCAGGCGTTGGCGTTCGGTCGACCCTCTCGCATATCCCCTCCCTTCCTCCTTCGCAATCGCCCGTGGAACTTATTCATTTAAATCCGTTTGGTCCGTTTGGGTGAACGCGCTGCTGTGCCCTTGAAGTCTATTATTGCCTCCGGGAATAAAACTGCAGCTCGCGGGTTTTATCTCCCAACTTTACGGAGATCTTTTGTTGTTTTTTTGTGTGTAATCCGTCGTCCCCGCGAATGCAGCTTTTTGCAAGTTCCGGAACTTGAGACCGTGCCTGTTTTATTTCTGAATTTAAAATATTAAAGTCTCATCTGGAGATTAGAGAATGAATTAATGTTAAACACGCGAGGTTGAATTAATGTCCAGACCCAGAGCTTTAAAACATTAGTTTGTTCCATTCAAATATAATGTTGTAACTAGAAACTTGACTTAAGTATAATGTCGTATACTTGTTGTTGTTGGTAGCACACTCTTCGGGATTAACAGTCTCTGGAATGTAACTTATAATATTACTAATGTGATAAATGATGTTCTTTGCATTTCGTCTTCAATTTTTTATATGAAAAGTGTTCAGCTACTTTTAGCAGAGATGTTTTTCCCCATACCTTAACATACTATTCTGGTAATCACATACTACGTATTACACACTTCTAAAATATTTTAGCCAATCTTCTCCTGTAATGTCTTATCATCGAAAAATGCAATTATGTTTAAAATATAAAATGGCTTTATTAGTTAAGATATTCGGGACGTTACAATAGGATTTTTTATTTTTTATATTCAAGATATTTGAATATAAAAAGATAATGAAACACTCAGATTTTAAAAAAAATCAATTAATATCACCTTTTTCCGAGACAGTATATTTCAAATAGTTTCACTAAGGCTATCAATGTGACATTTTCACATTCCCCTAGCTGAATGAGCATATCACGTTGGTGGCTGCTCCTTACTTGATAGTTACGGGAATTTACTTACAATAAATTATTGTTTTGTTTTTCCCGTATTATTTTCAGCTCTCCGTTTGAATTCATTGTCTTTCTAGTACATAAATATAGAAACATAATGGTTCTACAATATCACATACTTTCTCGCATTATTGAAACTTGTGTAATTTTCAAAATTTCAAAGATTTCAACGAAAATTGAACCTGGGCTGTTTTTATAAGCGTACTTCGCACTATCCTAGAAAAAGTTAAATAAGAATAATTGAAGCCCTTTAAATAAGAAATTGAAAAAACATTTTAAACGTGCTTTTATTGCACGCAACATTATGCGAAAACCGAATATTTTTTAAAACAATTAAAGCTAATGATTAGAGCGAATTATTAGCGAAAGTTAATGAATTTTACTTAAAACCTCAGAGCTTTGAGTGAGGTTAGATAGACCACGGATTATCCAGTTTGTAAAACATAAAGATAAAATATGATAAAAAGATAACGCGTCTTCTTTGCTATGTTGAAACCATGAAACAACTGGAGCGTTTGATCAATACTGGGGCGATCTTGAGTAAATATATTAGGACTTTTTCCGTTATACGTATACCAGTTCACTAGGCGAAAGATTCAGTTCCTTTGACACGAGACGTTTTGGAATCGATTCTCTGCAATGGGAACAGATGAACGTTGTGATACCAGTCAATCAACATTCACATGCCACTGTCGCTCCGAACCCCCGCAAACCCACAATTCGACTAAGTTTATATTATTCGTTGGTAAATCAGACGTTTATGGTGGACACTCTTCCTTTGATATAGTGAAGATTCTTACTTTTTATACAGTATTCTTATTTTTCACGCTAGATATCTAATTTTATAGTCAACGAATTTTCAAGAAATTTTATTACCAACGCATTTTGACACCAAGTGGGCCGCTCGTTGCACTCACGCTGTTTTATAAACCTCTCTCACTTTTAAAAGAATGTAGGAAAATAGGAAACACTCACTTTTAAGATAATTTCCTTTAAAGGGTGTAGTAAATGTATAGACAAAAAGTAACTAGCCTATTGATTCGCGTTATATATTTTTGAGATGTATTGTAGGAATTGTTCTTCTCGGTTGATAATACAAACCAATTTAAAAGACTTACAAAGCGAAAAAAAACAGACAAATTTCACGCCGACACTATGAGAAAAAGTATCGTGAAATGTTTGATTTGTTTATGAAACAATTGAATAATTGTAATTTCTCATTACGAAGAACAAATATGAATTTCCTACAAACTTTCTGAGAAGTTCAAAGCGGAGGACGAAGCAATAGATTTCTTCAAGAAAAAGGAATCTTACATAATTTATTATAATATAACATACTTTGATTATTTACGTCATTTTTCCACGCTTGCATGATGAATTATTTGTAGTTGAAGTTCTCGTGTTGTTTGCTGAAATTGGTGTACTATCAAATTCTAAATGAAAGGTGCAATTGCGTGATTTTTCTGCACTGTCTTTTAAATTAGTGTGTATTATCTACTGAGATGAACAATTTCTACAACACACCGTAAAAATATATAATGCGAAACAATAGCTGAGGTATTTTTCTAAATTCAATTTATTTATTTATTTATTTATTTATTTATTCATTTATTTATTTATTTATTTATTTATTTATTTATTTATTTATTTATTTATTTATTTATTTATTTATTTATTTATTTATTTATTTATTTATTTATTTATTTATTTATTTATTTATTTATTTATTTATTTATTTATTTATTTATTTATTTATTTATTTATTTATTTATTTATTTATACATTTATTTATTAAAATTAGTTATTAAAAGTGAGTATTCATTCACAATAAATTCTCTTAAAAGTGAAATGTTTTGTAAAACTAATGTTTAAATGTACCGTGGAAACGTTTAAAAGTATCAACAATGTTTACATTATAGCAAACCGATTCCTTAAGGGTGAACAAAATTTCTCGTATCAAAAGAACTGAATTTCTCGCCTAGTGCACTGGTACACGTATAACGGAAAGGATCCAGGTATTAACATGCCATTCGGCAACGGCGAATGCGCCAGTCTCAATGTTCAAAAGAGGGAAACTACCACCGAAACCACAGTTCCAAGGTCTTGAAGAATTGAAACCGGATGCTATGTACAAATATCTTGGAATATGGCGACGATTATCTTGGAAAACCCCACAATTGAGTATATGGAGGTAAATAAAAAGTTTACGGAAAAATACTGGAGTAGAATAACGGACGTAATCAACACAAACGTATCGGACAAGAACATTAAAACAACGAAAACGCCTGGGCCGTACTTAACCTATTGTTTTTGGAACAATTAAGTAGTCTGATTTAAATTAATTAGATAAAATTACTAGAGGATTGCTCAGTAAGTTCCAATGTTTTCACCCAAATTCTTCCATGGAGGGACTATCTACTACGAAAAGTCGGAGAAAGAAACTTACTGAATATACACTGACTATTTAGGAATCAAGAACAGAATATCAAAAGTTAACTGATTAACTCCGCTGACCAAAGTATACTCGCCACTGAATCTATATTGTAACAGCACGATGAACATTCCAAATACACAAGATCAACTATACTCTTGAAAGGAAAAAAAACATACTCAGAAAGTTCCCCAATATTTTGGAAGAACAACATATTGATACAGTTGCGCCTCTGCATTGGATAATAAGTGAATATTTATATCCAGAGACTGAAGAATTTATAATTGCTGTCCAAACTAGGGTACTGCGAACCAAATACTACAAAAAATACAATGATGAATGTGATAGACAAATGCAAAAACGTGATGCATATCGAATTTTATGGAGGGCTGTCCGTCATTACCATAGACCACCTACCTTGGAAGCCAGAACGAACTCGCAAAATTGATGTGTCAAGAACTTCACGGGCTGCTTGACACAACTACGCCATATTCGAAATATTATCAAGCCCGATATTGGAGGCAAATAAGCATATGATGTACTGGCACCGATTTATCACGGACAAAACAGTAAATTTTATCAGGTCTGATATACTCATTGGTAAAACCAATAAGATAGACTCTAATAATTGATATTGTAGTTCATATGACCCGTAACATATGGAAAACTGAATTAGGGAATACTACAAACAAAATATCTTTTTTGTCTTACTACTTAAAACAAACAGTTCGTTTTTATGCCCCTAAAGCGCCATATGGGGGTTATTTAACGATATATATTAAAAAATCCGTCCAAGTGTTGCGGGTTGCATCTGACATGAATATTTAGCTGCATTTTTTAAACAAATCCTTCATATTTTTAAAGTCAATGTGCAATTCGTAATATAATAATAGTAATAATAATTATAATAAAAATAATAGATCTATAGTGCAGTCATAGCGGATTGATTTGGAAGAAGTACCGAAGCGTAGAAGATGAAAAGCTTGGACCGAAGAGAGAAAAAAGGCGCACAGCCAAAGGATGAAAGAAATATGAGCCCAAAGAAAGGCTAAGAGTACTAAGAGTTAGTACTTTGCGTAGTCCCAATTGAGCTTAATCGCAAGAACAACAACAACAACAAAATAATAATAATAATAATAATAATAATAATAATAATAATAATAATAATAATAATAATAATAATAATAATAATAATAATAATAATAATAATTAATTAATAATAATAATAATAATAATATTAATAATAATAATAATAATAATAATAATAATAATAATAATAATAATAATATAATAATAATAATAATAATATCTTTTTGGTCTGCAGGCAGTAAATTGTACGAGTAGTTCGCTCCTTCGCTGGGGTCCCACCACTCGTGCTCCACATATAGAAATATCGACATGGCGGCCAACGCGGTCTGGCCTTTCGGGTTGCGCGCAGGTAATCCATCTCTTGGGACGTATCGACTGAAGTCGCCCCCATCCCCATCCCCTCGCGTCTGCCAGCACTCTCCCCACTTCCTTCTTCTATCCCCACCATTTCTTCCCACCTTGAAACTTTCGCTTGGTGAACTTTTCTCTTTGATGCTGCTTTTCCATCTATCGCCCTTCATTCCATTATAAAGGTTGCACTTTCACCCTTGTGCCAGCGTTGGTATCGAATTGCCTGATACTGGTTGATGTTCCACTTCTGAAAGAAAATGGTTTTGGAATACGGAAGGAAGAAATACTATGTTTAAACTACTGGAATGACCAAAGCACACACTTTCTCGTATTGCTTCTGACTGCTCCACGGTATTATACTACTACATAAACCTGCAAAACTGTTTTAAATGAGCGACATTTTTTCTAAGATCCAAACTCAGATCCTTAGAGCTATTTTTTGAAACTCATACCACTACGCTACAGAAGCGCTGTTGAGATCGAACTCTGGCAGAGTCATAAAAAAGTAAATGCTCGCTTCAGGTAAAAACCACAAAATACAAAATACCCGTTTGAAGCTCTCAAAGCTTCCACTTCGTTCAGATCGATCAAAGAATATCGATTTTGGAGAAAATTGGCAGAACAGTTTAGGCGCTAGCGTTGAGCACATACAATCGTTTTGACGTCAGTTGATTTTTCTAATTCAAGGACCCACACAAGATGAATTCTGGGTACACCATGTGTTTGAGGATATTTGTTCTATATTTAACAACTGGATTTGACGGCTTTATCGTTGCCAAGGCCCGAAAAAACTTTTTCTGCTGAAAATTCTTTTTCTGGCGGAGGATTACATAACTTTTTCGTGTGAAGTACCTTCTTAAGAGCGAGAAAGTAATTATATTCGGGACCGTTAGGGATATTACTGCAATAGAAAAACTAAGTTGGTCCCATGGATAATATCTCCAATGTCTTTAAATTTCATGTTCATAGATTCAGTAGTTTATTTTAGTTAAATCGGTTCGTACAGATGGACAGACAATTAATTTGATGAGAGGTACATTTTAGTAATCGAATAAGTAGGTTAAAAGGGTTTTTAAAAGATGAAAATTCGAAAATCACATACAGACTCCTCCAAATTATTGATCTTTATTTATTACATTTGTGAGTTGACGTAATTCAAATTGTTTTCAATAAAGTTTTCTGAAAACTTAGTAGTTTCCTGTGAAAATGAGCTTCAAATTTTGCATTTACAGAAAAGCTAAAACGACATATTCTCAAAAGCGCTCCCAAACTTTTCAACAAAACTTTGCATACAAGACCTGGTTTTAATTTTTTTACTAAAGGTTTTACCAGCCAACAACCCGTTCCCGTTATATATTTCTCTTAAAATTGATGGAACTCCAAGTTCCGGCAAGTTCTGTGGATGGCAGAGCGTATCACATTAAAAATGAATCACATGACATTGCAATCTATTTATTTTAATAGTGGTATAACTCCAATAGGACGGCTACAAGGTTTTCTATAAGTGTCGTGATGAATGATTTTCGAGATATTTAAAGCGCCTGCAGTGATATTATGACAAATATATCCATATTTAGTAATAGCAACAAAAATAATAGAATTATATCGCACATTTTTTATTTAACACAAATCAAACTTAATGGTCTGTGTGTTAAAAGACATGCAACAGTCTGTAACAAGAAGAAAATATGAACAAAATTGTGACTTTCACTAGCTAAAAATTCAATGGATTAGATTAGTCAACTAATAATGCAGTAGTAAACCTTGAATGAAGACACTGGTTTCTACACAGTCACCTTCACTACACACAAACCATTGGATGGAGAAGAACTAAGGTTTTCAAGAACTTAAGTATCACGATTTTACAACCACAGCAAAAAAGTTTAATGAGAAGAAACAGGATATGCTTGATTTCTTCCCATTCATTTCAACAGTTAATCACGTTTATTTAACTGATTTCAGCTACAAACCGATTTTAAGAAAGATGCAGAAAACTGAATGAGCCTCAAAAGTAACTTAAACTAATTTTTAATATGTTTTTACAAATCAATAATGGATTTATTTCCAACTTTTAGAATGACATCTACCAATTTGGATCAGCAATCTCATTTTTTATGGCGGTATAACTCATTTACACCCACAATATTCCGCAAAGCACACAGAATGCTTCTTAATATCATCTTCAGAAGAACAAGTAAAATATCGTATAAGAAGAAAACACAATTTTTTTCTAACTCCATCCCCGATTTTTTATAATCATTTAACATTAGAGCTCAATATATCGGAATGAGTGTCAATAGAGTTGTATCACTATTAAAATAACGCCTCTATGTACATACTACATACACTACAGATCAGTACAGTAATTGCAAAAGCGTTAACACTTTGTGACGTAAAAATTCTAGAATTGTCATAACTTATGATCAAGGAAATTAAACTACATCTCACAATTACCATCTTCACACAACAAACAATTCTGAGGTCTCTCTGAATTAATTTAAAAAGAGAATGCAATACGTGGGTTCTTAAAGCATAAGTTCTTAATCAGTCTAAAGTTTTCACTTCTTAAAACCACCTTACTCTTATTGTCAATCTCATTGCTGTTCAGAATACAGAACATGGAAATTACCTGCTTCCTGAAATTAAGTAAAATCTGGAAGGAAATGGAAGGAAATGAAAGAAATTCCTAGACACAATAAAAGTGTCAATTTAACAAACCGTAACAATGAATGAAGGAATGATTACAGGTGAAATAAAACAATGATACATCATAAATCATATAACAGTCATATAAGATTTGCTGGCAATTTTCCCCCCTAGTTCTGTTTCACGAAAGTCGTCTGAGAGACCAAATTTGTAATCAAAATTGTGGGAGGTTTGTGGCGAGGTAAACATAAAAAAACAGCTTAAAACAGAGAAGATATTTTTTCTAAAATATTATTTTGTTACTTACCACTATTCATCACAAGTAATTTGGACATTTTTTTGTGTACGTTCTCAAGACAAAGTTAAGAATGCTGCGAAAAATCGATTTCAAGACTTAAACGCAAATATAGGTTTTGGGGTCATTTGATACCGAAGAATTGGTGTTTTCAAAACTTCAGTCCATCTGTTAGTCTGTCTGTCTGTTTGCATGTGTTTGTATGTCTGTTGCTTGTCAGTCTGTTGTCCGTCCTAGCTGTCGTCCGTATGCTCTCCGTCGTATGCCTGTCCGTCCGTACGCCTGTCCGTCCGTACGCCTGTCCGTCCGTATGCCTGTCCTTCCGTCCGCCTGTCCGTCCGTATGACCGTCCGTCCGTCCGTATGACCGTGCGTCCGTATGACCGTTTGTCAGTATGACCGTATGTCTGTATGACCGTCCATCCGTCTGTCTGCCTGTCTCTCTGTCTCTTTGTTTGCCAGTTTGTCTGTGTGTTTGTCGGTCTGTTCGTCCGTCTGTCCGTCCTCTCTCCGTCCGTTGTCCGTCCGTCTGTCCGTCTGTCCGTCAGTCCGTCTGTCCGTCCGTCTGTCCGTCCATCGGTCCGTCCATCTGTCCGTCCCCCTGTCCGTCCGCCTGTCCGTCCGTCCGTCTGTCCGTCCGTTATTCCGTCCGTCTGCCCGTCCGTCTGTCCGTCCGTCTGTCCGTCCGTTATTCCGTCGTCTGCCCGTCCATCCGTCCATCTGTCCGTCCCTCTGTCCGTTTGTCTGTCCGTCCGTCTGTTCATCCGTTTGTCCGTCCGTTAGTTCGTCCGTCTTTCAGTCCTGTATGCCAGTCTGTATGCCTGTCTGTATGTCTGTATGTCTGTCTGTCTGTCCGTCCGTACGACCGTCCGATGGCTTGGAGAAATGCGGGTGGAGTGCGGGTAATAGTTACGATATCGGCCGCTATATTTTATGAAGCAGTACCAATCTCTGGAATATCAGCCATGCCTCCGCAACTTTCTCAATAAATTTAGTTCTCATTTTCCCAGAAGTTCGAGGTATCTTCAGCAATGGATCTGGATCTGTTTTGACCATTTCTTTAGATACTGTGTAGTAAAAAATGTCCAGGAGTTTTCGGTTTCAACAGTAAATATATTTTCTTAGGTGACAATGAAGATGTGTTTGGAATGTTTTAGTTTTCAATGCTCGCTGCGAGCTTGGATCTTCAACTGTTAATTGCTCTAGAGAGGGGGAAGCAAGGTCATCGTTTAAGAAAAGCTTGCGCGGCTAATATGCTAATATTAGTATTAATTTCGCAACTGTTTTGTTTATCTGACGTCACATTGACAAATGACCATTACAATGAATCTTATAACTTAAGTCGTGAGAAAAATTATAAAATGTTTCGAATTCTCATTTGATCCTTCAATGAACTGGTAAACCATTACGTTGTGTATGCACCATAGACGTTATTAGATTTTTTGCCCTTCATGGGACTTCCAACCCCTTGAACCCTCGGGCCCTTGTGGCAAAAATATCTACTTAACACCCTAGATACGTAAATAACTATTCTTCCCCAACTGCAATTTGGCGACGCCCGTAATAAACCTTAACAAACGCTTTTCTACCGCTCAAGAATACGGGAGTCAATCATCCAGTTAAAATAGAGATCACTGATTGAAGGCAACGAAACGAAAGTGTCCATTCATAGTTCTATGTTGAACTATCAAACAAGAGAAAGATGTCTCTTGTCACGGTAAAAAAGGGGAGCTCAAACGAAGAGAAAAGCCGTGGAACTAAAAGTCACAGGAGAAATTTCGCCTAATTTATTACCGTGACGGGAATACGTGCGTGCGCCGGCCGTTGTACGTCTCCATAACAGTGAGAGAATAAATGCGTGTCTGTGAGCACGTGTGTGTGTGTGTGTGTGTGTGTGTGTGTGAGAGAGAGAGAGAGAGAGAGAGAGAGAGAGAGAGAGAGAAGAGAGAGAGAGAGTAACTGTGAGCGTGTTTCCTACCACAAAGTGGACGTCATTCCCTGACCTGTTGAACTGCGGCCAATAAATAACGTACACGGAGGTTAAGTCATTCACTTTCCCGTTTTCGTGTTGTTCCCGCTGTTTACTGTCTGACTTGTTCACGTTCCTTCGACGCGGAAATAATCGGTTTAGTCTCATTTGTAATGTTTCTTCTTGTCATGTTCACTCGTGTAAAACATTACATTTTCTCACTGTTTGGACGGCCATAATAACAATTTTCAGAAGCATATTCTTATATCAATAAAATGTGCAATTGAAATATTGTAAACTAACGTACCCGAACTCTCGCATTTTAAACCCCGACACTCTTCCCTATTTTTCCATTTCTATATTAAGCCTGTAATATATATGTTTTTTCAACACCCTCTTGTCTTCCTTGTTATTGATAACAATACAATACACCCTTGTCACTAAAATCTATTCGTATTAAATGTTATAACCGAGCAGAAAAGTACACCCCAGTAGTTCAATCGCGTAGAGTATCAAGTAATTAATTTAATTTCACATACAGTTAGCGATTTTACAGGCTCTGAAGAGGCAGGGTAGAAACAACAAGCGTCGAATCAGCATAAATGAAATAGAATGTTCAAGAAGATCTCATCTTATATATTAATATGTGATAAACGTTTCTTTGAGGCATTTGGGCTAAAAAATTTAGTTTTTAAGGCCTTAATATGCTTCATTTGGGAGTCGTTTAACGATATAGACCTGATACATCAACCGCGTAATTTGTCACGTCTCCTTGATTTTATCTTTTTTATAAGGATTGGTTAAGCTCATTTCCAAATATTGGTTGCCTGTGAGAGCCGCAAGAGTTATGTATACTACGGGAATAATATAGGAGACGATCATTCGAGTAATATTACGGCTGGCTCGGTTGTTAAAACGTATTCAACAAACTCCACACAAAGGTCTTCAATAAATTCAGCTTCAAATCTTGATGTTGACTACAAAGGTTCTTTCTTCTCATTTCTGTTGTATGACACTCGTGCTAATAATTTTAGCGTCAAGTCCTGATGTTGACTAAATGCTAAAATGGCTGAAGGCCATACGCAAAGAGAAATAGCAGAAATGTTATGTTTAAAATATATCTATATTAAATATTTTTCTCATTGACAAAATGCCATCTATGAAAATTAGGAATAAGACCAAAATCGAGGATGCAGTGCAACAAGACAAAATGAATTGTGGGAATTCTGATGCGGTGTTGTTGACATTATTACATTTACATGAACAAATATAGGAAGTCATCTATTAAGTTGACGGAGTTGATTTACTTTATTTCTTCAAGCCAAAATGAGCAAGTGGCATTGAAAGGACACTTTTTAAGACAAGACCAACAATAGTGGGCATATACTGCACCATCCTGGGACCCTCGGTATGGCTGGAGGAACCAAGGGAGAGATGATGAGCACACGAGCTATGCAATGGTACCTGGTTCCATCTGAACAAAACTGGCCCAAGAGAAGACAACATGGAGACAATTGGGATACGAACAGCAAAAAGATGATGATCCCCAGTACAACTAGTGTGTCTTATAACAACTATTTTGTTTTGCTCATATATCGGCTTAAACCTACTAATGAACATAATGAAATGAACAGAATAATTTCAATTTTTATTTGCAGATACCCGGTGCAACTAGCGTTTCTTATAGTTACTAAATTGTTTTGCTCGTATATTTGTTGTCTTACAGTTTCTTCTATTGTAAAGTTTGTAATAGCTACTATTTTGTTTCGCTTATATATTGTCTTGCGTATTTTAATGATTTTACTTTAGTAATTTTACAAATATCAGTCTACTGTATCCCTGCTAAAGCAATAGGCCTTTGCTGTTTACGAGATGTTGTAGGCTAATAATAATAATAATAATAATAATAATAATAATAATAATAATAATAATAATAATACGTACAGAGTTGACATAATACTGACGGGTAAGAAAGAAAACTTGAATGACTCTGGCCGCGGAAGCCTACGATATCAAAACTTGATTGAGTCCATACCCCAGAAATGATGACCAGTTAAGGTCAGTAAGGCGGCAAGAACGCGTTTTGTTGCGGCAGATGAAAGAAAATCACAAGATCAGTACTCGGGGGTTATCTTAACTACGAAATTCAACTAAAACGTCTATCCATTTGGAAACTGGGCACAGAGTGCTAAGAGATGTTGGATATGATGAGCAAGCAGATAGGAAAAAGTATTTCATTAGCGAAGCATACAGAAAGAAGTTGCAGTTCGCGAAGCAGTGTACAGAGACAATAATGGCAAAAAGGTGTCGTGTTTGTGCAAATTTTAGGTGTTCAGATCAGGTGGTAGGTGAGTAGAGAGAAAATATCAAATTGAGCCGCTTAATAATAAGAATTTCACTCCAACAGTACAACATGTAGATGAGCTCGTGATGATTTGGATTTGCGTAGCCGCTAGTGGAGTGGGAGAAATTGATTTCATTCAAGGTACGAAGGACAAAATGCAATATCCGAATATTATCAAGATCCATTTAGACAGAAACGCAGAGAATCTGGGGATTCAAAATTCTTTAAAATTTTATGAAGACCGACCCTAAACATAAGGCTCACATTGTTGGGGGATGGCTTCCCTGCATTTGTCTCAAGGAATTCGATGCGCTACTTCAATATTCAAACTTAAACCCTATTGAAAATATTTGGCGCGGATCAGAAACTAGAATTCCTGAGCACAACATTCGGTCGACAAAAGGGATTAGAAGAAAGCTTGTTAGAAGGACATTATATCAATTATATAAAAAAGATAGTAACTTGTGCGAATAGACATTTGGAAGCCTAGCAATTACGGAAGATAATATTCGGCTCATTTCCAAGAACACTGCTTTGTTATAACTTGTGTATTGTGCACACATTTGCGGGAATTCGCAGTTCCATCACATTTTCCAGTTTTTCCACCTCACTTAAGACAAGTGAGTTGTGGAGGAATACTTATTTATTGGTTTAACAGACGTGTTTTGGACCCACCAATATGGCGGACTGGCTTCACTTGTTGAATTCGGAAGAGGTGGGTAAACGACACCTCGATGTATTCATAGCTCCATGGTTTTCCAGTTTTTTTCGTATCTAACCTCCACGCGGCGAAGGAGAATGTGGGGGGGGGGCGTGGAGGCGTGTGGAATGCCGGCGGCTGCGGGGGGGCCACAGAGCTCGATTGTTCGCCGGCGACGGATTTACCTCTGGCTGCGGCCACGCCCCCAAAGCCCCCTTGTGTCTCGCCCAGCCCCGCCCAAGGCCACCTTGCATTAACGCAGCGCACGTGTTGGTCGTCGAGGATGCTTTTTGCGCTTTCAGCTTGGGGTTTCATAACAACGTACATAAATACCTCAACTTTCTTAAGAGATGTTTTAACCCTGTAGTGGTAACGTGACTTTTTGAAGCAAAAGTAGTCGGGTGTCTTCAGATCCCCCACACTCTTTTCATTATATATGTTAAATAATAAAACAAATGTATTAATAGTTTTCTACTAGCATTTTTTACGCGTAATTAAACAATTTATTAAGAAGTTAGTTGCTAAACAATTCTGAGAATTCGTCAGGAAAGAATCTCACAGTTCTCTAATTGTTCATTTTATTACCAGTCTTCGCTGTACGCATGTTGTCACATCAAAGCCTATGATTAGATGCAGAAATTCAAATATTTTTGAACTCAGAGTACGATGAAAAATTTCAATATCCATATTATCCTCATCTTACAATTCAGCAAGAATTTGATACCCTTATTTTACAGATCCAGCCAAAATATGTAGCCCAATTTCTGCCTTTATTTTCCCTTTGTCAGTCATAGGTGCTGCGATCATTTTTACTCTTTTCTAAATCCATTTCACTTTTGATATTGGTATATTCTGTAATTCTCTAAATCATACCCGAATCATTAAACAAAGGAAAACATTCTCCTGGTCTTTTGCAATCGCTTTTTTTCAGGGCGGTGAATAAGGATATTCTGTTCCCGCGCTCGGCAAAAGCTGGTGTACTCTTCCACTCCTTCCATATAAAGTGGCCTAAAATGTGCATAGTACTCAATAATTACTCCCCAGAGGTATCCTAACGTAAAAATACAGCATGCAATACGTTCCCAAAGTAGTGGAATTTACGAGACTGAAGACACCTTTGTTACCGTAGAAGGTAACGCGGGGTCCCTGGGAACTGCAAGGCAACCAACAGCTTGCCACACGTATAAAATTCACTACATTGGCAAACTGAATATCATGATACAAAAACAGAAAGGTACTAAAGAAACTGTCAGGGTAGCCAACGTGGAAAACACAACAAGCGGGAAGAATGGGTCGTGGGGGTCCCATAGGCCCCCATAACCCTCGTCTTACCAGTGCTGGATTAAAAGCTCCATGGTATGTCAGAAAAGACCACATTTTAACAGAATTATCTATGGAACATCTAAAAACTTGGATTCTTTAACTTTCTTACCATTTCTACTTTTCTATTTCATCTTGCCCGGCCATTCGTTTGCTCCCTCAAGGTAAATCAATGAATCTTTTCCATGAATCAAATCAAGAAATTTGAATGAGCTATTACATTCTCCTTAATTAGCTATAAAACAGGTTCAATCATCCCTAAGTTTAAAATATATTTTGTCCCCAAATATTCTATGTTTATGAAGAACCCTACTTGGGAATCTTTAGTATTTAGTTTCTAATATTATTGTTTTCAAACATTGTACATGTACAATGAAATATAGTTCACAAACCGATTATGTATACTACGTAACCTAAAACCCCTTCAAAGGCAATATTGTCGAACAAGAATAATAAAAACTATTAAAAACCAGAAAATTATCTAATAAATTCGCTAATAATTTCAGATATCTCATTAAATTAGAATGTCGTTCACTAATATACAAATGAATAACTCGACCTTCTGTGACTGCTGCCTACCTCAAGTGGTGTAATGCTGCCTTTAACCAAAAAAAAAAATTAAAAGTGATAAAAATTAAATTCCAAAATTATTGAAGCTTATCCGTTTATTACGAATACACATTTAATTACAAATTGAACATATTGACCAATATAATAACATTTTAACCAAATGTTTCTTCTTCAGTTTCTCATCTTCTCCTTGGACTACGTAAAATAATACAAAATTGTCGTATACGTCAAGATACTTAAAGAATATGCTCCGCGCATCATGAAATTTCAATACATTCAAAAATAAAATTCATTAATGTTATTTAAGTTAAACATTTGGAAGAAAAATTAATATTACGTAATTATATTTCATAATTATCAGCATATGGATGAAGGTTACTATCCTCAAGACTCTGGGAACCGTTCCAAAAGCTTACTTCACACATTTTGGTTGAAACTCACAGTAAGATGTTTCTGTTGAACAGGAAAAATAAATATTACAAAAGGTAGTCTGAGCATTCGTGTACTTTGGTTTCGAAAATCTCATGTATTTCTAATATCGTTGGAGCACAAGAAAAGTGAAGTAATTCGTAAATTAGCAAAAATTTTATTTTATGAAGGAAGGTTATTCAACAAAATGGTTTATTTTTAATACTATAAAATACGTTAAGCTTATTTACAAAAGAGTATGTAGAGTAAATCGCTTTGTCTTTGGTCTCGAAAGAAAGGGTTCCGCCAATAGTAAAATTTCTTCTCTGCAAAACGTTACGTAATGAGGTGAGCCACTTTTATTGGGTAATAATGATATATCGATATTATCTGTGCTTCATTAGTGCAGTTTTCTTAATTCATCCCCCCCGCTGGCAGGCAGAAGCATTTGTGCAGCCTTTGTGCTTCTTTTGTTTTCAAAGAAGTACAGCTATTTGAAATGCCAGGCGCTTCAATATTCTCACTTGCCAACATTCTAAATGTAATGATTTATAATCATCAACCAAATAAGTATTTCCTTTAAATGGAAAAAAATCCCTACAAATGAAATAAATTATACCTGAAGAGACAAATGATAGCAGCGCCGCGCACGAACATTTTTTCTAAATTAAATGAATGCGGGGAGGAATGAGAAGCATAACGTGAACATTTGATAAAGCACAAGTTTAGGAATCATTTGAAACAAAAAGATACACTTTGTCGTGACGTCATGATAAGACGACGAGCGCGAATTGTAATATTTTATTTAAATAAGGCGCTGAGAGGCGAAGAAGACAATATGACAATTATCAGAGACATTTCGGACATAATATAGAGGCAATGATAAGGCAGGTAAACGTTAATAAATGAAAAGAAGAAATACTTTTCATTATGATGTTCGCGCATTAAGCGGGTGATCTGCTTTTGTTTGCGGAAAAACCATATAAGCTGAGGAAAACAAAGCCCAAGGAGAGAAAGTTTCGAGTGGTGTGTGAACCGGAGGTCCGTGTTAGACGCTGCATTTTTATGATTGTTCGGAATTTATAGTTTGAAAAAGTTTATTTTTATCTTAATGGCGCACGAACTTTATAAAAAACACGTGCACATGTATTGGCAAATAGTGGCGCATAATTAGTAAATAGTGGCAATGCGGGATAATAGTTTTTTTGTGATCGCGGCCTGAAGCAGTAGTAGGCGGACATTTTGTATCGTGTTTAATAACAAGAATTTTACGCGATTCGTTTGAATATTGAAGGGAAGTGCAAGCGAAGTTTTGTTTTTAAAAGGACATAGTGCATCTAAGCGCCGTGATTTTAAACATTCAGCGGGAATTTTGTGTTGCGTTTACACAGAATATTTCGCGCTTTTCCCGAATTGTGTAAGCTTCGCGCTGTGAAATGATCCCTGATATGGTGGCTGGAGCTTTGCGGTAATTGCGCACTGAGGGTGTGCAAATTGGTGGCTGGCGACGAACGTGCCCTGCTCTGCGTGCCGCGACGCCGAACCAGCAGAAAGGGAATTGATTGATTTATTTTGGTTACTGCAAAAACGCATTTCTGTCCAAGATCAAGTCATGTTAAATTGGTACAAAAATTAAAAGTCAATAAGCTGGTATTGCAGAATGCGCATTCGGTGTGAATGACATTGTTTTTGTTAAGTTGCAAAGTGAATGTTTTTCTTTGTTTTTATGTCAAATGAATTTTTTTATGTATGCCACTTGAAGGGTAGTTTTTGTGGTTATGTGTTCATTGTTGGTACTTTAAGAACGAGAGAATCAGTCATGATAGAATGAATCAAGACGAACACAATCGTGTTTATCGATAAAACCCTTGAATGGAGTGTTGTGATTTATGGTAGTGAAACGCTGACCCACGCGCGCGTTGCACGAGTATTACGTTTCGAACCCTGTACAGGGCTCATCACAAATCCACGACCTCATAAATCTTCAGAATTACGAAAAGTTAGCTAGAAAACGGGCTTTTAACGTATTTAATAGAGGGAGGAGACGATTTTGTTACATAAACGAAACATAAATCTCCGTTCTTTTGCCTTCTCTCCATCAGTCGAAAAGAAGATTTGAAGATAAAAGTTCTGACTGGAGCATTCCATCTCTACTGCGCCCATTCATGTACACATTTTTGGTATTCGAAACAAACATTTTAGTTATTCAGATTGTTCGTTTACATGTATTTTCGATCACTGTAAGTAAAATTGAAGATGTTCAAAGTTGTTTTCTGTATTTTGTCCTATTACTGGTAGTCCTATTTTTATTTCTCTTTGCTGGAGTGCTGTATCTTGTGTAACAGAAGAAGAAATCAGACTCTTCTTGATTAACTGGAAATGGCTTTATGAAAATCAATTCATGCTTTTCTCAAATTTAAGGTCAGTCGAATGGTTCACTTAAATAATTTGTTTATTTAATAACAATTTTCTAGTTAATTTTATTTTTATTTTCCGTTTTATATTTTGTTTTATAAGATGTTCTGAAACAATGTTATTTATTATTGTATATATAAAACTAGCTTCATTTCTCTGACTTGTAAAATGTATTAACATTAAAAATGTAATGAATAGTTGCGAGTTTTATTCTTCCTTCGTCAATTAAATAATAGAAGTTTTGAGTCTGCAAAAGAATGTGTTCTCGAGGCAGCAGGCAGCGCTCCCACGCGACCGCTTTTGTGAATATCAAAGGCGCACCCACCGGAAGGTTAAAACGTGTAAACGTTATAAATTCTGCATTCTCTGTCCAGCTGCTCTAACGCATCGAATCTGCGGGATTTACGTGTAGTTGTGCCGGCGTACCGCACCGTCTGGCGGCGAATTCTTTTCGTCGGCTCCATTGGGAGGAGAGTTCCAGCCGGTCTGGGCCGGGAGAGCCAAGTTGGCTAATTAACGTGCAAATCGCGCCGCCGGCGTTCTCTGGAAGCCGCCTGCGCCGCCGCCCCCGCCGCCCCCGCCGCCCCCGCCGCCCCGCCGCCCCCGCCGCCCCGCCGCCCCGCCGCCCCGCCGCCCCCGCCGCCCCCGCCGCCCCGCCGCCCCGCCCCTCTCGTCGCTTCGTTACCGGCCCTCGACCGCCGCTACCGGAATTTCGTAGCAGCACTCACCCTTCCATCCTCCCAATGGTTAACACGTGTGGTGGCTGCTTCGTGAAGCACCGACGCCAAAAAAATGGAAAATTTCTCTCCTAGTCTCTCTCTCTCTCTCTCTCTCTCTCTCTCTCTCTCTATATATATATATATATATATATATATATATATATATATATATATATATATATATCACACACATACAAAGTGAATGTAGATATAAGCGGTTAACTCCGACACCGTGTGTCCGATCTCCATGTAGGTTGGCACATCTACGTGTTTTTTTGCATCCAGAAGTTTTATGTGCTGTTAATTTTGTTGTTACAACACTAGATGGTGCTGTAAAACAAAACAAAGATGTTCATGTCGAATGCAACTCGCAACACCAGGCAGCATATTTGAATCTGTATCGTTAAATAACTCCTAAACGAAGCGTTCTAGGGTTTAGTTTAAAACCTAAACGTTTGAACCCGAAGGCCTGTAATTTGGTGCCAGAAATCTTCGTTCAGGGGAAGGAGATAGTGGAAGAATCCGCTACCTCTTTTCATAAAACATGCACTACATTGGCCGGACTATTGACCATTGTAGTTGACGCTCCCGAAAGGTCTCCAACAAACGTTTCTGGCGCCGTAATCTACAGGATGAGATATCCTTGAACGTTCTATTACATTTTTGCTGGTCGGGCGCTTCTTGATATGCCCCACCTACTGAGAGACGTGCAGATTCTGCAATTAAATATGAATGAGAGGGACCGAGAGAGACACATATAAACATACAGTCAGACAAACTCAGGGAGAGAGAGAAGAAGAGAGAGAGAGAGAAAGAGAGAGATAGAGAAAGACGGAGAGAGAGAAAGGTAGAGGGAAGGAGAAAGAGGGAGATGAACGGTAGAACAACTATAGTGAACGTGGGATATACAACGTCTTGGAAATTAAATGGATCTAGTTTGTTATTAGGCGACTTGAAGGACCTTCGGGGAGTGGGACGGTGTTCCAACAGCGCAAGAGGTTTTGAAAGGTGTCACGACCACATTTCGATATTGAGAAACACAGCACAATTCAGAATGAAGGAGGAAGAGACCACGATCTTTGGAGAAGGATCTAGAGAAATTAATAATGAAAAATAATCGAAGCAAACAATTGAAAATAATAGATTTTTTAAGAAGAAGTATAGATATTGAAATTTTCAGTGCGTGCTGTTAATGAATTTTGCTGTCTGTACATTAATAAAATCAATAATTGTGGAGAAATTCGATTTAATTTTTCCACCATCGCATATAGTGAACCTGTGTTATAGCGAACCAAAATTGTTAGTTCCCAGAAGTTTGCTATAACTGAAGTCAACTCTATTTGGATAGAACATCTTCTCACCGTTGTATTCGAAAATATAGCTGGGTCACATCATAATCTAATGTCAATGCAGAGACTTAATTGGGGTTATATGCTGTGTGTCTTGCCAGTAGAAGGAAGTTCGACAATTGCTAGATAACTGAGGCAAGTTCTAGGGGAGTCGCATCCAGACGGTGGCAGGATTGTCGACAAACGCTGAGTAGAATTCAATCAAATGCATTCAAGTGGAAACTTCTAGCGGCCGGCTGCTGCGATTGGCAGTTTTTCTGTGGTTTCTCCGATCAACACAAGGCGAATGCCAGAGCGGTTTCCCAAAACATTGGCAACGAATCGCGCGTGGCCTTTCCTGCTTCTTTCTTGTGCTATCGTCACCTCTTGCATTAGACTACGGTATGGAGTAAGGGGGGAGCTCATAACATTTTCGAGCTGGAGCGGTGCCCCGCTGGTGGGAGATACCTGGATGAGAAAACGCCTGCAAGCTGACGCCAGATATCTTCGGTCAGGGGAAGGAGGTGAGGAAGGCGCTACCCCCTTTGATAAAACACGCTCTAAACTTCCCGGACTAGTAACCATTGCAGTTGAAGCACCTGTAAACACGAAATAATCGGTCAATCAATCGAACTTAGGTCACTGGTCACTGGTCAATGAATCTTCGGTTACATCTTCGCAAATATACATCTTATCACAGCCGGTTAAAAATTGCTATTAACAACCTGAATATTCGTGAATACAAGCAAAAAATCCGAACTGGCAATATTTTTTTGTCGAGCCACCTTACAGCGAAGCAAGAACAATTCCGTTGTCACCAAGCAGCTCAATCGCCTTCTCAGAACGGCCGTTTCCTTCTTTACTCCATCATTACCCCCGCCGCACGCCATTCGCGCCGTCCCTGCCGCCCCTTTAGCTCGCGGGGCCGGGCGGGCCGGGCGGCCGGCCGGCGGGCCGGCAGGCGGGCGGGCAGGGCCGGCGGGCCGGGCGGGCCAGGCGGGCCGGGCGGGGCCGGGCGGGCCAGGCGGGGCCGGGCGGGGCCGGGCGGGCCGGGCGGCCGGGCGGGCCGGGCGGGCGCGGCCGGGGCCGGGCGGGCCGGGCGGCGGCCGGGCGGGCCGGGCGGGGCCGGGCGGGGCCGGCGGGCCGGCGGCCGGCGGGCCGGGCGGGCCGGCGGGCCGGGCGGGGCCGGGCGGGCCGCGGGCCGCCGCCGCGCCGGCCGTCAGGAGCAATCAATCGAGCGCTATTTTCCGCGGCAATCGATGCCGGAAGGCCGCGTGCGGACGCCGCACAGTGATCAATTTTGCTTCGCCAGGTGGACAGAAATCATTTCTTGAAATCCGGAGGGCGTAGAAATGCGAAAATTGGCGCAGATACTTAGAGGATTAATCTAAATAAACTGACACATGAATAACGTCTATTCTGCATTGGAACAATATGTAGCGAAAAAATTCAGTGTAGATGTTTGTCGCAATTATAAACGGCAGTCATTCTTTGGCCAAACAGAATGAGGCCACATAAATATTACATTAAATAAACATTTTTTTAAACTTTCATCATACTAGAAATTGGCACTCCCAAGAGCAGACCCATGCAGCATTCAGAGCTGCGCCTTCGAAATATATTTTGTTTTAAAACACGTGGCATTATACGAAAAAAATTTGATTATCTAAGACACTTCATTGAGTATGTTTTTCTTAAATTTGAAATAATCCTAAAATATTTATTTTGAAATATGTTTTGTAATTAAAGCATAAAGTACAAAACGAACATCGGGATACTCGGCCGGGTGGCCAAGATCGCTAAGGCAGGAGTATCATAGTGAACTCTTACCGAAAGGTCGCGGGTTCGAGTCCCGACTCGGGCATCGCTGTACTTGTGTTCGTCCTTTCACCCCTTACCATCACCATTTAGTTTCACCCTCATAGTTTTCATAACGTCAATAGTGGTCGCTAATGACCTAGTGACCTAAAACAAGAAAAAATGGAATACAAAAATGGAGTAAAATTCTGAAACCAAATTTAATCTACTTCCAACTTGGTGCCGCTTTGCGCCTTACGGATGGTTAATACTATTAGTTAACACGTACATTAATATTTGCCTCGAGAAATGTTGCTTGTAGGTGCTCTGATCCCCACTTCCATCACAACCCCATTTCCAAATGATCTGCAGATTTTTCTCAGCTTTGTCCATCAAAACTTTTCAAAATATTAGTAATTATTTCCTGGATTTTGCACAAACGCATTAAAGTGAGATGAAGAATGTTCTGAAGGCTAATTTGAGCCAAAGAATCAGAATAACTGCCGAATTATTCGGATAACATTGATTTTTTGCTTCGAAGATTTTGTAGTAAGGAGGATAGAGTGTACATTTTTTTCTGAGCGCTTCTTCTCTTAGTGTTACGTATGCGTTGCGAGTCATTTTCATGTCTAATATTAAACCTAGTGTTTCTTCAGGAGAATAGCATTCTGGCTGTGCTACATTGGATTCTGCTGCTCGCTTCATTTTACCCTGGGTTCTAGGAGTACTAGTTGACGCCTGTTCTATGACATCGGCAACCTTCCTTTGACCAATTAATCTGAAACTGCGCTGAGCGGCAAATGACAATTAAGAGCAGCTTCTTTCTGATAACATGTCGCTGACCTTTCGCTTCTTTCCTCTTTCGCTGCTTTCGTGAAACAGCTTCTTAGGCCTTCCTCGTCGCATTGTGGGGTTTTTTGAACGTTCGGAAACACTGAACTCTTCACTGAGCCACGCAGAAAATTTACTAAACAGCTTTGTTTCTACTCGGTGACACTATTTCCAACGCTTTGCGAGATTGTAACAAAATTTCCTGATTTTCTTGTGAATTTCCTCCTCAGTTCACTTCGACAGAATTGGTCTAGTCCCAATCGTGATATAATGTAATTAAATAAATAATTTTTATTTTCAAGTGCACTGACATTCTGAACGCCAACTCCTCTACGCATGAACTCGAACAGTTCCCTTCAACTGATAGCGCCGCGCGAGAATGCAATTCCTACAAAAGAAGAGCATATCTCACAAAGTTGCAGATGGCTGCTCGCAATATGGTACCAGCGTAGAGAAGAAACATATGGTAACGAGTCAGTACAATTTTGAACGCGAAAATAAATGAGCTTTTTTTGTAGCTACACGAAATTTGAATCACATAAAATCCATTTACATAAAACATAGTGTTAAAATAATTTTTTTTTTCAGTATAATTTCGGGAAATACCTTCAATAATTTGTATTACCAGAGAGAGTATATCACCTGTGCCACCTGTGTCACAATGTTCTATGTCGACGTGGGCTAATTTCAGCATGCAGAGAACTGTAAAGACACTTAATCCGAAGCTTGCTGAATCACGACTGGAGATCACACGGGTGGAAGCACACACACGGCCAACTTCTGAACGTTCCCACATCGTGCCCATTGTTGCCGGTGTGTTCTCAAATACATTGTCGTATGCTCTGGTTAATGTTCTTGGAAGTAATAGCGATTTTAGCATTTTTCAAGAAAGTCGATTTTTGTACTTTTGTCCAGCTAGCGGTGTGAAATTGATCAGTGTGCGCCGCCCGCTGCGAGACGGTGCGAGGCGCGACGCTTTGGCCGCGCGCCGTTCGATGTGCGCGGTCACCGTCACGGGGGCGACGCAGCTCTTTGGTTGGTTGGTTCTTAGTGATTCAGGGCGCGTCAACTACTGAGTCACTAATCCCGAAAGTGTAGTGCATGTTTTTCATCGGGTGGGTTGGTTGGTTGTTAGTGGTTCCGGACACGTCAACTATTTATTACTATTTGAGGTTCATTTTCTTACCAATTTCTCCCATAAAAAACATCTTTGCTAAGTGACAGGAATATATTTGAATGACGAATTAAATAAATGAATCACGTTTCTACCAGTTAACAATTCTCGCTGACGGACGGACCGCGCTTTTATCTGACAAGTATATCTTCCTATTAAACATTCTAAAATGAAAGTAGGAAGTTAATACTTTTTTTTTTTGTTTAATATAGTCGCATCAACCTAAGGTTCTTACCGACTTTCATCCTTTTATATCACTGAAGTAAACAGGATTACAAAATAAAGATTATTTTGATTCATGTTTTAAAATTCTACTCTCAATTGAGAATTTGAAATCGGACTAAAGTATGATTTCATTTTAATGGATCATTTCTTTGCCTTAAAGAGAAAATAGGAAATAATATATCTAAATGTGTGACCATAACTGTCAAGTCGCTTCCCCCAAAGACTGTCACGAGCCATGTATCTAGTGCAGCAGTTTGTTCAACCTTTACTTCCAAATCTCGCGCCAATTTCTCTGGACTTAGTGCCTGCGAGCTCTAGTAAACTTGTTACTTGCCTTGACTTGCTTGCGCTAGCGGGACGCCCCTTAGCCGTGAGCTAGCTTCTCGTCTCGCAACATGTGTGATTGTGAATGCAAGTGTCGCCGCCAGTCGAAGCTCTTTGGCGCTCTCCAATGCGGATCATCGTGATTCCGTTCTGGCTCGCCTCCCTGGAGGGGGAGTCTTGCGGTCCGGCGTAGTTTTACAAGAAGATGCGATCGGTTGAACACAAATCGACAAAGTTCGAGAGAATCGATTAAAATTTTAAAAGGATTCAACACTTCAACGTTCCTTACAATTCACCAAGGTGTACCAAACTTCGTCCCGGCTTATCACGTTTTAGTGTATCATCAGGATTAAACTATTCTTCATAGTTCTCATTCCAATGACGCTTAGGAAATGATGGTGCGAGGTGCATTTGAATTGAATTGAATTGGCCTTATTTTACGTGGCGAGACTCAGGCCATGAGGCCTGCTCTTCCGTCTGACCACGCAAATTTCGTTACACTCCTTTCACCAATCATGGGAGAAAGA
This sequence comes from Teleogryllus oceanicus, assembly GCA_964035755.1. Lineage (NCBI taxonomy): Eukaryota > Metazoa > Arthropoda > Insecta > Orthoptera > Gryllidae > Teleogryllus > Teleogryllus oceanicus. The sequence continues at coordinate 65,159,743 of CAXIVR010000012.1, read as the reverse complement.
AGGTATTACTTGGGCGACGAAACAGGCGATTTGAATTTAGCTCAGAGGCATCATTTAGGCTGAGGATCTTTACATGCAGTAAACGTACTAACACGGGACTGCTGGCTTTACTTCCCCTCCGAAGGAAGGCGAAGGAAGGATTTTTTCGCCCTTAAAAATCCACGGCTCCGATCGGGTTTGAACCCGTAAACTTAGGTATAGCAGTCCAATACGCTAACCGCTACACCATCGCCGACGCCAAGTGCATGGATGGATTGATAGATTGGTAGTGATTCCAGGCGCGTCAGCTGATGAGTTCATTAGTCCCGTAAGTGTAATGCATGAAGCGTTTTTTTATCAAGAAGTGGCAGTGATCTTCCCCCGCTGGATGGCAAGATTACGTGCCGAGTTTCGGTTTTCCCCCGCCAGGTGTCTCTCATCAGCGGGGCCTCCAGCCGGGACAAACTCTAATCTCTAAGGTCTGACAAACTCTAATCTCTAAGGTCTCCCGGCTTGTGAAAGTGTAGTACATGTTAGTGTAAGTGTCTGTAAAGGGGTGAGGATAGGCTCTGTCCGTTTCTCATGTATTCACGTTTCAAATTATCACGTATAATTATTTGAAATTTATTTTCTTTGCGAAAAATTGCATTTAAACCCCAACTTCCGCTGGACATTCTTAAAAGAATAGTTTTTTACACAAGGGGTATGAAGTGCGTAGATTGAAAAAAAAAAAAAAAATGAAACTTCAAGTGTTAATGGAATCAGGAAGTAGTGAAGTAGACAAAAAGGGTTTTGGAACAGATTTTCAATACCCTTCTTAGTTTTCCTTCGAGAGCGCGTAGAGTTCAGGTGATCCCCTGTTGTTAATGTATTGCTTCGGTCCGTTTCGGTGAGACATCCGCTAGGTCAATCGATTCCCAGACTGTTATTTGGATGTCTGTAGTCTTGTTTTCTTGCTGAACTACTTTCGAGCTTCTTTGAAAACATTCTTTACAATTGCACGGATCTATCGTTTGCATGTTTTTGTTTCTGAAGACCTTATTTAATTATTTTTAACTTTTAGTCTTTTCTTATATTCAATATATGTATCAAATCAAGGGCAGATAGTAATTTCGTCATTTATAAACATATTGAAACGCAACGCATTTCTACCGGGAGAAAGAAAACTCAGTGCATCAACTGATGTCACTGCAGTGTCTCTGACCGGGAGGTCCTAAGTTCGAGTCCCGACGGCGGCAGGATTTTTGACGCCGGCTTGTCAGCTAGGTCGAATTCAGTCGCTGTCTGGAGGAGAATTCCAGCGGCCGGCAGCTCTGATGGGTAGTTTTCCGTGGTTTCTCCTATCAACGCCAGGCGAATGCCGGAGCAGTACCCAAGCAAACAAGCCACGGAACACGCGCGATCGTTCCTTCCTCTTCCTTGACCTGTCCTCTCCCCTTAGACACATACACTCTAACATACACTACACTTCCTCACATGCAGGGAGACTGCGCGGGAGCTTAGAGCTTGTACCGACTAGGGCGCTGCCTTGCTGGTGGGAGATACCTAGTTGGGGAAATTCCGCTAGTCGACAGCAGGTCGGCGACGCATCTCATCATCCATCGAAGGAAATTTACGTGATAGAAAGTTGTCACTCTATGTCATGTTAGAATTACTTTAATAATAATTATAATATATACTATATTATTGACGTATTTCATATTATGGACTTTCAAAATTTCAAAGGGAATATATATAAAGCTATACAGTAGAACGTCGATTATCATTTTTTATAACAATTAGGTTCGCTTTTAGCGCAAACATTTTGAGAGTTATAAATTAAACAAGTGTTTCCAAAACTTAATTATTTATTTTTTATATTATACACACGTTACATTCTTTTTGGCTATAGAACGTTAAAGGGTTAATTTTATTATTGTAAATGTTTATATTAGATGAGTTTGGCTACAAGCACTAGTTTGTAAATTTTAAAAAATGCTGAATCACATTATTATAAACTTTTATTTGCCCGCGCTTCGTTTGAGGCGTGTCAAATATATGATAAGGTGGTAATAAATTAACTTAATATTACGAATCGTAGAACATTAGTAATTTAATACGTTTATTTGTTTCAGAGTTATTTATTTATCAAGTGTGTATGATGTACTGGGAATAACCCATAAACGAGTTTAAAGCTGAATACAGATGGAAATAAGAGCTTTTGCGAAAAATTGCTCAGAAAATATTCGCCAAGCATATCGAACGATTTGCACATAGTTTTGACAATGCTGCGCTGGCAACAGTGGGTTGCTCCCTACGGTATAATTTGCTGCGAATTCTGTAACAGTCAAATTTATTCCTGCGTGTTTCATTTGTACAAGTAAGAAATGATTGCTGCTTCTGGCTATCTAAATAAATATGTTATGACAGATATGCATCATATGCGCTTTGTTTTCATTGGACTTTTTAAGGAATAGCTGGTGTGTAACGCAGAAATTGCAATATTTTCATTTTACGTATCTGGTTTCAATAATGCGAGGAAGTAAGTGCTGTTGTGGCACCACTACTTTTCTTTATATTTTGTAATCATAATTAATATCATTATGGTAAAAATCATATTGCATCGATACGTATTGCATGACATATATTGTGATCTCAAATATGGAAACCAGTAAATTCCGCAGCTACTCAGGCGAGAAAAATTCTTCAGTCGTTTGCTAATAGTATACTTCAGTTATCAGTGAACTTGAAGCTTCTAGAAAATGAATTTAATGAAAATATCCTTGAAATAATAATAATAATAATAATAATAATAATAATAATAATAATAATAATAATAATATTTCTTTAAACACTTACATAAATTAACGTTTTCCCTCTGTTTTGCGATAATATTGAAAGACCTGAGTTGATAGAAATAAACACACAAAGTACTCGAAAATAATGCACATCTACTATTAAGTCAAAATATGAGATATGGAGAAATCATGGAGAATAGATCAGGTTGATAATATTATATACACATACGTACATTGCAATGACCAAAACATCACATTACGAAAAATAACTCAACTGTTCCATTCTTTATCCTTATTTCTTAATCAAGAAATACCCAATACTTTAAGCTGTGAAATCTGTGGATGTTCAAGAGACTGACATTGGCCATCGAAAAGCCATGGGATAAAAGAATTGTGGCTACCCGTCCATCGCAAATAAATAAGCGAAATAATAAGCTGAATGGTTACAGGCAGAGAAACTTTGACAATTTTCTGTAATCTCTTGTGTATTGTGATAAGCCAGGAACCCCGAGTTTAATTTGAATGCTAAACTCGGCACCCAGCGTTAGTAATAATGGGCAAGTATGCAAGCTCGAAAGTCAAAGAATACGTGTTGTTAGGACAACCGATCACCAAAGTGTAGTATTCCATGCTTGATGTCATAGCGCGTTCAGATGGGGAGACACGATTCTGCACACATTACATGGAAAAGGTGTGGAGAGGGAATTGAGAACCGTGACCTTGAAGAAGGACGCAAAGAACTCTCTTAAAAGATATTCAAGCTACACACGTAAGCGGTTGGTGTGGTGCGAATAGATTTTCAGCATAGGGTGGGGATTTGTTTAAATAAAAGTGAGGCTGAAACTTATGATTGTTCTAATAGCTTGGTATAGCGCAAATATTAACATTGAATTATAATAGTAAATTTTCTTAATATAGTTGGCTTTTTGAATTCAAACAGACTCCGTGTTTCGAGGGGATGTATATAAGGATAGCTCCGTATATGGGAGGAATTTCGATAAGTAGCTGAAGATAGATGCTCGTAGATGTTTCATACGTATAACAGCTAGGAAAAGTCGGGACCGCCTATTAATTTTATGGGAAATATTCAATCCTATTAAATACCAAATAGTTGAGGACATTCCGGAACATTTTTAATTTATTTTAATTATAGGCAATCGAGAATAGGGATACCACACACATTCCACGGCCAACACTCTGCTGATTTGATCGAGAAGTCATCTAAGAAGACAGAGTACTAACCTTACGAACTATATTCAAAACCGTACGTATTTCAATGTTGTACACAGAAAAAGTAATTATTCATGAGCTCAATAGAATTTGTAAATATATCATAATAAACGTTAATTTTTTATTGTTGAGGAAGGCTGATCTTTTATATTAGTTGCCATCAAACTAATAGTTGGTTTTAATTAGTAGAACTTCTAGGAATCGTGATTCTGTATATAATTACACGTTCACATGCAAGTGCTAAGAAGTAAAGTGTTGAATTTCGAAACCCATGATTAAATTGAATGTAAAAGTAATAAATTCGTGTTATCATTGAGAAAATTTATAAGTCTAGCAGAGAAACGGTAGAAATAACAATATTAATAATAGCAGAGGATGGCCTTCATAATATTAGACGTTTGGTGTAAATAGTATTCACATTTAGAAATAGTAAAAATATGAAAGAGACAAAATATTTTACAGTATAGTTAAAGTGATACAATACATTCAATTCATATTATTCATTGTGCATTAATTCCTTCCACTCAATCAAGAATAATCTTAATGAATAAGCGAAGCAGATCCATACACAAGGTCACGCTCGCCTCAATAACAAAACGTCAAACTACGTGGACGTCAAATCTCTTGCGAGCTACCCCGTTCCATCACGAGGCCCAGACGAATCCGCACGCGACTTCCGAAGCATATCGACCATCGATCCCCTCTCGAAACCACCTCCTCTCGCGGTAGGAATAGGGGGGGGGGGGTGGGGGAGGGGGACTGCGGAAACAGCAGCATCCTGGCGGGGGCGGCGGCTGGGGGCGGGGCGGGGCGGGGCGGGGCAGCGCATTCGCACAGGTGGCAGCGCTGGCGGGGGAAGCCCCCGATCTCCGCGTGATACGCCAGGGGTGCTCAAACTGCAGCTCCGCGGCCACACTCGGCCCTTTGAATTATTGACTGAAAAACGACAATGAAGTAATTTAATTCTTTTATCATATTGAAGTCATTGCTTGTAGAATCGAAGGGTGCCGGCAGGTCGCCTTAAATTTCGAAGCCCGTATAATCTACGGGCGTGCAATTCATACTGTGTATATCTACTTACATCATGCCATTTTTGCATTCGCTGACTATTCATTGAGGTTTCTACATGATAAAGTACCTAGAAACACCGCTAGATTTCTTTTCCTATCACTGAAACGGTATTAAATAGCTTTTGGATGTGCATGCCCTCTGCAGAGACGCCTAAGGAGCGCTCTTCAAAATCACCACACCCACGCCCAGCATTGTGAATAGAAAGTAACCTTTTTTTCATGTTTTCAATAGACTTTATATTACTAATTGACTCATATTTCCAAAAAAAAATATTATATTGATTGAAACTTCATAAAAAGTACTTGTTTCTTTAAAATAAAAAGAATCTCGCTTCAATGTTTAATGGTTTTGAAGATATGACCCTTCAAATATACACCAAAACATGATCTATGGTGGAAAAAAAATTGTGCTGAGGCCACGACTTGAATGTGTTAAAAAATGTAGGACTGAGATACACACAACAATTCTCTTGTACTGTTGAATAATGAAGTAAATCAAAGATGAAGATGGCAGAATCGAATAATTTATTGTCAAAAAAATTGGACACTCCGTATTTCAAGAAAATCCGAGATACATATATAATTGTCAAATAATCTATGTAATGCGAAGATAAAAATGATCAAGCTGATGGTATTAGTGGGGAACAATTTCCACGCGGAGCTATCTCCGTTCTTTCATTTGTCGTGACGATACCGTCAAAGGGTAAAGAGTAGCGCCAAAAGCTGACATTTCACGAACATGGACTTCTTGCATCTATGTACCTTGATCACAATCACCGATGCTGTCAGCCTTGTGCTCTTATACACTACAGTGTAAATGGTGGGTTTCAAATCTAGAATTAGGATCTAATGCTAGAGTCTCAATAGTAAATGGTGGGTTTAAAATCTAGAATTAAGAACTAATCATAGTGTTAATAATCTAGAATTTACAATCTAGAATTAAGATCTAATTGTAATGTGTTAATAATAAATGATGAATTTAAAATATAGTTGAGTCCTATCAAACAAAACAAATTTTACCATCCCTTATGCAGAATTGTCATCACGCTTAGTGCACATAAAAATGCATAAGCTTGAGCTAAAATATCTAAATGCACAAATCTGAAATGTTTATTCGTAATGCCGCGAAATATCACATAATTCAATGTACTACCCCATAATCTACACGTACACTTCATTTACTGTTTCACGCCCTTAAAGCATTACAAATTATCATGATTAGCTGTTTGAAGAATTCGGCCATAGTGCGCATGACATGAAAAAACGCTGCTTTTTTGTCTTTGTCTAACCGGTCAGCGATGTGGAACCTATACGAGACATTAAACATATCTGTTCGTCGCCGACGGCAATATCTCAGAATTACCTCAAAAAGTCTTATATAGCGTAACAGATCATTAAATTTTTCATTTGGCGGTTGTTGTATCTGTGGAAATAAAGACATGGACGTACAAATATTTAAAAAGGAGTTGTTCTCAATATCCTGTAAATAAGTGTAATAAAACATATCATACACCGGGATCACTTTGAGCCGCACAGGTGATATTGTGCGCCTTGTAGTTGATTGATTGATTGTTAGTGATTCCGGGCGCGTCAACTACAGAGGTCATTAGTACTGTACGTATAGCACATGTTTTTCATCGGGAGATGGCGGTAATCTACCCCGCTGGACGGCGAGATCAGGTGCCGACCTACCGTCGGCTAGTGGGGTTTCGCCCTAACCAGGACTCTCCCACCAGCGGGGTACCGCCCCAGCCGGGATAAGTTCTATACTCCCGACCGGTGTCCCGGAATGTGTGGTAGTGTAGTGTAAGTGTGTGCGTAAAGGGAGAGAATAAGGAAGTGAAAGGAAAAATTGCGCGCAGTCCATAGCCCGTTTGTTACGGTACTGCTCCGACATTCGTCTGGTGTTGATCGGCGAAACCACGCAAAACTACCGATTAGACCAGCCTGCTGGTAGAATTCTCCTCCAGACAGCGAATGAATTCGATCTAGCTGACATGCTAGTGTCGAAAATCCTGTCGCCTTCAGGAGTGTAACCCTAGGACCTCCCGGTCAGAGGTACTGCAGTGACATCAGTTGGTGCATTGAGCTACCTCTTCCGGTCAGCTTTTAGACAACTATTGCCCGTAACTATGTTGTGTTGCGACCACTAGAGGCGTTGGAGTAGTCTTAGAGCATTATTCCTTAATCTAGTACTATAGTATCTACTCCCTGACTTTCTTAGGGTTCTGTACTTGAGAGAGAAACTGTTGGAAAATGAAGGGGTGTCTTTGTGTCGGTAGCTCTTGAATATTCAATGCGATATTTCCAAGGTGTTGACATGTTTTAGTTGAAGAATACATTTAGTTTCTTTTTAAAACGGGCAATTGTATGATTAGTGATGATTCCTCCAGTAAAATAACTCGCAATTCATTATCTTTTCAATCCATAATATTACGAGAGTTTGTAATGGTGCAGTATGAAGCAAAGCTATTTCTTGTGCGTCAATGCCATTTCAAGTGATTCAGTGAAGATAAATGTCTTACAGAAATCCAAGGAGTTTTGGATATGACTGCAGAATAATTTTTGTTTCAAATGTCAAGACATAATGCAGAAACTTCAACCCATCCTATGAGGTGACTATGCCCGGATTAGGTTACGTTTTTGGTTCGAAAGCATTTATTTCAATAATTATCACCACATAAAATAGACACAGTATGTTTTTAAATTTCATATTCTGGTGTAACTTTGTTAATTATGTGAAAAATAAAAAAAATATTTTCTAAATCTTCGGAAAGGAGAGGGAAAAAGAGAGAGGTAAGCAGAGAGGGAAGAGAGAGGGAGGAGGGGGGGGAGGAGAGAGGGGAGGAGAGAGGGGAGGAGAGGGGAGAGAGAGGGGAGGAGGAGGGAGGAGAGAGAGAGAGAGAGAGAGAGAGAGAGAGAGAGAGAGAGAGAGAGAGAACAGAACAGAACAACGTCTGCCGGTATTTTTAAACATTCTGTCACTCTTCCTGACTACCGGGTTCTGCAAGAGAACATCAATATTGTTCGCTAGTCATTAATATAATTTTTCATGAAATAAGAGATTGTACATAACTATTATTTGAATCATGAACATTATAGTTGACCTCCATTTAATTTTGTTAATAGGTTTTTTAAATTTAATTTATCAATTAATTTATGTTACCTTAACCAGAGTGAACTTACTTTTTAAAAACTACAAATTATGAAATTTTTATTGAACCTATATACGAGTATTATAATTTGTAAACTATCTACATCAAGCATTTGTTTGGCATATTTATTTCATACCAAATTAACATTCAACCTTACCCTTTCAGGTAGTACGCAAATGTGTTGAACCGCTGTATTCCAAAAGAAGGAGTGATACAAAATTCTTTCCGTGAATAAAAGAGAGAAATTCCTGTCCCTCAAGAAAATTACAGGTTTTAGAGAGCATTCCCCAGACGTCGACGGGAAATTTGTTCGTGGCAAGAGCAAAAGTTCTCTGTGAACAGCTACCGGTCGCGAGAATTATCTGACGGAGAATAAAAACAAATGACACGGAGGCGTGTGGAGGGAGAGGCGATCGCGTTTGGAAGATGGCGCGGCGTCAACCGCGGAGGCGGTGGAGACGGCGGGAGGCGACAACCGCAGACGTTGAGTGGGGAGAGGCGATGACCAAGGTGATATTAGAGGTTATGTCAGAGGGGATTTCGAAGGCGACCTGGAGAGACGACTCAACTCATGTCACTGCAGTTCCTCTAACCAAGAGGTCCTAGGTTCGAATCCCGGCGCTGGCAGTATTTTCAACCCTATCTTGTCAGCTAGGTCGAAATCAGTTGCTGTCTGGAGGAGAATTCTAGCGTCCGGCTGCTCTGATCGACATTTTTCCGTGGTTTCTCCGATCAACGCCAGGCGAATGCCCGAGCACTACCCTACCAAGCGAGCACGGACCGCACGCGATCTTTCCTTCCTCTTCCTTGTCCTATCCTCTCCTCTTACACTAACATGCAGTACACTACCACATATTCCGGGAGACCGGTCGGCGGCTTAGAGCTTGTCCCGGTTGGGGCGGTGGGAGATACCTGGTTTGGGAAAATTCCGCTAGGCCGCGGTAGGTCGCGCGCCGGATCTAGCCACTCAGCAGGGGAAGAACACCGCTACCTCTCGAAAGAAAAAAAACATACACTACTCTTACGGGATGACCTAGCAGTTGACGCGCTTGAAATCACTAACAATCAATCAATCGGAGGCGGTGTCTCGGTATGGTGGGGCGGCGTTCGGAAGTCGGTCCGCCGGAGTGAGGCAGGCTGTTCACCCTGCGCGTGACCTCTGACCTTTCCTGATGCGGCTCCGTCTTGTCCCGGCGCGGCGCTCGCCCGTTCATCCCCGCGGACGTCCACTCGCATTCTATCCCTTTTCAGCCCCCCAACCTCATCTGCTCACATTACACCGACGTGCTAACCGCAAGTCAAAGAGAATCACTTTTGTGTTTATTACACCAATGTAGTAGAATCAACAGGGGCGGACTTTAATGAAAAGTCTTTTTTTATTCTTTTCACTCTAAAACAATGTCGTTTAATACATAAATTCAATTTATGTTATGACAAAAGGAAATGACCCATTTTTTGTCATTATTTTGCATTTTTTTCGATTTCGACTAATAAGTAGTTTTTTACCTTTTTCTGGCATTTCAATGAATTTTTGCTGATTTCAACGTCATTTGTAATGGTACTTGCTTCAAATAATATTTACAAGATGAAACAAATATTCTTCACCGAATTACTGAGTAGATTTGTTTTGGCAGCAGTTGTGATGTAATTCTAGTGACGTATATCAGCGCCATAGCCCTTCCGGCCGATTTCCGCATACCTCTGAAGATAGAGATTTCCTTGTAAAGAACAATCCAAATCAAAAGCATTCAAGTGGAGTTCACTGGAAACAATGGCAGACACCTCAATTACATATCAGTTACAGATATCAGTAACGTATCCAATAGCTTGAGTTGTTCATCCGAACAAGATTTTTAGGTAATTTTTCTTAGGTTTTAGTGCATTTTTGCAGCATTTTATTGATCATTTTTGGCAATGTTTTAGGTCATCAAAATCCGCCCCCTAGTGATCAATCAAAAGAACTGCTGCAGTTGCATTAAGTATCGAAAGACGACGGACTAATAAAAAACTGAGAATCATGAATTTATATTTGTGAAGGTGACAGAATGAGAAGTAGATAACGCATTTCGTTCCTCCTGAAAACTTTGGTAGATTTTACATACGACCTATTGTGATTACCACGGCGATTAGCTTTGTACCATTGCTTTACACATTTCATCTGACCCAAACGGATGTTAAATTAAAGATTTATAAAACAATTTTTAAAACTCGCTTCCGTTTCTATAGCAAATTGGTGATCATTTAGCTAACTACTACACTTTCGTGAAAATTCATGCAAATTTTTTGTCAAAGCATTGAATATAATGGGGATAGTTTTGAATACTGGATCCAGGGTTCCGAACATTACAAGTCTGTGTAACATGACAATACACCATGGGGTTTAATAAATTTGAATAAAAATAAAAATTTATATGTCATTCTCATTTGAAACATTTCAAAAATAATTCATTTTTATTTCTTTTATTTTTAAGTGCTTATGTTTTCCTTTTTTAAAAATTTGTTACGCCCAGGTTGACACAACGTGTCTCTTTACCCCTTGTTGGGATTGAGGGCTTTCCCTGGAGTAATCCGCCGTTACTGAGTAATTACTATATTTATCTATTTGTCTATTAGTCTATTTGTCTATTGGTCTGTTTGTCTGTTTGTCTATTTGTCTATTTGTCTATTTGTCTATTTGTCGATTTGTCGATTTGTCTATTTGTCTATTTGTCTATTTGTCTATTTGTTGCCGTTAGATTTCGGGGCTCCTAGCCGGTCAGCCAACCAGGAACCCGCGAGTCTCGAATTCGCTTAACCTTCGGGACTTCACGGAGCGTAGTAAACGAATTCGGCTAGCGGCGCCGGTAAATTTTCGCTCCCTACCCTTCCTCCCAATCCCTCACTCTTTTCGTTTTATTGCCACCCTTTATTATACTCCATTTACCCCGCGCGAGTGGCGCAATTGCGATTGAACATTGACTGAGCGGCATCTGACATTTGGACTGGATTTTTACCAGCCACTAGCGCCGACGTTTCACTCTGACGTCGACTGGTGTAACCAAAAGACCATACCATTCAGCTTTTTATTTATCTATCAAAGGTAGCACTTAGGCTCTTTAGTCGACTGCGACTAGTACTAAGGATAAGAAAGTTAAATTGAAGGGAAGAGGGTTCACATATTTTACGTGATGATTGTAAGGAATTACCTATCTCACGAGGTGACCAAACACACATCCATGTCCGAGGAAGGATTCGAATCACGACACTGAGGAGACGAAAGTTGCGGCGTTCATATCGTAACGAACTCGGTTACCTAGGTCGGCTCTAGTTTTATATTACACTTTCATTTGGACAATAGCGAACGTATGACGATATACAACAGGAAGAATTTCATTTTTTCTATATTTAAGGTCGCATCAACATCTAGGTCATTAGCGACTACTATCGGAATTAACGTTATGGTAACTATGAAGATGAAACAAAATGGTGATAATAAGGGCTGAAAGAACAAACAAAATACAACCACGCCCGAGGCGGGACTCGAACCCGCGAACTTTCGGTTCGACACTACGACACTACGACACTACTGCCTCAGCGATCTCGGCCAACAGGCTCGATTCAATATTCTTGTAAAACTCAATTTTTACTTTCTCGTATACGAACGTATTTACAAAGAAATATACGTAGTATAGAGAAAGTAATGTAATGCTACAAAAATCGATTTCGAGATTTCAACGGAGCTACAGTTTTTGGGGGCCCCAGGTACCGGAGAAGTGATTTTTTCTCTTCTCTGTCTGTTTATCGGTTGTCTGTGAACAACACTAACTACTTCACTATGCACAGCATTTTCTCCAAACTGAATATTTCCTGGTCGATCTGGCATCACTCAACACTCGATTTCCAATAATATTCTAAAATTTTGAGGTTATATTAATCGGAACATTATCTATTTTATGTCAAAAATGGCTCCAAATTTTTATTTTAAATTGTTTGTAAGAATAGAGTGAAATACACTTATAAAGATGGTATAGGTCCGATTTTTACTGTTAACTCTAAAAATTTGAAAACTGCAAAAGTTTGAGTTTTTTGGCGTTTTCGCACAACTACAAAAATTGAAGATGGACATGTTTTCAAATAATTGGGCCAAAACCGAAACTTAACCCAGACAAAAGTAAATAGAAAAGTAACTTTTACGAGAAGGTCTTAGCCATTTTGTAGCATCTCTAGTTATGATTTCGATCAACTGTTCTTTTTCATGAGCTGACGTTCTATTTAGTCCCTTCCTTCTTCACGGTGTCCGAAACTTATTTTTAAACCACTTGCTAGGGTGATTGACAATCCTCCCACTCACCCGGCTGAGCAAGATAGCCTGTAGACCTATCTAACACATAACTTGCGTGGGTTCGAATCTTCATCTAAATCCGTGCGCGGACTCCTACATAAATGGGGTAAGGTCTTGACGCCAAACTGCGACTGTGGAGCAACTAGACAAACCGTACGCCACATCATAACGGAATGCCCTGATAGAGCGTATGACGGACCATTTGAAGATTTCCTGACGGAAACTAGTGCTGCAATTGAATACATTAAAAATTTAAATGTTTGCCTTTAAATTTGTATCTTATGAATTGTATTCTGTTTGTTTTGGTTTTGGTACAATATCTTACATTTCTGCAGATAAGGTGTTTATATATACCACCATGTGTATTACCATACGATAAATAAATAAATCTAAATCCGTGCTTAGCTGCTATATGAATGTGGTTAAGTCGGAGGAGAGGCCGTGTAAAGCAAACGGGGTTGGTCCGCACCGAAGTTGAGGGGACATATGCAGCTATGTTCTAACGGTTTTGCTTCTTATAGAAACAAAATGTTCATATACTGCTCCGGCATTTGCATTACAGAACGGCAACTTCTTTTCATACTCTTGGTATGTATGTAGAGAATTTTTGAACTTTGTATCCATATTTATCACTTCACGTTATTACAATATCCGTGAAAAGTGGTTTTGTTACATTATTTAATTAATTATAGATTCATAAGAGAGTAGTTTACTTTTTTCAACCGTGAGCTGCTAATCTTTGGGAAATCATTTCATGTAGTTTTGTTCGGCAGCCTTTTTTCTGCTGAACACCTCTAGTTTATTTCTATAAGTCGAATACTTACTCATTTATGTACATCTACATAATTCATGTACAAGAAAACTAAAATCAAAAAGATTCAAGAAGTGAATACTTTAGAAAGTATACTGAAGTTAAAGTAATAGTTTTTTATATGGTTACATTCGAATATTTTGCTTTTGAGTAAAATCGCACCATGAGTTGACGCACGACGTGATGATACTTAATGCTCGAAACGCTAACTTTCTGCAGGAGGGCGTATGGTCCCCTGGAACTCAATATTGTAGTTCTAAGGTGTGCAAAGTCATAAAATAATATGGATGTTTATTCTGTACACCTATCATTCCCTATTAGAGTGCAGTAAAATCGTAAACCGTTTATCAGCTCTCAAGTGAACGATTTCATTCACTAGAATTCCATAGCATTGAAGCAAGGATATTGAAGTTGTGGCATGGGAGAATGCCAAGTAAATAAAGACCATGAACGTTGAGGAAATGTACGAAAAGCAAGAAATACGAGAAATGCCCTTAAAATGTTTGGCAGACCCATTTCATTCAACAGAAATTTCTCATGAATTGGTTAACCTCGATATTCCGATATTCAAGTCAAGTGCACTGCCTCCGACGCCGAATGCCGCTCATCGTCTTCTCCAAGTAAATAGAACGTGCCCACAGAAGCATACTTAGAGTAGATTGAATTGATTTCTGTTTGAGTGTCTTATTCATCTGTGTTTTTCCTCGCATTACCTTCATGCATTTATCCATAAATTCATGTCGTGTCACATAAAGTATGAACTTCTCACTATCGAACATTCAATGAATACTTCAAAAACTGCATTAAGATTGGCTTAGTCTTTCCTTTTAAATTCCATAACTCGAAATCGCATGTTGTTACTTTTATCAAATCAATCTACTCACAAAACACTATGTATGAGTAACTATGACGCAATTCTCGCGTGACATACTCAGCTCCTCCATCAGTTGTTTATTTGTCGCTGCCGATCAATAGGTGAACATCACGACAGCCTTGCGTTTTTATTGATAACTCGGTAAACGTGCGTTACGGCTGTATAAAGTATTTACGTTCCATTTATGTATATGGAGTTAACACTACATTGCTAACTAACAAAGGGCAATGAATGATTTGCAGGGAAAAGCTTAACGAGCTATTATCCACTATCATGAATAAAGTTAAGTCATTTCGAGTTCGATATGCGGTAACACACCAAACATGTTAAATGCAAAATTTCTATAAACTGAAATGCACCGTATTTCCTTTAATTACTTGTTAAAAAGCAAGACAAAATGTGACATGTGATATGATAGGACAACTGTACTTACACTCAAAAATGAAATGCAAAATGAATTATTAAAAATAACAATTAAATGATTTTTTCACCTTAATTTGTAGTGGTCTCCAGTTAAAGTTTTTTTTAAAAAGAAGATGAATTAAAATATTCCACAATAATGTTGCTCGAAAGGTCATTTCTGACATACATGAAAAGTATTATCGCACATTTGCTTTTAAACAGTATAAACTATTAAACATGTGTTGGGTTGGTATTATTTGTACTTCCTTATTCATAGAGTGAAGTTTCATCAATTTGTAAAGTTTACCAGAGAAAGGGTTTAGAAACAACAGCCATTTTAATCAGTTTTCATTAAGAGATCTCACTTTATTCGATAAAAACAATTTTGAAAACATTTACTTTATCAACAAGCTTCGATTTAATATTAATAAGAGAAAATATGGAAATGACATTCAGAGCCTACGATAGACTAATTCAATTTGAGGTATCAATTATGTTTTTTGTTATTCGTCAAACATGTGCAGTATTACGACTGCAATCATTATTGAATGTAAAATTCCGGAAACATTCTCGCAAAATCATATTTTTACTTATGTTCGAACTTGAATTTACATATTCGTTACATTTATTATTCTCACTCATCAGCAACATTAAAATATCTACCATGCATTAGGGAATTGCAAAGCTAACAGTAAAGCTATCGCTCAGTTGGCTTCGTTGGGAGGGGAGGACTTGAAGAAAGGGCAGTGTTGCCAGTGCATTTTCTTCTGTCTATTTAGGGCCCAATCCGCAATCCACGCCGATGGACATACATTACGCAATTTTTTTCCGACTATTAAAAATCAACCATTTATGCCTCAATGATAGTTTTTAGAATTTTTCACCTTTTTATTCTTATTTCGAAAATAATGTACAACATAACATTGCTCAATGAAATTGACTAGGTAGTTCAGCTTCAACTGCCAGGCTTCATACTCATTTCGTTTTCGCTCTGTTTGTGCGGGAAATCCCGCATTTGCACAGACTCAATTCCTCATTCCTGCATTCGTCATCTGGCAACACTGAGGAAGGGGCTGGAGAACAGGATCTTCGAGGGCGTTTTCTGGTGGGGGTAAGGACAAGGTCCTTTGAATACTTTATGGCCAGTTCTAATACCAACACAACACTTTTATGAATTCGATTTATTAAAGTTGCAATGCAAGGAAATACAATAATTAAATGGCATAATGCTCAAATCAGAAAAAATAACTCTTCATAAACATTATTTTGCTTAATTGACATGAAAATTGCAATTCTGGAATGTTCCCGTTAATATACAATTGCCACCAGAATAACTCATATTTCACTGTTACGTATCACCTTTTTAAGAGACATAGCATGTGCTTCTTGTGTAGCAGTACTACTCGTAGTAATAATATGTTTAAGGAACATCGGCTAACATTCTTGCATTGTTATGTTTTGGTATTATGACATATTCTAAATAACTTTTGACAATAAAAGCAAATAATCGAAAAGTATCCGTTTATCAACTCAATTTGCCCTGCCATTCACACTGTTTTATAACTCTCAAATACCCCATAAATATTTTCATATATTTTTCAATATTTTACTGGAAACTGCTGTACGTAGTTTTGTTAGCTTTTGCGAGAGTTTCCGCAGAAACTTCACAATATTCTCTCATTTTGTACGAACAAATCAGTACAATACCGATTATGCAATAGTAATTAGATACACACTCTCTTTTGTTTGTCTGACGTCATACTGACAAATGATTATTACAATGAATCTTATCACTTTAGACGTAAGAAAAATTATAAAATGTTTCGAATTCTCGTTTAATTCAGCCACAAACTAGTAAATCATAAAGTATGGTATGCACCACGGAAATTACTAGATCTTTTGGCCCCTCAGGCGACTTTGAACCTCTAGGGCCAGAGATCCTCGGGACCCTTGGGGCAAAAACATCTACTTAACGCCCTTGATGCATAAATAACTATTATTACCCCTTTTCTTTTCATTCGTTTTGTTATATTAAATGTTATGTTTGTTTTGCTACAATATATGAAAAATATTATATATCAATAATATTTACAAAAGCATCGTCTTATTAATGTTCATTGCTTAACTCATGTTTGAAATCTGTTTTGTAGAAGACTTATAATAATGTAGGTGAGCCACAGGTAACTTTTATTAATAGATAATTTTGTTGGTACTGACAATGCCTTTTATTGAAGTATGTATCAGTGAAGTGTGCCAACAATGCATCGCCAATAACATAATCATTATTGTTTTATTTAATTAAAATTTAGTCAACTACTCCCCCCCGTGGCACGTGATCAGTGTGCTCGCTTTATGAGATGCGGTCCCAGGTTCGATTCCCTGCCTGGGCAGAAATGAAGCTGCAGCATCGTAATATAAATCGTCACAGTTTCTAGAGCTATGGGACAAAAGAAAAATCTCAGGCAGACCAAGTACGTTAGGTTGGATGATAGGAATACGTCATGCTCGCCACATGTCTCCATTCCCCCAGGCGTGGATAACAAATAAAGGTAAACAGGGTCAAGTCTGGGTAATGTTTAGTGAGATTAATCTGACGCTAAAATGCCAAATATATACTCAATTACCGCTCAAATTTCAATAACATCTGTTATCTCACAATATGACATTGTACATTTCCTGTTTCACACTTTGACGTTTCTGACAGGAATCTAGTTACTTACATTTTCAGGGCTAGAAGATAACTATCCATATTATACACTTTAATACTGAAGAGTAAATGTATAGACAAAGTGAAATGCAAAGTCACCAACAAAAACAACACTAGAATGAATATGAAAACTGAGTGTAGTTAGTATTTAGTACTAGTGTAATAGTAGGTGAATAATATAGTGAAATGTGCAGGCAGGCTGCTACTAGATAGTAGTACTATATCTACCATCAAGTGAATTAGATAGTACTACGATCTAATACACTAAATCCCTTAAGGACTGGTTCACCTAGGAGGTGAGCAGAACCATCTCTGTGTTCTGACAGGAGGCCCTGCCCTTTTAGATATTAAGTGGGCCCATTTCAATCAATCAATCAATCAATCAATCCTGAAGGTGAATATCCAGTGCTGAGCCTGCAGGTACTCACCGCTGAGCCTTGCCGCCGCCTCAGCTGCCGCGGCGGTGGGCGCTGGAAGGGCGTGGCGGCGAGGGCGGGCGGGGCGCGGAGCGCGGGCGAGGGCGAGGGCGTGGCGTGGGCGCCGGGGCGAAGGGCTGAGGCGCGAGCTGAGGCGGCCGCCGCCACCTCCGCGCCGCCGGCGGCTCGCCGCGGGCGCCGGCGCGCCGCCGCCGCCGCCGCCGTCGACGCCGCTTGCCCGGCCCCGCCCCGCCCCCAGCCCGCCCCGGGTCGCCGCCCTCGCTCTCGCGCGCCGCCGCCCCCGTCGCCGCCGCCGCCCGCTCCGACCCCGCGTGCCCGCCGCCGCTCCTGGGCACACGACACACGAGTTAGCGGCGAGGCATTGGAAGGAACACGGAAATAAACAGTTTTGGACGGAATTTTGTAGCGCAAACAATCTCTGTTGGCATATAGGCGGCCAAATCGTCTCCTATATTATTTCAGTTGTACACATACCTTTTGCGGCTCTCGCACGAAACCTATCTTCTTCCATGACGTCTGTAAAGAAACATAATTGCACGGAGACGCGATGAATTGAAATA
The DNA here is from genome assembly GCA_964035755.1 of Teleogryllus oceanicus. NCBI lineage: Eukaryota > Metazoa > Arthropoda > Insecta > Orthoptera > Gryllidae > Teleogryllus > Teleogryllus oceanicus. The sequence continues at coordinate 65,141,420 of CAXIVR010000012.1, read as the reverse complement.
TACATGCCAAATGCAACCCGCAACACACGTTAGCATTGTCAAAATCTAGCTAGATAAATAACTCCTAAACGCAACGTTCTAGGACTTTAAAACATAACATTCTTATGCCAAAGACCTCAAAGAAACATTGTATCAAATTACACTACATACATTACATTACGTTCTCCCATAATCTTCAGGATTAAATCGTTAACATTCTATTACATTTTACCTATTGACGCTTCGATTCAGGGTCTGTAGAATGAGTAACTATTGTGAAATTAAACCAATTACTTGATATTCTACGTAAATGAAGTAAACGAGTGTACCTCTTTGATCAGTAATAGCTTAAATAAGAATAGTTTTATTGTCAGGATGTATTGTTTACTTGTCAATTACAAATAGACATACAAACAAGTGACGGAAGATAAGAGGGTATTGAAGAAAAGATATATCGCAGGCTAAATATGGAAATAGAAAATAGGGAAGAGGGTGGGGATTAACTTGAGATTTCTGACGGGTTCGCTAGTAAACCAAATTTGCATGGAATACAATTATAACCACTCTTTGGACCGAATTAACAGCAAATGGAATACATTTCAAACGTTCCGCCTCGACTTGCTTAGTTTTCTCTAAAACCACCCACTACCTTGCAGAAAAAATAAATTCATTTGTCGTGTTTTAACTGCTTGAACTGCTTCCAAAGATGATCGTGAGAGCTCACCACAGATCAGACCAAAAGACGTGTACAAAAGCAGTTCACAGTCGCCAACATCTCAGAACTCAACTCTACTTAAGACGCGACAAAGTCACATTGTTTGGAAATCAGAGAAGCTAAGCAGTTTCATGGTGACTCACCCTGTTTGTGTGAAAAGGTCGTATGCATGCGTAAGTATCGACAATTCAATTCGATTGCGGGAGGGTGATGTTGCAAGAGAGATCTCTATGCTTCGCAAAGCAGAATGGCAGAATGAAAAACGTAGCTCACACGCACGAAATTCCGAGAGAAAATCAAAAGGAAAACTATTTTTTTTCACCCAGTCGGATGGCCCTCATGACTGGACTGCACGAAAAAATTGGCACAACCTCTTCAAAAAATCTCTACCAATGTTTTGCAGCCTCAACACTTCGTGAGTGAACGTTTCAGTGGGCTGAAATCATTCTCTCCACGTTGTGCCACAGGATGCATTTCTAAGGCTTAATCGAAATGTCAGTCGAAACGTCAATATTAGTAGACGTGCATTGTGTTGGGACTACTATAAGGAAGTAGGTATATGTGTATATGTAAAGTTATTGTTTGCGAAACACTCAGCAGACATGAGAAACTCTAGTAGCTAACAAAGGTAACTCTCCCGCTTCTTGTGAAACTTCTATGAAAACTACTTACTGGAAGTCAACTCCCTCACACTGCAGCTAACGCAAAAAACCTTTCTTTGTTGCAAAGCGCTCTTATGCATTTTACCTGCGCCTTCAAAGGTTGCTAGGGCGGAGTTAGGAAAATGGCAATTTTCAATCTGGCGGTCTGTTCTTGAAGGTACTGCTCTGACATCCCCATAGGATTGGTCTGAGGAAACCTAATTTCTTTAATCCTGTCCTTCATGGGATGAAGCCTCCTGATGAAGCAGGAAGGGAGATGGTAAACTGATAATTTCTTAAAGTCAAAGAACACTTACACGATAGTGACATTAGAGCAGCTTAGAAAGGAAATTCAAAATCAGAATTTAACCTTAATTTTTGAGAAAGTTTATTATAATATTGTACGTGTTACATTCCACGAGATAAAATTACAGATGAGTCATGTACCTTTAGCACTTCCTGTAATTTTTGAACGGTTGACGTTATTGCATTACAGCTTTTACAAATCTGCATGAGGGAATGAGGTTAATTAATACATGTATTCATGTCTATTTGTCGAGATACTGAGGTAACTTTGTCTTTTTAATGGAACTATACATCTGTTTTAGGCTATCAGACGAGCGTACAAAAGACCAATTTAATGATCTAGACATTGTCATTTGTTAGAAAAGCATTTTCTTGAGTAATTTTGATTTTTGCGACTCTTTTTTGAGGAATATTGTAACTCCCAGAGCACGTGCTAGAATGGAGAGCGTTGTGCAAAAGTTATTGGTGGACTGTTACATTAAAAGTTGTTACATAAAGTACAATGAGTTGTCAAAAATCAAAATTACTCCAATAAATTCTGGTGTGGATAGCACCAAGCAAGTCTGTGCTGTGAGAGTCAAATTATTTAGGTATATCTATAAAAACCTTTAAAATGTATTTTGTAAATCCATATCATACTGGTTGAATCCATTAAATTTAGCATTTCATTGTAAAATGAGTTTTCTTTAATTTACCAAAGTAGTCTGTCAGACTACGCCTTTGTAACATCGCTTGATAAAAGAGCCTTCGTAATCTAGGGTTAATGCCTCTTATCTAACCGCACTCGGCGCGAATTGAACGTGATATGTGAAGACGCACGGCTGTATTTCATGAAGCCAAGAGCACACGCACTTTACTGCGCTGGCTTTAGTACGGTAATTACTCGCAGGGCCGGTTATTAGAGCCAGCGTGCTACAGAGCCTCCTGAGACATGGGGCAGAGGCGTGCAGGGGGGGCGACACCAGCGCGCTCTGGGGCTGTCCCTACGGCGGGAGCACCTCACGTCATCACGCGCTCCGGTGCTCTCCATCTTAACATTGTTGAGGCTGCGAACTATTGGGGAGCTTGAAGTACTCGGTTGATGGTTAGTGATTTCGTGCGTCAACAGTTTTGGTAATTTGTCCCGTACGTGTAGTGCATGTTTATTCCTTGAGATGGTGGTGATGTTCTCCTGCCGGATGGCGAGATCCTACGCCGATCTACTTTCGGCTAGTGAGGTTTCAACCGGGACTCTCCCACCAGCGGGCACCACCCGAGTCGGGACAAGCTCTAAGCTCCCGACCGATCTCCCGGAATGTGATAGTGTAGCGGTTAGTGTAAAGTGTGTGTAAGGGAGATGATGGCCCATTTGTTATATTGCTCCGGCATGCGTCTGGTATTGATCGGAGAAACCACGAAAACTACCGATCAGCGCAGCGGGCGCTAGAATTTTCTCCAGAAGCGGCTGAATTCGACCTAGCTGAAAAACTAGTGTCGAAAATCCTGCCGCCGTCAGGACTCGAACCTAGGACCTCCCGGTCAGAGGTGCTGCAGTGACATCAGTTGATGCACAGAGCTACCGCTACCAGTTTTAGAAGTACTGTTTATCGTTTTTGTACACTCTTTTCCTGAGGGCACACTCTGAAATGACAAAAGTCCAGACTTCCAGCATTCCTCGGCATAAGAATCATTAGTATTGAAGAAATTGTCAGTGTTACTTGCCTGGGCGAAAATGGATATTCTCTTCTGATTCCATTCGTTATTCGAGGCGCATATACTTGGTCGCCCGGTTTTTGGCTACAAATCACAGGATCACGGAAAATACAATTTCAGTGAGCTTCGGAACGCAAAGCAGCTGAATCCCAACCTTGCATCACAAATTTACACTACAACTGAGACGATCTGCCCAAAGACCGCTTGTCTGCAAATTCTCAAACAATGCGATCTTATCACGTCTTATGTGGAAAGAGTCATGATTCCGCGAAATTGCGACAATATGCAATGTTTCCATACTGGTCGTTCTTTATGTCTGGTCTGGTCTGTGGTGCGCTTCACGGCAATTGTGGAAGGAATCAAAACAGATTAAAACACGAAATGAATTTTTTCTCTCTGCAAGCTAAACAGAGATGTTGAGGGAAAATTAAACTAAGTCGAAAGTGGAATGTTTGAAATGTATACCCTTTGCTATTAAATCGACCAAAAGTGGGGTTATTATAGAATGTATTTCAAGTCATGCGCCAAATTTTAATTAATTTGACCCCTTATGTGCCAACGCCTGTTCCGCGCTTTTGTCTCAGTACGGCTTTTTGGCGCAGTTGTCACGACGGAGCTCACTCTTCGCTATTGGTGGATTCAGTCACGTTCATGTTGGAGTATACGTCCTTTGTCGTTGGTTGATTGGTTGGTTGTTAATGATTCCGGGGACGTCAACAACTGAGATCATTAATCCCGTAAATGTAGAGTATGTTTTGCCTCGGGAGGTGGCGGTGAACTTTCTCCGCTGGGTGGCGAGATCTGACGCCGACCTACTGTCGGCTAGGAGGGTTTTCCCCAAACAGTGGGACACCATCCCAGCCGGCACAAAAAACTCCGACCAAACTCTAAGCTCCCGACTGGTCTCTCGGCGTGGGTGGTAATGTAGTGAATGTTAGTGTTAAATGTGTTCCAGGTGTGAGGATAGGACAAGTAAGAGGAAGGATAGATCGCGGTCCGAGGTCCGTTTGTTAGGGTACTGCTCCGGCATCGCCTGATGTTGACTGGAGAATCTACGGAAAACTACCGATCAGACAAGCCGGCCGTTAGAATTCTCCTCCAGACAGCGACTGCCACCGTGGGGGGTGTAACCCTAGGACCTCCCAGTCAGATACACTGCTGTGACATCAGTTGATACTCCCGTTATTATTCGTCGTCTTTTCATTCCACCGTCTGCATGGCCTTTCGACTCCACTTCGTTCTGCGGTCTCGCTGTTCCTCTTGTTCTGCTGAATTGCTTGCATGACCTTTATTACACGTTCATCGAACTGTTCCGTCATTTCGCCATCACCCTGTCGTTTTAGCGTCTGATCTTGTTTCCATCGGCGTTGTCTAACTGTCGCCGTGTCGTTTCGTCACTTCGTTTTCCAATTGCGTAAATTTCTTGTGTCCTTGATATTCTACCCAATCGTCGTCACGCCTTCCTGTCATGTCGTCGTCGATCTGTCTTCTAGCTACTTTTTTCCATCTCTTCTTCTTGTGAGTGTCCTCCCTTTATATTTTCGCATACATCAACACTATCTTTTTATTTGTTTCGGTGCGACACACAATTGGCTCCTCATACTTATCATCACGGCTTCTGCTCTGCCTCCTCAATCATTCTTTACTCTCAGCTATTAAATAATAGGATGGGCACTCAATAATTAAAGCAACAAATTGGCTTGAAGAAATAAACGTTTATTTTTACAAAAAATTCAACTTTTCAATATAATGCCTACTAGCATTTATAAACTTGTACGAACGAGTTACCGGCATTTTTATAACGGCTACAAAGATCTTTATTTTGGTGTTTGAATCAATTTCCCACAATTGTTTTTACATTCTCGTTATCCTGGAACTTCATCTCAGGTAAAGCCTCCTTTCGTAGACCTAAGAAATGGAGATGAGATGGTGCTAAATCGGGGCTGTAAGGGATGCGGCAGAACGCTGATCGTCAGTGGCTGAGTCTCGACCATTTGTAACTTTTCTACCCAGTTGTAAAACTTCTCGCGGTTTTTACAACGTTCACCATTCACTTCAGTTATTCTACAGTATATGTTAGCTGGGTTTTCACCTTCACCAAGTACAAAACGAATTACAGAACATTGTTGAACCAATGTGGATGTTTCAAGTTAACTCACTATCGTTCAACTTCATTTTGAGGTCTGGAATGCTGATCCTTCAGGTGGTCAGGGCTCACCCCCTAGGGAAGGCAGATTAATGTTCTAAAATTACCATCAAACACATTCTATCCACTGTATTTTCTCCAGAGAAAATTGTCTCTTTAATCATTGAATGGCCTCCGTACATTGCCTCAACAGCTCAGTTTCCATCCCACCTCCTGCCCCGCTCACGCCGCCCTCCCCCTCGCTCCCCGCCGCCGCAGCGCCGCCCCTTTGTGCGCGCGCCGCCTGCGCCGCGTGATAAGGCGCCGCCCGCACAAAGTCACTGACAGCGTCGCGTGCGTGCGTCGCCCCGGCGCCACGCCCTCCCGCCCCGCCCCCCACCACCACGCCTCGTCCCGCCTCGCCCCATCCCGCCTCGCCCCATCCCGCCTCGCCCCATTCCGCCTCGCCCATCCCGCCTCGCCCCATCCCGCCTCGCCCCATCCCGCCTCGCCCCATCCTGCCTCGCCCCATTCCGCCTCGCCCCATCCCGCCTCGCCCCACATCGCTTCGCTCCCACCCCTGCCTCGCCCCATCCTGCCTCGCCCATCCCGCCTCGCCCCATTCCGCCTCGCCCCACATCGCCTCGCCCCATCCCGCCACGCCCCATCCTGCCTCGCCCCATCCCGCCACGCCCCACCCCTGCCTCGCCCCATTCCGCCTCGCCCCATTCCGCCTCGCCCCATTCCGCCTCGCCCCACATCGCCTCGCCCCATCCGGCCTCACCCATCCCGCCACGCCCCATCCTGCCACGCTCCCATTCCGCCTCGCTCCATCCTGCCTCGCCCCATTCCGCCCGCTCCCATTCCGCCTCGCCCCATCCGGCCTCACCCCACCCCGCCACGCCCCATCCTGCCTCGCCCCATCCTGCCTCGCCCCATCCCGCCCGCCCCATTCCGCCTCGGCCCCATCCCGCCTCGCCCCATCCTGCCTCGCCCCACCCCTGCCTCGCCCCATTCCCCCAAGCTCCCATCCTGCCTCGCCCCATCCTGCCTCGCCCATTCCGCCTCGCCCCATTCCGCCTCGCCCCATCCTGCCTCGTCCCAGCCTGCCTGGCCCCATCCTGCCTCGCCCCACATCGCCTCGCCCCATCCTGCCTCGCCCCATCCTGCCTCGCCCCATTCCGCCTCGCCCCACATCGCCTCGCCCCATCCTGCCACGCCCCATCCTGCCTCGCCCCATCCCGCCACGCCCCATCCTGCCTCGCCCTTCCGCCTCGCCCCATTCCGCCTCGCCCCATTCCGCCTGCCCCCATCGCCTCGCCCCATCCGGCCTCACCCCATCCCGCCACGCCCATCCCGCTGTAACGTCCACGTTATTTTGCCTTATTAACTGGCCGTTATAACTTTGTATATCCATACAACACCCTTTTTTTATGTTGTATCTTTATCATGTTGTTTATTATATTCTTGAAGTTCTTCACTTTCAGATATCATATGAGATAGATTCTTCTTTTAAAATAACAATTTATTTCACCTTTCAGAGGTTATATACAATTCATTCAATTTCAACTTTGATCAACATCGTTTTGTCTTTCAATCTCTCAACCTTTTTATATCATATTTCTCTGTTACTATCGTAACCTTTAACAATGTTTCCAATATTTGTTTATAACTCATGGTAACTTTGGAAAACCGCAACGAAGTTGAAACGTTAAAAACATCTCTTCTTTCAAGAATTTTGGTCACCTGGTGCCAAAATTTATAAATCTTATAATCAAAGTCTAAAATTTAATATACAATAATAACTTTTATTTTATGACAACTAGATTAGTCCGGAAATGAATTTGCGGAACCTTTATTTAAACAATCGGCATTTCCATGTGTCTTTTCATGTCTATGCTGAATCTGAAAGTTATATGTTTGAAATATCAAACTCCATCTTAAAATTTTTACAATTTGCATTTGTTTTTTCTTTTATATATTTGAGAGTTAACTTTTCTCCAATTTATGACACAGAAGACTATCTTTATCTGCAACTAGCTTCTGAAGAGATTCCAATTCAGTATTATAAACTTTATTGACAGAATTCAATTTCTTGTAAGGAATTAATGTTTTCTGCAATTAGAATTACTCACTTGTACCAGTGAGCCTGAAACTACTGCCACTTTTGACGAAAGTTCTTCATCTTTCAAAATTATTTTTCTTTAAAAATCACTTTACTCCTCAGTATCTAGAAGTTTCTGCATCTTTCTCCTCAATTTCTTTCCTGAAAGACTCTACGTTCTACATTAATTGATTTCTAAGATTTTCCAATTCATTTTGCAAATACAATATCTTGCATTCATTATCAAGTATCTTCTTTGAAACGTATTGATTGTTTCAGATAATTTGTTGATTTTTTCATTTTCTATCAAGATTCTGGTTCTTGACAGAAATTTTCGTCCCTTAATTCAAGAATTTTTATTATCCTCACTGATTATCATTTCTTTAGCTAATATACTATCTTTCTAACAAGTAATGTTTTCTTGTTCTCTATTTCTTCCTCCAAAACTGATACTCTTTCCTTCAATTCAATAATCTGTTCTCTCCAGATTTGACTTCATCCTTCAAAGATAAACATTTCAAATCAATTGAAGTCTTGCAAACAGATGGTTCAGAATCCTTTCTTTCACAGCTCTATCTTCGTGAAATTTGGTGAAATGTTTATTCTTGTCATCTATATCATACTTTGATTTTCTGTTTCATGGTTTCTTCATTCTCTTCAGACTTTGTTCGTTTCTATTTCATTATTATTTTGATATTCTCTCCTTCATTAACGTTTAATACGTTAATTTCATCTCTAAGATCTCTATCCAATTCTTTTTATCAATTTTGCAGTTTTATTTCCTAATATATACTATCTCTGTCTAACTTATCTGAAACTACTACTGCTTTTCCATAAACCTTTCCAAATTGGCCACAGATTTCTACTTCTGCTACAGGCAAACATATGGATTTTCTGTTAAGGGAGTATACCCAGACACTTTCTCCAATATAATGTTCTTTTCTAACTTTTTTTCTTCCTATTAAATCTATAGAAGACTAGAATCACGCAAAATTTTCAATTTTTTCCATTTATATAAGCTTCTGAACGTAAAATGTGCTAATAAATCTTTACTGGAAGTTTTTAAACAATTAACGTGCTAGATCCTATATTCTTTTCAACCAATTTTTTATATTTTGGGCAAAATGGTTTTATATGTCCTATACTGTTACAAAATAATAATGTACTTCTTTCCTTTCTTCGAATCCTTCCTCAATTTCCTGTTTTGTATCAACTTTTTATTACTTTTGAATTTTGGATTTCTATAGAATTTGGTAGTATCAGCTGATTTATAAATCTTATTTTTTGTTCTAGTAAATATTGATCACAAGTTTTCAATTTAAAATTTTTCTGGTAATGTCATAATTTTCTAATTTTCAACTATGTCCTGAGGTTTTGTATATTTAGTCCATTTGCTAACTAGATGCTTTTTTAACTACAAATGGAACGCATCGTTTATTTGTTCCGTTATTAGAAATTTCTTATTTCTCAAATGAGTATACATTTACGCCTTCTAACCAACCATTAAGACTTATTTTAGCTCATAAGCAATATCTTTCCACGTTTTATCTGGTGTTTTTCTGATCGAAAGGAATCTCTGTCGTAATTTTTCTGCGGTTACTTTGTATTTACTCAATAATATTTTCACTATTTCATCATAATCTTTTACTTCCCCTACCATTTCTCTCGTTATATATTCCGCATCATGTCCTGGCAAATGTGTCATTAAAAGGTCCCCATTGGTCTTTAGAAATGTCATCAGCAGAAGCAAAATTTTCAAATTGTTGAAGGTAAAGAAATATCATTTTCATTTGATTGAAAATGTTTCATGCACTGTGTGAGTTTCAAGGAATTTTTACTTTGTAATCCCTGAGTTATTTGACCTTCATTATTTATATTAATTGTTTCAGAAGTATTTCTCGACATCACCTTACATTTTTCCAACTCAATTTTTGCCAGTTCAATTTCGTGTTTCTCCCTTTGTAATCTATCCCCCCTTTCGTTCCTCCTTTCAATTTCTGTAAGTTCCCCCTTTTGTAATCTATCCCCCCTTTCGTTCCTCCCTTTGTAATCTATCCTTCCTCCAACCTTACTGTTTCTAAAATCTCTTTACTATAGTTTCATCATAATCTCTGTTTCGATATTTTTTTATAATATTCTTAACAGTTCTTTCTCCGAAACCTCGCAGTTCAATTCCTAGCTAAACTGATTAATTGACTTTTCTTACATTTGTTTAAAAGCCATTATCTTTGTTTCGACCAGTTCGACAAGGAAACACATTTAAATTAATCTATCTGAATATCCGTTTCACACACATCAGCTGTCACTCACGTTTCAATCTGACAGTTTCTAGGCTTCTTCAAAATCTTCAGATATGGTTAAAACATTCCACAGTTCTCCTTCGTATAATGTTTCACTCCACGCAGAACCACCACTGCAATTAATACGTCTTGATTACAACTACAGCAACCAACACTGATTCTTTGAACACTCTTTCCGCGAATCATAAATCCAGGCACACCTTCGTTGTTCCACCAAGTTGTTGCAACTATTTCTTCTAACAATTTCTACGTCGTACCACTGCTGCCACTCAAACTTGTAACGTCCACGTTATCTTGCCTTATTAACTGGCCGTTACAACTTTGTATATCCATACAACATCCTTTTTTATGTTGTATCTTATCATGTTGTTTATTATATTCTTTGAAGTTCTTCACTTCAGATATCATATGAGATAGATTCTTTTTTTAAAATAACAATTTATTTCACCTTCAGAGGTTATATACAATCCCTTCAATTTCAACTTTTGATCAACATCGTTTTTGCCTTCAATCTCTCAACCTTTTTTTATATCATACTTTTGTTACTATCGTAACCTTTAACAATGTTTCCAACATTTGTTTACAACTCATGGTAACTTTGGCAAATCCGCCAACGAAGTTGAAACGTTCTCCGCCCCATCCCGCCTCGCCCCATTCCGCCTCGCCCCATTCCGCCTCGCCCCATCCCGCCTCACCCCATCCCGCCACGCCCCATCCCGCTTCGCCCCATCCCGCCTCGCCCCATCCCGCCTCGCCCCATCCCGCCTCGCCCCATCCCGCCTCGTCCCATCCCGCTTCGCCCCATCCCGCCTCGCCCCATCCCGCTTCGCCCCATCCCGCCTCGCCCCATCCCGCTTCGCCCCATCCCGCCCCGCCCCATTCCGCCTCGCCCCATCCCGCCACGCCCCATCCCGCCTCGGCCCCATTCCGCCTCGCCCCACATCGCCCGCCCCATCCGGCCTCACCCCATCCTGCCATGCCCCATCCGCCTCGCCCCATTCCGCCTGCCCCATCCTGCCTCGCCCCATTCCGTCTCGCTCCATTCCGCCTCGCCTCATCCGGCCTCACCACATCCCGCCACGCCCCATCCCGCCTGCCCCATCCCGCCTTTGCCCCATCCTGCCTCGCCCCATCCTCCTCGCCTCATCCTGCCTCGCCCCATTCCGCCTCGCCCCATCCCGCCACGCCCCATCCCTGCCTGCCCCATCCCGCCTCGCCCCATCCCTCCCGCTCCATCCTCCTCGCCTCATCCTGCCTCGCCCCATTCCGCCTCGCCCCATCCCTCCTCGCCCCACATCGCCTCGCCCCATTCCGCCTCGCCCCATCCCCGCCTCGCCCCATCCCGCCACGCCCCATCCTGCCTCGCCCCATCCCGCCTCGCCCCATTCCGCCTCGCCCCATCCCGCCACGCTCTCATCCTGCCTCGCCCCATTCCGCCTCGCCCCATCCCGCCTCGCCCCATCCTGCCACGCCCCATCCCGCCTCGCCCCATCCCGCCACGCCCCATCCTGCCTCGGTCCCCATTCCGCCTCGCCCCATTCCGCCTCGCCCATTCCGCCTTGCTCCCACATCGCCTCGCCCCATCCGGCCTCACCCCATCCTGCCACGCCCTATCCTGCCTCGCCCCATTCCGCCTTGCCCCATCCTGCCTCGCCCATTCCGCCTCGCCCATTCCGCCTGCCCCATCCGGCCTCACCCCATCCCGCCACGCCCCATCCTGCCCGCCCATCCCGCCTGCCCATCCCTCCTCGCTCCATCCCTCCTCGCCTCATCCCGCCTGCCCTATTCCGCCCTTTTCTCCATCCCACCTGCCCCACATCGCCTCGCCCCATCCCTGCCTCGCCCCATCCCGCCTCGCCCCATTCCGCCTCGCCCCATTCCGCCTCGCCCCACATCGCCTCGCCCCATCCGGCCTCACCCCATCCCGCCACGCCCCATCCTGCCTCGCTCCCATTCCGCCTCGCCCCATCCCGCCTCGCCCCATTCCGCCTCGGCCCCATTCCGCCTCGCCCCATCCCGCCTCGCCCCATCCTGCCACGCCCCATCCTGCCTCGCCCATCCTGCCTCGCCCCATTCCGCCTCGCCCCATCCCGCCACGCCCCATCCTGCCTCGCCTCATTCCGCCTCGCCCCATCTCGCCTCGCCCCATTCCGCCTCGCCCCATTCCGCCCCGCCCCATCCCTGCCTCGCCCCATTCCGCCTCGTCCATTCCGCCTGCCCATTCCGCCTCGCCCCATCCCGCCTCGCCCCATTCCGCCTCGCCTCCATCCCGCCTCGCCCCATTCCGCCTCGCCCCATCCTGCCTCGCCCCATTCCGCCTCGCCCCATTCCGCCACGACCCATCCTGCCTCGCCCCATTCCGCCTCTGCCCATTCCGCCTTTGCCCCATCCCGCCTCGCCCCATTCCGCCTGCCCATTCCGCCTCGCCCCATCCTGCCTCGCCCCATCCTCCTCGCTCCATCCCTCTCGCCTCATCCCGCCTCGCCCCATTCCGCCTCGTCCCATCCCACCTGCCCCCATCCCGCCTCGCCCCATCCCGCCTCGCCCCATCCCCTCCTCGCTCCATCCCTCCTCGCCTCCCTCCCGGCCTCGCCCCATTCCGCCCTGCCCCATCCTGCCTCGCCCCATCCTGCCTCGCCCCATTCCGCCTGCCCCACATCGCCTCGCCCCATCCGGGGCCCCACCCCATCCCGCCACGCCCCATCCCCGCCTCGCCCCATTCCGCCTCGCCCCATCCTGCCTCGCCCCATTCCGCCTCGCCCCATTCCGCCTGCCCCATCCGGCCTCACCCCATCCCGCCACGCCCCATCCCGCCTCGCTTCATCCCGCCTCGCCCCATCCCTCTCGCTCCATCCCCCCTCGCCTCATCCCCGCCTGCCCCATTCCGCCTCGCCCCATCCCACCGCCCCACATCGCCTCGCCCCATTCCGCCTCGCCCCATCCCGCCTCGCCCATCCTGCCTCGCCCCATCCTGCCTCGTTCATTCCGCTCGCCCCATTCCGCCTCGCTCCATTCCGCCTGCCCACATCGCCTCGCCCATCCGGCCTCACCCCATCTTGCCATGCCCCATCCCGCCTCGCCCCATTCCGCCTCGCTCCTATCCCGCCTCGCCCCATTCCGCTTCGCCCCATTCCGGCCTCGCCCCATCCGGCCTCACCCCATCCTGCCACGCCCCATCCCGCCTCGCCCCATCCCGCCTCGCCCCATCCTGCCTCGCCCCATCCTCCTCGCTCATCCCGCCTCGCCCCATTCCGCCTCGCCCCATCCTGCCACGCCCCATCCCGCCTCGCCCCATCCCGCCTCGCCCCATCCCTCCTCGCTCCATCCCCCCTCGCCTCATCCCGCCCGCCCCATTCCGCCTCGCCCCATCCCACCTCGCCCCACATCGCCTCGCCCCATCCCGCCTCGCCCCATCCCGCCTCGCCCCATCCCCGCCGCCCATCCCGCCTCGCCCCATTCCGCCTCGCCCCATCCTGCCTCGCCCCATCCCGCCTCGCCCCATCCTGCCTCGCCCCACATCGCCTCGCCCTTCCCACCTCGCCCCCATCCCGCCTCGCCCCATCCCTCCCCATCCCGCCTCGCCCCATCCTGCCTCGTTCCCATTCCGCCTCGCCCCATCCCCGCCTCGCCCCATCCCGCCTCGCCCCATCCTGCCTCGCCCCATCCCGCCTCGCCCCATCCCGCCTCGCCCCATCCCGCCTCGCCCCATCCCGCCTCGCCCATCCCGCCTCGCCCCATCCCGCCTCGCCCCATTCCGCCTCGCCCCATTCCGCCTCGCCCCATCCCACTGCCCCACATCGCTTCGCCCCATTCCGCCTCGCCCCATCCCGCCTCGCCCCATCCCGCCTCGCCCCATCCCGCCTCGCCCCATTCCGCCTCGTTCCCATCCTGCCTCGCCCATTCCGCTCGCCCATTCCGCCTCGCCCCATCCCGCCTCGCCCCATTCCGCCTCGGCCTCATCCCACTCGTCCTCACATCGCCTCGCCCCATTCCGCCTCGCTCCCATCCGGCCTCGCCCCATTCCGCCGCGCCCCCTTCCGCCTCACCCCATCCCGCCACGCCCCATCCTGCCTCGCCCCATCCCGCCTCGCCCCATCCCTCCTCGCTCCATCCCTCTCGCCTCATCCTGCCTCGCCCCATTCCGCCTCGCCCCATCCCACCTGCTCCCAAATCGCCTCGCCCCATTCCGCCTCGCCCCACATCGCCTCGCCCCATCCGGCCTCACCCATCCCGCCATGCCCCATCCTGCCTCGTCTCATTCCGCTCGCCCCATCCCGCCTCGCCCATTCCGCCTCGCCCCATTCCGCCTCGCCCCATCCGGCCTCGCTTCATCCCGCCTCGCCCCATCCCTCCGCTCCATCCTCCTCGCCTCATCCCTGCCTCGCCCCATTCCGCCTCGCCCCATCCCACCTCGCCCCACATCGCCTCGCCCCATCCCGCCTCGCCCCATCCCGCCTCGCCCCATCCCGCCTCGCCCCATCCCGCCTCGCCCCATCCCGCCTCGCCCCATCCCGCCTCGCCCCATCCCGCCTCGCCCCATCCCGCCTCGCCCCACATCGCCTCGCCCCATCCTGCCTGCCCCATCCCGCCTCGCCCCATCCTGCCTCGCCCCATCCCGCCTCGCCCCACATCGCCTCGCCCCATCCCGCCTCGCCCCATCCCGCCTCGCCCCATTTCGCCTCGCCCCATCCCGCCTCGCCCCATCCCGCCTCGCCCCATCCCGCCTCGCCCACATTTCGCCTCGCCCCATCCCGCCTCGCCCCATCCCGCCTCGCCCCATCCGCCTCGCCCCATCCTGCCTCGCCCCATCCCGCCTCGCCCCACATCGCCTCGCCCCATCCGCCTCGCCCCATCCTGCCTTCGCCCCATCCCGCCTCGCCCCATCCCTGCCTTCGCCCCATCCTGCCTCGCCCCATCCCGCCTCGCCCCACATCGCCTTGCCCCATCCCGCCTCGCCCCATCCCGCCTCGCCCCATATAACCATCTTGAACAAAACTATCACAATGTTCGCTGGTAGCAGCTTTAAAATTACAATCCTTAGCTAATGATTGTAGATTTTGCATGTATATATCGACTGACTCATCAAATGTTTGGTCAATTGATGACGATTATAAACTTTGTTGAAAGGTTTCACGTTGAGACTTTTTAATATTAATACAGTGTCATTCAATGTTCCGCAGTAACTTATGTCTTCATAAATAAGAGCAAAAACATAGTTATAAGAAAATTCAACTTATCTGAATGCGTTTGTGTTAATGATAAATTCACAAATCTTCTGTACGAATGTTTTCATTGAAGTTCAGTTTCAGGCGAATTTTTCTGATGTGAGAAAACGGTACATTTCAGAAAATAGTCTAATAAATTGTAGTAATCTTTGCCATAAAAGGGACATTTTGCCAAGATATGTCTGTCAAATACATGGAATATTAACGGAATACAATCTGATTCTCTAGTTACAGCTAACTGTACTTCTTCAATGCCTCTATGGTTAAGTAAAGCTTATTGAAGTAAAAATTCTTATTGAAGTAAATGGTATAAAATCAAGGCTCTTATTAACACTGGAAGTTCAAGTAGTTTAATTAATCAAAAATGTACTTAAGATTTGAATTTGGTTGTAGTTCCCTGCAGAGAAGTGTTTATGACTTCAACTACTCTTTGTTCTACAACTATTGGTCAGTGCTCGGTAAACCTTTACATGTCTGGTAACCTTTTTAAAAATGTACTATTGTCTGTTCTCCCTAACTTTTGTTCTCATCTAATAATTGGACATTATTTTCTCCACAAACATTATAGCATTGAGATCAGGATCTAAAACACCTATAAATATTTGTACTCTCATTACTGCCAATATCCAAGTAGTTAGCCTTTTTGAGAATTTGAGACCAGATTGTAAACGCGATAAAATCTCATCGTTGTTCTGAAAGGGATGCAAAATTTATTAAAGCTAAAATTGACATTCTTGAAAAATCTTGTATAATCTACAAAATGTTATTTGATTACCCTTGAACAGTTATTATACTTTTTTCTGGTATCAAGTTCGTTAATATTGTGTTATATGTTTAGATCTGAACTTTTTTGTTATATTGCTAGTGCACAGAAGTATTATGTTTGAAAACTTTGTTTTGTAATTCTTGCATGTTAATTCGAGTGAGAGAGCTGCCTCACGCTGCTGACAATTTTGTTTGTGCGTACAAAGGTGATGGAGATCCCACAAAGATTTTTTCTAGGGAATTCCTAGTTATTTTGCCCATCATGTTTAAATGTAATATTGTAAGTTCTATGTTACTGGCAAAATAAAAGAGTTTTTACTTGACCTTTGACTTTTACAAACTTTCAAATGAAGATATAATTGAAAAATCTATGTCACCTTGGCGAGCACAAGTATTAGTAACATGCACAGATACCCGCAAGAAAAGAATGGTTGTTGATTATTCGCGAACAATAAACCGTTTTACTCTTTTATATGCCTATCCTCTTCTTAGCGTCCTCATGTGACGTTACCAGGAAGAAGCTCCAGAATAAAGAAATCTCCCTTTCATTTAAAGGATTTTCATACTTCTATGAAATAAAGCAGGGGAGAATTTTATCTGTATTATTTGTTATGTTCCCATGATTACATAAAGTTTGTTACTTACCATTCAATTGTATGTAATAGACAAATACGTCTAATAAAAGCTTATTAAGCTTATATTCTACTACCTATTTAGTAACCTACCTACCTATTCAGTAATGTTTCACGTAGTTTTCATAGCATATTCTATGTACTGTTCACCATCTAATCTTAGCATATTAATTGTCTAAAGTGTGTAATTTCTTCATTTGTAGTTAATGCTGCCCATTTGTATTTTCTTTCCTTGCAAACTTCTTGAAACTGCTTCCATACACTTTTTACTTTCTCGTATACGTACGTATATGAGGAGTAGTAGACGTATTATAGAGAAAGTTATGTAATGCTGCGCGAAAAAATGGCAGATTTTCGGCGGAAAAAATTCATTGCCGGGCTCTGGTGGCGAAAACGTCCTCCGTCCGTCCGTCTGTGAACCCTACGAGCGTCTAAACCGTGCGTATTTTCCAAATAGAAGAATTCCCAATTTCTTCAATCTGGCTCTGGCTCTAGTTGAAGCTTCGAAATTTGGAGAAACATTCTTTAAAATTTCAGGGTACTTTTCTTAAAGCCACCCGGACATTTTCAAAATTTTCTCAAAAATGTCTCTAAATTTTTTCTTTAAATTTCTTGTAAGAATAGAGTAAAATACATGTATTAAGGTGGCATAGATCCGATTTTCGTGGATACCTCTAAAATTTCGAAAATTGTTAAAGTTTGATTTCTTTTCGGCGTCTACAAAATTGAAGACAGAGATTTTTTCTTCAAATGAAATTTGTTGTGCATAAATAGTTCTTTCAATAAGGAAATGTACGTTGTTTCGGAAATTTCAGTATTTTTCGTGCAATAGTGCATGCAATATTTGCAATTCTAAAAATTTACAAAAACAAATTTTTTTCAAAAACGGCTCCAAATTTTTTCTTTAAATGTTTGGTATAGTTAGTGCCAAAGAAACCATATATCATGACATAAACGGCATATTGCTCTATTCGTTTGTTTTTTCAAAACTTTTAAATATGAAATTTTGTTGACTTGTCTCTCACGT
This sequence comes from Teleogryllus oceanicus, assembly GCA_964035755.1. Classification (NCBI taxonomy): domain Eukaryota; kingdom Metazoa; phylum Arthropoda; class Insecta; order Orthoptera; family Gryllidae; genus Teleogryllus; species Teleogryllus oceanicus. Next base: position 65,123,909 of record CAXIVR010000012.1, on the reverse strand, counting down.
CGGTAATATTTACAGTAAAGGAAATTTCTTCACATTATTATATTTATGAGTACATGAGCTTTAAATAATGTTAAATAAAGTTTCTCTAAAACTCAACTGTTTTCTGAACAAATGAAAAAAATTCCGCATTTTCAGAAACGCTCAAACGTCATTTTCTCAAAAATGTCTCCAAATTCTTTCTCAAATTTTTCTAATAGATATTTCTATGTGTGCTGTTTTATATGAAGTAAAGTTCATTTTAATTCATTCATTAGTTTTTTCAAAAATTACGCAAATATAATATTTTTGAAATACCTCTCACTCCGTTAATATGGACATTTTCATCGATTTGTATACATTATTACAATTGTGAGGGAAAGTGTTTCAAATGTTTCATTCAGATTCTATTTCAGAGTTTTTAAATAATACCAAAACGACACATTTTAATATCATATTGATGCTCACTAGCTATTATGTACCTAAAGCAATTGCAATCATTATCTTAAAAAAGTAAACAAAATTATTACAGCGGAGTACAAATAGTAAAAAGTGATAATCATACGGCGATAAATATCTGTGATTGGTTTAATTTGAATGTATTCTTGCTTAGGAATAGTTACTTACGACATGGGCAGACATGAGTAAAATAGTCAGTCTCCTCTCATTCGGCTTCCTTTTCCGTTGTATGTAGTCACTATCGCGGGCCCAAAGCGACATAGCTACTTCTAAACCCTCTTGCCGATTATAATACCTAATGTAAGCCCCCTTCAAGAATTCTTAATGCTTCATATTCGTCTCTCTTCGTTCGGTTGGTGTACTTCAATGCTACCACCGTAACAAACATTAACATTTAACACAAAATAGCGCAAATCGTAATTTGAAATATGTTTAAAAATGCTGGCTGGTTTTAATTTAAAAATTTTATAAAAAAATTACATTACATATTTTTTAACTTGATCTATCAAAATTTAATTGTTAATAATTTCTACTTCAGATTCCTGTGAGAATCATTACGTATGTTATGTATTTGTAATGTTCACATCCTTGAAAGACAAACATGTCGAACGGGTAGAAATATATTTTAAAAACTATTTGTCATAAATGTTGAAGATCCAAATATCCGAAAGAAGAATATTTCAAAGACTCGAAATTGAAGTCAGCAGAATATGTAAAATCAGGTAAGGGTGAGGATTAGCCAAAACATACTAAAATATTGCGTGAAATGTGTAGCATTCGGGTCTATTTATCAATATTATTTGAAAATCTCCTTCCAATGCTTTGATACAAATTATTTGTACGTGTAACGCAGAAAGTTGCTGGGATCAAAAGTGACGGATTGCTGAGAGAAGAAAATATGGAACTAATTGAGTTTTTTCCTATTAACTTGCCTATCGGAAATAACTTTTTATTTATTAAAGAATAATGTGTATATATATTTTTAAAAACGTCTAAAAATTGATCAAAGAAAGTCTGGTTTATAAAATTTTCTTAGTACACACGAAAAGTATTGTCTATTCGGTCACGATGTGTCTGATTAACCACGTCATAGAAATGTTATATAGCGCCTAAATGTATAATCGTTTACCATGAAATCATACCGATATTAGTTCCATGTTAATTAAAATTTATTCTTTGTTTATTCAATATATTTTCATATGTGTAATTCAGAAATCAGTACTAAATTCATAAAGTAAAATCAGATTATCGCTAATTACAAATTTTATGAGGATTATGTGGAAGACTACCCTCGAATTACGGCAGTCTCATTAGACTCGCTATTCAGCAATTCTCCATTTACTCTTAGGAAAAAACACAAATTGAATACTTTTTCCGTTAAGTTAATGGAAATAGCGCTCGTTTTGTAAATTGCTTTTACAACTTTATCGGTTTCAGAGCCATATGGAATATTGTCAGGTTTATGAGATCCATCTGCTCCCAAACATCAAACTGGAACAAACCACAAAGTCACGGGTTAATGACGTGCATTTGGAAACGAGAAATCACCGAGACAATAATAGTTATTATTATAAACAAAACGCCAGATAATAATGTAATTTACAACCGTAAGAAAATTATAGTGCCGATGATTAAACCGTCGCTCCGCGCAGTCAGCCATGAAACAGGGACGAAATGTTTGCAGGCGTCCTAAACCGGAATCGCTAGCAGAGGTGCTGGCCGGGAGATTTATGATGGCGGAGCACAAAGGCGGTGGTCATTGTTGGGGGTGGCGGGGAAGGGGGCACTCATTCGATTGGCGGAGAGTGCAGATGCGCCTGGAGGGCAGCTGGAGGTGACCGCCTGTGCCGGGATCGATTCCAGCGTACGTGCAAACAGCTTCACTCCTCGAAGCTGAGACTCCCAGTCGCTCGCCCTTCGTAATCGTATTTGAATAAAGCAACTGAGTGGAAAAGCCCATTGTCTATGGCGTGAACCTAGAGAGGTGGCTCAGGGAATCAACTGATGTCATTGCAGTGCCTCTGATCGGGAGGTCCTAGGTTTGAGTGCCGACGGCGGCAGGATTTTCTTGACTTCCCAGTTAGGTCGAATTCAGTCGCCGTACTTGTTATGAAAATATGTGAAATGTCAACAATGAAGATCCGCAGTAGACAAATGGTAAATACATAATATTAAGAGTGACTATGGAAAGTGGCGTAGAATTAATAAACAAGAAACGTATTATGGACACGTGAGGAATTTCCGTGGAATTATTAAAATCATAAAAGTATGGGGAAACTGGAGGTCCAAGAGCAAACAGTTGAACGCGCCGAGTGTCGAGTATCCAATCAGGAGAGAGGAAGGAGGAAATCGGCGCACAAGTACTGAATGGGACTAATAGCGCGCATTGGAAACGAACACGTGAGCGGCGCGTGCAATGAACTGTCGTCACAGAAGACTTTGAACTGTGGTGTCGAGAGGATGGGCCGACACAGGTGGTGAGAAGTTATCTAACTGCGCCATTCCGTTCGACTTCATTAAACACCCTTGATTTAATTTCAAATATAATTACAATTGAATTAGAGATTTATATCCTAGTTATTATTAATTTTAAGTTATCTGTATGTTGACTTATAGCTTTTCTAACACTTCACTCCACTTCACTTCACTTCATTTCACTGCGCTGCACTACACTGCACTCCCCTCCCCTCCCGTGCCCCCACCACACTACACTTCACTGTACAAGGGACATGACCATATTATTTATAATACTAACGATTATAATAATGTAACTAATAATAATAATAATAATAATAATAATAATAATGATAAAAGTCCCAGTATTATTAATGATGACCTACATAGAATTAAGTATATTTTTAAATTTCACTACATTAGAAGGAAGAGTCTCTAATGCTTTTGTAGGTAGTATTATATATTTCTGCAGCGCTTTGCCAATCTATCACTTCTTTTAGCGCACACGATGCTGAGTGTGTGTTTTATAGATTATGTTACTTCTGTTGAACACTCCTGAAGATCTAAACACACCTTTATATTCTTGTAATTCATATCTCTGTCTGTGCGCCAATCAGTTTTGCGCAATTCTTCGAAGTGAGCACGCTAAGTGACCGCATTGTCAACAGAAAAGAGGTGATAATAATCAAATATGCACTTCCCTGAAAAAAGTGTGACGAGTGTAAAGAAACCTTTTCAGAATGCATGCATATTAATTTCAAGTCGGAGAAATTCGGAGCGAACTCAACATTTACTTTCTATTTTCGAATGCGCGCACGTTTTAAACTCAATTGATTGATTGGATGATTTTTCGTGTTTCCGGGCGCGTCAATGACTTTGGTGAATAATCCCGTAAGTGTAGTGAATGTTTTTCTCGGGAGATGGCTGTGATCTTCCACCGCTGGATGGCGAGATCCGGCGCCGACCTACCGTCGGCTAGCGGGGTTTCCCCCAACCAGGACTCTCTCACCAGCGGGGCACTGCCCCAGCCGGGACAAGCTCTAAGCTCCCGACTGGTCTCCCGGTATATGTGGTAGTGTAGTGTAAGGGGAGAGGATAGGACAAGGAAGAGGAAGGAAAGATTGTGTGTGGTCCGTGGTCCGTTTCTGAGGGTTCTACCCCGGCATTCGCCTGGTGTTGATCGGAGTAGACACGGAAAACTACCGATCAGAGCAGACAGTCGCTATAATTCTCCTCCAGACAGCGACTGAATTCGACGTAGCTGAAAATCTAGTGTCGAAAATCCTGCCGCCGTCAGGACTGGAACCTAAAACCTCCCGATCGGAGGCGCTTCAGCGATATCAGTTGATGCACTGAGCTACCACTCCCGGTATCAAATATGCACTTCTCTGCAAAAAGCGTGAAGATAATTTTGTAAAGAGACCTTTTCGTAATGCATGCATATTAATTTCACGTGGGAGAAATGGGGAGTGAATTTTTAACTTAACATTTATTTTCAATTTTCGAATACGCGCAGGTTTTAAATTCGAATTTTGTGTAAGAATTCCTACGCATACTTGCTTTTCAAAACTACGAAACGATTTTATATGAAAGAGCATATCTTCTCCTAAGGATTTTCCATCGTGGAAAATCTATTCCCAATTATGAAATACGCGTAAGGCGAACTCTAAGGATAGGACTAAACTGCGTGCACTACCGAACAGAACTTTGCGGCTCGTCGCCGGCCATCAGGTGGACGGAACTTGACACCTCCCTTGTTACAGACAGATGAATCAGCGTCATATAACACTGAGGTCACGGGCTCTGTATATTTATCTACAGAACGGGTCAAAAACATCGCCCAAAAATAGAACTTCCAAAGATGCGTTTGGCCTGCTGGGTCTCAAACAAAACACTGTGACGATGCATTGGAATAAAACATGCTGATGACTGGGAGTACAACCAAAAACTCGACGTTCAAGAGCGCAGAGGATCAGCACAAACAGGGAAGCGAAAAGGAGACAATAATAATAGTAATATATAATATAATATTAATAATTGTAGTAAAACCAAGTTTTGTCTTATGAGCTAAATGATTTAATTTTAGTTTATTAAGGTCATGTGTGTACGGGGAAATCAAGAGTAGGTGAGTTTGGAAATAAGTGTGCAAATGAGTGATGTTGATTGGTAAAGCTTTTCGTGTGTTGTTATTGGATTTTTTGCTATGCTTATAAAATGCTGTATAAATGATTTCGTTTGAAGCCAAGAAGAAGTTCAATTTAACAAGAATGGATATTTTTAATTTCGTAATGGTAGATAGAATCCCTAGAATCCAAGTAGTTAATTAAAAAAAAATATTTACGCAAATGTCTTCGCCGTATGGACGGCTCTGTCGGTCCACGAATAAAATTTCTCTACGGTGAATATCCCGTGACGAACGTAAAGGGTATTATTCAATTGAGTAAATAAAAGTAATAAAAATATATGATATCCGATGTTTATAAAAATTAAAACCAATAGTTGGTAACAGGAGAATCCGTCAGAATGGCATGCCCAGCGTAGGGGTAAGTGATGATATAAAAAGTAATAGAATTATTATTATTACTATTATTATTATTACTATTATTATTATTACTATTATTATTAATATTATTACGTGTTTGATCAAAATAATAAATAAATACCAGGTCTGTTGAAAACACCAGAATACATTACTGCGTCTGTGAGTAAAAATGCTTCAAATGACTTCCAAGAAACTTTCTCCAAAACAAACGATTTCTGTGAAAAAGCTTCAAAATTCGCGTTTACAGTAACGTATAAATGCTATTTTTTTAAACGCCTCCAAAGTTTTCAATACAAATTTACGTGTAGAACGAGATTTTTCTTCTCAATAATATTCTCTAAGTAATATTTCAATTCTACCACCAGAAAACGGAAAAATTGAGAAAATTTCGAAAAATGTAGTGTGGGCAGCAATTGATAGCAGTTGGCATGTGTAAGTGGAAAGACCAATTAGGTAGTTCAGACCAAAGAAATAAGAAAACTAGCAAGTAAGAGAAAGTGTCTGCCATTTGTAACACCACTAGTTCATTAATTTTTGATGTTTCTGACGATGGTACTCTTTCTGTCTCATTTCTTATTATTGCTTTCTATCTTCAAAACTTACAGTATTTTCTAATGAGACAAATTAACAATATATTTTGACAGACGCTACAATAAACGCTTGAAAAAAAATGTTCTGAAGAATAATTCGGAATGTAATTCCTGCATATTCGCAGTTGACGTTGAAAATTTCATTCGGATGACTTAGCAGTTGGTCTTAAGGAGTTTCAAAACAAATTGCGTAACCGTTATTGGTTTTTAACTCTAACAGTTAACCAAATGAATTGGTAAAAATAATATTGAAACATCTTTGTACTTTTACGTTTTAGAAATCCTATTACACCAGATATATATTTGAATTCTTGGCTGTCGGGATTAGCCGCGTCATGGTCGATGGTGCTGACGTTTCGGCCAACTTGCTGTGGCCTTCTTCAGAGCTGTGCTTTCTCCAATATGTTCAATTTTGATATTTTGCTTTCAGTCAGTTTGGAAACGTATCTTTTCATATAATTTAATAATTTAGCCAGAAATAATTCGTTGTATGGTCTTCGATTAACATCAGTTACTTATAGTTACTAACCACTAGACCTCAGAATTTAAGACAAATACCTATTTAGTTCCTTTAGGAGATTGTGGAAAATAATGGCAGATGTTTAGAAATAATGAAAAAATAGATCTACTGAATAATCTAATAGTACCTAAAATGTCTTCAAAGGACGGGTGTTACCTTTGTTTATATTTTTGGCCTAAAACTACTTAAAACAAGTAATTTTGAAGAATTATCATATTTTCATCACTCATTTTTTAAATGTTATACCAAAACGCAAGTACTCTCCCGAATTTCCCGAAAGGCCAAAATTACCCGATTGACGACTGCGCACTGTCGACTACACACCGAAATCTCTCACCGAACATATGGAGCGGTGCAAGTCAGTATAAAGAGGATGTTTCACGCTCGCATCCTAAATGGATGCTGATCCGGGCCCATTGCGACTGGGCCCATTCCCTCTGTTGCCGCGTAGTGGTCAGGTTTTTTTTAATTTTTTTATTTTACGTAAAAAAAAAAACAGTTAAAAACTGCGTACGACGTGCTATGGGGAAAAGTGAATTGTGTGCACATTTTCAAAATTCTGTGATCCCTACGCTAAGTCATATACTACTTAAATTTTGAATTTTGAAGGAGAAAAAAACAAAAACTCCCTGAACTAAAACTCCCATGTAATAAAATCTATTTTCAAGGATAAATAAGCAATAAATTTTGAATTTGAAAGGAGAAAAAAAAAACTCCCTTTTTTTCCACTTCAACTTTTTTATTTTTTTTATTTATTTTACGTCAAAAAAAAACAGTTTAAAAAAATCATCGCTGCGGCGCGTCGCCTACGCAATCCAGGGGAGGAAAGACACAGCTCAGGTAAAAGTCCAATGTCGGAAAGGTGAATCTTACAAAACTGGCCCAAATCTTGAACCTCTGGAAATTAAAAAAATTTTTTTTTTTTGAATAGTTACTCTTAAATTAAAAATATATTTGACTTTTCTGAGACTTAAAAATGCCTAAATTAATCCTTTTGCGATCAGTTTTAGATGTTACATTAGAAACATAACTTGTCATGTCTAATGGTTTTTAAATGCGTAATTTAATCATTTTAATTTTAAGTGCATAAAACAAAACTTTTAATGCCCAGTAATCTAATTTCACTATTTCGTTATCTATTTTATGGGCATAAATCATCCCTTTTTTGTGCCTAAAATTTCAAGGTCAACTAATCAAAAGCACTTTTGTGTATCTGTAGTGGAATTTTGTGCTCTGTATGTAGATTTGAGGGAAACTATTCAATAATAATTCGTTGAGCAATTCGGCGAATAAAAACGTCCCCCTCTCAGTAAGTGGTATTGTGAATTTGTGTTTCAAACCTGGACTGGAGGTGTGGGACGGGGCCATCCTTGCCTGCCTGTGATTGTGGCGCAAGGGAAGCCGTAAGTGTCACCTAAGAGTCTTTCGCGACACAGAGCCCCCTTCGACATTCATTTGTCTTCACTTTCTAAGGAAACAGTCGCCGACCATTGAAATGCAGTATACAGTAGAGTCTCGGTATTTCGCGGTGGACTGGACCGGGCCTAGTTTGAGCTAATGAAAACTCGAATTATCGAAAATGATTAATTTACTGAAATAGAAATATACACAGAACATTTAAATGTCAATTTTTGTTCAAACTTTTCATACTGATAGCGCTAATTTTACTGTTTAAGAAGACATAACATTATTTTTGCTGTACTTTGTTGTTTCTTTTTTAAGATTAGCGAAATATATTTTTTTTACATATCTCTGACACCTTTAATATGCACATTTCCAGTGATAAAGTTTTTCTAAATTTCAACAGATTCCTGTGAAAAGAGCTTTATATTTCGCATTCACAGTAACATGTAAACGCCATTTTCGCAAAATCAGCTCCATATTATTCAACGAAAATTTTCATATAGAACAAGGTTTTACTCTTTTATAAAATTCTCAAAGTAATTTTTCGTTTCTACCGTTAGGAAACCGAAATATTGAGCAAATGACAAAATATGATTATTGGGTGGCTATAGGTGGCAGCTGACAAGAGGATAGGGCACGACCGAAATAGTCGACCAGGCCGAAGAAGTTAGGAAACTAACAAGTACGAGACGTCTGTTCCTTTCTGTATCACTTCTAGGTTCTTTTGGTTCCTGTGATGTTACTATGAAGAAAACGGGAGGTAGGAATATAATTTTCAACCGTTTGAAAATGATAGTGCCAATTATTAAAACGCCACGCAATGTAATCAGCCATAAATGAGAACGAAATCTCTACTTTGAGTGCTTCAGTAAAAAAGCGGAGCTGATATACATTACTTCTACATTGGTACATTAGCTTTCCATTTAATTGAAATTAATATTTCAATATTTTATCGTAGGGGTATTTTTAACTTTCAAGAATTTTATTAAATATGTCTGTAGAGTCTATTCTTAGAATTAGTCCAAAATTATGCGCCTTTGTTCGTTGATGCACACCGTAGATGGAATCAACTGGAAGGTTCAACTAAATGTCGTATTAAAATAGGTTAATACTTGCCATCGTGTTCCAACTTCGGTTCAAGATAAAGAAGTCCTATCTTACTTTATTCATTCTCTTCTTAATATGCAACTACTTAAATTGGATATTTACTTTCCGGGGATAAAACCTAATTTTCATTTCACAAATTCAAAATATCTCCGAATATGGATCGGCTATCGTCTCCTACTTTATTCAGTAGTATACGTAACTTCTGTGGCTTTCACACGCAATAAATCTTTATAAATGAGATTTCTAAACAAAGAGAATTTCAGGAAACGTGACGAAGTGTGACTTTAAAAATATGAAGGATTTTTTTTTAAAATACGCATATAAACATTCGTATCAAATATAATCCGCAACATTCGGCCGGATTTTTTTAATCCATATCGTTAAATGAAGCGTTTTAGGGCCTTAAAAACTAAAATTTTGAGGCGAAAGGCTTCAAAGAAACGTCCCTCACTCCGTAATCTGTAGGATATCTTCATGAACATTCTTTTACATTTTTGCTAGTTCGACGTTTCTCGATTCTACCCCACCTGTTCAGAGGCTGCAGAATTTGAAACTGTATGTGAAATTAAATTAATAAATAGATATTCTACGCGATTTAATAACACGTATGTATCTCTCTGCTTGATAACATCGTTAAATATGAATAGTTTGTATTGACAAGGGAATATTATATTGTTATCACTTACAAAGAGGTATAGAACAAGCGACGGAGGAAAAGAGGACCCTGAAGGAAAGATATATTACAGGCATAATATGGAAATGGAAACATTGGAAGAGGATGGTGTTTATTTTTTAATTTTTTTATTTTATTTATTTATTTTTATTTATTTACGTCAAAAAACTGCGTATGACGTGCTACGTTTAACATGCGAGAGTTCTCGCACGGGTACGCAAGTCCATCTTGAATGTTCTTGGAGTGAACATGCATTCATATTTGATGTGTACAACACTGCTTGGAAGCCTGAGAACCTGCAGCTAAAATCCGAGCCCAGTAATGGAACGAAGAGAGCATCGCCTTTACGCAAGAGGAGCGCGTCGACAAGCCGCTTACCGCAATCCGTCCGCTGCCCCACATTCACTCTCACTACACATTTGCTCTTCTGTCAACTTTTACATTTCTTCTGACTTTGCTCTTGTGCTTTCGTTTGCGCTTTTTTCCTTCTTCACGTTTGAAATTCTTACTAATTCTCCTTGAAATGTGAATTGTATTCGCTCTAGATTTTAAGTACCTATGTCATTACATTCCCAGCGACCATGAACACCGTTAGAGAAGAGAAACACTTGTCTGGAGAAAAAACAGTGGGTAGGACGAGTTTGGCTATATTAGGACTTCATGTTGGTATCACTTTGATGAGCCCTGACAAAATGGAGGATCAGCATTGTGTTTATAACCTCAAAATTAATTTGAACGATAACAAGTCCACTTGAGAATACCACGAAGATTGAACAAAGTTCTGTGATTTTGTACTTGAAGGTGAAAGACCAGCTAATATATACTCTTGAATGAGTTAAGTGTATTGTGAAAGTTGTAAGAACTGCAAACACTTTTACAAGTGAGTAGAACCGTTCAAAAGTGATCCAGACTCAGTGACTGACAAACACAGTTCTAGACTCATCAGCAGGAAAAGTCATGTTGGCTGTTTGGGGACGCTGTAGGTAGGTTTTTTGTGAGTATCTCGAAGAACAGCGTGTAATAAACAGTCAATACTGCTCATATATGCTTTTCAACAAGGTGAAGTCAGCCATGAGAGAGAAACGTTGTGGATCTCAGAGGAGATGTGTGATTCTCGTGCAGCTCAACACAGCTGCGTGAAACCATCGACAAAGTGGGTTGGGAAGTATTGCCTCATCCTCCTTACAGCCCCGATGTCGCATGATCTGATTTCCATTTCTTTGGTCCACTGAAGGAGATACTGAGGCACTGAAGGAGGTGGGAAAAGGTTTCAAAAAAGTGGATGTCAAAAAACTTATAGAGAGATATTGAATCAAACGCCAAGATAAAGAGTTCTTTGCAGACGTTATAAAAAAGCTGGTCACCTACTGGGACAAGTGCGTAAATGTTCGTCGGGATTAATTTGAAATGTACGAAAAGTCCTGTTTTGTAAAAATGAACGTTTATTTCGCCAAACAATTTTTTTTGTATAATTATTGAATGTCCCTTGTATGTGACATGAATATCGAACGCAAAACGCTAACCAAACATTGTCTTAAACGTTAGCTTGTAAGCAAAGTCTATTATATTTCATAAACGGGGGTTCAAATACTCTTAATTTGCTTTTGTCACTACTTTTCTAGCGGAAACTATTTAGAGTTATTATCTACTTCATTTTGCAGCATCGCCGAATAGTCACAGTCCCTTCTTTAGCTTCCCCATATTTTCCGCATATTCAGAATATTATAACATTTTTTAAATTTATTTTTACGTCAAAAACCGTTAAAAACTGTGTGTGACGTTCTATAGGGAGAAGTAAATGTTCAGAATAGTTTAGTACAGTGAAATGTTCAGTACAATCTATCTAAACTGTCAACATTTTCTTCCTATATCTTCGCTACAATATTTATTTCCTTTCGCTGTAGCACCTTATGCAGTGCCATTAAATTTTATCGGACTTGCGAACGCAAAAAGTGTAATTTGCTTAGCTGTAGATCTCTCAGGTTTTCTTTCATTTCTCGCGTCCGTTACAGACACAACAAGCTCTAAACCTATGACCGGCAATTCTCATTTCTTTCACTAGGTATCGGGGTTGAAATCATCGGTCCGCAAGTGGAATTTATGAACAAAATGAATTTATTGTATTTGTGTCACTGGTATTCTCGTTTCTCTTACTTCACGTTGCCCTGTTAATCACCACATTCAATTCTCCCACTGTCAATAATTTTCTGTCATTATGTTGTAACACAGTCACAACGTCAATTGTGTCTTTTGATCATGAGACTAATTAAAAATTCTTCACTCTTTCAATGCAAATCAAACACACATAATCAGTGTTCTCATTAACCTAAAAATCAAATTATTTTCAATAAAGAAACAAACTTAGAAAATTGAAAAGATTACAACATATGTAAAACTGGACGTAAATAGCTTATCTCAAAGGAGAAGTTCATGAGAATAATTTCCAGAATGTTGCTAAACACTATTTGTCCCTGGGGTAAAAAAAGCCCCAAACAGAGCCTAAAGGTTAAACGGAATATTTTGCAGAATGCAAATACTGTACAGGGATGTTCATTTAAAATGAAAACTGAGTTGAAATTTCGAGTTGAACAGGAATGCGCTGGGGAATTCATGCCGTGTGTATCGGTGTATATTAGTTAGGAAAAGGTTTTCACATCTGAAAGGAAGTAATCCAGACGATAATCACAATTATCAGTGCATCATCAAACACTATTGAGATGATTGTGCCATACCTTTAAACTCATCACATTGTGATAGAAGAACAATTATATTAGTACCCTGTATATTTATACTAGCAAAACAACGCACCCCTCGAGGTGGCTCGTTGGTTAGCGTGCACGCTTTCCACGACGCAACCCGGGTTCGATTCCCGGATGGAGCAAATTATAACTCTGCGCTTTCCTTACAAAAGTGCCAGTATCTAAAGTCCACCCTAAGGCCCGTAGTGGACTGTCGAGACGCAGGGCAGGGAGACGTAGTGCACCCCGCCGAGGATAAGATTTCCAATATCAATATACTTTTCTTTTATGCATTTGGAAGCCTTTGTTCGAATATAAATTAGATAGAAAGTAGAACATAAATTATACATTTTTTGGAACAAATTGGAAGGTAAAGATTGATTGTTAGAGATTCCGAGCGCGCCAACTACTAGGCTCATTAGTCCCGTAAGCATAGTATATGCTTTTTCTCCGGAGATGGCGGTGATCTATCCCCACTGGATGGCGAGATCCGGCGCCGACCTACCGTCGGCTAACAGGGTTTTCCCAGAAAGGTATCTCCCACCAGTGGAACACCGCCCCAGTCGGGACAAGCTCTAAGCTCCCGACCGGTCTCCCGGAATATGTGGTAGTGCAGTGCATGTTAGTGTAAGTGTGTGTGTAAGAGGAGAGGATAGGACAAGGAAGAAGTAGGAAAGATTGGGCGCGGTACATTTGTTAGGGTTACTGCTCCGGCATTCGCGTGGTGTTGATCGGAGAAACCACGGAAAACTACCGATCAGAGCAACTGGCTGCTAGAATTCGTCTTCAGACAGCGACCGAATTCGACCTAGCTGACAAGTTAGTGTCGAAAATCCTGCCATTGTGGGGAGTATAACCCTAGGACCTCCCGGTCAGAGGAGCTGCAGTGGCATCATCTGATCCCCTCACCTATCTCTCCCTGGGGAAAGTGAAGACTGAGAGAAATTCTTGTGAGGATGAACTATCCATTACACCACCGATTGACAGGTGTACAGGGACGTGTTTAAGTTTTCCCTACATGTTTATCGTATATCTCAGATGTATCCATTATTGCTAGAGAGGGGTTCTTCTTTCTCTTCACCAAAGCTAAATTACTCGACTAGATTTTTACCGTCTGAGTTAAGCTCAAAACTATCACTGCTGCATTCTCTACAACCGTCCTAACCGGGAAGACTTAGGGTTGAATTCCAACCTTGAGATTCCACACTAGCTAAAGTGTTCCGTCGACTTCAGACATCTGGAGAATAATTGTATAGGGCGGCTGCTCTAATTGGTAGTTTTCCGTGGTTTCTCCGATCAACACCACGCGAATGCCGGAGCTGTACTCTAACAAACGGGCCACGAATCGTGGCGACCTTTCCTTCCTCTTCATTGTCCCATCCTCATCTCTGAACCATCTACACTCACATGGGCTACATTACCATAAATGTGGAGAGCTTAGGGCTTGTCCCGGGAGCGGGACCTATCGCAAGCAAATCTAGGTCAGCGACGATGTGATCACCGCCCCCTTGAGGATAAAGCATTAACTACACAAACAGAACTAATGACGATAGCTGGTGACGCGGTAAAACATCGACCAGATACTTGTAGTGTGTATCAAGGCATCTAAAAAAACACACAGTCCACTGCGGTTACAGTGAACTCAGATATAGTAAACTCTCGGTTGTTGTGAACTTATGTCACTGGTCCCGTTTCATTCACATTACAAATAAGCATAAGAAAATTCAGTTATAGTGAACCTGAAACTAAAGTGATCGTAGGAAATAAGTCCTGGAAATGAATTGGATCTCGTATGTTATTAGGCAAGTAGAAGTTCCTTCGGAGAGTGAAAGGGCGTTCTAACAGTTCAAGAAACATTGAAAGGTGTCAAGACTGCGTTACGATACTCAGACACAGAGGGCAATGAAGAATCAAGTATGAGGAGAGCAAGAACTCTGGAGAATGATCTAGAGAAATTATTAGTGAAAATGTACAAAGCAAACAATTAAATTTTAATTAAAATTTTTATATTAATAAAATCAATTATTATGGAGAAATCCTATTTAATTTTGACATGTTAGTTCCCAGAAGTTCATATAACTGGAGTCAACTGTATTCCTTAACTCCTTGCAGGTCCTTGCTTCCCCGACTGAGAGCTTTTCCTGCACACTACTACCTCAATTCCTTGTCTCTGCGTTTCCTTGTTCCAGTCTCCGTCGCCGTGGCTGTCTGCCGGTCGCACAAACCATTAGTGTGTGTACAGACGGGGCCAGTACATGGCAGTTCATTTGTCTCTCCGCCGCCAGTTTATTCGTATAATGGGGTTGACCAGCGGTTTTTCAACTTTGTTTTACGGAATACTCAGATTCCAAAGCAATTTGGAAGAGATTCACAAAAAAATGACAAAAATACCTATTTAAACATGTTTGTTGGTTCTGGGATGGCTCATGGGCAGCGTACTTGCTTCCCGTGCTGTGGTCCCGGATTCGGTTCCCGGTCGAGACAAAGATAGCGTTGTAGTTTTCCTTTCAAATCGCCCCAGTTTCTGCAGACGTGTGACGAAGGAAAGCTCAAGCAGGCGGATCTTGCCAGTTACGGTGAAGAAAATACGTCATCTTCCCCTCATGTCACTCTTACCCCGAAGCATGGAAATTTAACTAGGCCCAGGCATGGGGACTCCGGTAGCTGGCCGGTGAAGTCCGACTACCAACCCAATAACGCCAAATACATCCATAAATATGTTTCAAAACAAGTTGACCAACTTTTTAAGGTGTGTAACTCAATGTTTATCTATATCAAAATAAATAATTTATGAGCAATATTTTCCCACCGTTCTCTTCTATATTAAATGTAGAATTGTATTCATTATATATTTCCAAACGAACTAATTTATGGAATTCCATTACGTAGAGTGATGTAAAATAAGGAGACTGTGGTTTAATTAGCAGAATTTTTTGAGCATCAATATTCGTTTTTTTTACAATAAAATGTATATCTTGGTTGCATATCACTCCTCCTTGACCTTACCTCGTATTAGTATATCTACATCAAATTGTATTTGATTTGATAAGGTCTACTATTATCTTTCTTATGTATCTCTTTCTTTCTCAAATGTTGCCCCTAATGTCACCTACTACGTCCTTTAATTTAACCCCATCCAGCACTCTCTTTCCACCTAATATTAGATATTTCCTTTCTTCGAAATGTTCAATCGATGGAGTTTTGTAGTAAGGAAAAGGTAGTGTAGTAAGGAAACAATTATGTTTAAGAGCTTCTGAAATAAAACAAAAAGCGTTTATGTGTTAAAAAAATTTCATATAAAGAAGCTAATAAGTTAAAAAATCATATTTTTATAGCTTTTATAATTAATGGCGTAAGTCATAAAGAGAAAAAAATTAAAAAATGTTTTCCAATAGAAATATATTTTCAGAGTAAAAACGGACAGTTTGAAAAGACATATTTTTGATTTCCGTTAAACTGCGCTTTAGTTTCGTCGAGTGACGAAAATAATTCAATTTTGTGACGTAGAGAAAGATATGAAAATATCAAAAGGATACTAAGTGAACAAGTATCTCAACTGTGACCTTCATTAAACATCATCAATCACGAAAAATCTTGAGAGAAACATAGGAAAACCGAGTCTTGGATAACTTCAAAGGGCATGTGTTAAGGAAAAGCCCCAGGAAAGGCAACGGCTTAAAGTTAGGTTCCTTTGAGGAAAGAGTTAATTCTATTTTGGATATTCTATTGACTCATTACTATTGTCGTCGCCAGTATTACTGTTTGTTATTCACTTTATTCCTTCGTTTCATACCCCACTAATTTACCACATGTGCCGACATTTCTCTTGACTGTTGTTTCTATTCAAGTTTCATGAAAATCAAAGCAGCCATTAATGACTACGAGTCTTGTTCAACTTTGGAAAGTGATCACTATCAACGTACACTAATTAGGAGGGAACTGTACATCTTTTGAGTTTCTACGATTTGCCACGATAAAACTTTACTTGCATTTATGTCCTTCAATAAATATGAAATGTGTGGTGAGATATTACTACCGTCCCTTCTCTCTCTTGGTAAACCCCACCAGCTTCCCTATTTTGTCATTTCCATTTTAAGTCTGTAATACATATTTTTCTTCAAGACCCCCTTATCCTCCGTCATTTGTTCTATATGTCTCCTTGTAATTGCCTACAATACTATACAATATTATACTATACACCCTTGTCAATACAAACTATTTTTATTTAACGTTATTACCGAGGAGAGGTACACCCGTTCACACCCGTGTAATTCAAAAGCGTAGAATCTATATATTTAAAAAATAAGGTATTCTGCCATGGCTTCGTTTAGAGCTTCTACTGAACCGATTATAGTATTTTTTCCTTTAAATGAAAGAATATGATCCTAGATGTGTTATCAGATATTGTTTGTGTTGATTCACCAACATTTACGGTACAAATTAATTAAGTAAATCAGTCTTTAATAGTAAGCTTATGAAGAGTCAACTGTTTTCTTCCAAAGGGTGGCTATTTTAAAATTGATATACATGAGTCGATAGATGTTCCCCGCCGCTTCATGGTGGCGCTGCTTGATGTTTTGCTTGATTGTTGAGATTTGTTCACGATTCGTCAAGGTTTTGCTTTCAGTGTAATAATTGCATTGTGGTGAAGACAGTTTGCATGTATTTCCTTTTGTAGTGTATTTTGTAGGAACATTCGGTCAGTGGGTTTTGTTCGGTTGTACTGAAGTAGTGAAGTTGTTCACAGGTTATGCCGAATTCGAATCGTTGCCAACGCGCCCCAAAAGACGCAAACGTAGTACATTGACTGGGAGCAGGGAAAGAGAAAGTCAGCGTATGTGTCGTGATAGTGAGGTCATTTCGTTTTCTGTTGGGTCATTGTCTATGAAATGTCAGTTTTGTTCTACTTTGTACTTCCCTGTGAGAGAAATTCTGTAAACGAGTTTACTCTGTGTTGCTAAAATGGGAAAATAAGTTTACCTTCGAGCAATATGCCAGAAGAAATCAAACAGTTGTTTATAGGAGATTACCACACATCAAAACCTTTAGAAATATATCCGTCAGTATAATAGTGCTCTTTCTTTTGTGTAATTTGGTGCCGATATTGCATTGCCACCTGGTCATGGGCCATACGTGTTCAAAATTTTGGGAACTCATCACAGAATATTTTCGTTATACCCTGAAGATTCAAACAATGCAACATATTGTGAACATTAATCTGGACACAGTATTTTACATTTACTTAAGATCACACCGCCAAATTTTGACGGGTTCTCACTAGTATCAAGTAATTAGTTTAATTTCACATTCAGTTGCTGAATCTGCATGTCTCTGAACAGGTGGGGTAGAATCGAAAGGCGTGGAACCTGCAAAAATATAATAGAAAATTCAAAAAATTTCATCCTGTAGGTGTGAGGAGCGTTTTTTTCAGGCTCTTCGCCTCAAATTTTTACTTTTAAGGCCATAGATCGCTGTGTTTAGGAGTTATTTAACAATATAGATTCAAAAATGCTGAGTGTGTTGCTGGTTCCATTTGACACGAATATTTAGGTGCGCTTTTTAAACAAATCCTTCTTAGTTTTAAAGTCAAAGTGCAATTCATCGCGTCTACGTAAAATTTTCTTTCTTTTGTGACCTCATTTATTAATATCGGTTGCGTGTGAGAGCCGAAAATGGTAAGTATACTACTGAAACAATATAGGAGACGTTGCTGTTGGATGTTTTCGACCACATTTGGAACGCTTCGGTAGCGTTAAGTGAAAACTGTTTAGTATAAGTTATCGATAGAGACGGAATTTATTGTAATAAAAAATGCAAAATATGTGTACATACAAATGTACTTGTTGCTGAAAGTAGGTTCTACCTCCACAAAAGTAAGTCTACACTAGTTTTATTCACACATTAGAACTACATTCGAAATACAAAATACGTTCGTAGTATATACACAATGTTTACGAGAAGCCAGTGTTCCAGTAGTACTGTGTAGCCAGTGATGGATCGCTGGGGAGGGGGTTAAAGGGAATACCCGCCCCCTAATCGAACACGGTAATACAATTTTCTGTAAAATATATGTGTTAGTTTTCGATCGAGTTACGAATGTTCTGTTTGAAACATGAGCAAAATCGTGGTTGAAATTACTTTTGTTCACAGAAATCCGCTCATTCTTGACTACCATTACGCAGTAAGCGGGGGGAGGGGGAAGTTTGCTAATTATGGCGAAGATATGAGGTCATAGAAGCCCAGCAGCATTACATTTGATTTTTAAGAAAGATGATTTCGTAACAAATAATGTAAACGCGCATCTGAAATGTTCCGTTTTGACATATAAATATATTAAAATTTAACGATATATGTAGTAGTAGATAAAATATGTAATTATACCAAGATATGTAAAATAAAATTAGTTCCAATTCATTCAGGATGTCTTGTTAACTTTAAAAAATAATATTGAATTTAGTATCTAGTTCCTGTAAAAACGTAATTACATGTAAATCCGTTCCCTAGTAATCAGCTATCAAGCAAATAATTTGATTATGCGTCAAATTCATTTCTGAGCGTAGATGAAGACAGCCTGCGGTTTCCGTGTCTTTTGCATTCTTGGACATGTGATTCCTGAACAGTGATGATTCACTTTTGCCTTCCAGTAAGTGAAGAATGTAATTACTCCGTAGCACGAAGAGGTGAATTGAGCTGGTAGGCGAATTATTGCGAATGTGATGAAGCCAGATATGGGACTCGTGATGGTACAGTAGGGGACAAATTAATCCGAACACACGTTGTCCTTTAGAACATTTTATTTTCACACTGGAAAACATACCAAACGTAAATTTTTATTGTACTTTGTGTCCTCCTTCACAATTTTTGATGTTTTCGACACAAAACTAGACACCGACTCAAGTGACTTAAGAAAGTTTATTTTTGTGTCACATTTCATTTTTTTCGAGTCTAGTTTTCACTATTGACCATAGATATTCAATTGAATTTAGATTTGGAGAATTTTCTGGACACTGGAACACTTGAATATTTTTCCATTTGGAAAAACACTATAGCTTTCAGCTGTGTTCTTTTCAGCTAATGGTAGGATCCTTCTCTCCAATATTTTAATGTATTCATAAGTTTTCATCATTCACCACCAACGATGAAAATGAAGATAGCGCAACAATGAGTCGATTAAATTTCACAAGAAAGCTGCGTACCAAAACAGTGTTACCAAATAATAAAAATATTACGATAATTCCCTCTGTTGGGATTAATTTGTTCGCTACTGTACGAGTTGCAACAATCGCATGACGAAATTTTTTACTCGGGGCTCGAATCAACATTTGATTGTGGACTAAACGTCTGGATCACGATGGCCAGCAAAACAATATTTACCAAACACAAACGCGTATATGTGTTTAAAGAACATGATCGTATAAAATAACTCCATTTTATAATTATACTACTGTAGATACAGCTCAATAAACCAATTTTATCATCGAATTTTGCCAAAGGAAACACGCTTTTGTTGAGGGAGCAGTAGTGGCACCATATGCATCTTCGTACTGTGAAAATAGAGAAAGGATAATACTTGGCGAATCATTCATTGTAGGAGGAATTTTTATGAGTTACTTTTAAGTAATTTTAGATAAATGTTTTCGAAAACATCTCTCCCAAATATGTTACAAATGATCTGTTCAAATTGGATGGGTGTTCTTATGTTTGTTCCCACCAATGGCAAGAGGAGGGAAACTGTTTTCGAGAGATCAACATGTGGATTTCGAAACAAAGAACTGAACTCTTGAAGCAATTCCTTTTCTCATTAGATTTCGAAAAATATCGATGTTCTGATATTCATTAACGAGAAGTATTGTTTGAGAGATTTGTGGACGTACTCTCATTTGGCATGTTGCTGTTGTACTGTCTGTACATAAGCATGGAAATCTTGCTGTTTACTTTGCTGTCTTCCGGCCTGTGGCACCTCCACATCCATTTCCTCTGACACCAATTCTCCATTTCTCTGCTTTTAGCCGACGCTCGCATCTACCCCGGCCCAATCTCTGCCCATCTCCCCGCTCCACCCACTGTCGCACGGCCCTCGACCGCGCCCCACCTGCCCCTCCCGCGCCACGCCCACTCCGCATCCACGTTCCGCCCCTTCGCTCCCCCCACCGTTCATCAACTAACGTCACTGCAGCGCCTCTGACCGGGAGATCCTAGGTTCGAGACCTGATGACGACAGGATTTTCGACACTAGCTTTTCAGCTATGTCGAATTCAGTCGCTGTCTGGAGGAGAATTCTAGAGGCCGGCTGCTCTGATCGGTAGTTTTCCGTGGTTTCTCCGATCAACACCAGGCGAATGCCGGAGCAGTACCCTACCAAACGGGCCACGGACCACGCGCGATATTTCCTCCCTCTTCCTTGTCCTATCCTCACCCCTTTTACACACTTACAGGAACATGTACTACACAATCACACATGCTGAGAGACCGGTCGGGGAATTGTCCCAGCATGATTGGTTGCGGGAAACTCCACTAACCGACGGTTGATCGGCGCTGGATCTCGCCATCCAGCGAGGGAAGATCACCGCCACCTCCCGGTGGAAAACACGCACTTCACTTATGGGACGAATGACCTCAGTAGTTGACGCGCCCGGAACCATTAACAAGCAACTACACTACCTCACCCGTGCTCTGCTCATGGCTCGTCCCCTCCGCCCCGGTCCTCGCCCCCGCTCCCATGAGCGCGCTCCACCCCCCGCGAGCTCCGGCCCCCCCACCTTCCCGCGCCCTGTTGCACCTGCCCGTGCTCCCCCCCCCCCAGCCCCGCGCGCGGCGGCGGCCGCCACAAAGGGCGCGGAGCGGCAATTTGCGCAGGGCAAACAGGGCGCCTCGCGGTGCGTCGATATCAATTTTGCTCCTCCCGAACCTCGCGGCGGCGGCGGAGGCCCCGCGAGGGCGACGGGCGACAGCTCGTGGGCGAGGCCGCAGGAGGAAGAAGCGAGGACGAGGCTGAGATAAACGAAAAGAGAGACTGAGCATCGCGCGAGGAAGCAAAGAAGAGCCACAAAATGAAGAAAAGGCAGAAGAGGCAGGGAGGAGTAAAGTGCAAGTAGTAAATCTGTAAGGTCTTTTCGAATGCCGTAGTGTAAGAAGCTTGAGACGGGTAGTTTCTGAGTTACGAGACAGGTAGAAATTGCGAAATGAAAGGCTGAGATTGGCACCAAATGAAATATAAGACCAGGTGAAGATGTTTTAGAAGATGAACCTGAAAAGATATGAACGGCGAGATTGTGAGCAGTGGAAGTAAGGATACTTAATTAAGAACAAACGATGTAGACGAACAGTGAGCCAATCAGTTTGAAGCGTTGAGAGTGAAGGTAGCTGATGCAAAACAAAACTACTTATATGTCATTACGCTAAACGCAAAAGGAAGCACATCAACATAAGGAAACGCAAGCAACGCAGGAAAGTGCAAAAGGAAGGCACATAGATTAAAGAACTTGGTAATATTAAAGTGATGTGTTGTGTTCAAATGAAATGAAATATGTGAGGAAGAAGAAGAGAAGGGCGGGGACGGGGACGGAGGCAACGAAGGCAGGAACGAAGGCGGGGACGAAGGTGAGGGTGAAGGCGAGAACGATGACGGGGACGGAGGTGGAGACGAAGGCGAAGACAAAGATGGGGGCGAACGCGAAGACGAAGGCAGGGACGGAGGTGGGGACGAAGGCGAAGGCAAAGGTGGGGGCGAACGCGAGGACGCAGGCAGGGATGAAGGCGGGGTCAAAGCACGGGCGAAGGCGGAAACTAAAGGGCGAATGAGACGGAGGCAAAGTGGCGTCCTACGTGGCGAGGCTCCCCGAATAAGGGCGCCGCAATTTGTGTTAAGTCAACACTTTACATGCACAAGAGCAGAGCAAATGCCTCGCCTTTGCTGTCGGGCGCTCTTTGTGTTTTAACTTCTCCTTCCTCCGCTCAGCGCTCTTCATCGTTCAGTTTCTTAGTAGTGGTCATCACGTCTGTTATGTTCCCGAGTAACCGTCTTTTTAACGCTGTGTTTTCTTTCGTAGTAACTATGAAGTTTGCGGTTAAATATCAACAAATGCCTTTCCGCGTCTTTTTCGATTTCGAAACAATTAACCATTTATTAATTACTTTTTAAAATAATATATAATTTAAATATACTCTATGTTTTGTTAATACATTTACAGCTGAAATTAAAATGGAGATAAAGCTCTCAGCCCCAATAATATATTGTAACCTGCGGATGTGATGTTAAACATATGAAACTTGAATCTCTAAGTAACGAGAGACTAAATACATATAAATAATGTACTAAAGACAACACTCATTGATTAGACACCATTATAACTACCTTGTAGTCTTATTTTTGTTGTAGAATACTAGCCTACTTATTTTGTTTTTCAATCTATATAATTGTTTTGTTTTTATTACTACGTGAATATCCTTTGAATGTAAATTGCTTGCAATGCATTTTTCATGATGAATAATTAGAGTAACGTTTTCTTTCCTCAACGAGTGGAAATTATTTATTAAAAACCGTGGGATTGTGTGATTAATGAATATTGGATGGAAGTGAAGTTAAAGAGACGCATCGTCAACTTTAATGCTGATTTAATTATCAAGGTTTAATTATGTTGGTTTTTGAAGCATTGAGTTAGCATAAGACGAATATATGATTCGAGATAAATGAACTCATAATGTTGTTATTGCTTTAAAAAAGTAAAGAATTTTTAAGGAAAATACAAAAATTACTATCTTCTTCAGATGATTAATATCATCGATGTACGCTTGTGAACAAGAATGTTCCCAAACCTAGTGTGTCTTTAACCTTCATTAAAAGTTCTTTATAGAAGGAAAAAAACAAAGTAGATAGCACGAAATCGTGTTTGGTAACTGGTAGGAATTTTAACTAATTTAGTTAAATCGTTAATTTTACTGTCACGCGCTTAAAAAGGAACTTCTTAAGAAAAAGAGAAAGTTATGTAATCGGTAGAAAAACTCTCATTATAAGTCCCTGGAAACAAAAAAGTGGATAAATTCAGTTGTTAAATTTAGAAAAAATATTCTAACACGTGGTGTAACCAGAATCCCTGCTTTGTG